>CM075061.1:130920396-132368730 GCA_037428765.1 Rubia yunnanensis
AGCCCCTTTTCTTCCCCATTTGCCCAAGCCCTACTCTGGGGGCCCCAAAACCCTAGTTTTCCCCTTTTCTTCCATTTTCTTATTCTTTCTTTGTAGACTTATGTTCTATGTTATGGGTTTATATTATCCATCTTATTTTTGTACTTGGGAGCAATTGATTGAGACCTACTTGCTAATGTCGTGAGAATCATTTCTATCTATCTATTGCTTTCTCTATTGTGCATTTATTAAGCTTTGAATGTGGATTGTTTATGGAATTAATTTTGTTGGAAGTTTGAGCATATGAATTTCTTGTATGATTTGTTGTTAGGATTGGGAGAAAGTAGCTAATTTTTCCCTCTTTTAATGTGGAATCCAAGAGCATGAGTTAGAGCTTCTAAATGATGTTGATGTGTTGATAATAGCTAGATGAATGTGATGATGTTGAACTTGTTGTCATGTTTTTTTTAGGTAGCAAATGAGATAAGTCTATGAATGTCGATCGTTCTTGACTAATCTTGTGTAAATGCATGAATTGGTTAAATGCTTAGACACGGTGCAGTGTTTATAAGTGTTGCCAAGCCTGTTGATTCTTTGTGCTCAATGTCATCAATGAGACATGTTTAGTTATATTTTGACTAAGGGGGTCATTGGTGAGGTTTGACAAGAGATATCGAATTCACTCTTGCAAACTACTATCTAAGAAGGATAGAAGATTTATCTTTACAACAAGTAGTTAAAGCAATGAATAGATTGGTTCACTCGTTCTTGAAGGTTTTATTATTTAGCATTCATGTGTTCTTAATGCTATATTTTACTTCATTTATGCCATGGGGTGTTTGAGAATAGGAAGTGTTTGTATGATTAAAGTGTTAGGGTGTCAGGAAAGTTACAAATTTCTTAGCTCTTTGGCATGAAAATCCAAGAACATGGACTTAGAACTTCTTATGCATAATGTGTTGTGATTCTTGCTAGATACATATGTTAATGTGGATTGTTCTCATATTTATCCTATAGATGCAATGAAAGGTTGAATCTTGAATGTGGTTTGTTCTAGGATTAGCCTAATGAATGCTATGTTTGGTTAAATGGCTATGCCTTTGGTAGAAGGCTTGTTGTTATCAAATCTATGGTCCTTCGTGTGAAACACCAGCGCTGAAATATCTCTATTGTGTGGTTTGTTTAGAGTGATTTTCAACGTGTTTTGCAAATGGTCATTGTTTGTCATTGCAAATTACTATTAAGAATGAATGAATGTTGATCTTTGAATGGGAAGTGATAACATTCCCCATAGGTAACAAATGTGATTGAATGAGTGAATTGTTCAATGATCTACATGAGGTTTGGAAGTGGATATCAATTGCCCCCAAGACTTTATCTTTTGTAGTTTTTACCCCTTTTTCTTAGTTTGTTTGATGATTAGCATAATTACTTAACTTTGCTAGTTAGCTTGTCTTTTAATTTCATAACTTAGGAACAAAACCAACCAAAATGCCCCATTTACTTGCTTTTATATATCTATCTATCTATCTATCTATCTATATATATATATATACTTACATACACATATATATATATACTTTTTGCATAATATCAACCTTTTATGTTTAAACGCTTAAGAAAATCCCTCTTCTTCGTGGTGGACCCCGATTTGCCTCTATCTACTTAATTGTATTTAGTAAGCATAAAGGGCTTATAAATGCTAGTTTACATGCTAGTTTAATCTTTGATCTTTGCTTGTTTTTATTTACTCGAGGACGAATAAGGTTTAAGTGTGGGGAGATTTGATGAGAAGTCCAATGCATGTATTTTCCAAAGCATTTAACATCACTTTTGTCATATTTTTGTTGTAAGATTGCTATATTTAGGTAGGTTTACATGATAAGGGGTTTTTATGACCATTTTTGGTTTTTATATCTAAATCCTTCACTTTGTAACCTATGTTTATTCTAATGGATTTTTGGTCCTTACGAGCATCTAGATTCCATTTTGTGAGCTTCATTTGTAGATGTATCTTGAGCCCTTTGGAGTGTTTTAGTGAAGGCCATGTGCCAAAATGTGGTAGAAGATAGAAGGGTTGAAGAAGGAATGCAAAGAAGCGGATGAACTGTCACTCAGAAGTTTAGACAAAGTTCTTAAAATTATCCGAGAAGAATAAGCCTACAAGGGGGGGCATCATTGGATTTGTCTTCTCGAGTACTATAAAATTGACTACAAGAACTCCCAAAATAAATCAATGATTCACCCGTGGGAAGCAAAACAAGAAGCCTCGAATTGTAGCTCACCCGTGCGGATCATTATCTGCCCGAGCAGATGGGTATGAATATTGGTCTGAAGCCTCCACTACTCAGGTGAGGCCATTTCAGCCTGGGCAATGCCATTTTTGCCCGCACGATGCCTGCTGCATTTTTGTTTTGACCAACTTCGGATATAAATAGCCCCTTTTCTTCCCCATTTTCCCAAGCCCGACTTTAGGGGCTTCAAAACCCTAGTTTTCCCTTCTTCTTCCATTTTATTCTTATTTTTTTTAGATTTATATTCTATGTTATGGATTTTAATTATCTATCTTAGTTTTGTACTTGGGAGTAATTGATTGAGACCTCCTTGCTAATGTCTTGAGAATCATTTCTATCTATCGATTGTTGTCTCTATTGTGCATTTATTGAGTTTTGAATGTGGATTTTTAATGTAATTAATGTTTTTGGAAGTTTGAGTATATGAATTTCTTGTTAGGGTTGGGAGAAAGTAGCTAAATTTTCCCTCTTTCAATGTGGAATCCAAGAGCATGAGTTAGAGCTTCTAAATAAGTTAATGTGTTAATAATTGCTAGATGAATGTGATGATGTTGAACTCGTTGTCATGTTTGTTTTAGGTAGCAAATGAGATAAGTCTATGAATGTCGATCGTTCTTGACTAATCTTGTGTGAATGAATGAATTGGCTAAATGCTTAGATACGAAGTAGTGTTTATAAGTGTTGCCAAGCTTGTTGATTCTTTGTGCTCAATGTCATCAATGGGATACACTTAGTCATGTTTCGACTAAGGGAGTTATTGGTGAGGTTTGACAAGAGATGTCGAATTCACTCTTGCAAACTATTATCTAAGTAGGATAGAAGATTTATCTTCACAACAAGTAGTTAAAGCAATGAATAGATTGGTTCACTCGTTCTTGAAGCTTTTGTTATTTAGTATTCATGTGTTCTTAATGCTATGTTTTACTTCATTTATGCCATGGGGTGTTTGAGAATAAGAAGTGTTTGTATGATTAAAGTGTTAGGGTGTTAGGAAAGTGACAAATTCCTTAGCTCTTTGGCATGAAAATCCAAGAGCATGGACTTAGAACTTCTCGTGCATAATGTGTTGTGATTCTTGCTAGATAAGTATGTTAATGTGGATTGTTCTCATGTTTATCCTATAGATTCAATGAAAGGTTGAATCTTGAATGTGGTTTGTTCTAGGTTTAGCCTAATGAATGCTATGTTGGGTTAAATGGCTATGTCTTTAGTAGAAGGCTTGTTGTTATTAAATCTTTGGTCTTTCGTGTTAAATGCCGGTGATTAAATATCTCTATGGTGTGGTTTTCTTAGAGTGATTGTCAACGAGTTTTGCAAATGGTCATTGTTTGTCTTTGCAAATTACTATTAAGAAGGAATGAATATTGATCTTTGAATGAGAAATGATAACATTCCCCATAGGTAACAAATGTGATTGAATGAGTGAATGGTTCAATGATCCAAATGAGGTTTGGTAGTGGATATTAATTGCCCCCAAGGCTTTATCTTTTGTAGTTTTTAACCATATTTCTTAGTTTGTTTGATGATTAGCATAGTTTCTTAACTTTGCTAGTTAGTTTGTCTTTTAATTTCATAACTTAGGACCAAAACCAACCAAAACCCCACATTTACTCGCTTATATATATATATATATATATATATATATATATATAATTTTAGCATAATATCAATCTTTTATGTTTAACGTTTAAGAAATTCCCTCTTCTTCGTGGATGACCCCGATTTTCCATCATCTACTTAATTGTATTTAGTAAGCATAAATGACTTATAAATTATAACTTTGGGAGGTAGGACGATGACCTCCCAATTTTTCATTTTCAGTTTTCATCATCATTAAATCCTTGTTTTAGTCATAAAATCGCAGGTTAGGAATTAAGATAAATCTCGCCAATCTCTTTGGAAATGAAATTGCTCGCTGCTGTATTGGTCAAAATGATCATCCCGACCACTGAATTGTGAATTCGGAATTCAGCTTATTGCTCAAATTGTTTTTGGTGTAAAACGATTCATCAATGCTCGCTATAGGCAAACTAAGAAAATGTACACATAAAGAAAGTCTGTCAATACACAAACTAAAGAGAATACTCATGCTGTAAACTAAGAAAATATACACATAAATATAGTCTTACAAGCAACTGTTCACATGAAGAAAGTCCTCCAGTACACAAAATTAATAGAATACTCATGCTACACAATAGGCAAACTAAGCAAATGTACACATAAATAAAGTCTGCCAATCCACAATATAAATAAAATACTTATGCTACCACTACTGCAGAACAAGGGTATTTGCACCAGTAATTTAGAGCAATAGCACCGGTATTTTGGCCCCCTGAAATACTGGTGCGTATGTATAGGGGTGTAAAAATGCAACCAATTTGCACCAGTAAAAAGGGACCAGTGTAGAACAATATTTGCACTGGCATAAGATACCAGTGTAAAATATTAGGATCACAAATTATGTGCACCAATATTATTTGGAACACCGGTGTAATATCGAAATATAGTTTGCACCGGTATTTTGCACTGGTATATAACCCATGAACTGGTGTGAAACTGTGATTTGTACACCGTTATTAAATCTGACACCAGTCTTTCTTTTGCACCGGAATAGATTACACCGGTATTCTTTTACATCGGCATTACTGTACTTTATGCACCAGTATTATTGAAATAATTTAAAATAAATTATTTGAAATGTGAAATTTATTTACACTGGTACCTGCCTTTTATACCAGTGTATTATTTGCCTAAAATTTGCAATGCCTAATTTTTTTTCCGTTGGTCCATCCCGGATCATTTCCGGGGCAACGAGAGTTAGTGATACCTGTGAACTATTATAAATTGGAAACTTTTGAATAGTTAAGAAATTTGAAACATTCTAGTACAGAAATATGGCTGCAAAACACGCGAACATTATTCCAACATATGAAATAGAAGAAGTATCTTAAACATGGAATGAAACAAAGTAGAACACAAGTTTAGTATAACCAAACACCATACATAGAATTCAAATATCATCAGCGATTCAATATAAACCATCAACCTATCATGTCATTCTTATCATGCAGAAGTTGCAACGTAATGTTCGCCTGCATCTGGCAGTCTTCGAGCCAAGCCCCACACCATATCTCTGCCACACCTTGAATTTCGTACACATGGTACAGCCCTTTTCCCTCCGGGAAAATATGTTAATTTCAACCTTACATTGTTAGTCAATAATGTTTCGTTTACTAGAGATTAATAATATAAAATTTTGAGATGCAAGGTTTACCTCCAAGATATTGTTTTTCCCTGGGTGACTAGCAAAATTTTCCATGAAGAGCTTGATGGAGTTCCCTCATTTCCACGAACCATTCTGGGGACGGTACTGCACAGGAAAGGTAAATGTAATTACTAACCCTAAACATAAAATTTGATGGATGAAATGACATAATGACTTACCATAATGTTGTTGATTTTCCAAGTGTAGTCGGGTTCTGGCTCCGTCTTTCTCTTCTCCCTTTGGTATGCGCAAGCAAGCCTGTGAAGAAAGTAAATTTAAATGGTTACTTCTTCCTGTTTATTATGAAACTAGGATTTTTGATTTGATTGATTGAAATACCTTCAAATGACCCTGAGTTTGACCAAGTTTGTTGGTTTAATACGTCCTGAAAATGTGTCTAGAGTGAAAACCTCCTCCGTTCGAGGATGGGTAATGACGAGGTATCAATGATCGCTGTCGAAAATATATGTTAACAAATTAATGAAACAAAAGTGGTTAGAAATGTGAATGTAATTATCAGGAAGAAATACTTACATTCTTAAGTAGGGTACGATGTAGAACTCAGCATCCGTTGCCTTCATTGTTTCCCAAATTTGTTTGAAATGGAGTTCGACCTCCTACTCAAAGTTGGTTAGGTTGCCACAACTGGATGGGCAAAATTGGAAGCGGCCGGAATTAGTTTCATATTTTTTCTCCCACAGGTACCTGTAACGTTAATCGTATATGAAAATGAATTCTTGATAAATTAAAAACATAAAGGCTTTGAGTTTCGAAACTCACCCAATCCACACATCGACCTGCACATTATCGATCCAGGTCATCGAACGCATGTTTCCCATTTTCTTCCCGAACTTGACCGGAACTTCTATTCCAACACCGTAGGTGTAATGGCATACAAATGTTGATAGTCGGAACACTAAGAAGAACATGTAGTCCTTATTCTTTATCATTTCTAGGGCAGTGCCATTTGCTTCCTTTATGAATTGCCCTATGATCTTTCATCAACCACATCTTTCACTTCCTCCCCCTTCTTTGTAACCGGCCGCTTCCTTTTCGTGTTGAATTTCCCCTTCTTCGGCGGCACCTACAATAGTAGAATTGGAAATTCTCAATCCATAACGGTTAACAAAATAACGGTACTTAGAGATCAACATTGATAGAACGTGGCGTAGAACTTGATCAACTAGTTCGTAAAACTTTTGAGCTAAATATGGCGTAGAAATTGAACAATTCATACATGAAACTACATTAAGTGAGGCAAAAGTTTATATAACAAGGCATATACAAAAGTTTATATAACATGGCATAGAACTTGAACAATTACCGCATGGAACTTGATAAAGAATGAAATGGAACCTTATAGAAGTTGATAGAGTACCATACCAATGTCTTTGCATTCATAAATTAGGCATACAACCGAGAAATTCTCACTCCCCCCAACATGACTATCAACATTATCACCAACAAATATATTATAGAACTACATCACCCATCCACAAAAAATGCAAAACATTTACTCCCCACAATTTTATAAATATACCATTCAAGTTACCCTTTCAACTTTTTGTCAATTTACATATTTTTGGTAATAGAGGCAATTGATCAAACACCTATTGTGCATGAGGGATGGAATGGTTTTTCCAAGAGAATTTGACATGGTAACACATGGTAACATAAACCCCAAGACTTACCTTCACCAATGGAGTGTTTTTGTTGCTACTCCCTTTTGCTGAACTTGCCAAGAACGGATCGCCAAGTACTTTCTTCTCTCCCCAAGTTCCTCTCTCATTTTTGTTGCTTCTCTTATGTTGCTCCAAACTTTATAGGGATAAATTGGGAGATGAAGAGTTACAATGGTTGATGAGGAGTTGTGGTGGTTCAATTAAGTGTGGATTGAATGGTTGGAGTGGTTCATGACGGTTTTGAAAGAGAATTTGAAGGATTTCAAGATGAGATTATGATGAACTGCAGGAGTTATGGCCGTTTCAAATGGTTTTGATTTCAGAAATTATGTTTTTAAACGGGTAATATATACAGTACCAGTGTAAGATGAGTGAAACAGGGACGAATATTTGTTAACTAGTTCAGCACCAGTAACAATACCGGTGTAGAGATGAAGAAAAGCAGCTGCGTGCAGCTGCTTTAAATGATTTTTTCCTTGACCCGAGAGGAACACACAAAAATTTTGGCTAACTGTTGTATACCGGTATCTTGTACCGATGTATAATAGGAAAATACCGGTATAGTAATGCACAAAAAGCAGCTACCGGCGGCTGCTTTAATTATATTTTCGGAAAAGAACGTTCCACCCGAGAGAAATTCCTAAAAATTTTTCTAACTGTGTAACACCGATATATATACTGGGGCAAAATCATAAATTACCGGCGTAAAATTTTTCGTGCCTAATTAAAAATCAAAATAATTAAAATTTTTGAAATGCGCACCAAAAAATTGAACAAATACACCGGTACTTGTTCAGTATTACTGGTGTAAAGAAAGTATTTAGTTGTTTAAATGATCACTTATTTCATTTGCCTCCCGTGCATTTTGAGAACGACCCCAATTAATCAAATTGACGTTTAATTATTGTGAATAGACATTGTACCAGTTGTTTGATGCAAATATCGACCACACATGGGCCCCGTATAGTGACGTCTCTAGCATTGTTTAATTTCATAGAATTTGTAGATTGACCCCAAACATTTCGTTCGACCCCTTCAAGCACTTTTCCACCTGCCCAAATGGAATTTTTCAATGCTTCAGATTGAATGAGTAACGTTCTTGTACCTCAACGGTACAAAGGAACCCGCAAAGTTGATTGCATGTATTTATTGCAATTAGGTTCCCCAAATTGTGACATGTGAAGTTAGGAAACTACATAAATTATCAAATTGAATATTCCAGGCTTAAATCACAATTAAAATATATTTGTGCCCGGGTGGTGATTCATCCTGAAGCGCTAGTAGGTGTTGCAGAGTAAACGGTAATGGTTTACTCCTGTTTCTATATGTAATCCGAACATCTTCGAAACTAAATACGGAGCCTGAACCCATTTGTTTCCCCACATGTTTTACTTGGAAATATAAAAGGGTTGTTTTGTGGACCATCCGGTTTGATCGGATTGCAATTTCGATTTATGATTAAACTTTTTTACTTTTTGCAAATTAGTCCCTCCAAGAATCTTGGAAGGGCCAGAATATAAAATTGGCTCCACATATATGCAATTCAATACACAATGATCGTGTTAATATATTTGTAGACCTTACTGATGTACGGAAGTCCCTGTAAAATCAACAATGAATGCTTGCACTATATTTTTCATAATTATACTATTGGCCACAAAATTACTTGGGGAATCTCCATAGCTCCCAATGCTACAATTTTTTTGCAATTGTAACTATTCTAGGAATATAATGCACCAAATTCGGCAGTTCTGAAGTAAAAAAATAGGCCAACTACGTCAGGTTGAATGGTTGCGGAGTCTCACAGAATTTTCCTCACCCAAGCTTCCGGATAGTTTGTTCAAATGGAAGAGATGCTTTGATTCCTCTCTCTATGTGATGACGGCGTCCTTTGTAAGATTCATATACCAACCTAACCTCCTTAGACATGAAGTTACCATCTGGGTAACTATGCGGTTATACTCTCGGCAATGATGGGGGACGGTGAATGATGTATCCTTTTCGAATTGGATTTTGGAGGTATTTCCTAAGAAACACATTGAAGCATTTCATCAAACACCTTACATGCAAGTAAAGCTATTCATGATGTCACATTCTCAATGATTCTATTTCATATGCAATTGCTAATTAATCATACAATAGAGGCATTGCAGTGGTTTACTTGATTATATGCCAACCTACGTAGGATTTCACCAAAGATGGGTAGTGATGGAGATGGTATGGTGTGAGAGATATAAATTCCGAGTACTGTGAAAATGGGTTCCTGATTGGGTTTTTAAAAAGGGAACATTTTTATACACCGGTATTATGCATATACCGGTGTAAAATGAGGCCTAAAGCAGGTGCTTTAGGCTGCTTTAAATTATTGTTTTTAATCTAATCTGACCTGAGAGTAAAATTTATAAATTTTTTCTATGTACCCAGCACCGGTGCAATTACCGGTGCGAATGTTACAAAAATAGCTATAAAACGTTGCTTTAAATGCCAAAAAATTGACATTTTCGGACCCGAGAGAAAAAAGGAAAAAAATTCTAAGTACTGTGCACCGGTAGGAATACCGGTGTGTAAGTACAAAAGAATCCCTCCCCTGTTTTTCTACACCGGTAATTTCATCTTTACCGGTGTAAAAAATCTACACCGACTAGAACATTTAATCACAATTTAAACACATTTTCACCGAATCAATTCATAAACATTCCATTGAAATCATAGATCATACCAACCAATTCATAGAAGAGTGTCAATTAAATACATTACATGCTAAATCGCTGAATGATCATACAATTTTTCACAAAACAAGGTCACAAAAACAACGGACGGGAACAACCGATCTATCACTTCCGCTTCAAGACATTGTCCCCATCTACTATTTCACCTCTCTCATCAACCCACAACCCATCGCCATGAGTTATGGCAGGCTGATCAATCTTCTCATCAAAGTAAAACTTCTTCCCATGTAACACCACATGATACTTCTCATTCGAAGGGTCCTTGATGTAAAAAATTAGTCGTGCCTGGGTAGCTAGGATGAACTTGTCATCTTCATATCCTACACAATTCAAGTCAACCAACGTGAACCCCATGAGTTTCTCAACAACAACACCGGAACCATGTTCCACCCAACGACACTTGAAGACAACAACCTTGAAATCTACATAATCCAACTCCCAAATTTCCTCAGTCGCCCCATAGAAAGGCATCATAGCAAAAACCGGATGTCTATCTCTCTTGCTTTCTTGCTACATCGATTAAGATTTAATATATACACCACTATTTTGAGTGGTGCTCTTCTCGTCCTTCGCCAATATTGAGAAACTGAAGCCATTTATGTTATAACCAAGGTATCGGTTATGATACCTTGAAAATGATTGTAAATGGCAGTAGGTTATTGAGCATCCCATCGACATTACAACAATTGTAAAACCAGTTAACAAACCTTGAAGAATGCTTGACTTGAATTTTATTCGGGGGCCAGTCTAGATGAATATATTCCAACAGGGAAACATGCTCTTCAACATATGTTACACTCTCGCTACTATTACGCAATACATATAGGTGAACAATTATCAACTCAGCGTGATAGGGTGTATGAAGTGTACCCTTGGAATGTGGAATCCCATTCCGCCTTTCACAGTGGGGTCCACCAGGAACACCAACCGCTCTTCTTCCAACCAAGTTTGTTGTACAATACTCGATGATCTCCTCAGTGATGTACCTCTAAATAATGGAGGCATCATGCCAATTAGGATTATGAACATAACCCTTGAAAACAGCCATGTGATGCTCAAAGGGGTACATCCAATACATTCCGACAGGCCCGCGCATACGTATCTCCCTAACCAAGTGTTCTACTAGGTGCACCATGATGTCAAAAAATGAAGGGGGAAGATACTTCTCCAAATGGCAAAGAACAATAACAACCTCTCGATCTAGTTTATCAAGCTGTTGCCTGCTAATATTTTTCCTGCATATCGAGTTGAAGAAAAAACACAAGCGTATAAAACAAAATCTAACTTCCTCTTCGAAACACCTACGTATTGCTACGGGAAAAAGTTGTTGCTTAAGGATATGAAAATCGTGTAATTTCAAAGCATTAAGACGCAACTCATCATTCACAAACCAACTAACATTAGAGGAGTAACCAGAAGGCACCTTCATTCCTTGGATGCTCTCACACACCGATCTCCTCTCAGCAATTGACAAATTGTAAGGAGCGGGGGGCAGGTACGTTCACTTCCCTCTTACCTCTGGTGCCAGATCCAAGCATATACCAAGGTCCACTAAGTATTTCCTCGCATTCAAGCTATCCTTAGTCTTCCCGGGAATGTTCAGGAGCATCCCAATTAGACTCTCACAAACGTCCTTTTCGATATGCATGACATCTAAACAATGGAAAACATCAAAATCTTCCCAGTGTGGAAAATTGAAGAAAATGGATTGTTTCTTCCACGGTCCGTCTACAACCCCACCACCCTTTGATAACTTCTTACCTATAAAAACATTCAATTTCTTCACTTTGTTGGGAATAGCTACACCGGTTAAAGGTTTTGTTGCCTTTCTCCTCTCTTTCCCAACAACGAATGCAGCCACATTATCCCGCAACTTGTGACCTATGGGCAGGAATTTATGGTACAAAAAAGCGCCGCCCTCAATGTAAACTCTCCACCACTACAACTATCAAACTTTAAGGCGCCTTCTGACCAAAGCACCTTCAAATATTCTATCAAAGGGGAAAGATAAGTGTCTATGCCATTTCTAGGTTGTTTTGGGCTTGAAATTATGATGGGCATCAACACATATTTTCTCTTCATGCACAAGTACATGGGAAGATTGTAAATGGCAAGCATAACTGGCCACGAACTGTGTTTCGAGGACATATTCCCAAATGGGTTCATACTATATGTACACAAAGCAAATCTCAAATTCCTAGGTTTGCAAAGTGTGGATACATGCTGTCAAATTTCTTCCATTGGTCCGCGTTAGTCGGGTGTCAAATTATATCACCATCTTCACAACCTCCCCTATCTACGCACCATGTCAAGTTCTTTGCATCCTTTTCATTCGTAAACAACCTTCTCAGCCTTGGAATAATGGGAAGATACCACATACATTTGGCTGGCACCCGCCTCCTCACCGGACAACATGCTCTCCACCGATAACCACATTTCTCTTCTTCTTATAACGTGATACATTACATACTGGACAAACAATCTTATCCTTAAGGTCACCTCTATATAGGACATAATCATTCGGACAAGCATGTATCTTTTTATACTCCAATCCCATCGGACACAAAATTCTCTTAGCTTTATAAAGGTTATCAGGAACCCCGTTAAGCAATTTATTCATGCTAGTATCACTCAATGACCCTACACCTTTCATATTAAACAAATCCATCAAACACGATATGACCATGTATTTCTTCTTGCAACCGGGATACAATGGTGTATCCTTCTCACCAAGGAAGTTAGCCAAAACCTCATGCCTCCCACTAAACTCATTAACGGCATCCTCATACATGTCATCCAACTTATCATCCCCAAAACACTCTCCCTCACTGCTAACTCTCACTTCTGATGGTGATTTTTCCCCATGAAAGGTTCACTCAACATAATCTTTTGCAAACCCCCGACTATACAAATGGAGTTTCATGATGTCCTTCTTATCAGTACGAATTCGATTTCCACAATCACGATATGGAAATAATATTTGCTTCTCTCAACTAAAAGTATGCTCCAAGAACTCATCCATGAACATAATCTATTCATCACTCACCCTACTAATGTTGGCATACACATGCTTACGACTCTCGATGACGCGATACAACTCTACATATCAATAAATGTTGAACAATGAAACTTGAACACATTTAATACAATAGAATTTTTATTATGACTTCCTAATCATGCAACATCATAAATGCACAATATACACCAATATTCCACATTACACTTACAACATTCTTAACATGTCCAATGCTATGGGAATCAAAAGCCATAACCTTATAACTAGAACAACCTTGAGAACAAACTAATATCTACAATTCTACCTCAATCACCATCAAATGATCAAACACAAAATGTAAATTTATCTACTAACCAAAATCTTACATGAAATCCTTAATATCCATAAATGTAATTAAAAAAAAGGTACCTTCAAGGGTGTTTATTGTGGAGAATTCAATGTCTTCTTCAACCAAAAAACACCATTCCAAAAATCCCATTATTAACCCCCTAAAAAAAGGGGGTAGGTGAAAATTTAATGCTATTTTCTACACCGATATTTAGACTTTTCCGGTGCATTTGAAGCATTTTACACCGATAAAAATCTGTTACGGGTGTAGATTTTAGGCCAAAAGGAGCAAATTTTCCTGTCTTGCACCGGTACAAACATAATACTGGTGCAAAAACTAATAGTTTTTGGTGCCAAAATTCAAGAATAAGAATATATTTTTGCACCGGTATTAAGAAAATACCGGTACTTAATCAATTCCTACACCGATGATAAATGTCATCGGTGTACAAATGCAAAATTTTCCCATTTTTTAAAAAATTTCTGCACTAGTAATGGGAAAAATTTCTGCACCGGTAATTTCCCATTACCGGTTAAAATTTTTTACCTCTTTGTGCCAATTTAATAAAAAGGTTAAATAAGTACACACCGGTAATCCTGTACCGCTGCACATGTTAGCAATTGCACCGGTACAAATACCTATTCGAATAATACCAGTGCAATATATTTTGACATTGGTACACCGATAGAACCAACACTGGTGCGAAAATAGGTGAACTTTACACCGGTTGACAGAATACCGGTGCGTATGTACTTATTTGCACCGGTACTAATGTTAACATGACAAATACCGATGCAATTAGTTACATACGCACCGGTATACCTATAGTAAAAAATTTATAACGGTGCGTATGTACCTATTTTGCAGTAGTGCATGCTATGAGCAACCTTAGCAAATGTACTAATAAAGAAAGTCGGTCAATACACGAACTAAAAAACTCTTGACTCGAGTTCATAATTCCATCATCCACCTTTCGAAGCCAAATCCGCACCTCTTATAGAAGGCTCCTACCATAGACTATAGGAAAATAAGAAATTAAACACATAAAGAAAGTCGACCAATACACAAACTAAATAACTTTGACATGATTCCATCATCCAAATATGCACCTCTTATGCCATGACATATAGGCAAACTAAACAACTATACACATAAAGAAAGTAGGCCAATACACGAATCAAACAAGTCTGGCTAATACACAAACCTTACCAGAATACCATTGTTACAATTCTCTTCAACCAGACCTTTCCAGAATACACTCAATTAGTTTGTGATTATTAAATAGACTCTTCAATAATATACATATTTTCAATGATGAGCCAAATGACATAAATAATCACCATTACAAAGCACTGGTTATGAACTGGGCAGAGTCTTGAAGCTGAATAGATCTGCTGTAAAAGAAGAGAAACTGAATAGATGACTAGTATAGACAGTAGGACAATCAATAATCCACAATCAATCATCAAGACAATCAATAATCAAGAACATGATTAGAAAATGAGTGACATTAGGAGCAAAGGGAACCACAAACCTTGTGGATCCAATCGATGGCCTCCGTCACTCTTACAATCACTTCGTCAGTGTTTTTGAAAAAACCGCAACAAATATTATTGGTGAAACCCCCCCAATATCGTGGAAGAAACCACCAGCACCAATGAAGAATTGACAAACATTAGGACCACATCTATTGGACAACATGTAGAGAAAACAATGCTACCATGATTAATCATCTCCACATCAATGCCAAACACCCTGGAGCCACCGAGAACGAAGTATTGAAATCGGTTAAGCTTTGATTTGTGAAAGTTTTATGGAGAAGGGAGTTGTGTGAATGGAATTTGCAGAGGATATAGAAGTGTGAATTTGGGTATTTCCTTCCCAAATTGGGGAACCCGAATATGGTGTTATAACCCAATCTTGCTCCATGTGATGAACTGCAAATTTTCTTTATTTTATTATAAATTGTATCATGGTCCCTCATTTCATCATAGTCTATGGTGAGACGGTCTACATGAGATTTTCTCTTTAATAAATGCAGTTAAGTTAAAAAATATTGGGGCATGTCCCATAAATTATTGACATTCCACCTGTCATGAGACCTAATATTTTAAAATATATATTAAAATGTAAATAATCTAAAACATGAAAAAAAAATTTCAAAATTAATCTGATTATTAAGCGATCTGACATGAGATGTTGTCATAAGAATCAATAAGTATTGATACTTAAAAATAATCAGTTTATAGAAAATATTTTCACTAGTAGAAATACCTCGGTTAAAGGTAGCAGTCAAAGGCAGTTCCTTTGAATATTTAAAGAACTGCTTTTAATGGGGACCCGTATTAAGTTCCAAAGTTGGAACTACCCTCCCAGGTCACCCTTTCATTTTCAAGGTGGTTCTAAATTGATTAAAGACGGTTCTATTGTAGAACCGCCTTGAATGGGCTACCTTTAATGACCCAAATATATAAGCAACCTATTAGGGTTTTCTCTCTTAGTCAAATTTCAAGAAACTCATCTCCCATAGTTACTTTTCTCCCTTGGTTTTATCTCCAAACGACGCCCCTTAGTTTTCTCCCTACTCTATTCTCTTTCATCCTCTGTCCCTCCTCCCTTGCTCCAATTGGCGCCTCCACCATCTTCCGCCACTGAGCCCACCGCCGCGAAGCCCATCATACTGTGAAGAACACAGTGCGGAGTTCTTTGTTTGATGTTTTTTGTTTCTAGATTTTTTTAGCCCCACTTTTGATGTTTTCCTATTTGTTTCCTAGAAACATCAGGTTCCGACACTTTTTTAAAACCTCTAGAAATAGGTTCCGAATTCGAAACTGAATTCAGACCTCAATCATAGGCGACTTTTTATCATTGACGATCAAAGGTGGAAGCTATTATGAGATGAGGGGCCAAGATGCAATTTTCAAGAATAAGTATTAAATTCATGGGTTAGAGGATTTGGGTCAAAGCAGTTTATAAGACGACCTGATTCCCCTTTCTCCCACCCTCCACTTCTTCATACCTCATTTCACTCTCTTCTTTTTTTCCAAACTTAGACCTAAAATTTGCATGAAAAAAATTGGTTAGAAGAAAGGAGATATTGGGAAATATTCCTCCTTGATTTGCCTCCTTGAGGGAATCATCGACATTGTCGTGTTGGGTGTTAAGTATACGAATCCCATGATGTGTGAATTAGCCTGAGAAGATAGCTAACAAAGATAACGTAAAGAAAATAAAGGAAAAAATGAGCATAAGATTTACGTGGTTCGGTCAAATTGACCTACGTCCACGGATGGAGGAGACTAGAAGCTTTACTATATGTGGAGAAAGTATTACAAGGATTTTCCTACCACCTATGAATGAATTATGTGGCAAAACATAAAGAAGAGGACTTTGGCTTCTACAACTACAAAAGGAGAGCTAAAGGGGAGAATAAAGCAAGTACCAAAGGAATCTTATGCTTGAGGTGTGTTTTAACTGCTAAGTTCATAACCTATTTATACCTCCAAGTTCACCAATGACCAAGAGCTCTCAAAAAAAACTTATCCCAATTTCCCAAGAAATCTCCTACTTGCTTCAAGCATAGATTGTGAACATCGAATCCAAATAGTACTTGCCAAAAAACCATGATGGTTGAGCCATAATAGTCAAAGAAATAATGCTCTGACTTGTTAAGAATGAAATAAGAATAGTGTTGCAATTTAATGCTTTGTATGCATTTCTTTGCTATCCTCCATAGAAGTGAATGTTCATGTGATCGGAAAATTGGGTGAATACCAACATTACTTCAAAAATCTCCACCTTGGTTTAAACCCCTAAAAGTAATAGTTTACTCAACCTCTTTTGGCATGGCCTTAATGGGCCGAATCACCAACATTGAGACTTGAAATAGGGAAGATCCTTTGTGAACATTTGAACATGATTATCCTTTGTATCGATTTTCTAAACAAGGACATTCTTCTGTGCATTTGTATCATGAATGAAGTGATACTTAATATCAATGTGTTTCGTCCGCTTATGATACATCTGATCTTTAGTCAAGTAAATTGCACTCTGACTTTCACAATGAATGGTAGTAAATCTTTGTTGTAGAGTTAATTCGATGGAGATACCTCTCAATCATAAAGCTTCTCTAACAGCCTCTGTGACTCCTACATATTCTGCCTCAGTAGTAGATAAAGAAACTATATGTTGTATAGTAGCTTTCTAGCTAATTTCACAACCTCCAATGCAAAATGCACAACTTGTAAGAGACCGGTGCTTATCAAGATTGCAAGCAAATCCTGAATCTACAAAATCAACTAGAGTGTTATTAGTTCTACCAAACTCCAAACATATGTTCAAAGTACCCTTTAAGTAGAAGAGAATCCACTTCACAACCTGCCAATATGCTTTTCCTGGATTGACTATATGCCTGCTAACAACACTATTAACTTGTGAGATATTAGGACAAGTACAAACAATTGCACACATGATACTCCCAATTGCATTTGAATTAGGAACTTTAGCCATATAATCTTCTCCTTCCTATGTTTTTGGTGATTAGGTAGCACATAGCCTGAAATGGCTACCAAGAGAAGTGCTAACTGGTTTGGAATCATGCATTCCTAATTTCTACAACACTTTCTTAAGGTAACTCACCTGGGTCGGGTACAACCTTCCAACTCCTTGATCTCTTGTTATCTTAATACTAAGAAGCTTTTTAGTTGCACCCATATCTTTCATCTCAAATTCAACAAGGCCTTCAACTCATGAATTTTTGCAACATTCTTAGTCGTAATAAGCATGTCATAAACATATAATAGAAAATAAATGAATGAGTTATCTTGTAAATTCCGGAAGCAAACACAACTATCATACATGCTCCTGGAGAAACCATGACCCAACATAAATGAATCAAACCTTTTATACCATTGTCTTGGAGTCTGCTTTAATCTATACAAGGATTTCTTCAACAAGAAAACCCAGCCTTTCTTTCCTTGAACTTCAAAACTTCAGGTTGACTCATATAGATATGCTCATTTAATTCTCCATGCAAGAAAGCTGTCTTGACATTCTTATGTTCTAACTCCAAATCAAACAAGGCAACCAATGCAAGCAATACACGAATAGAGCTATGTTTCAAAATAAGTGAGAAACATCATTAAAATCAACACCTTGTACCTGGCTGTAGCCCTTTGCAACCAATTGTGCTTTTTACCTTACTTTATCAACACCTGAAGTATCTTTCTTCTCTTGAAAACTCATTTGCAACCAAAGATTTTGTTTCCTTTTGGTGGCATCACAAGATCCCATGTTCCATTCTTATGTAGAGATTCCATCTCTTCATTCTTAGTCACCAATTTTTTTTTTTTGCATTAGCACCTGAAACTGCCCCTAAATATGTGGAAGGTTCCTCATCTCCACCCAGTTCATATGCCAGTGATAAAGCATATGCAACCAAATTAGCATACCTCAATGGTGGTTGAATGTCGCGTCTTAGTCTATCTCTAGAAATGGAATAATCCTCATCTCTTGGTTGATCTTCAACAAGTTCATGATCATGTTCTTCAACCTCTTCTTGTTGAGTTTCCCCTAAAGAACCACCAATCCCTAACTCCACCTGCTTTTGTGCATTATCCTCTTTCTCTGAATCACAAGGATTACAAAACTCTTTTCCAAGATGTAACATAAAAGATTCATGAAATGTAACATCTCCACTAATTACAAATTTGGGTGATTTGGAATCAGGATACCACAATCTATATTCTTTCACCCCTGAAGTATAACCTAGGAAAATACATTTCTTAGCCCTAGACTCTAGCTTTCCCTCGTTAACATGCATATATTTTGGACACCCAAATATTCTTAAATTAGAGTAATCAACAGGAGTAACTGACTAAACTTCCTCCAGAGCCTTGAAATCAAGAGGTGCACATGGAGAGCGATTGACGATGTGCCAAGATGTAGAGATGAATTCTGCCCAAAAGTCTAATGTCAACTTGGCATTTGAGATCATGCACCGAGCTCTTTTCCAAAAGAGTACAATTCTGCTCTGCCACCCCATTCTATTGAGGCGTCATTTTAACAATGCAATTTCAATTTATTTCTTCATTCTTACAGTACTCATTGAATTCTTTTCAAAAAAATTCCAACTCGTTATCGGTCCTTAGTCGCTTAATTTGTTTTCCTGCCTGCTTTTCAATCAAAGTCTTCCATTGTTTAAATATCAGGAAAACATCACTTTTAAGCTTTGGAAAATATACCCAAACTTTTCTTGAATAATCATTAATAAAAGTAAGCATATATCTTATACCACCCTTAGAAGGAACATGAGAGGGCCCCCAAAGATCAGAATGAATGTAATCCAAAGTACCTTTTGTTTTATGAACTGAAAGTGAACGAAAGCTAACTCTTATGTGCTTTTCAAAAATATAGTGTTCACAAATAGTCCAACTTACCAATGCTTTGACCACAAATTAGACCTCTCTTGGTAAACAATGTTATGCATTTCTAACCTATATGTCCCAATCGCATATGCTAAAATTTGGTGATGTCCTCATCTGAGGAAGTTGAGTATGTTGCTGCCCCAGTAACTGTAGATCCCTACAAAACATACAGAGTACCAACTCTACAAGCCTTTATTAGCATAAGAGCACCTCTACAAATTTTTAGAATTCCACAATCACCTGAATATGTGTACACGGGAGCATCAAGAGTGCCAAGAGAGATGATATTTTTCTTTAAGTCGAGAACATGCCTAACATTAGTGAGTGTCCTAGTAATGCTATTGTATATTTTGATTTGAATTATTCCTCCACAGACAACCTTACAAGGAGCATTATTTCCCATCAAAACAATTCCACCATCCCATTCTTCCTAAGGGGAAAAACATCCCCTATCATAACTCATGTGGTAAGAACTACCCGGATCTAAGAGTCACTCAGTAGAGGATCTTGATTTATTATCTATGGCAACAAATATGCTTCCATCACTCTTATCTTTTGCTACACTAGATTCACCAGCATCGCTGCTATTCTAGTCATTTTTAAAAATATTTTTCTTTATTTTTCAATTTAAAACAATCAACGTTAACGTGCCCCTTTTTCTTGCAATAGTTGAAAAACAATTTTTGTATCTACCACCTCCATAATCTATATTTTCACCTTTACCCCTCACAAACAAACCCCCAACATGAGTTGCACTCAATTCCCCCGTAATGTCCCTATCTATCTGCTCTTTAGATTTTAATGCAGATTTTTTTCTATTGTATGAGATCGACTCTTTCCCATAAATCATAGTATCCCAAAAATGCTTAAAGGACTAGAGAAGGGAACATAAGACCATGTCCAATTGAAGAAACCACAAAAGTAGTTTCTTTCCATTAATACAACATATCTCTCAATCTCTATCTTCCATCTCACCAAAAGCAACGACCCTCATTTTTATGTCTGCAATGGTATGAAACCAGTAAGAAACCACTGCAGGGACCCCACTTGATTTTCTCTATCTTACTCATTAATTTTACCTTCAATATTTAATTTAAATAAATTTTCCAACCCAAAATAAATTAAAATATGAAATTTAATAATACAATTTCACTCTCTCTACTTTTCATGAATCTCACTTAATTTTCTCTATCCTACTTATTAGTTTTACTTTTAGTATTTAATTAAAATAAATTTGACAACCCAAAAATTAATTGAAATGTAAAATTTAATAATACATTTCTAATTTCTAATTTAATTTTGTTGTCTGAAAGTTTATTTTGAAATTTAATTTAATTTTATTAAATTATATATGAAAAATATAAATTTTTAAAAGTTAAAAAGGAATAAAGAAATGTTTGAAAATAACGTCCAAAAGTTCAAAAAGGCAGGGGGGCACATGAGGGACACGTGTCCAATCATGGGTAGACATGTGTTCCAAGGGGGAAAATCTTGGGCCCACACTGACAGACGGGGCCACGAATGAGGGGAGAAGATGCTTTGGGCATTTTCTTCCTACTGCTATCGGGGGTCGGTTTCTTTTTAAAGAAATCATAAAGAAACCCTCATTGTACATGCTTTAGTATTAACACATTAGACCATGTACAATGGTGAAATCACTAAAAGTGGTTTTTTTCCTTCTAATACAATATAGCTCTCAATCTCTCTCTTCCATTCCACCAAAAGCAACCACAGAGAAACCACTCCATTTTTACCTCCACAATAGTAGAAACCACTAAGAAACCACTTCATTAACCTCACTTAAACTTTTTCTATTTTAAAATTTTTTTAAAACTCACCTATGTGAGGGGGTATATATTAGGCTCCCAGGACCCAAAAAAAGATGAATATACAAAGTTGAGTCATAATGTGACAATGTGCAGCTAAATACAAAGTGGAATAGCCATACACAAAGTAGAAGAATCCATAGCTGATGCCTCCAAACCCCTTGTCGGCAAAGGCTATGGCTCTAATCCCTATTTGAGACTTATTACAGCCTTCCACGTTTTTGCCTCCACACCCGCGTGTTGATAAAAAGAGGTGGCCTCCCATAATAGTCCCTCGAAAATCGCTTCCCCAGAAAAGATTCACTCACAGCTCTAACCTCTTCCCATATGAAAAAACCATTTGAATCCACTTCCAAATGACTCTGATGATGAAAAAAGTATGAGAAGAGTTTAAGTCTTGCAGCTTCCGTTGAGATGGTTTGGAAAGAGATGTGCCACAACATGAGAAGTTCTAGTATCTATTCTTTGCTGATGTACCTGCAAAAATAGTAGAGGAAGAGCAGTAATACGTTCCAAGCAAGATACTCCTACATAAGAGGATTATAGTCATGAAATCCGAATATATGGGAAAAAATTAGCATCAATATGGAAAACACCTGTAATCTTTCTAGGTAAACTATCAAATGTAAAGGAGGAGTCCACGTTATGTAAGCTAGCAGCTTTGGCAAGGCAGTCCGCAACACCATTTCCTTCCTTGTAGATATGAGAAATACTCCCACTGGTTCGAGACTTCTTCTTCCAGATTTCCCTCATTAAAGTAATGTGTTTCCATGGGATTTAAAAAAAACCTTTCTAACCATTTTCACAAGCATAAGAGAGTCACATTCAATATCTATATGAAAGAAATCATTGTGAATGGCTAAATCCAGCCCTACGTTTAGAGCCTCAATTTCTGCCTGCAAACAAGAGCATTGCTCTAATGGTTTTGAAACAACTGAAATCAGTCTGTCCTAAGCATCCTTGATTATAGCACCAGCACATGAGTCTCCGTTACCCATCAATAAACCATCAGTGTTGCGTTTGAAAAACATGGGTAGATTCCATTGTACAATCTTATGATTAAATTGTTTCCTTCCCACAGATTTAGATCTAAGAAGAGTAGGAAAACCAGAGGACAATCCTCATTTGTATCTCAGCTTATGAACATAAAATATGTCTTGAAACTGAGATAGAATGGATTTGATCAGTAGCACAACATTCGGTTTGATGGTTTGAAAGAAATGTTTGTTTCTAGAACACCACAAAAACTATACCAAAATGCAGGGTAGGAATCTAATTAGGTTTAACAAATCATTAGAATCATGAGTTATAGACCAATAAAAATAGAATCTATCCCATAGGGTACTAAAAACAACATCTGGAATGTCAAAGATTCTGTTAACAGTGCTCCAGATGTTAAATACATAGCTGCAAGAATAGAATATGTGATGAATGTCCTCAGAATTATAAGCACATAAACAACATTTAGAGGGCAGGTGAAGATTAAAATCTTCTAACACATCAGGTAGTGCTACCAATCTATTTAATAATTTCCATATGAAAATACTGATTTTCCTTGGTAGAAGATTAGACCATAGGAATCTGAAAGATGGAACCACCTCCCTTTAAGGTATAATGAGTTCATATGAAGATTTAATAGAAAAATTTCCATGTTCAGTTGGTTTCCATATTAGTGAGTCTTTGTACTCGGAAAAGAAGATCAGTTTTCTTTAGAGTTGTGTAATGATATGTGTAGGAAGAACTGCCTGTACACAGTCTATGAACTCGGTTTGATTAACATAGAACTTATTGATGGATGCATCAGGAAAAGGAATAGGCAAAGTAGAGGACCATAATTGGGACAAAGGACCGTGTTTAGTCCAGTTTGTATCCCAATATAACACATCTCCAGAACCTAATTGCAGTTTGGAACTTGTCATTGCTAAATCATTGACTTCCATGATTATTTTCCAAGTCTTTGATGATTTTAGATGATCAGGAATTGACCACATTACTTGGGACCATAATGACTTGCTATGTTGAAGTTTCCACCACAACTTTCAGGAGAAGCTTTGAACCATGATATGTAAATTCTTAACTCCTAACCCATTTTCAGATTTAGGGAAGCATAATTTAGGATATGACTTCCAAATCTTTTTGTTCCCTGATTCAATCTCAATTCTGTTCCAGAAAAACTTGGCTAGAATGGAGTAGATCTTGTCAAGAATCACTTTTTGTGGGTTTCAACACTGTTAATAAGTGCAAAGGCATTGCAGGAAGTACATGCTTGATTAATATCAATCTACCAGTTCGATTTGAAAAATTGTTTTGCCATTTATTTATTTTGGAAGAAACTAATTCTAATAAGTGTTAATAATATATATTTTTGTTCCTTCCTATATAAATAGGACAACCCAAATATTTGAATGGGAAAGAACCCTCTATCATTCCAGTTTGATTTAAGATTCCAATTTTGATTCTAGGAGTTGCAAACTTGGAAAGATAGAAGTTAGATTTCTAAAAATTCACTTTCTGGCTAGTGCCATTTTAAAAGACTTAAGGAAAGAGAGGAAAATTCTTAGCCCATTCTTAGAGTATTTTATGAAAACAACAGTATCATCTGCAAAGGCTAGATGTGTTACTGTTTTCATTGATGAAGGAATTTTGTAGAAATCAATATTAGCATATTGAAATAGAAAGTTTATATTTCTAGAAAAAGCTTAAGATAAGAGGATAAATAAATGGGGTGATAATGGATCCCCTTGTTTAAGCCCTCTTGAAGGTTTGAAAAAAAAACACTGGAAATGCCATTCATCAATATGGAAAAGTGGGCAGCCTTTATATTACCGAATATAAGGTTCACCAGAGAAGTTTGGAATTCTATTTTGAGTAGAAGGCATTTTAAAAACTACCAAGAGAATCTATCAAAGGATTTCTTCATATCCAGTTTGAATATGCCATTTGAGTCCCTATGTTTTGAATTCAAAAAGTATTTCCTGCATTAACAAAACATTGTCTTCCAGTTCTCTACCCTCAACAAAAGCAGATTGTTCAGGTGATATTAGAGATGACATAAGGGGTTTTAGCCCTAGACTTAGTAGTTTAGAAAGAATTTTGTTCACAAAATTGCAAGCGCTTATTGGCCTGTAATTCTTAAATTTAGATGTGACATCTTTTTTAGGGATCAAAGTTATTAGAACAGATGGAATAACTTTTGGAATTGGATTTCTAAGTATAAAATCCTGTACAGCTGATAATAAATCAGTTTTAATTATATCCCTGCAAGTTTTAAAAAACTTTCCTCAAAACCCATCAGGTCCAGGTGCAGAATTTGTATCCATAGAAGATAGAACTTCTGATAGTTCTTCCATAAAGACTTCCTGTGTAAGAGACTGATTCATTTCAGGTGTAACCATTTGAGGTATGTTTTCTATGAGCCATGCAGTGTTGATACTCGATGGGTCTGCATTTTCCTCAGTTAGAAGTTTGAAAAAGAAAGTCATTGCTTCAGTCCCTATGTCTTTTTGATCATGTAACCTTGTGAACTTTTAATAGAAGCTATATGTTGCTTAAAATTTTTAGCCTTGATTATATTGTGAAAAAATTAGAATTGGAGTCACCTTCTTGTAACCATTTAATCCTGGATTTTTGTTTCCATAATGTTTCTTGTTGTGTTAGAGACTGAGTTAATTCAAGTTTGGCCTTATTGTAAGTAATCAGATTTGAATCATTATCAGATGATTGTAGATCTTGTTCAACTTCTAAAAACTTTTCTTCACAAGTTTTTACCTTATCAAAAATATTACCGAATGTATTCTTGTTCCAACTTTTTAAAGCTTTTTTGGTAATTTTTAGCTTAAAAATAAGTCTTTCCATTCCAGTAAGGTTAGT
The DNA here is from genome assembly GCA_037428765.1 of Rubia yunnanensis. NCBI lineage: Eukaryota > Viridiplantae > Streptophyta > Magnoliopsida > Gentianales > Rubiaceae > Rubia > Rubia yunnanensis. Next base: position 130,945,811 of record CM075061.1, read on the forward strand.
CTCAGTTTTCCATGAATCCTGAATTAAGGCCATGAAGAAGGATAACTAATCCAAAATTTTTGAAATTTGAAGGGTTTAGGGCATGTGTACCAGTTCTGATCTTTGATGTGTAAGATTAATGATGAGTGATCTGATTGTTCTCTAGCTATCACATTGACATGTGTTGTAGGAAAATTAATGAACCAAAGATTATTTGCCAAACCCCTATCTAGTCTTTTCCAGACCATTCCTCTTGTTCTCATCTATGTCCATATGAATAAGCTACCAACTGATGTAGGTAGAGTAGCATAATTACTAGTAGTCTTGAAAGTGGTAAAGTCAGAGATAACTGATGGATCAGGTGTAGATTGTCCTAGATAATCAAATAGGTTTTCAATCACATTCATGTCCTTTATAGCTAACATGGGAGTATCTTTAAAGGTCAGTGAGGATTTCCACAGTTCAGCCTTTGCTGTTTGTGAGTGTTTGGCATACACAAAGGCATTCTGACATTCCTTATGAAGATTAGGGTGATGGATTTTGAGCAAGGATGTATTGTTTGTGTATTTTAACTATATCAAATTTGATACAGTTGTCCCAAAACAGCCACACCTAAAATCCAGGAAAACAGTAGAGGTTTTTATATCCCAGATCAAAAGTAGTTCTTGCAATATGGGAGTGTTCTGAAAAATTGGTTCAATAAGTGCAAAGAGTACAATCTTGTGCCCATGCCTTTACTCTTCTTTTAGAATCTTGATTACCAATTCCTTTCACATTTCATATACAAAGATTTACTTCCATTTAAAATTTTTTCTTAGAAAACAATATGGTAATCACAATTTTAGGAGTGGAAGAATTGTCTTTTCGACTATATTTTCTAGTTTGGGTTTTGGAAGAGTGGGTTGTATCCTCAGATGGTAGTTTTAACAATGCATTGAATCCGTTTTGTGAATCAACTATCTCAAAAATGAAAGAGTCTTGTGACATGGATAGAGGTACATCATTAAAGTTTTTGGTTCAGAATTGTAGCCACTTTTAAGAGCATTTTCCCTTCTTTGGATCCCATTTTTAAATTTTTCTTCTTCTTTGATTTAGATCTTAATGAAAGAAGGGGAGAAAAATAAGTATTTATCTCAATGAAATCATCCTTCTGATTCTCTTATAACAAATTTATTATGACTAGTTTGATTAATTGAATCAGGCTTAACAGGTAGCTGTGTTCTAGCCTGAGCTACAACTACCTGGGCTGAAACATACTCCATATCATAAACATTAATTAATGGATTATCCACCTTATCCTCACTATTTTTAACCATAGAATCAGAGAATGGTCTTAGAGCCTGAGTGAGCTGTTTCTTTAGAAAGGATTTCCAAGAGAGAACCAGTGTGTAATATATTAAGAGCAATATTCTCAGCATAGTTCAACACAGAAGATAGGGGGTTAGCCACATTAAGTACAACTCCAAATACAAAATGATTATCAGAGGGTTTGTTTGAAACTGAATCAGTATTAGATACATTCTCAGGAGACATATCAACATTGCTTTGATTAATCATATAGGAATTTCGATCAGAGGTGATAGTGATCACATGGGCTTCTATAGAAGTTGCAGGGATATCCTTGTTAGATAAACTAGTAGCAGTATTAGGAAGAACCCGAGCCTCTGCTAAAGAGGGCAACCCTTCAGAACTTGAAATATTTATCTCACTAGAGTCCTTATTAGCCTTAGTTTTTGGTCTCCAAATCTCCTACATCAAAGGAGCATCTATATTGTGAGCAGGTATCAAATGTTTCTCTTTAGAAGGTATACTTGATGATGAGGGGATTTCCTCATTTTGCTTAGCATTTGGAGTTTTTCCAGAAGGTCTCCAAGCTTGGGGTTTGTCCTACAAAATATCAAAATTGCAATCGGCATCAACATGACCAAGTTTAAGGCATTTAGCACAATAATCAGGGACCCCTTCAAAGTCAACATATTGTCCGAATCCAGTCCCTATATATTCTAGCCAAATACGATTAGTTCTGGGCATAGTGATATCTAATTCAACACAAACTTTGCTACATGAGGCCTAGATCTATTAAGAGCTACATTATCAACCTTTACAAGATGGCCTATGAGATTACCAATTGGCAGTGTAGCATCATGATCGAAAATTGCTGTGCCAATCCATATAAAGCTAGCCAAACTAGCACAATGGTAGAATCAACATTGGGATTAAAATTAGCAGTCAATTTTGAAATTCTTATAGAATATGGCCCAAAATTCCACACTTTATGTATCCAACATCTATAGTAATCATCAAAAATAGCAAAAGAAATCAACACTTAGCAATTATCTAGCAAATGAATATCAGTGTGGCCCTGAAAAACTGGCTGTTTGGAAATCTCTACGTGGTTTGTCCAGTTGAGGCGTACTACGGGAGAATTTCCCAACAAGCGTCAATTTCAGAAGGGCCTCGAGTTTATCGCATTCTTCGTTGGAGAAGAAGAGCCCGGGTTCACCCAGGTGATCAACCCTAGTTTTTGGATTGAAGGTTGCTCTGTCGGTAGGGATTATAGTATGAGAGGTTTGATGGGTAGCTAGAATGTTCGCATAGCTGGTGAGAGGCACCAACATGGCGGCGGCGCCGAACGGAAGCCGTGAAGGTGCGGAGGAGGTTAGGTGGAGATCATATTTTCCCGGAGTCGCCTCAGAGAAGAAAGGAGGTAAGGACGAACTGATTTTTTCTATCCTACTCATTATTTTTACCTTTAGTATTTAACTAAAATAAATTTAAATGAGAAATTTAATAATACACTTTTAATTTTTAAATTTAATTTTGTTTTTTATAATTTATTTTTAATTTAATTTTGTTTTTAAAATTTCTTTTTTGAATTAAAATTAAATACGAAAATTAAAGAGCTAGAAATTTTTAAAAACAAACTAGAATTTTAAATTTTAAATAGGAAAATTAAAGAACCAAACAAATTTAAATGTAGATTCAAAAATGAAAATAAGTAGATTTTTTAAAAATTTATTATTAGGACACGTGACACCACAAAATTGAGCCACGTGCAACATGCATGTAATTTTTTTAAAAAAAGAGCTCTGGCTTATTGGGACACGTGGCCCAATCAGAGGCTGCCATGTATCCCATTGAAGGACAAAAAATAGACCGTGCTGATGCGCGTGCTCCATGCACATTGGCTGTTTTTGGAAGAAACCACAATGGGGCGGTTGTTTATTTCCCCTGCCGCACACCGGTTCCTTTAATTGAAACCACCACTGTGAGACTTTGTTTTTTCTTTCTAATAAGGAATCACAAAGAAACCCCCATTGTACATGCTTTGGAAAGAAATCACAAAATCACAAAATCCTACAGTGTTTGTTTCTTTGTCGTTCTTATAGAAAGAAACCACCCATCGGTTTAAATGTATAGCAACCGCTCCAAATTAGAAGCAACCCCATGTTCTTGGGCTTGCATATCAAAGCGGGACCTTTTTTTGTTGCCTAGTGGGACATCACATCCTCGGTCAACCAAATGACTATTGCCAAAACTGGAGAGACACAACACACTTTTAGTTCTCATGCAGCTTTGCAGATTCTTTGGTAGGAAATTTGTTGACTTTTATTCTACTGCTCCCACTGTATCTAAAACCAATGCAGACAAAGCAACTAATTTTTTTTTTGGTTTTTTTGTCTTTTATATTATTATGGTGTGTAACTACTCATGTTTTATTTGGTTGGCACATGGCAGTATGCAATTTGCATGGATGGTTGAACCACGCATGTAAATTTCTTTTTTTGAAAAGGACTGGGGCTTATTGGGACACATGGTCCAATCATAGGTTGCTACGTGTCCCATTGAGAAACAAAAAATGGCCCTTGCTGATACACAGGCCCCCTACACACGGGCTGCTTTTGGAAGAAACAACAATGAGGCGGTTGCTTATTTTCCCTACCACACACCGGTTCCTTTTTATTGAAACCATAAAGAAACTACCACTGTGGGACTTTGCGGTTTCTTTCCAATAAGGATCCACAAGGAAAACCCCCATTGCACATGTTTTGGAAAGAAATCACAAAGTTCCACAGTGATGGTTTCTTATTGATTCTTAAAAAGGAACTGCTAACCGATTTCAATGTGTAGCAACCGCTCCCAATTAAAAGCAACCACATGTGCCTGGGCCTGTGCACCAGCACAGGGCCTTTTTTTTGTCCCCAGCGGGACACCATATCCTCGGTCAACCAAATAGCAATTGCCAAAATTAGAGAGGCACAACACATTTCTAGTTCTCAGTTTTTGCAGATTCTTTAGTAGGAAATTTGCTGACTTTTGTACTATTGCTCCTAGTGTATCTAAAACCAATGCAAAACAAAGCAGCTATTTTTTTGTCTTTTATACTATTTATGGCGTGTAACTACCCATGTTTTATTTGGTTGACACTTGGCAGTACGCAATTTGCATCCATGGTTGGACCATGCATGCGAACTATTTGTCTAAAAAAGAGACTAAGGCTTATTGGGATACGTGATCCAATCATAGGCAGCCATGTGTCCCATTGAGAGACAAAAAATGGCCCGCGCTGACATGCACGGGCACCATGCACATGGGCTGCTTTTGGAAGAAACCAAATGGGGCGGTTGCTTGTTTTCCCTACGGCACACCGGTTCCTTTTTACTGAAACCATAAAGAAACAACTATTGTGACACTTTGTGATTTCTTTCAATAAGACATCTCAAAGAAACCCCCCATTGCACATGTTTTGGAAAGAAATCACAACGTCTCACAATGGTGGTTTCTTTGTGGTTCTTAAAGAAAGAAACTGCCTATCGATTTTCAATGTGTTGCAACCGCTCCCAATTAAAAGCAACCCCATGTGTGACGCGCGAGCCTTTTTTTGGTCCCCCAATATGGCACCGTATCCTCGGTCAACCAAATGACCATTGCCAAAAATGTGGAGGCCGGACACACTTTTAGTTCTCATGGAAATTTTGCAGATTCTTTAGAGCACACCGGTGGCAGGATTTGGTCTGGATCAGAAGAGCTTTAGACACCTAGTAGTGGGCTAGGGTTTGTAAGGTTAGGGTTTGAATACTGCACCTAACGAATGTGTATGAGAACCAAATCTGATACCATGTGAATGTGTAATTCATACTGATTTCATTGATGTAAGGATGTTACAATTTATAGAGTACAAGAACTATACATTCATTGTATCTAGCATACTCTAAATATAGACAAGAAATATTACAAATAAATACAAGAATATCTTAATATCAATCAAGATATTCTATCAATAAATACAAGAATATCTTGATATCAATCAAGATATTCTATCAACAATCTTATCGATCGGGTCGAAGAACAAAATTACTGTCCAGAGATAAATCTCATACTTATTCAAAAACAAAAACATCAATTTAAATTAAATATTGTTCCCAATCAACCCATAACGTGAAGATGAGGGAAAAGAAGATTGAAGAAAAGTAGGGTTTGTTGAGGGAGAAGAAGATAGTGTAGTGTGATAGAGATAAATATTCAAAAAGTAAGATTGCAAATTTAGGTGGGACGAATGATGTATTTGGATTTTAAATTTTCAATTAATTGAAAAGATCTACAATAAATCAATTGAAATTGTTACGGAAGAGGGGTGATCTAGTCTGGTTAACCAGTTAGCTTGACGCTGTGATTGATTTGATTTGATTTGATTTGATTTAATTTGGTATGTTTATTTCAACAAACTGGTCGACCCACTCTTCTCTGGACTAGCTAAAGCCTACGCCCTTCTCTCTATTTTAATTCTACACCGTTGGATCTCCTAATCTACCGAAATCCCACCCTTCATTTATCTACAAGTACAATAAGCACAAATATTGCGCCATGATTTCAACATATAATATTAGACCATGTAGCATGGAAGAAATCAGTCGCATTAAATGTTAACTTTCAATATCTCTCTTACATCTTACCATAGCAATCACAAAGAAATTACTTTATTTTTACCTCCACAATAGTAGAATTTACTAAGAAACTACTTTGTGTAATCCATTTGATTTTCTCTATCCAACTTATTAATTTTACCTTTCATATTTAATTTAAATAAATTTACCTACTCAAAATAAATGAAATTTAATAATACACTTTTAATTTTTAAATTTAATTTAATTTTATAAAATTTAATTTCTTTTTTATCATTATTTTATGTAAAATTAAATAGTAGAGAAAAAGATGTAATTCTTTTTAAAAAGAAGCATATTTAAAATGAAAACGAATCAGATAATTTTTATTTTTCTTAGGGAGATGTGGCGCCACAAGATTGGGCCACGTGCCCCATGCATTTGAATTTTTTTTAAAAAGGGCTAGGAAAAAGTGTGCCACGTGTCCCAACCACACGTTGACAAGTTGCACCAATTTTGGGGGGGGGGGAGGGGACAAAAAAGGGCTCGTGCATCACTGCATGCCCATGCACGTGGGAAAATTTTTAATGGGAAGCAGTTGGTATACAAAGCAACTAGAGACCGGTTTCTTTGTAATGAAACCACAAAGAAACCATGATTGCGGGGCTTTGTGGGTTCTTTTCAATAAGAAATCACAAAGAAACCCCCACTGCACATTCTCTAACAATATAATGGCTTGATCTTCTTCATAAATTTTAGCATGTACATTCTCCGAAGCCAAAATAATGGAATCAATTATATCAAAATGTGAAAGTATAGATGTACCTTATTCCATTTTTAACATGTACAACTTCTGCTTCAAATAGAGGCGGTTCTCCACTGTTTTCTTCATGTGTGTGGGTTTCAACCAATCCCACATACTTTTAGCAGTTCTCTCACTAGCAACTTCCTGCAAAACCTCATTAGAGAGATTTAAAATAATGGAAAATCTAGCCTTCTGGAGATATTTCCGTTGGCCTTTCCTCTGCTCCTCCAAGGGCTAACTTGTATCCGTGTTAGATTAGGATAACTTCCATATTGAGTTTCCACATCCCAATGTTTACTCTCTGGTCAAACTTTTCAATAGAAGTCCGTGTTACCGTCATGGTGGCTAATATATAAGAAAATGAGATATTTCTCCGATACCAATTTGTTTAGAATATGAATCACACGAGGTACTATTAGCCCAAGAAGATACACTACAAGAAAATTGATCTTTTACTTCGCCCCTTTTACCTCAATTTTTTTCTTAACACTAAAAAACCAAGGTAATTTTTTTACCTCAATTTTTTTCCAAAGTAAAAGGTTTTTTTAATTTGGTTAAAAAATCGAGGTAAATAATTAGTTTTTTTACCTTGGTTAGCAAAATAACCAAAGTAAAAGATAAAAAAATGAGGTAAACAATGTTACCGAGTAGCGTGCAACGTCGCTCTTTGATGTGTTAGAAGCTTGGCCGATTTCGGGTAATCTGTCTTTTCTAGCGATACAATTGCGAATGACACTACGAAGTCGCACACATGAAATTTACTGTGATAGAAAAGTACCCCCTTTGTTCAATGTTTTTAAATCATAGGACAAACAAATGATTTAAAAAATAGTGCTCACATGAAGTCACACATGTAAACACGTACAGTCAATTGCATAAGACTAAATTATTTTTTTGGTCCCCTACATAGCATCTTATACGATATTTTGGTCCCCGTTTCCAAATAAACCCTCACACAGTACCAAATAAATTTCAAACAATTTTTTTAGTTCCTAAAGGTGGTTTTCAAGTAAAGTCAATGGTAAAATTGGTCAAAATCTATAAAATGTCCATTATATCCCAGTGTTTTGAAAAAATAAAAAGAAAAAGTACGTCTTCTTCGCTGAACCCTCTCCCCACATCCGTATAAACGCCACTGCCATCTCGAACCAGGGCCACCCAGTGGTGGCGAACGAAGGCTTCTACCTCCCGTCCAGCCAGACCCTGTTTGCTGAAGATTGCAAAACAGAAGAAAAGCCCAAATCAATACAAACCCTAATCTGACGACACACAAAACAGAAGAAAGCAAAACAAAAGAAATCGTTGCCAGCGGAGACTACCAGTATGCAGAGACTACCACACATTCTCTATATTCTGCTCTACTTTCCACACATTCTCTATATTACGGAGACTGCCTGATACGAATTAGGTTTATTTTTTTATATTTATTTATTAGGATTTTTAGAAGATAACACTATACTCTTTTTTTCCACTGGGTTTTTTAATGAGATAGTGTGATCATTTATTTTATTTTAGAATAAGGCCCATTAATTCTGCCATGTTGGCCTTAGAAGAATTAATGTTTCGGTCATGCATTTATTTTGGTATTTTGAATATTCAGTTCTGATTTGATTAGAATTAGATTTAGTAAGATTAGATAAGGCAATATTCATTCAAGATTTATCTTGAAGAATATAGTCATTTATTTTAGGTAGTCTAGTTAAATATGGTTTTAGCTTCTTAAAACTGCCATAATCCTTTTCAATTTCTTATTTGTATTTTTTGAAGACCATACCTATGTACTATAAATAGGGGTGGTATTCAACATTATTTTGACGGGCAACCTTTCATCAATCAAATATACAACCTTTTGAGTTCATACTCCTTGCTTGCGAGCTAATCTATTGTTGCTTAACCCCGAGGGATAGTTAAGTATCAATAAACCTTGTAATCTGATCCTGAGGGCTAGCTAGAGAGCAAGTCAAAGTTAGGCGTACCCCGAGGGCTAGACTCCTGAATTTCGTGCGAGATAGTGCTGGTTAGCAGATCCCTTCACTAGATCAAAGTTATTAATTCCGTAAATCGTGAGTCTTCGCAAGGAGATTCATATCACTACCAGTATGCCATCCCTTCTTATTCAGAAACTTGAGAGCCAACGTGGCCGACAACCAAGGTGTCCGGTCACTTTGCAATTCGACCAGAGCAAGACAAGCTTCTACGACGTTAGTCTCGGCGGTGCTGCTGAGGGATGACCGGGCCCCTGACAAATCCCAACGGCAGGAAAGATCTGGAGAACGTGATTCTCAAGCTCAAACCTTCTTCTCAAGCATTGGAACCACATCTGGAGCAGCTCGATGCGGGGGTTTAACTCGGTGGAAGCTTCTAAGTAGTGATAATTTGAAGAGAAACCGGTGGCGAAGAGTCCCAACGGTGAGTTCAAAGGGCTTTCCACCAGTGAACGTTCAAAGGCCACCACTGATGGTGAGTCGAGGGTACCACCAGTGTGGCGGCGAGCTTGAAGGCAACCAGCATGGCGACGAGTTAAGGGTACCACCTGCAAGCTGAGTGAGAGGATTTCCGACGGTTTCAAGGGTTGACGCTGGCGAAGAGCTTTGAGCCATTTCAAGGCTAATGGTAGAGCTTCGAGACCGATGATAGAGCGTGGATTTTAAGGGCACCATAGTTGCAGCGGCATATCTTTTTTTAAAATTTTATTTACAATTAAGCCCCTTAAAAATATAGAATATTCGTGTATTGATCCCAAAATTTAATTGAAAATGTTTTTGAATAAGTAAAATTAACTATATTGAAAAACAGTTCGGGTTTCCCTGAAAATCACCTTTGGGGGCCAAACGAAACGTTATGAATTTTTTTGGTACTGTCTGAGGGTTGATTTGCAAACGGGGACCAAAACATGGTATAAGATGCTATGTGGGGGACAAATATTTTATTGATTTATTACATAATGTTCAAATAAGTTACTTAATTAATTAGAAAAACGGTAGGCATGAGAATATCCTTATAAGTACATAAATTCAAATAAAAATTATCTTAGTTCACAAATAACAAAAATTACAATAAGCTTAATCAGCTCGGACAATGATGACCTTGAAGAAGATTGGTACCCTACCTTCTATCATCTCAAAGAACAAGGTGTCCCCGATGCATAGGTTGTTTTCCCTAAGGAACTAGCCAAAACCCTTTGGGGAAAGGGCCTTCGTCTTCCCACCCCCTGAGTAGTCCATATGCCAATTTGTCCTATAGAACCTCAGCACTACGGGGGTCTTCTCAGTCTGTAGGAGTTGTAAAATCTCCCACGGGATGTACTAAATCACAGTAAAAAATATAGATTAGAAATATAAATGTAAATATATACATATGCATTTGTCTACAAATAAAATTTGTTCAAGCACTTTACCAAAGTTGGTATATTCCCAATGTTGAGTTGCTTCAAAGTGCATTCGAAACATGAGCTATCAATAGCCATGTAATGATGTTCAATGTCGAAGAAAAAGGCTCTAGGTGCCTCCGTTGAGCAGTGAACTGTACGATAACCAAAAACTATTAGTTGTTACAAGGTGTGTAGCTGTGTTAGTTTATAACTATATATTTAAATAGGTGAAATATCTAAAAAAGGTTGACTAGACGATCCTTTACCAGCCTTTAGTCCTGCATCATTTGTGGACATGTTAAGTGTGTAACTAGTGTATAAAATGCAATGTGCGATGTCAGGCCATCCGTCGCTAGGTCACGTCGGTCCAAAGCAGTGGGTTAGTTAACATATAGATGTGACCTCACGGATTTATCGGTCAAAGCGAACAGAAGACATAGCCATAGCCGAAGTCGCATATTGTGAAAAACGTGTCACTAAATAAATGAATATGCAATGTCGCTTTATTAAAGCATATTCCGAGTTATGACAGATAGGACACCAGCGTCGCATATTTAAAGGCGGCGACAACAATAAATGCATAAAACCAAAAAAATGAAGCTTCATAAACATCACAATAAAGTTAAACCCTTTGGAAACATACCAAAACATTGTCTAATTGAATTGTAACGTAAGAATTAGGAAACATATTCACCGACCACAGATCAAACATAGAAAAGTAAGAATAAAAAAAATGTGATAGGGGATTAGAAAATTCATAAACTTTTCAAAGGGAAAAGAGAAGGGAGGGGAGGAATCTAGAGACCATTGGAATTCGCAGGAAATTTGTGGATAGATGCTTAAATTTTTAGTTATTTATACCCATTTGGTAGCGATGTTGCTTTGAACTGCCTCGAATTATGTGACATCACATACATAATCGGTATGTCCAACATGATGTCGATCATTAACCGACGTCTGTTGAAGCCATTGTGTCGTCCCTCAACTTGCACGACTTCACACCCTCAAGACGTCAAATGCATGTATTTTTCAAAGTATTTAACATCTCCTTTGTCATATTTTTGTTGTAAGATTGCTATATTTAGGTATTTTTACATGATAAGGGGTTTAGATAGTCATTTTTTGGTTTTTATATCTAAATCCTTCATTTTGTAACCTATGTTTAGTCTAATCAATTTTTGGTCCTTACGAGCATCTAGATTCCTTTTTTGAGCTTAATTTGTAGATTGCTCATGAGCACTTAGGAGTGATTTATTGAAGGCCGTTCGAAAGGATGGTAGAAGATGGAAGGTCACTCACAAAGTGGTAGAAGATAAATTGAAGAAAGGAGAGCAAAGCAAAGGGTGAAGAATGATCTATGTTTTGAAGCAGAGTTCTGAGAATTTTCTGAGAAGAATCATACTCCAAGAGTAGTACCATTGGATTTTTCTTCTCGATTACTATAAAATCGACTATAAGAACTACCAAAACGGATCAACGGTTCACCTGGAGGAAGCAAAACAAAAGAGAGCCTTTTTCCGTCGCAACTCGCGACAAGTTGACATGAGAGCTCACAATTTTCCTGATCTGGTCACGACTCGACTCACAATAATTGCCCTGCAGCTTTTTTTTACTCCCTTTTTTCTTGTACTATAAATAGCTTTTAACCCCGTTCTTCCCCAACTCTCTAAGCCCGACTTGGGGGCTCCAAAACCCTACATTTTCACCATTTTCTTCCATTACTTCTTCTTTCTTTGTAGATCTTTGTTCTATGTTATGGGTTTGGATTACCTAGTTTAGTTTTGTACTTGGGAGCAATTGATTGAAACTTCCATATCTATGTAGTAAGAACCTCTATTTCACTCTTTCTTGAAGCATTTGTTATTTAGCATTCATGTGTTTAAATGTGATGTTTTACTTCATTTATGCTATGGGTTGTTTGAGTATATGAAGTGTTTGTCTGATTGAAGTGAGGTGTTAGGAAAGTTGCAAATTTCTTATATCTTTGACATGAGAATCCAAGAACATGGAATTAGAATTTCTTGTGCATAATGTGTTGTGATTCTTGCTAGATAAATATGTTAATGTAGATTTTTCTCATGTTATCCTATAGATGCAATGCAAGGTTGAATCTTGAATGTGTTTTGTTCTAGGTTTAGCCTAATGAATGCTATGTTTGGTTTAATGGCTATGTCTTTGGTAGAAGGCTTGTTGTTATCAAATCTATGGTCCTTCGTGTATAATGCCGTTGATCAAAATACCTTTATGGTGTGGTTTGCCTAAAGTGATTATCAATGAGGTTCGCAAATGGCCATTTTTTGTCGTTACAAATTACTATTAAGAAGGAATGAATGTTAATCTTCGAATGGGATTTTTTAGTATCCCCCATAGGTAACATATATGATAGAATGAGTGAATGGTTCATTGATCTACATTAGGTTTGGAAGTGAATATTAATTGCTCCCAAGGCTTTGTCTTTTGTAGTTTTTACCCCCTTTTTATAGTTTGTTTGATGATTAGCATAGTTACTTAACTAGTTATCTTGTCTTTTAATTTCATAACTTAGGAACAAAACCAACCAAACCCCCCCTTTTACTTGATTATATATATATATATATATATATTTACTTCTAGCATAGTATCAACCATGTATGTTTAAACACTTAAGAAAATTCCTCTTCTTCGTGTACGACCCCGACTTGTCATAATCTATTTAGTTGTAGATAGGAAGCATTTAGGGCTTATAAATTTAAATTTGAGAGGTACGACGATGACCTCCCAAATTTTGGTGCTGCTGCCGGGGAAGAGGCGTTTATTGTTAAGTGTTTGAGCATATTTGGTTGCATGTTAGCTAGTTGTTTTTATTTTTCACTTCTTTTTTGGTTTTTTTTTTTTGGAGTAGGTATTTCTTGAGTTCTTGGTGAATTTTTATCGAGAATCCTTGCAATATGATTCCGGACTTTTGAAAAAGAGAAATGTTTTTTTAAAAAATGGAACTTATGATGAGAAGAGACTCAACAAGCAAGGTTTTGTAGAATGTGTCATTTCGACCATCCTACCGAGTCTTGTTATATTTGAGAGATGAGCACTATGAGGAAAAAGAACCCTTGGTTTCCAAAACCAAGGGTATTATGAAGAGTGCTACCAAGAGGTAGGAGATGTTGGTTTTCAACGGCAAGAAACCTAAGAATGGTATTCATACCACAATTCTTACAACTCGGAATAGAGTGGTAATCCGGACAGGTGGTATGAGAATGAGCTGGAAAACCAATAATACGAGCAAAATAGTTGGCCATGACCATCTTATACCATACCCCAAAACCACGCCCAACAAGGAAGTTCAAGTTTGACACGTGAGGAAGTCATGAATGCAATAGCAAACTTGAACAACTTTACTAGTGAGGAACTAGACACTCGGCTCTCCTCTAGTGTTAGAACTATTGAGGGGCATATGAGGAGTACATTGGAAGCGTTGGCCCAAATGAAAGCTCGTGATTTCAAAAATACACTATTCCAAGTTGAACTCGAGGATTTGGTGAGTGATATCACCATGGGAAATGATTTTGAGTTCGAAGTGGATAGGGAGCTGGTTGTTGAGGATGAAAAGTGGAGAAAGGGGTGATTGTGCTACATTCATTAGCATTGTCACCTCTACCCCCACCTAGTGAACTAACTCCACCATTTTTGGAAGTTTCGAGGGAGATTAGAGAGGAGCCAAAAGACAATCCCAAGTCTCCTAACCACCCAACTCCTTTTAAACCATCTCCACTTCCACAAAACTTTCCTCTTGAAAGTTTTGTACCCCCACCTCTCTATTTTTGGATGCTCGTGGTGAAGGGATTCAAACGTTCACTATATGGATAACATTAGGGTCGTGCCAATGACCTTAAAAATATGGAGCTTCTCGGTAGGGAACCCGAGCTTCTAAGTTAGATTAGTAATTTTCTTTTCTTGAAAAAAACATTCCTCAACCATATCCTCAAACCCTTACCCAAAACCACTAGAATACCACCACAATCCACCACCAAAAAACCTCTACCAAAACCACCATCTAGGAGTACTACTAGTTGTGGTCTTTTGTGAGTGTTGATCGGAATTTGCATAGTTGTGGCTTTGAAGTTGATGGATCGAAGTTTCATATTGGGTAGAGTTGGAGAACATGGAGGAGAGAACATTCATTGAGAAGTGAGCATTGCCATCACCGGGAAGGACCTTCAAAGTCCAAGTTGTGAGTATTTTTTCTTTCTCCCTTATTTCTTTATCTTGTCCTTTTCACATTGAGGACAATGTGTGTTCCAAGTGTGGGGAGAAAAAGAGAAATATATCTCATTGTATTGTATTGTAGTGTGCACATGCTCCACTTTGATTTGTTTTTTTTTTTGAAAAAAATAAAAAATGAAAAAATCCCGTAAAATTGAAAACCTGAGAGGAAGTTAGGCAAAAGTGGGAGGCCCTGATAGGTCAAAAACCCGAAAGGGCGACCTATGCAAAAATAATAGGCCAAATGGTGTGGAAAAAGGTGAGGGTGAGCATTGAAAACAAAAAATGATGAAAATCTGAGAGGGCTCCTAGGAAAATGAGAGAAATTGAAAAAATTTATGCTTCTGTTGATGTGTCTATTGGGTGGCTTTTTCGGTGGAGTAACTTAGCTTGGCATTACGTGTATACCTCACTTTTCTTATGGGTTGTCAGTTTAAATTATCTTAGGCTTTGGGATGTGAGAGTGTGAGAGATTCTTATGTCTTGGGGGTTAGGGTAGTCTATGAATATGATGTTAGTTTACGCTAGTTTACGCTTTGATCTTTGCTTGTTCTTGTTTACTCGAGGATGAGTAAGGTTTAAGTGTGGGGAGATTTGATGAGACATCAAATGCATGTATTTTCCAAAGAATTTAACATCTCTTTTGTCATATTTTTGTTGTAAGATTGCTAGATTTAGGTAGGTTTACATGATAAGGGGTTTAGATACTCATTTTCGGGTTTTATATCTAAATCCTTCATTTTGTAACCTATGTTCAGTCTAAGGAATTTTTGGTCCTTACGAGTATCTAGATTCCTTTTTGTAAGCTTAATTTGTAGATTTCTCATGAGCACTTAGGAGTGGTTTAGTGAAGCCCATTCGAAAGGATGTAGAAGATGGAAGGTCACTCACAAAGTGGTAGAAGATAAAGTGAAGAAAGGAGAGCAGAGCAAATGGTGAAGAATGATCTATGCTTTGAAGAAGAGTTCTGAGAATTTTCCGAGAAGAATCAGCCTCCAAAGTTGGTATCATTGGATTTTTTTTCTCGAGAACTATAAAATCGACTACAAGAACTCCCAAAAAAGATCAACGGTTCACCCAGAGGAAGCAAAACAAAGCGGGACTTTTTTTCTGTTGTGACTCCCAACAAGTGTGTCGCGACTCGCAAAATGTTGATTTGAGCCCGACTCGGCTTCCCCAACTCTCTAAGTCCGACTTGGGGGCTCCAAAACCCTAGTTTTTTTTACTATTTTCTTCCATTTCTTCTTCGTTATTTGTATATCTTTGTTTTATGTTATGGGTTTTGATTATCTAGCTTAGTTTTGTACTTGGGACTAATTGATTGAAGCTTCCACACCTATGTAGTAGGAACCTCTATTTCACTCTTTCTTGAAGCATTTGTTATTTAGCATTCATGTGTTTAAATGTATTTTTTTACTTCATTTATGCTATGGGTTGTTTGAGTATATGAAGTTTTTGTATGATTGAAGTGTTATGGTGTTAGGAAAGTTGCAAATTTCTTAGCTCTTTGACATGAGAATCCAAGAACATGGAATTATAATTTCTCGTTCATAATGTGTTGTGATTTTTTCTAGATAAATATGTTAATGTGGATTGTTCTCATGTTTATTTATAGATGCAATGCAAGGTTGAATCTTGAATGTGGTTTGTTCTAGGTTTAGCTTAATGAATGCTATGTTTGGGTAAATGGCTTTGTCTTTGGTAGAAGGCTTGTCGTTATCAAATCTATGGTCTTTTGTGTATAATGTTGTTGATGAAATACATTTATGGTGTGGTTTGCCTAAAGTGATTATAAATGAGGTTTTGTAAGACTTAGGGAGTGACCATAAGAGAGAGGTCCATTGCGTGGAGTTGAGTTGCAGTTTCCACCACAATTTACATGAAAAAGCATCAACAGTTGCCTTTAAGTCCCTAAAACCTATCCCATTTTCTTCGATAGGTACACTCATCTTTTTCCAAGACCTCCATTTTTTCTTTTCCCTATTATCCAATGCCCCCAAAACAAACTAGAGGCCATTTTCTCCATTTTTTTAAAAACTATTTTTGGAGGACTCAAAACAGAAAAAATATGAGTTGGAATTGAGAGAAGACAGTGATTTATCAGAATAATCTTACCTGTAGTAGAGAGTCATCTGTTCTTCCAATTATGGATTGATTTATCCATTCTTTCCAGTAGTCGTTGGTAGTGTACCTGCAGATTTCTACCAGAAAATATAGGAACTCCGAGATATTTAAATGGGAAAGATCCTTTTTCCATCCCCAGAATCCTTTTAATAGAGTTTACAGTAGAAAGGGTGGTTCTGTGGGATACACAAAAATCCGATTTTGAGAAATTGACCTGTTGTCCTGAGGTTTGTTCATAAGCAATCAGGAACTTTTTGAACCTCTTCATGTTTCTAGGGTTAGTATTCAAGAAAACTGCTGTGTCATCAGCATACACTAAATGTGAGACCGGAGCAGAAGTCTGAGGCAGAGAAAATTTTTGAAGGTACCCTGTGCTAAAAATTTTCTTTAATCCTCTGGAAAAAACTTCAGAAAGCAAATTATAGAGAAATGGTGAAAGAGGATCGCCTTGTTTAATGCACCTAGATGATGCAATAAAACCTGAAGTAGCTCCATTGATTAAAACAGAAAAATGTGCAACAGATATGTTGTGCATAATAAGTTTGACAAATTTCCCCGTGAAAGCCAAAATGAAGAAGAATGGAGTTCAGGAATGGCCATGAGACTCTATCAAAATCCTTTTGCATATCTAGTTGAACTATTAAGTTAAGAACTTTTGATTTTCTGGACAACATCCTGGTCATCTCTTGCATTATGAGGATATTATTAGTGATTTCCCTTCCTTTAATGAAAGCACTTTGCTCTGGAGAGATTAGGTTGTGCATTAGAGGTTTAATCCTTTCCATAAGCATTTTTAGAAGACTTTATTGACAAAATTGGATAAACTAATAGGTCTGAAATCTGAGAAAGAAATTGGAATTGGATTTTTGGGAATTAAATTAAGCCAGGTGCTTGTGATGGCCTTAGGAATTATGCCTCCACTTATAAAATCATTTGCTGCCTCCAGAAGGTCATCTTAAATAGTTTCCCAGAAAAATGTGAAGAAATGACCAGAGAAACCATCAGATCCTGGAGCACCTGCTTTATTTAAGTTAAAGACAGCAAATTCCAATTCCTGTATATTGAAAGATTCAAGCAGGAGTTGATTTTGTTGTTCAGTAATCAGATAGGGAATTTCCCCTAAAAATTTTCAAATAAGTTCCAGTTTTTTGAGGAGCCTCCTCATTAAGAAGTTCCTTAAAAAATCTAACTCCTTCATCTTTAATCAGCTGTGGGTCAGTAATCCAGGTCCCATTTCCATATTTGATTTTACTGATTTTAGATCTAGCTCTCATTTCCCTTATGGTGTGGTGAAAATAACTGGTATTTGCATCCCCCTGTTTAAGCCAATTTAATCTTGCCTTCTGTTTTAAGAAAATGTTTTTTTCTGTCTGGGATCTGAGAAGTAAGGCTTTGTGCTTATGGAGATCAGCTAAGTCAGACTCTGTTTGGGACTATTGAAATTTTATTTCTAGATCACTGACTTTTGCTTCAGCTTCGACCAGGTTTTGATTGACATTTCCAAAAGTATTTATGTTCCAAACTTTAATGTCAATCTTAAGTCTCTTAAGCTTATGCACTAATCTGTACATTCCTCTAGAGGTGGACGGTAAATTCCAGTTTTTTTCCACTAAATTGTGGAAGTCTTGTCTATTTGTCCACATTTCTTGGTATCTAAAAGGCCTAGGAACCATTTCTTCAGAAGATTGAATGGACAGCAATAATGGAGAGTGGTCAGAGGTCAATCTATTTAGTACCTGAATTGAGCTATTTGGAAAGAGTTCCAACCAATCCAAATTGCTTATGCCCCTGTCTAATCTCTGGAACAGAAGATCCTTACATTTATTCCTGAATCTGTTATTACTCATTGTAAAAGAATTTCCTACAGTGGGGATATCATGCAAGTCCAGATTATTTATGAAGGCATTAAAATCTTTCATGCTTCTTGTGGGGGGAGAGTTCCTTCATTTATACTCAGATACTGAGACCACAGTATTAAACTCTCCAATGTATATAGAAGGTTCTGGAGGGGGGTTTTTTAGATCATTCCAAAGAGCTTCCCTCAATTGTCTATTTACACTAGCATATATAAAATAGCAGCTCCAACTGACTGATGAGTAAATTTCAGTAATTCTAGCCTGAAGAAATTAATCTGACTCTTTTAAGCTGATTACATTAAAAGCATGATTCCATAAGATCCAGATTTTAGCATATTCAGCAGGGAGAGCATTTTTTAATCCTAGCTCATGCATCAGAGTGTTTATTTTCTTTTTTTCATGCCAAGGCTCTATCAAACAGAGAATAGCAATCTTGTGAGACATCATAAGAGATTTTATTCTATCCAAGGATGTTTTGTAGCCTCTAACATTCCAAACTAACATGTTTCCAATTATGTTGTATTTAATCATTTAAAACAGGTGGTGGTTGCTTTCTGTGAGGATCTAAGGTTTCTTGTATTAACAACAATGGCTTTACTATTCTTTGATTGCTTATCCTGATTCTTATCAAGTTTATCTAAACATGAATTAGGTATTGGTTTGTGTGTGCTAACCTTTGACTGTGCGCTTTGAAATACCTTTGTATTCTGATCAGTTGTGGATTGAGCTCCCTTTTTTACCACTGTAGGAACTGGCTGGGGTTGAAGATTCGGCCCCTGAGTCAGCCCAGCATCTGTGATGAATAGTGGATGATGGTTGATGCCAGCAACAGGAGTGACAGGTGTATTTGTTACTAAAGTAATGAGGAGCTTTGTGAGTCTGTCATGGGGGCTAATTTCTTCTAATGGAGGAAGTTCTGTTTCGTCTGTGATCTTGTCATTTGTTTCTTGAGATTCCAGTGTTTCATGGAATATTTCTACTGGTTCCTCCTCATCATCTCCCTCATTTAAAGCTTCTAAGGACTGAAAGGCATTTGAAATCTTGATAGTTTTTTTCTGTTGTCTGGGACTCCTGGATGGGTAATGACTCAATCGGGTGTTTTTTCTTTCTCCAAATTGTGGTTGTAATAGGCTTAGAGATGTCATCCAGAGAATAAAAGGAACCTGTTCTTTTCTTATTAATATCAGGGAAGGCTTGCACCATACTATTTTTCAGATGAAGACCTGTCTTACTTTGTTGTAACAGATGCCCTACTTCTTTCTGGGAAGCTGATAGACCCGAGGACTCTGCCACATCTAAGACCAGTGTAGGATGGGGATCTAATGCCTGAGAGGGTTCCACCTGATCTGTGGCTTTGTTTTCCTTTTTTCCATTTATTCTGGGGATCGAAAGGTGCTTACAAAACCTCTCATACGTGGTCCACAATATGTGCTATTACAGATAAAGCTAATAGCAACTCCAGAGTAATACATGGAATCGATGACTGCTCATTTTGGAACGCTAATTGGACTGGAGAAGGAGCTTTATTTTATAAATGGCCTCAAGGAAGAGACATCCCCTTTGTGGACATCTCACTTAGGTCATTTATTAACAACAAAGCATCTATCCTTCCTCAACTGGAGCCATTTTTGGCGACCAATCTGTGTTTTATTTTGCAAGAAGCTAAATTGGAATATATACATGAGGATAGGCTCATCTGGATGCCAGCTACAAATGGAATTTTCTCCATCAAGTCAGCATACACAATTCTCAGACAGAGAAAGCCGAAGATCCTCTATTTTCAAAAGGTATGGTCCCCCTTCATTCCCAAAAAAATGTCAGTTCTTCTATGGAGAGCCCTGAATGGATTACTTCCTTTTGACAACATTTTAAGAAGGTTAGGTTTCTATTTAGCATCTAAATGCCCTCTGTGTCAGAATCACAGTGACTCTTTAGATCACTTTTTCAACTCTTGCACCTCATCTACTGCTGTATGGAATTGTGTAACTAATTTTTTAAAGATTCAACACAACTCTTTTCCAACCTCAAAGATCAGAGTTGAATTCTATCTCTCTTTTAAGGCAGAATCCAGTATTCAGTCTAATATCACCATTGCTGCTCTTCTTGTAGCAATCTGGATTCTATGGATTAGAAGGAATAAAATCTTATTTGATAATGATTCCTTCTCCCAAGAAGCTTGTATCCATGAAATAAAAGGCATGATCTATGAAATTTTCTCAGTGAATCATTTGATAGGTAATCTAGAAAAGAACAGATATTGGACACAGGCTAACATTATTCCTCATATTCAACAAAAGAAAAGGAAATTTTTTACTGCAGTGAAATGGCAGAAACCCCTTACCGGTTACAAGATAAATACAGATGCAACATGGATTACAGGGGGTTTTTCTGCTCTAGCTGTGATGGTTAGGAATTGTGAGGGGAAAGTGGTTAAAATGAGGGTAAAATCTTTTCATTCCCTATCACCTTTACAGGCAGAATTGATAGCCATCCAAAGTGGATATGAGCTATGTTCAGAATTGGATTTAAACGGATGTGAGGTGGAATCAGACTGTTTAGTGGCAGTACAAGGTATTCAAAACCCAAATACCTCACCCTGGAGGACTTTCTCTATTTGCCAATCTCTGAATTTAAAACATCATATACACCCAATCCAACACACTCCTAGAGAGGCTAACAATGCAGCGGATTTCCTTGCCAAATTTTCTTTAAATAATAACTTAAATGGGGACCTAGAACTGAATTTAGCCCCTCCTTTTTTTAAGGGACTCCTTTATCTAGATAGATGTGGAATCCCTTGGATTAGAGATTTTACCTGATAATATGCTGCATATGACCTTCTCATAGGATAGATACTGCTGATGTGTTTGTGCAATTTGTCAGGTTCTCATCCACTCCACATGGGGTGGAGATTCATCCATTTGGAATCGCAACTATCATATCGAGGGGACTTCCGAGTGCTCGAGGGGATTCTCGTGTATTTGAGGAAACTACCATGTGCTTGAGGTGACTCTCGTGTGCTCGAAGGGACAATCGTATGCACGAGGGAATACAGACTGCTCAACGGGATCTTCAACTGCTCGAAGGGAATTCTGATCGAGTGCTCGAGGGAACAATCGTGTGCACGATGTGGCTCTCGAGTGATCGAGGTGGCTTTCGAGTGGTCAAAGTGGCTCTCAAGTGCTCGAGGTGGCATTCGAGTGCTCGAGGTGGCTCTCGAGTGCTCGAGGTGGCATTCGAGTGCTCGAGGTGGCATTAGTGTGCTCGAGGGGACTATCTCACGCTCGAAGGGACAATCTCACGCACAAGGGGACTACAAACTGCTCGACGGGATCATCGACTGATCGACGGGATCATCGACTGATCGACGGGATCATCGACTGCTCGATGGGATCTTTGACTACTAGAAAGGACCCCCGTGTTCTCGAGGTGACTCCCGTGTGCTGGAGGTGACTTTCATCTCACGCACGAGGGGACAATCTCACGCACGAGGGGACTACAAACTGCTAGACGGGATCTTCGACTGCTAGACAGGATCATCGACTGCTCGAAGGGATCATTGACTGCTCGAAGGGATCTTAGATTGCTCAAAGGGATCTACGATTGCTCGAAGGGATCTGCGACTGCTCGAAGAGACCTCCGTGTTATCGACATGCATACTAGCACATTTCTTTTGACAGTTTTCACTCATGGATCTCACCAACGAGTAGTTGCTTGGACAAAGTAATGAAATAACACTTGATCTGGAGTTTCGTTACTTTGGAATCGCAACTACCTCCTCTACTTTCTGCACATACATAGTCTCATAGATAGTAGTAACTGAGCTTTTGGAGGCAATGCTGTTGCCTTTTGTAAAAACTTACTTCATCATTTTGGTTCGCTCATCTTGGCTTGGGGTACCAATATATTAACCCTCACCCTCAGGTGGTTTCACGGAAAAAAATGAGGTTTGCAAATGGTTGTTGTTTGTCTTTGCAAATTACTATTAAGAAGGAATGAATGTTAATCTTCGAATGGGAAGTTTTAGCATTCCCCATAGGTAAGGAATGTGATAAAAAGAGTGAATGGTTCAATGATCTACATTAGGTTTGGAAGTGGATATTAATTGGCCCCAAGTTTTTACCTCTTTTTCTTAGTTTGTTTGATGATTAACATAGTTACTTAACTTTGCTAGTTATCTTGTCTTTTAATTTTATAACTTAGGAACAAAACAAACCACCCCTCCCCCTTTTACTTGCTTTTATATATCTATATATATTTACTTCTAGCATAATATCAACTGTATATGTTTAAATACTTAAGAAAATCCCTCTTCTTCGTGGATAACCCGACTTACCATTATCTATTTAGTTGTAAATATGAAGCATTTAGGGCTTATAAATTTAACTTTGAGAGGTACGGCGATGACCTACCACCCCCCCCCAGACTAAGTGACATGATTTCGTCCACTTCGCGACATCGCAGTGTTGCATGGGCCTAAAAATAACAGCTCATCAAGCAGGTGGTCTACATTTCAACTTCCGTTACAATATTTGTTTGCAACAACAATTTGCTAAGATGGAGAATGAGTTACATATGTTGAAAGAGAGAGATGACCAAAGTTATATAAATATGAACAATTCAATATAATTGAAATAAAATTCAATAAATAAAATTCTTGATATAAAGTTCAAGAATTACAATAAAATTCAAGAAATGTTGTTATGAATTTGAATACATTTGTTTTTGAAAAAAATGTTTTAAAGTCAATAATCAGTCAAATCCGCGGGGAGGAATGGTTACATTAAAATTTACGGGCCCAACACCATTTACCACCTCAAAATGTAGCGTGTCCCCAATCACAATTTCCTCCTCATCAAGAAACTTGCGAAACGCCTTAGAGGTGAGGATCTTGTGACAAGGGATGACTTTCCAAAATCAGAATGGAACCAAAATTTGTTCTGGTAAGCGTGTTGATAAAGTGTGTAATGACTTTCCCGAAAGTGGTCCTGGGCTGACGATCCTCATCCGAATCGCTAGGAATCTACATTTTGATCATTGAAACTTTTAATATTATTCTTATAATGAAAATAGAAATGAAAAATAATTTCAATTGGAACAACAAATGACTCACCTCGATCGGGGCATGTCTACTCGAACCAGAACGGATAGATATGATTCCTGGAATTCAATAAGAATTGGTGAATTTAATCTATTGTGGGGCCCAAAAACAATACATAATGTACATTCATACGCGACGTCACTGACACGTTGGCTACTAGTCATTAAAACCAATATGTTAACAAAGAGAATGCGACATCACAAAATACTAGGGTTTAGAGAGCAAAGAGAAGTATAACCGACGCACTAGCGACGTCGCATTTAGGATTTACAGACCCATTCTCACCAGAAGAAAACCAAAGCACGCAATAGGTAAAAAGATCAAATTATGGCCGGTTAACAAATAAGAACTTCAAACCCAAAATCCTACTAACTTGAGGAAACATCCATGGAAATTTGAATACAAAAAACAAACAACACTATGGAATTGAAGATACATATGCATATCAAATTTAATGACAAATAGAAAGAAGAAAGTAATCTAGGGAATCTAGAGAGCATACCTTTGAGAAGAAAGGGTTAGAGAGCAGGAAATCACCTAGAAGTTGAATGCTTGAAGTGATGTCCAGAAGTGGGCTCCATATATATTTGTTATGGATTGTTGTGTATTCCGCCCTCTGTACTGCGAGGTCGAACATAAGTCGATGTGATCGACGGGGAAGTGAACTATGCGCGATATCGTGTAATCTACTAGTGGGCCTTAACATTTTAGCCTATTGGCATAGGTTTAGGCCTATGACAGTCCAAATGCATATGTTACGTCGCAAGTCCATCGGGAATATGATCGATATAAAACCAACGTCGACCCCTATAAATGTGGGCCTCAACATTTCGGCCCACTAGCAGAACAACTAGGGCCCCCGTTTGACCAAAACAAGCATGGCTGACCTTAATAACAATTACTGGTATGTTATATACTACAAATTGACGTCTATGTATTTCCATGAACTTTATAGATGTATAGTTCGATTGGAATCGATTTTAACACAACCGATGAACTTTATTGATGTCTAGCTAGTTTGATGGGAATCACCACATAGAATCACATTAAATTTCATTTTCATGGTTGTTTAGGAAATAAAAATGTAATAGAATTCTGGTCATGAATACTTTTAAAGCGATAGCACATGACCTAGAGTAAATTGTAGCACATTCCTTACAAGTACACAAGTTGTCATTCCGAAGAAGTTGTGGAAGTATATGTTGATTAGTCTCAGTTTCTTTATTACACCCGTATAGTATAATTTCAACTACGGATCTGAGACTTTCTTTTTGGACTGATCGTAATTGAATTTTGGACTAACAGTATATTTTTTTAAATTTTGTACATTGGTCATTTCGACAAATTGGGAGAACTTGAAATGTAAAACTGGAGATACACTCAACTGAATCATCAATTGACGACCGGTGTGTTCCGTTATGGTCATGGATGGATACACTAGGGTAATCATCCGTCATTTTTCTTAGTATTCCACTTATACCCCTACGATAAGAGTTATGAGAACGATATTTTCCACCACATAGATTCACATGAAATTTCATATTTGTGGGTTTTTAGGAAATAAAAATGTAATAGAATTCTTTCCATGAAGATATTGAAAGCGATAGAACATGACCTAGAGTAATATGTAGCATATTACTTACAAGTACACAAGGCGTCATTCAGAAGAAGTTGTTGAAGTATATGTTGATTAGTTCCAGTTTCTTTATTACACTCGGATAGTATAATTTCAACTACGGATCTGAAACTATCTTTTTGGATTGATCGTAATTGGAGTTTTGGACTGACATTGTATTTTAAATTTTTTTGCACATAGGTCCTTTCAACAAATGAGGAGAACTTGAAATGTAAAACAGGAGATACACTCAACCAATCATCAATTGACGACCACAGTGTTCCGTTATGGTCTTGAATAGATACACCAGAGTAATCGTCCATCATTTTTCTTAGTATTCCACTTATATCCCTACGATAAGAGTTATGAGGAAGATATTTTCCACCACATAGAAATGCATGAAATTTCATATTCATGGTTTTTTAGGAAATAAAAATGTAATAGAATTATGTCCCTTAAGATTTTTAAAGTGATCGCACATAACCTAGAGTAAATTGTAGCACATTACTTACATGTACGCAATGTGTCATTCAGAAGAAGTTGTGGAGGTATATGTTGATTAGTCTCAGTTACTTTATTACACACAGATAGTATAATTTGAACTATGAATCAGAAAGTTTATTTCAGGATTTATCGTAATCGGGTTTTGGACTAACAATGTATTTTTTAAAAAAAACATTTGCACATAGGTCCTTTCAAAAAATTGGGAGAAATCGATGGTTGACGGTTGTTTATTTTAATATTGGCGAAAGTTCTGTTCCGCTATTTTAATCGTTCGACAGAAGGGCCGCTAGGTTAACACCCAGGATTTTACCACACAATTTTGAAAATCGACTATGGACAATATGTGCGACATCGCATCCTTTCCGCATACAATGAAACTATAATAGAATAGGAGCCGACTTTGGTTAGTCCAAAAATTTCAGTGGGAAATGAAAATTTGAGGAAAAAATTTGAACCAAAAATTCCCCCCAACCCTATTTCAATTAAATAAAACTCGTCACTTACACTCATTTCCCATCAACAAAACAAACCCAACACCTCAAACTAACACTCCATCTATTCCATTCACACCTTACAATAATTAAAGATATCTCATTTAAATTGCATATCTCAAACATCAACAAGATCCAAGGGTGGAGCATCTGAAGGTTCAAATCCCATGAGGTATATTTCTACCCATTCCACATTCATCTACAAATTTGGTGATAATCTTATTGAACATATATTTTTTTTCTTCATTGATTAACGATTCTGAAATTTCATGAGTATATGATGATTATTTTGCATGTTATATACTGTATGTTGATTTTTTTAGAAGATAATGCCATGTTTGTAAATTGTGAGACATGATGCTAAGATTCGTGTGACTATAGAGTATGAATGTGCGACATTGGTCGCATTCAATCGTTCCATCCAAAATGTTACCGAACAAACGCCGTGGTCAAACATGTCAAGGACCTTTTAACATTTATATTAGTATCAAACCGAGGTCGCTGTTGAATTGATATTTGCGACATTTTTTTCTCTAATTTGCGACGTCGGTAGGGACCATATTAGATACTTAATCAAATTGTATTAATGTTGTCTACGTTTCACTCCGTTCAGTGAAATTCTTTTGGGGAATGCCTTATTCTTACATATATTTTGTTTACTATGTATTTGTTGTAATAGGGCCAAAAAGAGTCATCGATGGACTTCCAACATCTAGTTCGACGGATTTGTCAATTCGCTAATCACCTTCACATTCAAAATGCCGTACAACGTGGAAAATGCTTGTTCAATACAATTCATTTTTCAAATTCATATTAACATTTCAATAATGTTGTAAAATGTTATTGTATTAGTTGATATAGTTTTGTTGCTTTAAAAACGCCATTCCCATCACACATTAAATGAAAACAACTATATTATTTTACGACGTTTAGCCATTTTACAATTTTTCACATTTTTAATAACATGTAATGGCTACCGACGAACGCTAAGTTGTGTCATTGAATAATAAATGTTTTAATAATATGTAATGTTTAACCGATGCAAATGCAACATTGCATGAATCGGTCCCAAATTAGAACGTGACCGAGGTCACACAAATCGACCTCGTTCGTGGTTACCGACGTACATAAAATGGCATCATACTCGTCCACGTTCCAAATTAGCAGACAAACGATGTGGGTCCCCTACAGCGAGCGATGTTGCATTGAATGATAATCAACGTCACTAATTAGCAGACGGAGGTCGATTACATCAATGTCGCAAGATTTGATCTGAAGTAGACTGCTATCCTACAGCAACCTACATCGCATGAATGTTGACAAAGAGTTTGTCCTAACCGACGTTGCAGATATGATTTGTTCGGTGAGAGCTCATTGCCTTAATCGACGTCGCACATTATAACCACCGACGTCGATTAAAAACTAGGTAAAAGGTACTTTTTACCCGGTTTCAAACAGCGGTAAAAAAATCCACTTTTTACTCCGGTATTATTTTACTCGATTCTTTCAAGACAAAAAAACCAAGGTAAAAGGGTCTGTAGAACCGAGGTAAGAGATCCTATTTGTTGTAGTGATAGATAACAAAGACAACGTAAACAAAATAAAGGAAATAATAAACACAAAGATTTACATGGTTCAGTCAAATTGACCTACATCCGCGGCCAGAGGAAACTGGAAGCTACACTATATGTGGAGAAAGTATTACAAGTATTTGCCTACCACCTATGAATGAACGATGTGGCGAAACATAAATAATAGGACTTTGGCTTCTACAACCACAAAAAGAAAGCTAAAGGGGAGAAGAAAGCAAGTATCAAAGGAATACTATGTTTGAGGTATGTTTGAACTACTAAGTTTATTCCCTATTTATACTACTCCTAGTTCACCAATGGCTTGGAGATCTCAAACAAAACTTATCCTAATTTCCCAAGAAATCCTCCTTCTTCCTTCAAGTTGTGAACATTGTATCCAAATAATACTTGTCAAGAAACCATGGTGGTTGGGCCATAATAGCCTGGTTGAGCCATAATAGCCAAAGGAATAATGCTCCGACTTGCTAAGCATGGAATGAGAATAGTGTTGCAATTTAATGCTTTGCATGCTTATTTTTGCTATTCTCTAAAGAAGTGAATTTTCACGTGATTGGACAATTGGGTGAAGACCAACATTTATTCATAGCCTGATTCTTTTTTCAGATAGCTCAATGTATTGGGCCAATTCAGTTTTTTTTTTGTTGTGTTAGTTTTTAATTTTATAGTGCTTGTATTATGTACAAGACTTTATGGAGAGGAGTTTAAATAGTTGTCTAACAAGGACACATTCTTATACAGATTACAACCAGTCTGAGGAAAATGGTTATAGAATGGTCGTCGGCCTTTTTCGACGAGAGGAACATGGTTGATTGTAGAATGGTCATGGATTGTCAGTGGCAGATATGTGCTTATAAGTAAAGTTTATTTTTTTTGAAAGTAGAGAGGGACAAACTTCTACTTTTTCCCAAAAAATAATTTCTACTTCTTATATAACCATTGTTTTTGCTGTTTACCAAACACAAAACATGTGCTTAGCTTATAAGCAAAATACTTACTCCCTCCGGTCCACTAATAATGGCTCACTTTCCTTTTTTGGATGGCTTTTTTATATTGGCTCCTTCCTCTTTTAGTAAATCCTAGATTGTTTTTATCCACATATTTTACTTTTTATACTTTCAATACAATCTCTACCATTCATTTATTTTTTTGAAAAAGTTTGTGCCCAAAAGTTGGGGCCATAATAAAAGAACTAGAGGGAGTATAAGCCCTACCAAACATAGCCGTAGAATGGTTGATATCAATGTGCTGAACCACCATAGTCCAATGTCGGTGCTTGGAAACAGCAATAACAACTAGTTGTCCAGTAAAGAATTACTCCACGTGCCCCAAATAAAATAACACAATTTCATTTTTAGCCCATCCCATTAAAAATAGCACAATCTAAAAATTACTTAAAATGATAAAGGATATGTTGTAAAATGTTCATAATGTCCTCTTTAGATTCAACTACTTTCATGTTGGCCCCACTATTTTTTTAAAATATCCCTATTTTTTCACATTTATTCCTTGCCACATCAACTTGCATAAAAGAGTGAGTCAAAAGCAATAACATTTAATACTAAACCCCTTATTAAATAATAATGAAATTATGTCTAAAAAGATTAACAAATATTTTACACATAAAATAATTGCGACATAACATCTGCAATCAAAAATATTGTTGGAAAAGGTGGCTATCATGAAAATAAGTGTATTCATAAATGCACTTCATGTCCACATTCAATAACTAAAACAAGTAAGTAGTTTCTCAAACTAATATACAAATTGTAAGACAAAGTTAAATGTAATACAAAATGAGAAATGAATAGCAAGTCTTAATGTATTAAAGTAGACAAAGAAAATGTAACTAAACGTTAAAGTACTTTAGGTATTTGTATATGCTAATGTCACTAGAGGTTGGTATACGGTACCTTAACTTGAACTAGTTTGGAAGGTTTGTTTAAGTTGAATTTCATGAATCTAAACTAGTAGAGAGTTATTTGTCGAATGAATTTATGAGTGAGAGGTATGTCTACCTAAAGCCGTAGATAGTAGTTGTCTAGGAAAAACAATAACCCTTCTAATACCCCACACCCTTTCTCAGAGAACCATGTTCACCCAAAGAAGGATGGAAGAATGACCTTCTCCAACAACTTCATACCTGCAATGAAAATGCCAAAATTATTCACAACGCTATATTAACTCATAATATGCTAAATGATATGAATATAGTAAAAAAGAATTTGAAGAGATAACCTATTGGAGGTGGTCTCCCTAATCACCACGTCACGTTGATGACTACTTGTGGATTCTCAAGTGTTCTTTTTTCTACAATCCGTAACTCAATATGCTTATTTTGAAAATGAATTCGTCTTTGGTCAAAAGCGGGAAATCATCGCGTCATGGAGTAAATTTTGAAGACTTATGGTGGTGTGAGCAAGTTAACCAAACACTGATGTTCCTCTACCTATTATGAGTACTACATGCATTCAAGTTTACAGTTTATTGTTTCTAACATGTTTACAACTAATGTTCACAATCTCAAAACTTTGGCCGCCGCGATACAAGTATGTCAGGTTTAGATGTAGTCCAAATCAAGGTGCGAGTTTCTCCACATGTTATTCTGTACAATTTATTCATCAAATATTAGAATTTTCTCTGGTTACTTTGCTATAAATTAGAACAAGAAACAGACGAAAAAATGGGGGTGCAGCTATTACATAATACTATACGTGGCAGAGTACGTTCAAAATGTATGGTTAGATTACCTAGAAATTGATGAAGTATTAAGTCCTCTATAAATTGTTGTAACATAATTTGTCTCTCCATTAGTCATATTTATTAATATTTTCCTATCCATAGATCTTTACAAAGTTATAGAAATCGTAGTCTTAAGATGATATTAACACTGCAAGAAATTGCTTGACTAATACATGCCCCCTCCACATCTGTTGGAAATCCTAACGTGACTATATTGATGACATGAACTGTGCAGAAAAATATTGAGTGATCCCTATTCCTATTTATTGATTGTTGCTTCATTAGCGTATTCTATAGATTTGTGTTAGCTAGTCTAATCATGTCATGTATTTGGATACAAATTGGAGCTGTGAATTCAAGGCTATTTTTTAACCGGGTTTCTAAGTGAAATAGAAATTTCATAAAAGTTCTTTTATAATCCTACATTGTTTATATAAGTGTCAATATAACCTTCTAGTGTTCGAAAGTGCCAATACAACCCAAGATAATCAGTGAAAATGAAAAACTACCAATTTCCGACAAATATTGGCTAGAATTACTACTTTACCCCTCTGAAATAACAAAAAAAAGTGAAATGTTAATAATGCCCCTAAACCCTAAATTTCCCTTATTCATTTCTCATTCTCTTTATTTTCACCTTTTTATTCTTCTCCATCATTTATTTCTCCTTCTCCACCGCTCTGCCTTCTCCACCATTTCTTTTTGTGCTTTACATCATCTCCAACTCCAGGTGATGTGAAAAGGAGTGGTGGTGGCACAATTTGGTGGTGATGAGGCAGCTTGGGTTTGGGTGAGCTGTGGTGGTTTGGGTTTGGGTGCGATGGAATAGTCGCAGGAGAGGGCTGAGTGGAGATGCTGGATTGGTGGTTTGGGTGGGCTAGTGGGTGGTGCTGCGAAGGTGAGGTGACGGGTGGGGTAATGTAGCTAGTATGGTTGAAGTGTGCGAGACGACTGGAGGCGCTAGGGTTTTGGTGGTGGGTGGCCAAAAGGTTAAGGTAAGGGTGGGAGTGGTGTCCAAGTGGAGGCGGGGCTAGGCATCGAGCAGTGGGAGTGGTGGCAGGGTTGGGCATCGAGCGTCGGGAGTGATGGCGATGGGTGGGCTAGGGTTTTATGGTGGCAGAGCGAAGTAAAGTTGTGGTGGTGCTAGAATGGTGGTGGTGGTGGGGCTGGCTGGAGGGGTTGGGATGGTGGCTGGAGGGGTTAGGATGGTGGCTGGGTGGAGGCATGGTAGCGACAACCTGAGGTAGTCTGATGGTGGCCTAAGGGAAAGATTATCTGAACATTTTAAGATTTTAGTCCAAAGGGTATTTTGGTTATTTTATGTGCGATCAACGTTGTTCACGCCAAAAATGGCGTCTTAGGGTTATATTGGCATTTCATTAATTAGTTATGGTTGTTTTTGCAGTTTAAATTATCTGAGCGTTATATTTGCACTTACTCAAGTATATAGGGTTAAATTTGTATATATCCCTATAATTTTTTTACCAAAAAGCTCGATAAGAGTTCCAAACTCATAAGTATCTCCCAAGTGTGTAATTGCATTTTCTAAAGAGCTAAAACCTTGGTTCAAACTCGACAGTATCCTCCCAAGTCCTTCGTTGTTTTTTTCCCATAGAGCCGACATTTAGTTCTGACTTTGGAACCTACTAGATTGGTTACACCGCGCATTGCGCAGTAAGCTTGATAATAAACTATAGAAACTTTGTAGGAATGGTAAAAGAGTTGTAATTGAAGCTATAAATATACCAATTATACATGTAATAGAAGAGTCCATCACTTTGAAGGGTGAGA
The DNA here is from genome assembly GCA_037428765.1 of Rubia yunnanensis. NCBI lineage: Eukaryota > Viridiplantae > Streptophyta > Magnoliopsida > Gentianales > Rubiaceae > Rubia > Rubia yunnanensis. The sequence continues at coordinate 130,977,899 of CM075061.1, forward strand.
GCTTGACCCACCCTGCCGAGGGCTGAGAGCTGGATCCTTTCAAGGGCTGAGAGGTAGAGCCCTCGGTGTCTGAGAGCTGGATCTCTTGAGGGCTCAATGCTTGAACCCTTCTAGGACTGAGAGCTGGACCGCTCAAGGACTGAGAACTGGGCCTCCTGGAGGGCTCAGAGCTGGATCCCTCTAGGGGTGAGAGCTAGACCCCTTTGAGGACTAAGAGTCGATCCCTTCGAGGGCTGAGAGCTGGACCCCTCGAGGTCTAAGAGTCTATCCCTTCGAGGCTTGTGAGCTAGATCTCTTCAAGGATAGAAGAGTCCTTCCCTTCGAGGGGTGAGAGTTTGGCCCCTTCGAGGTCTGAGAACTGGAGCCTTCGAGGACTAAGAGTCCATCCCTTCTAAGGCTGAGAGTTGGACCCCTCGAGGGCTGAGAGCCCATCCCTTCGAGGGCTGGACACTGGGTCCCTTCGAGGGCTAAGAGTTAGACCCTTTCGAGGGCTGAGAGGTTGACTCCTTCGAGGGCTGAGAGGTGAAGCCCCTCGAGTGTGAGAGGCCACTCCTTTGAGGTTTAAGAGCATGAATCCTTCGAGGCTTGAGATCTGGACCCCTCGAGGATTGAGAGTCCACCCCTTCGAGGTCTGAGAGGGCGACCCCCTCGAGGTCTGAGAGGGCAACCCCCTCGAGGTCTGAAAGCGGGACTCCCTCGAGGTCTGAGAGCTGCACCTCTCGAGGGCTAAGAGTCCACTACTTCGAGATCTGAGAGCTTGAAGCTTTCAAGGCCTGAGAGTTGGACCCCTCGAGGCCTGTGAATCCACACCTTCGAGGCCTGCGAGTCCACCCCTTAGGGGGCTGAGAGGTAGAGCTCTTCGAGGGTTCAAGTGTTGGACCCCTTGAGGGCTGAAGAATCCACCCCTTCTGGGGCTGAAGTCTCTACCCCTTTGAGGGCTGAAGATCCACCCCTTCGGGGACTAAAGATCCACCCCTTTGAGGGCTAAACGATCCACCCCTACAAGGGCTGAAGATCCACCCGTTCGAGGGCTGAAGATCCACCCGTTCGAGGGCTGAAGATCCACCCGTTCGAGGGCTGAAGACTCCACCCGTTCGAGGGCTGAAGATATACCTCTTTGAGGGCTGAAGATCCACCCCTTCGAGGACTGGGAGCTTGAACCCTTCGAGGACTGACAGCTGGACCCCTTGAGGTGTGAGAGTTCACAACTTCGAGGGCTGAGAGATTGAACCCTTCGAGGACTGAGAGCTGGACCCCTCGAGGGCTGAGAGCTAGACCCCTCGAGGGTTGAGAGCTAGACCCCTTCGAGGACTAACCGTCCATCCTTTCAAGGGCTGAGAGTCCATCCCTTCGAGGGCTGGGCGCTAGACCTCTTCGACGGCTGGGCGCTGGACCTCTTCGAGGGCTGGGCACTGGACCTCTTCGAGGGCTGAAAGCTGGACCCCTTCGAGGACTGAGAGGTAGACCTCTTCGAGAACTAAGAGTCCATCCCTTCGAGGGCTGAGAGCTAGACCCATTTGAGGATAGAAGAGTCCTTCTCTTTGAGGGGTGAGAGCTGGACCCCTTCCAGGGGTTAGAGCTAAAGCCCTTCGAGGTCTGAGAGCTGAAGGGCCTCAAGGTCTGAGAGTCTACCCCTTCAAGAGCTGGACTGGACCCCTTCGAGGGCTAAGAGTCCTAGGCTTCGAGAGCTGAAAGCTAGACCCCTTCGAGGATAGAAGACTCCTTCACTTCACGGGGTGGGAGCTGGCCCTCTTCGAGGGCTGGAAGCTAGACCCCTTCGAGGGATGAAAGCTAGACCCCTCGAGGGCTGACAGCTGGACCTCTTGAGGCCTGAGAGTCCACCCCTTCGAGGGCTGAAAGCTTGACCCTTCAAGGGTTGTCAGGCAGAACCCTTCGAGAACTAAGAGTCCCTAAAGGGCTGTGAGTCCACCCCTTCGAGGGGTGAAATCTGGGCACCCCTCGAAGAGTTCATCTCATCGAGGTCTAAGAGCTGGACCCGTCGAAGGGGTGCCCAGAGCGGCATCATTTTGTTGGCCACCTGGCCATACATACTAGCCCACATGGAGGCACTGCAACTTTTGACAAATGAGAGCTGGACCCCTTCGAGGGGTGGAATCTGGACCCCTCGAGGGCTGACAGCTGGACCCTTCGAGGCCTAAGAGTCCACCCCTTTGAGGGTTGCTAGCTTGGGCCATTCGTGGCTTGAGGGCTGGACCCCTCGAAGACTGAGAGTTCATTCCTTCAAGGACTAAGAGTCCCTCGAGGGCTATGAGCCCACCGCTTTGAGGGGTGAAAGTTGTGCACCCCTCGAGGGCTGAGAGCTAGTCCCCTTCGAGGACTAAGAGCCTATACCTTCGAGGTATGGGAGATGGACCCCTCGGAGGGGTGCCTAGTACAACGTCATTTTCATCGGCCACCTGGCAGCACATGCTGACCCACGTGGAGGCGCTGCAACCTTCGAGGGCTAAAGACTCCACCCCTTTGAGGGATGAAGATTCCACCCCTTCGAGGCTAAGATGTGGATCCCTTCGAGGTCTGAGAGCTGGATATCTCGAGGTCTGAGAGCTCGACCCTTCAAGGTCTGAGAGCTTGGAGCCTTTGATGTCTGAGAGCTGGACCCCTCAAGGTCTGAGAGCTGGACCTCTCGAGGGCTGAGAATCGAACCCTTTGATGGCTGAGAGCTAGAACCATTCGAGGACTAAGAGTTGGAGCCCTCGAGGGGTGAGGACCCACACATGGAGGTGCTGTAATTCTTGATCAGAACACCTTCACCTTGGTGGGATAAGATCGTTGGAACCTTAGAAGGGTCTCCGTTTACATTATCAGTAAGGCGGCACTCGATCCTTCAGACTCGAGCACTTTGAACCTCCAGACAGTCGAGCACTCGAACCTCCATTTAAAAATAAAAAGTAATCTAGAGAATGAATCATAGAAAAAATTAAGAATTAATTATACTCTTTTCTCCTACAGTAGTGGCCGCTAAAGGAAAGGAATTGATTGGCTTTTGTTTGTGCCCATGCATGAATGAAGTCAGACTGCTCGATAAGTAGAAACAACCACAGAATTGGGAAACTAAATTTAGGGTCGAGGGCCTTCTGATGAATGGAGTCTTTTTTAGCTTCAATCGACTTGAAGATGTTTATTTATTTTAGGTTAGAAGGGAATTTTGGTCATTTCCACTAACTTAATGACTGAAAATGATCGGTCAGTGCCATAATAATTACTTTGGGACTCTTTCAACAAATACAATAAGCCTCCAATATTTAATACTAACAATTATTCAAGTTAATCTCATCTAGGGGGGAGAAATCCCGCTTGAAACAAATCTTCAGTGGACTTAGAGGATCCTAGATTGTTAAGATTTGACCTCTTCCAGCTTTATACCAACCGCCCTTTGGATATCCTTCATTTGTTCCTCTATAGGGTATTCTGTAGGAATGACAGCGTCGGTCTGACACCGTTTCTTCGTCGAAGGTTCGAAAGGGGCCTTTGAGGATGACCTAGTGCTTCTGTGGCATTTTGAGGAAGACCCTTGGTTATTTTCGCTTAATGGGAGCAGGTGTCATTCAGCTTCTTTAACGGCAGACTTTTGTGATCGAGCGGCAGAGCTTCCACTCGAGGGGATAAATCCCTTTACTTTTAGTTCTGCTAGCCAATTGAGAATGAGGCTAAAAGCCTTTTTTTGTTGGGGAGTCCCATTCTCATTAACGTTGAGCTCCTCCATCCAGTGGTGTGCAGCTTTTATTAGAAATTTTGGAAGATGGTCTTTTCTAATCAAAGCGGAGGAAGTAATTTCGTGAGAAAGCATATGGGCACGAAGGCTTACTTTGTGTGTGGCGATTTATTCTTCAAACTCAGCAAAACGCTGCTCCATTTCCATTGATTGCACCTTCCAAGCTTTGATTTCCCAAGACAGTTTGGTTTTTTCTTATAAAATAGATTCCACCAAAGAGGTATCTTCAGCTGGAGGGCTCTCTCGAGGGGTTTGAGGGGCCAAATCGGGTTTGATTGTTGAAGGGGGGGGGTCCTCGCTAGCTGCTATTTTCCAAGCCAGTAAGTCATCTTCAAGGCTGGCCACCTTCTCTTGAGATAACAGATGATGTTCGACAGCTGAATTTATCTGGGCTACCAATTTTTTATTTTCGCCCATGCAACCGATCAAACACCATTCCACTAATGACAGCCTGGTTACAGCGGCAAGGTAGGACTTTAAAGAACCAAATTTCAAATAAATTCCCCGCATCATTTCTTCTAGTTCTTTATCAACTTGATCAGAACCGTTGCCCTTTTCTAGAAGGTGGGATGATCCCTTGAAGGGAGGATGATCTTTAGATTTCCACAGCTTCATCTATATGCCTCAAGGTTGTGGAGCTTGTCCTTCAACGAATCTTTCTCTTGATTGCATTTACAAACATCTCGAAGCGCAATCAGTAACTGTTTATTTGTTTCATCCAGTTCTTTTTGGGAACCTGAAAGCTCTTTGCAAGTGCTTTCTAGTGCCATTTTCATTGAATTATACTATGAAAGAAAACAAAGTTAAAATCTAATGAGTGGATATTTCAATCCATTCCCAAAAAATAAAAATTGAAAATAAAACAAAGTAGGTAAATTTTCCTATCAGGGATCAGCCTTAGAATTATCCTCCGTTGATGTGGAAGCAATTATTTGTTCCACGTGAGTGATTAGGGAATTCAAAGTCCTGATTGATATGTCAAAATAGAGAGCACTAACCTGTGTAACTCCATCAATAGCTGTCAATCCCAATAATCTCTCAGCGGGTTCACCGAAGAAGGTAGCAATGATAACACCACTGTCATTGATAAGATATGCTCCAAAGTGACACCTATGCAAATAACATATTTAGAATAAGAATAGGAGTAATCTAGTGACTATGTGATATTTAAATAAATACATATTTTGAAGACATTAACAATATATAATAAAAGAAGTTGGTTGGTTTACAACCTTGGTTGAGCAAGCTGTTTCTCTTGGCATAAATTGCAGGTGAATTCATAATGTAAGGAGGCACTCGTTGAACGAAAACATTTGACGTAGGCTATATAGTAAAAATTCTGAGAGATGTCCTTGAAAGATATTTTCACCTCTGAAGTCACCATCTATTTATGAAGAAAATTGTTCAGTCACAAATACGCTCAGACCAAAGCGGAAAACATAATACTGGAGAAAATGGGACATTATTTTTACCTTTTGAGTTGGTAAAACATAACCAACTGAAGTGTAGACAGTATCCACAGTTGTTGGTGGCATTTTTCCCAAGGATTGGTGGAAGCTAGTGATGGTATTCGTGATCTCCATGTGGTGTTGTTTTTCCCTGGAAAATTAGTATAGTAATAAATGTAAACATTGGTTTGAATATTCCTATTACCATATCAAATGAATGGGAAAAATAGTACCATTTCCTCAATTCCAAAGATTCACTATCAGTGCCATTAATTAAAAGGGATGATCTGTAATGTGTTGATACCTCTATCCCTGAATAAAGCATAAGGGAAAATGTTAATAGAAGTTATTTGATAACGAAATGGAAGTTAGAGAGCGATGGCACATTGGTTTTATAAATATATAATGCCTTGAAAGGAGTCAACCTTGAGTCGACAACAAATTAGTACATGCAGGTCATCCACAGTGGCTTGCAATTGTTTGCCTTCATTTTCAATAAATTCTTGCCACATAGTGAAAATCAAAGCTTGTAATCTAAAGATAGATGAGAAACATTAAGGCAAATTGGGATGTAAAAGATAATTAAATAATAATTTTTGAACGGATACTATTTTTTCTTACTTCTCATCAACAAGAACAAACTTTTGAATTTTCTTAGACCCACTCGGTGTGTTGACAATGAGAATTGGGAGGGATTGAGCAAAAATCCCTATAACATCTGTAATTTTATACGATTAGTAAAGATGAAAAATATGTTCAGATTTAAAGTGAAGAGACGTATTGAGAAATGATTACCTATCAGTTCTTGAGGTTAATTGACGTGTTCATGGATTCTTTCAAATGGTACATAGGAATGTTGAGCTGAAATTAGATCGCCAAAATTAGGCATTTCTTCAATAACCGTACTCGTGTCGATGATCCACTGCATTGCTGTAACGCCCTTCTTATATCTGGGATCAATTTCTCTTATGTTGCATTCGAAATCTTGTACTTGTTATAAACTTGATTCTTTGGCTCATGGTTTCACATGCTTTGTTAAACATTATCCCTTCCACTTTGGCTCCCTATATTATCAGTAAATCTATCAGTATAAGAAATGATGATATTATATACTATTATATAAAAATAATAATTAATTACCTTTTCATCAGAAAAAATAAATTTTTGGACTTTTGTAGGACTCCTTTGGCTTTGAAGTACAGAAAATTTTTTATCCACTGTAACGACTCTGATCCAAGGACGATCATTATTGCGTAGTTTATCAATGCCTTTTTCTGGTGCCATAGTTCCTGCATCACATATAATGACATCTCTAAGTGATTCAATATTTTAGTAAAGATTTGAAGTGTGAAAATTCAGAGTATAATACATGTATAATTGTATTTACTTTTCAGATTCGATACTTGCGGAATATTTATGTTACTGGTATAATTATATGTTATTAGAAATCAACAAAGGAGAACAGCATTAGCATAATGTTTTGAAATTGTATAATAACATTAAAAAAGAAAAAAACAAATAAGGAAAGGAGATTCAAGGAAGTTACTAGGATGCTATGTTTAGAGCAGTTTCTGAGTCTTTTCTTTCTTCTTTTGTTGTTAACTGAGATGAGAAGATGAGATGACAAGATGATGATTATGATGACGACGAAGGTAGGGAAGAAAGGTAAATATATGTATGCAAATGTATTATAAGTAAAAAAAATATAATAATATTTTCAAATATATATACATATATATATATATTCTTATATTATTATTATTATATTATAAAATATAATAAGAAAATAAGGAGATGAGAAAGAAGAGCATATGAAATTGTGCAAATGATGAGTAGAAGGTGGAGCAGAAGTATAATGAGAAGAAGGTAGCATACTGACTACAGAAGCTGAAAATGATGAGTAGAAGGTGGAGCAGAAGTATAATGAGAAGAAGGTAGCATACTGACTACAGAAGCTGAAAATGATGAGTAGAAGGTGGAGCAGAAGTATAATGAGAAGAAGGTAGCATACTGACTACAGAAGCTGAAAATGATGAGAAGAAGGTGGAACAGTATTCAAAAAAAGATTCTTACATAATAATAAGACAAGGAGATAAGATGGAAGAATATATAGGAAATTGTGCTAATGCTGAGGAGATGGCAGAACAATAGTACACTGAAGTCGAGAAAAGATTCTGTTAAACAAACAGTTTTAAGACAAGGAGGAACAGTAATAGGTTGTGCTTATGTATATATGTAATATAAAAATAAATAAAAATAAGGAGATTAGAAGGAAGAGTATAGGAAATTGTGCAAATGATGAGAAGGATGTGGAAGACGACAACACAGTATCCAATGAAAGATTCCGGTCAACAACCAGTTTTAAGAGATAGCAGTAGAGTAATACATTGTATCTGAAAAGAAAGTAGTATACTGATTACAGAAGGTGCAAATCATGAGAAGAAGGTGGAACAGTATTCAGAAAAAAAATTCTTATATAATAATAAGACAAGGAGATAAGAAGGAAGAGTATAGGAAATTGTGCTAATGATGAGGAGAAGGCAGAATAATAATGCATAGAAGTCGAGAAAAGATTATGGTAAACAAATAGTTGTAAGACAAGGAGGAACAACAATAGGTTGTGGTTATGTATATATATAAAATATAAAAAAAATAAGAAGATAAGAAGGAAGAGTATAGGAAATTGTGCAAATGATGAGGAGAAGCTGGAACACGACAACACCGTATCCGATGAAACATTCTGGTCAACAACCAGTTATAAGAGATGGTGGAAGAATAATATACTATACCTGATTTGACTGATATGTTGACTCAAGTGTTGCTAATGTCTTTCACCGACTCCAGTAAAATCCTCTCCAGCTCTTAGCCCTCGAAGAGATGGACTCTTCTATCCTCGAAGGAGTCCAGCTCTCAGCCCTCGAAGGGATGGAACCTTTAGGCGCCGAAGAGGTCTAGCTGTCAGCTCTCGAAGCTAGCTTTCAGCCCTCGAAGGAATGAACTCTTAGTTCTCGAAGGGGTCGAGATCTCAGCCCTCAAAGGGATGGACTTTTAGTCCTCGAAGGGTTCAACCTCTCAGCCCTCGAAGGGATGGAGTCTTCAGGCCTTGAAGGGGTGTCAGTCCTCGAAGAGAGAATGCATTTGGAATTAACTTCTCGTACAACTATGTCTTGAACCTCTCAATTGGAACCTTTGCGCCTAAACCTTTTCCAGTTTAATCCTCAACTGTTGAATCATTAGCTGAACCCCTCTGGTGGAACCCCTGTAATGTAACCTTCAGCACTTGAATGTTCAGTTCTTCTTAAATATTTGACTTAATCCAGTAAAACCTTCTCTGATGGAGGTGAAAGAATTTGAATATTGTATTACTACAATTGATTATCCGAAGAACTATTAAACACGTACCTTTAATATAGGTCCAATGAGATATATATATAGCCAGATCTTCATTGCATTATATTGGACAATAGTCTCTGAATATGAAATTGGCACATCAACATTAACCACACAGAAGAAAGATGTATAAATAATTTAAACCTGAAGAATGTTTGTAAAGGCATGCATAGAAAATTAAATAAGGAAGTACCTGCAAGTTGGAATATGAGGGTGCTCCAAAAAATCTATGAAATCCAAAAGGAGAAGACAAAATCAACCCGTACATTGCAAAATATGCAACAAAAAATGGCAAAATGTTGCAGATCCTAAACGGGAGCACAGGATCAGCAAAAATAGAATAACTACTGCTCTTCAAAAATCTCCTTGTAAACTATATTTTTAGTTTTATTATTTAGTATTTCGCCATCAAATGTCGAAGGTGTCAAAAGGAACTTGCCAGAGTCAGAGGTTTTTACTCGGGATAAAGCAACATACAACTGGCCAAGGGAAAAGGCGGGATGTTCTAAATATAGTCCAACAAAATCTAATGTCTGGCCTTGGGACTTATTGATTGTCATAGCAAAACAAAGTCTCACTGGGAATTGAAATCTTTTAAATGGGATGGAGGTCTTACTACTTTGGTCACAAATAATTGGTATTCTAGGAATAAAGACTTGTTTGCCCTTATAAAGCCTAAAAGCTATCTCAGCCCTAATGGTTGATTGACACAACTCACGAAAAATTAATCGAGTTCTGTTACACAGTCCCTCGGTTCGATTTAAATTACGTATGAGCATAATAGGACAATTTGGTTTTAACATTAATTTATGGGGTGGGAGACCTTTTGGATGAAGTGTATTAAGAAAATCCTCATGATCACTCTGATTGTGTTCAGCCAAAGTCCTATCTGTGCTAATATATAATCTCGGAGTGCCAGGGAAAGCATCAATCAAAAAGTTATTTATGCTATCAACAGCAGCATTTGTTGCAGCCAAAACACACCTTCCTATCATATCAATTGGATTTACTGCATATGCAACTAGATTTGTGAACACACATTGAATCAACCTGTAAACAATTCAAATATTGTAAATGTCTCCATTAATAATCGATTCATCATGCAGAAGACCTGTGCAAAAAGGAAAAAAATGTCTTACTTTTTTATGGATGCTTCTTTCCCAATATATGGAATAACAATGTGAGCTGGCAATTCGATCTCCTCATTGTAATCAATATATTCTTCCCATTCACCAATACGTAATAAAAAAGAGCAAAATTGAGGATCATGTAAGGCCCTCATGTGTTTTTGAAGATGGAACTTTTCCAATTTCGGCCATAAATAAGAATGTACAATGGATGCTTGAATTGTTCCATCTCTTGATGCACCTGGTATAACAGGTAAAGTTTGCCTAAAATCTCCTCCTAGGAGATCAACCTTACCACCAAATGGAGTATCGGTATCCATGAGATCTTTCAGTAACGTATCCAAAGCTCCTAACGATTGACGTTTTTCCATTGTCACCTCGTCCCAAACAATCAACTTAGGTTCTATTATTAACTTTGCTAAACCACACTGCTTGCTCAATTGACAAACTTTGGTGTCAGAACAATCAAATGGAAACTTGAAACGGGAATGTGCAGTCCTTCCTCCAGGCAACACAGAGGCAGCTACTCCAGAGGATGCAACAACTAGTGCAATATGACCTTCAGACGGCAATGTCGCAAGCAAAGCTCTATACAAAAAAAAATCCTGTACCACCAGGACCGTCAATAAAGAAAGATTTTCCACAGTTGACCATAACACTTTGCATGATCTGATCATATATCGACCTTTGATCAACATTTAATAGACCAGGCAGTAGTAATTCTTCATCAGAAATTTGAATACTCCTCTCACTTACTATTTCACGGGTTAAAACCTCATCAGTTGATACATCAGTAATACTATCCATCAGACCATAATGTTTAATATCCCTACCCATTTCAAACAAAAATCCATTTATAATATTCAAAACCTTTGTATTTATAAAGGCTTCAGTGTGATAGGGCTGTGTTGATGATTTTTTACAAAAATCTGAACATAGTTCATCTCTGAACCTGAGCCATAATTCTTTTGGATCATGTGGCGAGCAAAATACCAGCAGAACAGCAAATAAAGATCTAAAAGTTGATGGCATCTCGAATGAACAAGCTTCGTCTAGGGCATCTTCAAGATAAGTATCTGAAGTCAACAAACCATATGCAATTGTGGCCTCTCTATAAGTATTGCATTGAATTCCTTGCACACTCTTCAAGTTTTCGAACGATGTTGGTGATCTAACATGAGATAAAACAAGCCTTAGGTAATAGCGTTCACCTTCTGTGGGACTCACTGCAACCAGCCTACCGATAACATTCCTGGATTTTCGTTTTGCCCAATTCCTGTTTGATGTTGACCACACAAAGTGTTCTGGAGAATCTTTATATAAAATCTTCAATTCTTTTGCATCAACGTCACATGCATTCATTTTGAAGAAAGATGTAAGCGCAATTCTACTAAGAAACTCATTTGCACTAATCGACTCAAGAGCGGCATTCTTGTGAAATGTAATATATTGTTGACCTGGTAAGTGGACTTGAAGAGAGTAAACAGCAGGCTGCATATGGTTTAACATAAAACCATATATTCTCCAAGTTGCTTCAGATGGGCCAATCCAACGGCCATCTTGATACAATTTTATTTCATTAATAATTGTATCCTGTCCGCCAGGCTGCAATGCAAAGCCAATTCGGTCACTGCCCTTGAAAACATACTTGTGAACATACTTGTTGAGCCGAATAGTTGAGAAAATCTCCACATTTATATGACACTCATATGTTGAGGATATTTATTATAGCCAAAACCCAGTTATTTCCCAGAGCATGTTTTTTATAGTAACAATTCTACCATCGTCTCTCCTTCTATATAATGCATAACCATCCTCTATATGACATGTTCACTGTGTAAATGGTTTAGGGAAGCCAAATTTACACTTACCGTTCCTCATGCAGGGGCTTTTAGGATTCAGGTACCACATGGTCCATGCATCATATTTTTGCTGACAATACCAAAAAGATATGATTCCTTGTCTCGATCCGGCAGCTCGGCACAAACAATTTTATCATAAGCATCCGGTCCCAAAGGTTTACAACCAGGTTTTAGAATAATCAACATATGGCAATGAGGCAGACCTCTTTTTTGATACTCAATAACGTACACCAAAGATTGCACAATACCAAAAATTTACTTCTGAATAATGTCATCCTTCAGGTCATAAACTTTACAACTAAAAATTCTTGCAAGTAAATCTGGTCTATCATTTGCAGCCTCACCAAAACGAAGGTTTTCTTGAATTTCTGCCCAATAGGGATTACAAGTGATGGTAAAAAAATATATCAGGCTTACCAAATTTTTGAACGATGGCCATGGCATCAAGATACCTATGATGCATATCTCTAGGACCACCTATAAATGAAGCTGGAAGTACTATGATGCATATCTCTAGGACCACCTATAAATGAAGCTGGAAGTACCACCCGACGACCAAGCACGGATCCCTCTACTAAACCATCATTCATACCATCCATAAGACACTGTGCCATTTTAGTTCGGAACTGTCCCTGTTTGTCCCTCAAGAATTCCAACCGGCTGGTTTCTATTTTAATGTAAGCATCAACAACAAACTATTGTAATAGGCATCCAACATGTAGAAACATCGATTCATCATCTGATCTCATTTGTAATTTATAGCAGTAGTACTCCATTGCATTAACTGCATCCTTGTTTTTTTTCCCATTCCTGACAACTGTAAGGAAATTAAAACATAAACATGTAATAGTGTAAATTATCCAAAAATCAAAAGAACACAACTATTGAATTTAAAAGTTGATTGCAGACCTTTACTCTCAGAATCTATTAGTGATTGAGGAGAATCAAACATCATCATTTGACCTCCAGACTCTTCACAGACCACATGCCTTTTCCTAATCCTTTAACATTCAAATGCCAACCAGAATGGCCCCTAGAAAAAATTAAAGGATATTGCATTGGATCATAACATCCATAATAATGCTTGATATTATAAGTTTTACCATCAGCGATGTAGACTTGAACAGGTACAGTCCTTACTGCAACTTCCCCAAATGGCTCAACAAATATACTACCAACCTGTGACACTGTTGGAATATTGTGTCATCTTTGATCAAGTTTTGGATCTGCACTTAGAACAATAGTCTTCGTCTCGATGCTGTCAACATCTTTCAAGTGCTTAAATAATTGACAATATGGATTATCTCTCAATATATCCATCAACAATTTCATTGTTGCCTCATCGAATTTGTCATTACATTCAGACCCAATTCTCTTGTCCAACTCAAAGTCTGTGTCAAAAAAATACAGCTGAACACCAACAGGTTCAGCTCCCTCAGAACCTTTCAAAGGTTTCAGATAGTGATACATTTTACCATAAACTTTGATGGTATAAATTCCACTGGCATTAGCAGTTAAGTTACGATCATAACCTGCACTCAAAGTTGTAAATGTTAGGTTATTGTTGTAGGTCCGAACATTCTTCCTAAAATGGATAGACTGTTGTGTGATGCGAAGAAAAAGAGCTCTTAATTGGTTTGGCATTGGCACAGATGGCAAGTAAATTTCCCCTCCAGAACAACAAAATAGATTTGATTCTCCCTTAAATCTCTTTGCCTTGCAATGAACACAATCAGGTAATGTCCGTGCAGAGGTGGGAATATCATCTCCAAGAGCAATATTTTTATACTTTCTCTTTTTCAGTGGACCTGAATAGAAAAAAAAAGTAAATATACCACAAATAACCATCACCCGGTTAAACCTCATCTAATGTCATTACTTTCCTGCTATTGTTCACTCAATAAAGATATACTTTAATTTATTGATGACACATACAAATACCAGTTATTTTACTCAAGAGTATCACATTTGGATATCAGCCATTTAAATACATGTAAATTTCGACGTACAGCCAAAATAAATACCTGATAAAGATGAAAATATCAGTGATGTTAAAGCAAGAAAAACAAACATGCAGAAGTAGAAGGTAAATTTTCATCCCTTGCACTATGAAGAATAGCATAACTGATAATGGGCAAATAACTATGAGAAGGGGAACAGTCTGCTTGGTGTACATGGCCAGAAATATCAACTGGAGAATTTCCTTGTAACAAACCATCGCGAGAAGAAAAAGAATCATATGTTGCAGGTTGAAATATACAGTAAAGAAAATGATGTATATGTCAAGAAAGAACAGTTAATCATACACAAATATATATAGACATGCAGAGCTGGTGTTGACGAAATGAACATACGAAGAAGAGGATACTGCATGGTGACCATCAGCATAAATATTAGCTGAAATATTTCTTCGCAAAGATGTAACGGAATTGTAAAATGAAACTATATGCTACAGACAAAAATGCATAGTAAGTATCTGCAACAAAAACATAGAGAAATGGATATACCAATTACCGTGAATCAATTAAACTATATATAACACTGAAGCAAGTTTGATACCCACTATATAATGCCACAAATACAAATCAAAATCTCTCAGAAAACATAATGCTGCAAAGGTAGGTACAAAAGAATACAATGAACATATAAAGACAAACTGACCCCTGCAGCGAGCTCGTAGATTTTGAATTTGCTGGACACTCAAATCACTTGACTCAATTATTAATAAATCATCATCAGAAGCCTCCAATTCTGTTGGCTCTGCATTGCCATAACTACTGTTATCCATCAAATTCCTCGATGGGAATGCATCATCAGTGGATAAATGGCCAGTGGAAGATGTTTGTGGTTTCCTCTTTGAACCTGCATTCCATAAACTGAAACCAATAAATTTAAACAGCCGATTATATATAACTGAAAACGATAAATAAATGCAGTTTCAAATTGTATACACAAACCTATCACCGACTGTTGATACGATGTTTGAGATGAACGTTTTAGTGCGACTTGCTCTCTTTTTCGTTGGAGCATAAGAAATTTCTTTTCAGCAGGAATCTGACTATAAGCCTTTCTTCTCTTAGAAATTTCATGGTTGATAGTTGATGGATCTCCTGCAACCTGTTGAATTTCAGCCCCTGTAGCAAAGAATATACTAAATTTGATTCTAATATGAATGTTCATAATACCATTGCTGCATATATGTGGCAATGGTAAGCCAAAACACCCTCTGAACGATGACCAGTCGGTAAAATAAAATAACGGAAAATGGATATCACAAGAAATGCAGGCAATGGCGATATCAGCAGTAATCATGACAATGACATTTAAACCGGGAGAAAAAAATTAGGACCAAAAACACATACCAATATCATTCACCATTGAACCCTCCACCAACTTAAAAGAACGCTTTAAAGCATCCTGCTCCCTTCTCCGCTGCAACAATTGTCCCTTTGCCTCAGGTGATAATTCAGCATAAGTCTTCCTCCTCTTAGCATTTCTATCTAATTGATCAATGTCCTCCATCGATATATTTCCAAGGTTTGATAACCAAAAAAATCTTAATGTTATACAAACTTGGCCAAAGACCCAAAATTCAAAAACCTACAAGCATTTACCAGGAGAAGAACAAAGTAGACGAAAGAATTTGGATTAGGTGAAAACAATGTTTATAATATTTGCTTTTTGCATAATTTATTTATTAGTTGAGGGGAATATTCATTTTCTATATCGTAAAAAAAATTTATATTATATGGATGATCCGATCCGCAAGAACCATGATTGGGAATTGTTTGATCTTCTTTCTCTGAGGAAACGGCGAGATACAATCAACTTGAATTAGCTGAGAGCTAGACCCCTCGAGGGCTGAGAGTCCAAACCTTCGAGGACTGAGAGTTTGAACCCTTCGAGGACTGAGAGCTGGACCCCTCGAGGGCTGAGAGTCCACAACTTCGAGGGCTGAGAGATTGAACCCTTCGAGGGCTGAGAGCTGGACCCCTCGAGGGCTGAGAGATAGACCCCTCGAGAGCTAAGAGCTAGACCCCTTCGAGGACTAACAGTCATCCCTTCGAGGGCTGAGAGTCCGTCCCTTCGAGGGTTGGACGCTGGACCCCTTAGAGGGCTGAGAGCTGGACCCCTTCGAGGGCTGAGAGGTAGACCCCTTCGAGGACTAAGAGTCCATCCTTTTGAGGGTTGAGAGCTAGACCCATTCGAGGATAGAAGAGTCCTTCCCTTCGAGGGATGAGAGCTGGACCCCTTCGAGGGGTTAGAGCTGAAGGCCCTCGAGGTCTGAGAGCTGAAATGCCTCGAGGGCTGAGAGTTCACCCCTTTGAGGGATGGACTAGACCCCTTCGAGGGTTGAGACCTGGGCCCCTTCGAGTGCTGAAAGGTAGACCTCTTCGAGGAGTAAAAGTCCAGAGGTTCGAGGGCTGAAAGCTACACCTCTTCAAGGATAGAAGACTCGTTCACTTCGAGGGGTGGGAGCTGGCCCCCTTTGAGGGGTGAAAGTTGTGCACCCCTCAAGGGCTGAGAGCAAGAACCCTTCGAGGACTAAGAGTTGATCCCTACGAGGTATGGGAGTCGGACTTCTCGAAGGGGTGCCCAGGACGGCGTCGTTTTCGTCAGCCACCTGGCAGCACATGCTAGCCCACCCCTTCGAGGGATGAAAGCTGGGCACCCCCCGAGGGCTAGGAGCTAGACCCTTCGAGGACTAAAAGTCCATCCCTTCGAGGTCTGAGAGCTAAGCCTTCGAGGCCTGAGATCTGGACCCCTCGAGGACTGAGAGTTCATCCCTTCGAGGGCTGAAAACTTGACTCATCGAGTTCTGGCAGCTAGACCCCTTCGAGGACTAAGAGTCCGTCGAGGGCTGTCAGCCCACCCCTTCGAGGGGTGAAAGCAGTGAATCCTTCGAGGGCTGAGAGCTAGACCCCTTCGAGGACTAAGAGTCGATCCCTTCGAGGTATGGGAGCTGGACCCCCTCGAAGGGGTGCCTAGAACGGCGTTGTTTTTGTCAGCCACCTGGCAGCACATGCTGGCCCACATGGAGGCACCGCAATTTTTGACAAATGGGATTCACAAGAGGACAAAAGTGGTGTCCAGAACGACGTCATTTTGGGCGGCCACTTTAGAGCACATAGAAGGGCACACGTTCGGCATTGCTAGAAAATGAACATTATGCCCCTGACGACGGTTGACACAAGCGAGGACTAAGGGTCGATCCCTTCGAGGTATGGGAGCCGGACCCCTCGAAGGGTTGCCCAGAACGGCATCGTTTTCGTCAGCCACCTGGTAGCACATGCTGGCCCACATGGAGGCACCGCAACTTTTGACAAATGGGATTCACAAGAGGACAAAAGTGGTGTCCAGAACGACGTCGTTTTAGGTGGCCACTTCAGAGTACATAGAAGGGAACACGTTCGGCCTTGCTGGTAAATGACCACTATGCCCCTGATGACGGTTGACACAAGCGTGCCATTTCCAATTATTCCTTTTATATAGTAAACCAGATAAGGCCGTTATTTCTTCCAATTTTGGAACATATTGTATAAAAATCCTAATTTATTCTTAAAAAATACAAAGAGTTAGTATTTATCCACGATGTCGGAACATATATGTCACCCCCAACATGTGTTCCAATGTCGGAATCGAGTTTTAGTTCCGATACCAGAATTGGCTATAACAGCGGAGTTGAGGGGAATAGATTAACTCGGAACCTATTAAAGGTGAAACATTACTACCTTTATTTGTAGTTATTAAGACGATTTTTGGAACCACCTTTGATCAATTAGGATCAAAGACAAGACCAAAGAAGTCACTTTCAAAATTAATGACTTATCTGGTCTGATAATATAGTCCTTAATCCCCTTCCTACACTGGTGTTAATAATAATGAAAGGCCCATATATACTACCATATATTGGAATGACAGGAGACAAAGTCCCTAAAAGAAAGTCGCTACAAATATGTATCATGAGAAGAATAAGATCACAGGAGAGTATGTGATGATCTCCATTTTCTATAAACAAGGAGAATTCTACAATGTGGGAGGAGAAATAGGAGATCAAAGTCAACCCCTACCTCATATATGGAAAACGTTGTACGTGACTGTTAATTTTCAGAAAACTAAAAATGGCCATTCCCCCGCACTATAAATTACATCGCAGTTTCAAACTCTCACACCAAAAAAATTACTTTACCCAAAAAAAAAAGATGAACAAGATGGATAGGTTATTGTTTATCACCATTTTCTTATCATGCATATTCGTAGTCAGATCTTCAGTCGTTGAAATCAAACAATCAGCCGGAAGTGATATCGCCCCGGTATTTATTTCATAAACTAATTTCACACATGCACGATACATAGTTTCATTACAAATATATAATTTGAGGAATTAACGATGAAACAGGCGTTGATGAAAGCTTGGACAACAGCATGCGCTGCTCCATCAACAACCAAGATTTGGATTCCGAAAGGCAAATTTATGCTCAAGGAAGTACAGTTGAAAGGACCATGCAAGGCCCCCATCGAAATCCAGAACGATGCCACCATTGAAGCTCACCCAGACCCCAACGCCATAACCAAAGATAAGGAATGGATCATGGTCGAAAGCGTTAAGCATTTCACGCTCTCAGGCCAAGGAATCTTCGATGGAAAAGGCGCACAAATGGCGTGGAAGCAATCCGATGGCTGCAAATCTGCCTCATCATGCAACAGGCTTGCAAATGTACGTACTCCCCCGTTCCTCTGCATATGTCCCACTAAGATTCATTCAATTTCATCCACCCATTCTACATTTTACTCGTTCCATTCACCCGGACGGTGCCATATATAGAGGAATGGAATCATGAACTATTAGTTTCTATATATAAGAATCAGTTCATATTTATAGTACGATGTTTTGTTTCGCAGAGCTTCGCGTTCAATTATGTCAACGATTCTACAATCACGGGCATTACTTCCAAGGACAGCAAGTTGTTTCACATGCTTGTTTTCGGGTGTAGTAACATCACATTTTCCAGCATAACGATCGATGCACCGGGGAACGCCCCTAACACCGACGGCATCCATATCGGGCGTTCCGACGGAGTAAAAATCTTGAAGTCGGTTATCAAAACCGGAGATGATTGCATCTCCCTCGGTGACGGGTCCAAACAAGTCACGGTTACAGGAGTTACCTGCGGACCGGGACATGGTCTTAGCATCGGAAGCCTTGGAAAGTACAATAACGAAGAGCCCGTCGAAGGAATCATCTTCAACGACTGCACTCTTGTCGGCACAGACAACGGTGTCAGAATCAAATCCTGGGCTGGCCCTAAGGCTTATCCCGTAACCGTCACCAATGTACATTTTGAAAACATTAAGATGCAAAATGTCACCAATCCGGTTGTCATTGATCAGCACTACTGCCCGTTTGGGGGATGCCCGCTCCAGGTAAGTGATTTACTTAGTACTCCCTCTGTGCCAGTTCAACGCTTATTCGGGGCTCGAATAATTTGATTCTGTTGCAGCCTCCATCGAAAGTTGCGATCAGCAAAGTTACCTTCAAGGGCATTACTGGAACTGCATGGACACCAGAAGTTGTGAGACTAATTTGCAGTAAGGCTAACCCATGCAAAGAAGTGACGATTGGCGACATTAATTTGAACTACGTTGGCCCGAAAGGGCAGACCACAGGCACATTTGCTGGCCAGCCCAGAGGAAATTGCACGAATGTGAAACCGATATTTACCGGCACCCAGACCCCTCATATCTGCAAATAATCTCCATTTTTCTGCTTCTTTCAGGTTTCTGTTACTGTAAGCGTCGCGAAAAATCTCGGTTTAGGACAGCCATGGTCTTAGCAACATTAACGGCTCCGAAAGTTCTTGTATTTTAGTTGTTTTTCCCCTTTTTTTGCTACCTTGCTAGGGATGAATTAATTGGATATTCTCCGGAGGGAGAATCCACCATGCATCCTTGTAGCTTTGATTAATTAATAAAGAATAACAATTTAACGAGCTAGTGAGATAAAAATCACAATGTATCTCACTAGTAGAGAAAAGGGTACATTAATGCGTTTCTAGAGAAGGCACAAAAGGAAAAGGAAAAAGAAAAAAAAGTACAAAAGAAATGCCTTCCGTGGCTTAGCAGTAAATTAACACCAGATTAAAAGAAGATGGTTCGTGGAAGTGGAACCACCGTGAATGGCGGAGAAAGATGGCGGTCGGAGCCGCCGTAATTAAGAACCGGCATAAATTGGCATAAGAACCGTCCAAATTGTTTAGATTTGCTCCAACACTTCTGTTTTAGCTCCATCAGGATTTTCCATGCATGACTGCTATCAACTTTACTTTACAGTCTTTCAACTCACCCCCATCATATAGAACTCTTGTACCAATTTAACCCAACGATTATCCTTTTTAGATTGAATTCCCCGTAGATTATTGCATACCAGAGCCCTGTTCCACAGATAAGTATCCCTTAGTCATGTACCTCCATTCTTCTTATTTCTACATAAGATATTCGAGGAAACTGGTACAGCATGCTTTTAACCTTCAGCATGCCCCCATAGAAAGTTTCTGCACAAACTCTCAATAGCAGTATGAACATACAAAGGAAGTTGGAACATACTCCTCCAATATGCCGATACACTGAGAAGGACTAAATTAATCAACTGAATATCAGCAGCATAAGATAAATTTCTGCTGCTCCAAGGTTTTAACCCAACTTTCAGTTTGTCCAGCAACTTTTGACAACTCTCCATGTTCCACCTTTTACCTGAGAGAGGCAATCCCAAGTATGATACAGGCAATTCTCCATATTTCACATTCAATATATCTAGCAAACACTGAGCTTCCATGGCTTTCAACTTGGAGAAGAAAATTTGGGATTTTGCTGCATTTAGAAAGACCCGTGGTATTTTAAAAATACCCACTACTTCCTGGATTCCAGCAATTGATTTCTGATTTGCCTTACTGAAGATCATCAAGTCATCAGCAAATTGCAGGCATTGAACTTGGTCTTCTTACACTTCATGTGATAATCTATTAGCGTCTTGTCAAAATAAGTTGCTAATAGTCTTGAAAAAAATTCCATAACAAGCACAAAAAGAAGTGGAGAAACAGGATCACCATGCTTAATCCCCCTCTTAGCTGTAAAAGATTTTGTAAAACCCCCATTCAGAGCAATACTGAAAGAGGATTTTTCCAAACATATTTTTATCCAACTATGAAGACCCCTGGCAACTTCAGGCTACATGAAAGATCATAAAGAAAGGCCCATTCCAGACTATCAAAGGCTTTCTGAAGGTCTATTTTTAGCATACAGCTTGAAGCTCAGTTATAAGTGTGCAACAGTTCTTGAGTGATCAGGATATTATGAGAAATAAATCTACCATGGACAATTGCACCTTGATTCACAGATATCAAAAAAGGAAATACTGAGTTTAGTCTTGCATTTATTACCTTAGTGATGATCTTGTAAAGTGTTTAGCAGCAAGAAATTGGCCTCTAGTTTGAGGCAGATTGAGGATTCTCTTTCTTTGGAAGCAAAGAGAGAACTGTTCAGCTGAAGTCCATGGGTAATGCATCATCAATGAAAAAACCTTAAACTGCTGCTGTGACCTCCTTCACAATTCTTGACCAAGCTTTTTTGAAAAATTGACTTGTATATCCATCATAACCTGGACTTTTGTTGGGGTGTATTCCTTGCAAAGCAGTGTAAATTTCCTTCTCAGTAATTGGTTTTGTCAATTCCAATTGTTGGGAAAGGTTTAGCACTAAGCCTTTTGCAATCACCTGTTCATCAATCCTCAGCTTTATTGGAGTGGAGTTACCGAGCTGTTTCTTAAAATGTCCTTGTAATAAGCCTTCTACTTCCTCCTTTCCCTTCACCAAATTTTCACCATCCATTAAGCATAGTATATGTTGCTTGTACTGCTTAGTTTTCAGGTAGTTGTAAAAGACCCTAGAAGGCTTATCTCCTTCCCTAAGCCATTCACATTTTGTCTTTGGATCAAGAACTGCACTTCTGTCTCATAAATTAATTTAGCCTCTGCCCTTGTAGCTTTTCCCTCCTCCTGTAATACCTGATCCCATGGTTTCAATACCAGATCCTCCTGAATTTTGCTTAACTGCTCAGTGATAAGGTAAGATTTCCCTCTTATGTCATTGAAGCTTTTTTTGTTAATCTGCCTCAATGGTTGCTGCAATGCTCTCAGATTGGCTGATAGTTGATGCAAAGTTTTCACTGGATGTGCATTCCATACTTCACAAACTAATCTCATAAACTCCTCTGATGTTGTCCACAATTTAAAAGGCCTCTTCAACATCTGTTTCTGATTACTGAATTGAATCAGTAGTGGCTTGTGATCAGAAATGTTTTCAGGCATCACCGTACACCTGGATTCTGCCAGTATTTCCACCCATTTCTGGTTAACCATACTCCTATCAATTCTTGAGATTATCCTCTAGTCTCCAGTTCTTCTATTACACCAGGTAAAAATTGATCCAAAGGTTTTCATTTCCACAAGCTGTAGTTCATTCATTGTAGTTCTGAAGTCCTCAATTTCAATATCACAAACTGGATTGCCACCTTCCATGTCCTTCAAATTTAAGGGGGGTTAAAATCTCCTATAGTCATCCATGGCTGATTTTCAATTGCAAAATTCTTTAATTCATCCCATAGAGGCAATTTGTCCTTACATGTGTTCTCCTCACACACAAAGGTAATACAGGTATTTAAATTCAAGCATTTCAACAGGTATTCAATATGCAACCAGTGAGCTCCTTTAGATGTTACTGAAACCTCATACGTATCCTTCCTCCATCCTAACAAGATTCTTCCTCTATTTACACAATCATTGTTAGACAGAAATTCCCATCCTCCACATAGATTCCAACATACTTTATTTTCATTTTCTTCTTTAACGTTAGCCTCTAGTAAGCAAAGAAGCTCACATTCTGTACAAAACATATTTTTTTGACAATTTTTAGTTTCTCCAAGCTATTTACACCTCTAATATTCCAGGCAAGCAAATTATACTCCATCAGGGGGCTTAAGAGGGGGTACAATACCTTTTTTAGAACAAATTCCCTACTGTTTCTTTTTGGGGATTCTGCTAACTCAGGCCATGCAACAACTGTGGCTTCCTCTGTCTTTGTCACTGACTTTCCTCCAGCCAAACATTCTTTATCCTTCTGCAACTCCATGGTGGTCCTCTCAGTTTGTGCAGGATTCTCCAGATTTTTCTCCAATGGGATGTATTTTTTGTTGAGTAGGTTTCCTGACAGGCAGCCTGTCCATAAGCTTATATACATGCCACTTATTTCTTACCTTATATACTGCATTTGTTAAATTACATACAAAATTTAAAATTTTTGAAAATATTTTTTTATATCATATATTTTTATAATTTCACCTTCAAATACATATTATTACTCGTTTTAACTTATAAAATACAATATTTAAATTTTATAAAAAATTACAACATTTAAGATAATTGCCCCTGTGGACTGTCCATACGCTTATGAAAAAACCGTCTTTCCTGAGACTTCCCCTTTTTTTTAACTACTTTAGGCTCACTCTGCTTCCTCTGTTCCTCAGTAATATGCCCCATCATCAGACAATTTTTACACTTGCTGACTTTCCATTAAAAAAATAGGTTGTCTCTGCATAACCTCAGACTCATCAATATAGTCTACAAATTCAGGCATAGTGTCACAAAATTCCATTTGCAAATGTACTCTGGCATAACTTAACCTTTCTAAATTCAGGGTTGCTCTATCAAGCACTAAAGGTTTGCCAATGGGACTTAGAATTGTGCTCAGAATTTCAGGTGTCCAGTTCATAGGGTTTAGCCTAGGTAGTTGTACCTATACCAGAACACTAAGGGGGACATCATAGTTTATACCGAATTTCCAGGGTTTGATGAGAACTGGCCTTCCATTGAAGTAGAGAATGCCTTGCTTCACATCAATGTTTCTTTTCTCAGCATCTTCAAATCTAATCAGAAAAACACATGGTTTAACCAATGATAACTGCAGCTTTCCAAGTCCTCTCAATATTCTGTTAATAAAGCCCTCCATGGATTCATACCAAGAATTTGACAAAAAAACAACTGAATCCCATTTATACTCTCTTCTACACTGGATTTCTGAATTTTGCCCATATTTTTGCCATCAACAGTTACTGGTTCATAAAATTTCATATCAGTTGCTTTATCTTTAAACAAATCAGACCAGTTTTCCTTTTCAGCAATACTAGCATCATTACCAACAATATCATCACTCCATTTAAGGCATTTACTAACCGTATTTGGAATCTGGTTCAGCGTTAGCTTTAGCTTCACTGCTCAGGTTCAGAGATGGCTTGACTGCATCCGGTGTGATTAGTTCTGACTGCCTTCTTTTAGCCCCACAGCTCCTTGGATTTCTCCATGAAATTCCGTTTCACCTGAATTCTATACCTTTATACCAAGTTGTTTAACAGTTTGGTGTTGGAACACCAAGATCAGTTTGGTGTTAAAAACAAAACGAAATACGCAGTGCACACACAACTTGGTTACGCAGTTCGGTGCAAATACACCTACGTCTGCGGGGCCTTGCCCAGATCAGAAACCATCTACTAGAAAGCAGTCTTTAATACAAGAAGCTTAACTTAAATACTAATCCATTGCTAACCTATTGAGTGGATGTTGTGAGCTCCCCTCACTGTCGATCCTACGTCGTTGAACCCTCACGATCAACACGTCTTCCTGGATCTCCTCTTCCCGAGGAATTAAGACTTCCTTGTTTCTGATCTTCACGAACTTGGTCGGTTGTTTACAAACCTCCAAAAACACCACGGCAGATCGCTCCAAAGCTCTCACGTAGAGATTGAATCTTGGTCGCGTCAATTGATTGCGTTGTAATCGTCTTCTATTTATCCCATCGCAATCCTGCCTTGAATCAACTTCTTTCCTTGTCTAACTCTACCACAAATAGACTTCTAGACTAAGGAAAGATCTAATGCTAATCTGGTATTTAAATGAACAATCCTGTTATCAATAGGACTTGTTCCATAAATAAACTACTTAACCAATTCCTAACTATTACAGGAATATTCGTTTACCAGAATTAGATGACCACGAAATCAATCATTTATCTTCACAATATTCTGATCAGATCACACACAATTATATCCCATAATACACTCCATAATTCGTGGACATCAACCATTATGCTGCTGGAATACTGCTGGATAGCAGTGGTGTTAAAACACCATATCACCAGAATTCACGCAGTGGTGTTAAAACACCAGAACACCAGTATTCACAATATGCCATACATAAGTCCAACTCCGGAGGACTTTACAATCTCCCCCTTGGCATATTGGTGAATTCATATAACATCAGCACAAACACCATAGAACACCAGAAAACCAAACAGCATAATCAATATAGAATACCAGAATACCAGCTAGCACAAATATCCAATTATTCAGACCAAACATACATCATTCAAATGATTCAAAACACAAAAATCTCTAATATCTCCCCCTGAATTAAGTAATATGACAAGAAGAACCAAGAAAACCAAGAAACAACCGACCATGCTGTCATCTGATTCCTCTGAAGTACCAGCCTCAGACCCATCCTGAGGTGCAGCCATCAATGATTCTCTCTCAGCCTCCAAAGATGCCAACTCCCCCTGAATCTTTGCAACAGTAGCCTGATGACGTTCAAGTAGTTCTTGACACACAGCTGCCCTCGCCTCAATGGCTCTCAGCCGAGCTGCTCCTTCATCCGAGCCAGTCGTCGCTGGAGGTGTCCAGGGTAGGTCATTCACTATACGACCACTCAATGTTCTGAGGGTCGGCCGTAAAGCATGGGTAGATATAACTTCATCGGACTCCCGTGCAACTGCTCCCCCTTTCCGCAGTACCATCGATATGACACAAGGATGGACTAAAGCTTCCTTCCTAGTCTTGCGGGCACAGTCCATGATGTCATTGAATACCAGCCTACCAAGATTGACTCGATACCTCGCTCCCAGACTGTAAAGAAGAGTCGACATTTCTTTGGTAACAATTGTGTTGTTTACCGAAGGAATCCAGTTATGAACAGCCACCATATACAGACAGTAATACCTGGAGGTCAGGTTTGATGCTGGTATTTGTTGTCTCCCAGTCAGTGGCCAAGTACTATCCACTCCTCCTGTCAACTCAACTGCCACAGCATCGAAATTTTCTGGCATTTGGTGTTGGAACACCGCCTGATCATTCCTCGATGCTTTACCCTGCAGACAAACATTTACTGCCTCCGGGGAAAATACCACCACTCTTCCTCTCACATATACTCTGTGAAACCACAGAGAGTCTTCATCTTCACACCCCTCCTTCAAATTCGAGTAAAATTCCATCACAAGTTGCTTGTTATAGTCACTGAAACCAGTAGCTGCCTTAAACACCTTGAGATGGTGCAAATAGTCTGTGAATCCGCATTCCTTATATTTTACAGCATCAGCTGGCCTTTCCGCCAGTATCTTCCTGTCACAGACAAACTTCCACTTTTCTTGACCTGCATCATCAAAGAATTCAGGGCTAATGGCTTCACTTGCTTCAGGTACAGGTAGTGCACTAGACTCAACTGCCTCAGCTTGTCTCTGCTGTCTGGTAGCGCGTAACTTCTTCAGTTTCTGCCCAATTGGCTCATCACTGTCCTCACTAGTGGCTATACTTTTGACTCTGCATCTTTTAGATCTTCGCACTCTCTTGGAGGTAGAGGCCAACCTTTCTTTACCTGTCTCAGATCTGTCTTCAAATTCAGATGGTGTTTCAACACCAATCTCCTTCCTTTTCCTCTTTATTCCCTAGGCTGGACTTGTCTCCAGTGGTGTTTCAACACCAATACCCAGATCAGCTGGACTCTGCTCCTCCTCAGCATGGCTCTCATCTGGTGTTTGATCATCAGTAACAACCAAACCAGCCCTTGGCACATCAGCCCCACCTGCTCTCTCCGCAGCAGTTCTTTCACCATCTTCCTTCTCAGAATCAAACCTCACAAACTCTGATAGGGCAGACTCCGACCTAAACAACTCGGATATGGCTTCATTCAATACAGATTCACTCATTACAGAGGCACTCTCTGGTTCATTCACCCTCGAAATCCTCTCAGCCTCATCAGTGCCACCTGCACACCCTGCCTCCTCTTCACTATCACTAATGTTCACAACAGGAACAGACAACCTTCTCAGTGATTCTTGAGTCTGAAACAGAGACTCATTAAAACACACTATCTCTACTGCACCAGCCACAGCAAAATCAGTGGATTTAACCACTTTTATCCAGGGCTGCACAACTACATTATCCCCTAAATTCCTGATAATCGGCCTGTGCAGGGAGGCTATCCGTGTGTAAATTGTGAAGTACTGACCCTCTTCATCTCTTACTCTATAATGTTCTCCGAAACCAACCCCAACCAATTTGGCATTATACTCACTCATCTCCCTAATCTCTCCTATTCCACCCGTTAATAACTCCTCAAGTTTAAATCCATTAACTTTCCCATGCAGACTTTTATATTTTCTAAGGTCTACATAATCTCTGTTCTGCACCATCCACTCAATAAACTCAAGAACATAGCAAAAAAGAATTCCATCGTAGACAAAGGAATGATCAAACCTAGCTTTCCGTCTCTGAACTTTTCCACCCCACTTGGCTAGAGTCTGCACTCGATCTCCACACAGCTCGTCCACATCTGCATCCGAATTGAGCTCTTCAATTCGCGGATTCTCCGGCACCCGCACCTTGACAAAATCTCGGACCATCTTCTGGAACGTGGAGCTCACCATTGTTACAGGGTTTTGAGTGAGCTACAAAAATCGAGGGTTTTGGCAAATTTTTCTGATGAACAGGGAGCAGTGAGCTACGTAGAAGATGAACAGTCGAGAATTTGAGTTTGTGTGCCCTTTTTCCGAAACCCAAAAGACTTTCTCTTTTTCCTTTCTTCTGAGTACAAACCTAGGCCCAATAAGTTTTCGGCCCAGCTGATGTTTCTCCCTCTGAAGTCCTCGGTGTTTAAACACCACTTCACATATTTTTGGTATTTTCGGTTTTTCTATTTTTTGTCCTTTTTCACCATATTATCAAAGAAACAATGCAACAGTAAATAATACAATAGAAAGTACAGATAAGAGTACCTTACATTCGACAGACACCCAAGTGCTGTCTGAGGCCTTCAAAAGTCTCACCATCCAGTGGTTTTGTAAATATATCAGCCAGTTGTTCTGCTGTTGGTACATATTGGACTGCAACTTCTCCTTTTTCAACCAAGTCTCTGATAAAATGATGTCGGATATCGATATGCTTTGTTCTAGAGTGTTGCACAGGATTCCTGGAAATATCAATGGCGCTTTTATTATCACACAGGACTGTCAAACTCACATCATTGAACCCATAATCTCTCATCATCTGCTTCATCCACAATAACTGCGCACAACAACTCCCGGCAGCTAAATACTCTGCTTCAGCTGTGGACAAGGATATAGAATTCTGCTTTTTACTGTACCAGCTGACCAGATTAGATCCAGCAAAGAAGCACCCTCCAGTGGTACTCTTACGATCATCAGCATTCCCAGCCCAGTCCGAATCACTGAAACCTACTAATTGTGAATCCCTGTTTCGAGAAAACCATACTCCATACTCCGTTGTTCCACTTATATACCGTATAATCCTTTTCACTACTGACATATGTGATTCCTTTGGATCAGCTTGATAGCGAGCACAAATACCAACACTTAAACAGATGTCTGGTCTGCTTGCAGTCAAGTACAACAGGCTGCCAATCATACTCCTGTACAATTTCTGATCAACACTTTGCCCCTGTTCATCCTTTGTAAGCTTGTCGGTGGTTGCCATTGGGGTGCGTACTGCCTTTGCACTTGTAAATCCGAATCGCTTGATCAAGTTTTCAGCATATTTTTGTTGATTGATAAACAGCCCATTCTTCTCCTGAGTAACCTGCAATCCCAAAAAATACGACAATTTTCCTACCATGCTCATTTCGAACTCTTGAGTCATTAAGTCAACGAACTCCTTCACCAAGACTGAATCGGTAGATCCAAACACAATGTCATCCACATAGATCTGTGCAATTAGAATCTTTGACCCTTTGTGCAGGACGAACAGCGTACGATCTACTCCCCCTCGACGATAGCCCTTTTTAATCAGAAAGGTTGTCAGTCGCTCATACCAAGCACGAGGTGCCTGCTTGAGTCCATACAACGCCTTATTCAACCTATAAACATGATCAGGAAACTGAGGGTCTTCAAACCCCTTAGGTTGTTCCACGTAAACTTCTTCTTTTACTATGCCATTCAGGAATGCACTCTTGACATCCATTTGATAAAGAGTAAAGTCTAGTATGCAGGACACGGCCAACATTAGTCTGATGGACTCCAATCTGGCTACAGGGGTAAAAGTTTCATCGAAGTCAACCCCTTCTACTTGTGTGTACCCTTGAGCAACAAGGCGTGCTTTATTTCTGGTGACATTACCATCTGCATCAGATTTGTTTTTGAAAATCCACTTGGTACCAATCACATTCACATTAACAGGTCGTGGGGTAAGAAACCAAACATTGTTTCTCTCGAATTGCTGCAATTCTTCTTGCATCGCCGAGATCCAATATTCATCTAGCAAAGCCTCCTTGTAATTTCTTGGTTCAGTGAGTGAGATGAAACACGATAATCCTGCTAATTCTCTGTAATTTACACGGGGTTGATCCCTTAACTGCATATGTCTAGTTGGATTCTGGTCAGAACCAAGATTTCCAGATTCTGGAGTTTCAACACCGGTTGAAGGTGCTGGTGTTCCAACACCAGTAGGAACGGCTGAATCAAGTACATCACCTTCTCCAGCATTGTCGTCCTCTGAATCATCTATCACCACATTAATGGACTCCATGACTCCCCCAGAACGTTGATTCAGTACTCGGTATGCTCGGCTGGTAGGAGAATAGCCCAAGAATATTCCAATGTCGCTCCTGGATTCAAATTTAGCCAAGGGTTCTCGATCCTTCAGAATATAACACTTACTGCCAAAGACATGGAAATACGACACATCTGGTTTCTTTCCTTTCCAGATCTCATACGGTGTCTTCTCGGTAAACGGACGCAGATATACTCGGTTGATGGTGTAGCATGTAGTGTGTACTGCCTCAGCCCAATATCTAGAATGAATTTTTTTCTCAGCCAGCATTGCTCGTGCCATTTCCTGCAGTGTCCGATTCTTTCTTTCTACTATACCATTCTGCTGAGGGGTTATGGGGGCAGAGAACTCATGATGTATACCAAGCGTTTCACAGATGTCCTGAAATTTAGAGTTTTCGAATTCCTTTCCATGATCACTCCTGATGCGTGCAATTCGAACTGTTCCTTTTTCTACATGAAGCTTGTGCGCCAAGGTCTTGAATACATCAGCGGCCTCTGATTTTTCTTTGAGGAATGATACCCACGTATACCTCGAGAAGTCATCCACGCAGACAAAAATATACTTCTTCCCTGCCACACTTGGTGTACTCACTGGCCCCATTAAATCCATATGTAGAAGCTCCAAAAGTCTTGATGTTGAAACATCACCTACAGCATGGTGAGGAATACGAATTTTCTTTCCTTCCTTACACGATCCACAGACAGTCTCCTTGATTTCACTGATTTCGGGAATACCTCTGACTGCATTTAGTCTGGAAATACGAGCCAAGGATTTATAATTTATGTGCCCCAATTTTCTGTGCCACAGTGTACTAACTTCCTTTTTCGAGCTCAAGCAGGTGACATCTTGATCGAGTAGATAACACTTATCCATTGATCTGGATCCAGTGAATACTCCAGACCCATGATTTACAATGCACTTATCTTTGTCAAAGTACACTGTCATATCATTATCACATAAATGACTGATGCTCAATAGGTTAGCCTTCAGACCTTCCACCAGCAACACATCTTGGAACACTGGAAGCCCTTTGATTTCTAACTCCCCTTTGCCAATTATTCTGCTTCGTTTTCCATCACCGAATTTAACATGTCCACCAAATCCAGGTTTGAATTTTCGCAGAAATTCAGGAACTCCTGTCATGTGCCTTGAGCACGCACTGTCGAAGTACCACGAGGTTCCTGTATGTGCTCCAAAACATACAAAACTTGAAAGACAAATATCTTGAGACTTTCGAACCCATACCTGGCTTACTGGTCGAGTGATGCGATGTGATCTTTGAGTTGCATGTGTGTTCAAGGATCCGTTCCTCTATCCTCCAGTGTTGAATTGGTGCATGGTGTTGTATCCTGGAATGGTGTTGAAATACCGATATGATGGGTTGACAGACAGTGTCTTAAGTAATTTGAAACACCTGTTTCTCACGTGACCTTGAACTCCACAGTATCTGCATCTCCTGATTCTCTTGATGGGGTAATTCTCCTCAATTATTCTTGGAGCAGGTGCACCTTGATCTGCCTTATTTTTCAACGCATCAACTGATCTTTCATACCCAATTCCAAATTTGGTAGTTTGTCCCATTTTCAGACAATCTTCAAGCCTAGCTTTCCCTGTATTGAGACGTCTAATAGCCTGTTCAGCTGCCTCTGCTCGTTGAACTACTTCAGCAAATTCCTTTTTAAGTTTTTCAAGTTCTTCAATTGCATCTTTCTTTCCAAGTTCATTCACTCTAACTTTTTCACATAACCTCTTGTTCTCAACCTTGAGCTCTTTGTTTTCATCCGCCACTTTTAACCACATTTTATACATCTCCATACTTTCTTTGCGAATGTCATCATCACTAATGCTTCTAGTCTCTTCATCTGAGCTATCACTTTCTTCTTCATTCAACACACTGCGATTTATCTCAACAGACTCTTCCAATGACACGCCGAAAGCAACATGATTCGTATACTCTTCTCCATCCTTAATATCGTCTCCTCCGTCATCATCACTCCAGGTTATGGCATATGATTTCCCTTGCTTTTTAAGTGTATTGGCGCACTCAGCTTGTATGTGTCCAAAACCTTCACATTCTCTGCATTGGATTTTTCTGTTCAGATTTGGATTTACCGATTTGATCTTCGGTGTTTCAACACCAGTTGCCTGACCGAACCTGGGAGTGAAGTTGGCATTCGGATTTTTGCTCCCACTTAACTTGTCCTGTGACTTCCTGCCCATCTTTTTCATGAATCTGGAAAAGTTTCTGGTTATGTTAGCAATTTCATCGGAATTTTCATTATCTGTATTTTCATCTGCCTTCCCAGAGGTAGTGCTTGTAAAAGCCATCTCCTTCTTTCCAATTTTATTTTGCAGCATCTCCATCTCATAAGATTCCAGAGACCCCATGAGCTCATCAAGTGTCATCATCCCAATCCTTCCATTTTCATTGATTGCTGTGACCTTCATATTGAACCGTGGAGGTAATGCCCTCAACACCTTCCTTACCAGTTTTTGGTCTTTGTACTTTTTACCAAACTGAAAAGCCTTGTTTGCAATATCTCGGACTCGTCCATTAAACTCGGAGATAGTCTCATCTTCCCGCATCTTCAATTCCTCAAATTTCGATGTATAGTATTGCAACTTTGAATCTCTGACTGAGCTTGTTCCCTCATGATACGTTTGTAACACATCCCATGCTTCCTTTGCAGTCTCACAATTTGAAATCATCTTAAATTGATCTTCATCTACTGCTGTGAAGATGGCATTCAATGCCTTTGAGTTGGACATGTATGCTCTATGCTCCTCAGTAGAATATTCAGAATATGGTTTGATAGTTGATGAGCTTGATTCTTTAGTTTTGTCACTTGGAGGTGGAGTGTACTGATTCACTACATAGTTCCATGCTTGATCATCTAATGCTCCAATGAATACTTTCATACGTGCCTTCCAGTAGGCGTAATTGCCTTGTTCCAACAACGGTGGTCGCGTGACAGAGGCCCCCTCCTTTGGTGCCATGGTGAAACCTGATCTCACTCTCCCTGTATAGGGGTTAGCAAGTGCCTTGCTCTGATACCAATTGAAATTCTGTTTCACCTGAATTCTATACCTTTATACCAAGTTGTTTAACAGTTTGGTGTTGGAACACCAAGATCAGTTTGGTGTTAAAAACAAAACGAACTATGCAGTGCACACACAACTTGGTTACGCAGTTCGGTGCAAATACACCTACGTCTGCGGGGCCTTGCCCAGATCAGAAACCATCCACTAGAAAGCAGTCTTTAGTACAAGAAGCTTAACTTAAATACTAATCCATTGCTAACCTATTGAGTGGATGTTGTGAGCTCCCCTCACTGTCGATCCTACGTCGTTGAACCCTCACGATCAACACGTCTTCCTGGATCTCCTCCTCCCGAGGAATTAAGACTTCCTTGTTTCTGATCTTCACGAACTTGGTCGGTTGTTTACGAACCTCCAAAAATACCACGGCAGATCGCTCCAAAGCTCTCACGTAGAGATTGAATCTTGGTCGCGTCAATTGATTGCGTTGTAATCGTCTTCTATTTATCCCATCGCAATCCTGCCTTGAATCAACTTCTTTCCTTGTCTAACTCTACCACAAATAGACTTCTAGACTAAGGAAAGATCTAATGCTAATCTGGTATTTAAATGAACAATCCTGTTATCAATAGGACTTGTTCCATAAATAAACTACTTAACCAATTCCTAACTATTACAGGAATATTCGTTTACCAGAATTAGATGACCACGAAATCAATCATTTATCTTCACAATATTCTGATCAGATCACACACAATTATATCCCATAATACACTCCATAATTCGTGGACATCAACCATTATGCTGCTGGAATACTGCTGGATAGCAGTGGTGTTAAAACACCATATCACCAGAATTCACTCAGCGGTGTTAAAACACCAGAACACCAGTATTCACAATATGCCATACATAAGTCCAACTCCGGAGGACTTTACACTCCAGTTGATGGTACGATTGAACCCTCATTTTGCTGGTTACCAGAAGGTTAACCTATCTCAGATCCCATTTTCTCCTTCGAAGTCTCCTTTTTCAAAATTGATGATCTATCTTTCTCCTTAGACCGGGGCATAGCATATTAGTGTTGCGATTGCTCATCTTAACTGCTCCTCTCTTCCATCCTAATCCTCCCATAGCATAAACACTAAAAGATCTCAGAAAGTTTTGAGTCAAAGTACCATTTTTCTGATCTCACGCAGCAAGATGTAATCGCACACACTAACCCACGATTGCCCTATTTTTAAATTTAATTCACTAGTTTAGTTTTAATATGAATATTTACTAAACAAAATTAAAACAACATGAACTTAGAATAATTAATGTATATGATTTTGGTAACTCTGTTGACTAGGCATACTTGATGGCTTTAATATGACTTTCTGGGAAAAAAAACTCAACTAATGGGGTCAATTTAATTTTTGTACATATCATATTGACTCGCACATTTGACCTCTGCATTGGAGATCATTTTTTAGGTTGAGAGTCATTTAATATGATGTGGCTAGAGAAGTTCATCCAAGTGATACTTGCATTGGAGATGCTCTAAGTCACGTGACGTGCATTTATTCTTTAATTGACTTCTGTGAACTAATTTGGAAAAGAAAAACTTTCCATGTTAGAACATAGGGAAAACCGAAGCCTTAATAGATGTAACTGAGTGCAGAGTATTGCGAGGATATTGATTTTTAGAAGATTGAAGATTTCAAAATATTATTTTAGGCGTGTGATTGAAGCACATTGAATTTATGGAAATTTCCTCTTTTTAAAGAATTGGATTTATAAAATATGTTGAGATATGTTGAGATAAGGAAAATTCCTTTATTAAATAGATATTGATATGCTTCAGAAGTAGATATGGAAATGGAATATTGTGGAGACAAAGGTGGAGATTTCCAATTTGCTCATGGACTATAAATAGAGGACATCACGGTAGTGCAACTCACGAACTTAATAGCAAAAATATGTATCCAGATTTTCTATCTTTCTGAGAGTACTGTGAGAGTCAGAATACATATGTTCCAACATACCGTAACACATTGTTCAAATTCAAAATCATATGCCTTAATTCTTTGGGAGGAGGAGATCTAGTGTCGTCGAGTTTCGAGCTCAAAGGGAGTAAGATCTAGGCGAATCGGTAACAAGGGGAGCTTGCAGAATTTACACGTTATAATAGATAATATAAGTATACAAAAACTTGTGTGAGACTGTCTCACCTAATCTTATGCTGAGACGAAGGGTCTAAATACAATTGTTTGAAAATAAGATATGACATGGGGTACATTTTGTAATTTTTAAAACTTTATTTTGTTCATTGTCTCACCATAAGTTATGATCAAACGGTCTCATACGAGTCTTTCTCTTATAAGTATAATTGTATGGTATATTTTGTACGGTATCTCTCTGATTAGTGGATTCATTCTGAACTGGACCAACCACCGCAGATGTAGGTGATTTACGAACTGCGTAACTATGTCTTGTGTGCACATGCTTCACTTTATTTCATACTTAGTTAGATAAGTTATGTTGGAACATGATATTAATAATTGAATTAATTAGGTAAAATCAAATCCCACACATCAATAAACATAAACGGATCAACTAGTCTCGGCTCTACCTCCACCCAAAATTAGTATCACTAATTTAATCCATTACAGTATCACTAGAAAATTTTAGCTTAAACAATCACTAGTGCAGCACAGCTGTGTAACCTCGTTTAAACCGAACGTAGGATGGCAATTTTTAGCCGGCGTCCCTGGCACAACTGTTGAACGCGACTTCCGATGGATATCATTCGTCCAACAACCATCCTTTGGCCAGGACCCCGATGCAGATGTGTGTCGTGGTTCATTAATTTTAGCCGACGTATGTTCTAATTTTTAAATTTTTGTTGATTGAGGTTCCAATTTTGGATCCAAATTCAGTTATTAGTACTCAGCTGGACTGTGTACATAACTTGTCTGATTTTAGACATACATTAGGTAATTGGGTTTCAGAAGTCGAGAGTCTAATCGGTTCATGCTTTAGGAGACAAACTGTTTCTTGTTCTAGTATCAGAACTGTAGTAGTTTGAGTTGAAGAGAACAACAAATTCAATTCAGAAAATGAGACATGTTCCAAAATCGGATCAAATATTAGAAATTGTAGTTATTTTTTATATTTTCTGAATGAAAAGTAGTGGTTCAATATAACGTGGCACATGTATGAACCAACTAATACATTATACATGTTTGATCTCCAAACCAAAATCATTTTAGTAAAAATATCCTTTAGTACTCCAAAAGAGTCAAAGACCGAATGAAAAAATTGAAATTGAACTTCTAGCATTGAATTACAATTGACAAAAGCAAATGGCATTAAAGTACCTTTCATGAGCTTCCAATAAAATCACCATCCAGTTCGTTGACTGAATTTTCAAGTTGTTCCCTCAACTTTCACAATGATTAGAGTGATCGACTAGTGCCACCATCAACATACGTTTAAGAGGGTATCCAACACACCCACGGGTGTACCCCAGTGGTTGGGAGATGGGTGGGTAAGCCAATGATCCCAAGTTCGATACTCGGCAGCGGCAGTGTGGGGAGTTCTTGCTTTGCAAGGCTTCCTTGTGCGCACCGAGTCCATACCAAGCCCATTGGTCCTGGTGCTAGGCTACCGTAATTTACCTCTCATACGTTGGCAGGGGTGTCGATTGATATGTGCCGCTGAGGGCGAGCGGATCTTCGCCTTAAGAGGGTATCCAACCTACTGCAAAAAGTATTTTAATTATTAAATGAGATTTTTTGTAAACATCACTTAGTTGCAAATATATTCAATACCGTAAAGGAAAAAATATGGCCAAATTAAAAGCATACTTCACATTCCATTCATAGTCTATTATCATGCTCCCTAGGTACCAAATGCAGAATATGATTTCGTTCATAATGTATTTATTTCAAACTACTGGTATGGTTTCGTTCATAATGTATTTATTTCAAACTACTGGTTAACAACAAGTCTGCCATTGCTCTTAGCAAGAATCCAGTGCATCATGGAAGGAGCAAGCACATTAACACCAAGTTCCATTATTTTCGAGAGTGCATCGAGACTGGAAGGATGGATGCCAATCATGCCAGCACTAATGGGCAAATAGTTGATATCCTGAAAATGGTGTTGGGATGGATCAAAATTATCGAGATGCGGAAGAAACTTGGCATCATTCAAATCAAGGTTGTGTTACTTTTTGTATGAGTTGTATTTTTGGTTATCCATTTTTAACTCAGATTTGTTAGAGTGAGAAGTTTTCGTACATGTGAATCTAGGTTGCATTGTTCTTATTTGTGTTACGATGTTTTAGTGTAATTTTGTCTCCTAAATGCATGTTTTGTTGCTGGGTTTCTGTATTTTTCCTTTTCTGTCTTCGACCCATGCAAACTCGGTCTCCTGTCACACATCATTCTTGCAACCTTGGTTTACCGTCGGTTAAGATATTGGTCTTTCCGAGTAAGCATCGATGTCGGTAGGTCAAGTCACTGGTTCGAATCGATTTGTTCATACGACACAGTACCAACTTTGCAATTTTTTCTTATATATTTTGCCCTTCATATACAGGTCTAATGGCTAGTGAAAGATCCTCTGGGGCCCCATTTTTTGAGGTATTTTACCATTTCACATAATATATTTACTAATATATATGCACAATACTGTTTCTAAATTAATTTAAATTTGTATTAATTATATAGTTCTCCGCACAAAGGAGAAACCCTGAACCATTTGTCTTCAACATTGAAGACCATAAAATGGAATCGGAATACCCACAATTCCACTGCACCTTGAAGAAGCAAAAATTTGGGAAGAACCCAACTTTGGTAAGGACTAAAACTTGCCAATATTAAAATTGTTACGTTATTTTATTTTCAATCAATACTATTTGTTTATAATTACGTATATTTGTTCATAATGATTTTTTTCTTGTGATTGGTACATCCCGATTCAAATTGTACCACTTCTGCTGAAGGCAAAGACCCTTGTTTTGTTAAGATGCTACGGGAGAGAGTGACGCATGACCCACTCGGGCCAAGGGAAGATCAAAGCCCTACCACAAAGGGTTTTTTCGAGTTCCTTTCCGGCAACAACCTACGCGTTGGGGATACCTTGTTCTTCAAGATTATAAAGATTGGGGGGGGGATTGTCTTCAAGGTTATCATAATACGAGAGGATTGATTTTCTTGTCATCTATATTCTAATCATGGTACTCAGACATGTATTATTAATATTCGAAGGATTTTTATTTTGTACTAGTTGAATTGTAAGGAGATTTTGGTGAATATGAATTTTCTAATAATTCGACTACCTTTTTTGAACAAGGTTTTAGTCTTCCAGATGTAACTTGATGAAACTGGCTGTGGTAAACTTGGAATGAAACCTTTAGATGGTACATTCCAAGTTCTATGAACTTGAACTTGGAATGTGCAATCTCACACTCTATTCGCACAGTGTTATTTTGCCTTAACCGGCATAACACCGATTTGGGCGCGACATCGCGTAAATCAATTTATTTGAAAGGATTTTAGGCACGTGTTTGGCCGACGAGCATGTGCAACTTTGCGGTGTGAAAACAACAACGTCGTTGTTTACATCGGATTATAGTGGGTCACATCGGCTGATGGCGTGAAGTCGATCTTGTCATCAACGACTTTTACTGTTAGGTCGTAACCTTACTGCCAATGTCGCACTTACGTTGGTAAAACTTTTACTTAGATTTCATAGCCTATTTACTACGGTTATTGTAGAACCGCGGTAAAAAAACCTATTATTTAACTCAGTTTTTAAAAAACCGATGTCAATAATCTTATTTACTTCTATAAAAAAATTGTGGTAATAGAACTTTTTACCTCAGTTTATTGAGGTAAGATGAAAAAACCGAGGTAAATAGGGCAAAGTAATAGGTTCATTTTCTTGTAATGTGATAGAGGTTAGGCCTAAGAAGGCCATTGGGCCGCAGGTATAACAGCCGGTTAGGGGAATATTTAATACACTAACATAATTACCGCATTCGTGGGTAATTAAGGGAAATAATTAAGGAGTACGTTATTTTAGACATAGAGTATAAATACAAGGCACACATTTACTTATCATTCATTCTATCTTAATCATATAAAATGCTTGGACTAACTTAAGCATCAGAGTGCTAACCCCTGGAACCCTATGGATAGTTTGATTGCAGGTTATCTTCGAGGAGAACCCTAGCCCACGAACCGGTCGGTGGTCGAAAATGCATCAAGTGGCGCTGTCTGTGGGGACGACTAAGCCGGACTAAGGGTTTGGAGAGTTTATGTCCACGGTAGTTCAAAGGAGTGAATGATTGAGATCAATAGGTATGTGGGTTGGATCTCCACCAAGGTTAACATTGGAACATCCAGAAGGAGGAAATGGCGCCCGCATCGAGGACAACGACATAGGCCACAGGAGTGACAGGAGCGGAGTTGCGAGTAGAACTTAGTACGTGCATAGGCCACAGGAGGGGATAAACCTCAGTGGCGATTGGTGCAAACACCCTGATACCAATACAACATGATGTGTCAGGCACCTCGAGGACTCTGGAAGTAATGGGAGAGCAAAGACAGGGAAATATCGATCCCCTGATCGAGAGGGTGGTTGATTCGAGGGATTGAAGGTTTATGAAGGTTTCAAGAGACTCGTATATGGAAGCCTATAGCCAATATGGGCAAGGAAATCAGAATGTGGAGAGGGAAACCCTAAGTCAAGAGGTGGAACAAGCAACTCAGGTCCTAGCTGCGACCGGTTACCTGATCACCCCTCCTCTGAGGGATGATAGAGTCATGACGGAGGAAGTACCGATCTCTCCTTTGGGAATAACTATAGTTTGGGCATCTCAACCCAATCCCCAATAGCCTATCCTTATCAGGGATATATTGGAGAGCCACTACAGGCTAGGCCCAGCCTTTCATTCTTAATTATTTCCAAGGTCATGTATATGCGCTACCTTCACTAGCCCCATTTGCGCCTACCCTCAACCTGGTTGGTCCAGGAGCGCCATATGGAATGATAACTTCTTCCGGCATGCAAGGATATGGGATTATGGGAATCAGCCAGGAGTTGTACAATCCTTATGTTCAACCGCTACCACTACCGCTACCACTACCAGCATACCCGAACCTTGGGCCGCACTGGATTAACCCAGAATATGGAGGAACCCAACCTCTATATATGCCACAGTTGAGTGGTCACGATTGGAGGTTGAACCTGCCATTGGTTCAGCACGAACCTCCCCCGGACGCAAGTGAATCGTTAAGAAAGGAATTGGATATGTTGATCAACCCCTTGGGCCAGGCATCGGGGTCTCCTTCATCTCGGTGATCACAGGGGTTCGATGGCCGATAGAAGTAAAACCTCCGGAATGACTTCCACATACAGTGGTGAAACTGACCCTCAAGAGTTCATACAAACATTTTTGGACTTGATGAGTTCGAGGGACTTTGATGAGAAATTGACATGCAAACTAGTAGGCAATTACTTGCGGGGAAAGACACGGAAGTGGTGTAATAAGTTGCCAAGGGGATCGCTCCAATTGTATTGGGACTTCAGCGAAGCGTTGTTGAGCCAATATGCACAGAAGAAGAAGTTACCAAAACTTTGTTAGAACTCTACCAGACGAAGCAAAAGCAATGGGAAAGCACGGAAACCTTCTATCACCGATATGTGGATGCGAGTTTGGGGGTGATAAAAATGATGGAGAATGAGGTAATCTAGGGGTACCTGTTGGAGATGCAGCACCCGGAACTATACAAGAATCTGAGTACTAATACTCCTAAGACACTGCAAAAACTTCAGGAGTTCGTGGAGCAATATTCGAGACTATAGGAGGTAACTAGAAGGAAAAGAGATAGCCTTGCAGAGAAAGCAGGAAGAAACGTAAACCACAGAGGGAATAGGCCGGTCGAACCCATAAGAACACCATTCGAGAGTTATAATCCACTGCCCCTAATGCTAGGAGGAAGAACCCCTGCACAGATTTTAAGCATACATAGAGGTTTGTTTCGGACACCTTTACCCTTGCAGAGTTCGCAAAACTTGGCTGTGGCCCGGAGAGCAACGGATCGGTACTGTGATCATCACATGGATTATAGTCATGACACAAATGATTGCATGCAGTTAAGGATGGAGATTAATATGTGTGAGCGGGAAGGACAATTTCGAGGACAAGGACACAGGAACCAAGTTGCCCAATCGAGGCCCCGGATGAATCAATGGCAGCCTTGCAGAAGAAACAATTAAAACAATGGAGGTAGAGGAGATAGAAGGCCTCGAGAACAAGTGGTTCGAGATAGGGAGCAGGAAAAAAGGCAGGATAGACCCATGGAACAAAGGGGGGAAATCAGGGAAACCAAAATGGAGAAAACCTACCCATCTTAAGGGTAATTAACGTCATCAATGGCATGGTGGGAGAGAGATCCTCGAACACTGTTTTAAAGGCTGAAGCTCGAAGGGTCCCCGGGGAAGAACCCAGTCATAAGGGGTTTCGGCCGGATGTGACCGTCACTTTCTTGGAAGTGGGTGTTGTACCGGACCAAATGCCCCATGTAGACCCTATGGTAATTTCAGCCATTATTGGAACATCATTGATCAGAAGGGTGTTCGTTGATGATGGAAGTGGGGTAGAAGTGATGTTTGCCAAGTGTTTTGACCAGTTAGACATAGGGCGTGAGAACTTGAAAAAATTTGCTTCCCCTTTATCGGGATTCATGGAAAACCCAATATTTCCCATAGGAGAAATAACATTGCATGTTCGAGTGGTGGATAGCGATAAGGGAGTGACTATCAAGTGTAGTTTTGCTATCATGGATGCACCTTCCCCTTATAATGTGATCTTAGGAAGGCTATGGATGAGCCAGACTCGGGCGGTTTGGTCACCTTACCACCTGATGATGAAGTTCCCAACTGAAACGGGGGTGACATCCATTCAAGGGGATCAAACTGTGGCACAAAAATGTAACCTAACGAAAAAGCGAGAGGCGAGGAAACGGAGGGATGTAGCGGTAGTACACGCAGAAACAGGACTAGTCGATACAATACAAAAGCCCATTCGGGGATAAAGGGTTAGTAGCTGTTGGGAAACTGATTCCCGAAGATGTGAAAAGAGGATTGCAAGACTTGTTAGGTTGGTATGGAGACGTGTTCTTATAGGATACATCTTACCTGACGGGGGTCCATTTGAGTCTAGCATTGCATAGACTAAACATCAACACTTTGATTAAGCCAGTGAAGCAGACGAGAAAAGTGTTCACTCCTGAACGAGTTGAGGCAATTAAAGAGGAGGTGGAAAAATTATTGAAGGCATATGTCATCGAGGAGGTATTTTATCCCGATTGGATTGCCAACCCAGTTATGGTTCCAAATCGTGATGGAGCATGGAGGATGTGTATAGATTTTACGGACCTAAATAAATGCTGCCCCAAAGATAGTTACCCGTTGCCACCAATCGATAAATTGGTGGAAGCTATCACTGGATACCAAATTTTGGCATTCTTTGACGCACATAAGTGGTATCACCAAATTCTCATGGCTAAGGAAGATAGGGAAAAACATTGTTCATCACAGATGTGGGCACATACTGCTATAAGAAGATGCCATTTGGGTTGAAGAATGTTGGGGCTACTTATAAGAGGGTGGTCAATAGATGGTTTAGGGAACATATAATGAAAAACATGGAGATATATGTGGATGACATGGTGGTCAAAAGTAAGAGTTATGAATTTTTTTTAAAAGACTTGGAAGAAACATTCGGTAAGCTTCGGGAAGCTAATTTGAAGTTGAACCCATCTAAGTGTGTCGTTGGTGTAGAAGCAGGGAAGTTTCCTAGATTTGTGGTCTCAAAGAGGGGATCAATGTAAACCCGGAAAAGGTCAAAGCTCTGAGGATAATGAAAACCCCACAATCAATAAAGGATGTGCAGAAGCTTACAGGATCTTTGGCAGCATTAAGCAGGTTCTTATCAAAGGGGGCAAAGAAGCACTTGCCTTTCTTTGATGTTCTTAGAAGGGAAAAGAAGTTCGAGTGGAATGGTAAGTGCAAAGAGGCATTCGAGCAGTTGAAAGCGCATTTGAGGACATTGCCTACTTTGATGAAACCAGACAAGGATGAGACGTTGTACTTGTATATTTCTGCGTCACCGCTAGCAATTAGCATGACTTTGGTTAAAGAAAAAGAAAAGGTTCAGCACCCAATCTACTTCATTAGTTGTGCCTTGCAGGGACCAGGGACGAGGTATACGATTCTCAATAGGTTGATTCTAGCTCTCGTGCATGCAGCCCGAAGGTTGATGTGTCCATTTTAGATGCATTATTTAGTAGTATTTAGGATCACTTTTGTGCTCTTTTATTATTGAGAGCTTGTGTTTTACCTTGAAATTCACTTAGGAGAGGCAAAAGCAACTTTGTACTCTTTTACCTCTTCTAAGTGGATTTTGTGTGACAATGGAAGAACACGGAAGCAACGAAGACCGGAAGATATTGAAGACTATACTTTCGAAGACTTTTGGATACTCACTTCGAAAACATGAAGACCGGAGGCCGTTGAAGACCATTTTGGAGCCGTTGAAGA
Source organism: Rubia yunnanensis (assembly GCA_037428765.1). Lineage (NCBI taxonomy): Eukaryota > Viridiplantae > Streptophyta > Magnoliopsida > Gentianales > Rubiaceae > Rubia > Rubia yunnanensis. The sequence goes on from CM075061.1 coordinate 131,021,037, forward strand.
CTTGAAGATTGAGAGAGATGGCTATGAAGAAGACAAAGAAACAATGCAAAACTCTGGCTTCCGTCGCGAAACCGTCGCGACACCATCGCGAGTCGCGACCAACACCGTCGCGAGTCGCGACGAACTCGTCGCGAGTCGCGACGAACTCGTCGCGAGTCGCGACGAACTCGTCGCGAGTCGCGACGAACTCGTCGCGAGTCGCGACCAACGGGCGGCCAGAAATCAACTTTATCTTCTTTGCACTATAAATACTACTCTTTTTCTTCTTCTTCTCAAGTTTTGCTCAGCCCGTTTTCTCTGGGTTTTAGGGCTCCAAAACCCTTTGTTTTCTTCTCTTTCTTTTCTTAGTTTTTGTAGTTTAATTATGTCTCTTGTTGTTCTAGAGTAGTTTTTGTTCTTGGGAGCAAAGGATTGAAGCTTCCATTATCTATGTAGCAAGAACTCATTTCTATCTATTTATTTGGTGTTTTTGCTATTGTGCTTTTATTGTGCTTTGAATGTTAATTGTTGATTCCATTAATGTTGTTGAGAGCTTGATGATATGAAAGGCTTGGATGAATTGCTAGCTAGGGTTTGGGGGATTTGGGTTAATTTCCCCCCTGTTCTTGTTAGTAATGTGAAGAGTATGAATTAGAGCTTTTGATTGTGTTAGTGTGTTGACAATGTGCTAGACGAATGTGATTGATGTTGAACTCTTCGTCATGTTCGTTTGTGTAGCAAACGAGAAGAGTTATATGCTCATGGTCTATGAGTGGTCGCTCTTGACTGATCTCGTGTAATTGCATGAATTGGTTAAATGCTTAGTCACGGTGTAGTGGTCATAGGCATTGCCAAGCTTGTTGGTCCTTCGTGCTAAATGCCACCAATGACACCTTGAGTCGTGGTCGCGACTCGGGAGTCATTGGTGAGGGTTGACGAGAGATGTCGAACTCACTCTCGCAAACTACGAACTAAGAAGGATAGGAGTTTAGTCTCCACGACAAGTAGTTGAAGTATTAAATAGATGATTTAAATTCATTCTTGAAGCATTCGTTATTTGGCGTTTATGTACTCTTGACAGTGTGTTTCACTGCATGTGTGCCATGAGTTGTTTGAGCATAGGAAGTGCTTGTGTGGTTGAATTGTCTAGGTGTAGGAACGTGACGAATTCCGTAGCGCCTTTGCATGAAGATCTATGAGCATGAACTTAGAACTCCTTGTGATGTGTGTGTTGTGGTGCTTGCTAGATGGGTGTGTGAGTGTTGGGTCCTGAATGCTATATGATGGAATGTGTGAATGATTCGATGAACTACATTAGATGTGGAAGTGGATATCCGTTGCCCCCAAGGCATTTTATCTTTGTAGTTTAAAACCCCTTTTCTTTAGTTTCGTTTGATGATTAGCATAGTCACTTGACCTTGCTAGTTATCGCGTCTTTTTATCTTTGTTAACTTAGGAAACCAACCAACCAACCCCCCCTTTACTTGCTTTTACGTGTGTGTATATATATCTACTCTTAGCCTAATACTAACCATTTGTGTGCTTAGACACTTAGGAAGATTCCTCTTCTCCTTGGACGACCCCGATTTGCCACTATCTACCTAGTGTAGAAAGTAAGCATTTAGGGCTTATAAATATTATCTTTGAGAGGTACGTCGACGACCTCCCAAAGGTTGAGACCCTACTTCTAGGGAGATAAGATAATGGTGCTCACGAATCACCCAATTCAGCAGATCCTGCTAAAGTCAGAGATTTCTGGAAGAATGATGAAGTGGGCAGTAGAGTTGGGAGAGCATGATATCCAATATCATCCTCGAGTTGTGATTAAGGGGCAGGCACTGGTAGATTTTATAGTGAAAACTATAGAACCCCTTGAAGTGTGTTTGGAGCCCATCCAGAATGAATACATAAGGCAAAGAAAGATATGAAGTTGTATGTGAATGGTTCGTCACATTCAGGAGAAAGTGGAGCGGGGGTCCTACTTACTAGCCCCGATGGCAGAGATTATTATTATGCATTGAACTTTGCATTTAAGCAACTAACAATGAAGCTGGATATGAGGCATTGATCACTGGATTTCACCTTGCGAAGGAGCTGCAAGTGGAGAAACTGGAGGTTTTCAGCGATTCTCAAATTGTGGTTCCACATGTGAATGGAGAATACAAAGCCACAGAGCGTTATCTGCAGAGATACCTAGAGGTAGTAAAGAACTTGCTAAAAATTTTCAAATTTTATACACTTACTTAGGTTCCAAGGGAAAGCAATAATAAAGCGGATGCTCTATGTAAGCTCGCTTCTTCGGATTTGGGAACCCAATCCCAGCAGCAACTCCTCATGGAAACTTTAAGCAAGCGAAGTTTTGAAGAGCCTGTAGTGATGGTGGTTGAAGAGCCTGTAGAGCCTCTTTGGATTTGGGAACCCAATCCCAACACCCTTCGTGGCATATCTTCGAGAGGGAGTCCTGCCAGAAAATGAAGTGGATGCCAGAAAGATAATGTTGGAGGCTCCAATGTATGTGTTGCAAGAGGAATGGTTATATAGAAGAGGCCTTTTGCAGCCATTACTTTGATGGGTTGACTCTCACGAGGTGGATTACCTCGTAAGGGAGGCTCATGAAGGGGTATGTGGTAGCCATCATTCGAGCAAGATTTTGCTAGCCGACTATGTTCGAGGATGCGAACTGATATATTCAGGCTTACCATAAGTTTCAGAGACATGCACCTATAAAACATGTTCCACGGGAAGAAATGAGAAGCATCTATAGTTCGTGGTCATTTGACAAATGGGGAATCGATTTTGTGGGCCCTTTTCCAGAAGCACCAAGAAAATTCAGATATCTAATAGTGGCTGTAGATTATTTCACCAAGTGGGTAGAGGCTGAGCTATTGACAAACATAAGGGGGAAAAGGTTATCTCCTTTTGCTGGAAGAACATTGTGTGCCATTTTGGAATCCCAGGGACAATTATTATGGGCAATGGAACATAATTTGCCCAGGATCCCTTTAAGAAATGGTCCGAGGAGTATAAGATCAAGCAGAAGGTGAAATCTGTTTACCACTCCCAAGCCAACGGGCATTTGGAAGTGACCAACAGAACAATAGTAAACAGAATATGATAGCGCCTTGAAGGGGCTAAAGGTAACTGGATATGGGAATTACCAAATGTGATGTGGGCATATCGGACAGCTGAGTCTTCCCCTACTGAAGAAACACCTTATAGTCTGGTATATGGTTCAGAGGCAGTAATTCCTGTGGAAATATGAGTTCCTAGCCCAAGGATAATGGCTGCTGCAGATGAGACGATGAATCAGCAAAATAGATGTCTGGATCTGGATATAATGGAGGAAAAGAGAGAGATAGTTTCTCTACACGAGGCTAAGGTCAAGAAACATGTTAGAATATATCATGACAGAAGGGTAAAGAAGGTGTTCTTCAACCCGGGAGACTTGGTAATAAGGAAAAAGGAGAAAAGCAGAAAGGAGCCCGAAGGGAAGATAACTGCGAATTGGGAAGGACCTTATAAAGTGATCGAATCACATCCGGGAGGAAGTTATGTTCTCAAAAAAATGAACGGGATTTGAGTACCAAGAAGATAGAACATTAGCAACTTGAGAAAATACTACCAGCTATGATGTTCGAGTGGTTTGCTCTAAAGCGGCACTCCAGTTGTTATTCGAGCGGGTTACTTTAAAGCGGTGCTCTAGATTAAGTTTCCAGCTACGACTGATGTTCGAGTGGTTTGCTCTAAAGTGGAACTCTAGTTTGTATTCGATTGGTTGCTTTAAAGCGGCGCTCTAGATAATGTTTCCAGCTATGGCTGATGTTCGAGTGGTTGGCTCTAAATTGGCACTCTAGATGATGTTTGAGAGGTTGGCTCTAAAGCGGCACTCTAGATGATGTTCGAGTGGTTGGCTCAAAAGAGGCACTCTAGATGATGTTCGAGTGGTTGGCTCTAAAGCACCACTCTAAAGCCATATTGTACTCTTGAAATGACAGGCTAGTAACCAAAATTTGCAGCATGTAGGTGGAAACACCGAACCTGGGTAAAATGCTTGTCTTTAAATTGCTTAATTTCTATTTACCAAACATGCACATGGCGTACCTGTTCGAGGGGTAAAATATTAGATATGGAAAGAATATTAATTATTCATTCAAATTCCAACAAATACTAAGGATACAATATTTACACTAACAACCATACAAGTTGATCCATCTACATATATTCATTCACTAGGAGGAAATCCCGCTTGAAATAACTCTTCAGTGGAAATAGGCTTTCCTAGTCTCTTCACATTTGCCTTTATTTCCTCGAGTTCTTTAAGCTTTATACCAACTACCCTTCGAATATCCTTTATTTGCTCCTCTACAGGATATTCTGGAATCGTGGGGAGTGACGGCGACAGTCCTACACTGTTTCTTTGTGGAAGGTTTGAATGTGGCCTTCGAGGATGACCCGACGCTTTTGCAGCGTCTAGAGGAAGACCCTTGGTTAATTTTTCTCATGGGACAAGGTGTTGTTCAACATCTTTAACAGCACACTTCTGTGACCGATGGGTAGAGTGAAAACTTGAGGGGGGTAAATCCCTTTACCTTCAGTCCCGCTAGCCAATCAAGAATGATGTCAAAAGTCTTCTTCTGCAGTGGAGTCCCATTCTCATGAATGTTGACCTCTTCTATCCAATACTGGGCAACTTTTAGTAGAAACTTTGGAAGATGATCGTTGCTATATAAGTAAGAGGAAGGAATGCTGTGAGAAAGCATATGGGCACGATGGCTTACTTCATGTGCGGAAATTTTTTCTTCATACTCAGCGAAACACTGCTCCATTTCTTTCACTTGTACCTTCCAGCCTCGATCTCCCCAGTAAGTTTTGCATTTTCTGATAAAAGGGATTCCACCAAAGAGCTATCTTCAAATGGGGGGCTCTCTCGAGGGGCTTGAGAGGCCGAAGAGGGTTTGCTTGCCAATGGGGGGGGGGTCCTCGTTAGCTTCAATCTTCCAAGCAAGTAAGTCCTCTTCAAGGACTAGCCACTCTGCTTTAAGCTAACAAATGTTGGTCTGCAATTAATTCCCTTTGGGCTACCAGTCTGCGATTTTCGCCCAAGCAGCCAATTAGGCACCCTTCCACTACTGAAATCCTAGTTGCAGCGGCAAGGCAGGACTTTAGAGAACCGAACTTCAAATAAATTTTCCGCATCGTTTCTTCTAGTTATTTATCAGTAGGATCGCGACCCTTAACCACTTCTAAATGATAGGTACCATTAAATTCCTTTCTAAGGAAATCCTCGACAAACCCCTTGAACGTAGGATGATCTTTCGATTGCCACAATTTCATCTTGGCCTCGAGATTGTGGATCTTGTCCTTTAAGGAGTCTTTCTCTTGGTTACATTTAGAAAGATCTCGAAGGGCAATCAGTAACTATTTATTTGTCTCATTCAGTTCTTTTTGGGCACTCGAAAGCTCTTCACAAGCACCTTCTAGCACTGTTTTCAATGAATTATACTACGAAAAGAAAACAAAGGTAAAATCAATAATCGCAGCAAAAAGAAAAAAAAGTGTATTTTCATTGATTCTAAAAAAAGGGTTATAATTGAGGGGCCCTAAGTAAAAAAGAATAGAGAATAGGAAAATTTTACAATTGGGGACCAACCCTAGAATCATCCTCCTTTGATATGGAAGCAATCATTTTTTCTACCTGATTGACGGGAGAATCTTACCCAGGAGAGGCGTCTGTAACCTCTGGAAGGGGAATCACTCAAATCCCCTCGGCAGTAAAGAACTCCCCTTTGGCCTTGATGAAATCCTATAGGCAAAGCGAAAGCCATCATTTTTTATAGCTTCATCCCATTTTGCATCCAAGGTGGCTTCGAGCTCTGGATTAACCGGTTCGTCCACCTGCTTGGCCAAATCTTCATAAAGAGAGTCAGACATTAGTGGCTTTAAAAATTCCTCGGCTAATTCGCCGCAGCCAATCTCCTTGGCCACCCTTAGAAGATCCAGGAAAAATTCAGCAAGCTCAGGGCTATTGAATAGCTTGTGTTTGAAGGCCTCGAGCAATCGCACCTGCATGGCCGGATCTTCTGCAGCTTGAACCCTCTTAGTTTAGTGAGGGTATCCCTCTCTAGCAACCATTCATGCCTCTCGCCATCAACACCTTGCTTCTCACTATCCTAAAGATTTTTCTTTTCTTCAAGCACCCCGTCCTTCTCCTCGATCTTTTTGTCTTTCCTTTCGAGGACCTGTTGGCGACCCTCGAGAGATTCCCTTAGCCGTAAAATCTCAGCATCTTTTTTGCTGAGCTCATCACAAAGGTTATCCTCACCAGCCGAGCCAAGGGAAAAGAGGGCCGCTATTCTTGCGGTGGCCTCGTAATATATTTTAGAAGCCTGATCAAACAATTCAGCTTAGATTGGCGTTAAAACAGAGAGAGAGAGAGAAAAGAGAATGGAAAAGAACCTCAGGATTAGAGCCAATCTTTGAAAGGTGATGCTCGAACCTGAATGCGAACCTGCATCATTCGTAGGGGGTAGTGATTGTTGAACATTTTCACCTTCATGTGTTCCCATAAGAGGCCTTGGTGAGGGAGAGATGATGGTCTTGTTGTTCGCCCTTGTCTTCTGGCGAATGTTTCGGGTGTGAGGTGATTGCTCAGCACCACCGGTTAAGATAGGTCTCTCGAGAGGGGAGACACTGGTGTCGGGGGAATGGTCCCCTCGGAGAGAGCCTGGCCCTGCTTCGAGGGCTTCTGCTTATTTAAGCCCTTAGCAAAACTTACTGACAATGGAAAAAGAAAGAGAGTTAGTCAATAGTAATGAACATAATAGCACAAGTAAGAGAAGTAGATTTCTATTAAGGCACCTTCGGAAGGTCCCGAATGCCTAGGGTCACTAACAATGACCTCGAGGAGAGGGCCATCACTGGGACCCTCACGTTCTCTTTGCCTTTTTATTGTATCTTTTCGAAGTGTGTTATATACATATTCCTTATAGATTCTGGGCGGGAATGCAAAGCCGCCAATCCGGGGGTTAGGGTTGTTGAAGAAGCTGTAGTCGAGGAAGTTGAACAACAGTTTTTGTTTGCCCCTCTCGAGGGCATCCGGGCAGATGTATTCCCCAGGTTTGGGAGATTCAACTTGCACGGCCCAATTCCATGGAGGGACTCGATACCTCTTGCTATCAAATGAGCTACGTTTTTCTAGCTTTTCCAATTACCCAATTTGCCAGGAAGACCAAAAACTTTACGATGTACTTCTCGATGGGCAAACATGACGATCATATCGGTTGACCGCCCACTATAGGACATAAATTATAGTGAGTGAAAGAGTTTATAACTAGGTTTAATACCAAATTCGTCACATCTGGTCAAGAACATCATCATGATCACCAAAATGTTGAGGTGGACTTGCGCATGCCTAACCTAAAATTGCCTAAGGAGTTTGGAAAAAAGGGACGGAAAGGGAAAGGTAAGCCCATAGTGAAGGTGTCAGAGAGAGATGATCTTCCTTCGAGAAGGTTATGGGGGGAGTCACCTTCTCGAAAGGGTTGAAAATCGACGTCTGGAGCTACTCATTGACCAGGAGGGATTGGGACCAAATTTTGGAAATAGCGGTTCCCACTACTGGAATTGGGTGCTCCCTCCCTGAGTCCTTTAGCCTTAATCTTCGGCGAGCCCTTTTTTTCTCTTGAAAGGGCTCAACCAGAGAAGATTCCTGAGTTCCACTCGAGGGTGCTTCCCCTCCCCCACCTCGAGGATTTCCTTCTCCCTCAAAGGAAGTACTTCTTCCTCCTCTCTTATGGCTTAGAGCTCTGGATATGGGGGAGGGTAAAAACCAATCTTACCGCTCATGGGGGACCTCCTTATGTAGGGTTTTCCCATGCCCAACGGCTAATTCAACAACTTCTTAAGAAGGCATATCAGTTATGCGAAAGATCTGTTGTTCCCTAGGACTATTAGATATGCCCTCTCTAGCATTAAAGTAGCGCTGGAGTTTTTCGGAGGGGGTACATTCTGGGTCGCTAAGAATTCTCTCCGGCGTACTAACCCCTGACTTGCCTACCCTGATTTCACCGGAAAGTTTCTCGGAGGCAGAACCCTCATCAAAGCGGGCCATGATGGAAAAGGGGGAAACGAGAAGATTAGAAAGAGAATAGGGATGAAAGAACTTATTGATTTCTGGAAAAAGTGATAGAGGTTGGATCGCTCGCGAGAGAAATATAGAAAGAAATCTTGTAAGAAGACGCCTGCAAACAAGAAAAGTAAATAAGGAAGCACGAACGAGGGGTAAATATGGGGGCTGAAGTAATGGGTAATTATTTTGGCATTGGAAATATAAAAAGTTATAAAAAGATGTGATTGCCTCTTCCTCTTCTGACGGCACAGTGTTCAGGGGGCAGTGACACGCGCGAATGTATATCATGCGCAAAATCTTAAACTACGAAGTTGATTAGAAAACCAGGTTCTCATCCTCGAAGGCAGGAACGCAACGTGCAAGGTTCATTTCGACCCTACCAAGTTCTCGAATTGTCCCATGCATTTGAGACCTCGAAGACCTTCGTGACGTTTTGGTTTCCAAGATCGAGAACCTACTTTTCTGGGGGCTCTTGACAGAGGTTAGGCCCAAGAAGACCATTGGGCTGCAGGTATGGTAGCCCGATTAGGGGAATATTTAATACTCTAGCTTAATTACCACATTCGTGGGTAATTAAGATCGATAATTTAGGGGTACGTTATTTAGAACACGGAGTATAAATACAAAGTACACATTTACATATCAGTCATTCTATTTTAATCATATAAAACACTTTGACTAACTTAAGCATCGGAGTGCTGACCCCCGGAACCCCAAGGATAGTTTGATCGTAGATTATCTTCGGGAAGAACCCAAGTTCACGAACCGGTCGGTGGTCGAAGACGCATCATTGCTTGTTGGTTGCTGGATATCAACTTGATCCGCCTGCTGTGGACTTTCAAATCTTCCGAGAAGATTAGAAAAAAAAGTGCTGGGAAGTGGTGAACATTATTGTAGATGATCATGCCATTTTTGTTGATAAACGAATTGGATTCTCTGCCCCTGTAACAGTTGGGTGCAGTGAGTTTAGAGGGAACAACATTTCATTCATATAAGATGGGGATGATCATGCTATCACGAGCGCTTACTGCTTAGAAAATCAATGGGTTACCACATTATCACCACTCCCTATCAACCTCAAGGCATATCCTTTAACGCGATGGGCATATATAAATTAACTCATCTATTAATTAATGGTGAGTGAATCTCTTGTGTTATTTTTCCTATATATTATTGGATTTCTCAATTTAATTAACACAAAATCATGTCATGTACCGTCTAACTGTTAGACCTAGTCATTTTATAATTAGAGAGAAGTGCAAATATAACCCTATGTAATTGAAAAAAGTGCAGATATAACCCTGCGATGTTCGAAAGTGCAAATATAACCCTATCTATTCAGGTTATGTGCAAATATAACCTTTTTAGCCGGTTTGTGGCCGGAATGAAGTGAAATGATAGATTTGTCCCTGACGGATTCTTTAAAAAAAACTGGAAATAGCACCATTTTCTCAAATGACAATATTACCCCCTTACCCCTTTTTTCTCTTTCCTTTTCTCTTTCTTCCGTTCCATTCTCTTTTCTCTTTTCTTCCTTTCTTTTCTCTTTCCTTCCTTCCCCGCTCCAAACTCCTCCCCTCTCTGAATTCAATCTGCAGATGGTGGTGGCGGAGAGCTCGCGGCTAGGGGTTCACCTGTGGTGTTGTGGATTCGGGGCTTGATGATGGTAGAGGCGAGGATAGGGCAGAGGAGGATGCGGCGATGGCGAGGAGTTTGGGGTTGGTGGCGCTATGGTGGGGTGGTGCAAGGTGGCGCTATGGTGGGGTGGTGCAAGGTGGCGCTAGGGTTCGGGGCAGGTGGTGGCGCGAGGTGGCGCTAGGGTTCAGAGCAGGTGGTGGCGCTAGGGTTTTCTGTGGGTGGCGTTGAGCGGCAGCGAAGTTTGGGGTTGGTGGTTAGAGGTGCGGGGATGGGCTCAGGTGGTGGCGGCTGGGAGGTGGTGTTCGTGGTGGCCAGGGGTGGCGGAGCATCGATCGGTGGCGGAGCGTCGTTCGAATTGTGGCAGTGGTGGGCTTTGATTGGAAAGGGGTCGGTGGTGTCGGTGCTAGGGTTGGGCCACGGCGGAGGCGGATCTGGGTGGTGGTGGCGGAAGCCTAGTGGCACTGGGGTTGGGCCACGACGGTGGTGTTCGTGGTGGCCAGGGGTGGCAGAGCATCGATCGGAGGCGGAGAGTCGTTCGAATGGTGGCAGTGATAGGCTTTGATTGGGAAGGGGTCGGTGGTGCCGGCGCTAGGGTGAGGCCACGGCGGAGGCGGATTTGGGTGGTGGTGGCGGAAGCCTAGTGGCGCTGGGGTTGGGCCACGACGGAAGTCAAAGCTTGGCATATTTAAACCTTCTTAAATTTTCTTAAATTGCTTAATCTGTGGAACTACTAAAATTTTCGTTCACGGTGGGCTAGGGCTGGTTGATGTATGAGGCGGGGCTAGGGGATGGGTCTTGATTTTTGAGCAGAGGAATAGGCTCAAGTTGTGGCGGATTGGTGGTGGTGGTGGTGGCGGGGATGGGGTCATGTGGTGGTGGCAGGGATGGGCTTAGGTGGTGGCAGGCAGATTGGTGGTGGTGTGGCTGGTGGCTGGGATGTGCTCAGGTGGTGGCAGGCGGATTGGTGGTGGTGGATTGGTAGTGGTGGCGGGCGGATTAGTGGTGGTGGCGGCAGATTGGTGGTGTTGGTGGTGGTGTTGGTGGCGGCAAATTGGTGGTGGTGGATTGGTGGAGGGGGGTATTTTTGTCTTTTAAAATTTTGTATTAGGTTAGAAGGGCATTTTGGTCATTTCCGATCGGTCAATGGCCGGAAATAGCCAGTCAATGCCGAAATAGTGGATTTAGGGTTATATTTGCACTTATGTGTAATAGATAGGGTCATATTTGCACTAAAAAATAACTCAGAGTTATATTTGTACTTTCCTCAACATATAGGGTTATATCTGCATATTACCCTTATAATTAATATAAGGTGATTTGATGTCACTACAACAAAAACTACCTTTACACACATTAATAATTGTTAGAATAAAGTATTTATAATTGAAAATAATGTCCGATTATGCATTCATATTCATTACCCGCACATTAATGTGTATGAATATATATATATATATATATATATATATATATATATATATATATAATTACCCATGTGTGTGTTTGCATGCAAATTTTATATGCAAATTTTATATGCAAATTATAAATTTTGCACGCAAACTAGACGCTTAGGTAGTGGAAATATTGTAATGTTCTGCATTTAGAACACCATATCACCAATGTTGGTTATGACTCACTATAAGTTCATCAATGTCATTAATATTTTTAGTATCAATTTAGGGTAAAGTTTGAGCCAATAAAATATAAGGCCGCGAGCGGACAGGGAAACAGAGCACTCACCGCGGGAAAAATGCAAACCATCGGGAAGCGCTACTCACCCCTACTATCATGGCGCCGGAATCTCATGTAAGGCTAGAGCCCTACCTCGCGCCATGGTAGTTCCGCCCATGGTCACACAAGTTAAAATCAAACTGTTCCCTTTGTTTCACATTTTTTTTAAAACAAGTTGAACTATGGGGAAATATTTGAATTTAAAAAGTAAAAGATAAATATGAACAATTCACTTTTTAAAGTTGAAGCAAAAGGCAAAATCCCTTGCTCTTAGGGTACCGTCAGCTCAATATCACATGTTGATGAAGAGGTAAATCACAGCGTAGATACTATTCTCGTTCGGATTCAAAGGAACCCTCCTACAGCGTCTGTCAGTATTCAAACTTATGCTTATGAAAGTAGTCAATCACACATTTAACTAACTGACCGATCATATGAATTTCACGTTTCCCTAAGAAGCAAAGTGTGATAATTTAATAAAAGAAATTATAAAAAAAATGTCAAATTTAAGAGAATTGAGGTATTTAATGTGAGGCATCAACTACAGTTGGACAGTCTTGTGATAGAATAATAACAAAATCTATTTGAAACAGTTTGTAATACTCCCTCCGTCCCAGGGGAACCTGCAGAAAGAGAGTATGGATCTTATAATTTTTGCCAAGTGAAAAGACCAAATTGCCCTTTGTCTTCTTTCTGAGCCAGAGCTCCAGATCTGCCTTCTCTTTTCGCCTATCTTCTTCCTCCCTCCGTTGCGCCTCTCCGCTGTCCTCTTCCCATCGTGCCTCTCCGTTGTCCTCTTCCCGTCGCGCCTCTCCGACTCTGTCGGCACCTCATCTCCGCCCCTCCTCTGCCACGTCGCCTCTCCTCTCCTTTGTGTCGCCTCTCCTTTCTCGTCATCTCCATCATCGCGGGTGAAGCTCCATCATCGGTGCCTCTCATGGGTGAAGCTCTGCCACATTCTCTCATTGTTCCGTCATCACGGGTGAAGCTCCGTCACCGAGGGTGGAGATCTCGGTCATCGCGGGTGAATAGCTCCAAGCGGGTGAACCTTCCTCGGCGCGATCTCCATCATCGCAGGTGAAGCTCGTCGACGCCGAGCACTTTGTGGTGGTCCAATCTGAACGAAGAAGTTGGGCTGCAGGGATTGGAAAAAGAAATTAGGGGTTTGGACTGGCATGGATTGGTGGCGGTGGTGGGGCAAATGGAGGAGTGGCACTGGCGGGATTAAATAAGAAATGGGTGGCGATGGTGGGATAGAAGGGACAAGAAATGGGTAGCGGTGGTGGGAATAAAGAAGAAATGGGTGGTTGTGGCTGGATTGAAGAAAAAAGGAGTGGCTGTGGCGGAGGAAATGGGTTAGGTGCAGATTGGAATGGGTGTGATGTGTGTAAAATTTAAGTTCAAGAAGGGTATTTTTGTCTTATTACATGTTGAATGGAAAGTGTTGTGTTACTTTCCAACTCAATTTATTCTGCTTTTTCGCTGGGATTCGTTAGATTTGTTTGAGACAATCAAAAAAGGAAAGTGTGCAGATTCTCATGAGACAGATGGAGTATTCTTATTATTATTATGAAGGTGACATTTCAAATGCAGCAGTAACCACTGGCTTTAGTGCAGTGGCTAGGGCTTGCGCCCCCCAGATGCACCCCAGGTTCGATTGTGGCCTGGGGCAGTATTCTGGGGCTCAGTCTTCAATTACACAGTGTTAGGTGTAGGAGCCTTACTTCGTGTAAGTTATGTGAGAGTCTTACCATACCTTTATGTGAGATACAGGAGAGCCTCACCCCCTTTGTGTGAAGCAACTTGGATGTGGTAATAAAATTAGGGTGTGTATTAACAAAAAAATAAAAAATGCAGCAGTGAGTGCTCCTCCTAGCTACCTACCCATGCATTTACTATTTGAAAGCCCCAGATATAGGACCAGGAAAACGATTTGAATTCAAAATTTTTTTTTTTGTTTTGCCAAAACAAATTAGTAAATGGTCCTCTCCTATTTTTTGTCACATTAATATTTTTACCCCAAATAAAAATTGACAGGGTAGGATAAAATCTCGTTTATACAAGGAAAAAGTTCCAAAAAAAAAAGCATTTTCGTAAAGTGTCCAAAAATAAAAGTCTAGCTAATGTCACGTCACACAAGGAAAAAAAATCGCATTGAATGATATCATTTGCCATTTTTATAAGTAAATTATTTTAATAAAAATTACCATTAATAAAGTTTCTTACGAGGAAACTATCTTCCGTAATACTTTCTATAAAGAACGAATTTTGATGAGAAAGCTGCCATGTACAACATTGTCTAGGATAAGAAAAGATTTTATCTACTCCCTATATTTTTTTTCTAAATTTGGTCCATTTTTCAATTTCGTATATTTTAGAAAAGTTAGTCACAATTACTTTTATGGTATAAAATGAATCATTCTCAACCACTCAATAAACTTCTTACTATTTGTCAGTCGATTCTCGCCATATATTTCAACTTGAAAAGAAAAAAAAATACTTAGAGCTAATGAGTCAAACTTACAAAAATCGGGAGAGTGTATCGTTGATAAATGGAATGTAATGAAATTAACATGGTTCACGATAAGAAACAACCCTACCTGTGTTCTTCCAAAACTTTTACACATTTCATTTTAATTCATTTTTTTTGAAATTATCACACTTTCTTTTAATAAGAAATAATCTTATCAAGTCATTAATCTTTCACCGTTCCACTTAATTTTTCTATACATTTCAACTTTATAAAAAAAAAGAGTCCGTCTATTGTAAGACGGTCTTTCCATAAGTTATGAAAATACCAAGATTTAAAGTGCAAATTAGAAGAAATGAAAATAAAATTTTTGAGTTGCATGAATCGGGTTATAAACTTTATAACTTCTACACATTGAATAATAATTTTTTAATATTGCAAATAAGACCTTTTACCTTTTATTTCAATTAAATTCCGTCTTTCTATAAGCATATGGAAAAATAATCTTTCCCAATAACTTACCAAAAAAAAAAAGGGATCGAATCAATTAGACACGATGAAGTATGATTCAAACAATTTCTTCTGAAACTTTGATCCAATTTTGTTTGGTATGGAGAATCGGGTCATTTTGTACAAAAGATGGCAAAAACTGTTGGAACTTGCAAAGTGCAGTGTGCAGAGAGAAAGGGGGGGCCTATAAAGACCCCAATACAGAATGAGAGAGTAAGAATACCAACTTTTTTTCCAAAACCATCCCACTATTTATCACACTTCTATTTCTTCTTCATTTTTCCTCAACACATTCTCAAGATTCAAGAAGCACACACAAACACACACTGAGATACAACATGTTTGCATCTGAAATGGTCTCAAGGGAGATTCAAGACTCCAGGCCATTTCTCAATCCATAAGGGTTGTGCCCCATTTCCCAAAACCAGGTTTTTGTTGGAAAAAAAGCCTTCTTTTTTTGTTTGGCTTACAATGGCAGTGCTGTTTTGTTTTGTTGTGTCTGTACTATGAAATGAGAAATAATTTTTGTTGTGGAACAGGAATAATGTTCCAGGATATCACCACTCTGCTGCTGAATCATAAAGTGTTTAGAGACACTGTGGACATCTTTGTTGATAGGTACGAGGACATGGACATCTCTGTTGTTGCTGGTAATCTCACAGATTCTCCATTTTTTACATGTGAAAAATTTACTGTTGTGTAATTTCTCTTGGTTTATACATCATGCTATTCATTCAGCAAATTCAGGGTTTAATGTGTATAAGAGCATCTCCAATGGTTTTCTTTGGTTTTTGGCTGCTGCTACAGTAGTTTTTTAAATACTGTTGCTACATTAGATTTGCTTCGTATGAAACCAGGAGCTTGTCTTTTGTGTGTGAGTTTTGTTTAGTTGTTTTCAAAATTATGCAACATTAAGCATGATTTAAGAACTCGAATGTAACCAAGAAAGTGTTTGTGTGTGTGTGTGTTTGTTTGGTGTAATTGCCTAAAAATTATGGAATAATGTGCATTTTTAGCATCTAATTGAGCCCTTTTCTCCAAAAACAGTGTTTTTTTTTTTTGCTGCATTTTTAGTGCAATGTATGAAAGACAGTTCATTTATATCTGTAGGCATTGAAGCCAGGGGGTTCATGTTTGGGCCATGGGTTCATGTTTGGGCCATCAGTAGCCCTAGCAATTGGAGCCAAGTTTGTACATCCACACGATTGCCTAAGTGGTTGGGTGCATGGCTTATGCCTTTGGAAACATGGACTCGAATCTCGACAGCGGCACTGTGAGAGTACTTCCTGTGGGAAGGAACACATTCGAGGGTCATGTGCCCAGCTACGGGAGTGCTGTGATTTACCTCTCCGGTGAAGCCTATGGTGTCGGATGGCCGGGGTGGCTGAGGGTGAGCCGATTAATCGCCTTTTGCAAGCCAAGTTTGTGCCTATGCGAAAACCCGGAAAACCCCTAGCATATTAGCACCGTATTCATCGCATTTCTGTTCAGAGGCTCAATCTTTTTTCACTATGTCAAGAATGGCTCATATGTTCTTATATGTGTCGATTTTTTCTTGGTTTCACGTTGATTATGGACTTACAGGAAAGGTGATCTCACAAGCTTATGATCTTGAGTATGGAAAAGATTGCCTTGAGATGCACATTGATGCAGTTAACCCCGGAGACAGGGCTGTTGTTATCGATGATTTGGTAGCCACAGGAGGAACTCTCACTGCAGCAATCAAGCTCTTAGGTTGTGCCTCGATTTCCTCTCTTTAGTTTAGTAGTGCTTTGGTAGTTCTAGTCTCTCGGGTCATCGAAAATCAATCTTTTCTGTGTTTTTACAGAATCCATGGAAGCTGAAGTGGTTGAATGCGCTTGTGTTATCGACTTATGCGAGTCCAAGGTACACATTCACTTTCCTTTATTCACTTTACTGTTGGATTTCGATTCGATCATTTAATGTTAGGAGAGTATGATGAGGCTTGCAAGCACTAATGATTGTCTTGAAATGAAACATTTTTCTTGTGTTTTCTGTAGTACTATCATTTGTTTGTGGGAGACTAGGAAAAAAAAGTTCGAAACACATTTTTCTTGCTTAATTCATGTTCACTTTACATACTAGTGGAACCCAGGGAATATGAAGATGATACTTGTTGAGTCAAGAAGACATGATGGTCCTCGAAGGAGTCTAGCTCTCAGCACTCGAAGGGGTACAACTCTCAATACTCGAAAGTACACTATAGGGATGAAAAAACTTATGTATATTTTAGTCATGCTTGCTGTTTACTGAATAATAATTTTTTTTTGGAGACGAGGGAGATTTTTTAAGAGTCTGTTTGATGGTGTTTGGTGGTAGCTGATTTGTAGCCAAGGAATTAAGAGAATACAATTATTGCTCATGTGGAAGTGGTTTAGGGAGGGCCGTTACAGTATGACTGTAAGTCTGCTTGTTTGATTTCCATGTTTGTGACTATGTTCTGGCTCTTTTATTTGTTATGGATTGGTTTAGAGTGTTTGTTTGCTGTGTTCTGCGATTGAATGACATGTTTTTCGATTAACTCTTGGTTGTCTACTGAGAGCATCCATGCCTATGTTATGTTATCATAGCTGCTATTTTGTTCAATCTTGCTCCGACCTGTATCTAGTTACAAAGCTTTGAGTGATTGGGTATAATGAATCTTCTTATATGGCTTAATTGTTTTGCGTGTATCTTGTTTTCTTTAATCTTGGCTGCAGTTTGAGGGTTTTATTATGGTTTTGTTCCATTACCCCTTTTGAATTACCCTTTTGCTGCAATTTGTTGCATTTCCCTTTAGTCGCATTGCCCTTTTGATGGTATTTTACCTTTTTGCATTACCCTTTTGTTGGTTTCGATATGGTTTTGTTGCATTACCCTTGTTGCATTACTCTTTTGGCTGCAATTTGTTGCATTACCCTTTAGTCACATAACCTTTTTGATGGTATTTTACTAGGTATGACCCCCAAAAAATTTTAACCAAGGGTAAGACCGACACGAAAACCAGAAAAAAGCCCAGAGTGGGCAATATTGAGGAGTGGCACAACGGTCCTCAGATGCAACCAGGGAACTCATAAATACGAAAGACAGTGGCTGATTGTCCGGAGGCAATGAATGTATACAAAGAATTCATTAGCTGGGGCCTTATACTGGAAAGAGGGTTGAGACTTGAAAAGTTTTACAAGCACTACGTGAACATGCATGGGTGGGAGGGTTTCATCGCACAACCAGATCGTGCAAACAAGATGCTAACATGTGAGGTCTTGTCCCTCATGAAAGTACAAGAACTCAGCAAATATTTACTTCATTGGCCAGTACGTTGAGCTTGCACCAGATGTGATAAACAACTTCTACAAGATCACGCCAAAGCCATCCAGTGTGTACCAAGCTGTGGAGGAAGCAGTTGAAAAAGCTTCTTGGGAAGAGATCATAAGAGAAATCTATGATGATGATGAAGTTATTTAGAACCTACCACCGGAATGGTCTAGCATTGAGAAGAAGTACGCGAGTGATGAGATGAATGTGTGGTATAGTTTCATAGTTGTGCCTACTGCTGGTGAAAAACAGCGAAGTTCATTGTTCCCTCATGTTGCTATTGTACAAGATCAAGAAGGACGTGTGCATTAATGTTGAGGGTACAATAATGGCATACATCTGGGATTGTATTAATGCGCATAACTGTATAAGCTTCTCCTCTCTCATTACTGCCTTGGGCGTGGAAGTTGGCTGCAAATTTAAAGATGATGATTTTATAATGACGCCAAGGCTTCCCATCAACCCTCAGATATTCTCAAAGAAGAAAATTTCAATGTCATAAAGGCCGGCAAAAAGTAAATCGTCTAAGATTCGAATGGGGACATGGCAGCATTGAAAATGTATGTGGATCACTTAGTGCGATGGATTGAGTAGATTGGAAAGATCCTGACAGCCATGTATGGCAAGAGAATCAAATCATTGGATTCAATACCTACTTTAGATTTGCTATCTACCAACAAGGGGGGGAGGGGGGACACTTCGCGTGGGGGTTGAATACCCTTATTCAGCTCACATCTTGATTTTCTCTACGTGTTGATTTTGCTTAGTTAATATGGATATCTGTTTTTTTGGGATGTTGATTTTCATAACATTTGTTGCTTCCATGTGGATTTGACTTGTTAGTTTATGAATGTGGATTTTCGATGCTATTAATCGTGGGTATATATTTGCTCTGATTTGGATGTTGACAGTTCTAGGCGTATACTATCTTCATGTTTTTGTCTCACTTGAAATGAACGAGCAGCTGCACACAACTGCTCTCAGTGGAAGTATAGGTAATTTTATGATTACTTTTTCCCAGCTGAACCAAAAGAGCTACACCTGGCAGCCACAAAAAAGGAAAATGAAGCTTATTTTATCTAAGCTTTACCAAAAAAGTGGTAGTGCGCTTCCGTTTTCAGAGCTGCTCCATATAAGTACTAATAGGAACATAGTTTTAGATTAGTTAAGATTCATACAAAACACAACATACTACAAAAATACATAATTTTCTTATAGAATTCACTACTTGTAAGCTGCTGCTCTTTAACCATCTTCCTCTTTTTGGATTGAACATCTCCAATTTCTTGGCCATCTTCATCTATCCAAATTCCATCTCTGTGTTTCCTCCGTATTGCTCCCCCCTTAATCCCGCCGTTAATCAGTAGGGGGGAAACAGAGGGGAATAATAACTTTTCACTTGTAACTTCAAAATAAATTTCATCAAGGAAATACTATTTCTTCCCTTGTAAGACAACAGACCAACCTACATTGCACGGATCATTAACATAGAAAACTTGTCTTGCTTGTTTGGCCAAAACAAACTGATCATTTCCATATGCTTCACGACTCTAGTCAACTAGGGTGAATCCTATTAGGTCAGTTCGAGCTCCAGTTATGTTATCAAACCATTGGCACTTGAAACATGGAATCTTAAATTCTCCATAGTCAAGCTCCCAAATCTCATCAATAACACCATAAAACGACATCACATATAGGACATGTTCATTGTCTTTCTTACTTGCTTGCCACATTGTCTCTGACTCAATGTACACTCCACTATTTTGTGTTGTTCTCTTTGAATATTGGTCCCTAGTAGCAAAAGAGAAACCGTTCATGTCATGTCCGGAATACCTCAAGACCGTGCAATTAGGCTTCCTTGCAAATGCTCTAATTTTTGGGTCGTAATCACCTACATTGCATCGATCATAAAACCAATTCACAAATGTGTCATTGTGCTCCAACTGAGCTTTATTAGGGGCCACGTGGGATGAAACTCTGTGATCCAATTAAGGTGCTCGGTCACATAAGCAGCAGTCTCCGTACAATTTCTCAAGATATACAAATGAACTGACATCAGATCCTTATTCAATGGAGTAAATAACATTCCCCTTGACTTCGGTTTGCCCACCTTCCTTCCAACAAGTCGATTCTGGGGCACTCCAAAATTTCTATGTTCCTCCAAATAGCTAGAGCAAAATTCAATTACTTCTTCAGTAACATACCTTTCAACAATACTAGCATCCGGCCGACTCATACATTTCACATATCCCTTGAATACTTTCATGTGATGCTCAAAGGATACATCTGATGCATACTAACCAGACCACATATCTTTATCTCCTGTACTAAATGAACAACCAAGTGAACCATTATATCAAAAAAAGTTGGAGGGAAATACATTTCCAACTTGCATAGCACAACAACAGCTTCTTTTTGTATAACATCAAAATGGTCCCGGTCAATAAACTTCCGACATATGGAACCAAAAAATAAACAAAGTCTAGTGATTGAGTACCTTACGCCGGCCTCCATTACTCCGCGAATAGCAATAGGTAACAGTTATTGCATCAAAACATGACAATCATGAGATTCAACCTAGTCATCCGATAATCCTTTGTAACTGCCCGACTAACGTTCGACGAATAACCAATTGGGACCTTCAATGATTTCAAACTATCACAAACTGGGTTTCTCTCCTCATTTGACAATGTACAAGGTGCAGGGGGAAAGAAAGTACTCTTACCTTCACTTATGGAGCAACGTCATTTCTGATTCCCAAATCTACCAAGTTCAACCGGGCATTCAAACAATCTTTCGTCTTCCACAGAATATTCAAGTGGGTACCTATTAAACTTTTACAAACATTTTTCTCAATATTCATCACGTCTAGGCAATGCCTAACCTGAAGATGCTCCAGTACGATAGATAAAAAAATATTGACCTTTTCTTCCATAGACCATCACAATGTATCTATCCTTGCCTTTATACTTTCCTAACACCACTCTCAATTTCTTAACCTTCTTGTGAATCTGCACACCAGTTAGTGGTTTAGGGGATTTCCTTCGTTCTTTCCCCCCAACAAAATTGACCATGTCATCCCGGTATTTATGATTTCCTTGCAGCCATTTCTATGGCCAAGATACACCGTCTTTCTTCCATGGCTTAGATATTTGAATTCTTTCTTCTCTTCACAAATAGGACATGCTTTGTGCCCCTTCACAACATACCCCAACAAATTTTTATAGGCTAGAAAATCATTGATCGTGCAAAAAAGCATGACAAGCAATTGAAACTCCACATTCATATGAGCATCAAATACCATCACTCTTTTATCTTCCCATAATATCTTCAAATCATCAATCAATGATCTTAAATACACATCAATGTCATTCCCAGGTTGTCTAGGACCTGAGATTAACAGAGGCATCATAGCATATTTCCGTTTCATGCACAAATAAGGGGGAAAATTATATATAACCAACATCACGGGCCAAGAACTATGTTTCGATGACATATTTCCAAATGAATTCATCCCATTAGTACACAAAGCAAGGCATAAATCTCTAACTCCTGAACCAAATGTAGGATATAGCTTGTCAAAATTTCTCCATTTTGACAAAATGGATTTATCTTGTCGTCACTTGGTCTTTCCCGCTCTCCATGACATCGCAAGTTCTTTGCATCCTTTCAATTCGAAAATAACCTCTTCAACCTTGGAATTAAAGGAAGATACCACATTCACTTCGACATGACCTTCTTCTTCTTCTTAGCCAAACACCCATCATCATCATTCCTCACACCCTTATATCTTGAATGTTTACACATAGGACATTCAACCGCGTCTTTAAAATCACTGTTATACAACACACAATCATTAGGACATGCGTGTATTTTCTTGTATTCCAAACCGAGTGGACATAATATTTTCTTAGCCTCGTAAAAGTTTTTCAGTATTTCATTCGCTTCTAGAAAATTTTCCTTCAGAAGCTTTAGGAGTGAATTCACACTTGTATCATTCCAAGAACTTGTAGCTTTCATATTGAAAACTTCCATAAAAAAATGAGATTATGGTATCCTTACTTTTACATCTCGGATACAATTGCTTCTCTTTTTCGTCAAGCAAAGCACTCAAAATTTCAGGCTTCCCCAGAAAATCTCTTACAATGTCATCGAACATAGAATCAACGGTACAATTGTTTCCATCTACCTTGTCAAACCCACCGCCCTTATGTTGATGCTCTACCTATCCATGAAATGTCCAAACAATGTAACCTCCATCAAATTCGCACTTAAGCAAGTGAAATCTAACAAGCCCACGTTCATCAAACCATTCACGACACAAGCATCTTTTGCATGGACAATGTATCCTCTCCTCCCGACCATAGGCATAATTAAGAAACGAATCTATGAATGCAATATATTCACCACTCCCTCTAGCTACCCTTGGATAACTAACCTTTTTTTCTCCATGCAAGCGTCGATTCTCGGTCCATTGTATCTAAACATAATAATACAAACAATTAAACAAATATTCATTGTTCAAACATAATAAAAATAAACACAATCAATTTACTACACAATACTAAAAATGCCATGTGTATGTGTATATGTATATGTACGTATCAACTTGTTCTTGGGAGATATGTATATATATATGTACCATCTACCAAAACAAACATAACCATGTTGACATCCACAATCATTTACACTCTCAAAACATGATACTAAACCAACTTAAAGCATATAAACCAGTAATAAATACAAATAACTCTCTCCGTGCATGCATTAATGGTTATTATAACTACTATTAAATTGAAATTCACAAAAAAAAGGAATACTTACATCCATGGGTCTTCATTGCTTTGGGTTATTGCTCACCATCTAAACAAATCTTCCATCAATGAAGAGAGAAGGGGATTAAAAGTTTAGATCTAATTTTTGAGTGGTAGTTCAGAGCATTTAATGCTTAATTTAGCACCGGTTTTGTGAATAGTAAGTAAAACCTGTGCCATTTTTCCCAATAGCACCAGTTTTTAACTAGTGATACCTCAATCGGTGTAATATTTCCCACTTTTTTTAATCTGGATTTATTTTAACACCGGTTTTTGTTATTTTTAGCACCAGTTTTGAAAACCGGTGCCAAATTTTTCATAGCACCGGTTTTTATCCTTTTCAACACCAGTTTTTAAACCAGGGCTAATTTAACACCAACTTTTGTGATTTTTATCACCGGTTTTATAACCGGTGTTAATTTAACACTAGTTACAAATAAAAAAAAGGTGTGTAAAATTAACTCTGGTTTGAAAACCGGTGCTAACAAAATAAAAACCGGTGCTATTACAATTTTGGCACCGATTTTAAAAATGGTGCTAAAAAATTGGTGCTAGAGGGGGTTAATGTGGTAGTGCCGGAGACTTTTAGTCTAACCATTTGACAATAGACCAACATATAACATATGAGATCATTGCTAGAAGTTTTGTCCCCTCAGGCGGACACATTATCGAGCCTAATTACACCACCCTTATATTATTCTATTTCATAATTAAGGGTATGAAAACCAATCCCGGGGTAGCTTTTTTTAGGCGTATGTTATGGGTTGCAACTTCAAAGAAGGTGGTGAAGAGCCTCCTGTATGGGAGTTTAATCACCCTCATTTTAAGAATGTTGAGGGGTTGACTCTAAACGGGGAGGAAAAAAGGCAAAATTTTTTCTATAAGACTTATTTCGAGAAGAAAAATTGGGTGTTGCATGATTGTAAGTTGTTTTATAAGACCACGGAAGCCCCCAAGACGAGCAATTGAGGAAGATTAGTGACAAATGAGTTTTCGTTGATATTGTTTACATATTAATGTCGGTATTGTTTATATACTTTATAGCTTCTTTGCTAACTTGTGTAGGTACAAAAAAAAGCTTATTTGAAAGGCTTCAAGAATTTCTACAAATGGACGCACAAAGGCAAAGATCCAGTTTATGGAAAAAATCACATCGAGCATATGAGTGCAACCTCGCATCAAGCTCCCGACCTCGACTCAACTGATTGATTTCGACTAGAGACATTGAAGATGACGAGGAATGAAATTTAAGAATGATTGATTTCAAGTATTATAATTTATTATGTTATTTAAAATTAAGATTGATGTAGAATTTGGATTAATTACAGTACTACTTTTAAGTTACCGTTAAGTTACTTTTCGATGCTATGTGATGTTAATTCAATCTTATATGGATGCATTTTCCAATAATGTCAATACTAGATGCATGTGAATATTCCCAGGTACATCACTCGACGAATAACATAACTACACTTAAAATGGAACCACAAATTACTTATGCTTCCTTTTCCTTTTCACCACATTTTTCGATTTCCATTTCTACGGGTGATCTTTCCCTTACCTTCCACCCCACATACCTTCATCATGGTCACTACGACCCAGGAAACTATGAAGATTCCCATAATCTTCCTTGAGAAAATAACGTCTTAGATCTACCACTCGGAGTATGTTTCCCGAATCCAATTACTTCCTCTAAGTCACTTTCTTCAACAAAAGCATGTTTCCCTTCGATAACAATCTCCCACCTAGGATCAACAATATCCCTAACATAGAATACCTGGTATGCATGCCAATATGAAATGATATTCCTTCCAGGTAACCCAACTTCTATCGATAAGGGTGAATCCCAAATCCTTGGTGTGCTGTTTGTTGTTAATATCCACCACTTACATTTAAACACAAGGAAACACATGCTAACATAGTCAAGCTCCCAAATTTTTTAAACTATGCCAAAGTATACTTTTGGGCGTACATTGAATTTTCGTCACCCCCACTTCCAACATGCAATGCTTCAGACATGAGAAACACTCCACTGTTTTGAGTGATACTCTTATCATCCATTGATTTTTGGGAAATGTAAAACCATCGATGTCATAGCCGCCATAGAAAAGAACAGTCCCCAATCGTCTACGAGCCAACCATTTAACTTCTGTTGGATGTTCACTGACATCTACGTGATCCCAAAACTATGATCAAAATGTCCTAGTGTGAAATTGGAAGACCTAAGCCTCATTTAAATTAGGGTGGCCCACTCGTATGACATCTATATGAATTTCGATGTATGGACTCCTCGTGGTTACGCAGAACATAAAAATGTGCAGCAAATAAATTGATCGCACTAGGGCTAAATAATTTCCCCTATTTAACACCTACACCTTCCAACCCAACTTCATGTCTACCTATTGGAACACCAATAGATTCAACTTCCTTCAAATAATCAGTACAAAACTCAATGACCTATTCTATCACGTATCTCTGCACAAAACTAGCATATAGCTTGTACCCATTTTTCACAAAGTGCCTGAAGATTTTCAAGTACCTCTCAAATGGGTACATCAATCTCAGAAAAACTATACCACATAGCTTTATCTACCAAACCAATTGGACGATCAAGTGGACCATATTGTGAAAAAAATGAGAGAGGGAAATACATTTCCATCTGGCACAAAACTTCAACAATCATTACTTGCAACCTATCCAACTTCAAAACACTTATACTTTTGCAAAAAATGGACTTGAAAAAAATACAAATCTTTGCAATGCACAATTATAGATGGGAAGGAAATGTAGATCGAATGGAAATGTCATTCAATTCCTGCATCAAGTTTTGACATTCGTGTGACTTCAACCCACCCAACCTCAACCCCTCCAACTTCAACCCCTCAACTGACACACAAGTGCTATTGTTAGACTGAGCATTTTCACACTACTAAGGGTCTCAAAAAATAATTCTTCTCCAACTTCGACATTGAATAGCAAGTAGAGGGCAAATAACAGTCATCACCGAAAGTCATTGGCTCTAGATTTTTCCGAACACCTAACTCAACAAAATCTAGCCTTGCCTTCACCCAATTCTTTGTTTTCCTAGGGATATTTAACAACATCCCAACCAAAGAATCACAAGCATTCTTCTAAATGTGTATAACATTCAAACAATGTCTAACATCCAAATGCTGCCAAAAAGGTAAGTTAAAAAAATTGAGCATTTCTTTTAACTTCCATCAACGACAGCTTTTCCTTTCTTCTTCCCAAAGTCACTAGGAAAATTCTTAACACTTTCATGAATCTATGTACTTGTGTGTGGCACCGGTGCTCCTCTTGCCTCCACTTTCCTATTGAACCATTTCTTTGCTAATTGCCATAGGTGTCCTTCAGGAAGAAACCTCCGGTGGCCCTGATAAACGATCTTGCAAGTGTGTTTTAGTTGACAAAAATCATTTTCCTTATCACAGATGGGACAAGCTAAGTGGCCTTTCATAGAATACCCAAACAATTTCCCATATGCAGGAAAATCATAAATGATGCAAAATAGCTTCTCTTTCAAAGTGAAGAATCTTCAACCAAACCATCTTACGTTCGAACACCTAGGTTAAACAAAATCAACAAGTCCTCTACTAGAGGAGCAAGATAAACATTGATATCATTACTTGGTTGCTTCGGGCCCGATATCATCAAAGACAACAACACATACTTACGTTTTATGGTAAACCAAGACGGAAGATTGTAAATGACCAACATAATAGGCTAAGAGCTATTTGTGCTAGTTATATTACCAAAATGATTAATACTGTCTTTACACAATCCTAACCTCAAATGCTGAGACTCATTACCAAACTCAATGTATAGAGTATTGACTTTCTTCCATTTCTCCCCTTCCAAAGTATGTCTTATCGCATTATCCGCCAATCGGACCCTCTCCCCGTGCCAACGCAAAAACTTTGCTTCTTCCCTACACGCATATAACTTATTCAAACAGGGAATGTTCAGAAGGTACCATAAAAATTTTTCCGGTGTCTTTTTATTTTATTTTAATGGAACTTCCACACCCACCGCAATCTCACCTCTCTTCAACTAGTACCAAGCCTCCCAACATACCCGGCAAGTTTCTCAATCTTTATGTACTTCTCCCCCATTCAACATACAATTGTTTGGGCATGCATGCATTTTTTGTAATTCTGATCCCATCGAGCATAGTATTGTTTTGCTGCATATAACCTAGTGAGCATTACATTACCTTCAATCAAGCAAATCCTTAAACAACTCGATAGTTCGGTCACTGACTTATCAGTCTATCCAAATTTTGCCTTCAAGTTCATTATCCACAGAGGTATCTGTTTATCATAAAGCAAAGCTTGTAACTACTCTGGTTTACCTTTGAACTCCCTTATAATGTCCTCCACCATTTCATCAAACTCCACGTTGCCATATAATTCATAACCCACCATTGTATCCTCCAATTCAATCATGTGCGAGGCTTCCCTAACTTCCCCATGCCATACCCAACGAGTGTAGTTTTTTGGGAACCCCCTCATTATGAGATGTTCCCGAAACTTCTTCCTCCCTAAATACACATACTAGTGTAGGGGGGGGGGTGTCAAAGGCAGTTCTATTGGACCAACAAAGGCACTTTCGCTGTGCCTTTTCTGGCCCTGCCTTCCATCGTACATCATTAGAAGGCGGTTCCAAAAATGCCTTTAAAATGGCCATTGAAGGCAGTAAAAAACTGCCTTTAAAATGTTTCCGACATTGGAAACCTTTGGAGTCCGTCGTACAATTGCAAAACTTTTCAAGTTCAAAAAGGTCTGAATTATGTAATCTGCTCTTTATGAATGACTTTTATCATTCCGAGCTCGTGCGTACGTTCCGTCCCTATTCTGTCCAAGGATTGCTACAATTTGTGTTAATGAAATGTTGTTTACGAGTTTGGAAAAGCATTCGTGGGTATTATTTCCGAGTTTGTAATATGTAATCGTGACTAATTGTTGTTTTTAGTATCTTAAATTATAGTACTCTCCAACGGTCTATTTACTGTTTGTGTGTGCGACCAATGGTGCGAACTACGGTGCGATTTTCATCTCCTCTCCTCCTCCTCAATTCCAATAGCCTTGTTCTTCCAACCTAATTCTGATAACTGTTGCGGTTTCTGGCAACGAATATACGCCAGCAATTGGCCGGTTTTTAAGCTTAGCTGTGGTGGTAGCTATGGCGACCGCTCTAACTACTTCCATCCCGAAAAATGGTAACCTAAATCAACCGCCTCCTATTCCGCTATCTTTCGCTGCAGCCTTACAGAGTAAATCCCCTCCTCTAACTAAGACCTTACCCAGCAACCCGGAGTTAATCCCCAAATCCCAACACCTTGGTGATGTGGCATGTTTATACTCTGAGGAGCAGATCGCTAAACTATCTTCCCACTATGCAAACGCTTTGGTAGGCAAATTCACAAAAGGAAAATGCTCGATGGAGCAACTGGAGCAATTCTTCAGAACGGTTGGTTTCTCAGGTAAGTACCAACTTGGTTCTTTAGACTATAAGCATGTGCTCATTAGATTCGAACTGCTTAATGATTACCAGCGTTGCTGGATGAAGGGAGTGTGGAATTTTAGTGGCATCCTGCTCAAACTCCTAAAATGGACCCCTGAATTCTCAATCCACAAAGAATCCCCCATTGTTCCTGTGTGGTGTATAATTAGAGAAATCCCCCTATACTATTATAACTCTGCCTCAATAGAATCCATTGGTAATAGGATTGGGAGTTTTATAAAAAATGACATTGTAACTGATATTCTTACAAGGCCCTCAGCCATTAAGCTCTGTGTTGAAATTGATTTGCAAAAACCACTGTGTAATCACATTCGTGTGGGATCTGTAACAAATAATAAGAAATATCAAATTGAGTATGAGGATATCCCATTATACTGTGATCACTGCTCTAAACTAGGTCATTCTATGGCCCAATGTAGAGCCTTTCCTCCAAATCATAATGTTAAACCTCAGGAAGAAATCAGGAAAATTAACCAGGCTCTGTGGCAGCCAACTGGAAAAAAGTTTGAGACTCCTCCACTGATCATACTTGATGAACAATCTGATCAAATTAACATGGAGAAAGACAAGACTATGGATATGCCTTCATCCTCTCAAAATCCCCAATCCACTCCCAACATTGAGACCTCTGATCCACAGACTGATATCACACCTGACAAATCTTTCGGTCCCAAAACTAATGTGAGCCCTGATAACTCCTTAATGAAGCTACTCAATGACCCTGCTCGTATAAAATTCACCCCGAGGACATATGACATTGATGATATCCAATTGGGAAAGCATACATTATTTATGGAACAACAAAAGGTTATTGCTAACTCTCCTCTTGGAAGTGTGGGAAATAGATTTGCTATCTTGCAGGACCAGCAGGAGGACCTAAATGGTATCCAGGATGAAGTGGCAGCTTTAGAACACAACACCAGTAACCAAGCCATCATTGCATCTCCTTCCAACCTGGGCCCGAATACATTGCAAGGTAAGTCCAGAGGTAAAAGGACTAACTATTTCTCCCAGATTAATAAAATGATGCTTAGATCATCTACCAAAAGTAGTAAATCTGGTGAACAATGACTAGTCTCCCCTCAGTAAATTTGTTAGTGTGGAACATTAGGGGAATGGAGTCATCAATGTTAAGATTAACTAATTTGATTAGACTCAAAAAGATTCAAATGCTGTGCATCATTGAACCGATGCATGATATCTCTAAACTTCATTCTTATCAGCAGAAACTTAACTACCAAAATGGCATGTCACTGTTTAACAGTAAGATATGGATTATGTGGTCTAACTCTGAACAGTTTTTACATGTGCATATAGAGCATCAGACTTTTAATTTTCATATGAATGCTGTTTTTGTCTATGCACTTAGAAATAGAGAAGGTAGGAAGACTCTTTGGAAAGATCTGACTCCTATCTCTAATGGAGATACCATTTTTATTGGTGATTTCAACACTATAATCTCTCTTTCTGAGTATAGGGGTCCAAGTACTCCATCTTTAGGCAGCATTAGAGATTTCAATGCATGGATAAATACCTTGGGTATTCAGGAAATTAATACGGTTGGGAACCTGTTTACATGGTGTAACTCTAGACTTAGAAATCCCACATCCAAAAGGCTAGATAGAGGTCTATCTACTATATCATGGAACCATAAATTTCCCTCCTCCTCCATTCAGATTTTGAACAGACAAACCTCTGACCATTCACCACTGCTCCTACAAATTTCAAATTTAACCATGACTAACCCTAAACCATTTAGGTTCCTTAATGTATGGCTTAATCGTCCGGATTTTCTCCCACTAGTACAGGCAAATTGGGACAAAGATTTGAATGTTAAGGGCCTGTTAGGATTTTACCTTAAACTAATCAGACTTAAAAATGAGATAAAAGTATGGAACAGAGAGTGCTTCGGGAACATCGATACAAACCTGTTAAATGCTGAAGAATCCCTTAGAATCCAGGAATCTAGATTTGATCTAAATCCCTCAGATTCTGAACTTATGGAATTAAATAGGCATAAAGCTTTATTGTTACGAGCTCAAAAGGAAAAGGAAAAGTTTTGGAAACAAAAAGCCAAGTTGAAATGGAATAAGCTAGGTGACGATAACACTCAATATTTCCATAAAGTAGTTCAAGAGAAAAATTGTAGATTACAGATTAGTAAGATGAAGAATAAAGATGGTCAATGGCTCAGTTCCCAAACTGATATTAATAATGAAGCCATCTCCTTTTTCACTGATCTGTTGCAGGAACCTAATCTTTTGCCTAATGACACATACTACTCACATTTTCTGAATCAAATACCTCATATCATTTCTGATGCTGATAATATTGATCTATCCAAGCCTGTAACTGAATCTGAAGTTGAGGTCATAATTAAAGGTTTGAATAGAAATAGTAGCCCTGACCCTGATGGATTCACACCTAAATTCTACTTGAAATGCTGGCCTATTATTAAATCTGATTTAGTTATGGATGTAAATGACTTTATAGATGGCTCTCCTCTGCCCAAAGGAATATCTAGTACTTGGATTACTTTAATTCCAAAAAAATCCACACCTTGCTCATTTAATGACTTTAGACCTATCAGCTTGTCTAATGTACTCAATAAAATATGCTCTAAGGTTCTAATGGAAAGGCTTAGACCTTATATGGATAATCTGACTTCCTCAAATCAGTCAGCATTCATGAAAAATAGGGACATATCGGATAATATCATCTATCTTCAGGAAATGATTCGATTTCTAGATAAGAAAGCTAGGACACCTAACTGTATTTTGAAGTTGGATTTGCAGAAAGCTTTTGATAGAGTAAACTGGCATTTCTTGGGAAACATATTGTTGAAATTTGGTTTTCAAGGAAAATTTTTACATGCTGTGATGTCTAGCCTTTCCCAAGCTTATTTTTCTATACTTATCAATGGCAATCCTGTGGGTTTTTTAGGGCCACAAGAGGAATTAAGCAAGGTGATCCATTATCCCCCTCTCTTTTTAATATTTTCTCTGAAGCATTCTCTAGAAGTTTATCTTTCATTTTCCATAATAACAAGCTTGCATACTACCAGCTACCATCTCCAATCCCTGCTGCAACACATCTTATGTATGCAGATGACACCATTATTTTTATGCAAGCATCTAAATCAAATCTGGTTAGAATTAAGGCTTTCCTGGATGTTTTTGAATTTACTTCTGGCCAAAAATTTAACTTTCATAAGTCTAATTTTTATATTAGTAAGAGGGCTTCACTTGGCAAAATAAATCAGATTAGGATGATTCTCAAAATGAAGCAGGGATCCCTACCTTTTCAGTACCTAGGATGCCCTATTTTTAAAGGTAGAACACTCACTAAATACTTCCAGCCACTAATGGAGAAATATGATAAAAAACTTCAAAACTGGAAAAATCTGTGGCTAAGTTCGGGGGGTAAATTAGTGCTCATTCAATCCTGTTTGTACTCAATGCCTCAACATCTCTGGAATGTGACTAATCCACCAAAATCAGTAATAAAAAACCTAGAAAGAAGGTTGTCTAGATTCTTTTGGGGTGAGACGGATGGTAAAAGAAACAAAGTTTGGAAAAAATGGGCTCACATAGCTACTCCAATTTCCAACTGTGGTTTAGGGTTTAGGTCAATCAGAGACATTTTGGATGTATGTTCCCTTAAGTTATGGTGGAAAAGTCAAATAGGTAACACACTATGGGCTCAATTGCTATGGTCCTTTCCTGAGTCACATAAAAAATCAGTCACCTGGAAAAGGATTTGTTTGGTTAATCTGTTTGCTGAACAAAACTCCTTAATAATTCATGGTAAAGGTCTTTGCAATTTCTGGACTTCAAATTGGTGCTTGATAGGTCCACTGATTAACCAGGTTCCAGATCATATTTCTGCATCATTTCTGTATTATACTGTGGCTGATTTTATTAGGAATAAGCCTAACATTATGCCACTGATCTCTCCTTATTTAGAAAATGATACTCTTTCATTTCTACAGGAAGCTCAACTTGAGGAAACAAGAGATGATAGGCTTATTTGGAAACCGGATCCTGTTGGAAAATTTTCTTCAAAATCAGCATATCATGCAATCACTGGCTCATCAGGTAACTCCCTGGTTTTCAAACTTCTATGGCATAGGGCTTTACCAAAAAAGATTCCAATTTTTGCTTGGAAGATGTTGCTTTCTCTACTTCCATTTGATAATGTGCTCATTACATGCGGTTTTAGTCTTGCATCAAAATGTCCTTTTTGTTTTCATAGGGACTCCCTGGAACATTTTTTCATCAAATGCCCCCTGGTCAGATCTGTATGGAGACACATGGCTTCTTTGCTTCATTTCCAACTACCTGAACCTCAAACCTTAGTTCAAACCTTCTTCACTTTTTGGGATTGTAGGGATTTACCTAAAGGCTATCAGTTGCTTTGCAACATAATTCCTATCATTACTTGCTGGTGCCTCTGGAAATCAAGAAATAGATATCTTTTCGAACACATTCCTTTCTCTACTGATTACACTTGTAAGGAAGCTATTGACATTATCAGGCTAGCTCTGTTCTCCAACCCTACATATCTGAAATACACAAATGGCATGCCTCAGTCTATAAAGAATCTATTGCCTCAGCTCAGACCTCTTCCGAAACCGATTATTAGATCTGTTTTTTGGGAGAGACCTACACAACAATGTATTAAAATTAATACTGACGCATCTTGGTTCCTGGATAAGGCTTCTGTGGGGGGTAATTATCAGGGATTACACTGGTTCACCTTTACTGATCAAATCTGTCTCTATCTCTGCAAATTCATCTTTACTTGCTGAAATACTTGCGGTTAAAATTACTTGTCAGTCCTATATCAACTTGAACGCATCTGTTATCATTGAGTCTGATTCTTTATTAGCGGTAAAGATGATATGTGAACCCTATACTGCTCATTGGACTCTTTTTGATGTTGTATACAAAGTTAACCAACATCTTAGTTGTGCTATACTTAAGTATGTTCCTAGGGAGTGTAATTTGGTTGCAGATGCAATTTCTAAATATCATCATTCTGTACATAATCTATCTTTGGATCTCAATCATGTTCCTGTGCATATTCGAGGTCTTATTGCTCTCGACAGAAGTCAAACTCCATAGATTAGGACTTCTATCCATGGCTTGTGATAGGATTGATACTGCTGATGGTCCTTTTTCCAATCATGCAGGTCACTCCCTACTGACTTCAGCACTGGAAATCTCACTCCCAACTGACTTCACCATTTGCTGTGCTGCTACTCAGCCACCTTTTGGAGATTAATTGCTACCCTGTGACTGAAGATCTGCCTCAATTAGCATGGCTATACCACTCTTGCTACATCACTTCATAACTAGTTTTAATTGTTAGTTGCCTGGCCAAAGTGCGAATTAACACGGGGTGTGGAGATTCGTAGCTTTGGAAACGCAACTAACAAAACCTGACCGATATTTTCGGATCATGTACTGCTTTTTAGCGTAGACTTACTTTTGCGGGCAATGCTGTTGCCTTCTGTAAAGTTTCACTCTCTATACACTGGTTCTATTTGGCTTGGGGTACCAAATATATATACCCCCACCCTCGGGTGCTTTCCATTAAAAAAAATGTAATCGTGACTATAAAATTGGTGAAAGATGTTTCCAAATTTGGAAACCAGATCTGCTCATATGGTAAATGAAATTTACACCAAATGTTTTTGGCTCTAAAAAAGGCCTCAATCCATAGCAGCTAATATAACGCAATACACGATAGTATCTTGTGTGATGACAAAATTCTATAAATAGTGCTAACCTAGCAAAAATCTATAGATAGGAATAGAAAACAGTAGGAATCTATTCCAATACCTCTAAGCTTAATTATTTATCTAATTATGTTACTTATGAAATATTAAGATTCCCAAGAGACCCAAACAATTGTAGTATTAGATGCCTCACCAAATTATTCCTTGCACTGTTGTAGGGCTTCTTTTCCTTCATGAAAATATGTTATTACCTAGTAAGTAGAAAATACTAAAAAGCGTAGTTCTATTAATTGGTAGCTAGAAACAATTGTACGCGCACCTTGTCAATTTGGAGGTAGACTTCTTTGACCTTTTGAATGCACTCACCCGTGTAGAGCATGGCGTAATAGCCGCACTCCCAAGCTGAACTTGTTTTTTGTACTACTTAAAATAAAAACAAATTGCTTAATTACATTCTTATAATATTTAATTAAGTTCTATGTGTAAAGAACAGGTACCTATGAAATATCATTTTTCTTTAGTACCTATGAAGTTTGAAATAAGTATATGCAATAAACAAGAATTTGTTGAAATACTCACAAGAAGTATATGGACATGATCATCTGATTGACTTGCTCACATATCCACGGATCTTCAAAATCACTCCACAATGCAATTATTTCCCATTTGCATCCAAATACATATTCATTCCCCAAGAATGAGTGAGTAGAGTTTTTATCGTGCGGTTGGAGCCAACTAAACAACATCTTAACGAAGTGTAGTGATTGTCGAAGGACTTGTGCTCTTTTAGTTGGAGCTCTAAGCTTCGTGGTTGTTTCTTAGACCAATTTAGGTGGTGGTTTGACGGGTCTTGGTGTTGTTTTCACTGGTTTCAGTGTTGGTTCCCGTGTTTCCTTTAAATGTTGATCTGTTATAGGATTAGCATAAATAAGTCAATGTGGCCATATTAGGAACATTCCCTACGCAGGACTAACCTTCTTGTATTCTCCGTTGGGGTATGGCAACAGGGCGCTCATCACCAACAATTCCTCCAACGAAACTCTGGAAATGCCCTCACCAATAGGTATGGAGTGATGGTGTTTCATCAATTCATGCAGAATTACATTAGCTACGTGGAGTGGTTTACCATCTATTCCTTGGTCTATCTACACCTCACACGGTTGTGATTTCTATATTTCCACAAAACTATATTTTAATTTAAAAATTACTCTAATTCTTAAGAAAATATGTATAAGTGTATACATTTGTATCAATTGGTTGTAGTGCATTGTCCACGTTTTTTGGTTTGAAAAATTACCACTTGATTCCCGGAGTTCTCACAATGGCTTCTCAATTTACCTCAATATGTCCGAGCGAGTGATGTGATCCTTTAGAGGGTGGCATCCAATAATGCGTAAGGTCATCTAAATTTTCTAGAAGAACAAGGGCGGTATGTTGGATCAACCTACAAATGAGGATGTCTTGCTGCTCAATTTGTTTGTCCCAAAGAATGGTTTTTTTTGCAGGATGTAGACTTTTGAGGGGTCAGCACCATCGTAGGACCTTACAATGCACAAAGCCTCCCATTGGCTCACGATATATCCCACCCCCTTAGCATGGCCCGGGTGGTCAGGTTTTTTGCTTGCTTCACAAAGGATGTCGTGCTTATCTGTGGGAATGAAGTTCCCTTGTAATTGGGTATGTTATGAATGAGCTTATTGTTTATGGTGTAATTTTATATCTGTTTTGATGTTTAAATGTTGCAAATTGATTACATTGTAGATATGCATCGTACCATTGAGAGGCGTAAACATGTTTATCACAACATTAGCTTGGTGAGTGATGAATTTATTGCTTTTGTTCGGGACATCTTGGACTATGCTTTTAGTCATGAAAAGCGCATCCTATGTCCATGTCATGATTGTAAGGACTGTAAGCGTGCTGATTATCGAGATTTGTTGCAACTCCATTTGTACATGAGATAATTCTCGAAGGATTATTTGGTTTGGACTTTTCACTGGGAGAAACCACCGCTGGATGTGGTTGTAGGTAGCAAGGGGGAATATTTAGAGATTTGAAATTGGATAACATGTGTGAGGAGGTGGTGGATGAATTTAGGGGGAGGGCGGAGGTTCTGCAAAAATTTCTTGATGAGAAGAACAAACCGCTGTTCCTGGTTACAAGGAGAAAGACACTGTAATGTCCTGTTTGATGGAGTTGTTCAACCTTAAATGTGTTGGTTCATGGACCAATACTAGCATGAATATGTTGTTGAAGGTTTTGAGTGAGAAGCTCCCTCTCGAAAATGGTTTACTGGACAGCTTGTATGTTGCTAAGAGTATTTTGTGCCCAATGAGAATGAAGTATGAAAAGATACATGCATGCTCCAATATTTGTGTTTTGTATAAGGATGCATTAGAAAATGCAGTGGCTTACCCTGTATGCAAGGTATCTCGTTATAAGCAAAAAGAAGAAATGATGTTGTTGATGAAGAGATCGTTGTGAAGGTAAGGAAATGGGTTCCTGCAAAATTCCTTTGGTACCTTCCTATTGTCCCCAAGCTGAAGAGGTTGTTCAAGAACATTGTGGATACGGAAAACATGACATGGTACAAGGATAAGGTTGTGCTGATGATGATATCATTAGTCACCCAGCGGATCGGGATCAATGGAAGAATTTTGACAACAGGTATCCTAAGTTTGCTGAAGAACCCAGGAATTTAAGAATGACTTTGTGTACTGATGGTATGAATCCCTTTGGTAATATTTCATCGAAACATAGCTTATGGTTCGTTATGCTTTGTATTTACAATCTACCTCCTTATCTATGCATGAAGAGGAACTATGTTTTGATGCCATTAATGATTTCCGGTCCGACACAACCCAAAAATGACATTGATACTTATCTAGCCCCACTCATTGAAGATTTGAAGCTTTAGTGGTCAGATGGTGTTGAGGTGTTCGATGGTTATCGTGGGACAAATTTCACTCTGAAGGTGATGCTGTTCTGCACTATTAATGATTTTCCGGCGTATGGAAATCTTTTGGGTTACATTTTTAAGGGTCACAATACATGTTCTATGTGTGAGGAAGGAAGTGATTTTACGCAGCTGAAAAATAGTCGAAAGACTGTCTATCTCGGTCATAGGAAATTCCTCTCAGCAAAGCACAAGTTACGAGAAAACGGGATTCATTTTGTTTGGGGGAGGGAGAGGAGGAAGGCACCCAGAATATTGAGTGGGTTTGCCATCAACAGCAAAGTGAAAAAAGATATCAAAAGTGGTTGCCTTAAATGATTGACCTTGGAATAAAAGATTGATATTCTTAGATTTTCCGTATTGGGAAACTCTGGAGGTTCAACATTGTTTGGATGTGATGCATATAGAGAAAAATGTGTGCGAGAGTTTAATTGGTTCTCTACCAAACATTCCACATAAGACAAAGGACAGCTTGAATGCACAGAACAACCTAGTTAAGCTTGGTATAAGAGTTGATTTAGCTCCTGAGGTGAGAGGTAAACGGATGTACCTACCACCAACCCCTTACAATCTTTCTATCAACTAGAGGAGGTTGGTCTGTGAGTGCATTGGGGGAGTCAATGTGCCATCTGGCTACTCTTCCAATGTAAGTTGGTTTGTGAATGATAAATTGCGTCTTAATGCACTGAAATCCCATGATTGTCATGTGTTGATGGAACAAATCTTGCCCGTGGCTATCTATGGGGTCCTGGAGAAGAGATGAGATTCTGCATCATTTGCATGTGTTTCTTTTTCAACTTCATTTTTCCGTAAGAATATCAGTAGAAAACATCTAAATGAGTTGGAGCGCTAGGGGATACTTGTGCTTTGTTTGTTTGAGAAGTATTCCCCCCCAAAATTATTTGACATTATGGTCCATCTTGTAGTCCATGTTGTCAGGGAAATTAGAATATGTGGTCCTGTTGGGATGTATTGGATGTGCCCGTTTAAGCATCACATGGGGGTTTTCAAGGGTTATGTACACAATCGATGCTGACCCGATGCTAGCATTGTCCAGAGGTATGTCATAGGAGATTATTGAGTATTGCACTTCAAATTTGCAAGGGAAAACAACAGTTAGAGTTCCCCAGCATGTCTACAGTGGTAGGAAGAATGGTATCCCACGTTCAAAAGGTACGCAATACGCACCATCTAATGTTGAGTAGATGAAAGTTCATCTTTATATTTTGCGTAATAGTAGTGAGACTTCTATTTATGTTGATGAGCCCATGTCATTATTGGAAGAACTCTATCCTGAATGGCCATCGAACCAATTGCAACTTGAGAATTACGCAATGCTTGATAATTGGTTTTATAGTTGTTGTAATGTGGACGGGATCCCGCCTAAACTTCGTACGTTAGCAAGGACACCAAGTTGCACGGTTAAGAGATACCAGGGCTATGATATCAATGGATACCATTTTTTGACTGTTTTAAAGGATAGCAAAAGTACAACTCAAAATAGCGGGGTTTTTTTGGAAGCTGAATCCATGTGGCAGTCGAGCAAGAGAGACAAAAAACCAATCTTTACACTACCACAGAGACCCCCCTCTAGCACCGGTTTTTTTGTTCTTGCACTGGTTTTTTCCTAAAAAAACCCGGTGCCTAAGTAACCGATGAAACGGTTTCACCAGTTGGAAAAAAACCGACGCTAATTCCCTACTCTTAGTATTGGTTTTTTTGTTAGCACCGGTTTTTAAACCGGTGCTAATATGTAACGTGATAGCACCGGTTTTTTTGTTAGCATCGGTTTTTCAACCGATGCTAATTTAGCACCGGTTTTTTTTGTTAGCACAGGTTTTTCAACTGGTGCTAATTTTAGGACCGGTTTTGTTTAGTGGCACCCATTTTTTAACCTGTGCTAATTTTAGCACCGATTTTTTTTAGCACAAGTTTTTTAATCGGTGCTAAATTATTTACAACAACTAAAAAAACCCCTTCCCCTGAAAGTGGTAGCGAGGAAAGGAAAAAGACCCAAAATTAACAATTTATTAGGACATTAATTTAATAATAAAATTAACTTCACAAAATTGATAATATAGAAATAAAACCGAAAAAGGTTATGATACAAAATTAATAATCTTTAGTCTATGATCCTTAAAAATGCTCAGATGTACCGTTCCACATGCTTATAACTACAAACTTCAATTTAGTTTTCAAAAATGGTAGGGGGGAAAGGTAAATGTAACTAAATCCGTAAATCTTACCTTGGAAGGATCATTGTATGTTCAGAAGCCAATGCCTGGAACATACTTAAGACAAATTGGAAATCCTCTGTATATTCAAACAGACAAAGGAATCAAACATACACACAAAGGGGCTACGTAGTTTAGATCTAAATAAACATGGAGAAAAAAAAAGAGTAATCAAAACTCCACTCAACACACAAGTATATCTCATTATGTTTTACTTTTGAAAATAATGTCACAAGATAAATAAGAAAAGGTTTAGTGAATGCATACTGACTAGCCTATGATCATGGAACAGTGTACCATGAGGCAACTCCAATTTATGGTGGTTAAGCTTATTTATGAATATTAAACACTGCTGCATTCGATACAAAGAAGAAATGAAATATACTAAAGCTACAACCAGATAAGAACGTTTGATTCTTCATACAGTGTACAATTGGTTTGTCAGTTGATCTAAGCTTGTTGTTCAACAGTATATGAACTCCCCCTATTTTACTTTATTTTCTGGATAAACACTTGTCCCATTGAATACATAATAGGTTTCAGGAAGAAAGCACAGACACCCAAAAAAGAAAACACAAAAATAACTCTAATGCAGCATAGGATACTGGGCAGGAACTAAAGGGGTCACATTCCGCTTCAACCATTTATGAGTAGCACCTTATTAAGCAGGAATAAGATATTATCATTAAAACTAAGATTAACATAATCAAGGGAAGTTTTCTAAGGAATGGATGGTAAACCCGGACAACCTATCTTTTGTAATTAGCTTGAGAAGCACTTGACCTTTTACGTTTTTTCTCCAAATCATCCTTTAAAGATGTAATTTGGGTGTGAAGAACGGCTATTTCAGACCTGTAAAAGCAAACAAGGTTCATGCAATCATGAAAAAAATTAACTTAAAACAATAAACTATTATAACAGGAAACTTCACCCTTTAACGGAGCAACTCTCTCTAAGACTGGCAATTTCTAATAAAGACAAAGCCATGGCTTCCTCTTTGCCTGCAGTTGCAACTGCCACTTCAATGCTATTAATGTCAAGTTTTCTTTAAAGCTCATGAATAGTTTCTCTTAAAGAGACAACATCGGTCTCGAGTGACTTCTTAACAATATCAGCCTACAAAACAGACGCAATACCCAAATTTTTAGCAAGAAAACTCAATGCGTTAAATAATAACAAAACAATGATGGTGTGATACCTCTGCCTTTGATTTCTCATATGTAGTTTCAAGCTGTTTAAGGGCTTATTCATTTGCTTGAGCAATACTTTTATACTGACATAATAAATAGGAAAAATTATCATATGCTTGATTCATGCTATAACGACATAGTCATTCGGTACCTGAAGCATGTGATCTTTATTCATTTGTGCCTCCTCCACCAATTTTGCAATTTCTTCGTTCTATTGAGCAACTACATAGTACACAATGAAACCGAGAATTAACAGTACCATGAACTATTTAGTAGAAACATGATATGAATAACAAATATAAGCATAGGTTTAAATTCAAAGCTTCTCTGATGCGTAAAAAGTGACACACGTATGATGTATGGTCTACTAGCACTATTGTTATAAGTTAGAAATATTAAGCTTCTATATAGATGCTCCAAACCAATGCTGAAGTTGTTCAAGCAAGTCTTTAGTTATATCTACTATCCATTCTACTACCAAATACAGTACTATGCATGAACAATCACAAGGGGAAAGGGGAAAGGTTCATTTAGTATCGTTGACTTTACTAATGCCCTCATTGCTTTACTCAAGACAAAGAAGGGTTCACAATTTGAAGTGACATCCAATTTACCAATTAAATAGAATGCTAACCTTCCACCAGGTCTAATGTATGCATCCCATGCTCTTCGAACCTACACACAAATGGCAAAAGTTAGTGATCAATTGGAAAATTCTTAGCCATCTTGCTCTACAATAGTTTTCTCGCCTAGTTTTTAGAGATGATGTTCACTAGAACATTGAAATTTATTCATGCTTTCTCAGCACATTTTGCAACAAAAAGAATACTTGAAGGAGTGCCTATATTGGAAATTTCTGTTGACGGATTTGACTATTGAATTGACATCTAGAAACATATCAAGAATAGGGAAGAAGTAAAACTTACTTCAATAAGGGCACCCATATCAGGCAATTGATAACATGAGCACAAATAAATACTGCTTACATCATATCCTAATATTTGTTTCTCCTCTTTGGCCTTGTGTTTTGATATTAGCTTCATTTCTTCCACCTGAATGCACAAACCAACTAATTAGCTAGAAGCTATACTCAGTTCCCAACTGTATAGGAAACAATTCCAAGTGACAAGGAATAAAATAAAAGTTACACCTCTTGGAATGGAAAAGTTAGAAGCTCGTATAAGCTATACAAGAAACATTTGTGACTGGTTAAAAGCCAAGGTTCACCCTATGCTACATCAATTCTCAAAGACTAGAAGATAGGTGCAATAGTGAATCAAATAATACATAACAGATCACATGAGTACAGTGAGTTCCATCTGATTGACAACGCATAAGAACTGGCACACTGCTCCTTTAAATGTTCATATACAGATCCTAAGGCACATTAAGGCTTCCTCCCAGAAACAAGAAGTGGCAGGAATATCTTAATTACAAAACAAAACAATTTCAGTACTCCAAGAAATTCACCATGTTAATATTCTCAATCAAAACACAAAAAGGCACCAACGACATCAGATTATTCGAAAAACCAAGCAAAGCAGCCACAAGCAGAAAAAATAGCAAAGAATCCAGTGATCATTACCTTTCCTCGGGCAACTTCCTTGGCTATCTGTCTAGCCCTCCACTCATCAGCTTCTCCGTCATATTGCTCAAACTTCTCAAGCTTCTGAATATATGAAAAACAAAACAATTTAATCAAAATCACAACCAGC
Organism: Rubia yunnanensis; assembly: GCA_037428765.1. NCBI lineage: Eukaryota > Viridiplantae > Streptophyta > Magnoliopsida > Gentianales > Rubiaceae > Rubia > Rubia yunnanensis. The sequence goes on from CM075061.1 coordinate 131,063,004, forward strand.
TCTAGAAACAACAACCAACTCTAGAAACAACAAGTATTGCAATCAGAAAGCAATATATAAAAGATCTTCGCCTTCTTCTTAGCAATCTGCTTCCTCCTCCTATTCCTCCATAGTTTATTCCTCTTGTGCTTCTGCAACTTATCTCCCAATCTCACTATGTTTAACATCTCTAGCTCTTTCTCCCTGCAGACCGATCGAAATTAACCCTGGAATTTGAGAAATCTAATTCGATTGAAACATTTTACTGTTTTAAGCAGTTTCTTATAGTGCTTTAGCGAGGCTGAAGGTCTCGTGCAAGTTTTTAAGGGTGGATGTTGCTGGTGTTCCAGAAGGTGCTCGATGGCGGGAAAACGGAGATGACATAACTGGAGTCCATGGCGGTGGGGTGAACTTGCCGGGCATAAAGGGATTTATCAGTGTGGAACTGGTGCTTCTTCAGCTTGTTACAAGACATTATTCATGCCTCCGCCCTAGCTCTGCCACCTCCTGGCTCTTCCTTAGCTCCGCCATACCACCAGTCACCAGAAAGAACCGTGCCCCTACTTCTGCCCTAGCACGCCACCTCCTAGCTCTGCCCTAGCTCCGCCAGAAACTCACACCACCAGCCACCAGAAAGAACTGTGCACCATCGCTGCTCTAGCTACGCCACCCCCTACCTCAGCCTTAGCTTCGCCACCTCCTAGCTCTGCCAGAAACTCTATCCCCCACCGCACCACGCCGCTTTACCACCACTTCTCCATAACTACTCCAATCGAACCACTGTCGCATAGCCGCTGACTCATCTCCAATCGATCCACCGCGCCCACACCAATGGAATCACCATCGATCATTGATTAGTCGAGCATCAATAAGGAAAACACAAAGGATGAATTTTGGGAAGAAAGAAAATGAAAAAAATAAGGGTAGGGTTTCCTTTTTTATTTTTTTTCACAGCGGTATAATGAGGACATGAGTCAAGTAAAGTTTGACCATTGATAAGTTAAAGTCAACTTAGTCACTAGTATTTATATGTAGAAAGTCAAGTAAAGTTTGACCATTGATTAGACAAAGACAATCATTTTTATTAGTATTTATTATATACTAATTCAAATAAAGTTTTACCGTTAATTAGTTAAAGTCAACTTTGTTATTAGTGTTTATTTATTGAAAGTCAAGTAAAGTTTGACCATTGATTAGACAAAGTCAACCCAGTTATTAGTGTTTATATATTGAAAGTCGAGTAAAGTCTGACCGTTGATTAGTTAAAGTCAGCTTAGTCACTAGTGTTTCTATATAGAGAAAGTGTCAAGTAGAGTTTGACCGTTAAGTAGTTAAAGTCAACTTTTTTTATTAGTGTTTATTTATTGAAAGTCAAGTAAAGTTTGACCATTAATTAGTCAAAGTCAACTTAGTTATTCGTGTTTATATATTGAAAGTCAAGTAAAGATTGACCGTTGATTAATTAAAGTCAGCTTAGTCACTAGTGTTTCTATACAGAGAGAGAGTCGAGTAAAGTTTGACTGTTGATTAGTTAAAGTTGGCTTAGTCACTAGTGTTTCTATACAGAGAGAGAGTTAAGTAAAGTTTGACCATTGATTAGTTAAAGTCAACTTAGTCACCAGTATTTATATATAGAATGTCAAGTAAGGTTTGCCCGTTGATTAGACAAAGTCAAACATTTTCATTAGTATTTATTATATACTAATTCAAATAAAGTTTGACACTTAATTAGTTAAAGTCAACTTTGTTATTAGTGTTTATTTATTGAAAGTCAAGTAAAGCTTGACCATTGATTAGACAAAGTCAACCTAGTTATTAGTGTTTATACATTGAAAGTCAAGTAAAGTTTGACCGTTGATTAGTTAAAGTTAGCTTAGTCACTAATATTTCTATATAGAGAGAGTCAAGTAAAGTTTGACCGTTGATTAGTTAAAGTCAACTTAGTCACTAGTATTTATATATAAAAAGTCAAGTAAGATTTGACTGTTGATTAGACAAAGTCAAATATTTTTAATAGTATTTATTATACACTAATTCAAATAAAGTTTGGTCTATCTAAACTTCACACCAGACTGGTCCATATTGCACCTATTCTTGTCTGTTGGTCATTGTGGAAGGCAAGAAACAGGAAAGTTTTTGATAACCTCACTCCGCATTGTGATAATATCCTTAAAGAGGTCAAAGAAAACATCTATTTATCTTTTGCTGCCTTTCCCATTGGGATATCTAGACAGATTGACCATGAACTTGCTTCAGAAGGTTATATTCCACTGATTTTAAAACCTCCAAAACCTCCCATCATCACAGTTACCTGGCTGAAACCTGATTGGGGCATAAAAATCAATGTAGATGCCTCATGGCATCACTCCAAAAAAGCAGGCATTTCAGTCATCATAAGGAATAACGAAGGTTTTTTACATGCCAGGGGGTACTATGTTGTAGCAGATTCACCATTGCATGCTGAAACTCTAGCTATTCAATGTGGGGTACAACTAGGATTATCTTATACATCTCAACAGGTTGTGATTGAATCTGACTGTCTGATAGCTATTAATATGATCTTACACCCTTCTGTTAGACACTGGAAATTTTTCAATCTAATGGACAATATTCAGATCTCTTTGGGTAATACTAAACTGAACCACATTTTCAGACAAGGAAACCAACCTGCTGATGATCTTGCTAAGTACATGTTACTTACTAAGACTCACCAAACTTTCAGTTGGTCAAATCTGCCTGCAAGAACAAAAGGGTTACTCTGTCTAGATAACCTGGAAGTTCCTACAGTTAGATCCCCTTATTTGGTGAACTGATGCTACTAACCGCTTTCTTCTGTTTCATTGTCAGGAACTGATGCTACACTGCAGCAACATTCAAACAGAGGACTTCTATTCAGGCTTCAAGCTTCAGGCCTTCTTGTCCCAAACTCTACTTCAATCTGCTCATCACTCAGCCCTGTTGCTTCTTCAGTTGCAGCAACTCATCTGCCTTACCCATTCTGAGCAGCACCCCAATTTCTTGCATTGGTGCTTCATAGTTGTACTTGTACATTTTGTATCATTCTGCCTGATGCTCCTATTTTCCTAGTGATATAGGTGGCTAAGTGGTGTTTCGATTCATCGATCACCGACCTGCTCCTTATAATTTCTAGGTATAGAAAGCAAGGCATATCTCATGGTTTGTCTGATCTGATAGGAACTTTTTGTCCTATAGATCCACTCCATTGTTTTGGAAGCAGTAGCTATTGCTTCTTAGTCTAGGCTTCTTTTTCAGCTTAGTAGTTATTTTGTACTGATTGAGCCTCCAGGGCTAAATGTTGTTAGTTTCTTTTAATCTTATGGGTTTAGGGTGCCCAATATAATTCCCTCCACCTCATGGTGGTTTTCATTTTAAAAAAAATAAATAAAGTTTGACCATTAATTAGTTAAAATCAACTTTATTATTAGTGTTTATATATTGAAAGTCAAGTATAGTTTGACCATTAATTAGTCAAAGTCAGGCCAGTCATTAGTGTTTATATATTTAAAGTCAAGTAAAGTTTGACCGTTAACTAGTTAATGTTGTATTTATGTATACTAAATCAATTAAGGGTTGAATGTTAATTGGTTAATGTAAACAAATTTTATTCTTATTTGTATATATTAGTTCAGTAAAGGTTTATCGTTGATTAATTTAACTTAGTTATTAGTTAAAGTCAACAAAAGAAGTGTACGATTTTGAAAGTTAAAAAAATAGCTTTGAGCGGCTGCGCAGCTGCTCCCAGCTCATGAACTTTCTGGGAAGATTATTTGAAATTCTTGGCGAAGATTATAAATTCATTGGCGGAAAAATTGAACTTTAAAAAATTTCGATGAGTATTTAGAATTTTTTGGTGGGAAGATTGAATTTAAAGTTTTTGGCGATTTCTTTGGTGGGAAAATTTTTTTGACGATTTCTTTAGCGGGAAATATTAAAAAATTTTAAATTTTTTAGCACCGGTTCAAACTGGTGCTATTTTCTTCCAAAACCGGTGCTATTTTTTAATTTTTAGCACCGGTTTTTAAAACCAGTGCTAATTGTTTTCCAAAATTGGTGCTATTTTAAAATAATTGGCTATTTCTTTGGTGGGAAAATGAATTTTGAAAATTTTTAGTACCGATTTTTAAAAACTGGTGCTAATTATTTAAAAAACCAGTGCTATTTCTTTATTTGAGCACCGATTTTTAAACCGGTGCTAAGTTTTACTTTTTAGCAACGGTTTTTAAAATCGGTGCTAAGTTTTAATTTTTAGCAATGGTTTTTAAAACCGGAGCTATTTTTTAAGAAAACCGGTGCTATTTTGAATTTTTTGGTGGGAAGATAAAATTTTACGAATATTTAGCACCGGTTTTAAAAAATTGGAGCTAATATTTCCAAAACCGGTGCTATTTAAATTATTTTGGATATTTCTTTGGCGGAAAAATGAAAATTTTAAATTTTTAGCACCGATTTTTAAAAACCATGATGTGGCAGTGTTGCCATGATGGCATTTTATGGGGTCATCGAGGAGATTTGGGAGTTTGATTATGTGGAGTTTAAAGTGGTAGTATTCAAGTACCTTTGGGTTGAAAATCGTGCTGGGGTACGTACAGAGATGCCCATGGGTTTTACACTAGTTGACTTGAATCGTGTGGGATATGAGAATGACAAGTTCATCTTAGTTGTTCAAGCTCGCCAGGTGTTTTACATCAGAGACCCAAGCAATGAGAAGTGGCATGTTGTACTCCATGGTAATAGGTACTTTTTTTATGATGAAATTGGAATTAACGTCAAATCTGATATTACAGAGTTTTCGTTTGCTTTCCTTAGTTTGGAGGACATCGGTGGACTATCTGTAATTATCCGAATACATAGGGATGGACTGTGGGTGGACGAGAATAGAAATATTGTGGGTGGCGATGTTGGCTTGAAGAGGAAGAGATAGGGTGTTCCATTTGTAATTTGATCACTTTTGTACCCTTTAGGACCGTTTTGTTTGGCCTAGAGAGTATTTTTAGTGGAATTACGTACCTATGTTTGAAAATTGTAGGTTCCTAAACTAACGTTTATCAAAAAGCATAATGTATGGTTATTCATAGCACCGGAAAAAACGTTTAATACCAGTTCTATTGATTTAGGAACATGCTCTATCTTTAAGCAGAGTACATGAAAATAGAGTTTGAGCACCGATTTTTATGCACCAGATAATGTACCGATGCTCAATAGTTAGATAGAATAAATAAAATGATGTTTAAGCATTTGTGTAGGGCTACTTTAATAACAAGCACTGGTATAGGGATTTTTTTAGCACCAGTTGTTGTACCCGTACTCAATACTTAGTCAGAAAAATATGAGTTGCTCTATGTTTCATATTAAATTGATTTTCAAGCAGTTGCGTAAAGCTTCCTTCGTATGGAGAACAAATATTTTATGTTTTTACAGCACCGATATTTCACAGGTGATCAACACTTAGTCAGAAATATCCCTCATTTCCCTCTAGTACAGTTCTGAATAAGAAAAATACATGCCCAGGCAGCTGTGTAGGGCTGCATTTATTTTATAGCACTAGTATGCTCAAGTACCGGTGCTAACAAAATCTGCTCTAATCGAACTTCCCCGTTCACATTTTCTTAGAGAAAACCCTATATCCTTCCTTAAAGGCGACCAAGATTCAAAAAGGTATTGTTCTCTCACTCAGAGCACTGCAGGAAGTGGAAATCTATTACTTTTGTGAATGATTCCTTATTTTATCAAAGTTTCACATCAAGATTGTGGAAATTCCGAAAACAAGATCACTTTGGATTGTTATATGTGCACCTTGTTTCGCAATTACTTGTGTTTTATAATGAACATGATGCTATCCTTGTTGTTTATGTACAAATGTACAATGCCGTAATAAGATTATTGTTGAAATTGTGGTAAATTGTCAATGCAAACAAGGTGTTTGATGAATGATAAATTAGTGTTTCACAGATCACCAGCTGAATTCTCTGAGGTAAGGTATTAAGTCCCCCTTTTATTCTGTATCTTCTATTTTAATTAATAAATGGGTAGGGTCTGCCAAACCCCCCACCATCATAGGTGGATTTATTTTAAAAAAAGGTGTTTGATGAAATGCCTCTATGACAATGTACAAGATGGTCACCATATCCAAAACAAAGAGGCCTAGGAAAGAAAGGTGTTCTTCACCCTCAGAAGGCTCGTATCTGAAGGTGACGGAGGAGAGATTTGTGTCTGACAAGGCAATATCGCTAACCCAGAGTTACAGAATAAGGAAGCATTATCCAGAACATGGAATTGATGCAAATTCACTCTTTTAAGACCCTATTATGAAATTAGGCTGGGAAAAGCTTTGTGCTACACCTCCTGCATTCAACTTTACCATCGTTGCCGAGTTCTACAAAAAATTGAGTTGTGGATTGAGCACGGAAAAATTTTTATGCCGTGGAAAATATGTCCCCTCACCCTCTAAGTTATCAATGAACTGTATGGATTTCCCAATGTAGAAAATGAGGATGAGATGTTGGCGCTGATATATGAGGATGATGATATGAATGATGAGTATCAAGGAGATTGGTTCAGTGCATCACAACTGAAGGTACCAATGTGGATGCTCTCGTGTTTCTTTGGTAGACAAAAATTCTGAAGAAAACACTAACTCTGGAAATGAATGTATGGTACGACTTTGTGGCCTCCCTTATCGACCCAATCACGGTTAAAATTGAAGTGCACAAGATGAGGATAATCAAGTTGTATGCCATTAAAAAGAAACTTTGTTGGAATGTAGGAGAGGGAATTCATCAGTCCCTTACCTAGGACAAGGAGAAGTCTGGCTCGTATAGTTTTTGCAGTCTGATCTCTTTACTTTGTGGATTTGCAGGTGTACCTAACTATGAAAATGACACATGGGGTCATCCTATGACACAAATTGCTATAGATTCATTCTACGATAATGTTTCTCCTACCTCTGCTATGTCGATTGAATCTCGGGTCACCACACTCGAGAGTGCGATTGAAACTCTGCGGGTGGATTGCCAATTCAGGAGTAGATGGTGTGACCACATGGGGAAAGTAATGAGCTACTATTATTTTGAAGCAGTGAAGGCGATCAGTCATTTCCCGTCATTTGATGGGGACAATGCAGCTGGCCGCGAGGAAGTGGAACCATCCTCCCATTATTATTCATGAAATTTCCTATTTAGAAATATCGTAACTTGACATTTGCATTTGGTGTTGTACTAAGACTGTGATTGATATACACATGGATAATGATGATTTCTATATTGAATTCAGTTAGTTTTTCAAAAGTAGGAGTTGTAAAAATTATAGTGGAACAACGCAGCCGTACACAACCGCCTTATCAGTCTTTAGCACAGGTACAACACCTTAAAGGCACCGGTATGGAAGATTTGAGCACCATCTTATCACTAAATGTAAGACAATGCCATTTCTATTAACGTAAAAAATAATAGAAGATTAGTCACATAACAAAAACCATATAAAATTGTGAATACTAAGATTTAAATGTTTTGGAGTTGTGGGAACATGGAGATCACACATAATTGTTTAATTAGGTCTAACTTTTTCCTACATGTAATGATGAAAGCAAGCAATGAATAGAACAATGAATGTCATTGTACCTGATATTAATAGTAATTGTAAATAATTGAGCAAAGAATGTGTTGTACTTACGGGAACAAACAATTTTGTAGAACATTAAAGTAGATGCAATGACAAAAATGTGTTCTACTTACATATGAATCAATTTAAGGCATAGCCTATTATGCTTGAAAATTCCCCTACTCATCGAGTCGATGCAATATACTCGATCGATTTCCAGTACGAAGACGAGAAAAAACAAATGGCTCCTATAAAAAAAGCAAACAACAAAAATACCTAATACGGTTATGAATACTTAATTTATTTTTTTTAAAACAACATATATGGGCGGTGTTGCTTCCAGTGGGGCAAACAACACACTTAGAATAAAACCACTATTTAATTAATCTTGGGCATGCAATAGAACTTACTCTCGATTGTATGGGAAGACGTACATCCTTGCCCAAGTGAGGCACATGAGAGTTGAAACCTCATCCGTAGCCTATTCGACCCCTGATTTGCCTTTTGAACAAGAGAATTCGAACCAGCCAGAATAAACTGGATGTGGCATCAATCAACCATCCTATCACATAGGTATCTGGAAAAATAATATTGTAATTGAAACAATTATAATCAAACATCTATAATAATTTAAGCATGCAATTCTTACGATGCCCATATATCAAGTTGGAACCCACTGATCCACTCCATTTCGTTCTCTGTCTAAGCTGCTCATGAACAATTTTAGCTTGTCAGTAAATATGGCTGTGTAGACTTCTTCTGATCCGAACACCTCCGCGTTGAAATTTATGTAGAAGACTTTCTTAGGTCCACATATTTGTGTAGATACACTTAAAACATCATTAATATGTTGAACAACAACAATGCATTCTTTGTCTTCCGTGACCCCCTAAAAGATACATGATATTGTAATTATATTTGAGAATCTAATAATGTAAGTTGAGCTATTTATGTATATAATTCAGTAGTGGATCATATTGTAAAGGCTTAAATGAGTTATCGCAAAAATGTAATGGTCAGAAACCGACATGGGAGGATTTGATTGCCCATTCTCTGTTGATGTAGTATTTTCTTTTGCTACTTTCTAATGGGTAAAATGTTAGTTAGGCATTGAAAACAATAGTTCAGAATAAAAAAGTGTTTTGGGGTATGTTTGATCTCTCCTTTTACTGATTGAGAAACCACCTCTCCATTAGGAGTATCCTCGTGAGCGACCACCTCTTGTAAGGGAGAGTGTGTTAATATGGATCTGGAAGTCAAAGTTAGTTAATATAATTATTTGTGTAACCTCTTCTTTCTCTATGGTAGTTTTTGGTGTTAGGGTTTTATCAAGACTCCAATCTTCATCCACCACCAATTGTTTCCGAGGCGATTGCTTCCCATTCTCCTACGCGAGCAAATGAACAATAAATTATGTTTAAGTATTATCTGGAAAGATATATATGATAGGATCAAAACAAGAATACAATTATCACACCTCATCATCCTGTTGGCCGATGACACTGATCAACTTTCCGGGCCATAAAATGTTATATCCAATGGCCTCAGGGACAAATTCAAATTCTTCATGTTCAATTGCAAAGGTGCTTGCGGGATGATCACAGGTCCCGAAGCTTAACTTGCTCTCATTTGATGGGTAAGTCCGTTTCCTTATCCTTTGGAAACAAGATACCAAATGCAGCTACATCCCTTTCTCCACTATGGTTCAAAACATATAGGCAGCACTTTTTTCCTTTCGGAAAACAAAATTCAAAAAATTTTAAAAACATCAGTAGGATAATAAGTAAGTGTAATTAAGTAATCAAAATTAAATAATGTTATCAATGTAATCAATCTCAATAGGGACCAAGGTTCCTTAAAGATTCTACGGCTAGGAAAGTTGATTAAAACAAAAAATGAATTCTATAGCGGCTGAAGGCAGCAGCGCAATGCCGCTCTTTTGGTTCAGCTGGGATAAAATAAACCTCAACTTAATTTTTTGTGACTGAAAGAAGCAGTGCGCTACTGCTCTTTTGGCATAGCTGGGATAATATAAGCCTCAAGTTACTAGTTTGAGACTGAAAGCAGCAACACACTACAACTCTTTTGGTTAAGGTGGGATAAACTGTCCCTCAATTAACTATATTTCCACAGAGACATTTTCTCAGTTCAACTAAGAAAATAAAAACATGAAAATATTACTAGCCCCGAACTACAAATGTCCCAAATGAATGTGACAGCGATAAATATATGCCCACAACTAATAGCATCCAAAATTACTATAACAGAAAATCAACATCCAGAAACAAACAATCCACATCCACGAGAAAGAAACTAAAGACGACATAGAAATCAACATCCAAAATTAACGAACATCCACAATGTTCATTATCATCACATATATGCGAAAAACAAATGGGTATGTTTTTGAAATGTATTATTAAGAAACAGCAACTAAACACGCTACGTTGCTAGTATCACATTTTGGATAACATAATGTGTGACAAGGTTCATGGTACAATGTATCCTTATGGGTCACTTGATCCAGATGCTGAAGGAATGAATACCCGGTTGTCATTATTCGCAGGGTTGGATAATGTAGCAAGGAAATTGCAGGTATCCAAGTGTGGGGGAATAGGTTTACCCAATTGTCCAGCCAGCCAATTTGTTTGGGCCTTAAATAAGGCAAAAAATCTTTCGTTGAGCTCGAAAACCTCTGTGGACACATGTTTTTGAATTGAGGTTTCTTCAAATGGTTTTGTGTTTGTGCTCCCACATCGACTAGATGCATTACGGCTAACAACAATATGTGGTTGGGCCTCGTTCAACTGAGCCATTGTGGGGCAACCTCTCCAACGACCCGTATGATACTTCTACCCGTTGCTTGAACGAGAATATCTTCTTTTCCTTCTATAACCAACTCTCCCTTTCCTTCTTATCTAAAAGGTTTTTCTACTCAACAAAACATATGCAAGCCATTAGTATGCATTGCATCTGAGAATATAAATAGATTATGAATCAATTATGAATTTGGCTCACAAGCGTGGGGGCATCTCTTTTAACGGAGTCGTTGGTGTAGATTGAGAATTTCTTGTCCCAGTTATCTTCTAGGAACACCTTTGAGTGATCTGGTTTAAAATCCATGATTTCAACCAAAGCCTATGCTTCTTCTACACTTTGACCTTGATCCATAAGCTCATCAATTTTAGCCCTTCGTTTCCTCTTCTCGAGCTCAATAGCATACCTATGATTCCCTCCACTATCTGTGTGGACGTAGTCCTTATGTGATGCGCTTACTTTTGCTGCATCACTTAATGCCTACAAGTTTATTGATTAGTAATATGCTTACAAAGTAATGAAGAGAAATGAAGAGTTTTTAATGAAACCTTGAATTTAGGGGTTGATCTATGTTTCACAATTAGCTTCCATTCTTTTTTTCCATCCATCGATAATTTGTCCATGCATAAATACCTGGTTTTTTTTGCACGATGTACTTTTGTGCCACCTTAGCCTTTCAATTCATCCACTTTTCTCCCACATAAATTGTTCATTTATTTCGGAACTCTTTCAGCTCAGTGAATGTCATTTTGGTTTGTATATCTCATCGAATCTAGGGGACAAAGATATGTGTTGTCATGGAAAAATTTAATGAACTTGAAATGAACAAATGATAATGAAGGATTGGAACACACTTACGAGAATGTCTTCCCATGCATCTTTCTTTACATTGTCTGGGACAACTTTCCAATTATGCCATGTCCCAAAGCAAATTCATTGTTGAAAACCATAGCCAACATACATTAAACACCGGCTGCGCATAACTAAGGGTTCAAAGTCATTGTCGAAGAATATTTTAATGGGCTTCTTTTGCTTTGCTAGTAACACTGACTTGCACATGGTTGCACCTCTACGCTTGCAATACTCTTTAATCTCAAACTTGTCAAAGTTCCCACTCTTTTTATCTTTTGAAATAGTTCCTTCTTCCTCCCCCGTGTTGTCAGATCCCGAGATTGATTTGGATGCATCATCCACCATCTCGTTACTGACATCATAGTTGTCATTTTTTTGGACAACACAATTGTCTTCTACGCCTTTAGTACCAGAGTTAAAAAATTTCTTCTTCGCCTTCACCATTCACTCACTTGTATGAGTAAAACAAAAAATGAAATCACAACATAACACATCAAAACACGGATATCCTTCAGCACCAACCGAGAACAGATTGACCTAACAATATAATATGGAAAAAATTCAGACCACATGCATACAAAAATTTAGGTAATTTTTTTTTCAATCATAGCAAAAACATAGTAGGCAAAAAGTCTATAAATCTTAGCAAACAAATCATCTATCCAATTAAACAACTAGCAACACTAATAACCCAACAAACTTAATCAAAAACTTAAAAACTAACAGACCAACCCATATGTCTATAGATTAAACCTGGAAAAAATAGCAAATTAACCAACCCATATAACAAGTTCTTGCAGATTCCCCCCAAAAAAATCAATCATACCTTATGTGTACACACTCTCTGAAATCTTTTTCGCCACCGGCTCCGCACCACCGAATCTCCGACCAAGAGAGCCAGCAGTGAGCAAGTCGAAGAATCACATCTCGCACAAGATCACTCTAACAATGAACACGTGAACGATAACGAGAAGGGAAGTAGCAATGGGATTATGGTGCCATTAGAAGTTGACAAAATGGTGTAGATGAGAAAAGAATTGGGAGAAAGTTGTAGAAGGCCAAAGGTTCATGTGGAGGGAAGAGGGAAAATTTGGGAGGGAACCGAAATGAAATACTTGAGTCATTTGTTTTGTTTTTGTTTGACCATTAAAAATTTTTCATGCTGCTTTGTTGCACATCTTGCATATTTTTGACCATTCAATATTATCATCCTACTTTTTTCCCTTCTCCCAATGTTGTTGAAAAAGTAGTTAAATAATGCCATATGGGGGATGAGGGCAAATCAATTGAGATTGAGAATTTCCAAATATTTTTTTATTCAGTTTGGTACTGAATTTTATATAATGCAAAGTCTAGGGAAAGACTACCTTTCTACAGGCTTACAAAAAGATGGGGTTATACTGAAATAATAAAAGGTAAAAAGTCTTAGTTGCAATATTAAAAATATATTATGTAACGTGTAGTAGTTATAAAGTCCATAGCCCGGTTCATGAAATTTTATCTTCATTTCTTGTAATTTGTACTTTAAACCTTGGTCTTCCCATGACTTATGAAAAGACCGTCTTTCAAGAGATGGGCTCTTTAAATAAGGAGTAGATATATATTTGGGTCCAATTTAAAAATATATATTTCTTTACTAATTAATTAAGGTCTGGACACTGTTTAATTAAACTAGACGCACAAATTAAATTGTACGATTATATTTAGTGTTTCATATTGTTATTTTTACATATAGAATGCCCAGAGAATTAAGGTTTAACCATCAATTGGTATAAGTCAAGTCAAACATATATGTGTGGATATGTTAAAATAATGCCGGCTGGAATAGTTGCACTTAACAAAGATTGTATTTGCGTCGACAATTATGTAAGAGATGACATTCGTTAACTTTTTGGTTTACTAAGTTATGGATACATTAAAGTAGGTGCACATGTATGTTGACTAGGGTTTGACCAACCCTTGTTTTGTACGATCATAGATAACTAGTGTATATGGATCACTAATTAACTTATAGTCAATCAACCAGTGTATATAGAATGCTAACTAACTACGGTCGACTTTAGACAACTTTATGGTTTACTAAGTTATGGATACGTTAAAGTAGGTTCACAAGTATGTTGACTAGGGTTGGACCAACCCTTATTTTGTACGATCATATATAACTAGTCTATATGGATCGCCAATTAACTAATAGTCAATCAACCAGTGTATATAGAAAGCTAACTAACTACAGTCGACTTTAGAAAAATTTATGGTTTACTAAGTTATGGATACGTTAAAGTAGGTGCACGTGTATGTTAACTAGGGTCCGACCAACCCTTGTTTTGTAAGATCATAGATAACTAGTGTATATGGATCACCCATTAACTTATAATCGATCTACCAGTGTATATAGAACGATAACTAACTACGGTCGACTTTAGACAGCTTTATGGTTTACTAAGTTATGGATACGTTAAAGTAGGTATATGTGTATGTTGACTAGGTTTTGACCAACCCTTAGTTGTATAGAACACGATTATATATAGTTAACTAGTGTATATAGAATACTAATATGTAAATTAATTTCCTAAATTACGAATATATTATACATATATATTTTTTGGAAAATCAAATTTATACATATGTTAATAATAATTATTAAAGTAATATTTATTTGAGAAGATACATATGTTAATATTATTTATTAAAGTATTATTGTTTATTACATTTCAGTCCATTAGCCCAAATGACATCAACAGCATAACCCATGTTACTTTTTTCTTCACTCTTCACTTAGAGAAACCTTTCCATTCCACCAAACCACGCCCCGTTAATCCACGCTCCCTCTGCCATCCATCCAAGCTCCCTTCGTTGTCCATGCATCGTCAATCTATCGTACGCCATCCATCCATACTCATTCTGTAGTCCGTCCACCAAGCCGCACTCTGTCCACCGTCCATCCACCAAGCCACGCTCCGTCGGCCATCCATCCACCGTCTTTCAGCCTTCCATCCACGTTCCCTCCACCAAGACGTCTCTCTATCCACCATTCTTCCTTGCTCCGTTGGGAGGTCGTCGCCTTACCTCTCAAAGTTAATACTTGTAAACCCTTAATGCGTCCTATCCACAATAATGTAAATAGTGGCAAGATGGGGTCGTCCACAGGAAAAGGGATTTTTCTAAGTACTTAGACACCTATATGAGAAAACGTACTAAACACATACATACATATACATATATAAAAGCATGTAAACAAAGGGGGGGGGTTTGGTTGGATGGTTCCTAAATTAGAAAATTAAAATACAACAATTAGCAAATCAAGAGAATGATGCTAATCATGTAAACGTAAATAAAGATGTGATGAAAATACAATTACGAAGCCTTGGGCGCAATTGACTTACACTTCCAAACCTATTATCCATCATTGAACATGTGACTTATTTACTACTTTCACTACTTGTTGTGAAGACTAAACTTCTATCCTTCTTAGAGGGTAGTTTGCAAGAGTGAATTCGACATCTCTTGTCAAACCTCACCAATGACTCCCGTAGTCGAAACACGACTCAAGGTATCCCATTAATGGCATTTAGCACAAAGGATCAACAAACTCGGCAACACTTATGACCACTACACCGTGACTAAGCATTTAACCGATCTATGCATTTGCACGGGATTAGTCAAGGACGTTCAACGCTCATAGACTTCTCCCATTTGCTACAAATGATAAATATGGCAAAGAGTTCAACATTGCATATCTATCTAGCAATCATCAATCCATCAACATAATCAAAAGCTCTAAATCATACTTATATATATATTCCTAACAAGAACAGGGGGGCAATTAACCCAAATCCCCCAAACTCTAGCAAGCAATTAATACAAGCATTTCATATACTCAAGCTTTTAACAACATTAATGAAATCAATAAACACATTCAATACCCGTAAATACATAATAGCAAGAGTAATAAACAAGCTACAATTTGTTCTTAAGACATAGATTTGGAAGCTTAGGTCAATTGCTCCCAAGAGAGTAGATTAGCTAATAGAAGTCATGATAATCTAACTAAAACAACAAATCAAAGCAACTAGATGAATCAAAGAAGAAAAATGGAAGAATAGGGTTTAGAACAGTACAAATTCGCAGCTGCTGAAAAACTGGAATGAGAGGAGAGAAAAAATGGTATTTATAGTGGAAGGAAAAGAAAGTAGGATTCTGGTCAGCGGCCGTCGCGACTCGCGACGAAGTTCGTCGCGACTCGCGACGAAGTTCGTCGCGACTCGCGACGAAGTTCGTCGCGACTCGCGACGAACATGTTGGTCGCGATGAGTCCGTCGCGACTCGCGACGGTAACCAGAATTTTTTTGCATTATTTCTTCTTCTCCTCCTTGTGGCATGTAGTCATCTCCATAGTCACTCCTCTCAACTTCTAAGTCTTCAACGGTTTCAAAAGTGATCTTCAATGGCCTCCGGTTTTCACGTCTTCGAAGCAAGTCTTCAAAATCTTCGAAAGTGTAGTCTTCAATGGCCTCCGGTCTTCATTACTTTGTTACACAAAACATCTACTTAAAAGAGGTAAAAGAGCGCAAAGTTGCTCTTACCCCTCCTAAGAGGATTTCATGGTAAAACACAAGCTGTTGTAATGAAAGAGTACAAAATGGATCCTACATAGTACTAAAATAAGCATATAAAGTGGATGCATCAAACCTCCCCACACTTGAACCTTACTCGCCCTCGAGTAAGAAAAGATCCAAGTATACGAAAGGAATGATACCTCCACATCCTACTACTAATCCCCCAATTCACTACCTCACAAAACTCTCAATATTGCACATCCCAAGATTAAGATCAAATGATAATTTTCCACAACCCCTATTCCTAAATCTACCTAAACCATATCACTCTGTCAATTCATTAATTTTCCTAAGACATCTCCAAATCCAGAACTGACAATCCCAAATCCAATGATAAAAGATGAAACCAAAGGTATGCATAAAGTTCAGAGCACATGCTTCATCCTATATCAATATATCAACCTAAAAACGAAGTCTATTAATGATCAAGAATTTTACAACTTACTCCGTCTTTTCCCCGCTAAATTATCCATCCCCAAAAGATTCTCAAGATGTTGAGCTACCCGATCCCTCCGTGTGGTCACCGCAACCTTATGACTCCATCGCCGACAAATGAGTAAACACTTAATGTCTTTCAATTTCTCTCGCTTTCTCTCATTTTGCCTAGGAGCCCTTTCAGGTTTTCATCCTAGCCACACAATCATTTTTCTTTTAGCTCACACCTCACCTTTTTCCACTCATTTGACCTCTCATTTTTACCTAGGCCGCCCTTTCGGGTTTTTGACCTATCCGGGCCCCAATGTTGCCTAAGTTGCCCTCTCGGGTTTTCAACTTAGCGGGATTCTTTTTCCTTTTTTTTCATTTTTTTAATTGTTGTTGTTCCCCATCTGAAAAGTAGCAAATTGCTTCCAAATGTGAAGGTTAAGAAAAGTATCAAAACCAACATTATCCAAGTACATCAAAAGCAAAACAATATCCAAAACAAAAGGTAAAAGTATCTCCGAATCCCAACTCGCCTATCAATAGTAGATACCCCTCCCCACACTTAAAACACTACATTGCCCTCAATGTAGACTAGGGCAAAACCGTACAAAGCAAAGTATGGAAAAGGGGTAAAGCGTGATGCTCACTCTATCAATGCTATGAAGATGAAGGGCCGCCGCCGGAGTAACGCTGCTGATACTGAGTCAGCCACTCCTCGTTCCGCTGCCTCCGTGCTCTCCGCTACTCCGCTCTTGGATCGGTGCCTAATGTACCACCCGACTGGGACTGCATCTCATGGATGCGAGCGGACAGGTGTTCAATCTCCTCATCCATATCTATCAAAGCCCGGGAGACAAACCTGTTGTGCTCCAGAATCATGCTGTCCTGGCGGTGGAAACCCTCGTGCATGGTCCGCATCATCCGCTCATAGAAATCTGGCGGAGGCTGGGAGAAGTGAGGTGTGGTCTCATCTGTCGGAGGTGGAGGCTGTGGAGAGTGCTGGTGCTGGTGCTGATGGTGCTGCTGCTGATGATGCTGCTGAGGAGGAGGTAGGGTGCTATCGTCCGGCTGGACCGGGGCTGGGCCAAGGTCGTGGAGTGCACGCTGGAACTCGGCTGAACATGAAGAATCTGGGGAGATTGCTAAATCCCCCAAAGGTGTGTCGAATTCCAGTCTGGTCCGGCTGTGCTGAGGGAGGGCCATGAAGGTGATCTTTCTGGCACCGTATAACCAATGGAAGAATCCAGTGGTCCGAGTGACACTGAGCATCTCAAATTGAACCAGTCGCTCGACGGTGATCAGATAAGACGTTCGCCTCCCCAGGCGTGGGAAGTCGGTCGAAGGGACCAATCCCAAGTACCCCGCTAGAATGCTTATCATTCCTCCGACCATGATTTTCCCCTTTACCTTGTCTGCCAAATCTACAACCCTCTTCATCCAGAGCTCGGCCCACAAACCATATCCATGCCCCTCGCTCGTTAAGTGCCATAAGAAATGAATGTCATTGTCTGGCACATTCGTCGGCTCCGCGGAGCAGAAGACTGTGCCAGCTAAGAGCCTGTGCACATAACGAAGTGCGGGGTGGATGATGGAGCTGCTCTTGTCATGTGAGTTCTTGGGCCTCATGTTGATGACATTCCAGAAGTGCATGTCATCTTCAATTGACCGCTCTGGGGCATCAGGATTCAGCCTGCCCCTAATGTCAGCAGTGGCAAAACCGAAGGCCTCCTCCACCTCGGAGACGGTCATCTGCCAGGAGATGTCATCTAGGTGAAAAGCGATATACTTCTCACATGGTTGATCGTCCCTCATGCTGCGAATACGGACGGTGGACAAGAAATCCAGCGTGTACCTCCGGTAAGTGGGCGCGCTCTTGCTCATGAATCCCTCCATTCCCCCTTTGGCGAGGAGGCATCTGACAGGCTGCACAAGGCCGAGGGTATCCAACGTGGGAATATCAACAAAACTGGTTTCCTTGAGCAGGCGTCTCTGTAGGACCTCCCATCTGTCGGCATAGGACCCGGTGATCCGGGTCAAGCCCATGTATCTATCCGGAGGTGGAGGCGCAGAACCTGATCCTGAAGCCGGAGGAGGTGGAGCGGTGGTGTGATCGTCCCTAGTCATCGCCCTGGACCTCTTTTTGGGGGCCATATCTATCAATCACCAGCAAACAGAACAAACAGGTCAAATGCGAAAAATAGATGTATATGCAATATGGCAAGTCTGTGACCAATCTCAAACTAGTTTATGATGATCGGCTGAAATGAAAACAGTTTAACTAGTTCAAATCATATGCACAATTGAATGTACAATATGCATTTTTGTCCAGAAGCGCATATCATCAAATTCAAGAAGTTGGCACATAGTCGAAATAGATACGCTATGTTATATGTCAAACTCACAATGAGGCTTAGTGGGATTAACCATTAACATTTCGTTCACAATGTTCACATTGATGACCATGTTAACATGGAACACAGCATAGCACAACAATACTTTAGTATACTAACAACTATGTGCAGTAAACACGAGTGTATAAATCTAAAACCATCCCAACTGCACAATTTCCAAACCGAGTATGCCCAAGCAGAATACAGACAGTCTATGGCAGGAAGGAAAATATGTAAACAACACCCACAAGATAAAATATTTGCAGCACTACAGCATACCCACAATCGACCAGAACCGAGAATAGAAATTGGAATCACAATACAACACAATGGTAACCAAATTGAACACATATAGAATATATGCAAAATCATAAACATAGTTCAATAGGGTTAAGAGGTGTACCGATACCGCTTAGGACGAGGAGAGAAAGGAAAAATCGGCAGCCCACAATGAATCGGGGCTCAAATCGGCCACGGCGTAAAAAATCTAGGGTTTCGGTTAGGGCGTGGGGCGTCAAAGATACGGCGTGGCAACGAGGCAGCGGCGGTGATGGCGATGAGATGGCGGCAGTGTGGAGATGGCGGCGGCGTGGAAGGTGAGGATGTGGAAAAGGTATTGGGTGAGGATGTGGAAGAGGTATCGGGTGAGGATGTGGAAGATGTACTGTTCCCTCGCTATTTAAATCAGAACCAAAATTTTTTTTTCTGTATGCTCGACCGTCGCGACTCGCGACAACTCTCATCGCGACTCGCGACGAGCATCGCGAAGAAGTCGCGAGTCGCGGAAAGCGAAACCTGTATGCAAAAATGCCCTGAGTCCGTCGCGACTCGCGACAACGCTCATCGCGACTCGCAACGGGCGTCGCGAGGTAGTCGCGACTCGCAGAAAGTGGGATCCGAAAGGGTTAAATTCCTCCAAAATCTCTGAGTCCGTCGCGACTCGCGACGAGGCTCATCGCGACTCGCGACTAGTGTCGCGAGGTAGTCGCGACTCGCGATAAGTGGGATCCGAAAGGGTCAAATTCTGCAAAAATCTCTGAGTCCGTCGCGACTCGCGACGAGGCTCATCGCGACTCGCGACGAGGCTCATCGCGACTCGCGACGGGCGTCGTGAGGTAGTCACGATTCGCGGAAAGTGGGATCCGAAGCCCAAAAATTTCGCACAAAATTCCTGAGCTCGTCGCGACTCGCGACAAAGCTCATCGCCACAGGCAACTAACCTGGCACTTAGAAAATTTTTTTCTGCTTCTTTCTCTTGTCCAAGTTCTTCCTTTTCGAATTTAAGTAGTTCCCCCTTCCAAAATCCAATGCCTTGGCTTCAAAATATCTACAAAATCATGGAGAAAACAACCCGTGAAAAGCATAAAGCAAAACAATGAAAGCTTAAAACTAAAAAACATCAACAGAAAGTCACGAATGACAATCCGGATGATCAAAACCAAGTTTATTTAACGTCGTCGGCACGACTTACTTCCCTCCTTGGAGCTTAATCGCAAATCGGATCGAGGAGATGAACGTCCTCCCCTTTTTCCGGTACAAAAGTCTCGTGGTAAGGTTTCAAATGTTGTCAATTAACCTTGAAGGTATTGGACTTAGCTCGATCTAAAATTTCCACCGCCCCATGCGGGAAGACCTTAACCACCTCAAAAGGACCGATCCATCGGGACCGTAACTTACCTGGGAATAGGCAAAGGCGAGATTGGAATAAGAAGACCTTCTGACCAACGTCAAAATCCTTCCTGATGATCATCTTGTCGTGCCATGCCTTTGTCTTCTCTTTGTATATCTCGGCGTTCTCATAGGACTCCCTCCGGATTTCATCCAGTTCCTCTAATTGTAACTTCCTATGCAAACCGGCTTCATCTATATCAAGATTAAACTGTTTTACCGCCCAATAAGCCTTGTGCTGAATTTCTACCGGTAGGTGACAGGGCTTACCAAACACTAACCGGTATGGGGACATACCGATTGGTGTCTTGTAAGCCGTCCTATACGCCCACAGGGCATCATTCAACCGAGAACTCCAATCCTTCCGGTTAGGATTAACCTTTTTTTGAAGGATGGACTTGATTTCCCGATTGGAAACTTCGGCTTGCCCGTTGGTTTGTGGGTGATAGGCGGTAGATGTCTTGTGAGTGACTCCATACTTCTTCAAGAGTGCTGCTATGGTCCGATTGCAGAAATGGGTGCCACGGTCACTAATCAAGGCTCGGGGTACCCCAAACCTAGAAAAGATGTTATCTTTTAAGAATTCTGCAACCACTTTAGAATCGTCAGTCCTAGTGGGTTTTGCTTCAACCCACTTCGATACATAATCAACAGCAAGAAGAATGTACGTAAAGCCATAAGAACTAGGGAAAGGCCCCATAAAGTCAATACCCCAAACATCAAAGATTTCACAATACAAAAGAGGTCGTTGGGGCATTTCATTCCTAGTGGAGATATTTCCTACCCTCTGGCATTCATCACAAGACTTGCAAAAAGTGTATGCATGCTTATTCAACGAAGGCCAATAAAACCCACTCTCTAAAACTTTTCTAGCGGTTCTCTTGGCTCCAAAATGACCGCCGCAAGCATGAGAATGACAAAACTCAAGAATTGAGTGAACTTCACTATCAGGGACGCATCTCCTAACAACTTGATCCGCACAATGTCTCCACAAAAAGGGATCATCCCACACATAATATTTTGCATCACTCCTTAACTTATCCTTTTGGGCCTTAGAAAAATGATGAGGGAATTTATCAGCGACAAGAAAGTTTACAATGTCGGCATACCACGGTTGGAGATCCCTAATGCGATTAATGGTGAACAATTGTTCATCAGGGAATTCCTCCCGTAGTTGCTCCTTCATTGCTGGGCTTACCTCAATGTCTTCCCCCGGAGTCAACCGGTTCAAATGATCGGCCACAAGGTTTTCAGCGCCCTTCTTATCCCGCACCTCCAAATTGAATTCGCTCAAAAGCAGGATCCACCTAATCAATCTTGGCTTAGACTCTTTCTTCGTCATTAAATGACGAAGCGCTGCATGGTCAGTGTATACAATAACTTTTGTACCAAGCAAGTAAGCTCGAAATTTTTCCAAAGAGAATACCACTGCTAGCAACTCCTTTTCAGTGGTGGAGTAGTTCCGTTGGGCTTCATTTAGGGACATGGATGCGTAATAGATGGCATGAGGTGCTCTCCCCACCCTTTGACCAAGCACTGCTCCAACAGCGTAGTCACTCGCATCGCACATTATCTCAAAAGGCAACGCCTAATCCGGGGGTTGTATGATAGGGGCCGAGACCAACCTTTCCTTCAATGTATCGAAGGCCCCTTGACACCTCTCATCCACTACAAATTCCACCTCCTTTTGCAACAATTTGCATAGAGGAGATGCTATCTTTGAGAAGTCCTTGATGAACCGGCGATAGAATCCTGCATGGCCAAGAAAAGAACGCACTTCGCGCACATTAGTAGGATAAGGCAAAGTTTGAATCGTGTCTATCTTTGCCTTGTCAACCTCAATACCATTAGAGGAGACAACATGGCCTAAGACAATACCTCTCTCCACCATAAAGTGACATTTCTCAGAATTTAGCACTAGGTCAGTTTCAATGCAACGGTTAAGAACTTGCGCTAAATGTGCTAAACAATCGTCAAAGGAATTACCATGAACAGTGAAGTCATCCATAAATACCTCGACAAAATTTTCAACAAATTCTGAGAAAATGCTTACCATACACCTTTGGAAGGTTGCGGGGGCGTTACATAGCCCGAAAGGCATGCGTCGGTAAGCAAATGTATCGAAAGGGCATGTGAAGGTGGTCTTCTCTTGGTCTTCCGGAGCGATAGCCACTTGAAAATACCTCGAGTATCCATCCAAGAAACAATAGTAGGGGTGGCTTGCTAACCTCTCAAGCATTTGATCAATGAACGGTAAGGGAAAGTGATCCTTCCGGGTTTCTGCATTCAATCTCCGGTAGTCAATGCAAACTCGCCACCCATTTTGAACTCGGGTGGGCACCATTTCACCCTTCCCATTTTCAACGACTGTCATTCTACTCTTCTTTGGTACCACCTGAGTTGGGCTCACCTACTTGCTATCCGAAATTGGGTAAATCATGCCTGCTTGAAGCAATTTGAGGATTTCCGCCTTCACCACATCCATCATAGGCGGGTTCAAACGGCGTTGGGGTTGTCGGACGGGTCTCGCACCTTCTTCCAACAAGATTCTGTGCATACAAGTGGATGGACTTATGCCTTTGATGCCGGCAATAGTCCATCCAATTGCTTCCTTGTTCTCCCGCAACACCACCATCAACTTTTCTTCTTGCTCCTTGGTGAGCTTGCTCGAAATGATAACTGGAAGCGTCTCGCCTTCCCCAAGAAATGCATACTTAAGATCATCTGGCAAAGGTTTAAGGTCAAGCACCGGGGCTTTCACAAGCGAGGGGAGGAATTCCGGTTCCTCGAGTTCCTCTAAGAGTAGAGGAGAAGGTGTTGAGACACTCGGTGTCATCTTTTCAACCAAGTTCAAATCTTCAAAGCTGCCTTTCAAGTTAGTGCTCATAGAATATACATTGTGGGCATCATCAACATCACATTGCAAAGCAACCAATAAATAATCCTCACCATTTAGTTCAAAAACATCTTGCAAAACTTCTTCAACAATATCTAGGGTATGGCAAGAATGTTCTTCACTAGGATATTTCATAGAATCATTTATGTTAAACTCTATTTTCATTCCATCAAATTCTATGGTGAGGGTACCTTTATGCACATCAATCATTGTCCTAGATGTTTTCAAAAATGGCCTCCCCAATAAAATTGGGGCGGCATGTTTATCATGCTCCATGTCAAGGACATAAAAATCTGCGGGGAAAATTAAGGAATCCACCTTAACCAACACATCCTCGACAATACCCTTAGGGTATGCACTAGAACGATCGGCCAATTGGATTACCACCCCGGTTTTATGCAATGTTCCCAAGTTGAGATTTTCATACAAAGAATAAGGAAGAACATTTATGGATGCACCTAAATCAAGCATAGCTTTTTCAAAATGAGTATTTCCTATTATGCACGGGATTGTGAACATACCGGGATCGCTACATTTAGGGGGTAGCTCTTTTTGACACAATGCGGAAACATGCTCACTTTTTCCACTTTTCAATTTATTTTTGGCCCTTTGTTTCCTATTCACAACACATAATTCTTTGATAAATTTGGCATATCTAGGGATTTTTTCAATTGCATTCAAGAGAGGAATGTTTACCTCACACCTACGAAAGACTTCGTAGATGTCTTTGTTATCCTCCATCCTCATCCTGTCTTTCAAGGCTTCTGGAAATGGGGGTTCCGGAACATATGGGGGGCTCTCCACCATCTTTGCTTTCTTGTGTGGAGGAGAGGATGGTTCCGGGGTGGAGGTTAACTCCAGTTTTGGTGGCAATGTCTCCAACTTGATTTCTTCCTCCTTCTCTTTGTTGGCTAGCTCATTGGTCACCTTCTCATGGATTGCCTCTTCCTCAACTCCCTTTTCAAACTCTTCAATTCTCGTTGGCTCCTTCTCATGGATTGCCTCTTCCTCAACTCCCTTCTCAAACTCGCCAATTCTCGTTGGCTCCTTCTCATGGATTGCCTCTTCCTCAACTCCCTTCTCAAAATCTTCAGTTCTCGTTGGCTCCTTCTCAACATTTTCAGCCTCCGGTGAAGCACCGACCTCTCTACTACTTCTCAAAGCGATAGCACTTGAATTTTGCCTCGGGTTGATCTCTGATTGGGCAGGTAGTTTACCCTTCTCCCGGGCTTCCATCCGGTTCACCATTTGAGCTATTTGGCTCACTTGAGTTTCCAAGTTTTTGATACTTGCTTTAGCTTCATCTTGGAATTGTTCGCTCTTTTCAGCACTCATGCCTAATCGGTGAATAGCTTGCATTACCTCATCCTTAGATAGCCCCGAACCCTCCCCTTGGTTTCGGGATTTGTCTTCAAATCTTTGGAACTGTTGTTGAGGTGGCCGGAATTGTTGTGGAGGGAGCCTGTACGATTGAGAGTTCTAGCCTCCTAGAGGGTTTCCATACCAGAGGTTTGGTTGATCACGATTTCCCGAATTATATGGCCGGCTTTGGTACCCTGGGTATCTTTGGTATCCTTGGTTACCTTGGTAGCCTTGGTTACCTTGGTAGCCTTGACCACCTTGATACCCATAGGTACCTTGGTATCCTTGATTTCCCTGATACCCCATAGCACTTACTTCCTCAACGTAATCCTCTTGTAGAGTGGGGCATGTGTCCGTAGGGTGCGCCAAATAGCAAATTTCACATGACTTAACATGTGGCGCACTTCCTCCGGGGTTGGTCATCAAGGTCTTCACCATGGATGTGAGGGTCGTGACTTGATCCTCCAATTTCCCACTGTTGGCAAAATCACTTGCAGGCCTTGGGTTTCTCCTCCTCAAATCAGCCCTTGAGCTAAAATTCCTCGACTCTTCCGCTAGCTCTTCATATAGTTGCATGGCTTCATCAGACGTTTTGTTTTCGAGGGTGCCACCACAAGAACTTCTAACCAGCCTTTGGTCTTCATCCAGAAGGCCATTATAAAAGTAATACACCAAATCTCCCTCCGAATAACCATGGTAGGGACAACTTGTGAGGAGCATCTTAAATCTCTCCCAATACTCGAAGAGAGACTCTTCATGCCACTGCAGAATGTTGCTTATATCCTTCTTCAAAGCAGCGGACCTCGAGGCCGGGAAATATTTGGCGAGAAATTTTGTCTTCAAATCAAGCCAACTCTTTATGCTCCTTGGTGGTAGGTAATGGAGCCAATCTCTAGCACCATCCTTAAGAGTGAAAGGGAATGCCTTCAACTTGTAAAAATCTTCATCCACTCCGTGAGGAACCGTTCCGCTACACAAGAAGTGAAATTCGGTGAGATGCTTGTTGGCATTCTCCCCTTGCCTTCCAAGGAATGCGGGTAGCATATTGATGAACCCGGTTTTCAGCTCGAAATGCCCATTTGGTCCAACCACTGGGTATTCAATGCACATCGGTTGTTGCTCAAGATTGGGCGCCATGATTTCTCTCAACAAGGGCTGTCCCAAAGGGATCCCTCTTTGGTGGGGATGGAGATTGTAGGCTTCTTCTTCTTCCCTTTGCTCATCTTCAGTCTCGATCCGGGGGTCCATTGAAGAAGATGTGTTCACAAAATGGTCACTAGGAGGGGTGTTATTCACACTTTCCAAAGAAAGCCTCCTAGCCCGTCTCAAATTCAACTCCAACTCGGGGTCGTAGTGTAAGGGTTCTTGTGAAGAGGATCGCGTGCGAACCATATACCAAGAACACAAACAATACGTCTCCAAGCCAAGCGAAAATGGAAAATCTACTAAGAAATCAAAATAAAATAAAATCAAACTAACAAATATTCACAAGTAGCACATAATCACACATAATATGCTAAAGCACTTAAAAATGAACGCCTAATCCCCGGCAACGGCACCAAAATTTTGGAGGTCGTCGCCGTACCTCTCAAAGTTAATACTTGTAAACCCTTAATGCGTCCTATCCACAATAATGTAAATAGTGGCAAGATGGGGTCGTCCACAGGAAAAGGGATTTTTCTAAGTACTTAGACACCTATATGAGAAAACGTACTAAACACGTACATACATAGACATATATAAAAGCATGTAAACAAAGGGGGGTGTTTGGTTGGATGGTTCCTAAATTAGAAAATTAAAATACAACAATTAGCAAATCAAGAGAATGATGCTAATCATGTAAACGCAAATAAAGATGTGATGAAAATACAATTACGAAGCCTTGGGCGCAATTGACTTACACTTCCAAACCTATTATCCATCATTGAACATGTGACTTATTTACTACTTTCACTACTTGTTGTGAAGACTAAACTTCTATCCTTCTTAGAGGGTAGTTTGCAAGAGTGAATTCGACATCTCTTGTCAAACCTCACCAATGACTCCCGTAGTCGAAACACGACTCAAGGTATCCCATTAATGGCATTTAGCACGAAGGATCAACAAACTCGGCAACACTTATGACCACTACACCGTGACTAAGCATTTAACCGATCTATGCATTTACACGGGATTAGTCAAGGACGTTCAACGCTCATAGATTTCTCCCATTTGCTACAAATGATAAATATGGCAAAGAGTTCAACATTGCATATCTATCTAGCAATCATCAATCCATCAACATAATCAAAAGCTCTAAATCATACTTATATATATATTCCTAACAAGAACAGGGGGGCAATTAACCCAAATCCCCCAAACTCTAGCAAGCAATTAATACAAGCATTTCATATACTCAAGCTTTTAACAACATTAATGAAATCAATAAACACATTCAATACCCGTAAATACATAATAGCAAGAGTAATAAACAAGCTACAATTTGTTCTTAAGACATAGATTTGGAAGCTTAGGTCAATTGCTCCCAAGAGAGTAGATTAGCTAATAGAAGTCATGATAATCTAACTAAAACAACAAATCAAAGCAACTAGATGAATCAAAGAAGAAAAATGGAAGAATAGGGTTTAGAACAGTACAAATTCGCAGCTGTTGAAAAACTGGAATGAGAGGAGAGAAAAAATGGTATTTATAGTGGA
Organism: Rubia yunnanensis; assembly: GCA_037428765.1. NCBI lineage: Eukaryota > Viridiplantae > Streptophyta > Magnoliopsida > Gentianales > Rubiaceae > Rubia > Rubia yunnanensis. The sequence continues at coordinate 131,090,320 of CM075061.1, forward strand.
AGGAAAAGAAAGTAGGATTCTGGTCAGCGGCCGTCGCGACTCGCGACGAAGTTCATCGCGACTCGCGACGAACATGTTGGTCGCGACGAGTCCGTCGCGACTCGCGACGGTAACCAGAATTTTTTTGCATTATTTCTTCTTCTCCTCCTTGTGGCATGTAGTCATCTCCATAGTCACTCCTCTCAACTTCTAAGTCTTCAACGGTTTCAAAAGTGATCTTCAATGGCCTCCGGTCTTCACGTCTTCGAAGCAAGTCTTCAAAATCTTCGAAAGTGTAGTCTTCAATGGCCTCCGGTCTTCATTACTTCGTTACACAAAACATCTACTTAAAAGAGGTAAAAGAGTGCAAAGTTGCTCTTACCCCTCCTAAGAGGATTTCATGGTAAAACACAAGCTGTTGTAATGAAAGAGTACAAAATGGATCCTAAATAGTACTAAAATAAGCATATAAAGTGGACGCATCATTCGTCCTTCGTCGATCTAGGTATTTTAACCATCTCTCTTTTCGTTCCGGTTTTCTTAGGCTGATTGTGAAATTTACGATGGTTGAATTTTGTTTGTGTTTGCATTTTGTAAATTTGTATGGTAGGAATTGAAATGAAAATAGTTGCATTTTGTATAGTTGTAAATTTTAATAGTTTCATTGTGCGAATTTGTATAGTTTGACAATAAAGGGATGAACTTAATCTGTATAGTTTGACAATAAAGTGATGAACTAAATCTCTAGAGTGGGTTTAGATAAACTGAATATGTAGAGGGATGAATCTTCTTTTCTATGTGGTTTAAATTGCATATCATAACTGCCTTTGTAGTTTATTTTCTGTTAGTTATGCCTATCTGGTTCTGTTTACGGATATAATGCCTTTGTATTTGATATGTGTTCTTTGCACGTGGACGTGGTAAAGTCGGCACTGTAAGCTTAGAATGATAGATGGGTAGTCCCAATATTTATATATGGGCAGGCGTTATGTTTCTCCCTGAATGAGTATATTCTTTATGTAACGTTCATATTATGACGATACCTGAATGAGTCCTATAGTTTTATGAAAATATAAGGTAAAATTTACATAATTTCAACATTAGCAATAAAGATATAAGCTTGAAATCATATATGTTCATTAGTTGGTGTTTCATTTGCTGGACCCTTTAGTTGCATTAAGCATTTATTTTACATATGTTTACATGTTGATGCAAATTTGAATTGATCGGATTCTAATTTCTATATGCAAGTTTATATATCTAGTACATATCCATGTAACCCATACTGAGTAAGCTTTGTTGAAACATTTCCCAGGTATGACACTAATGACAAATGCACCTTAGGGTAACACCAACACACAGAATTCGCGAAAGAAGCCTAGAGTTGGCGATCTCGAGGTGCTACATAGAAGTTCTCAGATCCAAGAAGGAAACCTAGAAATTCCATTGACAATAGCTGAGTGTCTCAAGGCAATGAATATCTACAAAGAATTCATTAGCCGGGGCCTAATACTGGAGAGATGGTTCAGAACTGAAAAGCCTTACACTAACTATGTTAACCAACATAGATGGGCGCACTTCATTGCACAACCAGATCGTGCCAACAAGATACTGACATGTGAGGTCTTGCCCCTTATGAAGTACAAGAATTCAGCTGAGATTTACTTTCGTGGCTAGTATGTTGTGCTTGCAGCAGATATGATAACAAGTTCAACAAAATCATGTCGAAGCCAGCAAGTGTGTAACAGGCCGTAGAATAGGAGCTGAAAAAGCTTCTAGGGAACAAATCATAAAAGAAAATTTTGATGGTAGTGATGAAGTTATCAAGAACCTGCCTCCCCAATGAGAATGAAAAGTAAAGTGCCGATGAGAATGATTTGTGGTACATCTTCATTGCTGCTCTCCTACTGCCGATGAGAATGAAAAGTAAAGTGCATCATTCGCATATGCTGCTACTATAAAAGATCAAGAAAAACATGAGTATTGATGTTGGGGGTACAATTATGGCATACATCTGGGATTTCATCAATGCGCACAACTGTATAGGTTTCTCCTCCCTGATTACTTCCTTGTGCGTGGTAGCTGTTTGTAAATATAAAGATGACGATTTTAAACTGATGCCAAAGCTTCACATCAACCCTAAGATATTTTTGAAGAAGAAGAAAATTGCTATGTCATCAAGGCCGATAACAACTGAATTGTCCACAGAGAATTCGAATGGGCGTATGGCAGCATTAGAAGTGAAAGGGGATCACTTGGTGAAATGGACTGAGCACATTGGGAAGATAATTACAGCTATGGGTGGCAAGAGCATCAAGGTAGTGGGTCTAATACCTACTTTAGATTCGCCATCTAGCGACATTGGGGAAGGCACCCCACATGGATTGAATACCCTCATTCAGCTCACATCTTGAATTTCTCTACATGTTGATTTTACCTGCTTAATATGGATGTTTGTTTTTTTGGGATGTTGATTTCTAAAACGTTAGTTGCTTTTCAGTGGACGTGGATTGTTAGTTTAAGAATGTTGATTTTGGATGCTATTAGTTGTGGGCATATATTTCCTCTGATTTTGGATGTTGTTAGTTTTGGACATGTATCATCTTCATGTTTTTGTCTCAGTTGAACTGAACGAGCCGCTGCGCACAGCTAATCTCAGTGGCAGTGTAGTTAATTTAGGCTTATTTTATCCCATTTGAACTAGAAGAGCGGTAGCGCGCTGCTGCTGTCAGCCACAAAAAAGGAAATTGAAGCTTATTTTATCCCAGCTGTACCAAAAGTGCGGAAGCGCCAGTGTTACTTTCAGCACGCTGCTCCATGTATGTACCAATTACAACATAGATTTAGAGTAGTTAAGAGTCATACAAAATGCAACATACTACAAAAATACATAATTTGCTTAGAGAATTCACTGCTACTAAGCCACTAGTCTTCAACCATCTTCCTCTTTTTTGATTGAACATCTTCAATTTCTTGGCCATCTTCATCTATCCAAATGCCATCTCCATGTTTCCTCCATAGTCGTTTCTTTTTTTTCAATCCAAAAAATTCTATTGCTCCCGCCTCACTCCTGCCGTTAATCAGTAGGGGGAAAATAGAGGGGAACTTTAACTTTTCACTTTTAACTTCAAAATCAATTTCATTATAGAAAGAGTATTTCTAACCTTGTAAGACAACAGACCAACCTACAATGCATGGATCATTAACTTAAAAAACTTGTCTTTCTTGTTCGGCCAAGACAAACTGATCATTTTCATATGCTTCACGACTTTTGTCAACAAGGGTAAAACCCATTGGATCATTAGTTCGAACTCCAGTTGTGTTCTCAAACCATTGGCACTTAAAAACTAGAATCTTGAATTCTCCATAGTCAAGCTCCCAAATCTCATCAATAACACAATAAAACAGCATCATAGCTAGGACCGGTTTATTATCTTTCTTACTTGCTTGTCACATTCTCTCCGACTCAATGTATACCCTACTATTTTGTGTTCTGCTCTTTGAATCTTGGTCCCTAGTATAAAAAGAGAAACAGTTCATGTCATACCCAGAATACCTTAATACCGTGCAATTAGGCTTCCTTGCAAATGCTCTAACTTTTGGGTCGTAATCACCTACATTGCAATGATCATAAAACCAATTCACAAACATGTCATTGTGATCCAACTGAAATTTATTAGGGGGGCACGTGGGATGAAACTCTGTGTTCAAATTAAGGTGCTCGGTCACATAAGCTGTTGTCTCCCTATAATTCCTCAAGACAAACAAATGAACTAACATCAGATCAATATTCAATAGAGTACATAACATTCCCCTTGACCTCGGTTTGCCCACCTTCCTTCCCACATGTCGATTCTTGGGCACCCCAAAATTACTATGTTCCTCCAAATAGATAGAGCAAAATTCAATTACTTCTTCAGTAATATACCTCTCAACAATACTAGCATTCGGCTGACTCATACATTTCACGTATCCCTTGAATACTTTCATGTGACACTCAAAAGGATACATCCAATACATACCAACTGGACCACATATCTTTATCTCCTGCACTAAATGAACAACCAAGTGAACCATTATATCAAAAAAATGCTAGAGGGAAATACATTTCCAACTTGCATAGCACAACAACAACCTCTTTTTGTAGGATATCCAAATGTGGTCAATAGACTTCCGACATATGGAACCAAAAAAGAAACAAAGTCAAGTGATTGAGTAACTCACATCCACCTCTATTACTCTGTGAATAGTAATAGGTAACAGTTGATGCATCAAAACATGACAATCATGAGATTTCAACCTAGTCATCCGACAATCCTTTGTAAATGCCCAACTAACGTTCGATGAATAACCAATTGGGACCTTCAATGATTTCAAACAATCACAAACTGAGATTCTCTCCTCATTTGACAATGTACAAGGTGCATGGGGCAAGTAAGTCCTATTACCCTTCACTACTGGTGCAAGGTTATTTCTAATTCCCAAATCTACTAAGCCCAACCGAGCATTCAAACTATCTTGCATCTTCCTCGGAATATTCAAGATGGTTCCTATCAAATTTTCACAAACATTTTTCTCAATATGCATCAAGTGTAGGCAATGCCTAACCTGAAGATGCTCCCAGTACGGTAGATAAAAAAATATTGACCTTTTCTTCCATCGACCATCACAATGTATTCTGTCCTTGCCTTTATGCTTTCCCAACACTACTATCAATTTCTTAACCTTCTTGTGAATATGCACGCCAGTTAGTGGTGTAGGGGATTTCCTTCATTCTTTCCCCCCATAAAAATTGACCACTTCATCCCGGTATTTATGATTTATTTGCAGCCATTTTCTATGGCCAAGATACACAGTCTTTCTTCCATGGCTTAGCTGTTTGAATTCTGTCTTCTCCTCACATATAGGACATCCTTTGTGCCCCTTCACAACATACCCCAACAAATGTTCATAGGCTGGAAAATCATTGATCGTGCAAAAAAGCATGGCATGCAATTAAAACTCCACATTCGTATAAGCATCAAATACCATCACCCCCTTTTCATCCCACAATATCTTCAAATCATCAATCAATTGTCTCAAATACACATCAATGTCATTTCCAGGTTGTCTGGGACCTGAGATTAATAGAGGCATCATACCATATTTCCATTTCATGCACTAATAAGGGGGAAAATTATAGATAACCAACATCATGGGCCAAGAACTATGTTTCGATGACATATTTCCAAATGGATTCATCCCATCAGTACACAAAGCAAGGTGTAAATTTCTAGCTTCTAAACCAAATGTAGGATATCGCTTGTCAAAAATTTTCCATTGTTTACCATCTGCCAGATGTCTTATATTGTTGTCACTTGGTTTTTCCCGCTCTCTATGCCATCACAAGTTATTTGCATCCTTTGAATGCACAAATAAACTCTTCAACCTTGGAATTAAAAAAATATACCACATACACTTCAACGGGACCTTCTTCTTCTTCTTCTTAGCCAAACACCCATCAACATCATTCCTCACACCCTTATATCTTGAATGTTTGTACACAGGACATTCAACCGCGTCTTTAAAATCACCATCATACAACACACAATCATTAGGATATGCGTGTATTTTCTTGTATTCAAAACCAAGTGGGCACAATATTTTCTTAGCCTCGTAAAAGTTTTTTGGTATTCCATTCCCTTCCGGAAACTTATCCTTTAGAAGCTTTAGGAGTGAATTCACACTTGTATCACTCCAAGAACTTGTAGCTTTCAAATTGAAAACCTCCATAAAAAAGAGATTATGGTGTCCTTACTTTTACATCCCGGATACAATTGCTTCTCTTTTTCGTCTGGCAAAGCACTCAAAATTTTAGGCTTCCCCTGAAAATCTCCTACAATGTTGTCGAACATAGCATTAACGGTACAATTGTTTCCATCTATCTTGTCAATCCCTCCACTCTTATGTTGATGCTTTGCCTCTCCATGAAATGTCTAAACAATGTAACCTCTGTCAAATCCGTACTTAAGCAAGTGAAATTTAACAAGCCCACGTTCATCAAACCGTTTACGACACAAGCATTTTTTTCATGGACAAAGTATCCTCTCCTCCCGACCATTGGCATAATTAAGATACGAATCTATAAATGCAATATATTCACCACTCCCTCTAGTGTACTTGGATAACTAACCACTTTTTTCTCCATGCAAGAATCAATTATCGGTCCATTGTATTCAAACATAATAATACAAACAATTAAACAAATATTCATTATTCAAACATAATAAAAATAAACAAAATCAATTTGCTACACAATACTAAAAAATTTATGTGTATGTGTATATGTATATGTATCAACATGTTCTTGAGAGATATATACATACACACACACATATACATATATACACGCACACACACATATATTATATATACATATATATGTACCATCTACCGAAATAAACACAGCCATGTTTGCATTCACTATCATTTACACTCTCGCAACATGATAATAAAAAATCTTAAAGCATAGAATCCATTAATAAATACAAATAAACTCTCTCCATGCATGCATTAATGGTTATTAACATTACTATTTACTTGAAATTCACAAAAGAAAAGGAAAACTTACATTCATGGGTCTTCATGGCTTTGGGTTAATGCTCACCTTCCAAAATCATCCTCCATCAATGAAGAGATAAAGGGATTAAAAGTTCAGATCTAATTTTTGAGTGGTAGTTTGGAGCATTTAATGCTAAAGTTATCACCAGTTTTTGTGAATAGTGACTAAAAACCGATGCCAACTACCCAATAGCACCACTGCTACATAAACCGGTGCCATTTTTCCCACTATTTTTACCGATTTATTTTTTTTACCGATTTATTTTATTTGTTATTTTTTAGCACCGGTTTTTAAAATCGGTGCCAAATTTGTCATAGCTCTGTTTTTTGTTATTTTTAGCGCCAATTTTTAAACTGAGGTTTATTTAACACCATTTTTTGTTATTTTTAGCACTAGTTTTTAGACCGGAGTTAATTTAACACCGGTTTTTGTTATTTTTAGCACCATTTTTTAGACCGGTGTTAATTGAACACCAGTTTTTGTTATTTTTAGCACCAATTTTTAGACTGGTGTTAATTGAACACATATTTTTGTTATTTTTAGCACCGGGTTTTAAACCGGTGTTAATTTTATACCGGTATTTAGAAAAAAAACCGGTGTTAAAAATAAAAAAACCGGTGTAAAATTAACTCCGATTTAAAAAACGGTGCTAAAAAACTGGTGCTAGTGGGAGGCTCTGTGGTAGTGAGTTCTGGTTGTTGAGATGTGACTGAGGTTTTTGATTGTTGTTTCGACACTTACATTGTGAATGTGAAAAGTGATTGCAAGGTTTCAATGGTTGAGTAGTGGTTGCTGAGTTGTGATTGTGCTTTGTGATTCCCCATTCAACACTTACATTCTGATTATCAATTGTGATTGGGATGTTTGATTCATCTTGTTGAGTTGTGATTATGAATTGAATATCGCCAACTGTGGTTTCTCTTTTTTGAATATTGGTTTATGATTCTTGCTTCATAACAATGAATCTCTGACATTCAATTTCATTGGCCTACATTAGATACCTCCCAAGGGTAACGAAATGGATACAAGAGGGAGGAAGATAAAGAGGGGACATGCTGTAGTGGGAAAGGTTGTCGAAAAAGACACAACCATGCCCCTCCTTGGACGACAGTAAGACCACCGTTACACTACTATTACATATCGAGGAGCCCGATGCCACAGTTGAAGAGCATCCCCATAATGAACAACCCCCATCTTCACTTTTGATAAAGAGTCTCCATCCGCTGAACCGGGAACCTAAAATGAGAATGGGACATATGATGTTTCTAAGGCGGGGGGGGGCATGGAAAAGCTTTTGACTGGTTTGAAATAAAATATTGGTGCAAGAAACTTGGTACAACTACATGCCAGTCGGTAATGCTGGCCAAGGAGAATAATGTCCCGGTTCTAGTCAGGTTCAAACTTTCTTACATATACTGCACAAAGAATTGGATGGCGTGGGCAGCATACATACACTACGCATTCCGGCGGTGGATAAAGTTCAAGAGACACAGGCATTGGAAAAACATCCCTGATGACACCAAGGAGGAGGCTTGGAAAGACATTTTGGTAAGAGAATTTCACAACTCATATGTTGACGTTATTAAATTTAATTTAGTAGCTAAGATAAATTCCCATTTTTTTACATGAATACAGGCTGACATCAGTTTCTATGCTAAATTTCTAAAATGCAGGGAAGCTTAAGGTTTGAGCAAAAGTTGACTAAATCACAACTTGAAAAGTTGAAACAGTATGTGTATGTTGCAACTGGCAATGCCCACCATAACTGGAAATCAAAAGTGGCAAAACAAATCATTCATCAAGTGGAAAAAAACCAAGCAAAAGTTACCATACGAACCTTGGGACAAGTAAAAATGGATGGACAAAGAGAAGTGGTACAAGTTTGTGAAGATGAGAACAACACCCGAGTTTAAGGTAAACTTTATATCAACATTCAGCCAAAATCAACATGTGTCATTTCAGTTTACTTATAAATTTCATTATTTTAACTTCCATTTGTTTCCTATGGATAGAAAATAAGTCAGACTAATGGTGAGCAATCAAAGGAAAAGGTTTACACACATCGGACTGGAAGGATCGTACAACGGGTCACGTGGGAAAAATAATCGAGAAAAAGAAGGAAGAGGAGTGAGTGAAACTGGCTGCTCAGGGCTTAATGGAGGTGGAGATAGAAAATGAGCTCATGGACAAGGAGTTCAGTGTGGACAAGTCCCTAGTCTACCTCGAGTCCATCAATTTGGCAGACAAAGACAAATACACTGATCCGGCCTAAATAGCCAATGCAGAGAACATTGCAAGTTTTTCCACATAAATTGATCAATACAATGTTTAGTAATTCCACTTTGAATGATATTGACATTTTTAAAAATTCAATTCATTTTTTTTTTATATTTTACGCCTGCCCACAGATCAAATGAATGAGGAGACCGTCAAGGGCACTTATGTTCTCAAACCGAGGCATGACACACTGATAGTGGCGACCGGCAAGCCGGATCACCCAGGGAGGTGTAGGGGTACTCTATCAAGCCTTCGTAAAGAGATTTCCATACCCCATATGTCAAGGAAATGCATAAGCAATTGTGGTAGCAGCTCATCCCCCATTCTAGCAGTCCAACAGAAGAAAGCAAAGGACCATTAGGTGATGAAGGCAATGGTGTCATACCTCTCCGAGCTCATCAAGGGGATCGCATCAGTGGGAGGGGTCCAAATACCACCTGGCCTAGATGATCCCAATTATTTCATAGAAAAGGTATTTTCCAAAGTGGGCATGCCCCAGACAAAATCAGATGGTCCTCCAAGCGATGAGGAGGACGATAAGGAGGTAAAAAAATTGGATACCATTTGTCGTTCTTTCTTTTATCACTTGGTCTATTACAGATTACATTTCATATATTTCATTATTAAAAAAGCTCCATGATTGATGACAAAATAGGGAGAGGGTGAATATTTTTGTGAAGCAATTGGACGGGTTAAGGGCCCTAGTGGCGAAGAGATTTCTCTAAAGAAAGCGCCACGACTGTACATCAGCAAGTGAAATCGCTTGTGTCCGGGTGATTGATCCAGTCTTCCATTCCAAAGAAGGGTTTCCCTCTACCAACCACACATTCATCGATGTGGGAGAGGCTCTCGAACATGTCATTGAGTGGCCAAAGTTTTTGATCGACCATGGTTTAGATACCCCTACTGAAAAACAAAATGACGGGCCTATTAAAGAATCCGTGAGGTCACCGATGATGAGGTATATCAGATTAACTATTACTAATATATTTTTAATTAATAACATATTCTAAGTGTTTAAATGTATGTTATTTCAAATTAAAATCTGACTACTTTGTCAACACAGATTGATGATTCGACCATGAGTTGCAAGCCGCGGAAAGAAAATACACAAGACAGAGATCTCGCCCCTGAGATTGGTAATGCTATCACAGCTCGTGACTAAATCATCCTCACATATTTGGAAATTTTAATTATCAATTAACACATGTTTTTTTAACAACTACGTGCAGATTGAAAACAGGCACGCCTTAAAAGAGCATCCAATTATGAGGGAGTTCATCAACCATTGCAACGAGTAGGCAACCAAAATGAATTCTAATGGGAGGGTTATGTTTTACAACCAGTTTCCTATATCCGTATATGTCAAGCCATGCAAATATGGTCTTTGCATCCAGCAACTATTGGATTTTGGAGACAAGCTCAGGAATTGTCATGGGATGACATGGATCTAAATTACACAAATGAATTTGTAGATGGGGTAAGTTCCAAAAAATTAAATTCATGTATCTTTTTCTTTAACATGTTAGTGACAAATAATAACTTCTTCCTTTACAGGCACCTATGGAGTAAAATGGAGGCAACGAACAATGGCAGGATCCAGTTTTGTGTCTCAAACACTAGAAGAAACAAAAACTTGCTTCACAAGGAGGACATAACTTCCTGAGTTTGCCTCATCTGGGACTCGATGATTAACTTAGACACCGCCATGTATTTAGTGCCATACCTGAGAAGGTCAGAAATTTAACATTTTAATTTAGATTGATATTTGTTTTGTAAAATTCAATAGATATATTAACTTAGAATTATTAATGCAGTTCACATTGGTTCCTCATCCTTATTTGTCCCCAAATAAACCATTTCTACACATTGGACACACTCACCAATGATATTCAGCCTGAGGATTACATAGAGACACAAGTTATTTCCAAATAATAATTTAAGCACCATTAACCCTACCTTTTCCAATAATATTAGTTTCAAAGGTAGTTACTCAAACATGTCACATGGTTGCGTGTCAAGATGAGAGGTTGAAGAGGAAGAATGAACCCTCACCGAATTTCACCTGGAAGATAACAAACATTAAGGTAAGTGGTAAACATAATGGGAGGTCATCGCCGTACCTCTCAAAGTTAATATTTATAAGCTCTAAATGCTTACTATCTACAACTAAGTAGACAGAGGCAAGTCGGGGTCGTCCACGAAGAAGAGGGGTCTTCCTAAGCGTTTAGGCACAAAAGGTTGATATTAGGCTAGGAGTAGATATATGTACACATATAAAAGCAAGTAAAGGGGGGGGGGGGTTGGTTGTTTGGTGGTCCTAAGTTATGAAATTGAAAAGACAAGATAACTAGCAAAGTCAAGTAACTAGGCTAATCATCAAACAAAACTAAGAAAAAAGGGGTTTAAAACTATAAAGATAAAGCCTTGGGGGCAATTGATATCCACTTCCAAACCTAATGTAAATCATTGAACCAATCACTCATTCTATCACATTCATTACTTGACTTAACATTAACATACTTATCTAGAAAGAATCACAACACATTATGCACAAGAAGTTCTAAGTTCATGTTCATAGATTTTCATGCAAAGGAGATAAGGAATTCGTCATTTTCCTAGCAACCGAACACTTCAATAATAAAAACACTTCCTATTCTCAAACAACCCATGGCATAAATGAAGTGAAACATAGAGTCAAGAATACATAAATGCTAAATAATAAAGGCTTCAAGAACGAGTGAAACAATCTATTCACTACTTCAACTACTTGTTGTGAAGATAAATCTTCTATCCTTCTTAGATAGTAGTTTGCAAGAGTGAATTCGACATCTCTTGTCAAACCTCACCAATGAATCCCTTAGGACTAAGAGTATCTCATTGATGGCATTTAACACAAAGAATCAACAAGCTTGGCAACACTTATAAATACTACACCGTATCTAAGCATTTAACCAATTCATGCATTTACACAAGATTAGTCAAGAAAGATCGACATTCATAGACTTCTCTCATTTGATACCTAAAACAAACATGACAACGAGTTCGACATCATCACATTCATATAGCAATTATCAACACACCAACATCATTTAAGAAGCTCTAACTCATGCTCTTGGATTCCACATTAAAAGAGGGGAGAATTAGCTACTTTCTCCCAACCCTAACAAGTAATCATACAAGAAATTCATATACTCAAGCTTCCAACAACATCAATGCAATTAACAATTCACATTCAAAGCTCACTAAATGCACAATAGCAAAAACACCAAATAGATAGATATAATGGTTCTTACTACATAGAAATGGAAGCTTCAATCCTTTGCTCCCAAGATAAAACTAAGCTAGAGAGCTAAAAGACATAATTAATCTACAAAAACTAAGAAAAGAAAGAAGAGAAAAACCAAGGGTTTTAGCCCAAAAAACACAGGAAGAAGAAGGGGCCAAAAGCTGTTGAAGAGGAGAGGATAAGGGGAGTATTTATAGCATAGAAATCAAGAACAAATTCAGACCACTCGTCCATCGCGAGTCGCGACGTGCTCACGACGAGATCGCGACAAACCATCACGTGTCGCGACGGTCTCGCGACAGACAAAAATTCCAGCATTATTTCTTCTTTCTCTTTTATATCTCATATCCTTCTCTTCTCTTCACTTCTTCAATTCTTCATATCTTCAAAAAGCTCAAATCCAAGTCTTCAAGTCTTCAAAGATATTCTTCAAAGTCTTCAAACAAATTACCTTATCACACAAAATTCTCTAGAAAAGTAGTAAAAGTGTACAAGTTGCTTTTAACCCTCCTTAGAGAATTTCAAGGTAAAATGTCACATTTAGAGCACAAAAGTATACAAAAGTGAATCCTAAAAGTCCTAATATAACCGTATAAAATGGGCACATCACATAAATAGTTAAACATACATTGTATGTTTTCTTCTTTACATACACTAATTTCATTATTGATTATTTCATTCTATCTTAGCACCGACGACAAGGAAGCAGCTGGGAATGCGGCTACTATGTCATGTGATTCCTTGAGGAGCTCGCACTCGAGATAACTTCCAACAATCCTATCGGCGTAAGTATCAAAACTCCAACACAATGAATATAATATGTGTATGGATTATATTACAGTAACCCCGTCATAAAAAATAACTTTTAATCTGATCGAAACACAGATTTTTCAAGAGAAGCAAGGCTCGTACAATGCCTACAAACTTCAAGAGGTGTAGGCCAAATGGTGCGAGGCATGGGTTAATATTTATGCAACGGTGGCCATGAATGATTCAGACAAATTTGTTGACTGATGTCTATGGATGGGTGATGTGAATTTGTCGTTTATGGATTGATATGGCATGATGGTATATTGACATTGATTTCATTAATTCTTTTGCTGTACAATTTTTTCATTGTTATTTACATCATTGGTTGCCTAGTAATGTTTCCAACTTATTGAAAGGATTATTTATAATCCTTTTTCCCCGTGGTTGATCCGGGATGGCACAATAATTTTAAAAATTACCCATGCAATTTTTTTCTAAAATCAATACCGGCTGCTTATTGAGAACCGGTGCTATCAATTAAAATCAGCCAGGGATACCGGTGCCTAAATCATCACTGCTACCAGTGCTATTGTTTAAAGTACTGGCTCACTAAATCATAATTACATGCACCGGAAAAGTATTGGTGCTATTGTTAAAAGTACCGGTTCTATAAATCATACTTACATGCACCAAAAAAATTTCCATACCGATGCTATGATATGATCACCGGTACATATACTTATTACCGGTACTGGAAAACTGTACCCAGCATGTTGATTTGTGCACTGGTATATTAATCTTTGAGCACCGGTCTATAACATACTGGTTTCTCAAATTTATCACCGGTACTTATTATTACTATCAGTGCTAAAAAACTATACCTGGCCGGCATATTTGTGCACTAGTATCTAAATTTTTTATACCGTTACGTAACTTACCGGTTTTACTGTTTAGCACTGGTATATCTAATTGGTGCTATTACCTCGACCTTTTGCACTGGGTCACTTACGCACCAGTATCCCAGCAGGCAAAAAACCGCTGCCTATGGGGGTTCTCCCATTAGTGTGTACTTATATTGACGCCAACTCTTGGACATCATCAACATAGCCTTATTTCTCAAATTCTCCATGTCCGGTGTTTCAATGTCAAATGGCCTCTATGTAGATTTTGAACTCCATAGTGTCAATTACAGAGATACATTATCAATCAAGGACAACTTAATAGGAAATAACAATACACTAATTTCTACCTTGCATTCCATCCATAAAGTGGTCTTGTAATCTTTGGGGACTTCATGCCAAGTGTCATATTTGATGTCCACCCTCATTCTACCCACTTTTGCTACCCAACTAGACCATTTAGCGTGTTAAGCCGACACACAAATGTTAGACTTATTGAATACCAACGAGGTTAACTTTTTCCTCGCCATTCTACGTTCTAAGGTTCTACAATGAATTCGGGGTATTCCTACATCCTCAGATCCATCATCATCATCCTAACTCATACCGTGGTTTGTTGTTGGTGGATTCTCATTTTGTGATAGTGAAACTTGATCATGAATCCTTTTGCTAGACGCCATTCATACGCTACATTAGATAATGTATCATATTTACTTAGCCATTAAAGAAGTAGCTAAATATCCCAAAACATGATTAAAAAAATTAGATTAAATCAATTATTGAATACATTCACCCTAATAATATGAAATCTATAACACATTACACAATTAAAACCCCCATGTTTTAATTATTTAACACAAAACTAATACTTCAAAAGCTATACAACAAATACTAAAATTCTTATCAATTCTTATCTTAAACAAATAACAAGAAGACCTTAAATTATCTTAAACCACTGTAGTCAAAACAAAAAAACTTCATGGAAATCCTAGGGTTTTGGGTCTCTCACATGTGAACCCTTGATTTTCACAATGAAAAATGACTAACCTTCTCCTCAATCAAATATTGTAATGGTGACTTCATTGTTGCTTCATTTACAAGTAATATTTGACAAACCCTAGCAACATTACAACATTGAGTAGGTATAATAGCAAAATAGAGGGTCTAGATGGAAAACATGATGAAAACCTACCTTGTAGTTGAAGAAGATGAATTCTTGGTGTGATAATGAGGTGGAATTGAGAGTGGGAGTTTGAGAGCATTTGGGATGGGGAAAATTGTGGGAAATGTTGATGGGTTTTCAAATGGGCAGTAAATGCCCTGTTGAAACCCTTTTGATGCACTTTTTTTTTGCATCTAAAAGGGTTTCCAAACTCGGAAACCATGTCAGACCAAATTCTAAGTTTAGAAACTAATCTATCCTTCATAGTTAAATAACAGAGCAATTTCCGAGTTCGGAAATGGAATAAATATATACAAAAATGGGCAGCTCAACCACAACCACAAAAATCTGCAATTCAAACTCACCCAACTCCCTAACCCTAAATCCCCAAATTTGATTCCCTAACCCAATAACCAAACCTCTACATTTCCAACAATGACTAAAAAGAGCAAGGCTACCAAGGGTGTGGCGAGTGATAGGAGTCATCGCCCGATGAGGGAGATTGGTCAAACAACAAAGTTCTTCAATGAGAAGGCCGAGGCAAGGTATGTTGTTTTTTCGAAGAGAGAGGTTATAAATTCTAAGGTCTTCGATTCATCTAAGATTTGTGATTTAGGAGTAGATTACATGCTAGGCCATTTTAGAATTCAACATTTAGAGAAGTTGCTTTGTGTTGGTGAACCCGTTCATGTGGACGAGGTTATCCAATTTTATGAAAATTTGGGTCAAAGTCACAACAATCATGAATTAAGTTGTAAACAATTCTCACCCATATACCAAAGGAACACTTCAGAGTTTCCAAACTCAGAAACTATTAGCATATAAAAAATGGACCAATTCATTCATTCTTCTCATTCCGCCCCCCAGTTTCATAACCCTAGGCTGTAATTGCGATCTCGCAAACTCTACCCAACCCCAAATCAGTCAAGAAACAAAAAAGTTTGGTGTAATGGCAAGAGGTGGAGCATCAAAGGGCGGAAACCATAGGTCACAATCCACCGTCAACACATTGGATTCAAGGTACGTTTCTACTTTTGCAAAAAAAAAAGATATGAAGAAATACAAGGGAGGTTTTTAGATTGCTATTTGATTGATTTTAGTCAATATTTTCATATCGGTTTGGCCGACCCCCTTAAAACATTTAGCAAGCAACATGTCGAGAGGTTGCTATCTTGCAATGAGAGCACTTATTTTGACCTAACTTGCCAATTTTAAGCTAATTTATGTGATGTTGGTAACGGGGAATATGCAACTAGGGTTGGTGGGATAGAAATTCCAATTAGTCAATGGGATATCAATAAGTTGTTGGATTTCCCTTACCTTAACCCGAACTAGTTTATTCGGAAAATGATAATGGGCCTTTAGATGATTGTTACCATAGGGAGAAGTGGTCGTTAAATAGTGAGCCCCCATATGTTGACTTTGTGGAATGTAGCGTGAGATATTTTGGAAGTGATAGTAGGGTTTCGGGTAGATGGAAAACTTTTGATCTAGAAGTCTTGCCAGTTTATGATCGTATCACATATGAGATTATTGCTAGAACTCTCATTCCCTCGGGTTCGCATGTAACCGAGCCTAACTATCCCACACTCAATCTATTTTTATTACATTATGGAGGGTAGGAGAATTAATTGTGGGTTGGAAAATTTTAAGCATATGTTGCATATTTCTACATACAAGAAGTTAATCAAAGGCCTCCCATTCAGCCATTTGATCACACTAATTTTGAAAAATGTCGAGGGGTTGGTCATTTGTGGGGAGGAGAAAGGGCCAAAGTATTTTGAAAAAACATACTTCGAGAACAGGGATTTGGTGTTGATTAACCGGAAGTGGTTTCAATAGGCCGAGGGAGCTTCAGAGCCTAACAAAAGACCACGAGTGGAGGAAATTCCACAAAATGAGGAAGGTTAGTGAATCTTGTATATTTAAAAATTTTTGGTCCAAATTGATTGATTTTTTTTATATTAACTTCATTTGTTGTATTGAAGGTACCGAAAAAGCTTACCTAATGGGATTCAAGGATTGTTACAAGTGGATGCACAAAGAACTATGCACAATGAAGAAGAAGATCAAATTCTTGGAGAAGTCAAGAATTTCTTACATGCGGCACTTCGCGTCAACCTCCCACTCACGAGTCACCCGTGACACTTCTACGGCCACCACTGCAAATGAAGAAGAGTGACTAGTTAAGCAAAGGATTTGACTAAGTATTATTATGATGTTTTCACTTTTATTTTGACTAAGGATTTGTTATATTGTAATATCATTTTGTTTTGACTACAAACGCGACAACTCGTAGAAAAGAAACCTTAAGACTGCACCATTAATCACTTATGCTTCCTTTTCCTCACTACCTTCTTTATTTTTTTTCTTCTACGGTTAACCTTCCCTATAGCATCAATCCACATACCCTCGTCATGGTCATTGCATCCGAGAAAATCATGAAGACTAGTGTCATCCTCTTCAAGGAAAATATCATCTTGCCATCCACCACTTGGGGTATGCTTCCCAAATTCAATGATCTCCTCTAATTAATTCTCTACAACAAAAGCTCATTTTTCTTTAACAATATCCTAACATAGAATCTACAGGATCCCTAACGTAGAATCTACAGGATTCCTAACATAGAATCTACAGGATCCCAAAATGAATGGATCGTTATTCCCGCCTACCCTACTTCTGTCAACAAGGGTGAAACCCAAACCATCGGTGCGTTGACCCACCCTTGATGATATTTTCCCACTAGCATTTAAATATAGGGACCTTCATGGTGACATAGTCAAGCTCCCAAATCTCAGATATCGTGCCAAAATAACACTTTTGAGCCTAGATTGGATTATCTAGACTTGCACCTCCTACATGTGATGCTTCATAGATTAATGACACATCACTGTTCTGAGACACACTTTTTTCATCATTTTTTTAGTACCAAAAGTGAAACCATTGATTTTGTAACCTACATAGGATAAAACAATTCCCAGTGGTCTACAAGCCAACCATTTAATTTTAGAGGAATGTTCCTTGACAGCCACGTGGTCCCTCAACCATGACGCAAATGTCCTAGTGTGTATTTGGAGGGCCCGAGCCTAATTGAAATGTGGGTGTGCAACTCTTATGGCATCCATATGAACCTCAATTTTAGGGACCAATTCTTCATGGGTCCGTAACACATAATGATGAGCAGTAGCTAAATCTTTGGCACTAGGACTAAACAGTTTCCTATGTCTCACCACTACACCCCTACACCCTCTAACCTCCCATTATGTCTACCCAAAAGAACACCAACAAATTCAACTTGATTCATATATTCATTGCAAAATTGCTTCATACATTCATTGCAAAACTCGATGGCCTCTTCTGTCATGTACCGCTGCATAATACTTGCATTCGGCTTGTACAATCTTTTCACAAAATGCTTGAATATTTTCATGTATCGCTAAAAGGGGTACATCCATATCAAAAAACTTGGACCACAAAGCTTTATCTCCCGAACCAAATGAACACATAAGTGGACCATAATATCAAAGAAAGAAGGCGGGAAATACATTTATAAACGACATAAAACTTCAACAATCATTACCTGCAACCTGTCCAACTTCGAAATACTTATACTCTTGTAAATATTGACTTAAAAAACAAACACATCTTCATAATGCACAATCTCACATGTGGTAGGAGTGAAGCTTGGATCACAATGACATTTAATTCCTGCATAAGGTTATGACAATCGTGTAACTTCAACCCAACCAACTTCAGCTCTTCAACTGACACACAAGTGCTAATGAATCACACTACTCAAGGTATCACAAAAATATTTCTTCTCCCACTGTGACATAGAATAGCATGCAGAATGTAAAAAAAAAAAAAAATTTCCCCTTCCTTGATGGGCCTAAGATTCTTCCAAATTCTCATCTCAACCAAGTCAAGCCAAGCTTTCAACCCACTCTTTGTTTCCCAGGGGTATCCAACAACGTCCCAAACAATGAATCACAAACATTTTTATCAATGTTTAACATCCAAATCCTTCCAATACGGGGGATTGAAAAAAATAGAACATTTCTTCCAAGGACCATCAACACCAGCTTTTCTTTTGTTCTTCCCAAAGTAATTGGGCATGTTCTTCACATAATAAAAAATGTGTGTACCATTTAGTGGCATATGAGGTCCTTATCCTCCACTTTCCCATTGAACCATTTCTTTGCCGAGCGCCATGGGTGTCCCTTCGGAAGAAACCTCTGATATCCCTGATAAACTATTTTACAACCGTGTTTTAGTTGACAAAAATCATTATCCTTGTCACAAAAATGACAAGCTAAGTGACCCTTCACAGAATAACCAGACAAATTACCATATTCCGGGAAATTATTAATTGTACAAAATATCATAGCTTTCAAAGTGAAAAAATCTTCTACCAGGCTATCATACATTCAAACACCATCTTTGAACAAAGTCAATGGATCCTCCACGAGAGGAGTAAGATACAAATCAATATCATTACCCAGCTGCTTGGGCCTTGATATCATTAAAGACAACATAACATACTTGCACTTTATGGTCAACCAAGACGGAAGGTTATAAATTACCAACATAACAGGCCAACTACTATGTGTACTGCTCATATCACCAAATGGATTCATACCGTCGATATACAACCCTAACCTAAAATGACGGGGATCTTTGCTAAAGTATGGGTACAAGGCCTCGAATTTCATCCATTGCTCACCATCTGAAGTATGTCTAATCATATCACCGCTGGTTGGACCCTATCCGCATGCCAAAGCAGCAACTTTGCATCTTCTCTACAAGGATACAAATTCTCCCAATGGGGAATATTAGAGAGATACCATAACACTTTTTCTGGTGTCTTTTTCTTTGATTGAGACACAACTTCAGCGCCTACAACAATTCCCCCCTCTTCAACTCGTATCGAGACTCACCGCAAACCTAACAACTTTCTTGATCTTTATCTAATTCCCCCCCATACAACATACAATCATTTGGACATGCATGTCTATTTTGTAGTTCCAATCCCATATGGTATAGAATTTCTTTCGTGGCATAGGACCGATCAGGCAACACATTGCCTTCCAGAAGCAATTCCCTAAACAACATGAGAGCCTCAGTCAACGACTTATTAGTCCAACCAAATTTTTCCTTCAAATTCATTACTTGCAACATCGCACTCAAAACCGAGTGTTTAGAACCATTGTACAAGGGTGTCCATTTGTCATTAATCAATGCCTACAACAACTCAGGTTTCCCTTTGAACTCCCTTGCAATGTCTTCCTCATCAAACTCAACGTTGCAATCGAATTCATCTCTCACCTTTATTCTCTCCACTTTAATAGTTCAGAGGGATCCTCAATGACTTCCCCGTGCCATACCCAAAGAGTATAGGTAGTTTGAAAACTCCTTCTTATGAGATTCTCATGCATCTTCTTCCTCCCTAAATAAGCATCATTTCTACAATCCTTACACGTGCATCTTGTTCGTACCCAACCTTTTTTAGAAGATCTTCAAATGCTAAAGAAATAAATTATTCTATCAAGGACATGTAGTCTGAAATTTTTTTAAAGATCGTTACCAATGAGTTCATCTCGATACATTTTCCTACAGGTTAATTACAATGCAACTTATGACCATTTATTCGGAAATCTATAATGCCCATATCACAACCATTATGTGAACATATATATATATATATGTCATTGAAATCAACACAACCCTAGCTAATATTTAATTTTCATAACATAGTAAATAGTATGAAATACACTAACCTCTTCCAATGGAGTATGAAATCACCTCTTTATCAATGGACAGGAAGATGTGAGCAAACCCTTCACAAAAGTTTGGAAATGTGGGTATTAAATGAAACACTAATGGAAAACAGGTACATACGCACCGGTATAAATTCACGAGTACAGGTATGCCGTTGCATATGTAACCAATTGCACTGGTATTTATCATGTTAACATCAGTACTAGTGCAAATAATTACATACGCATCAGTATCCTATCAAACAGTTTACAAATCACCTAATTTTACATCAGTGTTAGTCCTACTGGTGTACATTTTCAAAAATTTTGTACTAGTATTATCAGTATAGGTGGTTATAACCGGTGTATTTTCTTACATGTGCACTGATAAACGATTACCAGTGTGTACATATTTCTTATTTTTAGTAATTTGGCACAAAGAGAACAAATGTTAATACCGGTAACCGGAACATATCGGTGCAGAAAAAAAAAGATGCAGGAAAAGGCTGCATTTGTACACCGGTTACTATTAGAACCAGTGTAGGAATTGCACACGCACCGGTATGTTCTTAATACCGGTGCATAAAAAAATTATCTTTTTAGTAATTTGGTGCCAAAACTATTCATTTTTGCACTGGTACTATGAACTTACCGGTGCAGAAGCAAAAAATACGCAGGAATAGGCTAAATGTCTACACCAATGACTATTTTTACTGGTGTAGGAGTTACATACGCACCTGTAAAGTCTTAATACTAGTGTAAGAAATCGCATTAAATGCTCACCTATCACCATTTTTTAGTGGGTTGAAAATGGGATTTTTGGAAGAACAGGTTCATTAATGGTGTTTTTTGGTTGATGAAGGCATTGAATTCTCCACACCCCTTGAAGGTACCCTTTTTTGAATTACATTTATGGATATTAATGATTTCAATATGGTTTTGGCTGGTAGAGATATTTACGTTTTGTGTTTGATCATTGGATGGTGATTGAGGTAGAATTTTTTATATTCATTTGTGATTTGTTCTCAAGGTTGTTGTAGTTATAATGCTATGGGTTTTTATTCTTATAGTGTTGGACATGTTAAGAATGTTGTAATTGTAATGTGGAAGTTTTGTGTATATTGTGCATTTATGATGTTGCATGATTAGGAAGCCGTCATGAAAACCTGTTGTATTAAATGTGTTGAAGTTTGATTCTTGGACATTTATTGATATGTAGAGTTGTATCATGCCTTCGAGAGGCGTAAGAATGTGTATGCCAACGTTTGTAAGGTGATCGATGAATATATTATGTTCGTGGATGAGTTCTTTGAGCATGCTTTTAGTCAAGAGAAGCGAATATTATGTCCCTGTCGTGATTGTGGAAATTGAATTCGTACTGATAAGAAGGACATGCTAAAACTCCATTTTTATAGTCATGGGTTTGCAAAAGATGATGTTGTGTGAACCTTTCATGGTGAAAAATCACCACTGGAAGTGAGAGTTGGTAGTGAGGGAGAGTGTTTTGGGGATGCTAAGTTGTATGACATGTGTAAAGAGGTTGTTAATGAGTTTAGAGGGAGGCCCAAAGTTTTGGCTAACTTCCTTGGTGAGAAGGATCCACCATTGGATCCTGATTGCAAGAAGAAATATACGGTCATATCGTGTTTAATGGAGCTGTTTAATTCGAAAGGTGTATGGTCATGGAGCGATACTAGCATGAATAAATTGCTTAAGTTTTTGAATGAAAAGCTTCCACCCGGTAACAAGGTTCTTGATAACCTTTATGTAGCTAAGATAATTTGGTGCCCGATGGGATTGGAGTATGAAAAGGTACATGGTTGTCAGAATGATTGTGCCCTATATAGGGGTGACCTTAAGGATAAGATTGTTTGTACAATATGTAATGTGTCACATTATAAGAAGAAGAGAAATGTGGCTGTCGGTGGAGAGCATGCTATGCCGGTGAGGAGGCAGGTACCCACCAAATTTAAGTGGTATCATTCAATTATTTCGAAGCAAAGAAGGTTATCTTTCAATTATCTTTCAATGAAAAGGATGCAAAGAACTTGAAATGGTGCATTGATAGTGGAGGTTGTAAAGACGATGATATGATTAACGGGGACCAGTGGAAGAAATTTGATAAAATTTATCCACAGTTTGCATCCGAACCTAGGA
This sequence comes from Rubia yunnanensis, assembly GCA_037428765.1. Lineage (NCBI taxonomy): Eukaryota > Viridiplantae > Streptophyta > Magnoliopsida > Gentianales > Rubiaceae > Rubia > Rubia yunnanensis. The sequence continues at coordinate 131,113,190 of CM075061.1, forward strand.
ATTTGATATTTTCTTTGATACTGATGGTATGAACCCATTTGGGAATATGTCTTCGAAACACAGTTTGTGGCCAGTTATGCTAGCCATTTACAATCTTCCCCTGTACTTGTGCATGAAGAGAAAATATGTATTGCTGCCCATCATGATTTCAAGCTTGAAACAACCTGAAAAAGACATAGACACTTATCTTTCCCCTTTGATAGATTATTTGAAGGTTCTTTGGTCGGTTGGTGCCTTAATGTTTGATGGTTATAGTGGTGAAGAGTTTACATTGAAAGATTGCTTTTTTGTACCATAAATGATTTCCCAGCATATGGTAACATTTCTAGGTATGTGGTCAAGGGTCACAAGGCTTGCCCAATTTGTGAGGATGAGACATATTACCATTAGTTGAGAAATGAGCGTAAGACTATTTATTTGGGTTTCATTAAATTCCTGCCGGTGAAACACAAGTTGTGGGACAACGCGGTTGCATTCATTGGTGGGAAGGAGAGGAGAAAGGTACCTAAACATTTGACTGGTGTAGCTATTCACAACAAAATGAAGAAATTTAATGATGTTCTTGGTAAAAAGTTATCAAAGGGTGGTGGGGTTGTAAACAGACCGTGAAAGAAACGGTCCATTTTCTTTGATTTATCGTACTGAGAAAATTTGGAGGTACACCATTGTTTGGATGCCATGCATATCAAAAAGAATGTTTGTGAGAGTGTAATTGGAACACTTATGAACATTCTCAGAAAAACTAAGGATAGCTTGAATGCGAGGAAATATTTAGTAGACCTTGGTATATGGTTGGATCTGGCACCGGAGGTAAGAGGGAAGCGAACGTACCTGCCCCCTGCTCCTTACAATCTGTCAGTTGTTGAGAGGAGACCTGTGTGTGAGAGCATCCGAGGAATGAAGGTACCGTCTAGTTACTCCTCTAATGTTAGTCATTTTTTGAATGATGAGTTGCATCTCAATGCTTTGAAATCACACAATTGGCATGCCCTTATGCAACAACTTTTACCTGTTGCAATCTGTGGGTGTTTGGAAGAGGAAGTTATATTTTCAATTATGTACTTGTGTTTCTTCTTCAACTCAATATGCAGGAAAAATATTAGTAGACAACAGCTAGATGAACTAGATTGAGAGACTTGTTCTATGCCATTTGGAGAAGTATTTTCCCCCATCATGCTTTGACATCATGGTGCACCTAGTGGTACACTTGGTTAGGGGGATACTTATGTGCGGGCCTGTTGGAATGCATTGGATGTACCCCTTTGAGTGTCACATGGTTGTTTTTAGGAGTTATGTTCATAATCGTAGTTATCTTGATGCCTCCATTGTTCACAGGTATGTCAATGAGGAGATCATCAAGTATTGTACAACAAAATTGGTTGGAAGAAGAGCGGTTGGTTTTCCAGGTAGACCCTACTGCGGAAGGCGGAATGGGACTCCACGTTCTAAGAGTATGCTTTATACACCCTGATGCATTGGGTTGATGACTATTCACCAGTATGTATTACGTAATAGTTGCGAGACCGTAGCATATGTTGAAGAGCATATTTCTCTGTTTGAAGAGATTTATCCAGACTGGTCCTCAAGTAATATTCAGGTCGAGCATTCTTAAAGGTTTGTTAACTGGTTTTTACAATCGTTGTAATGTCAAAGGGATGCCCAGTAAGCTACGGCCATTTGCAAGGAAGCTGAATGGCACCGTTAGATGGTACCTTGGTTATGACATTAATGGCTTTAGTTTCTTAACATTGGTGAAGGATTAGAAGAGCACCACTCAAAACAACGGTGTTTATATTTAATCCGAATCCATGTGGCAGGCAAGAAAGAGAGATAAACATCCGGTTGTTGTTGTGATGCCTTTCTATGGGGTGATTGAAGAAATTTGGGAGTTGGATTATGTAGAGCTCAAGGTTGTTGTCTTCAAGTGTCGTTGGGTGGAACACGTTTTGGTGTTGAAGTTGAGAAGCCCATGGGGTTCACGTTGGTGAATTTGAATCGTGTAGGATATGAAGATGACAAGTTCATCTTAGCTGCCCAGGCATGATAGGTTTTTTACATCAAACCCTTCGAATGAGAAGTATGATGTGGTGTTGCATGGGAAGAAATTTTACTTTGATGATGAGATTGATCAGCCCACCATAACTGATAGTCCTAACTTTCCATCAGTATTTCATGGTTTGGAGCATGTTAGGGGACCTTTGTTGGAAGGCGTTCTCATGGTGATGGGCTGTGGGTTGATGAGAGAGGTGAAATAGTATGTGGTGATAATGTCTTGAAGTGGAAGCGATAGACAGGTCGCTCCTGGCCGTTGTTTTTCTGACCATGTTTTGTGAAAAACATTGGATTATTAAGCGAATTAGCATGTAATGTATTAAATTGACACTCTTTTATGAATTGGTTGGTATGGTCCGTGATTTTATTTGAGTGTTTATGAATTGAATCAGTGAAAATGTGTTATAATTTTACTTAAAATTTTTATCAGATGCCGTTTATTTACATCGGTAAAGTATAAATTACCAGTGTAGAAAAATAGGGGAGGTACTCTGTTTTGTACTTACGCACCGGTACTCATATTGGTGCAAAATACTTAGAATTATTTTGTTTTTTTTCTCTCGGGGCTGACAATGTTAATTTTTTTACACTTAAGCAGCCTAAAGCAGTTGCTTTTTGTAGAATTTGTACCGGTAGAGTACTGGTACTGGATGCTTAGAAATGTTTTTTGATCTTTCGTATCTGGTTTTAACATGGAAATTTTGTTTGCATTGAAAGCTTCCTAAAGCAGCTACTTCTTGTAGAATTTGTACCGGTAAATATACCGGTACTGGGTACTTAGATTTTTTTTTGATCTTTACTCTCGGGTCGGAATAGGTAGAAATTGTTTTTATATAAAGCAGCTACTTTAGGCCATTTTTTACACCAGTATATGTAGAATGCCGGTGTATAAAAATGGTAAATTATTTAAAACTCTCTTAGACCCCCTTATTTTCACAATAGGAAATTTATATCTCTCACTCAATACCGTCTCCTTCACTACCCATTTCTGTTGAAATCCTACGTAGGTGGCCATATAACTAGGTAAACCACTTCACTACCTTATCAGTATGATTCATTAACATTTGCATATAAAATAGAATCATTAATAATGTGATATCATGAATACCTTGACTTGCATGTAAGGTGTTTGATGAAATGCTTCAATGTGTTTTTTAGGAAATGCCTCCCAAATCCAATTTAAAAAGGATACGCCATTCACCATCTCCATCATTGCCGAAAGTATTATCGCACACTTACCCGGATAGTACCTTCATGTCCAATGAGGCTAGGTTGGTCCATGATTCATAAGACACTGCCATCACATAGAGAGAAATTGAAGCATCTCCCTCATTCGAACAAACCATCCGGAAGCTTTGGTGGGAAAAATTTTGTGAAACTTTGCTACCATTCAACCTGACCATTGTAAGTGAGTTTTATGTAAAATTGAAGTGCGGTCCAAGCTATGATCACATGTATTGTAGAGGTAAAACTATCTTTGTCACACTAGAATCTGTCAATGGCTTGTTTGGGTTGCCCAATGTTCCAAACGATGAGGACGAGTTTCTCACACTCCATTTTCTAGGTGACGACGACTATATTCTACAACAACCAATTGAGAAGGAGATCTTTGGGACAATAACTAGTCCAGTTACGAACATATATGAGTTGGTTAAACCAGGTTGGAGCAAAACACCTAAGAAAACTCGAATTCCAGAAATGAATAGGTGGTACCACTTATTGGCGTCTAGAATCCATCCAGTAACTGTGAACACAAAAGTCCATAAACTTTGCCTCACCTTCTTGTATGCAATAAAGAAGGAGCTTCAATGGAATGTTGGTCGTCAAATTTATCCTTTGTTGCAGAGGAAGCGAGATCAGATGGGATCTAATGTCTATTGCAATACCTTCTCTGCACTTTGTTCAAGAGCGAGAGTTAGTGCTCGTACACATGACATTTGTGGCCAACCAATGGGTAAGATTTGTGTGGACTCTTTCTACAAACATAAATCTTTCACGCCTGTCATTACTATTGAATCCATAGTTGCTGCCTTGGAGGTCGGTGTAGCAAACTTGCTTGAAGAATCAAAATATCAAAGACCTTGGTACGAACATATGGCCAAAGTTATGACATATCAATTTCCTAACGCCATGGAAGAAGTCATAAATTTCCCTACCTTCCACGAAGGCGATGTTGAGGACATGGATGTTGGCACAAGTACCCATGATGGTGACGCAACAGGACCTGCTGACAGGGTTGAACCATTTTTTCGTTATTATTCGTAGAAAACTTGTATTTGCAGTTTGAAAGAGTAGATTTTGTACTAAACATTGATAGTGTTACACTTAGAATGTTTGACATTTTTACTTTTGATAAACATTCACGATGAGGGGTTGAATCAAAAAATTTTACACTACGTGATTTGAAAACATTTGACCAATACACTCTCGAAGACAAAAATTATAGGCCAAATGTAGTTGGCCTAAGTAGTTACATTAGGACTACCTAATTTGGTGCATTATATTTAAAGAATGGTTATAATTTTAAAATTTTAAAAAATCATTAGGAAGTATTGAGGTTCCCCAAGTAAATTTGTGGGCAATAGTATAATTTTGGAAAATATAGTGCAAACATTCACTGTTGGTTTTATAGGGCCTTCATCCACCAGTAGGGTCTACAAACACATGAACACAATTGTAATATATTGAATTGCATATATGTGGAGCCAGTTTTATATTCCGACCCTTCCAAGATTCTTGGAGGGACTAAATTGCAAAAAGTAAAAATTTCACTCGTAAATTGAAATTGAAACCCGATCGAACCGGAAGGTCCACAAAACAAGCCTTTTTTATTTCCAAGTTCCACATGCGGGGAAATGAATGAGTCAGGAAACTGTACTTAGTTTGGAAGATGTTCAGATTACACATAGAAACTATGAAGTAAACCCTTGTCGTTTACTTTACAACATCTACTGGAGCTTTAGGACAAATCACCACCTGGACACAAATATGTTGCAATTAGGATTTAAGTCCAGAATATTAAATTTAGTAATTTATATAGTGTCCTAACATGTCGTAATCGCATGTTACAATTTGGGGGACCTAATTTCAATAAATGCATATAATCAATTTTGCAGTTTCCTCCATACCATTGAGGTATGGAAACATTACTTATTCACTTTGGAGCCTCTTAAAATCATATTTGAGCCGATGGAAAAGTGGGTGAATGTTTGGGGTCAAAATGCAAATTTTATAAAATTAAACAATGCTTAGTAACATCAACGTACGTGGCTCATGCTTGGTCGATATTTGCTTGAAATAACTAGTACAATGTCTAATTATATTAATTCAGTGCCAATTTGAATAGTTGGAGTTGTTGAAAAAATGCACGGGAGGTAAATGAAATAAGAGAGAATTTGAATTATTCACAAAACTAAATTTTACACCGGTAGTATCAAGCAACTACCGGTGTATGTGTTCAAATTTTTTGGTGCGCATTGAAATTTTTTAATTTTTTTTAAGGCATGAAATTTTTTACATCGGTACGTGTCGTTTTTGCACCGGTACATATACCGGTGTTGAATACTTAGTCTAAAATTTCTAAAGTGCATCTCGGGTTCATCCTATTTTTTCCATAAAATACTTAAAGCAGCTGCACGTAGCTGCTTTTAGTGTGATTTTACACCAGTATCAACATTTTCTACACCGGTAATAATACTAGTGTACAAAAATTAGCCAAATTTTTGGTCTGTTGCTCTCAGGTTAGTGAAAATATCATTTAAAGCAGCTGCACGCTACTGCTTTTTTTCTTTCTACACCGGTAACCCTACCGGTGCTGAACAGTTAGCCATTTTCCAAACCAGTTTTTACAAAAATTACACTGGTACTATACAAATTACCAGTGTAAAAAATGGGTTTATATATTTTTCAACCATTTCAAAGGGACATAACTCCCACAACTCCTCCGAGGCCTCGTCAAACCCCTTCAAACTCTCTTTGATAACCGCCCGCCACCACTTCAACCATTCAATTCACACTAAATTGAACCACCATAACTCCTCATCAATCATTGTAACTCCCATCATCTTTCCTATAAGAGGTTGAGAAACCCACAACCCTTGAACAACACAAGAGAAGAAAGTACTTACATAGGTTCATTCCATTCCGTTCTTGGCGAGTTCAAGCAAAGGGAGAAGTAACACAAACGTTCCATCAATGAAGGTAGGTGTTGGTGTTTATGTAAGAATGGGTTACCACATCAATTTCTCTTCAAAAAACCATTCCAGCCCTCACGCACAACACATGTTCGACTAAATGCCTCTATGAAAAAAAGACATGTAAATTGAAAAAGAACTTGAAAAGGTAACTTGAATGGTATGGTTATACGATTGTGGGATTAAAATTTTTTGAGTTTTTTGTGGAAAGGTTATGTAGTACTAGAGTTTTTCGGTTGGTGGGGGAGTGATAATTGCCCGGTTGTAGGCTTATTTTTTTTAATCCAAAGAGATTGGTATGGTTTTCGATCAACTTCTATAAGGTTCCATTTCATTTTATATCGAGTTCCATGCCTTGTTCGTTCAAGTTTTATGCCATGTTATATGAGCTTCTATGCCATACATATATTTAGGTATTGTTCAATTTCTATGCCATTTTTTCTAAAAAGTTTTATGATTTTATTTTCAAGTTCTACGCCATGTTCTATCAATGTTGATCTTTAAGTACCTTTATTGTTTGGATTGAGAATTTTCTATTCTACTGTTTTAGATGCCGCCGAAGAAGGGGAAATTAAACACGAAGAGGAAGCAACTAGTTATGAAGAAAGAGGAGGAGGTGAAGAATGTGGTCGATGAGGAGGTTGATGTGGAAGACCAAGAATCTCCTCCAAAAAGAATCCCGTTGAAGATACAATTTGAGGAAGAAGCAACACAAACAAATGACCCGATTAGTGAGAGAAGGAAGAAACCACGGAACATGGGGATATGATTATAGGGGATGTTGAAGGAGAAGACACTGGTAAACATTTAGCCAAAACACCAGTTCGCAAGGGAAAAGGAAAGAGCACCGTCAAAGGAAGGCCAATTGTTGATGAAGCGGACGACGACTTGACAAAGGCTGGAGGAAAAAATGGAGAAGGATGGGACAAGTTTGAGCTAAAAAGTTATCTGAGGATACAAGGAACTAGCACGTGTCAATCTGTGATTTTGGCAAAGCATAACAAACCAACTCCTGTTGTGTTTGATTTTCGTGGGAATCAAGTAGCATGCATTAAGAATTGGTCAGCGTGGCACGCTTATGGAAATTACGCTTTATGGCACCACATCATATTTGGCGCACGCGAGCACTAAAGCAATGTTCCTGAAGATGTTAAGGAAGAGTCATGGAAGGATGTTCTAGCAAGACTCTCGACAATTTTTATTTAAAAATTTTATTTATAGTAAAGTCATAGTGAAAACATGATTAATGGCATGTCTTTTCATATGATTTGTTCCAGGAGAGCTTCACAGTTGAAACACATGTGACAGACAAGCAACTAGAAATACCGAGGAAGGAGGTTACAGAGAGGGAAAAAACACCAACATAGGAATTGGAAGACAAAGGTAGCAAACAAGTTTATTCATGACGTGGATAAAGGTATCAATAGAATGGGAATACCAACATGGGAGAAGTACAAATGGATGGATGAAGACAAATGACACTTGTTTGAAAAGAGGCGTCGGCATCCAGATTTTTATGTATGATGTAAAATTTAATACTTGTTAAGAACTATGTTTCCCATAAATTCTATTAAACTAAATTTTTATTTATAACAATGATATCAGAGGCTCCGGGAGACAAATATTGAATGCAACAAGGGCTGGGATTACACACACCACAAGAGCAGAAGGGGTAATCGATACATCCATGACAAATTGACTAGGAGCCTGAAGGAGAAGGAGAGAATTAGGTTGACCACCAATGGATTCACTGACGAGGAGATTGAGAAATAACTTAGTCAAAAGGATTTCATACTTGACAGATTTCTTGTCTACCTTAAGGCAAACAAAGATAAGAAAAGAGGCATACACATCGAAAGAGGTTGAGAAGATCACACCGGATGTTGTAAGTTATGCCACAATCGACCATTAAAATTAATTTTTAAATGTATTTCACAATATTCATATAAACAATTGCATTCCTATTTGTTTCTCAGTTGAAATTGAACGAGTTTAAGGAACAAAGAGCATTGGAACAGCAGTTGGGTGAAGACATCCTCATAAAAGTGACAAAGAAGAAGGATCACCCGGGCAGGTACAGGGGAACTTATATGGGTCTACCTATAGTGGTGGCTGTTCCTTATCTTTCCTGCAGCAAGTGCGGTAGCAGTTTCTCAACAAGCAAACAGCCCAAAGGAGACCATCGAACGATTAACCGGTCGTTAAGGCCATGGTATCATACCTCGAGCAATTGGTGAAGGGCTTAGCATTTGCAAGCGGTGTTCAGATTCTGCCGGGCCTTGACGATCCCAAGAAGTTTATAGAGAAAGCGATGGATGACATTGTTGCGGCTACTACAAAGTATGATGAAGAGCCCAGGACAGAGAAAGAGATGAAGTGATACGCCTTCATGAATCTATGCATGTTCTATACATTGAATTACACATCTGAAATATCTTTATAACCATTTTATCTATTCACTAAACTATTATACCAACATGATGGAGAACGCGTGACTCTGTACATTAAAGACATTGTCAGGAATAAGAAAATGGTCACCCATGGGTTGCGACAGGTATCTCGTCGTTGGGATGCCCAAAAAGGAAGTGTGGCTCGTGTGAGAGTATGCACGCCAGTCCTCCATCATAGGGAGGGATTGCCCTCGTGTGGACCACCACTTCGATATTGTTGGAGAGGTCCTTAATAGCGTCATGGATTTGACGGTATCTTTAATATGCAAGGCAGATAAGCAACCAAGTGACATCGATGATGTCAATGCCAGAGGTGATACAGACGACGACAACGAGAAGGTTATGTTTCTCAACACCAACGATGAGGTACATTCTTGTAACACATTATTTTTCGATTCCTTAAATTACTTTTGCATATCCATATTCATTAATCCTTGTAACAGGATACTAGCGAGGAAAAATCCCACCCGACGGCCAATTTTTGGCCATCTACAAGACCAAGATTAAATAGGCTACCAAAATAGGTAATGCACTAAAACGAGTACCTTTATTATTCATTGACAACGATAGCTCAAATACTACATACTCAAGTGATCATTTCATATCCTTTTACGTTCGTAGATTGTCAACAAACGGGACATGACAGATTGACCCATCATGGTGCGATTCATAAAGGAGTTATGCTCGAAATGATAAAGAAGAAGGATTGGATGTTCTTCCTAGTGTTCCGACCATTGATATTCGCACGACATTACACCTGCAGTGTTGGAATAAAAGTTATGTTCGAGTTTGGGAAGAAACTGGGGAACATGCTTTTGATTACCTCGATCGATAATGCGCAGTTCGATGTGTGGATGAGGTGAGTATAAAAAATTACAACCTTAATTTTTTTTAAATTTGATTAGGATTTCATTTTCAGTATCATTAACATTACAGGCACCTCTGGGAGAAAATATGGGAAACTAATTCAGGTCGCGTCCAATTCTACCTATTCAACTGTGGCAACTTGAATGACTTCAAGCGGGAGGTCGAACTTCGTTTCAAACTAATTTGGGAAACAATGAAGGCAACAGATGTTGAGTTCTACATCGTTCCCTACATAAGAATGTAAGTATTTCTTCCTGGAAATTACTTTTACATTTCAAACCACTTCCATTTCATTAATTTATTAACATAATTTTTTGACAGCGATCATTGGTACCTCATCATTATCCGTCCCAGAACGGAGGAGGTTTTCACTCTGGACACATTGTCAGGGGTTATCAAACCAACAAACTTGATCAAACTCAGGGTCATTTTTAGGTATTTCAATCAATCAAATCATAAATCCTAGTTTGGTAATGTACATGAAGAAGTAACATTTTAATTTACTTTTTGACAGGCTTGAATGTGCATACCAAGGGGAGAAGAGAAAGACCGAGCCAGAACCCGAGTACACTTGGAAAATCAACAACATCATGGTAAGTCATTTTGTCATTTCATCCCTCAATTTATTATGTTTCGGGTTAGTAGCTAAATTTGCCTTTCCTGTGCAGTACCGAACCCAGAATGGTTCGTGGAAATTCGGGTACTCTATCATACTCATCATGGAAGAATTTGTTAATCACCTGGGGACAAACAATATCTTGGAGGTAAACCTTGCATCTCTAAATTTGTTATTGTTAATTTCTAGTAAACTCAACATTATTGACTTAAATTGTAAGTTTGAAATTAACATGTCTTCCAAGAGGGCAAAGGGTCGTACCATGTGTATGAAATTCAAGATGTAGCAGAGAGATGGTGTAAGGCTTAGCTCGATGACTACCAGCAACAGGCGAACACTACACTGTAACTTCTGAATGATAAGAACGACATAATAGGTTGATGGTTGATTTTCAATGGTTGATGATATTATAATTCTATGGATAGTGTTTGGTTATAGTAAACTTGTGTGATTTGTTTCCTTTGTTTCAATCCATGCTTCAGATAGTTCTTCCATTTCACAGTTTGAATAATGTTTGCGTGTTTTGCGAGCAATATTTTCGTAACAGTTGTTTTAAATTTCTTACCGATTCAAAGGTTTCCAATTTATAATAGTTCACAGTATCTCTGGCTGTCGTTGCCTCAGAAATTATCCGGGAGAGACCATTGGAAAAAAATTGGGCATTGCAAATTTTATCCAAATCATACACCGGTAGAAAATGAATGTACCGGTGTAAAAATTAATCACATTTTTAATAATTTATTTTAAATTATTTAAATAATACTGGTTCATAAACTAATACCAAATAATATTCCTAGTACAAAAGAAATACCGGTGTACAAATCACGATTTTACACTGGTTCATATGTTATATACCGGTGCAAAATTTCTATACCGATGTTCCAAATCTTAGCGGTGCGGATATTCTGTGCCCCCCACCCCTAAAAAAACTGTTCAAAATTTATACACCAGTACAAAATAACGGTGCAAAAATTTTCTACACTAGTTAATTTCACTGGTGCAAATGTGTTGCATTTTTACACCGCTGCAATTTCCGAGTTCGGAAACTGATGGTCATGAATGGCAAGGCACGACTAGTAACTTTCCGAACTTGGAAACAAGAAAAGAAGCATTTCCGAGTTCGAAAAAAAGTATCTTCTCTTCAGTACCAGGGAAACTATAGTTTACGAGTTTGGAATTACTGTCGTTCGTCATTTCCAAAGTCAGAAATACGTGGATTTAAAGGCGGTTATTACTCACCGCCTTTAAATAGAGCCATTTAAAGGTGGTTATGACCTCAACTGCCTAGAGGCGGTTATTAAAAATCATCTTCAAAATACCACCTGGTGTATAAAGGGTAGTTTCCGAGTTTGGAAAAGCCTCTGGAAGGCGGTTTTAGGCGGACTTTTCAAAATCGCCTTCCAATGCTACCTTCAGTAGAAAGCTCTCCTCTAGTGTTTTAGACTATGATATCATGTAGAAAATAAGGTAATAATGCGTGTTTGTATTCATGATCTCAGGGTACATAATATTATATTATAGTGGTACGTACAAATGACCTGTACAAACTAAGAAAAAAATAGAATTTAATTACAATTATAAGTAATATCTACATTCCTTTAAAAGTATACGATCGATCACCGATAAACTTCATCTAACAGCTACCAACTAAAATCGTTTGTCAAGCATAATCTCAAGTAGATGACATTTTAATGCTTTTCTCGTTTAGTGGAAACAGTCTATTCCCCCCCTCAATAACCTTTTTCCACAATTGAAGCTCCAAGCTTCTTTGGTCATACTTTGTGCGTTTACACTCACGGATGCAGATCGAGACTACTATGTGCATACAGTATTAATATAGATCACAATTTTAATCTCGTCCATTAAATTATTAATTTTATTAATAAATGCTACAAGGATATTGGAATTGGATTTGTATTCTTACCATAATTGTAGATGTAATTGTATTCTATTGCCTTTTCCTAACTTCTATAGGTATTCTGTACTACTATATAATGTATCCCGAATTCATGAATAAACAGAGACAATCATTACCCATATTTTCTTCATGGTATCAAAGCCTAAAATCCTGAGCCTACGAACCTAAATTTTCCATCTTGAATTACCTTTCCGCTGTTAGTTAAAAAAAAGAAGAAAAGAATACAATTACATATACAATTATGGTAAGAATACAAATCCAATTTCAATTCCTTAACATGGTGGATTCTCGGAGAACATCCAATCCATCATCACTAGATACAAAAAAGAAAAACCTAAAATACAAGAACTCTATCCGATCCATTAATCTTACTAAGACAATGGTTATCCTAAACCGAGTGGATGCAGGTCGACCCAATCAGAGTAAAAACTCTGAAATTTATCGCAACCAAACCATTTTTCAACGAAAAAAATTTGAAAGCAGAAAATGGTGGGAACTGCAGGCTGCAGGAGATTATTTGCAGATGGGAGGATTTTGGGTGCCCTCGAAAATTGGGGTGACATTGGAGCAATTGCCTCTGGGTGGGCCTTCAAATGTTCCTCCTGGTACAGAGGGTGGGCCCACGTACTTCAAATCAATGGCACCAATCGTCACATCTTTGCATGGGTTGCTCTTGCTGCAAAGCATTTTCACAACCTGAGGTGTAAATGCAGTCCCAGTAATGCCTTTGAAGCTCACTTTGCTGATGGTAACCTTCGATGGAGGCTGCCATGAATGCAACAAAATGATCAAATCACCCTGATTCGATAACCTTAAATGAAACAGAGGGAGTACTAATCAAATTGCTTACATCGACTGGGCAGCGTCCGCCTGGGCAATACTCCTGATCGATGATAACAGGATTGCTGACATTGTCCATCTTAATGTTTTCGAAATGTATGTCGGAGACATCAAGGGGAAAAGCATTGGGGCCGGCCCAGGATTTGATTCTGGCGCCATTGTCGGTGCCAATTAGGGTGCAGTCGCTGAAGGTGACTCCTGTGACAGGCTCCTCATTGTTGTACTTTCCGAGACTTCCGACACTAAGACCATGTCCCGGTCCGCAGGTAACTCCTTTAACCGTGACCTGTTGGGACCCGTCGCCGAGCGAGATGCAATCATCACCGGTTTTTATGATCGCGTTCTCGATTGTTACACCTGTGGAACGCCCGATGTGGATGCCGTCGGTGTTAGGGGCGTCCCCCGGTGCATCAATCGTCACACCGGAAACTGTGAAATTCTTACACTTGAAAAGAACCATGTGAAACAATTTGCTGTCCTTGGAAGTGATGTCCTTGACAGTAGAATCAGTCACAAAATTGAACGCGAAGCTCTGAGAAACACCACATTGTATCAAACAACTGCATTCTTAAAAAATAAAGCGATAATTCATGCATCATTCTTGGTGACATACATACATTTGCAAGCCTGTTACATGATGCTGCAGATTGGCAACCGTCGGATTGCTTCCACGCCATGGCTCCTCCTTTGCCATCGAAGACTCCCTTGCCGGAGACGGTCAAATGCGCGACGTTTTCAATCATTATCCATTCCTTATCTTTGGTTATGGAGCTAGGATCTGGGCTAGCTTCAACGGTGCCTTCGTTCTGAATCTCGATCGGGCCCTGGCATGGTCCTTTCAAGTAAACTTCCTTGAGCTGATATGTGCCTTTAGGAATCAAAATTGTGGTCGGTGCTGGAGCAGCGCAGGCCGTTTCCCAAGCTTTCGTTAAGGCCTAATAAGGAAAATATACATAGGTTATAGATGGTAGTTTCCTTATTATCTAAGGATCAATCATACGTGATGTATGCATGTATAAATATTACTGCTTGTGTGTGTAATTGAGTCTGTGTTAAATTCATTTATTAGATAAATACCGGGGCGATATCAGATCCTGCTGCTGGCTTGAGATCAACTACTTCTGATTTGGCTACCAATAAGCATGACAAGAATATGGTGATTCCCAATATTCTGTCCATCCTGTTTATCATAAATTTTTTTTTTGAAATATTTATGTTTTTTTTTTGAAAGAGTAGTCTGTTATTTTGATGCTTTTTATAGTCTGGGAGCGACTATTTTCATTATGTTTTGAAAAATTAACAACCACATAAAATATTTCTCATGTTTGGGGTAAGGATTTGCTTGGATCTCCTTTTTCTCCTCACATTAGAGTTCCCCATTATTTGCAGAAAATGGCGATCACCTTTACTTTCTTGAACGCAGATACTTCAGCTATCCTCTCTAACTTGCACATTTTAAGATCAATTTTATCAAAGCATATTTGCCTATAAATTTCAACTAATATATATGTAACAATACCATCACGTGAGATATAGTGTTTTTTTTTTTTTTTTTTTTGGGAAAGCTGGCTTCATAACGAACACCTATAAAGCATCAGTGCAATTTCTAGACTATCAACTGGCTGACTCTATACTGATACTAAACTGGAGTTCCTCACATAACTTATGCAGTAGACACTGATTAAACAATGAAAGGTAAAATGAAAATCACTTCATCGTTCTCACCCAGGAAACAAATAAGGTAAGCTTACAAGATGTGCTCTGTTAAACATGGGGATAAAAAATCTACTCTGACAAGCATACACTTGTCATAGAGGTTGAATTGATCTATTTGCACATTTCGAGCAATGTTTTTGCCCTCTTCCCTCGCCTCTTACATCCAGTGAAGTGCTTTTGGACGCGCCAGATGACAGCTATTGGTGGCAGAATCAGGGTCTCGTGTCATGAATTGGGGAGCTTCGTCATCAGGTCTTGTGGATCTTGAAACCAAAAACTCTAGGGGTGTAGTTCTGTACTGCTTTCTGTGGCTTCAGATGTCCATACGTCATCAAAAAGAGATGAGGAAATGTTGTTCCGAAATAAGCGCCATCAATGTTGCCTTGACATTTTGATCGAGGGTAATATATGTCTTCACATTTGGGGCAGTAAATCTTTACTGTACTTGATCGCGGAATGTCAGACTGCCCAACTGGAAGGCAAGGTTGCCCACAGCAATACACTCTAGGGCACCTCCCAAAATCGCAGTTTTTGTACTTCTCGAGCATGGCAGCCATTCCCTTGCTGGTCAATATGAACCTAACGTGAATCAAACCATACAACATCTCTGCCGCAGACTCAACTAATTCATTTTGCTCTTCAGTAAACATATCACCATGAGAGGACTCAACATCTAGAATTAGGTCAAGTGCATAGTCATAGTATGGAACTTGACTACTCAAACCACATAGATTGAAATCATCCTGAATATTTTCATCATCAACTTCACAAAAAAACTCATTCCCTCTCAAGTTGCAAAACCATGAAATCCATGATGTATCATCCCCATCAGAACCACTAACATCAGACTCTTCACTGTCTGTTTCGGATTCATCATCAGAGCCTTTAATCTTGTCAGATGGCTGGGTAGTTGGTTTGCCTCCTAAATGGAGGAGCTTTGCAGGTAGGTTGCCCATATCGTTGGGGTCGATCGGCTGACCAAACTTATCGACGAGGCCAGTGGAGGAGGTGGACGCCGCCCGTGCCGCCGCGGAGGCTGAAGATTTATCCTTCAATCCCCTGGAGGTGGAAGGGGAGGACTTCTCCAAGTGCTTATCCAGGGCGTCGTTGATCTTCTTCCGATACGACGACGGCCCACCCATGATCTCCGCCTTGGATGATCCGCCAACGCCACCGCCGCGACTAGTACTATACATATCAGATATCTCACACACGCGCCACCAGTCCGTAAATCTCTATGGCATCCACAGCAGAAGCATGTACCCTAGATTGAAGGGGGGAATTGGAGCCCTAGATTGATGGGGGAGATGGGGAAAATACGTGAGATATAGTTAGATTCACTACAACATATATTTTCTAAATATAATTTTTTTTTTACATTGTTAATATATGTAACTAAAGTTATTCATGTTGGAAACTAACTGTAAGCTGGCTGAACTTCTAACAATCCTCTTGATACGATATCATTTACTATAATTTATTTTATTTTAGTATTTATTTAACACTGTACTCTTTTTCTCATTGGATTTTTTTAATGAGGTGGTGTGATCATTTGTAATTTATTTCATTTTATAATAAGGCACATTAACTCTGACATGTTGACGTTAGAAGATTTTAATTTTGGCTATACTTTATTTTAGGGTTGAGAATATTCAGTTCTGATTTGATTTAAATTAGACTTGGTAAGATTATATAAGACAATATTCATTCAAGATTTATCTTGAAAAATATGGTTATTTATTTTAGGTATTTTAGTTAAATATGCTTACAGTTTCTTGCGACAGCCAGTTCATCTCTTCATCTTGCAATATTCTAAACTTATCGCAGGCGGACCCAGCTTCTCACGAGTCATTCCATCTTATCGCCAGCACTCCTTGTCTCGCGAGTTCAAGCAATTTTTGCCTTGTCTACGCACAGCTAACGTTTATTAGCAGAATTTTACAAGGATGGCATTGGACGTTTATCTCCATTTATTTTTAAGGTCGTTCACATTTCAAGAACGAAAATTTTCGACCTCGGAATGAATGATACGATATCAAAAATGTCATTTATTATAATTTCCTTAGTTTAGTATTTATTCCACATTATACTCTTTTTCCCATTGAAATTTTTAATGAGATAGTGTAATCAATTGTAATTTATTTCATTTTAGAATAATGCCCATTAACTCTGTTATGTTGGCGTTAGAAGAGTTTAATTTTAGCTATGCTTTATTTTAGAGTTTAGAATATTCAGTTGTGATTTCATTAGAATTAGATTTGGTAAGATTAGATAAAACAATATACATTCAAGATTTATATTGAAGAATATAGTAATTTATTTTAGGTATTCTAGTTAAATATGTTTTTAGCTCCTTAGAGCTGCCATAATCCTTTTCAGTTTCTTGTTTGTATTCATGAATACCATACATATGTACTATAAATAGGGGTGGTTTTCACCATTTTTTTACTTAACCATCTTTTATCAATCAAATATACAAACCTTTGAGTTCATACTCTTAAAATTAGTTCATTTTATTAATAATTATTGTTTTTGCTCCCTATGGGATCGACTCTACTCACCGGTTTACTAATTAGTATTTTTTTGAGTTTCCAAGTTAGTGGTTGTGCAACTGATAACTTTTTCTTTGCAACCATTTTTTCCGTATAGGATCGTCGGATGTGGACTTGGCCGGAGCTGGAGTTGTTATTTCAGGTTGTTCTTCATCCGTGGATGGCTTTGCTGGCAGAACACCAGCAATGGTTGGTGGAGTGGCGGTGCGTGGCGTCGGCAGGATGGGGTAGGACGGTGCATGACGGTTGTGATTCAACGTTTGGAGGTGCATCAGCGTGTGGAGACGAAGGATCATCTGCTAGTGACAAATATGGCAACTCCACGGCCGGACTAGGGTTCACTACCAAAGATATTGGCTCAGCTACGAGCTAGGTGGCATACATTGTTGTTTAGCTCTCGCAAGTACGCCGACAGGTTGCTCTTGATGTCTCTGTTGGTGCTGAGGCAGAGACCGGTGGGCTAGGCCCGGCTGGATGTGTAGAAGAGGAAACCGGAGATTGCACGTAGGTGATGCGGCTGTCCTTCGGTGGATGGGCGACGGAACTGGGCTCTATATTTGGTTGCTCCATCGTGGTTCGGCGAGTAGAGGAGAAGGTTACCACTGTTTTCCGAGCTAAACTCACCGCTGAGTTGGGGTTGGCCCATGGGGGAGGCGCATGGGTTTCTTTGCTCGGTCCATAGCATTTTCTGGCTAGGATTAGGGTGGATGAAGATAGGTGTAGTGGGGATAAGGTGGTGGCGGTAGAGATGGGTGTCAGCGATAGGAGGGAGTTGGGGAAGAAAGAGTGACTGATGGTGAGGAGAGTAGGGGTGTTAGGGTTAGGTGGGATAAGGAGTGGGCAGTCAGATGTGGGGGATGGAACCTCTTGTCTAAGAGCATCTTGAGACTAAAATTTTGCAGGAGAGAATGGAAATTCAGTTTCCAACAGGTTCAGAAGAGATAGATATTCAAGGTTTGTGCGACAAATAGATCAGTGAGTTGTTGTGCTTAATGTACTCTCAGGAAGTGGTGTTCAGTAGTGATGTAGGCCCTGAAATGCCCAGATCATCCCATTCTGATCCAGAAGTTTGGAAAAATTTGAAAGTGCAGAAAGGGTCCAGTTTGGTCAAACCAGACACATTTGGTAGACGAGTTCCATCGAACATGAAGGCCCCAATTTTGGAGTTAAAGCCCTTACCCCCGTACCTGAAGTATGTCTATCTCAGTGACAATGATACTAACACTAATAGTCCGTACAAAGTTATCCACATCTCGAGAGAAAAGATTAATCGCCTTGTTGAAGAGATATAAGAAGGTCATTAGGTGGACATTGGCGGACATTATGGGAATCAGTCCAGATATTTGTATGTACCACATTCTGATGGAGGACAATGCTAAACCTACTCGAGAGGTTTAGAGGAAGCTCAATCTTAACACGAGAGAGGTGGTTCTCAAGGAGATATTGAAGCTACTCTCACTTGGGATCATATACCCCATTTCTGACAGGAAGTGGGTGAGTCTCGTTCATGTAGTACCAAAGATGTCGGGTTTACAAGTGGTGAAAAATGACAAGGGTGAAATGGTCTCTACACGCTTAGTCACTGGGTGGAGAACGTGTATTGACTACAGGAAGTTAAATGCCGCCACTCGCAAGGATCACTTTCCACTTCCTTTAATCAAAAAAGATGTTGGAAAAACTTGCGGGAAATAGTTTCTTCTTCTTTTTGGATGGGTACAATGGTTATTTGTAGATTTGTGTGAACCGCGAGGACCAAGAGAAGATAACATTTACTGGTCCCTTCAGCACCTATGCTTGTAAGATGATGCAATTTGGTCTATGCAACGCCCCAAGCATCTTCCAGCATTGTATAATAAGTATCTTCTCTGATTTGATTGAGACAAGTATCGAGGTGTTCATGGACGACTTCAGCATCTACGGTGACGAACTTGACCCTTCATCAGTGAGCTCCTTCGCTTCTTCGTCCGCATATTTCAATGGCAATGCACCATTTACCTTTCCACTTTTGAGTGTAACCTGATTTGGCATCTCATGTGGGTTCAAATGGACCTGAGAAGGCAATCCGGGCTGCTTCATCCTAAGTTCACTCAGAAAGTTTGATAGATGGGCGATTTGTCGCATGTGCTCCTCCAAGGTCGCTCACTACTGAAAATCCCCCCCATTTAGCAGTGGTTTGTAGAACCTATTTTTAAAAATAGCTGCTATGTAACTGAGTAGCAGCTATTATTTAGTAGTAGCGGTTATTATTTAATAACCGTTTCTATTATAAAATTTTAAGCAGCTAATTATTGAAGAACCGCATCTAGGGTGAGGTATTTTAGCAATTGTGGGAAATCATAGCAGTTATTTCTTAAAAACCGCTACAATATTCAGTTAGACGGAAACTCATAGCAACTATTATTTTAAAATAGTTGTTGCGTATATTTTTAAAGTATCTAATTATTTAAGAACCGCTTCTAGAGTGAGGTATTTTTGAATTGGCGGGAAATCATAGCAGCTATACCCTAAAAAGTGCTTCTACATTAATTTACGCGGGAAAACATAGCAGCTATTATTTTAAAATAGTTGTTTTGTGCACTAGCATTAAATGCTTGATGTAATACATAATTACATTTAGTAGCGGTTTTTGAAATAATAGCTGCTACGGCATATAAAAACCTTAATAGAGGCAAAAATTGAAGAAGATTTTGCATTTATGAGACTTTCATACCATTCTTCATTACAATAGAGATGTTGAATCCAACATTCAATGCCATTTGTAAGGATTATTTAAAGGTAAATTATATTGCTTTTGATTATGAAAAAGGGAACAATTAATCATATTGGGGTTCGAGACATAGAAAATTTTCTAACATTTCCAAGAAAGAATAGGAAAAAAAAGTTTAGAAATTTTGTTTATGATATGAGTTACTCTAGAACATATACTATGGTTTTACAACATTTCACCGAAAAAATTATTTATTTAATATATTTATATTTAGGCAAAAATAATAAAAATCGTATATTTTGGAGCAAAGGATTTTAGAGTGACACAATTTTGGACCATCGTGTAATTTTCTAAAGTTATGTAGAAATAATCGATGTTGCATTCGAGTCCCTTTCGTTCACCCATAAATGCCCAAATTGCAAAGTCACAAACGTATATTATTAAATTTCATTTTGGTTTTGCCAATTTTGGAATTCAACAACTCCAACTTTCTTGGAGAGACATAAATGCAAAATGTAAAAAAATTAACTCGTAACTCCAAATTGAAATCCACTTGAACGTGATGCTACCCTATACACCCTCATTGTATTTTCCAAGTGTATAACATAGTTTTTTTTATTAATAATCATGCACAATAACATATATGTAATCTTTTTCAATTTCTCTTTCTTACTTCTAAATAATCAACTCTAAATTACTCTAGAACATGTACTAGCGCTTTCCGACATTTCACCAAAAACATTTATTTAATATATCTATATTTAGTAAAAAAAATTTAAAAATCATATATTTTGAAGCAATGGATTATAGGGTAACACAAATTTGGGCCATAGTGTAATTTTCCAAGTATGTGTAGAAGTAATCGATGTTGACTTTCGAGACCCTTTTGTTAACCCATACATCCCCAAATTTCAAACTTACAATTGTATAGTATTGAATTTCCTTTTGGTATCACCAATTTTGGGATTCGACAACTCTAACTTTCTTGGAGGGACCTAAGTGCAAAAAGTAAAAACTTTACTCATGACTCCAAATTGAAATCCACATGAACGTGATGCTACCTTATATACCCTCTTGTATTTTCCAAGTCTATAACATAATTTTTATTAATAATCATCAACAATAACATATATGTAATCTTTTCCGATTTCCCTTTCTTACTTCTAAGTAACCAACTCTAAGTTACTCTAGAATATGCACTAGCGCTTTCCAACATTTCACCAAAAAGTTCATATATATAATATATCTATATTTAGGAAAGAATATCAAAAATCTTGTATTTTGAAGCAATGGATTATAGGGTAACACAACTTTTGGCCATAGTGTAATTTTCCAAAACTGTGTAGAAGTAATCGATGTTGACTTTCGAGACCCTTTCGTTAACCTATACGTGCCCAAATTTCAAAGTTGGAATCGTATATTGTGAATTTCATTTTTGTGTCGCCAATTTTGGGATTCGACAACTCTAACTTTGTTGGAGAGAGCTAAGTGCAAAAAGTAAAACTTAACTTGTAACTCCAAATTGATATCTGCTTCAACCTGATGCTATCCTATACACCCTTATTGTATTCTTCAAGTTCGTAATAGAATATTTATTAACAATGCGTCACAAGAACATATTTGTGATCCTTTTCGATTTTCCTTTCTTACTGTAAGTAATCAACTCTAAGTTAGTCTAGAACACGTACTAGCGTTTTCTAAGATTTCACCCAAATTTTTTATTATATTCTATTTTTATATTTATGCAAGAATAAAAAAAACTATTTAATTTGGAGAAAATGATAATGTCGTACCATATATTCATCCATGTTTATATGTTAGATGATTTTGTTATTAAAAGAAATTGAATTTAGGTAGTAACATGTCGCAACCGTTTGCACATTGTAGCAACTATTTTTTAAAAGAATAAATAGCTGCTATAGTGTTAGAAAATCTCAAATCTGATTTACTCTCAGGCATGTATTCAAATTGGAAAAAATTTAGATAGTAATAGGTCCCAACCTTATGAACATTGTAGCAGATATTTTTTAAAAGAATAAATAGCTGTTATAGTGTTAGAAAATCTCAAATCTGGATTACTCTTGGGCATGTATTCAAATCGGAAAAAAAAATT
Organism: Rubia yunnanensis; assembly: GCA_037428765.1. Classification (NCBI taxonomy): domain Eukaryota; kingdom Viridiplantae; phylum Streptophyta; class Magnoliopsida; order Gentianales; family Rubiaceae; genus Rubia; species Rubia yunnanensis. The sequence continues at coordinate 131,135,214 of CM075061.1, forward strand.
TAGGTAGTAATAGGTCACAACCTTATGAACATTGTAGCAGCTTTTGTGAAACAAATAAAAGCTGCTACGGTGTTGAATCTCCACCGTAAATCTGAATCGTTAATTGTTTTTGATAGATTGAATCTTAACCCTTGAAATTTTCTCATATATATAGCTAAAAGCCTAATCGATCTAACAATAGATTCAACCTCACTTGCCATTTTCTCTCGAGCCCTCACTGCCCTGCTCTTGATAGTAGAGCCCCCGAGGTCGTTGAGCCTACTGCCGATCCGAAACCTTGATTTTGCAGCTTTCTGGTAACTGTTGCCATTGCCTACCTCCATCGAAGTTCCGCCAACCTCCATCGAGCCATGGCTGAACTCCATCGAGTCGACGGCAACCTCTAACTCGATCGATGAATTGACTCCGGCCGTTAGTGTGATTGGAGTCTCCCTCGGAAGTCTGCGGAATCACCTACATCGACATCTGTGGCAAGGACTCCGTTTGTGTTGTCACCAAGAAGAAAGTTCCAGCAAAATCCTTCTAAACTCTTGGCAGAATATTCACCTTCACCTTCACGTTCTCATTCTCTAGCAAGATGTGACTCATGGTTTCGTTTTAATTAATTAACTATCTCTTGGAATGTTTTCAAAATTCTATATTACCCTTTATTTTTGGGCTCTTCTGCTCAAAGTGTTTTTTCTATTATCATATTCTCTTTTCCATATTTACCTGTTGAGTTCGATAATACCATCATATTAGGGTTGTCCTCGTAGTGTATGTTTTGCAAATTTTAAGTTTGATTTTCTCCCATTATTTATGAATAAGTTGATTGATGGTGGTTCAAATTTCCACTTGGCACTATTTTTCTATGATGTGGGGCTTCTGGAAAAATTCTCTTGACATCATCCATTTGGCTCAGTCAGGGTTGTTTTTTCCCTATCTTCCTTATCTCCTTGTTTTGAAGGCTTTGGTTGTCTATACTAATAGATTCCATTGTACTTGTTTTGATGATGTGTTGATGGAGAACCAACCATGCTAAACGATCTGTGAATTCGTAACAGTTGTAAAAGTTCCAAACTTTTTCTTATTGTTTAATTTTATATTGTTGCATACTCTCCAGTCAAAGAAAGAACCTAGAGCTTATAGTTGTTTAAAGAAAGAAATGATAATTGTTTTGAACCAATAAGTTTTGACCCCATTTTATTAAATATTCACTTCGATAATTGTTAGTGTGATGTGTTTGCATTTTCCTTTTTGATAACTCTATGTAGATAGATTAGTCCTTTTTTTACTCTGGTTTTGAATAATTGTGGGTGAGTTCTGTTATTCAATTATCTTTTTCAATATTCATGTACTATTGTGTATGGAAAATGTGGAGTGTTTTGTAGCTCATGTTTGGTGTTTGCTTGTCTAACCTTTCAATATTCATGTTTAACTGCGCCTCCATCATAGACGAGGACGTTGAACTTGCTCCGCCTTCTCCTAGCCTCCGTCTGATCTCCCTGCGTCCTCATCGGGGGTGATACCCTCGTCCACATTGTCAGGTCTTGCTACAATGTCTACCTCATGGGTTTCAACGGAACCAACCAGTTCTGTGCCAAATCTGTGCTAAATCTATGCTCGCTTAGATGATGCTCATCGTTTTCTCCAGGGTGTAGCAGTAATTTTTTTTAAATAGCTGCAACATTTAGCAACTATTTTTTTAAAAATAGCTTCTACGTTATGTGTAGAAGCTGTTAATACAATAGCTACTATGTTAGTTAACGTTTCAACGGCCACTTAGGCACCCAAGTTGGCAAATAGAAAAATAGCTGCTACATGGGGAAAAAAGTAGATGATACGCAAAGCAGCAGTTAAATATACCGCTGCAAAAAAATGGCTTCGTGTAGAAGCTATTACTTAATAGTTGCTACGTTAAACTAACGTGGGAGTGCCCACTTAGGCATCCAAATGGGAAAATAAAAAAATAACTGCCACGGGGCCAAAAAAATAGTTGTTAAAAGGGAGGGTTTCCAGTAGTGGGTCATTTTTTAACTCTATTGTTCCTTCTGCATTATGTCCATTAGTATGACCAGCTTATCATTCATATATTTCCCTTGACCACCTTGCATGGTTTGAGGAAAATCTGGGGCTTCTCGTTGCATTGGTAGAATATAGGGTTGTTGGTGATACTGATGTTGTCGTGGTTGGGTACCTTGTTCTCTCCAACAAAAGTTTGGGTGATCCATATATCTTGGATTGAAATTGTGGGGGTATGGATCACCTTTGTGCTACCTCTCATTGTAGTTCCCCATAGCATTTTCTTAGACTGTTATCTCCCCCATGGTAAGAATGCATTGCGATGTATGTCGTATGGTTAACTGCTCCACACCTATTGCAGGGTCCTTCTTGTACAACCCCAACCTTGTCAACGAACTTAGATAGCATCTTCTCCATTCTTTCCATCATCTCCTTGATTTCATCTTGCTTGGGAGTGGAGGTTTGCACTACCTTCTTCAAGATTCAGACCTCCTGTTGATCATACTCCTTCTTGGGATCCACCAACCTTTTGATGATCATTCTAGCCTCATTCACTCGAAGGTGGGAAAATCCACCACTAGTGGAAGAGTTCACCAAGTATTTGTTGGTGGTTGCCATTCCTTGATGAAACCACTGGTTGTCTTCCGTTATTCGGTGATTAGGGCAACTATCCACCAACTTTCCGAGCCTCAGCCAATAAGCACTCAATGGTTTGTCATACTCCTGCTTGATACTTGTGATCTCTTTCTTCAAGGCATCTGCCCTTGTGGTTGGAAAATAGTATTCCAAGAATAATTTCCTCAATTTGAACCACGTCGAAATAAAGATGGGTGGAAGGATTGAAAACCACTGATTGCCCACTCCTGTCAAATTGAAAGGAAATTCCACCGATTTGAATTGATCTTCAGACATGGTGGCTGGCCTCTTCTGTATCTTAAATTTTTTTACAAATTCGTAGAGAAAATTGTAAGGGTCTTCAGTGCTTCTCCCATGGAATTTGGATAGTACAAACAGGAATGCCAGCTTGATTTCAATTGGATTCTCTTTCTTTGGCGACTGAATGAGAGTAGGGGGTCATCCTCACTATGACCAGTAAGTTCCTACATGTATGGGTTGTTTGGATTCTGCATAGGATTCAGATTTCGTTCAGCTTTGTCCATCTCGATATCAGTTCCCGAATCAAAGTTGGTTGCTAAAACCGTAATGGGCCCCATTTGGCCAAACTGAAGGGTTATCGCAGAAGCTGCTTTCCGCGTCTGTATTCCCTTTCTTTTCCTCTTGGCTATTTTCTCTACTTCTGGGTCGAATATTAAATTTGGCCTTGATGATCTGCTCATAAACCAAGCACTAACACACATATTAGTAGGAAAATATTTTTAAAAAATTGACTAACTACTCCCTCGCAGCCACACCAATTTGTATATTTATACAAATAAATAAATATACATAAATATACATATATACATAAATATACATATATACATAAATATACATATATACATAAATATACATATATACATATATATACATATATACATATATATACATATATACATATATATACATATATACATATATATTCATTTTTAGAGTAATCATTTGCATTTTTAGAGATAGAAAAAATTTCTTGAATTTAAGGTGTGGTGGCTACACTAAAAGGGTTTTTCAATTAATTGATTTTTTTTTATAATTTTTGTTTTTGCTCCTCATGGGATTGACTATGCTTACCGGTTTACTAATTAGTGTTTATTTGAGTTTGTAGGTTATTTGGCGAGTCAAACGACGCTCACCACCCTCGAATTCAGTGACCTCGCCATCTCCGCCAACATCCGCCAGATTCCGGCCACACTCTCCTTGCAAATAGTGAGGAACTGTAATGATTTCGCCCAATGTTCAAGGATTGGGGATAATTCTCACTCAGTCGTTTGTAAATGGTAACGAGCTTTACCAATTAACTGAAATGCATATTGTTATTGTTTGGAGAAAGGTGTTTAGATAGTACTCCTTTTAATTTGTTTGCCCTTTGTGTTGATTTCATATACCGATTTTATGCACATTTTAAGTCAGGTTGTTAGTTGATGCTGTTATCTTTTGGTTAATAACTCATCGTGGAAGTTCAAGAACTGATGTCAGTGATATTAGAGCATTTCTGGGGAGGTGGGATTTTTTGTAGTCTAGTTTGTTGGTTGGAAATGAGGTGATTTAGGGTTTATGCAATCTGGGCTTGTTTGTTGGCAGTGGAATTTTGACTCATGGCCTTTATTGGATGTCAATTACCAGATTGTTGAATTCGATGGTCAGCAGAATTAAAATGGTCACCAGAATTTAAGGGTTAAAATGGTCAGCAAAATTTTCAAATTTGAGGGAGGGATATATTTGGTCAATCCAGAGAAGCCAAGGTTAGCGCCAAAAAATGGCATCAGGGTTATGCCGGTCTGAATCAGTCCAAATCCAGGGTCATAACTGCACTTTAAAAAAATATAGGGGTATATCTACACAAACACAAGAACTAAGGGGTATGAATGCATTTTACCTATTTTTTAATGCAAAATTTGTATATGTAGTTAGAGATATTGATGGTTAAAAATCATTATTAAAAATCGTGAAAAAGTTGAGCGACCAATAATTGTGAGAGGAAGGAAGTATAAAAAAGTGTTATATAACTGTTAGATTTTTTTTTTAATTAAAACCACCTGTGATGGTGGGGGGTTAGGCGGACCCTTACCCGTTTATTAATTAAAAAATAAAAATGGTACAATCAAAGAGGGGGGCATAATACCTTACCTCAGAAGATATCTGATGATCTTTGAGATCTATACAAAACCTGTAGCTAACCTAAAAGATCAATTAGATACCAATAAGCAACAGGGGCAAAACCGCGATACATAGTTGACCTATTACCCTAGTCTAACATGGGGAATTCCTTCCGCATCAAGCCGTACTTGTCCAGCAACCAATGAGGGTAAACCTGCAGAGCCATAAAAGTTATTTACCTTATTACGAGCGGCCAGTTTAGCAAGTGAGTCTGCTGGAGCGTTTGCCTCTCTGAAGATGTGTTTCAATGAGTAGTTAACTCCAGTTATGAGGTTACATATCTCCCTGATTGTTGGCAGTAGCCTCCATGGTATCTTTAGCTGTTGCTGTAGCATCCCAATCAGAGTACTTGAGTCTGTTTCAATTTCCACTTTTGTGATGCGTTTGTCATGAACTAGGAGAACACCATGAAGTAGAGTAATGGCTTCGGCCTGCAATACTGAATCAGCCGAGATAGTTTTGGAAAGAGAAGCTGTAACTTTGCCAACATTGTCTCGGATTATGCAACCGATGCCGGCAGTGCCGTTCTGATGTAAGGAGCCATCAGTGTTGAGTTTAAAAGCTGAGGGAAATGACCATTTGAAAATTCTGGGAGGTCTTTGTGTAGAGGTTTTATGGTTGAATAGTGTAGGTGTTGGAGTGAGTGCCCATTTGATGTCCATTTTAAAAGCTAAAACTGTGTTATTAATGTGGAACAGGATTCGTTAAAAAATGCTCATGACCTCAGGTTTGGTACCCTCGAATGTGTAGGCGCAATGGGCACACCACATGTGCCAGTTAACCACACAAGGAATGATACGTATCAGTTTAGCAGGGAGTTCATTAAAGGAGGATGTATTCCAGTAGAAATAAACTCTATCCCACATGTGTTGGAATGTAATGCGAGGCATGTTAAAAACTGAGTTTACAAGATTCCAGATTTTGTTGACCTCTGGGCAAGAGTTGAAACAGTGGTGAAGAGTTTCTGAGTTATTGAAACAGAAACAGCAACGTGACGGTAGGTGAAAATGGAAGTCCTCTAGGACATCAGGTAGGGCAATTAGTCGATTTAAAAGTTTCCAATTAAATAAACTAATTTTCTTTGGTAGAAGTTTAGACCAGAGATGGGTGAAGGAATGAATCTTTGTTTTCTTATGCCTGGTCAATTCGTAAGCAGATGTGATCGAGAAGGCACCAGATTGGGTAGGTTTCCATATGATGGTGTCCTCATAGCTTGGGAATAGTTTATGTTCCTGATCTAAGTTTTGACAGATGTGTTCTGGGAGGAAGTTCCTGAATTGATCTGAAAAGGTGGCTTTGTGTTGTATATATTCTGCCACTGTCAAGTTGGGATGTGGGTATTCTGAAGGATCGATTAAATAATTAGTAAGGGGTCCCAAGGATGTCCAGTTAGAGTCCCAAAAAGTAATAGAACCGGAACCGATGATGACTTTTGTGTTACTGATGGCTGTAAGGTTTGATTCTTTGATTCTCTTCCAAGTTCTGGAGGTTTTGTGGTTATCACTCATAGACCACATGGTTTTGGCCCATAGAGAGTTTCCTTCCTGTAGTTTCCACCACAGTTTGAGTGAGAATGAATCAATTAAAGTGTTCAAATTTCTGAAATTTAGTCTATTTTCCTCTGTAGGAAAGCAAAGATTGGTGTAAGATTTCCAGATTTTGTGCTTGTGTTTTTTGTCTGAGTTATTATTCCAGAAAAACTTGGCCAGGGTTTTGTGTATTTGAGTGATAGTGTGTGTGGTTGGCTTCAGGACTGTTAAGAGGTGGATTGACATTGAGGCCAGAACATGCCTGATTAGAGTTGCCCTTCCAGCAGGAGATAGTAGTTTATTTTTCCAGGTGTTGATTCTGTTTTGGATTGAGAGGAGCATAGGTTGGGAGTGGCTGTTTTGACCCTTCCAGTGAAAATGGGTTATCCCAAATATTTGAATGGGGTGCACCCTGCCATCATATTAGTATCTCTTTGGATTAGGTTAATGATTCTGTTAGGTGTAGATTTAGATATGTGGAAAGGTAATTTTTCAAAATTAACTTTTTGTCCTGAAGCCAACTCGTATGATTTCAGGAAATTCTTTATTGTTAGAATTCCTTGTTTCGTGTATTTCAGAAAGATAACTGTGTCATCAGCGTAGGAAAGGTGTGAGGATGATCTCATCCCTCAGGGTAGATTGTATGGTTGGATATTCCCATACTTGTATAGAAAGGTAAGATTTTGGGAGAAAGCTTCATCCATAAGTATGAAAAGTAGAGGGGAAAGGGGGTCTCCCTATTTTAAACCCCTACTAGCTTGGAAGAAGCCACATGATTTGCCGTATACCAGTATGGAAAAATGAGCAGATATGATGTTACTCATAATTAGAGCAACGAGGGAACTGGAGAAACCTTGTTTGAGAAGAGTACTGGCTAGGAATGTCCATGAAACTCTATCGAACGCTTTTCATCATATCCAGTTTGATTTTCATATTCTGGCCCTTTTTTTGTTTATGTAAGTGGTTAGATAATTCTTGCATTAGGAGGACATTATCCGTAATCTCCCTTCCAGGTATAAATGCAGATTGTTCTGGGCTTATAATGGAGTCTAGGTAGGTTTTAAGTCTTGAGGAGATTAATTTTGAGAAGATTTTGTTGTAGAAGTTACATAGGATTATAGGCCTGTAGTCTTTGAAAGAGGAGCAGACGTCTTTTTTGGGGATAAGGACTATATGAGTTGCTGAAATGGCTTTGGGGATATCCTGGCCCGAGAAGAAATCATCCACTGCCAATAATACATCGGCTTTTATAATGTCCCAGCCATGGTGAAAGAAGAAGCCAAAGAAGCCATCAGGTCCAGGGGCTGAGTGACTATTCATATTTTTAACTACATTAGTTAGCTCCTCCATACTGACTTTTTTAAGTAGATTACAGTTCATTTCATTTGTTACGATTTTTGGGACATTCTCCAGTATCCATGTAGCATTAGCACCGGATGGATCTTGGGGTTCAGCAGTGAGGAGATTGGAGAAGAAAGCTAACAACTTCTCTTTCAATGTCATCTATATTATTTAGCCAGGTTCCATCCTCGTTTTTTATTAGGGAGATTGTTTGTCTTTTATGTTTGTTGGAGATTGATTGGTGAAAGAATTTAGAGTTCACATCTCCTTCTTTCATCCATTTCAGTCTTGATTTTTGTTTGAGGAATGTTTCTTGGTTCTTAAGAGCTAGTCTTAGCTTGGCCTTAGCTAGATTTAGGGCTTGTATGGTAGCAGTAGATTCAAACGGTTGTAAATCTTTTTCAACATTCAGCACCAGTTCTTCACAAAGCTGAACTGCATCGAAAACATTGCCAAAAACAGCCTTGTTCCAAGATTTAAGTGCCTGTTTCAGGTGTTTAAGTTTAAAGATACATCTTTTCATCCCTTTTAGTGAGGTGTGAGTGTTCCAAGAGTCTTCCACAAGCTTCATGAAAGTAGGGTGGGTTACCCAGCATTCTTGAAATTTGAAGGGCTTAGGAGATGTGGTAGAGGGTGTATTTGCTACAGATAGGATCAGGGGTGTGTGATCCGACCCCTCTCTGGATAATGTTTTGATTTTCGAATTGGGGAAGTTAGACCACTATAGATTATTAGATATACCTCTGTCTAGACGTTTCCAAACCCTCCCCTTGGTTCTCATTCTGGTCCAGGTGAAAAGACTGCCAGAAGTTGGGAGTTCAGAAAAATTATTGGAGTTGAGAAAGCAGTTGAAATTCCTTATGCTGTTTTGGTTAGGAATTGAGTTACCCAGGTATTCCTCAGTTTTTGAGATAACATTGAAGTCTCCTATTAAGCATAAAGGTTCCTTTCTTAGGGTTGCTAAGACTTGCCACAGTTTGTTCCATTCAAGGATTGTGTGCTTAGCATATATAAAGCCAACCTGACATTCGGTTGAGAGAGTGGGTGATTTGATTTTTACTATGATTACCTCTTCTTCGACTAGGAGTGTGTCTACAGTAATTTCCTCATCCCACATTAACCAGATTTTGTTGACTGGATTGGCATAAGATTTACTGAATCCCAGCTCCCTGGAGATGTTTTGAATCAGATCAGGGCTTAGCAGAGTTGTGACTTTTAATTTTCTTTAGACGGATTTTGGAGGGGTTATTGCCTATTCCTCTAATATTCCATACGCATATATTTAGACTAATCATGGATATGTCTTGGATAGGGTTAAAGAGGAACGGGTGAAAACCATTTTTGGTGTGGAGGTATAATCCTTTTTAATGTATTTCCTATGTTTATTTTTGGGCTCCGTTTGGTTGAGATTGAGGATTTTGGTTAGTCTGACATGTTCAAGGATTAGGTTGGCTTTTATTTCCTCTAATGGAATATTCACCTGTGCCTCCAGTGTTTTCTGCTGCTTTGTGGAGGTGTCAGTGTTAATCCAATCCAGTGGTTTGAATGTTAAAACCTTAGGTGGTAAAAGGGGGAGGCTACTTACAGTTGTTTCTAATGGGGATGGGAACTCAGCCGGGATAATGTTGTTTGGGATGTTTATTTGGGGGGTCATGTATGTTGTGTTTAATATCTTGCTTGTTTCTGCAATCTGCATAGGGGGTTCAGGGTGGGGAGCCAGCTTGGGATCATGAGTTAGAGTCCCGTTTTCTATAGGAATACTGTTTTGGTGTTTACCATTGGATTTCTCAATGTCAGTGATGTTATTTTTGAGCGGAGTTGTATTCAGAGTGGGAGGGTTAGGGGAGATTTGGTTATTGTCGATTTGTAATGGTAAATATGGGGAGCAGTAGCGGGTCCAGTGTTTACAATAGGGTTTAAGGTGGACGGGTCAAAGGTGTTCCCTGGGTTTACAGCCAAATCAGTAGCTAGCAGTTGAATATCCGGGAACAGAGCAGAGTTAGCAGGAATATGAGTTTGAGAGGGAACCTGTGATCCTTGTCTAAGGATCGAGACTTTGGAACTTGTTCCTTTATTCTTCAGAGAGGGGTTGAGAACCTGAGAATTCTGCTGAGAGTTGTTATCTAATTGGTGCTTGGGAAGGTAATGTGTCTTAGAAGTTTGAAAACTAGTAGAAGAGGTTCCATTTCCTTTACTTCTAATCCTTCCCTGTTCATCAGTGGAAATGGATTTGTTACCTTCTTTGATTGGATTTCCTTGGGGTTTCCAAGGGGAGAATCTGGAGATGTTTTTATCGAGCCTGCAAACTGTATCTAAGTGTCCAAGTTTTAGGCAGTTAGAGCAGTAGAAAGGAACGCCCTCATACTCAATGTACTGCCAGAAACTAACATCTCTAAAGCTAAGCCAAATTCGTTCAAGTCTTGGTTTAGTGACATCTATTTCAACACAGATCCTAGCCACATGAGGTCTAGTTCTATTGATTGAAGCTCTGTCTACCCGTATTAGAGTACCAATGATATTCCTCACAGACATCAAGACATTATAATCAAAGAATTATTGTGGTAACCCATACAGTGAAATCCATATTGGAACGATAGGGGAATCAGCATCATGGTTAAAGTTAGGGACCCATTTTGTTATTCTAATTGAGTAAGACCCAAAATTCCAAATTTTGTGCAGCCAACATCGATAATAATCATCAGGAAGTGAGAAGGATATCAGAACCTGTTTGTTATCCAATAGGGTGATACTGTTTGGACCTTTGAAACCAGCTGTGTGGAAGTCTTTCCGAAGCTTTTCCAGCTGCGGTTGGCTGCGCACAAATTTCCCGACCAAGGTCCGTTTGAGGGGAGCTTCCAGTTTGATGCATTCCTCCTCCGTGAAGTGGAGGCCCGACTCTCCCAAGTGATCGATTTTAGCTTTGGGGACGAAGGGAGTGTTCAGAGCCTCCATAGGGTTTAGGGGTGGGAGGTTGAGCGCTTCTCGAAGTTCTTGGTTCACAGCTTGGGCATATGAGATCGGAGGCTTGGAGATGAAATGCAGTGGCTCCGCCATTTGGCGGTGCCGGAGGGTGGGAGAGGCTAGAGCTCAGGGGGGAGAGTTGGATCGCACACTCAGTGTATGTTTTTCGCACACAGTACCGTTCGAAAAAATGATATTGCAAAATTGTTAACTGTTAGATGATTTCAAACTAGACTCGGTGAAGTTTGCTTACCAATGATATAACAAGTGTTTGTATAAAGTTTTTTACCTTATACAATACATTTGTTAGATTACATACTAAATTTAGAAATTTTGAAAATAATTTTTTTATTATATATTTTTATATTTTACTTTCAAATATATATTATTACTTGTTCTAACCTTTAAAATATAATATTTAAAGTGTAAAAAAAATTACAAAGTAAAAACCACGGTAAACAGTTCATAACTTTATTGAAAGTTTTCCAAAGACTTTCTCTTTTAGTTATTCACCTTAATTAAAATTACAAGATGTTAAAATGATAATCTTTCTCCACATTTTCGTACTTTATTCTTATTCCCCTCGGAAACCCTAACTTGTATATCCATCCAATCTTCGAATCCCTCAGAAATTAGTTTTCCCATAAAATTCAACGAGTTTTCCAAATCGACCCGAATCCCAGCTCAATTTGACGTTCTTTTTTATTCACAATATAAAACCTAGGGTTTGCTTCGGTGTTACTCATCTGTACCATATCCATGGAGGACTCTGTGGTGGATTCTGATCTTGGAGCCACGCCCGAGTCGTGGGAAGTCGCGAGCTTCCGCAATCTCATGCTCTCCTCCTCGAAGAAGGGCTACAGTAATTCCTTAGCGTCTTCTTCCTCCGGGACCGGCATTGTCGTTGACCGTCAATCCGAGTTCGGTGACGATTTGGTGAATTCGGTGGACGAGAGTCTCCGACAGGCTTTGCAAAAGCCTCGCGAGCGCCTCTAGGTCTTAAGAATGGAGCAAGAAATTGAAAGGTTTATACGTGATCCCAACCGACAACAAATGGAATTCCAACAGCTTCCGACATCCTACCTACGATTGGCGGCCCACCGCCGTCGCTCAACATTATTCACTGCAGTCCATGGTTCTGATGGAGAACAATGGATCTGGTTCAAGAACCATTGTACGCAAGACTGCTGAATGTCGGCTTCCTTCAATTCGTTTGGCTGATATTCCTCTTACTCTGCCATCAGAACACAGTGGGTCATCCGTCAAGGTTGCAATTAAGCAGAGGCCGAAAAGAGGTTCACTGGGTTCGTGTGGCTCAAATTCGCATTTGTCCAACAGTTTGAAAAGTGTTGAGGAAAGGAAAGAAGAATACGAAAAGGCCCAAGCTCAGATATTTAGTTCTAATAGTTGCAGTGGGGATGGGAGGAGAATTTGAACCTAGGAAACAGGAGGTCACTCATGTTCTGCGCGGAGTAACAAAGACGGAAGATAAATCTATACCAGTGGTGGCTAGAGATGAGATTAAAAAGGAGCCAGTTAGTAGACCTAGAGTTGCTAATAGGGTGGCTATTTTTCGGGACCGTGAAATCGATTGAAAGGATCCTGACTAGAGCTGTCAATCTTTGACCCAAATCGAGAACCCGACCTAGATCGATACGAACGAATCAACTCGAAATCCGATCTGATCCAAGAAATATTGACCCGAACCCGACCTAACACGAACACACTCAACTTGAAACTCGATTTTGACCCGAGAAATATTGACCTGTACCCGAACCCGACAAGATCGAATTTAACCCAAAACCCGAATATGATCAGATAACCTGGACCCGAACCCGACCTGAATACGAACCCGAGATCAACCTGAACCCGATTTAACACGAACCTAATTCAACCCGATAAATCAACTATATAACCCTGCATGTAATCAACACAAAACAGATGTAGTAATAAAAAGTCAATTAAAATTTAATATGGAACCCAAGTCAAGTTGGTTATGCATCAAACTAATAACAAATGGGGTTTTTAGCCATGGGTTTTTAGCCATATGATTACTAGTACGTAAATTCAATTCATAACAAATGTGAATATACAAGGTTAAGTTAAAAATGCACATGACTAAATTTATAAATCTAATGAATAATAGTCAAATAACGAGATATGTATCATTAAAATTATGGTTTTGAATTAGTAATTATAGAGAGCCGACTAAGTATTGATTTCAAAATCAGTTTGAAAAGTATTGTAAAAATAATATTTAATAAATTATCACAAAATCTTGTTATAGATCGAGTCAATGTTCGATGAGGATATTTTATAATTAGTGGAACTAATGAGAATAGGAAAAGTCCTGGGAAATAATGTATTTCCATAAGTTTATGGGAAAGACATGATTTATTTAGAATAATAAAAGGTAAAAGGTCTTAGTTGCAATATTAAAATTTTATTGTACAACATGTAGTAGTTATAAAGTTTATAACCCGATTCATACAACCCGAAAACTTTATCTTCATTTCTTCTAATTTTCCCTTTAAACATGGGTCTTTCCATGGATTATGGAAAGACTGACTTTTAAGAGACGGACTCATAAGAATATTTGATATTTAATTTTATTCAGTGAGATATATATAATTATGATAACCTTTAAAATGAGCTCAACATATAAATAATTATTTTTTAAATAATTTGAAAGAAATATTATAAAAATAATCATTTTTATTGTATTTAATATGTAACGATATCTAACTAAACTAATTATTTCACTTCATTACTCATATATTTTTCCTTATATAACTAAACTTCTGAATTGTAATTAAAGTTCTTTTTTTCTATTTAAATGTAAGACACAAATATCCTTAAAAGTAATCCTAATTTTTTAATTAATAATGTCGCACAATGTGTGGTGGGACTTTACTAGTTTTTTATTTTAAAAATTAGAATCAGAATATTTATTACAACACAAAATTGCACTAAAGTATTTTAAAAAGTGAATTGAATTCAATGAATACTCAACACTGCTATTCAACTAAGTTAGTAGGCACAAAAGCATCTCTAACATATTTATAGAAAGTTACGCTATGGCCCAAAAAAATGTTACGACATTCTCTTTTTCTCCAAATTCCACAATTTTTGTTATTCTTCCATAAATATAGAAATAGAAAACAAATGTTTTTTTTGGTGAAATGTTGAAAATCGCTGGTACATGTTCTAGAGTAACTTAAAGTTGATTGCTTAGAAGTAAGAAAGAGAAATTGAAAAGGAATATGGATATGTTCTTGTGTCCAGTTGTAGATAAATATTCAGTTACGGACTTGAAAAATACAATGGGGGTGTATAGGGTATCATCACGTTCGAGCGGATTTCCATTTAGAGTTACGAGTAAAGTTTTTACTTTTTGCACTTAGATCTCTCCAAGAAAGTTGGAATTGTCGAATCACGAAATTGGCGACACTAAAAAGCAATTCAATAATGTAATATTGCGACTTTGCGATTAGGGCATGTATGGGTGAACATAAGGGCCTTGAAAGTCAACATTGAATACTTCTACACAGTCTTGAAAAATTATACTGTGGCCCAAAATTGTGTTACCCCATAATTCGTTGCTCCAAAATATATTATTTTTTGTTATTCTTGCCTGAATGTAGAAATATTAAATAAATTCATTTTACGGTGAATTATTGGAAATCGCTAATACGTCTTCTAGTGTAATTTAAAGTTGATTACTTAGAACTAAGAAAGGGAAATTGAAAATGGTTACAGATATATTTTTATGCTCAATTGTTGATAAATATTTTGTTACATACTTGAAAAATACGATGGGGTGTATAAGGTAGCATCACTTTCGAGCGGATTTTAATTTGGAGGTTCGAGTCAAGTTTTTACATTTTGCAAGTTACAAGTTACAACGAAACAATACCTGATAATAGTGCAGTTGTAATAATAGTATTATTGAAATATAACCTAAATCAACCCAAGTGACATAATAACCCGATCTAAAATGAATCAATCCAAAATATATCTGAATTCAATATGAAACATTATAAAAAATAATTGACATAATCAAACCCGAACAAAACTTCAGTACTAAAAATGACACGACAATAATCCAATCCAATCCAACCCGACAATATTCTGACCCGACCCGATCTAATCCGAGTATAAAAATTACACGACAGTAACCCAACTCGATATTAACTCAACCCGACACGACCTAATCCGAGAAAAGAACTGACACGTTTTCAACCCGGCACGATAAGTACCCAACCCGACCCGACAAATAAAATCCACACAATTCAACCCGACATGTATCAACACGACACATTTCTAACCCGATACGAATGTGAAACGATAACCCGAATTGACACGTCTAATCCTTACTATGATAGGAACTATGATAGATATATGCAGAGATTTAATCCTGGGTTTGGATTCCATTTTGGTGTATACACTATCTCGCCAATGTTCGCACGAGAAAATTCTACTGTTGTGGCCACAATTTAGGTGGATGCAGGGGTGGAGCAAATGCGTTCTCTTGAATATCCCTTTTTTTCATGGTTGTGAGAGGATGCATTTACAAAATGCGTCCTCATGATTTTAGTTTTTTTTTTTTTTGCAGAAATCCTGAGGACACATTCACCAAATCCATCCTCTCCCAATTTCCAATTTTTTATACCTATTTCGATGATGACGCATTTGGAAAATGCGTCCTCAAAAAATTCTGCATTTTTTAATCAACGTACCTCATCTTCATCCTTTAATCCACTTTCTCCTTGCTTTTTCCACCATTTTGTTCATTGAAACAAAGCACACAAGCACGGCTTCCTCTTGAATTCCTTCGCAAATTTCTTCAGGCCACCGCCGTCTCCACCATTGCTCCGGCCGCCACCGTAGCTCATAGCTCAGCTCACTACCATCCTCCTCCCTCGGTTGGTTCCCCTTGAAGGTTTAGTTTTATTTTATTAGTTTTGTTTAGATCTACTATGTTTCCATTTGTTTTGGTTTGGATTGTTGCCCGTTTTGTAGTTCCAACATATGGTTCCCTTTTCCAGAGTCTCGGAAGTCGCTTGAACCACGCACGTGCCATACGCAAGATCGTGCGCTTACCTCACGCGCCGTCTTGAAGATTGCGCTTGGACTTCAGGGCCACCACCACTTCCCTGATTTTTAGACACGCTTCGAGGGAATTTTTGAATATCCGAGAGGTACCTTAATAGTTCATGATTATACGAATGTGTTGAATGATTGTGTGTAGTTTGAATGATTATGTTTGGTATGATTTTATGAAAGTGTTGAATGAGGATTCGTGACTATCTGTGAATTGATTATGTGTGATTTGTTCACTAATTTTTGTAATGAAGTTGTAGTAATGGTTTAATTAGTGTGGCGTAAGTGAGCTCACATTTTAGGATAGTGTAATAATTTGAAAATCGATAATAGTGTATGATATGGTTGACCGACTATAATGGAACCCTGTACGGTTTAGGGTTTAAGAGTTGAATATAAGTTGTTGAATAATACTGTCTTTCCGAATATCGAATTATATGTTATGTATTTGTATAATGCAGTTCTACGATGTTTTTGACAGTGTACTTGTACAAAGAGGGCCGGATTAAGTTTGATTTGACTGTGGGTGCGTATTATTGACCCTCCTATACCGGAGAGAAACGTGACTCTTGAACGGAGGTTAAGCCACTCCGAGTTAGTTGATTTAATTTTCAGAAGGCTTGGCATTGCAATTGAGGGATTTCTGTTGAAAATATATTATCATTGTCCTGAGCTTATTGGTTCGGCCGTATACTATCAGTGTTATAATGTGGAAGGTGATGAGTCTACTGCGACCTTCTTCGACATTGTTGATTGAATGTCATTGTCCTCTGCAGATCTGTACATTATTATGGAGAAGATGTTAATCGCCATTGACCCCGCAGGTGATGTTAGTTTGGGCAGGTTCATGTCGTTGTGTGAAATTGCTGAGCATGTTGTTCATCATGTTGGTAGCGATGATGGCGGTAGGAAGGGAAACTTGATGAACAAAGTGAAGATGATCGTTCCTTATCAACTGATTCGAATCCAGGGGACGATGATGAACAAGTGGTGAGCACGAACAATGTACCACGTCGTTCCATCTTTTGGTGAATCATGATACGGAGGCCTACTTTAGGGATTATGGGGTCCTTGATAAGGATGGGTATGACCCAACTAATTGTGGTGATGAACTTCCTAGTTATGTATAAGCGACTATGGAGGTGGCATTGGGTATTCGATTCCTGAGGAAGCCTGAATTGGTGGAAGCCATTTCCAGGTGGAGTTCCATGATGAACAGGGAACACATGGTTGTGGAGAGCAGGTCATGTACATGGTATGCAAAATGTAATGACGTTGTTGAAGGAACTGGTAATTGTCATTGGCTTGCTAGAGCCAGCATAAAGGCTTCGCATGGGATGCGGGAGATCACCATATAGGCAAGTAGTCATGGTTGTGTTGGTGCTGGTTGATCGACTGGTAACACTAACCTGACATTGTTGATGATCGCCCATTCCATTATGCACCAGATGGACGTGCACCCTTCGTACACGATGAAAGATTTCCAAGCGCATGTGAAGACAAATTTAAATGTGACCCTTTCCTACAAGAAGACGTTGTATGCTCACTAGAGAGCTATTGATTTAGTATTCGAAACTTGGGAGGAATCCGTTGAACAGTTGCCAACATATATGGATGAGCTAATCAGGGCCAATCCGAGAACGGTTGTTGATTGGGCAGACATACCTGATAGAATACATGATCATGGTTGTAGGAAATTTAAGTTCATTTTTTGGGCATTTGGTTAGGCTATCAATGCATTTCGCCATTGTAGGTCGGTGATTAGTGTGGATGTGACTCATTTGAGAGGTGCATACAAGGCCACAATGCTAGTTGTCATGACGCACGATGCAAACAATTACATACTTCTCATTGCTTATGCAATAGTTGATGCTGAGACTAACAAGAGTTGGAACTGGTTCATGCAAAGACTGCGGGTCCACATGGTAAGTGGTGTGCCAATCTGTATTATATCAGATCGTTATGATGGAATTTTGAATGCAATGAAATATATGGAGGAATGGATGGAGCCAGCATGATACCACCGATTTTGCTTGCTCATTTTCAGTCCAACTTCCATTGTGCTGAGGGTGGGAATTTCAAGAATACGCATTTGAGGACTCTGGTTTGGCAGCTTGGTGGTGCTAGATGAGTGAGCAGGTGGAGGGAGTACAAGGAGGAGTTGGAGAGTATCGAACCATCTTCTTGGGATTGGTTGAGACAACATGATAACCGTAAGTGGTGCCTTGCCTTTGATGAGGGTGATCTTCGTTGGGGAATTCTTACAACTAATTTGTTTGAGAGTTACAACAACTGTTTAAGGCGTGCACGACATCTCCCGATAACTGCATGTGTCAAAGCCACTTTTGAACGAACAGTTGAAATGTTAGCACGAAGGGTAATGGATGCTACAAATTGGAGGTACTTTCATGATTCATTACAGTTCATTTTGTGTTCACGAACTAGTTTATGTATTGTAAATTGATATTCAATTGTGTAGGTCCGAGTTCCCTAGTAGGATTTGGAAAAAGTTTCGGAAGCAAGACACCTTGGGGTCAGGCACATATTGTCACCGTGTTTGGTCATGCGTCGCAAACTTATAGGGTTGTGACAAGGACCATTGATGGAAGTATTGGTGAGAGGCAGTGCACAGTGAAATACCAAAGAAAGGAGTGTAGTTGTCGCGAATGGAAAATTTTTCGTTTCCCTTGTTCCCATGCATTGGCAGTCTGTAGGTATATGCATGACGATCTATCAACTTTATGTGACAGGGTATATCACACCACCACCTACGTGCAACAATATAGTCAGGGTCTCATGCCTATACGAGATCAATCACTATGGCAATGTGCTAGTTGGAGGTTGATTCCCGATATTGAAAAGTTTCGCAATAGGAGGCGTGGTCAGTTTGCAGAGAGAAGGATAAGGAATCAAATGGATGAGAGGGTTCCGGATGATTGCAGAGGAATCTGTAGGTGAGGGTGTCCTCAGGGTCGTGTTTGTAATATGGAGTTTGTAAATTCTTTTGTTTTTCTAGTGCAATTAATTGTCTGGATTCGTATTATGTGATTTTGTTTAAATTGAAGCTACTGTACAATTTTTTTCTAATATTTATCACATGTTGTAGTTTTTTTCCCCACATGCTGAAATATTTATCACATGTTGTAGTATTATGTGTATTTGTGGAGATCTGGAGTGATTCATTTTGCCATGTGATTCTGATTGTTAGCAGGGATACACTATGTATCATCCAAGACCCATTGGGGAGGATTT
This sequence comes from Rubia yunnanensis, assembly GCA_037428765.1. NCBI lineage: Eukaryota > Viridiplantae > Streptophyta > Magnoliopsida > Gentianales > Rubiaceae > Rubia > Rubia yunnanensis. Next base: position 131,154,215 of record CM075061.1, read on the forward strand.
GCTATACCTTCACCAGGATCATTGTGCACGTGCTTTGTACAATGATCATTTAAAGGATGAGGAACTGCAGGTGAGACGTTGCGATAGGGCTTGCTGGATTGGTCGGATACCTGATCGAGTTATGTGTTATGCGCGTGAAGCTGGATTCCAGGCACTATTGGATTCCACATCAATTTACATAGACCCTTCCCTCATCACTGCCTTAGTAGAGCATTGGAGACCGGAGACACACATATTTCACCTACCGATGGGGGAGGCTACTATCACTTTGCAGGATGTAGGCATCCTATGGGATCTACTGATCGATGGCATGTCAATCACTGGTGTCAACACTAGCAGGCATACAGATGACTGGTAGAGATTGTGCACAGACTACCTGGGGACTACACCGGACCCGAGTGCTATCAGAGGGGGTCGCATAAGGGCCAGCTTGTTGGGAAACTTGTTGCACAGTCGGTTGCCTCTTGATGCCACTGAGGTACATTGTCAACAGTGGGCTAGGGTTTTCATTCTACTACTGGTCGGTGGAATGCTCATGTCAAACACATCCGGGCACCTTATCCCTTTGCTCTATTTATCGATACTGATGGACCTAAATGCATCACATCAGTACAGTTGAGGGAGTGCCATTTTGGCACACTTGTATAGGTGCTTATGTGACGCTGCAATCCTAAAAGTCAAATCCATATCTGGGCCACTTGTCTTGCTACAGGTAACATTGTTGGTTAATCTTGTCAGTTGTACATAATGTCCATAATGACCTCTTACATTATATTAAATTTTATTTTGTTTTTATTATCAGCTATGGGCATGAGAGTGAATACCATCCATCCGTCCAGCCAGACGATTGCCACTGACTGTCACAATGAGTGCTCTTAGGTCCAGGTACATATTGAATTAGTTAGGAGACAATTGTTAAACCATTGAAAATTACAAGGAATGAGTAATATTATTCATTCTGTTTCTCATAGGTGGAGAACCGGATATGATTTATCACAATCATCGATGCATGTATTGAAAGTGTACCATGATCAACTGACATCTCTTCATAACAGTCAAGTATATTGCAATTCGGATTTCCTTTCATTGAACTAATGGAAAAAAGGTTTTTCTGTCCTAACCGCAACACCTACCTTTTGTGTCAGTTTATTTGGTAACCACACACCGAGAATGTCGTACAACAACTCCCACAGTACTGTACAGTTGGTAGTAACAACTGGCTAGTTTGTGTTGACCTCATTTGCTGGCATGTCGTGGAGTACCATTATGTTCATCGTGTTCTTGGGTAGTTTGGCCTTAACCAGCCAATACCCACCCAGTTGGTCACTAGGGATGAACATAAACTGCTTTATACTAGAGACCGCCGAGAGAGGTTAGGCATGGATTAACTTGTTGAACTGAGAAGATATCTCGATGCTTGGGAACATCGATTAGAGCAACAAGTTAATGCACTTGGGTCAACAGATCCATACACACCCAGTCAATAATACATGGAGTGGTATTTTTGCAGGACAGTTACCCTAATTGATCAGCCAGGATGACCCTAAATAATTACGGAGGGTTTTCATGGAGACGGGGCTACTATAGAGTATATAGTATTTCCTAAATTTCTAATACTATTAACAAATAATACTTTAGATTTCCTTAATATTAAATATCTAACATATTACCTCATTTATATAGTTGCAGGCAATGTCCGAGATGCGCATCATGTTAGATATTAATTTGGATGAATGACCGCCACGTTTTGCGGACGTTATCAGGGGGGTATACAATGTTGCCACACATACTCTACAATATGCGCATGAGCCCTCCAGACTGCAGTTTTATCAGCTATGTGTGCATTGTGAAGAACCTCTCCCTGGTGTGAGATATAATAACATCAGAAGCCACCGTCCAGCTCCACTTGGTCGATAGGGCATTCGGTGACCGCGTGCTCGGGGTCATACAGACAATATTGGTTCATCACTAGTCAGACCCTCATATACAAGTCCAACGAACCCTAGACTATTACATGGTGGACCCTCACAGTATGACATGACAACAGCTAATTTCACTGCATATGTTACTCCCACTGCTAGTCATGAATACATGTCGCTTACTGCTCCATTAGATACATATAGTGTTCCACATGTCCAGTATGATTCGAATGAGGACGCATGAGATGATATGGAGGAGGATTGAACATATCTCGCACCATATGTCCTCCCCCATGTGGAACGGGTGGAAAGCTTTACAGAGGCCGTCATTAGTACATTACATGCCATCGATCACTCATTTCATTACATTCATACCTATCTGTTTGACACGTCTTCTTCGGATATTGTACATTTCTATTTTTTTATATTCGTTAACGGTGGAAAAAGTGCAAAATTCAAACAAAAAATAAGAATCTCCCAATTTACAATTCAAATAATTCATTCCTACTCTATATTCAAGACTAGTTTAAAAAATTGCAAATCGCACGATCAAAATTTATCATTACTGAAATTTAAAAAAAATCATAAAACAATCACAAGTCTACTTATGCGCTATATTCACCCAAGACAAAAATATGAAAAATGATAATTGAAAAATTAAATAATAGACTGATTGAATTATTGATTTAAAATGTTGGACGCATTCAGAGAATGCTGGATTAAAAAAATTGATAAATTCAGGACCCGTTTTTTATAACATGCAAGTCAAAATTAATTTCATAAATTCAGCTGGAAAGAATTTTAGACAATAGAATGCGTCCTCTATAAAAAAATTATATATATGTATATATATATATATATATTTTTTAGATTAAACCATCCTTAGATGGGGGGGAATATATATGGCTCCCCTAAACCGTAGAATTACCCCCGAGGGTAGTAAAGAGTTACATCTGAACAATATCAATCATGTGATGATACAAAAAGGGGAAGCGAAGTAGAAATAACATCCTTGTCTCTCGATTTGTATGAATCTTCTACCGTTACTAGAGATCAAACCGAATTAAGGGAGCACGAACAAGTCAGGGAGATGAGAATTCAAAACCCTTATCAGTCAATGTCCCAATACCTAGCGTTTGATCTCATAGAAGTCCTTATCTATGAAGATCTCGTGCTCCTTTATGCCTGAACCTCTCCTCCTGAGCAAATCCAGTCTGCAATAAGAAAAGAGAAAACAACAGCAGTCTCTGTCCAAAATTTTTTTTGTAAAGCCGGGAAAAGAAATCAAACTAGAAATCCAGCCGTTGTGTGATCTGTGTTCCCTTTTGCTGTGTCTATTCTTACTCCATGTACTCCATTTTTATCTAGCAAGATCAAACCTCTAAGGAAGGATGGGGAGTTTCTGATTTTTAAATTTCCGTTTAGGGACTTCTCCCTTGCATATTTTGCCAAAAAATTAGCCACTGTATTAGCTTCCCTAGGTGCATATTGGATTGGACTTTCTTTATGCAACATATTCAGATGACTGGTAAGAGAAAAAAGTCTCCATGAACCAACATAAGGGTCTTGTATTGCTTTAACTGCTGATTTGCAGTCAGACTCAAGGATACTACCTCTAATATCCAGTTCTAAGCAAACAAGATAGGCAAAAAGAATACCTTCCAACTCTGCATGTAGAGGAGATTCTGATCTAAAAGTTTTGACTCTCATGTGTTTCACATCTCCCCTCCAATCTCTAACTACTACAGCACAAGAAGAGTCTCCACCATTTACCCATGATGCATCTGTGTTAATTTTGAAACCAGTTGTTGGTTTTTCCCATCTAACTGCAGATACTGTGGTGTCCTTCTTTTTTTGAGTTATATGAGGTATGATTCCAACCTGAACTAGTTTCTTATACTTTTCAGGTTTTCCTTTCACTGGATTAGCAGTAAAAATTAGGAGCATCAGATTCTTAATATTCTGAAAACATGTATCCACTGAAAAGGGAAGATTGTCATAGAGTATTTTGTTCCTATAAGTCCATAGAGACCAAGTTGTGACAATGAGAGCAGCAGTATAGACTTGATTGAGAATCTTTGAGCCTACCCTGATGGAGAGATAATATTCAACTAGATGTCTAAAACTCCTGAAGACAGGTGTTTGCAGATTTAGAAGGCTATTAACTTTATTCCATACTGCAGTTGCCTTGTTACAGGAGTTAAAAAAATGGTTGATGGAGTCTGAGTGATTAGAGCATATAGGGCATTTAGAGGCTAGTGAAAAACCAAGCTTGCACAGAACATTTTCAAAAGGCAGAATTCCATTCAGAGCTCTCCATATAAGTACTGACATTTTAGCTGGTATGAAATTTGCCCATACCTTTTGCAGATGTCTAATTCTTGTTCCCTTCTGCCTCAGGGTCTTGTAGGCAGAACTGACTGAGAAGTTTCCATCCTTTGAAGATTTCCATATCAGTCTATCCTCATGTGTGTTCTTGATGGTCACATCCTGCAATATTGAAACTACATTGGTAGCCAAATATGGCTCCACAAAAGGAAGATTAGAGTCTTTGTTCAGGATAAAGGTGCTCAGTGAGATATCAGGAAAAGGAATTTCCACATCATCAGGCCATTTATAGTATAGTGCACCTTCTCCTGACCAGTTTGAGTTCCAAAAGGAGCATTCACCTTTTCCATGAATTACTCTAGTTAAACTATTAGTTTTTTCAGTTATGTTACAGATTCTTTTCCATACCTGAGATTTCTTATAAGACTCAGGTAGAGTCCACAAATGCTGAGACCATTGAGTGGTATTCATTTGAAGCTTCCACCATAGCTTACAGGAGAATGAATCAACTATAGCCTGAAGATCTCTAAACCCTATCCCATTCTCTTGTACTGGAAAACTCATTTTTCTCCAGCCTCTCCATTTTTTCCTGGCCTCTGTACAATCATTAGCTCCCCAGAACAACCCAACAGCCAGCCTTTCCATTTTCCTCAGTACTATCTTTGGAGGTCTTAAGACAGCAAACAAGTGGGTTGGAATTGAAAGAAAACAGTGGTTTATTAGGATAATTTTACCTGCAGTACTCAACCATCTGTTTTTCTAGTTATTAATGCTTTTTTCCATTCTCTCCAATATAGGGTAGTAATATCTCTGAGTGTTCCTTCCTGTAAATATGAGGATCCCTAGGTACTGAAAAGGAAACTCACCTCTAGCCATTCCTAAATTCCTACTCCAGATTTGGATTCTATCTACTGAAGTGTTTGGAGCAGCATAGAAGTTGGATTTAGAAAAATTAACTTTTTGTCCCGTAGTTTGCTCATATGCACTGAGAAATCTTTTAAATCTTTTCAGATTTTTCTTATGACCACTGAGGAATACAGCAGTATCATCTGCATACATTAGATGAGTGATCTGTGGGCATTTTTTAGGTAAACCAAAAAATTGCAGGTATCCCATGTTAAACAGTTTTTTTAAACCTCGGGAGAATGCCTCTGATAGGATATTATACAGAAATGGAGACAGAGGATCTCCCTGTTTAATTCCTCTATTTGATGCAAAGAATCCTGTTGCTACTCCATTAATTAAAACTGAAAAGTGAGCTGAGGCTATGTTCTGCATTATCCGGTTTACAAAAGTACCATGAAAACCAAATTTAAGGAGGATTGAATTAAGAAAAGACCATGAGACCTTATCAAAAGCTTTCTGCATGTCTAGTTTAATGATTAAGTTCTGCCTTTTTGATTTTCTTGATAAAATTCTGGTCATTTCTTGCATCAAAATTATGTTGTCAGAGATATCCCACCCTTTCATAAAAGCACTTTGTTCCGGGGATATAAGTTGAGACATAAAAGGCTTAATTCTTTCCATCATCATCTTAGATAATACCTTGTTCACAAAATTAGAAAGACTTATTGGTCTGAAATCAGAAAAGGTAACAGGTATAGTTCTTTTGGGAATTAAAGCTAGCCAGGTACTGGAAATTGCCTTTGGAATATTTCCACTTTTTAAAAAATCATTTGCAGCTTCAAGTAAATCTACTTTAACATATTCCCAGAAAGTAGTGTAAAAAAAACCAGAGTATCCATCAAGACCAGGGGAACTATGTTTGTTGAGGTAAAAAACTGCAAACTTGAGCTCTTGGATCAGGAAAGGAGACAGCAGTAAGTTATTTTCTTGTTCAGTTATTACTCTAGGGATTTCAGATAGAAAATGACTTATATAAGTTCCCTGTTTCTGGGGTTCATCCTCATTAAATAAAGCTTTATAGTACCCCACTGCTACCTCTTTGATCTGGGTTGGATCTGTGATCCAGTTTCCATGTTCATCCCTAATCTTACTGATTCTAGCTTTAGTCCTCCTTTCCCTTATTGAGTGGTGAAAATAACTCGTGTTTGCATCACCATATTTAAACCAATTCAACCTTGCTTTTTGCCTAAGATAGATTACTTTCTCTTTTTAAGCCCTCATCAAAAGATGTTTAGTTTGGTTCAAATCTGACAAGATTGAATCATTTGGAGTTTGTTGAAATGAGATTTCTAAATCATTAACCTTGTTCTCATATTTTATCAGGTTCTGATCAAGATTACCAAATTGTGTTTTGTTCCATTGCTTTATTTCCATCTTAAGCCTTTTCAGTTTATATACTAACCTATACATTCCTCTGAAAGAAGTTTCCAGGTTCCAGTTAGAAGCCACTAAGTTTAGAAATTCCTGTCTACTAGTCCACATCTCTTGAAATCTAAATGGTCTAGGGGCTTGTTCCTCAGATGTTTGTACAGATAAGAGAAGAGGAGCATGATCCGAAGACAATCTATTAAGAACATGTATTGAACTGTTAGGAAATAAGTCAAGCCAATCTAATGAGCAGATTCCCCTGTCTAACCTCTGGAACATCAAATCTTTGCATCTTTCCTTAAATCTATTGTTGCTCCAAGTAAAAGAGTTACCTACTGTAGGTATATCATGCAAATCCAGATCATTTAAAAATTTATTAAATTGCATCATGCTCTTTTTTGGGGTTGACTTTCTCCCTTTATACTCTAATACTGACGCTACAGTGTTAAAGTCTCCAATAAATATGGAAGGAAGAAGATTAGCTGCCTTTAAATCACTCCATAAAGACTCTCTGACTTGTCTATGAACACTTGCATAAATAAAAACACAATTCCAGCTCAGAGAAGATAATGTATCAATTATATTTACTTGTACATACTGATCAGTCTCACTTATAACAGTAATGCTAAAAGACTGGTTCCAAAATAACCAAATTTTAGCACTATGAGCAGAGTAGGCATTCTGAAAACCCAAATCATATTTAAATTTAATGAGCTTCTGATTTTCTTGCCATGGTTCTATTAAGCACATTATGTCTAACTCGTGTTTAAGTTTCAAATTCTTAAGTCTGTCAATTGAAGTGCCAATTCCCCTTATATTCCAAACTAGTACATTCCCAATTATGGTGTGTGTAATCATTTAAAAATTTTGGGATTGGCTTTTTGTGATGATCTTAGGTTTCTACTAGTCTTTGCTGAGTTTTTGCCTTTTTCTCCTGATATTCCATTACTATGATCAGAATTCCCTGCTAACAGATTTTGGGATGAAAGGTTTACCTTATCCTGCTTTCCTTCTTTTTCCTGAATGCTCAGATCAGAGATTGTTGCAGATTGTTCATTCAATGTTTCCTCTTTGCTGGAACTTTGCTCTGTAGGACCTGTTTGATCTTGCTCTTTAAGCTCCAATTGTGCTTGTTCTTTTTGGGAAATAGTGAAAATAGATTTATTAGCAGAAACATCAGAGGTTATGACAACTGGTACTTCCTGCGATTCAACTGTTTCATGAAAAATCTCTACTATCTCCCCTTCCTGCTCATCCTCACTATCTTCTAGGGATTGAAAGGCATTAGATATTGTCACCGTGTTCATGTTTGTTTCCTTATCCATTATGGAAGATTTTTCAGGGATCTTTTTTCTCCAAATGGATGTGGTTATTGGCTTAGATATATCATCGAGTGAGTAAATTTTTTCAGGGCCATTCCTTTTTTTATGACTTACCTTGTAGAATTCAAAATTGCTATCATTTTGGATTCCTATATTAATTATTTGTTTCTGAACATCCTTTTCCTTTCGTGATACAGTTAAAGCAGATGTTCCTTCAATGTTTACTACCTCTGTTGGGTAAGAATCTGATCCTAGTTTGTTCTTTTGTGTAGTATTCTCAACCTTTTTACTAGTTGTTTTCATCAGATTAGGGTGTAAAAAATTACAGTTTGTGTTGCTATGCCCAATTATTTTGCAGTGTGTGCAATATGTTGGCAAATCCTCATACTCAATTGGGTATTCAGCAACCTTGTTTCCTATGCCTACCATGATTGACTTAGGAAGCTGGGCTAACAGATCAATTTCTACACATACTTTAATAGCTGAAGGTCTGGTTAAGGCCATGGTTGCAGCATCCATTTTAAGAAACCTACCTACCTGGCTACTTATACCCATAATTGCAGAGTTGTTATAGAAATGAATTGGGATTTTATGAAAAGTTACCCAGACCGGGACTTTGTCACACTAGAATCTATCAATGGCTTGTTTGGGTTGCCCAATGTTCCAAACGATGAGGACGAGTTTCTCACACTCCATTTTCTAGGTGACGACGACTATATTCTACAACAACCAATTGAGAAGGAGATCTTTGGGACAATAACTAGTCCAGTTACGAACATATATGAGTTGGTTAAACCAGGTTGGAGCAAAATACCTAAGAAAACTCGAATTCCAGAAATGAATAGGTGGTACCACTTATTGGCGTCTAGAATCCATCCAGTAACTGTGAACACAAAAGTCCATAAACTTTGCCTCACCTTCTTGCATGCAATAAAGAAGGAGCTTCAATGGAATGTTGGTCGTCAAATTTATCCTTTGTTGCAGAGGAAGAGAGATCAGATGGGATCTAATGTCTATTGCAATACCTTCTCTGCACTTTGTTCAAGAGCGAGAGTTAGTGCTCGTACACATGACATTTATGGCCAACCAATGGGTAAGATTTGTGTGGACTCTTTCTACAAACATAAATCTTTCACGCCTGTCATTACTATTGAATCCATAGTTGCTGCCTTGGAGGTCGGTGTAGCAAACTTGCTTGAAGAATCAAAATATCAAAGACCTTGGTACGAACATATTGCCAAAGTTTTGACATATCAATTTCCTAACGCCATGGAAGAAGTCATAAATTTCCCTACCTTCCACGAAGGTGATGTTGAGGACATGGATGTTGGCACAAGTACCCATGATGGTGATGCAACAGAACCTGCTGATAGGGTTGAACCATTTTTTCGTTATTATTCGTAGAAAACTTGTATTTGCAGTTTGAAAGAGTAGATTTTGTACTAAACATTGATAGTGTTACACTTAGAATGTTTGACATTTTTACTTTTGATAAACATTCACGATGAGGGGTTGAATCAAAAAATTTTACACTACGTGATTTGAAAACATTTGACCAATACACTCTCGAAGACAAAAATTATAGGCCAAATGTAGTTGGCCTAAGTAGTTACATTAGGACTACCTAATTTGGTGCATTATATTTAAAGAATGGTTATAATTTTAAAATTTAAAAAAATCATTAGGAAGTATTGAGGTTCCCCAAGTAAATTTGTGGGCAATAGTATAATTTTGGGAAATATAGTGCAAACATTCACTGTTGGTTTTATAGGGCCTTCATCCACCAGTAGGGTCTACAAACACATGAACACAATTGTAATATATTGAATTGCATATATGTGGAGCCAGTTTTATATTCCGACCCTTCCAAGATTCTTGGAGGGACTAAATTGCAAAAAGTAAAAATTTCACTCGTAAATTGAAATTGAAACCCAATCGAACCGGAAGGTCCACAAAATAAGCCTTTTTTATTTCCAAGTTCCACATGCGGGGAAATGAATGAGTCAGGAAACTGTACTTAGTTTGGAAGATGTTCAGATTACACATAGAAACTATGAAGTAAACCCTTGTCGTTTACTTTACAACATCTACTGGAGCTTTAGGACAAATCACCACCTGGACACAAATATGTTGCAATTAGGATTTAAGTCCAGAATATTAAATTTAGTAATTTATATAGTGTCCTAACATGTCGTAATCGCATGTTACAATTTGGGGGACCTAATTGCAATAAATGCATATAATCAATTTTGCAGTTTCCTCCATACCATTGAGGTATGGAAACATTACTTATTCACTTTGGAGCCTCTTAAAATCATAATTTTCGTAGCTGCTTTTAGTGTGATTTTACACCAGTATCAACATTTTCTACACCGGTAATAATACTAGTGTACAAAAATTAGCCAAATTTTTAGTCTGTTGCTCTCAGGTTAGTGAAAATATCATTTAAAGCAGCTGCACGCTACTGCTTTTTTTCTTTCTACACCGGTAACCCTACCGGTGCTGAACAGTTAGCCATTTTCCAAACCAGTTTTTACAAAAATTACACTGGTACTATACAAATTACCAGTGTAAAAAATGGGTTTATATATTTTTCAACCATTTCAAAGGGACATAACTCCCACAACTCCTCTGAGGCCTCGTCAAACCCCTTCAAACTCTCTTTGATAACCGCCCGCCACCACTTCAACCATTCAATTCACACTAAATTGAACCACCATAACTCCTCATCAATCATTGTAACTCCCATCATCTTTCCTATAAGAGGTTGAGAAACCCACAACCCTTGAACAACACAAGAGAAGAAAGTACTTACATAGGTTCATTCCATTCCGTTCTTGGCGAGTTCAAGCAAAGGGAGAAGTAACACAAACGTTCCATCAATGAAGGTAGGTGTTGGTGTTTATGTAAGAATGGGTTACCACATCAATTTCTCTTCAAAAAACCATTCCAGCCCTCACGCACAACACATGTTCGACTAAATGCCTCTATGAAAAAAAGACATGTAAATTGAAAAAGAACTTGAAAAGGTAACTTGAATGGTATGGTTATACGATTGTGGGATTAAAATTTTTTGAGTTTTTTGTGGAAAGGTTATGTAGTACTAGAGTTTTTCGGTTGGTGGGGGAGTGATAATTGCTCGGTTGTAGGCTTATTTTTTTTAATCCAAAGAGATTGGTATGGTTTTCGATCAACTTCTATAAGGTTCCATTTCATTTTATATCAAGTTCCATGCCTTGTTCGTTCAAGTTCTATGCCATGTTATATGAGCTTCTATGCCATACATATATTTAGGTATTGTTCAATTTCTATGCCATATTTTTCTAAAAAGTTTTATGATTTTATTTTCAAGTTCTACGCCATGTTCTATCAATGTTGATCTTTAAGTACCTTTATTGTTTGGATTGAGAATTTTCTATTCTACTGTTTTAGATGCCGCCGAAGAAGGGGAAATTAAACACGAAGAGGAAGCAACTAGTTATGAAGAAAGAGGAGGAGGTGAAGAATGTGGTCGATGAGGAGGTTGATGTGGAAGACCAAGAATCTCCTCCAAAAAGAATCCCGTTGAAGATACAATTTGAGGAAGAAGCAACACAAACAAATGACCCGATTAGTGAGAGAAGGAAGAAACCACGGAACATGGGGATATGATTATAGGGGATGTTGAAGGAGAAGACACTGGTAAACATTTAGCCAAAACACCAGTTCGCAAGGGAAAAGGAAAGAGCACCGTCAAAGGAAGGCCAATTGTTGATGAAGCGGACGACGACTTGACAAAGGCTGGAGGAAAAAATGGAGAAGGATGGGACAAGTTTGAGCTAAAAAGTTATCTGAGGATACAAGGAACTAGCACGTGCCAATCTGTGATTTTGGCAAAGCATAACAAACCAACTCCTGTTGTGTTTGATTTTCGTGGGAATCAAGTAGCATGCATTAAGAATTGGTCAGCGTGGCACGCTTATGGAAATTACGCTTTATGGCACCACATCATATTTGGCGCACGCGAGCACTAAAGCAATGTTCCTGAAGATGTTAAGGAAGAGTCATGGAAGGATGTTCTAGCAAGACTCTCGACAATTTTTATTTAAAAATTTTATTTATAGTAAAGTCATAGTGAAAACATGATTAATGGCATGTCTTTTCATATGATTTGTTCCAGGAGAGCTTCACAGTTGAAACACATGTGACAGACAAGCAACTAGAAATACCGAGGAAGGAGGTTACAGAGAGGGAAAAAACACCAACATAGGAATTGGAAGACAAAGGTAGCAAACAAGTTTATCCATGACGTGGATAAAGGTATCAATAGAATGGGAATACCAACATGGGAGAAGTACACATGGATGGATGAAGACAAATGACACTTGTTTGAAAAGAGGCGTCGGCATCCAGATTTTTATGTATGATGTAAAATTTAATACTTGTTAAGAACTATGTTTCCCATAAATTCTATTAAACTAAATTTTTATTTATAACAACGATATCAGAGGCTCCGGGAGACAAATATTGAATGCAACAAGGGCTGGGATTACACACACCACAAGAGCAGAAGGGGTAATCGATACATCCATGACAAATTGACTAGGAGCCTGAAGGAGAAGGAGAGAATTAGGTTGACCACCAATGGATTCACTGACGAGGAGATTGAGAAATAACTTAGTCAAAAGGATTTCATACTTGACAGATTTCTTGTCTACCTTAAGGCAAACAAAGATAAGAAAAGAGGCATACACATCGAAAGAGGTTGAGAAGATCACACCGGATGTTGTAAGTTATGCCACAATCGACCATTAAAATTAATTTTTAAATGTATTTCACAATATTCATATAAACAATTGCATTCCTATTTGTTTCTCAGTTGAAATTGAACGAGTTTAAGGAACAAAGAGCATTGGAACAGCAGTTGGGTGAAGACATCCTCATAAAAGTGACAAAGAAGAAGGATCACCCGGGCAGGTACAGGGGAACTTATATGGGTCTACCTATAGTGGTGGTTGTTCCTTATCTTTCCTGTAGCAAGTGCGGTAGCAGTTTCTCAACAAGCAAACAGCCCAAAGGAGACCATCGAACGATTAACCGGTCGTTAAGGCCATGGTATCATACCTCGAGCAATTGGTGAAGGGCTTAGCATTTGCAAGCGGTGTTCAGATTCTGCCGGGCCTTGACGATCCCAAGAAGTTTATAGAGAAAGCGATGGATGACATTGTTGCGGCTACTACAAAGTATGATGAAGAGCCCAGGACAGAGAAAGAGATGAAGTGATACGCCTTCATGAATCTATGCATGTTCTATACATTGAATTACACATCTGAAATATCTTTATAACCATTTTATCTATTCACTAAACTATTATACCAACATGATGGAGAACGCGTGACTCTGTACATTAAAGACATTGTCTAGAAGAAGAAAATGGTCACCCATGGGTTGCGACAGGTATTTCGTCGTTGGGATGCCCAAAAAGGAAGTGTGGCTCGTGTGAGAGTATGCACGCCAGTCCTCCATCATAGGGAGGGATTGCCCTCGTGTGGACCACCACTTCGATAATGTTGGAGAGGTCCTTAATAGCGTCATGGATTTGACGGTATCTTTAATATGCAAGGCAGATAAGCAACCAAGTGACATCAATGATGTCAATGCCAGAGGTGATATAGACGACGACAACGAGGAGGTTATGTTTCTCAACACCAACGATGAGGTACATTCTTGTAACACATTATTTTTCAATTCCTTAAATTACTTTTGCATATCCATATTCATTAATCCTTGTAACAGGATACTAGCGAGGAAAAATCCCACCCAACGGCCAATTTTTGGCCATCTACAAGACCAAGATTAAATAGGCTACCAAAATAGGTAATGGACTAAAACGAGTACCTTTATTATTCATTGACAACGATAGCTCAAATACTACATACTCAAGTGATCATTTCATATCCTTTTACGTTCGTAGATTGTCAACAAACGGGACATGACAGATTGACCCATCATGGTGCGATTCATAAAGAAGTTATGCTCGAAATGATAAAGAAGAAGGATTGGATGTTCTTCCTAGTGTTCCGACCATTGATATTCGCACGACATTACACCTGCAGTGTTGGAATAAAAGTTATGTTCGAGTTTGGGAAGAAACTGGGGAACATGCTTTTGATTACCTCGATCGATAATGCGCAGTTCGATGTGTGGATGAGGTGAGTATCAAAAATTACAACCTTAATTTTTTTAAAATTTGATTAGGATTTCATTTTCAGTATCATTAACATTACAGGCACCTCTGGGAGAAAATATGGGAAACAAATTCAGGTCGCGTCCAATTCTACCTATCCAACTGTGGCAACTTGAATGACTTCAAGCGGGAGGTCGAACTTCGTTTCAAACTAATTTGGGAAACAATGAAGGCAACAGATGTTGAGTTCTACATCGTTCCCTACATAAGAATGTAAGTATTTCTTCCTGGAAATTACTTTTACATTTCAAACCACTTCCATTTCATTAATTTATTAACATAATTTTTCGACAGCGATCATTGGTACCTCATCATTATCCGTCCCAGAACGGAGGAGGTTTTCACTCTGGACACATTGTCAGGGGTTTCAAACCAACAAACTTGATCAAACTCAGGGTCATTTTTAGGTATTTCAATCAATCAAATCATAAATCCTAGTTTGGTAATGTACATGAAGAAGTAACATTTTAATTTACTTTTTGACAGGCTTGCATGTGCATACCAAGGGGAGAAGAGAAAGACCGAGCCAGAACCCGACTACACTTGGAAAATCAACAACATCATGGTAAGTCATTTTGTCATTTCATCCCTCAATTTATTATGTTTCGGGTTAGTAGCTAAATTTGCCTTTCCTGTGCAGTACCGAACCCAGAATGGTTCGTGGAAATTCGGGTACTCTATCATACTCATCATGGAAGAATTTGTTAATCACCTGGGGACAAACAATATCTTGGAGGTAAACCTTGCATCTCTAAATTTGTTATTGTTAATTTCTAGTAAACTCAACATTATTGACTTAAATTGTAAGTTTGAAATTAACATGTCTTCCAAGAGGGCAAAGGGTCGTACCATGTGTATGAAATTCAAGGTGTAGCAGAGAGATGGTGTAAGGCTTAGCTCGATGACTACCAGCAACAGGCGAACACTACACTGTAACTTCTGAATGATAAGAACGACATAATAGGTTGATGGTTGATTTTCAATGGTTGATGATATTATAATTCTATGGATAGTGTTTGGTTATAGTAAACTTGTGTGATTTGTTTCCTTTGTTTCAATCCATGCTTCAGATAGTTCTTCCATTTCACAGTTTGAATAATGTTTGCGTGTTTTGCGAGCAATATTTTCGTAACAGTTGTTTTAAATTTCTTACCGATTCAAAGGTTTCCAATTTATAATAGTTCACAGTATCTCTGGCTGTCGTTGCCTCAGAAATTATCCGGGAGAGACCATTGGAAAAAAATTGGGCATTGCAAATTTTATCCAAATCATACACCGGTAGAAAATGAATGTACCGGTGTAAAAATTAATCACATTTTTAATAATTTATTTTAAATTATTTAAATAATACTGGTTCATAAACTAATACCAAATAATATTCCTAGTACAAAAGAAATACCGGTGTACAAATCACGATTTTACACTGGTTCATATGTTATATACCGGTGCAAAATTTCTATACCGATGTTCCAAATCTTAGCGGTGCGGATATTCTGTGCCCCCCACCCCTAAAAAAACTGTTCAAAATTTATACACCAGTACAAAATAACGGTGCAAAAATTTTCTACACTAGTTAATTTCACTGGTGCAAATGTGTTGCATTTTTACACCGCTGCAATTTCCGAGTTCGGAAACTGATGGTCATGAATGGCAAGGCACGACTAGTAACTTTCCGAACTTGGAAACAAGAAAAGAAGCATTTCCGAGTTCGAAAAAAAGTATCTTCTCTTCAGTACCAGGGAAACTATAGTTTACGAGTTTGGAATTACTGTCGTTCGTCATTTCCAAAGTCAGAAATACGTGGATTTAAAGGCGGTTATTACTCACCGCCTTTAAATAGAGCCATTTAAAGGTGGTTATGACCTCAACTGCCTAGAGGCAGTTATTAAAAATCATCTTCAAAATACCACCTGGTGTATAAAGGGTAGTTTCCGAGTTTGGAAAAGCCTCTGGAAGGCGGTTTTAGGCGGACTTTTCAAAATCGCCTTCCAATGCTACCTTCAGTAGAAAGCTCTCCTCTAGTGTTTTAGACTATGATATCATGTAGAAAATAAGGTAATAATGCGTGTTTGTATTCATGATCTCAGGGTACATAATATTATATTATAGTGGTACGTACAAATGACCTGTACAAACTAAGAAAAAAATAGAATTTAATTACAATTATAAGTAATATCTACATTCCTTTAAAAGTATACGATCGATCACCGATAAACTTCATCTAACAGCTACCAACTAAAATCGTTTGTCAAGCATAATCTCAAGTAGATGACATTTTAATGCTTTTCTCGTTTAGTGGAAACAGTCTATTCCCCCCCTCAATAACCTTTTTCCACAATTGAAGCTCCAAGCTTCTTTGGTCATACTTTGTGCGTTTACACTCACGGATGCAGATCGAGACTACTATGTGCATACAGTATTAATATAGATAACAATTTTAATCTCGTCCATTAAATTATTAATTTTATTAATCAATGCTACAAGGATATTGGTGTGTTAAGGAATTGGAATTGGATTTGTATTCTTACCATAATTGTAGATGTAATTGTATTCTATTGCCTTTTCCTAACTTCTATAGGTATTCTGTACTACTATATAATGTATTCCGAATTCATGAATAAACAGAGACAATCATTACCCATATTTTCTTCATGGTATCAAAGCCTAAAATCCTGAGCCTACGAACCTAAATTTTCCATCTTGAATTACCTTTCCGCTGTTAGTTAAAAAAAAAGAAGAAAAGAATACAATTACATATACAATTATGGTAAGAATACAAATCCAATTTCAATTCCTTAACATGGTGGATTCTCGGAGAACATCCAATCCATCATCACTAGATACAAAAAAGAAAAACCTAAAATACAAGAACTCTATCCGATCCATTAATCTTACTAAGACAATGGTTATCCTAAACCGAGTGGATGCAGGTCGACCCAATCAGAGTAAAAACTCTGAAATTTATCGCAACCAAACCGTTTTTCAACGAAAAAAATTTGAAAGCAGAAAATGGTGGGAACTGCAGGCTGCAGGAGATTATTTGCAGATGGGAGGATTTTGGGTGCCCTCGAAAATTGGGGTGACATTGGAGCAATTGCCTCTGGGTGGGCCTTCAAATGTTCCTCCTGGTACAGAGGGTGGGCCCACGTACTTCAAATCAATGGCACCAATCGTCACATCTTTGCATGGGTTGCTCTTGCTGCAAAGCATTTTCACAACCTGAGGTGTAAATGCAGTCCCAGTAATGCCTTTGAAGCTCACTTTGCTGATGGTAACCTTCGATGGAGGCTGCCATGAATGCAACAAAATGATCAAATCACCCTGATTCGATAACCTTAAATGAAACAGAGGGAGTACTAATCAAATTGCTTACATCGACTGGGCAGCGTCCGCCTGGGCAATACTCCTGATCGATGATAACAGGATTGCTGACATTGTCCATCTTAATGTTTTCGAAATGTATGTCGGAGACATCAAGGGGAAAAGCATTGGGGCCGGCCCAGGATTTGATTCTGGCGCCATTGTCGGTGCCAATTAGGGTGCAGTCGCTGAAGGTGACTCCTGTGACAGGCTCCTCGTTGTTGTACTTTCCGAGACTTCCGACACTAAGACCATGTCCCGGTCCGCAGGTAACTCCTTTAACCGTGACCTGTTGGGACCCGTCGCCGAGCGAGATGCAATCATCACCGGTTTTTATGATCGCGTTCTCGATTGTTACACCTGTGGAACGCCCGATGTGGATGCCGTCGGTGTTAGGGGCGTCCCCCGGTGCATCAATCGTCACACCGGAAACTGTGAAATTCTTACACTTGAAAAGAACCATGTGAAACAATTTGCTGTCCTTGGAAGTGATGTCCTTGACAGTAGAATCAGTCACAAAATTGAACGCGAAGCTCTGAGAAACACCACATTGTATCAAACAACTGCATTCTTAAAAAATAAAGCGATAATTCATGCATCATTCTTGGTGACATACATACATTTGCAAGCCTGTTACATGATGCTGCAGATTGGCAACCGTCGGATTGCTTCCACGCCATGGCTCCTCCTTTGCCATCGAAGACTCCCTTGCCGGAGACGGTCAAATGCGCGACGTTTTCAATCATTATCCATTCCTTATCTTTGGTTATGGAGCTAGGATCTGGGCTAGCTTCAACGGTGCCTTCGTTCTGAATCTCGATCGGGCCCTGGCATGGTCCTTTCAAGTAAACTTCCTTGAGCTGATATGTGCCTTTAGGAATCAAAATTGTGGTCGGTGCTGGAGCAGCGCAGGCCGTTTCCCAAGCTTTCGTTAAGGCCTAATAAGGAAAATATACATAGGTTATAGATGGTAGTTTCCTTATTATCTAAGGATCAATCATACGTGATGTATGCATGTATAAATATAACTGCTTGTGTGTGTAATTGAGTCTGTGTTAAATTCATTTATTAGATAAATACCGGGGCGATATCAGATCCTGCTGCTGGCTTGAGATCAACTACTTCTGATTTGGCTACCAATAAGCATGACAAGAATATGGTGATTCCCAATATTCTGTCCATCCTGTTTATCATAAATTTTTTTTTTGAAATATTTATGTTTTTTTTTTGAAAGAGTAGTCTGTTATTTTGATGCTTTTTATAGTCTGGGAGCGACTATTTTCATTATGTTTTGAAAAATTAACAACCACATAAAATATTTCTCATGTTTGGGGTAAGGATTTGCTTGGATCTCCTTTTTCTCCTCACATTAGAGTTCCCCATTATTTGCAGAAAATGGCGATCACCTTTACTTTCTTGAACGCAGATACTTCAGCTATCCTCTCTAACTTGCACATTTTAAGATCAATTTTATCAAAGCATATTTGCCTATAAATTTCAACTAATATATATGTAACAATACCATCACGTGAGATATAGTGTTTTTTTTTTTTTTTTTTTTTGGGAAAGCTGGCTTCATAACGAACACCTATAAAGCATCAGTGCAATTTCTAGAGTATCAACTGGCTGACTCTATACTGATACTAAACTGGAGTTCCTCACATAACTTATGCAGTAGACACTGATTAAACAATGAAAGGTAAAATGAAAATCACTTCATCGTTCTCACCCAGGAAACAAATAAGGTAAGCTTACAAGATGTGCTCTGTTAAACATGGGGATAAAAAATCTACTCTGACAAGCATACACTTGTCATAGAGGTTGAATTGATCTATTTGCACATTTCGAGCAATGTTCTTGCCCTCTTCCCTCGCCTCTTACATCCAGTGAAGTGCTTTTGGACGCGCCAGATGACAGCTATTGGTGGCAGAATCAGGGTCTCGTGTCATGAATTGGGGAGCTTCGTCATCAGGTCTTGTGGATCTTGAAACCAAAAACTCTAGGGGTGTAGTTCTGTACTGCTTTCTGTGGCTTCAGATGTCCATACGTCATCAAAAAGAGATGAGGAAATGTTGTTCCGAAATAAGCGCCATCAATGTTGCCTTGATATTTTGATCGAGGGTAATATATGTCTTCACATTTGGGGCAGTAAATCTTTACTGTACTTGATCGCGGAATGTCAGACTGCCCAACTGGAAGGCAAGGTTGCCCACAGCAATACACTCTAGGGCACCTCCCAAAATCGCAGTTTTTGTACTTCTCGAGCATGGCAGCCATTCCCTTGCTGGTCAATATGAACCTAACGTGAATCAAACCATACAACATCTCTGCCGCAGACTCAACTAATTCATTTTGCTCTTCAGTAAACATATCACCATGAGAGGACTCAACATCTAGAATTAGGTCAAGTGCATAGTCATAGTATGGAACTTGACTACTCAAACCACATAGATTGAAATCATCCTGAATATATTCATCATCAACTTCACAAAAAAACTCATTCCCTCTCAAGTTGCAAAACCATGAAATCCATGATGTATCATCCCCATCAGAACCACTAACATCAGACTCTTCACTGTCTGTTTCGGATTCATCATCAGAGCCTTTAATCTTGTCAGATGGCTGGGTAGTTGGTTTGCCTCCTAAATGGAGGAGCTTTGCAGGTAGGTTGCCCATATCGTTGAGGTCGATCGGCTGACCAAACTTATCGACGAGGCCAGTGGAGGAGGTGGACGCCGCCCGTCCCGCCGCGGAGGCTGAAGATTTATCCTTCAATCCCCTGGAGGTGGAAGGGGAGGACTTCTCCAAGTGCTTATCCAGGGCGTCGTTGATCTTCTTCCGATCCAACGACGACGACGGCCCACCCATGATCTCCGCCTTGGATGATCCGCCACCGCCACCGCCGCGACTAGTACTATACATATCAGATATCTCACACACGCGCCACCAGTCCGTAAATCTCTATGGCATCCACAGCAGAAGCATGTACCCTAGATTGAAGGGGGAATTGGAGCCCCAGATTGATGGGGGAGATGGGGAAAATACGTGAGATATAGTTAGATTCACTACAACATATATTTTCTAAATATAATTTTTTTTTTACATTGTTAATATATGTAACTAAAGTTATTCATGTTGGAAACTAACTGTAAGCTGGCTGAACTTCTAACAATCCTCTTGATACGATATCATTTACTATAATTTATTTTATTTTAGTATTTATTTAACACTGTACTCTTTTTCTCATTGGATTTTTTTAATGAGGTGGTGTGATCATTTGTAATTTATTTCATTTTATAATAAGGCACATTAACTCTGACATGTTGACGTTAGAAGATTTTAATTTTGGCTATACTTTATTTTAGGGTTGAGAATATTCAGTTCTGATTTGATTTAAATTAGACTTGGTAAGATTATATAAGACAATATTCATTCAAGATTTATCTTGAAAAATATGGTTATTTATTTTAGGTATTTTAGTTAAATATGCTTACAGTTTCTTGCGACAGCCAGTTCATCTCTTCATCTTGCAATATTCTAAACTTATCGCAGGCGGATCCAGCTTCTCACGAGTCATTCCATCTTATCGCCAGCACTCCTTGTCTCGCGAGTTCAAGCAAATTTTGCCTTGTCTACGCACAACTAACGTTTATTAGCAGAATTTTACAAGGATGGCATTGGACGTTTATCTCCATTTATTTTTAAGGTCGTTCACATTTCAAGAACGAAAATTTTCGACCTCGAAATGAATGATACGATATCAAAAATGTCATTTATTATAATTTCCTTAGTTTAGTATTTATTCCACATTATACTCTTTTTCCCATTGAAATTTTTAATGAGATAGTGTAATCAATTGTAATTTATTTCATTTTAGAATAATGCCCATTAACTCTGTTATGTTGGCGTTAGAAGAGTTTAATTTTAGCTATGCTTTATTTTAGAGTTTAGAATATTCAGTTGTGATTTCATTAGAATTAGATTTAGTAAGATTAGATAAAACAATATACATTCAAGATTTATATTGAAGAATATAGTAATTTATTTTAGGTATTCTAGTTAAATATGTTTTTAGCTCCTTAGAGCTGCCATAATCCTTTTCAGTTTCTTGTTTGTATTCATGAATACCATACATATGTACTATAAATAGGGGTGGTTTTCACCATTTTTTTACTTAACCATCTTTTATCAATCAAATATACAAACCTTTGAGTTCATACTCTTAAAATTAGTTCATTTTATTAATAATTATTGTTTTTGCTCCCTATGGGATCGACTCTACTCACCGGTTTACTAATTAGTATTTTTTTGAGTTTCCAAGTTAGTGGTTGTGCAACTGATAACTTTTTCTTTGCAACCATTTTTTCCGTATAGGATCGTCGGATGTGGACTTGGCCGGAGCTGGAGTTGTTATTTCAGGTTGTTCTTCATCCGTGGATGGCTTTGCTGGCAGAACACCAGCAGTGGTTGGTGGAGTGGCGGTGCGTGGCGTCGGCAGGATGGGGTAGGACGGTGCATGACGGTTGTGATTCAACGTTTGGAGGTGCATCGGCGTGTGGAGACGAAGGATCATCTGCTAGTGACAAATATGGCAACTCCACGGCCGGACTAGGGTTCACTACCAAAGATATTGGCTCAGCTACGAGCTAGGTGGCATACATTGTTGTTTAGATCTCGCAAGTACGCCGACAGGTTGCTCTTGATGTCTCTGTTGGTGCTGAGGCAGAGACCGGTGGGCTAGGCCCGGCTGGATGTGTAGAAGAGGAAACCGGAGATTGCACGTAGGTGATGCGGCTGTCCTTCGGTGGGTGGGCGACGGAACTGGGCTCTATATTTGGTTGCTCCATCGTGGTTCGGCGAGTAGAGGAGAAGGTTACCACTGTTTTCCGAGCTAAACTCACCGCTGAGTTGGGGTTGGCCCATGGGGGAGGCACATGGGTTTCTTTGCTCGGTCCATAGCATTTTCTGGCTAGGATTAGGGTGGATGAAGATAGGTAATAGTGGGGATAAGGTGGTGGCGGTAGAGATGGGTGTCAGCGATAGGAGGGAGTTGGGGAAGAAAGAGTGACTGATGGTGAGGAGAGTAGGGGTGTTAGGGTTAGGTGGGATAAGGAGTGGGCAGTCAGATGTGGGGGATGGAACCTCTTGTCTAAGAGCATCTTGAGACTAAAATTTTGCAGGAGAGAATGGAAATTCAGTTTCCAACAGGTTCAGAAGAGATAGATATTCAAGGTTTGTGCGACAAATAGATCAGTGAGTTGTTGTGCTTAATGTACTCTCAGGAAGTGGTGTTCAGTAGTGATGTAGGCCCTGAAATGCCCAGATCATCCCATTCTGATCCAGAAGTTTGGAAAAATTCGAAAGTGCAGAAAGGGTCCAGTTTGGTCAAACCAGACACATTTGGTAGACCAGTTCCATCGAACATGAAGGCCCCAATTTTGGAGTTAAAGCCCTTACCCCCGTACCTGAAGTATGTCTATCCCAGTGACAATGATACTAACACTAATAGTCCGTACAAAGTTATCCACATCTCGAGAGAAAAGATTAATCGCCTTGTTGAAGAGATATAAGAAGGTTATTAGGTGGAAATTGGCGGACATTATGGGAATCAGTCCAGATATTTGTATGTACCACATTCTGATGGAGGACAATGCTAAACCTACTCGAGAGGTTTAGAGGAAGCTCAATCTTAACACGAGAGAGGTGGTTCTCAAGGAGATATTGAAGCTACTCTCACTTGGGATCATATACCCCATTTCTGACAGGAAGTGGGTGAGTCTCGTTCATGTAGTACCAAAGATGTCGGGTTTACAAGTGGTGAAAAATGACAAGGGTGAAATGGTCTCTACACGCTTAGTCACTGGGTGGAGAACGTGTATTGACTACAGGAAGTTAAATGCCGCCACTCGCAAGGATCACTTTCCACTTCCTTTAATAAAAAAAGATGTTGGAAAAACTTGCGGGAAATAGTTTCTTCTTCTTTTTGGATGGGTACAATGGTTATTTGTAGATTTGTGTGAACCGCGAGGACCAAGAGAAGATAACATTTACTGGTCCCTTCAGCACCTATGCTTGTAAGATGATGCAATTTGGTCTATGCAACGCCCCAAGCATCTTCCAGCATTGTATAATAAGTATCTTCTCTGATTTGATTGAGACAAGTATCGAGGTGTTCATGGACGACTTCAGCATCTACGGTGACGAACTTGACCCTTCATCAGTGAGCTTCTTCGCTTCTTCGTCCGCATATTTCAATGGCAATGCACCATTTACCTTTCCACTTTTGAGTGTAACCTGATTTGGCATCTCATGTGGGTTCAAATGGACCTGGGATGGCAATCCGGGCTGCTTCATCCTAAGTTCACTCAGAAAGTTTGATAGATGGGCGATTTGTCGCATGTGCTCCTCCAAGGTCGCTCACTACTGAAAATCCCCCCCATTTAGCAGTGGTTTGTAGAACCTATTTTTAAAAATAGCTGCTATGTAACTGAGTAGCAGCTATTATTTAGTAGTAGCGGTTATTATTTAATAACCGTTTCTATTATAAAATTTTAAGCAGCTAATTATTGAAGAACCGCATCTAGGGTGAGGTATTTTAGCAATTGTGGGAAATCATAGCAGTTATTTCTTAAAAACCGCTACAATATTCAGTTAGACGGAAAATCATAGCAACTATTATTTTAAAATAGTTGTTGCGTATATTTTTAAAGTATCTAATTATTTAAGAACCGCTTCTAGAGTGAGGTATTTTTGAATTGGCGGGAAATCATAGCAGCTATACCCTAAAAAGCGCTTCTACGTTAATTTACGCGGGAAAACATAGCAGCTATTATTTTAAAATAGTTGTTTTGTGCACTAGCATTAAATGCTTGATGTAATACATAATTACATTTAGTAGCGGTTTTTGAAATAATAGCTGCTACGGCATATAAAAACCTTAATATAGGTGAAAATTGAAGAAGATTTTGCATTTATGAGACTTTCATACCATTCTTCATTACAATAGAGATGTTGAATCCAACATTCAATGCCATTTGTAAGGATTATTTAAAGGTAAATTATATTGCTTTTGATTATGAAAAAGGGAACAATTAATCATATTGGGGTTCGAGACATAGAAAATTTTCTAACATTTCCAAGAAAGAATAGGAAAAAAAAGTTTAGAAATTTTGTTTATGATATGAGTTACTCTAGAACATATACTATGGTTTTACAACATTTCACCGAAAAAATTATTTATTTAATATATCTATATTTAGGCAAAAATAATAAAAATCGTATATTTTGGAGCAAAGGATTTTAGAGTGACACAATTTTGGGCCATCGTGTAATTTTCTAAAATTATGTAGAAATAATCGATGTTGCATTCGAGTCCCTTTCGTTCACCCATAAATGCCCAAATTGCAAAGTCACAAATGTATATTATTAAATTTCATTTTGGTTTTGCCAATTTTGGAATTCAACAACTCCAACTTTCTTGGAGAGACATAAATGCAAAATGTAAAAAAATTAACTCGTAACTCCAAATTGAAATCCACTTGAACGTGATGCTACCCTATATACCCTCATTGTATTTTCCAAGTGTATAACATAGTTTTTTTTATTAATAATCATGCACAATAACATATATGTAATCTTTTTCAATTTCTCTTTCTTACTTCTAAATAATCAACTCTAAATTACTCTAGAACATGTACTAGCGCTTTCCGACATTTCACCAAAAACATTTATTTAATATATCTATATTTAGTAAAAAAAATTTAAAAATCATATATTTTGAAGCAATGGATTATAGGGTAACACAAATTTGGGCCATAGTGTAATTTTCCAAGTATGTGTAGAAGTAATTGATGTTGACTTTCGAGACCCTTTTGTTAACCCATACATCCCCAAATTTCAAACTTACAATTGTATAGTATTGAATTTCCTTTTGGTATCACCAATTTTGGGATTCGACAACTCTAACTTTCTTGGAGGGACCTAAGTGCAAAAAGTAAAAACTTTACTCATGACTCCAAATTGAAATCCACATGAACGTGATGCTACCTTATATACCCTCTTGTATTTTCCAAGTCTATAACATAATTTTTATTAATAATCATCAACAATAACATATATGTAATCTTTTCCGATTTCCCTTTCTTACTTCTAAGTAACCAACTCTAAGTTACTCTAGAATATGCACTAGCGCTTTCCAACATTTCACCAAAAAGTTCATATATATAATATATCTATATTTAGGAAAGAATATCAAAAATCTTGTATTCTGAAGCAATGGATTATAGGGTAACACAACTTTTGGCCATAGTGTAATTTTCCAAAACTGTGTAGAAGTAATCGATGTTGACTTTCGAGACCCTTTCGTTAACCTATACATGCCCAAATTTCAAAGTTGGAATCGTATATTGTGAATTTCATTTTTGTGTCGCCAATTTTGGGATTCGACAACTCTAACTTTGTTGGAGAGAGCTAAGTGCAAAAAGTAAAACTTAACTTGTAACTCCAAATTGATATCTGCTTCAACCTGATGCTATCCTATACACCCTTATTGTATTCTTCAAGTTCGTAATAGAATATTTATTAACAATGCGTCACAAGAACATATTTGTGATCATTTTCGATTTTCCTTTCTTACTGTAAGTAATCAACTCTAAGTTAGTCTAGAACACGTACTAGCGTTTTCTAAGATTTCACCCAATTTTTTTATTATATACTATTTTTATATTTATGCAAGAATAAAAAAAACTATTTAATTTGGAGAAAATGATAATGTCGTACCATATATTCATCCATGTTTATATGTTAGATGATTTTGTTATTAAAAGAAATTGAATTTAGGTAGTAACATGTCGCAACCGTTTGCACATTGTAGCAACTATTTTTTAAAAGAATAAATAGCTGCTATAGTGTTAGAAAATCTCAAATCTGATTTACTCTCAGGCATGTATTCAAATTGGAAAAAATTTAGATAGTAATAGGTCCCAACCTTATGAACATTGTAGCAGATATTTTTTAAAAGAATAAATAGCTGTTATAGTGTTAGAAAATCTCAAATCTGGATTACTCTTGGGCATGTATTCAAATCGGAAAAAAAAATTTAGGTAGTAATAGGTCACAACCTTATGAACATTGTAGCAGCTTTTGTGAAACAAATAAAAGCTGCTACGGTGTTGAATCTCCACCGTAAATCTGAATCGTTAATTGTTTTTGATAGATTGAATCTTAACCCTTGAAATTTTCTCATATATATAGCTAAAAGCCTAATCGATCTAACAATAGATTCAACCTCACTTGCCATTTTCTCTCGAGCCCTCACCGCCCTGCTCTTGATTCTAGAGCCCCCGAGGTCGTTGAGCCTACTGCCGATCCGAAACCTTGATTTTGCAGCTTTCTGGTAACTGTTGCCATTGCCTACCTCCATCGAAGTTCCGCCAACCTCCATCGAGCCATGGCCGAACTCCATCGAGTCGACGGCAATCTCTAACTCGATCGATGAATTGACTCCGGCCGTTAGTGTGATTGGAGTCTCCCTCGGAAGTCTGCGGAATCACCTACATCGACATCTGTGGCAAGGACTCCGTTTGTGTTGTCACCAAGAAGAAAGTTCCAGCAAAATCCTTCTAAACTCTTGGCAGAATATTCACCTTCACCTTCACGTTCTCCTTCTCTAGCAAGACGTGACTCATGGTTTCGTTTTAATTAATTAACTATCTCTTGGAATGTTTTCAAAATTCTATATTACCCTTTATTTTTGGGCTCTTCTGCTCAAAGTGTTTTTTCTATTATCATATTCTCTTTTCCATATTTACCTGTTGAGTTCGATAATACCATCATATTAGGGTTGTCCTCGTAGTGTATGTTTTGCAAATTTTAAGTTTGATTTTCTCCCATTATTTATGAATAAGTTGATTGATGGTGGTTCAAATTTCCACTTGGCACTATTTTTCTATAATGTGGGGCTTCTGGAAAAATTCTCTTGACATCATCCATTTGGCTCAGTCAGGGTTGTTTTTTCCCTATCTTCCTTATCTCCTTGTTTTGAAGGCTTTGGTTGTCTATACTAATAGATTCCATTGTACTTGTTTTGATGATGTGTTGATGGAGAACCAACCATGCTAAACGATCTGTGAATTCGTAACAGTTGTAGAAGTTCCAAACTTTTTCTTATTGTTTAATTTTATATTGTTGCATACTCTCCAGTCAAAGAAAGAACCTAGAGCTTATAGTTGTTTAAAGAAAGAAATGATAATTGTTTTGAACCAATAAGTTTTGACCCCATTTTATTAAATATTCACTTCGATAATTGTTAGTGTGATGTGTTTGCATTTTCCTTTTTGATAACTCTATGTAGTTAGATTAGTCCTTTTTTTACTCTGGTTTTGAATAATTGTGGGTGAGTTCTGTTATTCAATTATCTTTTTCAATATTCATGTACTATTGTGTATGGAAAATGTGGAGTGTTTTGTAGCTCATGTTTGGTGTTTGCTTGTCTAACCTTTCAATATTCATGTTTAACTGCGCCTCCATCATAGACGAGGACGTTGAACTTGCTCCGCCTTCTCCTGGCCTCCGTCTGATCTCCCTGCGTCCTCATCGGGGGTGATACCCTCGTCCACATTGTCAGGTCTTGCTACAATGTCTACCTCATGGGTTTCAACGGAACCAACCAGTTCTGTGCCAAATCTGTGCTAAATCTATGCTCGCTTAGATGATGCTCATCGTTTTCTCCAGGGTGTAGCAGTAATTTTTTTTAAATAGCTGCAACATTTAGCAACTATTTTTTTAAAAATAGCTTCTACGTTATGTGTAGAAGCTGTTAATACAATAGCTGCTATGTTAGTTAACGTTTCAACGGCCACTTAGGCACCCAAGTTGGCAAATAGAAAAATAGCTGCTACATGGGGAAAAAAGTAGATGATACGCAAAGCAGCAGTTAAATATACCGCTGCAAAAAAATGGCTTCGTGTAGAAGCTATTACTTAATAGTTGCTACGTTAAACTAACGTGGGAGTGCCCACTTAGGCATCCAAATGGGAAAATAAAAAAATAACTGCCACGGGGCCAAAAAAATAGTTGTTAAAAGGGAGGGTTTCCAGTAGTGGGTCATTTTTTAACTCTATTGTTCCTTCTGCATTATGTCCATTAGTATGACCAGCTTATCATTCATATATTTCCCTTGACCACCTTGCATGGTTTGAGGAAAATCTGGGGCTTCTCGTTGCATTGGTAGAACATAGGGTTGTTGGTGATACTGATGTTGTCGTGGTTGGGTACCTTGTTCTCTCCAACAAAAGTTTGGGTGATCCATATATCTTGGATTGAAATTGTGGGGGTATGGATCACCTTTGTGCTACCTCTCATTGTAGTTCCCCATAGCATTTTCTTAGACTGTTATCTCCCCCATGGTAAGAATGCATTGCGATGTATGTCGTATGGTTAACTGCTCCACACCTATTGCAGGGTCCTTCTTGTACAACCCCAACCTTGTCAACGAACTTAGATAGCATCTTCTCCATTCTTTCCATCATCTCCTTGATTTCATCTTGCTTGGGAGTGGAGGTTTGCACTACCTTCTTCAAGATTCAGACCTCCTGTTGATCATACTCCTTCTTGGGATCCACCAACCTTTTGATGATCATTCTAGCCTCATTCACTCGAAGGTGGGAAAATCCACCACTAGTGGAAGAGTTCACCAAGTCTTTGTTGGTGGTTGCCATTCCTTGATGAAACCACTGGTTGTCTTCCGTTATTCGGTGATTAGGGCAACTATCCACCAACTTTCCGAGCCTCAGCCAATAAGCACTCAATGGTTTGTCATACTCCTGCTTGATACTTGTGATCTGTTTCTTCAAGGCATCTGCCCTTGTGGTTGGAAAATAGTATTCCAAGAATAATTTCCTCAATTTGAACCACGTCGAAATAAAGATGGGTGGAAGGATTGAAAACCACTGATTGCCCACTCCTGTCAAATTGAAAGGAAATTCCACCGATTTGAATTGATCTTCAGACATGGTGGCTGGCCTCTTCTGTATCTTAAATTTTTTTACAAATTCGTAGAGAAAATTGTAAGGGTCTTCAGTGCTTCTCCCATGGAATTTGGATAGTACAAACAGGAATGCCAGCTTGATTTCAATTGGATTCTCTTTCTTTGGCGACTGAATGAGAGTAGGGGGCCATCCTCACTATGGCCAGTAAGTTCCTACATGTATGGGTTGTTTGGATTCTGCATAGGATTCAGATTTCGTTCAGCTTTGTCCATCTCGATATCAGTTCCCGAATCAAAGTTGGTTGCTAAAACCGTAATGGGCCCCATTTGGCCAAACTGAAGGGTTATCGCAGAAGCTGCTTTCCGCGTCTGTGTTCCCTTTCTTTTCCTCTTGGCTATTTTCTCTACTTCTGGGTCGAATATTAAATTTGGCCTTGATGATCTGCTCATAAACCAAGCACTAACACACATATTAGTAGGAAAAGTTTTTTAAAAAATTGACTAACTACTCCCTCGCAGCCACACCAATTTGTATATTTATACAAATAAATAAATATACATATATACATAAATATACATATATACATAAATATACATATATACATAAATATACATATATACATAAATATACATATATACATAAATATACATATATACATATATATACATATATACATATATATACATATATACAAATATATATATATATATATATATATATATATATTCATTTTTAGAGTAATCATTTGCATTTTTTAGAGATAGAAAAAATTTCTTGAATTTAAGGTGTGGTGGCTACACTAAAAGGGTTTTTCAATTAATTGATTTTTTTTTATAATTTTTGTTTTTGCTCCTCATGGGATTGACTATGCTTACCGGTTTACTAATTAGTGTTTATTTGAGTTTGTAGGTTATTTGGCGAGTCAAACGACGCTCACCACCCTCGAATTCAGTGACCTCGCCATCTCCGCCAACATCCGCCAGATTCCGGCCACACTCTCCGTGCAAATAGTGAGGAACTGTAATGATTTCGCCCAATGTTCAAGGATTGGGGATAATTCTCACTCAGTCGTTTGTAAATGGTAACGAGCTTTACCAATTAACTGAAATGCATATTGTTATTGTTTGGAGAAAGGTGTTTAGATAGTACTCCTTTTAATTTGTTTGCCCTTTGTGTTGATTTCATATACCGATTTTATGCACATTTTAAGTCAGGTTGTTAGTTGATGCTGTTATCTTTTGGTTAATAACTCATCGTGGAAGTTCAAGAACTGATGTCAGTGATATTAGAGCATTTCTGGGGAGGTGGGATTTTTTGTAGTCTAGTTTGTTGGTTGGAAATGAGGTGATTTAGGGTTTATGCAATCTGGGCTTGTTTGTTGGCAGTGGAATTTTGACTCATGGCCTTTATTGGATGTCAATTACCAGATTGTTGAATTCGATGGTCAGCAGAATTAAAATGGTCACCAGAATTTAAGGGTTAAAATGGTCAGCAAAATTTTCAAATTTGAGGGAGGGATATATTTGGTCAATCCAGAGAAGCCAAGGTTAGCGCCAAAAAATGGCATCAGGGTTATGCCGGTCTGAATCAGTCCAAATCCAGGGTCATAACTGCACTTTAAAAAAATATAGGGGTATATCTACACAAACACAAGAACTAAGGGGTATGAATGTATTTTACCTATTTTTTAATGCAAAATTTGTATATGTAGTTAGAGATATTGATGGTTAAAAATCATTATTAAAAATCGTGAAAAAGTTGAGCGACCAATAATTGTGAGAGGAAGGAAGTATAAAAAAGTGTTATATAACTGTTAGATTTTTTTTTAATTAAAACCACCTGTGATGGTGGGGGGTTAGGCGGACCCTTACCCGTTTATTAATTAAAAAATAAAAATGGTACAATCAAAGAGGGGGGCATAATACCTTACCTCAGAAGATATCTGATGATCTTTGAGATCTATACAAAACCTGTAGCTAACCTAAAAGATCAATTAGATACCAATAAGCAGCAGGGGCAAAACCGCGATACATAGTTGACCTATTACCCTAGTCTAACATGGGGAATTCCTTCCGCATCAAGCCGTACTTGTCCAGCAACCAATGAGGGTAAACCTGCAGAGCCATAAAAGTTATTTACCTTATTACGAGCGGCCAGTTTAGCAAGTGAGTCTGCTGGAGCGTTTGCCTCTCTGAAGATGTGTTCCAATGAGTAGTTAACTCCAGTTATGAGGTTACATATCTCCCTGATTGTTGGCAGTAGCCTCCATGGTATCTTTAGCTGTTGCTGTAGCATCCCAATCAGAGTACTTGAGTCTGTTTCAATTTCCACTTTTGTGATGCGTTTGTCACGAACTAGGAGAACACCATGAAGTAGAGCAATGGCTTCGGCCTGCAATACTGAATCAGCCGAGATAGTTTTGGAAAGAGAAGCTGTAACTTTGCCAACATTGTCTCGGATTATGCAACCGATGCCGGCAGCGCCGTTCTGATGTAAGGAGCCATCAGTGTTGAGTATAAAAGCTGAGGGAAATGACCATTTGAAAATTCTGGGAGGTCTTTGTGTAGAGGTTTTATGGCTGAATAGTGTAGGTGTTGGAGTGAGTGCCCATTTGATGTCCATTTTAAAAGCTAAAACTGTGTCATTAATGTGGAACAGGATTCGTTTAAAAATGCTCATGACCTCAGGTTTGGTACCCTCGAAAGTGTAGGCGCAATGGGCACACCACATGTGCCAGTTAACCACACAAGGAATGATACGTATCAGTTTAGCAGGGAGTTCATTAAAGGAGGATGTATTCCAGTAGAAATAAACTCTATCCCACAGGTGTTGGAATGTAATGCGAGGCATGTTAAAAACTGAGTTTACAAGATTCCAGATTTTGTTGACCTCTGGGCAAGAGTTGAAACAGTGGTGAAGAGTTTCTGAGTTATTGAAACAGAAACAGCAACGTGACGGTAGGTGAAAATGGAAGTCCTCTAGGACATCAGGTAGGGCAATTAGTCGATTTAAAAGTTTCCAGTTAAATAAACTAATTTTCTTTGGTAGAAGTTTAGACCAGAGATGGGTGAAGGAATGAATCTTTGTTTTCTTATGCCTGGTCAATTCGTAAGCAGATGTGATCGAGAAGGCACCAGATTGGGTAGGTTTCCATATGATGGTGTCCTCATAGCTTGGGAATAGTTTATGTTCCTGATCTAAGTTTTGACAGATGTGTTCTGGGAGGAAGTTCCTGAATTGATCTGAAAAGGTGGCTTTGTGTTGTATATATTCTGCCACTGTCAAGTTGGGATGTGGGTATTCTGAAGGATCGATTAAATAATTAGTAAGGGGTCCCAAGGATGTCCAGTTAGAGTCCCAAAAAGTAATAGAACCGGAACCGATGATGACTTTTGTGTTACTGATGGCTGTAAGGTTTGATTCTTTGATTCTCTTCCAAGTTCTGGAGGTTTTGTGGTTATCACTCATAGACCACATGGTTTTGGCCCATAGAGAGTTTCCTTCCTGTAGTTTCCACCACAGTTTGAGTGAGAATGAATCAATTAAAGTGTTCAAATTTCTGAAATTTAGTCAATTTTCCTCTGTAGGAAAGCAAAGATTGGTGTAAGATTTCCAGATTCTGTGCTTGTGTTTTTTGTCTGAGTTATTATTCCAGAAAAACTTGGCCAAGTTTTGTGTATTTGAGTGATAGTGTGTGTGGTTGGCTTCAGGACTGTTAAGAGGTGGATTGACATTGAGGCCAGAACATGCCTGATTAGAGTTGCCCTTCCAGCAGGAGATAGTAGTTTATTTTTCCAGGTGTTGATTCTGTTTTGGATTGAGAGGAGCATAGGTTGGAAGTGGCTGTTTTGACCCTTCCAGTGAAAATGGGTTAGCCCAAATATTTGAATGGGGTGCACCCTGCCATCATATTAGTATCTCTTTGGATTAGGTTAATGATTCTGTTAGGTGTAGATTTAGATATGTGGAAAGGTAATTTTTCAAAATTAACTTTTTGTCCTGAAGCCAACTCGTATGATTTCAGGAAATTCTTTATTGTTAGAATTCCTTGTTTCGTGTATTTCAGAAAGATAACTGTGTCATCAGCGTAGGAAAGGTGTGAGGATGATCTCATCCCTCAGGGTAGATTGTATGGTTGGATATTCCCATACTTGTATAGAAAGGTAAGATTTTGGGAGAAAGCTTCATCCATAAGTATGAAAAGTAGAGGGGAAAGGGGGTCTCCCTATTTTAAACCCCTACTAGCTTGGAAGAAGCCACATGATTTGCCGTATACCAGTATGGAAAAATGAGCAGATATGATGTTACTCATAATTAGAGCAATGAGGGAACTGGAGAAACCTTGTTTGAGAAGAGTACTGGCTAGGAATGTCCATGAAACTCTATCGAACGCTTTTCATCATATCCAGTTTGATTTTCATATTCTGGCCCTTTTTTTGTTTATGTAAGTGGTTAGATAATTCTTGCATTAGGAGGACATTATCCGTAATCTCCCTTCCAGGTATAAATGCAGATTGTTCTGGGCTTATAATGGAGTCTAGGTAGGTTTTAAGTCTTGAGGAGATTAATTTTGAGAAGATTTTGTTGTAGAAGTTACATAGGATTATAGGCCTGTAGTCTTTGAAAGAGGAGCAGACGTCTTTTTTGGGGATAAGGACTATATGAGTTGCTGAAATGGCTTTGGGGATATCCTGGCCCGAGAAGAAATCATCCACTGCCAATAATACATCGGCTTTTATAATGTCCCAGCCATGGTGAAAGAAGAAGCCAAAGAAGCCATCAGGTCCAGGGGCTGAGTGACTATTCATATTTTTAACTACATTAGTTAGCTCCTCCATACTGACTTTTTTAAGTAGATTACAGTTCATTTCATTTGTTACGATTTTTGGGACATTCTCCAGTATCCATGTAGCATTAGCACCGGATGGATCTTGGGGTTCAGCAGTGAGGAGATTGGAGAAGAAGCTAACAACTTCTCTTTCAATGTCATCTATATTATTTAGCCAGGTTCCATCCTCGTTTTTTATTAGGGAGATTGTTTGTCTTTTATGTTTGTTGGAGATTGATTGGTGAAAGAATTTAGAGTTCACATCTCCTTCTTTCATCCATTTCAGTCTTGATTTTTGTTTGAGGAATGTTTCTTGGTTCTTAAGAGCTAGTCTTAGCTTGGCCTTAGCTAGATTTAGGGCTTGTATGGTAGCAGTAGATTCAAACGGTTGTAAATCTTTTTCAACATTCAGCACCAGTTCTTCACAAAGCTGAACTGCATCGAAAACATTGCCAAAAACAGCCTTGTTCCAAGATTTAAGTGCCTGTTTCAGGTGTTTAAGTTTAAAGATACATCTTTTCATCCCTTTTAGTGAGGTGTGAGTGTTCCAAGAGTCTTCCACAAGCTTCATGAAAGTAGGGTGGGTTACCCAGCATTCTTGAAATTTGAAGGGCTTAGGAGATGTGGTAGGGGGTGTATTTGCTACAGATAGGATCAGGGGTGTGTGATCCGAGCCCTCTCTGGATAATGTTTTGATTTTCGAATTGATATACCTCTGTCTAGACGTTTCCAAACCCTCCCCTTGGTTCTCATTCTGGTCCAGGTGAAAAGACTGCCAGAAGTTGGGAGTTCAGAAAAATTATTGGAGTTGAGAAAGCAGTTGAAATTCCTTATGCTGTTTTGGTTAGGAATTGAGTTACCCAGGTATTCCTCAGTTTTTGAGATAACATTGAAGTCTCCTATTAAGCATAAAGGTTCCTTTTTTATGGTTGCTAAGACTTGCCACAGTTTGTTCCATTCAAGGATTGTGTGCTTAGCATATATAAAGCCAACCTGACATTCGGTTGAGAGAGTGGGTGATTTGATTTTTACTATGATTACCTCTTCTTCAACTAGGAGTGTGTTTTTTTTTTTTTTTTTTTTGATACAAACCATCGTAAGATGGGGGGACTTTATTTGGCTCCCCAAACCTCCAAATTGGGCTTAAAACCCGTAGAGTTTATCAGACAGTTAGATACATGAGAGAATTTGAACAAATTATAGACAGTTACATCGGCATAGGTATATGCCATCAAAAGAAGAAGCCTGTACAAAAGCGAAAGGGAAGTGGAGAGTGGCTCTCCCTTCATGTATTCGAACCGGGAACAGGAGGAGCTCTTCTGTTTGTGTAAGCCTCCACACCCCAAGTGTCGACTTACACTCCAGCCTAGCCTAGCCAAACCCTGTGTTATGCCCTGATTCTTCTCCAAGAGTGGAGATTATCCATCAAAAGTTTCTCTCTCAGTTGTGGAAACTGTGTGAGATCAGTGAGATGCCGTGCTTCCCTCGTTTGCTGACCGTACTTTGCTAAAAAATCAGCAGGGCCGTTAATTTCTCTGTAGATGTGGGAAGCTCGGATGTTGTTCTGCTTCATCAGGTCTGCAATTTCTCTGGCCGAATGGAGACAGATCCACGGAGGCTCCAAGTTGCCATTTATGATGTTCACTGCCGGTTGACTGTCCATCTCCAGTGTGATATTGTAATAGCCGTGTTCCTTTGCTAATTTGATGCCTTGAAGGGCTGCTTGGAGCTCCACCTGCAAAGGGGAAACCCCGTGTGTTATATTGTAAAAAGCCAACCTGAATCTTCCCCTATTATCTCTTATTAGACCCCCAACAGATGAGGAGTTTTGTTTAAAGGATGCATCAACATTAAGCTTGAATCCAGCATCAGGGGGTTCCCATTTGATGGGGATAAGTCTTGTTAGGGGGGGTGGATTCAGAACAGAGATCAGTCCTCTTTGGATCCATTTGCAATCAGAGGGATTGCCAGAAGCGTGTGTCCTTACTATGGAGATTAGTCTACTGTTTGCCTTTACTTGATTCCAGGTTTGTAAAGGAGTGTTTTGAACACCTTGGTAAAGTATCTGGCCCCTAGCTTTCCACAGTTCCCATAAAATTAGACATGGTAGAGAGGAGCACAGGAAAACATGAAGTTTTGGCAGATGTGATATACTCCAGTATGATGTTAATCTGTCCCATAAATTAACAAAATGAATCTGTGGTAGTTCTAGGATAGCATGCATTTGTTTCCATATTAGAGAGACATAAGGGCATGTGTTAAAAAAATGCTGCAATGTATCCTCATTCTGACAGAAAGGACATTTTGATACATTAGTAATCCCAAAATCTTTAAGCATATCATCCATTGGCATCAAATTATTAAGGATTCTCCAAGTAAGGAAGGTAATCTTCACAGGTAAGTTTAGAGATTGTACCTTTGTCAGTGATGCTGATTCTCTATGCCTGTGTCTCAAGCTTTTATATGCACTTTGAATCGAAAACTTACCTTGCGGGTTTGGTGTCCATACCATGATGTCCTTGTCCTCAGTAAAAATGTGCTCCCTTTGCATCTTCTGTATCATATCTGCAGAAATGTATGGTGCCAAGAAAGCTAATATTGATACCTTGTTAGTGTAAAATTCTCTAACTGTCAGGTTGGGATGCAAGGGTCTGATTCCATCTATCTTATCTATCAGCATTCCATCACCCAGCCAGTTTGAATTCCAGAAACTGCATGTACCATTTCCCAAAATGATTCTAGTGTGGGATTCTGCAAATTCAGAAACTGACTTCACTCTCTTCCATACATCAGAAGTTCTTCTGTGGTTTGGAAGAGACCAAAGGAATTTTGTCCAGGGTGCATTACCCTGTTGCATTTTCCACCAAAGCTTAAGGGAGTATGCATCTATAATGGAGTCTAAGTTTTTAAAACCTATCCCATTCTCTTGTTCTGGAAATGCCATTCTTTCCCAGGATCTCCAGTGTTTATGTTTCTTTCCTTCTGTTTCCCCCCATAGAAAATCTGAGCATAGCATTTCAATTTTCCTAAGAATGAAACTTGTTGGTTGCATCACAGCAAATACATGTTGGGGTATGGAGGAGAGTACATACTTGATAAGTATTATCCTTCCCCCTTTAGAAATCCATTTAGAGTTCCATGTATTTATTCTAGCACTTATAGATTCTAAAGTTCCAAGAGAGTGTGCATTAAGTTTTCTACCCTTATATATGGTACAGCCTAGATACTTAAAGGGAAAACTACCCTCCTGCATACCCAAGATTCTCTTAATTTTACTTTTATGTGCCCTACTGCTTTTATCACCTGTGTAGAAGTTGGATTTTTGCATATTTACTTTTTGCCCAGTAGCCATTTCAAATGAGGTGATAAATGCAGCAAAATTCTTAAGAGATTTATCAGTTGCTTTAAGGAATATACATGTGTCATCAGCATAGATTAGATGTGTAAGTGGTGTAGTGTGCTGTGGCAAATGAAACCTTGCTAATGTACCAGATTCAAATGAGGAATGGAGCTTCCTGGACATGAGTTCAGTTAATATGTTGAACAAGAAGGGGGACAGAGGGTCACCCTGTTTGAGACCTCTTGATGGTTTAAAAAAACCATAAGAAACTCCATTAATGATAACAGAGAACCATGCTGATGCTATGTTAGACATAAGTATTCTCACTAAAGTGCCATGGAATCCCAGTTTGAGCAGAAGTGAATTAAGAGCAGGCCAGGAAACCCTATCAAATGCTTTGGTCATGTCTAATTTAAGGATAAGGTTGAGACATTCTTTATCTTTCTGCAAGAATCTAGTAGCTTCTTGCATCAAGATAACATTATCTGCTATTTCCCTCCCATGAAGGAATGCTGATTGTTCACTCGATATAAGTGAGGGCATCAGAATTTTTATCCTTTCCATCAGTATCTTGGAGCAAACTTTATTGCTAAAGTTTGAGAGGCTGATTGGTCTGAACTCACTAAAGGTTGATGGTTGTTGGTTTTTGGGGATAAGAACTATATTTGTGGAGGCCATTGCTCTTGGGATTGGTGTACCAGCTTGAAAATCCCTTACTGCTTCAGTAAGGTCCTGGGCTATGATGTCCCAACTGTTTCTATAAAACAGCCCATGGAAACCATCAGGTCCACTAGCACTATTTTCTCCAAGACTAAAGACAGCAGCTTTGACCTCATCAGTTGTGACTGGTTTCAATAGCTCTGAATTAGTCTGGGGAGTAATCAAGGAAGGAATGTCTGTGAGAAAAAATGCTAGGTTTTCTCCATGCATGTCTGTATTCTCATCCTGCAGGAGATTTTTAAAAAAAGTTTCCCCTGCAGTTCCAATAGCATCCTGATCAGTTAACCAGTTCTGATGCTCATCCTTAATTTTTTGTATGGACAATCTAGAGTGCTTCTGTTTTACAGACTTGTGAAAGAACTGACTGTTGCAGTCCCCATCTTTCATCCATCTAACTCTACTCTTTTGTTTCCAGAAAATGTCTCTCTCCTTAATTTTGAATAGGAGGTTGGTTCTAGCAGTGTTGAGAGCTTCTAGGGTAGAAGGATTATCTTGATCATCATTCTCAGCTTCTAATCTATCTACCTCCTGTTCTGCTTCTTTTATATTTTGGAAAACATCTTTGAAAACTTCCCTATTCCACTGTTTAAGAAAGATTTTGAGCCTTTTGAGTTTGTTACAGAATTTTAACATGCCATAACATTCTATAGGCTGCTCCCAGTTATTTCTTAGAACCTGTTGAAATCCTTCTCTCATGTACCACATATTTTGGAACCTAAATGGCTTTGGGTAGATTTTAGCCTGATTATTAAAGCTTGCTAAGAGGGGAGAGTGGTCTGATGTGGTCCTATTCAGTACTTGGATTGAGGTACTTGGGTAGATTTGCCTAAGCTTCAGGTTGGTTAGACCTCTATCTAGCTTTTTAGAGACTTTTTCTTTAACCTTAATTCCTTTCCCTTTTAATCTGTACCCAGTCCATGTGTAAATGTTCCCAACTGTGTGAGGTTCCTCTAGGTCCATAGCATTTATAAAGATATCAAAATCTATTATACTATCAATACTTGGACTAGAAGAACCATTATATTCAGAAAGAGATCTAATGACATTGAAATCTCCTACCAGGAAATATGGCAAGGAAGGTAAGTTAAGGATCCTACCATACATCTCTTGTCTTCCTAGCCTTGAATGTTCAGCATAAACAACAATTAGATACCATTCATTTCCTGGGTTCTGGTTTTCAATCTTAAGAACAGTGAAATTTTTGTCATCATGGATTAGTTGGGTGTGTATATTAGTGTTCCACAAAATCCATATTTTCCCTGATTTAGATGCTAAGCTGGAGTGAAAATGCAATTTCTTAGTGAAGCCATCCAGGGTGTTAATTTTCTGTTTAGGCTCAATAATGGCAAATATATCAGGCTTATGAACTAGACTTAATTCTTTAATTCTTTCCACAGAGGTGGTTAGTCCATTTACATTCCATGTTAAGATTTTACAATTCATGGGAAATGTTTTGTTTGGCAGCTAGTCTAGAACTGATTCTGTTCGGTTGAGAGAAGAATGTAGGTTTCTTCTTATCAACCTTGCCAGTGTGTGTCTGCTGATCTAAATTGGGTGTAATGGGTATAGCATATTCAGATGGCACAGAGAGAGCAACAGAAATTGAATCAGGAACTTGTAAAGAAGTGACAATTGATGTGGTCACATTATTCATGGGCACAGTGTGCTCCACATTAACATCCTGAGCATCTATATTAGCAGTTACATTCTCAAGCTCTATGTCAGGTTTATTGACTACAATAATTGAGTTTGATGCATTGTCTCCCAATTGCGAATCTTTTTCTATTATCTTAACTACATCCCTTTCATTCTCACTATCACTAGCGATCATATTATCATCCTCATTCATATCAAGTGATGCTTTGAAGGAAGAATTGTCTGTGTTTCTTTTAAAAGAAGAAGGTGTAGGTGAAACCTGGTTAGTGAGGTTCTTTTCTGCATTGACCAGAGTGACCTCATTCTGGATGCTCACTTCCATAAGGTCCATTTCAAGATCTTCAGCTGGCTCCTCTGCTTGTTCCACGTTATCCTGATCCTCATCTAAAAGTTGAAATCGATTAGTAGTTTGAAATATGATTTGACCAGAGTTACCTGTTCTCAATGGAGGTGTGCAGTCTTCCACAGAGACTCCTCTATTTGATGGACCCGATGTGGCTGGTGACTGAAAGGGGGGCTCATGACTGATCTTTCCCTTTCCTTTATCCAAAGTTGTTTCCTCCATGGTGATGGCATCCAGGAAGATGTCTTCCTCTTCCTCCTGGATAGTGTGAGGGTCTATATCTTCTTTCTTTTTCCAGATCTCCAAAGGTTTCTTCCTGGTTTCTTGGTGTGGTTGAGATTTCTTAGGGGCACCACCGATTATGACCTGGCCTCTTGATACTAGCCCCTTTGCTGTGTTCTTAATAACTCCGGAGTTTGATTGTGAAGCTGCTTGTATTGTAGCCGGAGTCGTTCCATTCCTCAATCTACAGTTTGACCCATTATGACCCAGTTTCTTGCAATCCTTGCAGTATAGGGGGGGATCCTCATAGGTGATATTGTAATATTTATGCTTTCTCAAGGTTCCAAGTCTAACCTTGGCCGGAAGAGGGTTCCTAAGATCAAACTCTACGCTCATTCTGACTGTGGAAGGTCTCGATAAATTTTCTGTTGGGGTATCAGCATAAAGAAACTTTCCTAGAGACTCACCAATACCTTCTATGGCGTCAGGGTGGAAGAAATGCGTCGGCGGTAGCTCGACATTGATCCAAATGGGTGCGAATGGGGGCTCCTCGTCGATGTCAAAATCTTTGGTCCACTTTAAGATTCTCATTACAGACCCTCGAAGATTCCATGTGTATCTGCTCCAGCAGCGATGCAGATCTTCATCTAGGTCGAAGGTGATTCTCACATGCCTCGCATCCAGAGCGGTGATTTTGAATTCTCCTTTGAATCCGATTGTCTGGAAATGGTGCCGGAGAAATGGCAATGTTGGCCGGCCTCTGGTAAATTTCCCAACTAGGGCGTCATTGAACGGTTCGGCGATGAGGTCGATTTCTTCCTCCGTGAAGAAACAGCATGGTTCCCCTTTGTAAGATAGCTGAGGTTTGAGATTCAACTTCTGGAGCTTGGGGTGTGGTTTGCCTTCTGGGTTCCTCTTTGGTTTGAGGCAGTCAGCATAGGCCGATTGCGGGCTGCCTCCAGGTGGAGGAGCCGCCATGGAAGCAATAATCGGGGACAGTTGGATCTAATTCAGACCGATGGTGATCAGAGGTGAGGGTTGGGGAAGAAGAGAAAGGGGAAGAAGAAGAACAGTGGGTGTGTGTGTTTCGCACTATTTTTCGCACCTAGATACAGTATTTTCCAACGGTTTTTCACTTTTATTATTACAGTTCAACTAGGAGTGTGTCTACAGTAATTTCCTCATCCCACATTAACCATATTTTGTTGACTGGATTGGCATAAGATTTACTGAATCCCAGCTCCCTGGAGATGTTTTGAATCAGATCAGGGCTTAGCAGAGTTGTGACTTTTAATTTTCTTTAGACGGATTTTGGAGGGGTTATTGCCTATTCCTCTAATATTCCATACGCATATATTTAGACTAATCATAGATATGTCTTGGATAGGGTTAAAGAGGAACGGGTGAAAACCATTTTTGGTGTGGAGGTATAATCCTTTTTAATGTATTTCCTATGTTTATTTTTGGGCTCCGTTTGGTTGAGATTGAGGATTTTGGTTAGTCTGACATGTTCAAGGATTAGGTTGGCTTTTATTTCCTCTAATGGAATATTCACCTGTGCCTCCAGTGTTTTCTGCTGCTTTGTGGAGGTGTCAGTGTTAATCCAATCCAGTGGTTTGAATGTTAAAACCTTAGGTGGTAAAAGGGGGAGGCTACTTACAGTTGTTTCTAATGGAGATGGGAACTCAGCCGGGATAATGTTGTTTGGGATGTCTATTTGGGGGGTCATGTATGTTGTGTTTAATATCTTGCTTGTTTCTGCAATCTGCATAGGGGGTTCAGGGTGGGGAGCCAGCTTGGGATCATGAGTTAGAGTCACGTTTTCTATAGGAATACTGTTTTGGTGTTTACCATTGGATTTCTCAATGTCAATGATGTTATTTTTTAGCGGAGTTGTATTCAGAGTGGGAGGGTTAGGGGAGATTTGGTTATTGTCGATTTGTAATGGTAAATATGGGGAGCAGTAGCGGGTCCAGTGTTTACAATAGGGTTTAAGGTGGACGGGTCAAAGGTGTTCCCTGGGTTTACAGCCAAATCAGTAGCTAGCAGTTGAATATCCGGGAACAGAGCAGAGTTAGCAGGAATATGAGTTTGAGAGGGAACCTGTGATCCTTGTCTAAGGATCGAGACTTTGGAACTTGTTCCTTTATTCTTCAGAGAGGGGTTGAGAACCTGAGAATTCTGCTGAGAGTTGTTATCTAATTGGTGCTTGGGAAGGTAATGTGTCTTAGAAGTTTGAAAACTAGTAGAAGAGGTACCATTTCCTTTACCTCTAATCCTTCCCTGTTCATCAGTGGAAATGGATTTGTTACCTTCTTTGATTGGATTTCCTTGGGGTTTCCAAGGGGAGAATCTGGAGATGTTTTTATCGAGCCTGCAAACTGTATCTAAGTGTCCGAGTTTTAGGCAGTTAGAGCAGTAGAAAGGAACGCCCTCATACTCAATGTATTGCCAGAAACTAACATCTCTAAAGCTAAGCCAAATTCGTTCAAGTCTTGGTTTAGTGACATCTATTTCAACACAGATCCTAGCCACATGAGGTCTAGTTCTATTGATTGAAGCTCTGTCTACCCGTATTAGAGTACCAATGATATTCCTCACAGACATCAAGACATTATAATCAAAGAATTATTGTGGTAACCCATACAGTGAAATCCATATTGGAATGATAGGGGAATCAGCATCATGGTTAAAGTTAGGGACCCATTTTGTTATTCTAATTGAGTAAGACCCAAAATTCCAAATTTTGTACAGCCAACATCGATAATAATCATCAGGAAGTGAGAAGGATATCAGAACCTGTTTGTTATCCAATAGGGTGATACTGTTTGGACCTTTGAAACCAGCTGTGTGGAAGTCTTTCCGAAGCTTTTCCAGCTGCGGTTGGCTGCGTACAAATTTCCCGACCAAGGTCCATTTGAGGGGAGCTTCCAGTTTGATGCATTCCTCCTCCGTGAAGTGGAGGCCCGACTCTCCCAAATGATCGATTTT
Source organism: Rubia yunnanensis (assembly GCA_037428765.1). NCBI lineage: Eukaryota > Viridiplantae > Streptophyta > Magnoliopsida > Gentianales > Rubiaceae > Rubia > Rubia yunnanensis. The sequence continues at coordinate 131,197,731 of CM075061.1, forward strand.
AGCTTTGGGGACGAAGGGAGTGTTCAGAGCCTCCATAGGGTTTAGGGGTGGGAGGTTGAGCGCTTCTCGAAGTTCTTGGTTCACAGCTTGGGCATATGAGATCGGAGGCTTGGAGATGAAATGCAGTGGCTCCGCCATTTGGCGGTGCCGGAGGGTGGGAGAGGCTAGAGCTCAGGGGGGAGAGTTGGATCGCACACTCAGTGTATGTTTTTCGCACACAGTACCGTTCGAAAAAATGATATTGCAAAATTGTTAACTGTTAGATGATTTCAAACTAGACTCGGTGAAGTTTGCTTACCAATGATATAACAAGTGGTTGTATAAAGTTTTTTACCTTATACAATGCATTTGTTAGATTACATACTAAATTTAGAAATTTTGAAAATAATTTTTTTATTATATATTTTTATATTTCACTTTCAAATATATATTATTACTTGTTCTAACCTTTAAAATATAATATTTAAAGTGTAAAAAAAATTACAAAGTAAAAACCACGGTAAACAGTTCATAACTTTATTGAAAGTTTTCCAAAGACTTTCTCTTTTAGTTATTCACCTTAATTAAAATTACAAGATGTTAAAATGATAATCTTTCTCCACATTTTCGTACTTTATTCTTATTCCCCTCGGAAACCCTAACTTGTATATCCATCCAATCTTCGAATCCCTCAGAAATTAGTTTTCCCATAAAATTCAACGAGTTTTCCAAATCGACCCGAATCCCAGCTCAATTTGACGTTCTTTTTTATTCACAATATAAAACCTAGGGTTTGCTTCGGTGTTACTCATCTGTACCATATCCATGGAGGACTCTGTGGTGGATTCTGATCTTGGAGCCACGCCCGAGTCGTGGGAAGTCGCAAGCTTCCGCAATCTCATGCTCTCCTCCTCGAAGAAGGGCTACAGTAATTCCTTAGCGTCTTCTTCCTCCGGGACCGGCATTGTCGTTGACCGTCAATCCGAGTTCGGTGACGATTTGGTGAATTCGGTGGACGAGAGTCTCCGACAGGCTTTGCAAAAGCCTCGCGAGCGCCTCTAGGTCTTAAGAATGGAGCAAGAAATTGAAAGGTTTATACGTGATCCCAACCGACAACAAATGGAATTCCAACAGCTTCCGACATCCTACCTACGATTGGCGGCCCACCGCCGTCGCTCAACATTATTCACTGCAGTCCATGGTTCTGATGGAGAACAATGGATCTGGTTCAAGAACCATTGTACGCAAGACTGCTGAATGTCGGCTTCCTTCAATTCGTTTGGCTGATATTCCTCTTACTCTGCCATCAGAACACAGTGGGTCATCCGTCAAGGTTGCAATTAAGCAGAGGCCGAAAAGAGGTTCACTGGGTTCGTGTGGCTCAAATTCGCATTTGTCCAACAGTTTGAAAAGTGTTCAAGGAAAGAAGAATACGAAAAGGCCCAAGCTCAGATATTTAGTTCTAATAGTTGCAGTGGGGATGGGAGGAGAATTTGAACCTAGGAAACAGGAGGTCACTCATGTTCTGCGCGGAGTAACAAAGACGGAAGATAAATCTATACCAGTGGTGGCTAGAGATGAGATTAAAAAGGAGCCAGTTAGTAGACCTAGAGTTGCTAATAGGGTGGCTATTTTTCAGGACCGTGAAATCGATCGAAAGGATCCTGACTAGAGCTGTCAATCTTTGACCCAAATCGAGAACCCGACCTAGATCGATACGAACGAATCAACTCGAAATCCGATCTGATCCAAGAAATATTGACCCGAACCCGACCTAACACGAACACACTCAACTTGAAACTCGATTTTGACCCGAGAAATATTGACCTGTACCCGAACCCGACAAGACCGAATTTAACCCAAAACCCGAATATGATCAGATAACCTGGACCCGAACCCGACCTGAATACGAACCCGAGATCAACCTGAACCCGATTTAACACGAACCTAATTCAACCCGATAAATCAACTATATAACCCTGCATGTAATCAACACAAAACAGATGTAGTAATAAAAAGTCAATTAAAATTTAATATGGAACCCAAGTCAAGTTGGTTATGCGTCAAACTAATAACAAATGGGGTTTTTAGCCATATGATTACTAGTACGTAAATTCAATTCATAACAAATGTGAATACACAAGGTTAAGTTAAAAATGCACATGACTAAATTTATAAATCTAATGAATAATAGTCAAATAACGAGAGATGTATCATTAAAATTATGGTTTTGAATTAGTAATTATAGAGAGCCGACTAAGTATTGATTTCAAAATCAGTTTGAAAAGTATTGTAAAAATAATATTTAATAAATTATCACAAAATCTTGTTATAGATCGAGTCAATGTTCGATGAGGATATTTTATAATTAGTGGAACTAATGAGAATAGGAAAAGTCTTGGGAAATAATGTATTTCCATAAGTTTATGGGAAAGACATGATTTATTTAGAATAATAAAAGGTAAAAGGTCTTAGTTGCAATATTAAAATTTTATTGTACAACATGTAGTAGTTATAAAGTTTATAACCCGATTCATACAACCCGAAAACTTTATCTTCATTTCTTCTAATTTTCCCTTTAAACATGGGTCTTTCCATGGATTATGGAAAGACTGACTTTTAAGAGACGGACTCATAAGAATATTTGATATTTAATTTTATTCAGTGAGATATATATAATTATGATAACCTTTAAAATGAGCTCAACATATAAATAATTATTTTTTAAATAATTTGAAAGAAATATTATAAAAATAATCATTTTTATTGTATTTAATATGTAACGATATCTAACTAAACTAATTATTTCACTTCATTACTCATATATTTTTCCTTATATAACTAAACTTCTGAATTGTAATTAAAGTTCTTTTTTTCTATTTAAATGTAAGACACAAATATCCTTAAAAGTAATCCTAATTTTTTAATTAATAATGCCGCACAATGTGTGGTGGGACTTTACTAGTTTTTTATTTTAAAAATTAGAATCAGAATATTTATTACAACACAAAATTGCACTAAAGTATTTTAAAAAGTGAATTGAATTCAATGAATACTCAACACTGCTATTCAACTAAGTTAGTAGGCACAAAAGCATCTCTAACATATTTATAGAAAGTTACGCTATGGCCCAAAAAAATGTTACGACATTCTCTTTCTCTCCAAATTCCACAATTTTTGTTATTCTTCCATAAATATAGAAATAGAAAACAAATGTTTTTTTTTGGTGAAATGTTGAAAATCGCTGGTACATGTTCTAGAGTAACTTAAAGTTGATTGCTTAGAAGTAAGAAAGAGAAATTGAAAAGGAATATGGATATGTTCTTGTGTCCAGTTGTAGATAAATATTCAGTTACGGACTTGAAAAATAGAATGGGGGTGTATAGGGTATCATCACGTTCGAGCGGATTTCCATTTAGAGTTACGAGTAAAGTTTTTACTTTTTGCACTTAGATCTCTCCAAGAAAGTTGGAATTGTCGAATCACGAAATTAGCGACACTAAAAAGCAATTCAATAATGTAATATTGCGACTTTGCGATTAGGGCATGTATGGGTGAACATAAGGGCCTTGAAAGTCAACATTGAATACTTCTACACAGTCTTGAAAAATTATACTGTGGCCCAAAATTGTGTTACCCCATAATTCGTTGCTCCAAAATATATTATTTTTTGTTATTCTTGCCTGAATGTAGAAATATTAAATAAATTCATTTTACGGTGAATTATTGGAAATCGCTAATACGTCTTCTAGTGTAATTTAAAGTTGATTACTTAGAACTAAGAAAGGGAAATTGAAAATGGTTACAGATATATTTTTATGCTCGATTGTTGATAAATATTTTGTTACGTACTTGAAAAATACGATGGGGTGTATAAGGTAGCATCACTTTCGAGCGGATTTTAATTTGGAGGTTCGAGTCAAGTTTTTACATTTTGCAAGTTACAAGTTACAACGAAACAATACCTGATAATAGTGCAGTTGTAATAATAGTATTATTGAAATATAACCTAAATCAACCCAAGTGACATAATAACCCGATCTAAAATGAATCAATCCAAAATATATCTGAATTCAATATGAAACATTATAAAAAATAATTGACATAATCAAACCCGAACAAAACTTCAGTACTAAAAATGACACGACAATAATCCAATCCAATCCAACCCGACAATATTCTGACCCGACCCGATCTAATCCGAGTATAAAAATTACACGACAGTAACCCAACTCGATATTAACTCAACCTGACACGACCTAATCCGAGAAAAGAACTGACACGTTTTCAACCCGGCACGATAAGTACCCAACCCGACCCGACAAATAAAATCCACACAATTCAACCCGACATGTATCAACACGACACATTTCTAACCCGATACGAATGTGAAACGATAACCCGAATTGACACGTCTAATCCTTACTATGATAGGAACTATGATAGATATATGCAGAGATTTAATCCTGGGTTTGGATTCCATTTTGGTGTATACACTATCTCGCCAATGTTCGCACGAGAAAATTCTACTGTTGTGGCCACAATTTAGGTGGATGCAGGGGTGGAGCAAATGCGTTCTCTTGAATATCCCTTTTTTCATAGTTGTGAGAGGATGCATTTACAAAATGCGTCCTCATGATTTTAGTTTTTTTTTTGCAGAAATCCTGAGTACACATTCACCAAATCCATCCTCTCCCAATTTCCAATTTTTTATACCTATTTCGATGATGACGCATTTGGAAAATGCGTCCTCAAAAAATTCTGCATTTTTTAATCAACGTACCTCATCTTCATCCTTTTAATCCACTTTCTCCTTGCTTTTTCCACCATTTTGTTCATTGAAACAAAGCACACAAGCACGGCTTCCTCTTGACTTCCTTCGCAAATTTCTTCAGGCCACCGCCGTCTCCACCATTGCTCCGGCCGCCACCGTAGCTCATAGCTCAGCTCACTACCATCCTCCTCCCTCGGTTGGTTCCCCTTGAAGGTTTAGTTTTATTTTATTAGTTTTGTTTAGATCTACTATGTTTCCATTTGTTTTGGTTTGGATTGTTGCCCGTTTTGTAGTTCCAACATATGGTTCCCTTTTCCAGAGTCTCGGAAGTCGCTTGAACCACGCACGTGCCACACGCAAGATCGTGCGCTTACCTCACGCGCCGCCTTGAAGATTGCGCTTGACTTCAGGGCCACCACCACTTCCGTGATTTTTAGACACGCTTCGAGGGAATTTTTGAATATCCGAGAGGTACCTTAATAGTTCATGATTATACGAATGTGTTGAATGATTGTGTGTAGTTTGAATGATTATGTTTGGTATGATTTTATGAAAGTGTTGAATGAGGATTCGTGACTATCTGTGAATTGATTATGTGTGATTTGTTCCCTAATTTTTGTAATGAAGTTGTAGTAATGGTTTAATTAGTGTGGCGTAAGTGAGCTCACATTTTAGGATAGTGTAATAATTTGAAAATCGATAATAGTGTATGATATGGTTGACCGACGATAATGGAACCCTGTACGGTTTAGGGTTTAAGAGTTGAATATAAGTTGTTGAATAATACTGTCTTTCCGAATATCGAATTATATGTTATGTATTTGTATAATGCAGTTCTACGATATTTTTGACAGTGTACTTGTACAAAGAGGGCCGGATTAAGTTTGATTTGACTGTGGGTGCGTATTATTGATCCTCCTATACTGGAGAGAAACGTGACTCTTGAACGGAGGTTAAGCCACTCCGAGTTAGTTGATTTAATTTTCAGAAGGCTTGGCATTGTAATTGAGGGATTTCTGTTGAAAATATATTATCATTGTCCTGAGCTGATTGGTTCGGCCGTATACTATCAGTGTTATAATGTGGAAGGTGATGAGTCTACTGCGACCTTCTTCGACATTGTTGATTGAATGTCATTGTCCTCTGCAGATCTGTACATTATTATGGAGAAGATGTCAATCGCCATTGACCCCGCAGGTGATGTTAGTTTGGGCAGGTTCATGTCGTTGTGTGAAATTGCTGAGCATGTTGTTCATCATGTTGGTAGCGATGATGGCGGTAGGAAGGGAAACTTGATGAACAAAGTGAAGATGATCGTTCCTTATCAACTGATTCAAATCCAGGGGACGATGATGAACAAGTGGTGAGCACGAACAATGTACCACGTCGTTCCATCTTTTGGTGAATCATGATACGGAGGCCTACTTTAGGGATTATGGGGTCCTTGATAAGGATGGGTATGACCCAACTAATTGTGGTGATGAACTTCCTAGTTATGTATAAGCGACTATGGAGGTGGCATTGGGTATTCGATTCCTGAGGAAGACTGAATTGGTGGAAGCCATTTCCAGGTGGAGTTCCATGATGAACAGGGAACACAGGGTTGTGGAGCGCAGGTCATGTACATGGTATGCAAAATGTAATGACGTTGTTGAAGGAACTGGTAATTGTCATTGGGTTGCTAGAGCCAGCATAAAGGCTTCGCATGGGATGCGGGAGATCACCATATAGGCAAGTAGTCATAGTTGTGTTGGTGCTGGTTGATCAACTGGTAACACTAACCTGACATTGTTGATGATCGCCCATTCCATTATGCACCAGATGGACGTGCACCCTTCGTACACGATGAAAGATTTCCAAGCGCATGTGAAGACAAATTTAAATGTGACCCTTTCCTACAAGAAGACGTTGTATGCTCACTAGAGGGCTATTGATTTAGTATTCAAAACTTGGGAGGAATCTGTTGAACAGTTGCCAACATATATGGATGAGCTAATCAGGGCCAATCCGAGAACGGTTGTTGATTGGGCAGACATACCTGATAGAATACATGATCATGGTTGTAGGAAATTTAAGTTCATTTTTTGGGCATTTGGTTAGGCTATCAATGCATTTCGCCATTGTAGGTCGGTGATTAGTGTGGATGTGACTCATTTGAGAGGTGCATACAAGGCCACAATGCTAGTTGTCATGACGCACGATGCAAACAATTACATACTTCTCATTGCTTATGCAATAGTTGATGCTGAGACTAACAAGAGTTGGAACTGGTTCATGCAAAGACTGCGGGTCCACATGGTAAGTGGTGTGCCAATCTGTATTATATCAGATCGTTATGATGGAATTTTGAATGCAATGAAATAAATGGAGGAATGGATGGAGCCAGCATGATACCACCGATTTTGCTTGCTCATTTTCAGTCCAACTTCCATTGTGCTGAGGGTGGGAATTTCAAGAATACGCATTTGAGGACTCTGGTTTGGCAGCTTGGTGGTGCTAGATGAGTGAGCAGGTGGAGGGAGTACAAGGAGGAGTTGGAGAGTATCGAACCATCTTCTTGGGATTGGTTGAGACAACATGATAGCCGTAAGTGGTGCCTTGCCTTTGATGAGGGTGATCTTCGTTGGGGAATTCTTACAACTAATTTGTTTGAGAGTTACAACAACTGTTTAAGGTGTGCACGACATCTCCCGATAACTGCATGTGTCAAAGCCACTTTTGAACGAACAGTTGAAATGTTAGCACGAAGGGTAATGGATGCTACAAATTGGAGGTACTTTCATGATTCATTACAGTTCATTTTGTGTTCACGAACTAGTTTATGTATTCTAAATTGATATTCAATTGTGTAGGTCCGAGTTCCCTAGTAGGATTTGGAAAAAGTTTCGGAAGCAAGACACCTGGGGTCAGGCACATATTGTCACCGTGTTTGGTCATGCGTCGCAAACTTATAGGGTTGTGACAAGGACCATTGATGGAAGTATTGGTGAGAGGCAGTACACAGTGAAATACCAAAGAAAGGTGTGTAGTTGTCGCGAATGGAAAATTTTTCGTTTCCCTTGTTCCCATGCATTGGCAGTCTGTAGGTATATGCATGACGATCTATCAACTTTATGTGACAGGGTATATCACACCACCACCTACGTGCAACAATATAGTCAGGGTCTCATGCCTATACGAGATCAATCACTATAGCAATGTGCTAGTTGGAGGTTGATTCCCGATATTGAAAAGTTTCGCAATAGGAGGTGTGGTCAGTTTGCAGAGAGAAGGATAAGGAATCAAATGGATGAGAGGGTTCCGGATGATTGCAGAGGAATCTGTAGGTGAGGGTGTCCTCAGGGTCGTGTTTGTAATATGGAGTTTGTAAATTCTTTTGTTTTTCTAGTGCAATTGATTGTCTGGATTCGTATTATGTGATTTTGTTTAAATTGAAGCTACTGTACAATTTTTTTCTAATATTTATCACATGTTGTAGTTTTTTTCCCCACATGCTGAAATATTTATCACATGTTGTAGTATTATGTGTATTTGTGGAGATCTGGAGTGATTCATTTTGCCATGTGATTCTGATTGTTAGCAGGGATACACTATGTATCATCCAAGACCCATTGGGGAGGATTTGCTATACCTTCACCAGGATCATTGTGCACGTGCTTTGTACAATGATCATTTAAAGGATGAGGAACTGCAGGTGAGACGTTGCGATAGGGCTTGCTGGATTGGTCGGATACCTGATCGAGTTATGTGTTATGCGCGTGAAGCTGGATTCCAGGCACTATTGGATTCCACATCAATTTACATAGACCCTTCCCTCATCACTGCCTTAGTAGAGCATTGGAGACCGGAGACACACATATTTCACCTACCGATGGGGGAGGCTACTATCACTTTGCAGGATGTAGGCATCCTATGGGATCTACTGATCGATGGTATGTCAATCACTGGTGTCAACACTAGCAGGCGTACAGATGACTGGTAGAGATTGTGCACAGACTACCTGGGGACTACACCGGACCCGAGTGCTATCAGAGGGGGTCGCATAAGGGCCAGCTTGTTGGGAAACTTGTTGCACAGTCGGTTGCCTCTTGATGCTACTGAGGTACATTGTCAACAGTGGGCTAGGGTTTTCATTCTACTACTGGTCGGTGGAATGCTCATGTCAAACACATCCGGGCACCTTATCCCTTTGCTCTATTTATCGATACTGATGGACCTAGATGCATCACATCAGTACAGTTGAGGGAGTGCCATTTTGGCACACTTGTATAGGTGCTTATGTGACGCTGCAATCCTAAAAGTTAAATCCATATCTGGGCCACTTGTCTTGCTACAGGTAACATTGTTGGTTAATCTTGTCAGTTGTACATAATGTCCATAATGACCTCTTACATTATATTAAATTTTATTTTGTTTTTATTATCAGCTATGGGCATGAGAGTGAATACCATCCATCCGTCCAGCCAGACGATTGCCACTGACTGTCACAATGAGTGCTCTTAGGTCCAGGTACATATTGAATTAGTTAGGAGACAATTGTTAAACCATTGAAAATTACAAGGAATGAGTAATATTATTCATTCCGTTTCTCATAGGTGGAGAACCTGATATGATTTATCACAATCACCGATGCATGTATTGAAAGTGTACCATGATCAACTGACATCTCTTCATGACAGTCAAGTATATTGTAATTCGGATTTCCTTTCATTGAACTAATGGAAAAAAGGTTTTTCTGTCCTAACCGCAACACCTACCTTTTGTGTCAGTTTATTTGGTAACCACACACCGAGAATGTCGTACAACAACTCCCACAGTACTGTACAGTTGGTAGTAACAACTGGCTAGTTTGTGTTGACCTCATTTGCTGGCATGTCGTGGAGTACCATTATGTTCATCGTGTTCTTGGGTAGTTTGGCCTTAACCAGCCAATACCCACCCAGTTGGTCACTAGGGATGAACATAAACTGCTTTATACTAGAGATCGCCGAGAGAGGTTAGGCATGGATTGGCTTGTTGAACTGAGAAGATATCTCGATGCTTGGGAACATCGATTAGAGCAACAAGTTAATGCACTTAGGTCAACAGATCCATACACACCCAGTCAAGAATACATAGAGTGGTATTTTTGCAGGACAGTGACCCTAATTGATCAGCCAGGACGACCCTAAATAATTACGGAGGGTTTTCATGGAGACGGGGCTACTATAGAGTATATAGTATTTCCTAAATTTCTGATACTATTAACAAATAATACTTTAGATTTCCTTAATATTAAATATCTAACATATTACCTCATTTATATAGTTGCAGGCAATGTCCGAGATGCGCATCATGTTAGATATTAATTTGGATGAATGACCGCCACGTTTCGCGGACGTTATCAGGGGGGTATACAATGTTGTCACACATACTCTACAATATGCGCATGAGCCCTCCATACTGCAGTTTTATCAGCTATGTGTGCATTGTGAAGAACCTCTCCCTGGTGTGAGATATAATAACATCAGAAGCCACCGTCCAGCTCCACTTGGTCGATAGGGCATTCGGTGACCGCGTGCTCGGGGTCATACAGACAATATTGGTTCATCACTAGTCAGACCCTCATATACAAGTCCAACGAACCCCAGACTATTACATGGTGGACCCTCACAGTATGACATGACAACAGCTAATTTCACTGCATATGTTACTCCCACTGCTAGTCATGAATACATGTCGCTTACTGCTCCATTAGATACATATAGTGTTCCACATGTCCAGTATGATTCGAATGAGGATGCATGAGACGATATGGAGGAGGATTGAACATATCTCGCACCATATGTCCTCCCCCATGTGGAACGGGTGGAAAGCTTTACAGAGGCCGTCATTAGTACATTACATGCCATCGATCACTCATTTCATTACATTCATACCTATCTGTTTGACACGTCTTCTTCGGATATTGTACATTTCTATTTGTTTATATTCGTTAACGGTGGAAAAAGTGCAAAATTCAAACAAAAAATAAGAATCTCCCAATTTACAATTCAAATAATTCATTCCTACTCTATATTCAAGACTAGTTTAAAAAATTGCAAATCGCACGATCAAAATTTATCATTACTGAAATTTAAAAAAAAATCATAAAACAATCACAAGTCTACTTATGCGCTATATTCACCCAAGACAAAAATATGAAAAATGATAATTGAAAAATTAAATAATAGACTGATTGAATTATTGATTTAAAATGTTGGACGCATTCAGAGAATGCTGGAATAAAAAAATTGATAAATTCAGGACCCGTTTTTTATAACATGCAAGTCAAAATTAATTTCATAAATTCAGCTGGAAAGAATTTTAGACAATAGAATGCGTCCTCTATAAAAAAATTATATATATGTATATATATATATATATATATTTTAGATTAAACCATCCTTAGATGGGGGGGAATATATATGGCTCCCCTAAACCGTAGAATTACCCCTGAGGGTAGTAAAGAGTTACATCTGAACAATATCAATCATGTGATGATATAAAAAGGGGAAGCAAAGTAGAAATAACATCCTTGTCTCTCGATTTGTATGAATCTTCTACCGTTACTAGAGATCAAACCGAATTAAGGGAGCACGAACAAGTCAGGGAGATGAGAATTCAGAACCCTTATCAGTCAATGTCCCAATACCTAGCGTTTGATCTCATAGAAGTCCTTATCTATGAAGATCTCGTGCTCCTTTATGCCTGAACCTCTCCTCCTGAGCAAATCCAGTCTGCAATAAGAAAAGAGAAAACAACAGCAGTCTCTGTCCAAAATTTTTTTGTAAAGCCGGGAAAAGAAATCAAACTAGAAATCCATCCGTTATGTGATCTGTGTTCCCTTTTGCTGTGTCTATTCTTACTCCATGTACTCCATTTTTATCTAGCAAGATCAAACCTCTAAGGAAGGATAGGGAGTTTCTGATTTTTAAATTTCCGTTTAGGGACTTCTCCCTTGCATATTTTGCCAAAAAATCAGCCACTGTATTAGCTTCCCTAGGTGCATATTGGATTGGACTTTCTTTATGCAACATATTCAGATGACTGGTAAGAGAAAAAAGTCTCCATGAACCAACATAAGGGTCTTGTATTGCTTTAACTGCTGATTTGCAGTCAGACTCAAGGATACTACCTCTAATATCCAGTTCTAAGGAAACAAGATAGGCAAAAAGAATACCTTCCAACTCTGCATGTAGAGGAGATTCTGATCTAAAAGTTTTGACTCTCATGTGTTTCACATCTCCCCTCCAATCTCTAACTACTACAGCACAAGAAGAGTCTCCACCATTTACCCATGATGCATCTGTGTTAATTTTGAAACCAGTTGTTGGTTTTTCCCATCTAACTGCAGATACTGTGGTGTCCTTCTTTTTTTGAGTTATATGAGGTATGATTCCAACCTGAACTAGTTTCTTATACTTTTCAGGTTTTCCTTTCACTGGATTAGCAGTAAAAATTAGGAGCATCAGATCCTTAATATTCTGAAAACATGTATCCACTGAAAAAGGAAGATTGTCATAGAGTATTTTGTTCCTATAAGTCCAGAGAGACCAAGTTGTGACAATGAGAGCAGCAGTATAGACTTGATTGAGAATCTTTGAGCCTACCCTGATGGAGAGATAATATTCAACTAGATGTCTAAAACTCCTGAAGACAGGTGTTTGCAGATTTAGAAGGCTATTAACTTTATTCCATACTGCAGTTGCCTTGTTACATGAGTTAAAAAAATGGTTGATGGAGTCTGAGTGATTAGAGCATATAGGGCATTTAGAGGCTAGTGAAAAACCAAGCTTGCACAGAACATTTTCAAAAGGCAGAATTCCATTCAGAGCTCTCCATATAAGTACTGACATTTTAGCTGGTATGAAATTTGCCCATACCTTTTGCAAATGTCTAATTCTTGTTCCCTTCTGCCTCAGGATCTTGTAGGTAGAACTGACTGAGAAGTTTCCATCCTTTGAAGATTTCCATATCAGTCTATCCTCATGTGTGTTCTTGATGGTCACATCCTGCAATATTGAAACTACATTGGTAGCCAAATATGGCTCCACAAAAGGAAGATTAGAGTCTTTGTTCAGGATAAAGGTGCTCAGTGAGATATCAGGAAAAGGAATTTCCACATCATCAGGCCATTTATAGTATAGTGCACCTTCTCCTGACCAGTTTGAGTTCCAAAAGGAGCATTCACCTTTTCCATGAATTACTCTAGTTAAACTATTAGTTTTTTCAGTTATGTTACAGATTCTTTTCCATACCTGAGATTTCTTATAAGACTCAGGTAGAGTCCACAAATGCTGAAACCATTGAGTGGTATTCATTTGAAGCTTCCACCATAGCTTACAGGAGAATGAATCAACTATAGCCTGAAGATCTCTAAACCCTATCCCATTCTCTTGTACTGGAAAACTCATTTTTCTCCAGCCTCTTCATTTTTTCCTGGCCTCTGTACAATCATTAGCTCCCTAGAACAGCCCAACAGCCCAACAGCCAGCCTTTCCATTTTCCTCAGTACTATCTTTGGAGGTCTTAAGACAGCAAACAAGTGGGTTGGAATTGAAAGAAAACAGTGGTTTATTAGGATAATTTTACCTGCAGTACTCAACCATCTGTTTTTCCAGTTATTAATGCTTTTTTCCATTCTCTCCAATATAGGGTAGTAATATCTCTGAGTGTTCCTTCCTGTAAATATGAGGATCCCTAGGTACTGAAAAGGAAACTCACCTCTAGCCATTCCTAAATTCCTACTCCAGATTTGGATTCTATCTACTGAAGTGTTTGGAGCAGCATAGAAGTTGGATTTAGAAAAATTAACTTTTTGTCCCGTAGTTTGCTCATATGCACTGAGAAATCTTTTAAATCTTTTCAGATTTTTCTTATGACCACTGAGGAATACAGCAGTATCATCTGCATACATTAGATGAGTGATCTGTGGGCATTTTTTAGGTAAACCAAAAAATTGCAGGTATCCCATGTTAAACAGTTTTTTTAAACCTCGGGAGAATGCCTCTGATAGGATATTATACAGAAATGGAGACAGAGGATCTCCCTGTTTAATTCCTCTATTTGATGCAAAGAATCCTGTTGCTACTCCATTAATTAAAACTGAAAAGTGAGCTGAGGCTATGTTCTGCATTATCCGGTTTACAAAAGTACCATGAAAACCAAATTTAAGGAGGATTGAATTAAGAAAAGACCATGAGACCTTATCAAAAGCTTTCTGCATGTCTAGTTTAATGATTAAGTTCTGCCTTTTTGATTTTCTTGATAAAATTCTGGTCATTTCTTGCATCAAAATTATGTTGTCAGAGATATCCCGCCCTTTCATAAAAGCACTTTGTTCCGGGGATATAAGTTGAGACATAAAAGGCTTAATTCTTTCCATCATCATCTTAGATAATACCTTGTTCACAAAATTAGAAAGACTTATTGGTCTGAAATCAGAAAAGGTAACATGTATAGTTCTTTTGGGAATTAAAGCTAGCCAGGTACTGGAAATTGCCTTTGGAATATTTCCACTTTTTAAAAAATCATTTGCAGCTTCAAGTAAATCTACTTTAACATATTCCCAGAAAGTAGTGTAAAAAAAACCAGAGTATCCATCAGGACCAGGGGAACTATGTTTGTTGAGGTCAAAAACTGCAAACTTGAGCTCTTGGATCAGGAAAGGAGACAGCAGTAAGTTATTTTCTTGTTCAGTTATTACTCTAGGGATTTCAGATAGAAAATGACTTATATAAGTTCCCTGTTTCTGGGGTTCATCCTCATTAAATAAAGCTTTATAGTACCCCACTGCTACCTCTTTGATCTGGGTTGGATCTGTGATCCAGTTTCCATGTTCATCCCTAATCTTACTGATTCTAGCTTTAGTCCTCCTTTCCCTTATTGAGTGGTGAAAATAACTCGTGTTTGCATCACCATATTTAAACCAATTCAACCTTGCTTTTTGCCTAAGATAGATTACTTTCTCTTTTTGAGCCCTCATCAAAAGATGTTTAGTTTGGTTCAAATCTGACAAGATTGAATCATTTGGAGTTTGTGGAAATGAGATTTCTAAATCATTAACCTTGTTCTCATATTTTATCAGGCTTGTTCCTCAGATGTTTGTACAGATAAGAGAAGAGGAGCATGATCCGAAGACAATCTATTAAGAACATGTATTGAACTGTTAGGAAATAAGTCAAGCCAATCTAATGAGCAGATTCCCCTGTCTAACCTCTGGAACATCAAATCTTTGCATCTTTCCTTAAATCTATTGTTGCTCCAAGTAAAAGAGTTACCTACTGTAGGTATATCATGCAAATCCAGATCATTTAAAAATTTATTAAATTGCATCATGCTCTTTTTTGGGGTTGACTTTCTCCCTTTATACTCTAATACTGACGCTACAGTGTTAAAGTCTCCAATAAATATGGAAGGAAGAAGATTAGCTGCCTTTAAATCACTCCATAAAGACTCTCTGACTTGTCTATGAACACTTGCATAAATAAAAACACAATTCCAGCTCAGAGAAGATAATGTATCAATTATATTTACTTGTACATACTGATCAGTCTCACTTATAACAGTAATGCTAAAAGACTGGTTCCAAAATAACCAAATTTTAGCACTATGAGCAGAGTAGGCATTCTGAAAACCCAAATCATATTTAAATTTAATGAGCTTCTGATTTTCTTGCCATGGTTCTATTAAGCACATTATGTCTAACTCGTGTTTAAGTTTCAAATTCTTAAGTCTGTCAATTGAAGTGCCAATTCCCCTTATATTCCAAACTAGTACATTCCCAATTATGGTGTGTGTAATCATTTAAAAATTTTGGGATTGGCTTTTTGTGATGATCTTAGGTTTCTACTAGTCTTTGCTGAGTTTTTGCCTTTTTCTCCTGATATTCCATTACTATGATCAGAATTCCCTGCTAACAGATTTTGGGATGAAAGGTTTACCTTATCCTGCTTTCCTTCTTTTTCCTGAATGCTCAGATCAGAGATTGTTGCAGATTGTTCATTCAATGTTTCCTCTTTGCTGGAACTTTGCTCTGTAGGACCTGTTTGATCTTGCTCTTTAAGCTCCAATTGTGCTTGTTCTTTTTGGGAAACAGTGAAAATAGATTTATTAGCAGAAACATCATAGGTTATGACAACTGGTACTTCCTGCGATTCAACTGTTTCATGAAAAATCTCTACTATCTCCCCTTCCTGCTCATCCTCACTATCTTCTAGGGATTGAAAGGCATTAGATATTGTCACCGTGTTCATGTTTGTTTCCTTATCCATTATGGAAGATTTTTCAGGGATCTTTTTTCTCCAAATGGATGTGGTTATTGGCTTAGATATATCATCGAGTGAGTAAAATTTTTCAGGGCCATTCCTTTTTTTATGACTTACCTTGTAGAATTCAAAATTGCTATCATTTTGGATTCCTATATTAATTATTTGTTTCTGAACATCCTTTTCCTTTTGTGATACAGTTAAAGCAGATGTTCCTTCAATGTTTACTACCTCTGTTGGGTAAGAATCTGATCCTAGTTTGTTCTTTTGTGTAGTATTCTCAACCTTTTTACTAGTTGTTTTCCTCATATTAGGGTGTAAAAAATTACAGTTTGTGTTGCTATGCCCAATTATTTTGCAGTGTGTGCAATATGTTGGCAAATCCTCATACTCAATTGGGTATTCAGCAACCTTGTTTCCTATGCCTACCATGATTGACTTAGGAAGCTGGGCTAACAGATCAATTTCTACACATACTTTAATAGCTGAAGGTCTGGTTAAGGCCATGGTTGCAGCATCCATTTTAAGAAACCTACCTACCTGGCTACTTATACCCATAATTGCAGAGTTGTTATAGAAATGAATTGGGATTTTATAAATAGTTACCCAGACCAGGACTATGGAAGATTCCACAGACAG
The DNA here is from genome assembly GCA_037428765.1 of Rubia yunnanensis. NCBI lineage: Eukaryota > Viridiplantae > Streptophyta > Magnoliopsida > Gentianales > Rubiaceae > Rubia > Rubia yunnanensis. The sequence goes on from CM075061.1 coordinate 131,214,411, forward strand.
AGAGAAATCTGGTGTCCATTTCTGCACTTTCATTGTGTATCCTTGTATTGACCACTGGCCCTTCATCCAACACCTTTGGTAATCTTCATTTTCTTGAAATCGGATCAAAACATGTCGATAATCAATAGAACCTAATTGAAATTTTGATTTAAAACCTATTGATTTAAAAGACTGTTGAAGTGAATCCATGTGAGGTTTTCCTCGGATGAACTTTCCGACGAGGGCGTTCTGGTAGTGCGACGCTAGGATTTCTCCTTCTTCAGGGGGGAGTATGTATGCTATCTTTCCCTTAAATTCTGTTATTGGGTGAAGGTTTGGAGTATCTGGGAGGGTTGATATGAGAGGGGATTGTTTTGTGTTAAGAGCTTGGGCAAAACTTCTGGTTGCCAGGGGCTTAGAGGGATCCGGAGGTGGAGGAGGCGTCAGCGACGCCATGGTCAATCGCCGATGCTGATGCAGAGGATCAGTAATATGATCGTTAAAGAAGAAATGGAGGTGACGAAGTGAAGAAGGAAGAGTAGTGTGTTTTTCGCACTATTTTTCGCACTATTTTTCGCACATAGACACAGTAACTCTCCTATCTGTAGTGATCTTATATATATGTATATATATATACATGCAATGAGGATGCATTCAACGAATGCATCCTTAAGATGATGTAAAAAAATTAGTTTATGAGAGGACGCATTCGCCGAATGTGTCCTCTACATGCTCTTAAAAACATTTAATGTCCAAGAGAATGCATCCTCCACAAAGGTCACCGATTTTCAAAATAACCGTTGTTGCATCCAAATTAATGAGTTTATGCACAGTAAAACAAAGCACTCATGTTCGCACCAGCTATAAACTATGACATTGAGTTCCTACAACTGGGATCTGCTCATAGGCCACTCATATCAACTGAGCAACATTTACCAGCACCACGAACTTCACTATCAGCTCATCAACCCTTTGCTCAGTCTCATCAACCTCAACCCGGGTTAGCGCGGCCCCATTGAGGTGCAAAGGCCAAACCTACTCCTCGCCATTAGAACCTTGGAGTGTGGAGTAGGAGGCTGCTAATGAGCAGCACATTTATATCCATTGTGGCGAGGATGTGGCCGTTGCCTTGATCTACAATGTAATGACCAACATATTGATAGATACTCCCTCCGTCTCACTCTAATTGTTTATTTACTTTTTGGAAGTTAAATTTTGAAAACTTTGACTCTAAATATAAATTAATATATAAATGATAAATATATCATGTGAGATGTTAGATTTGTCTTAACATCCATTTTCTAAATATCATTTTTTATGCACCATTATTATATGTAACTAGAGATATTTATGGTCAAACATGTTCATTGAAGACTGTGAAAAAGTAAATAAGCAATTTAGAGTGGGACGGAGGGAGTACCTTGTATGTGTTAGATAAAATCAATTGTTAGTTTTCCATTCACTAGTGGAGGGTGGGGTGATAAAGACGGTTTTTTCGGACCAGAGAAGTCACTTTGGTGGTGACCTCTATGGCCCTGACTTTGATCGTCCATAATCAAAGATGGATATAAGAACTGCCTTTAAATTGGACATTGGAAGGCGGTTATTTTATGTCTTTGACGAGTTAGAGGAACCGCCTTTAAATGCGTTCTGAGCTTGGAATAGGTTCCTCATTCGGAACCCATTCCCGAGGTCCCAAAAAAAGGCTGCCGAAAATCTGGGTTTCTAGCAGCTTGCAAATGAAACAGATTGGAAAATTTATAGATCCAAACAATACACATTACAGAACCAAACAATACACATTGTTAAAAATCTAAACATTAACCGAAATATTGTCACAGAACCAAAACATACTTTCTACAGATCTAATGAGAACAAAAACATAATTTTTACAAATTAAAAAATGAAGAACTATAGGCTGCATAGGAGAAGCGCGACTCCGATGGAAGAACACGATAACAGTGGAGGATTCTCCGACGACGGGCGGAGGGGATCAAAAACTCTCTCGGGCAAATGACGCCAGGAGGCGGCATGCGGTGGCCAGGAACGGTGGACCCTTAGCAGGGCGCAGGAGCCTTGGCCGGTGGAGCCCAGGCGTGGTGGAGCCAGGTGCGGCGAAGCCTAGGCACAGCGGAGGAAGAAACGTAAGCAAGAGGCAGGGGTGCAGCAGAGCCTTGGCAGGGTGGAGCCCAAAAGCAGCGAAGCCCAGGAACGGCGGAGGAACCAACGTGAGGAGGAGGCAGGGGGCGCGGTACGGTGATTTAGGGTTTAGGGAGAGAGAGGCTAGAGAGAGAAATGGAGAGAGGGCCGGAGGGGGAGTGAAAAATGGGAAAATAAACTAAGGCATGGACTTGGGCTTGGGCTTGCATCCAATTTCTGGTTAAAATAAGTATGAGTTCAGAACTCATGTTCCTTATTCGGAACTAATTACGATTAAAGACGGTTTGGAATAAACGTCTTCTATCGGTGCCAATCAAAGATGGTTTGATAATGAACCGACTTCTAATGTGATCTATAGAAAGCAGTTATTGGAAAACCACATTCTTTTTCATTTGAACTACCTTCCATCAATTGTTTCTATTGATATTCATAAGTTCCTCATTTGGAACTTGCCAGGATGGTTGTTCCAGAAAAACAAAAGGTGGATCGCCTTTGTGGGCTATCTTTAATCAGCCATTTCCACTAGTGATTTTTCTTTTATTTTACTGATTATATATTTTACCATATGCCTCTTCCAATTCTTGTGTTCTACCTCTATGCAACGGTATTGTGAATGAATACTATGTATTTGTTGAATGTGTACTTTATTATTATTGGGTATTATATAATCTATATTATAATCACAGTCGAATTACAATGAAATAAAATCACTACAAGAAACAACACAATTTACCTCTAGCCTAGAGGAATTTTTTACCCTGATTATTTAAAAATCATCGAGGTAAAAAGAGGCGCAGAAAAATGTATGCTTTTTGCCTCAATTTTTTTTCTGAAAATAACCGAGGTAAATTATTTTTAACTTGCTTCAAAAACCGACAACAGACCAGCATCGGTCAGTGAAGCATATGTTCGACTGGAAATTTAGTGACCGATGCCGGTCGCTACCGCGTGGCGATCCCATGTTAGTCATTTGTAGATTTAACCGACAGTTTGATTGATATTGGTCAGAAATTTTTGTTCGAGTTTGGCCGACGGTGGTTATGTATGTGACCAAGACGTTGGTTGGATTTGCATTTTTTTGCTGTGTTCTACCGATGGAGAGTCATTACATGATCTATATAAAGGTTTCACAATAATACATAAGAATAGTAATATGAGTATTATGAACCTTTTTTCTAAGGAAAAAATTGAAAGCAAATCATTGTGTTTAGGGGCCAATAGTGTTGAAAACAAATTGGAGGGTCAAAGGGAGACAATCGTAATAGTTAAGAGCCCATTGAAATCATTTGTTCTATTATTGATGTACTCCATCGGAGCAAAAACAACTTTATTGATAAACAATGTAAGCGGGTAAGAAATGGAGTTCGTCTATCTCATCATAATATTAAGGATGCATCTATAATCTATAATCTATAATAATAACAAAAACGGCAAGTTTTTTTGCCAAGTGTCACCCCAAAACTTTTCCTAGTCACCTTGCCACATCAGCTTCTTTAAAAAAATAAATTCAAAACAAAATATTTACTTAATTACTTTTTGTATTTTCAATGTATCAGTATTAATTTTGGTATTTTTTGAAAACTGAAAAGGGTGTCAATATATATTCATTAATGTAGTGTCTATCTGAAATTAAAAATGTAAACCTTCATTCCTATCCTTCATTCTCCTTATCATTCGTCTGTTCGTCTGAATGATCTCCGGGCGGAATGGGTTAAGAAGATTGAGATTCAAATGCCCAAAATTAGAGAAGCCTTTGACCTCATAAGGTTCCGAGTATTCCCATGAGAAGTTTGGTAAATAGAATTTTGGTCTACAATGCAAAAAGGAATATATATATATAAATATATATATATATATATATAAATTTATTTATTTATATTACAATTGTAATGATGACCTGAGCATAGACCTAATTCACTGAAATTGTTGAGAGTAGTTTACTTGCAATTTCCAAGGAGTTTTTGAATATAGACCGAGTTTTTCCCATGTCTTCTGATGCGTCTAGAACCCGATTGGACTGCGACTCCTCCTCCTAGCACTGTGACCTGCAAGACAGAGCCCCCGAAGAAGCTCCGGGGGAAAACCCTTCGATGATAAAGTCAGCCCACAATATAAGAAAGTAGGAATAATAGTGAATGACCCAAAAACGAATGACATGCCTTCATATTTATAGCCTTTAAACCCTATTATGTAATAAATGATAATATTGACCCATACATGACCAAACCCTATTATGCTAAACCATCCCAAAGATACTATTTTATGAGTTGGGTTGCGGCCCAACTCTAGCTTCCTAAGAGTATCACCAACAAGCCCCCAAAAAAGTTAACCATGAATCTAAGGGTTTGAACGACCATATCTTAACGACGGGCTTTAAAAGCTTGATCTATCGAGAGATATAAATTATAACTGATAATATCAAAGGTCAAGAATATATGGCTTTCGAACCTGTCAGTATGACATGAACACTTAGATTTTGTAAGATAGTTATTCTTTAGTTTTGAATTAAAAAATTTGTAATGGACCCTTGGGGTTTTAATAGCTCCTTATCAGAACTATCAAGTGTTATTCCTTACTCGAAGGGTTCCAAGAAATCTTACACTTTGGAGCCATGTATCTTCTTTAAAAAGGGGGATTCTATTGTCGAATCTTTAACATCGAGCTCGAGGAAGAAAAATTTTGAGATTCATGAGCAAGGCTTAGAGCAGGAGTATAATGCTAGTACCCATACTATTTATTTGAACCCAATGCTAACAAGATGTATTTTTCGCTTAAGAGCGGGTGCGGTTACTTAAAAGCAAAACGTGTTTGTTCCTTGAAAACAAATAATTTTATCGCTTAAAAGCAAGTATTTCAGTAGCTTGAAAGCAAATTATTCTATTGCTTTGGCGCAAACATTTCGATCGCTTAAGAGCGAATTATCTTATTGCTTAAGAGTGAATTATCTTATCTATTGCTTTGTCGCAAACATTTCATTCGCTTAAGAGCGAATTATCTTATTGCTTAAGAGCAAACATTTTGATCGCTTCAGAGCGAATTATCTTATCTCTTAAGAGCGAACATTTCAATCGCTTAAAAGTGAATTATTTTATCGCTTAAGAGCGAACATTCGATCGCTTAAAAGAAAATTTATTTTATCGCTTAAGAGAGAATCATTTTATCGCTTGATAGCGAACATTTTGATCGCTTAAAAGAAAATTATTTTATCGCTTAAGAGTGAACATTCAATCGCTTAAAAACGAATTATTTTGTTGCTTAAGAGCAAAAATTTCAACCGCGCAAAGCAATTTTATTTTATTGCTTAAGAGCAAACATTCGATCGCTTAAAAGTGAATTTATTTTATCGCTTAAGAGCAAATTATTTTATCGCTTAAGAGCGAACATTCAATTTCTTAAAAGCGGATTATTTAACACTTAAGAGTGAACATTCGATTGCTTAAAAGTGAATTATGTTTTAGCTTAAGAGCAAAAACTTTGATTGCGCAAAGAAATTTTATTTTATCGCTTAAGAGTGAACATTCGATCTCTTAAAAGGGACTTTATTTTATCGCTTAAAAGCGAACATTCGACTATGACCAATCTTTGAGTTTGAAGAAGGTTAAGCAGGAATCCATGTCAACGAGAATTTGGAATCCCGGTGCTATGATAATCACTCGACCATACGAGGCAAGAAGGTTTCAAGCTCACATTAGTGAGATGGTGGAGCAAAACAAGTTATCCAAGGAGGTGATCAATGTTTTGTAAGGGACTATCAATGCCCGTGATATGATGTTCAAAGGTCTTGCTCAATGATTCTTACCTTAGGAGTGGAATTCTCGATGAAGCTCTGTCATTGAGGCTCTCCTAGGGTCTTTGGGAGAGTTTTATCCTTGTAGCATATATATTATTTGAAGTGTTGTAGTATTTATATATTTATTGAGCTATCCCTGAAGTATCTTTGCTTGATTCGACGTAGATTAGGATAATGTTGCTCTAGGCGCACGAATGTTGAGCAGGTCATTCTTTAAAATGTAGCGCTGAGCATGTAGGTAATCATAAATCTCATAGCTGAATGTAGTGCTGGCCGTATAATTCCTTAATAATGAATTTGGAATTAAGGAGGGTGTCTTTTGACTTTTGGCGGTGAGCTCCTTGGGTACACTACCCCTCTCAGTCGAAGGACATCTGCTATGACTGACAATGTCCTGTCCCTTCGACGTAAGAGTTATCGTCAAACCTTTTGATGACAATAAATAATTGTCGAACTTCGTTCGTTCGACGTAATTATTGTCTTTCAGCGTGCACTTTATAAACATATAAATGTGAACTTGTAGATTTAACCAATTGCAGGAAACGGTGTCTGATCTTCTACTAAATCAGCAATTTATTACGCGCGGTGTACGAAGCTGGGCACAAGTGGATGCAGCATGTAGCGCACGAATCCATCAAATAGGGCGGGCATCCTTTGACCTATAGCATCATTTATGGCGGGCGTGCTATTCTTTGGTCAAGGATTGTTTAAAGGGAAAGTCTCAGGAAAGGCGGCATTTCCATGACCTTACGGACAGTCAGGGGAATTTACCTTAAATGTTGTAATTTTTTTATAAAATTTAAATATTGCATTTTATAAGTTAAAACAAGTAATAATATGTATTTGAAGGTGAAAATATAAAAATACATGATATAAAAAATATTTTCAAAATTTAAAATTTTGTATGTAATTTAACAAATGCAGTATATAAGGTAAGAAATAAGTGGCCTATCCATATGTTTATGGACATGCCGCCTGTTAAGAGACCATGTACTGGTCTGTGCATCGTACTGGTCTGTGCATGCTTTGGTTAAATTATGTATTCCTCCTCATCCTCAACAAGAACTGGTCACCATCGTACTGGTTTGTGCATGCTTTGGTTAAATTATGCCCCGAGCGGTACATCTCTATATTCTTTCGAGAATTCAAAATCCTGTCGTGAGTCGTCTGATCAATGGTCCTCCAGTATCCTACGCGCCATTTTCCCTGCTGACTTGCTCCCCTTTTTTTTTCATGTTGTACTTTCTGTGGATATGTAGGCTGAAAATTTTGTGTGTCCTAATTTGGGTGATACTGACATTTGATTTTTTTTTTTTTTTGTTTGGTAATGGTTGTTTACTTTATTGGGTACTGAAAGTGAATTTCTCCTTTTTTGAAAGAGACCGATCACGGGAAGAACTTTGTTTTTGTTTTTTGTAGGCTTGATGGTTGGCCGGCTGGTATGGGTTTTACTGGGTGTAAGGTATGGAGTTGCTCTGCTTGGTGATTAATTGGTAAGGAAGGCTGAGAAGGAACTATGAAAGGCTATGTTGTGTTGATTCTTGTTTCAAAGAACAAGAAGAAGATCTTTAAGGATTCTACAGTTGCTCTCAAACTCTTGAGGGAGAGAATTATCAGAACACCAAACTCCTGTTTTCCCAATTAAGCGGAGAAGAGAATGGTAAATATTTCCCTTTCTCTAATTAAGAACTAAACTTTTCATTAATTACAAAATGAACCTCATCGAATAATTATTTTGTAATATTTTTAACAATCTAGAAAGAGAAAGTCTCGGGAAAGGCGACCTTTCCATAAACTTATGAACAGTCCTCAGGGGCATTTGCCTTAAATTTTGTAATTTTTTTTATAAAATTTAAATATTGCATTTTATAAGTTAAAACAAGTAATAATATGTACTTGAAGGTGAAAATATAAAAATATATGATATAAAAAAATATTTTCAAAAATTTTAAAGTTTGTATGTAATTTAAGAAATGCAGTGTATAAGGCAAGAAATAAGTGGCATGTCCATAAGCTTATGAATAGGCCGCCTGTCAGGAGACCTACTCATCTAGAAATTATTCTGTATACAACAGGAAACCAAAAATCGAACTGAAAATAGAATAATTCAAATTTGAATAACCCGAACCAAATTTAATATTCAAATATTTAAACCGATTAAACCGAATTATGAATATGGTTTATGGTTTGGTTTTCGGTTTCTAAACATAAACCGAAAACCAACCCAAAAATCAAATTATAATATAAATTAAATATATAATATATTCTTATAAAATGTATCAACTGTATTCTAAAATTTTTAAATGAGAATTTTTATGCAAATATAGAAAATAACGGGACGGACCACTTTTAGAAAAATTAAACTAAAAGTGCCGAGCAACGCTGATATAATTTTCATTTATACCTTTGTGCTCCAATGTATTTTGCTATATGCTTTGGTTGTGAATATACGAATTTCTTCTTGATTAGCTAGGCTGCATTTTTAGCTTTCCATGTTTTTTGATTTATGTGTTGGTCTCTTTTTCTTAGTAATCAACTGACTGTTTGGATGAGTGTAGAAAATTGATGCTAAAGCACATCATTTTTATTATATGTTTGTTTGAAAGGAGAAAATATGTGCCTTATATTTTTATAAAAAAATTACACTTTAATTTGCTAGCTGTTGTCTAATTTGGTTATTCAAATACATCATATATTTGAATTGAAATCAAAAGTTGAAAAACCGAATTCGGATAAAGCAAATTTTATTTTTCCATATATGGCGCTTTGTAAAATTTCAACCCGATTAAACCAAACCGACTAAATTGAAATATTTGAAAATCGAAACAATGCCCACCCCTATCTAGAATGTTCCAAAAAAGTGTCACAAAAAGAGTGTTTTTTGTAATGAACGGTAGAGTAATAGGGGTTCAATACTTTAGAATATGTTGGTAGACTGTTTTGTTACACCTTTTTTTAATGAAACCCAAACCTTTAAGAAACGAGATGTACAAAAATACATAATGTTCAAGTGAGGACTTGAACTTTGGGATCAAAAGCACTATTTTATCCCATGTTTTACGAAGGAGAATTTTGGGGATGTTTCCAATTTCCTCACCTCCACCCCTCGTGTTAGTGTAGGAAAATTGGCCGGATCTCCAAAAGATTACTAAGTAATTGTTTACATTCCAAAAGATGTATAGATAATCTATGCCCCATGCACAGGTTATCCATATTGAGTTTTGAGAGATCTTCCTTTGAGAGCATGAACAAAAAATCACTTCAGGTAATTTTATCTTTGAATGCTGCATTTCTTGTTTGATTATACCTTGGAGTAGTTTCGGTTCTTTGGCTGAGCATAAGTTAGTAGCTACCCTTGGATTGTCCCTGGAGTTGTAGCCTCGCGTGATGTTGCATTTCCTTATGATCATTCCAGTTTGCATCTTGATGTTGATGATCTTTCTTACCTTCATTTTCATATCAAAATCAGCACTATCCATTCGAGAATATAAGAGCAGGTATCTATTCTTTATCAAGAGCTAGCAATCCTATGGTTTTCTGATCAAGGTCATGGTAGTTAAGAATTTTTGGTTCCCTACCTCTTCCTAGTTTACTTAATCTATCTGCAACTATATTTCCTTCTCTTAAAAACTGTGTAATTATTAGGTTCCCATCATGTGTTTAATTTCAGAGGCTAAATGATATAATTCCCATGGGGCTATGATGGGGTCTTTCATTACCTCCAGTATATTGGCACGGTCAGTTTCAAGGGAGAAAGAATTTAAGCATATATCAGTTGCCAAACTAAGTCCTTCTTTTAGAGCTAGGATTTCAGCATGGAAACTTGCTTCAGCTCTAACATATTTATAGAATGCCTTAAGAAATGTTCCATATTTATTCCTGATAACTATCTCAATCCCACAGAAGGCCCCCTGCTTCCATGAAGCATCAAAGTTGATTTTGTATTTCAGGCTAGGTTTAGACCATGTGATGCATTTAATTTTAGGTACTGGGGATTTTTTCATAGGTGGGATCAGACCAATAGTAATCCAGTGTTTATCATAAATCTCTCTACTAACCTTTGGTTTAGTATAAAATATGAGGAACATGTCTCTTTTGATGCTATCAATCATTATCTCCCTCTTTGGTCTAACATTCAAATATGAAGTTGTTTCTAGCTTTCTAGATTTGCCAACAAATGAGAGAAGGAAAAATGGTGATTAATGTAGAGTGTATTTTTGTCTCTCCATTATAGGTCCAGTAATGTGATAGTCTGTGAAAGATGGAGTTGAAGTGTTGGTGTCTCATTCCTATCATATAGTCAAAACATATCCACAAGTCTATGGCTAGAGAACATTCATTGAACCAGTGGCTCAGTGTGTCAGTGTTGGTGCAGAATGGACACTTAAATGCAAGGGAAATTTTACTCAAAATCAATATGTCATCAAAAGGTAGAATTGCATTTGAGAGTTTCCACATGAAAATTGAAATTTTCTTTGGCAGTTTTGAGAATCATACCTTCTTCAGAATTTTGATTTCTGATTTATTTTGGGCTAATATCTTGTACGCTGACTTAAAGCTAAATTCTCCATTGTATGATGGCTTCCATATTAGTCTGTCCTGCCTGAAGGGGTGTACCTGAAGCTCCATCAACATGTGAAAAATATGATTACGTAATGTATGAAAAGCATGTAAGAAGCTTGACTTCATGTTTACAAAATGTTGGATGGTAATGAAAGGTGGAACCACTGCATATATAAATGAGTTTACGTAGTCTTGTAGTGGTCCATAACAATTCCAGTTAGCAGTGGAAAGATTAGCTAAACTATTGCCATGTATTATCCTTGTTTAGCTTTCAGCATACTGGTTTACTTTTTGAATTCTTTTCCAGGTTTGGGATCTTCTTTGATTTATAGGAGTGGACCATAAGAATTTAGCCCATAGTGTCTCCCCTTTCTGTAGTTTCCACCACAGTTTAAGGGATAAGGTCCTAATTATGTCTTTAATGTTTCTAATCCCAATACCATTTTGGTTTACTACATAACTCATATTTGTTATACTCCTCCACACTTTTTTTGAACCAGTATCATGCTCTCCCAAAAAGAAATTGGAGATTTTCTTGTTAAGTCTCTTTATTATTGATTGTGTTAGAGTCATAGCAGCCTATAGATGTTGTGGAAGAGCAAAAAGGACAGATTTCATGAGTGTGAGTCTTCCAGCAGTACTAAGTCATTTGTTTTTCCATGATTTCAGTTTTTTATCATATTTTTCCATTAGGGGCTAAAAATATATTTCCTTTGTAAGGCTAGTGTAAATTGGGCACCCTAGATATGTGAATGAAAAAACTCTTCTGGACATTCCTAAGGAATTACTGATCATTCTTAGGTGTGTTAAAGATGCATGTTTACTTATGAAAAAGTTGTTTTTTCCATAATTAATCCGTTGTCCACTGCATTCCTCAAAAACAGGTAAGAAAGGTTTGATTCTTTTAGTAGATGTCTTAGTGGCCTGAAAGAAGATAATTGTGTCATCTGCATAGCATAGATGTGAGATAATGCTATTGTGTGCAGGATTTTTAAAATGATTGATCTTCTTAGTTTGGAAACAAAATGTCAAACTTCTAGAAAAGGATTCAGAAAAAATATTGAAAAGCAGAGGGGATAAAGGGTTTCCCTGTTTGATTCCCTTTGAAGCTTTGAAGAAACCAGCAGATTTGGAGTTGATAATAATAGAGAAACATGCACTAGATAAATTATTTAGGATCAGATTGATGAATTGCTCATGAAATCCAAATTTCCTCATAATTTGACTAAGAAAAGACCATTTAACTCTATCAAAAGTCTTGGTTAGGTCCAGTTTTAGGATATAGTTAGGGGCTCCATGTTTATTATTTATGTGTCTTGCCATTTCTTTGACATAGATGACATTGTCAGCTATTTCTTTGCCTTTCAGAAAGGCTGACTGAATTTTTGAGATCAGTTTTGGCAAGATACCAGTTATTCTATGATTTAAGAGTTTGGAGAAAATTTTGTTAGTAAAGTTAGAGAGTGATATGGATCTGTAATCAGAAAAGGATATAGGGATATCCTTTGTTGGTATCAGGCATATCCAGGTACTGGATATTCCAGCAGCAATTTTTGTGCCTGACATGAAGTCAGAAACTGCTTATAGCAGGCCAGTTTCTATTATATCCCAAAAATTCCTTAAAAAGTTGGCAGAGAAACCATCAGGGCCAGGGGCTCCACTTTGATTTAGGAAAAATACAATTTCCTTAATTTCATTTAAGGTGGCCATTCTGAGCATTTTTGAATTGTCACTGTTATCTAGGATATGTGGGATCTGGCTTAAAAAGTGAGGTTGGAATTTGTTATCTCTAGGATTAGAGTCATCTGTCAGTAGGTTTTGGTAAAAGATGATAGCTTCTTTTTTAATCTCAATTGGAATGTCTGTCCATACTCCTTTTGAGTTTTTTTTAATCTTCGAGACATTTTGTTTCTGTCTTCTTTGGTTTACAGTTGAGTGAAAATACTTAGCATTTTCATCTCCTTCTTTAAGCCATTTTATATTAGCTTTCTGTTTCCAAAATATTTTTTCTTCAGTGAGTGCTCTCAGTAGGAGTGCATTTTTATGATTAAGCTCAATGAGATCTGATTTAGAGTTTGTAGTCTCATAAATAATTTCCTGTATTTTGAGTTCCTCTTCTGCCTTTTTGACATTCTCATTTATATTACAAAAAACTTCCTTATTCCATGTTTTTAAAACAAGCTTCAATCTTTTTAGTTTCAAAAAGAATCTTAGCATACTAGTTTCTGATATAGTTTGTGACCAGTTAGTTTCTATAATCTGTTTCAGTTCAGGTCTGTTTATCCAAGCATCTAGGAATCTAAATGGCTTAGGTGATGAGGCTATTTTACTACCTATGGTTAGTAATAATGGACAGTGATCAGAGGTGTGCTTTTTGAGTGTGTGCAGTGAGCTATTTGGAAATTTTTCATTCCAGTCATGGTCAATTAGGGCCCTGTCTAGTCTTTCTAGTGTAGGTGGCTTTTTCTTGTTTGACCAAGTGAAGGTGTTTCCCACTATATAAAGATGTAGCAGCTGTTTGCTTACTATGAAATTAGAAAAATCTCTAATGCCTTTTACATTAGGCTTATTGGGACCCTTATATTCTATTATGGAACTTATGGCATTAAAATCACCAATTAATAGTTTATTGCTATCGAAATGTGAGCTAATCTCTTGCCATATTCTTTTCCTATCAGTTCTTAAAGTTGATGCATGGATGAAATATGCACACATTTCAGAGCTAAGCAGGGGGGATGAAATGGCAGTTTTGGTGTATTGATCAGTCTCAGTAAGATGCTAACATTACAACATGAGTTCCACATTAGCCAAATGTTATTTCTATCTGAGCTATGGTTACACTGAAAATTCAATTTAAGCTTTTATGTGTCACATTGTCTATAGTCATGCTTAGGTTCTAATATACAAAGTATTTGTATATATAAGTCCTAATAATCTTTTTTAACTTATCCAGGGATGTTCCAATTCCTCTGAGGTTCCAGACAAGATTCCTAATATTTAGGTGTGTATCTATCATTTAAACTGTCCTGAGTTGATTTTTGAAGTAGATCATAAGTTCGTCCTATTCAACTTGTTAACAAGTGTCCTCTTCCTAGTTGTTTTACTAATCATCTTAGCAGTGATGTTTGTTAGAGTACTTACCTGATCCAGGTGAAGCACTTTAGTACTTGAGCTGCAGTTATCTGCTGTGTCGGATTCAAATTCCTCTCCTAATAGTTTAAACATGTTTGAGCTTTTGGGGCTGGATCTACAAGATGGTGAATAGTATGGATCAGTACCTTGTTCATTTAAAGGAGAGTTAGGGATGATACCTGATAAGTTATCTTTGGCATACTCCTTGTGCTTGCTTGTTTCTTCTGTAAGATCAATTAACTGTTAGGCTTTGCCACTTTGCAATTCAGCCTTAGTGTTATTGCCTTTGAAAACCGTATTGTGAGGTTGGGAGATCACTTCCTGTTGATCCCTTCCCGTTTCTAAAAAATCTTGATTGATTTCACCCTCCCTTGGAGTTCCCGATGAGAGGTCTCTCTACCTATATCGGGGGTATCTATTCCAGCTGGGGTTTCTTGGTGATGTTGGTGTTCAGCTTCCCTCTGTTTCTGGGCTATTGGTAATCCTGATGTATGTGGATCAATGTTTTTATGTACTGGCTGCCATGTAACTTGTATTTGACGGTGAGTAACTTCCTTTGGTTCTTTGTTGTGTATGTTGCTGGTTTCATTTTCCCTGTTGCCTTTGTTGGCATGGGTTCATTTCTATTCATATGAGTAGTAGAGACCTTTTGAGGGGCTTTATTCAGTGTGGTGGAAGATTTAGGAAGTCTCAGCTGAGGGTTAACTATTCTGCACTTATCTGAATGCTGACCAATCTTCTTACAACCACAACAGTACAAAGGAAAACTTCATATTCTATGGCAGGCTTTTCATTTTCCAAAGAAGTGCCTAACCTTATGTGATTCAGCAGTTGGGATTGAAGGTCAATTTCCACGCATATCTTGAGGACAGATGGCCTTGTTAACCATTCTGTGGCTTGATCCATCTTGATGAATTTTCCAATCTAGTTTCCAATCGCTTATATGGCCAGGAAATTATAGTAATAGAGAGGCACGTGTCTGATAGTGATCCATGCTGGGACAATCGATGATTATGTATTCGGTTTGAAGTCCGGCGTCCATCTGATGATCCTCATAGTGGTGTCGTTTAGAGACCAAACCCCCTTCATCCAGCAACATTGAAAGTCTTCCTTCTCTTGGAACCTGATTAGGATGTTCTTGAAATCGATTGCGCCCAGCTGGTATATTACGTTGAAACCCACAGTTTTGAAATCGGCTTCCAGCGTATCCATTGTCGGCCTTCCTCTCGGAAAATTCCCAATTATGGAATTCGTGTAGTGAGTGGATAGCTCAGAACTTTCTCCAGAGAGAAAAGAACAGCCGATTCTCCCTTATATTGAAGAATTGGTTTCAGATTTTGAGTGGAAGGGAGGTTAGCAGAAATATGAGGGTTTTGAGTTTGAAGTGTCCTGAGTTGATTTCTGAGTTGATCATAAGTTCATCCTATTCAACTTGTTAACAAGTGTCCTCTTCCTAGTTGTTTTATTAGTTATCTTAGCAGTGATGTTTGTTAGAGTACTTACCTGATCCAGGCAAAGCACGTTCGTACTTGAGCTGCAGTTATCTACTGTGTCGGATTCAAATTCCTCTCCTAATAGTTTAAACATGTTTGAGCTTTTGGGGATGGATCTGCAAGATGGTGAATAGTATACATCAGTACCTCGTTCATTTAAAGGAGAGTTAGGGATGATACCTGATAAGTTATCTTTGGCATACTCCTTGTGCTTGCTTGTTTCTTCTGTAAGATCAATTAACTGTTGGGCTTTGCCACTTTGCAATTCAGTCTTAGTGTTATTGCCTTTGAAAACCGCATTGTGAGGTTGCGAGATCACTTCCTGTTGATCCCTTCACGTTTCTAAAAAAATCTTGATTGATTTCACCCCCCTGGAGTTCCTGATGAGAGGTCTCTCTACCTATATCGGGGGTATCTATTCTAGCTGGGGTTTCTTGGTGACGTTGGTGTTCAGCTTCCCTCTGTTTCTGGGCTATTGGTAATCCTGATGTATGTGGATCAATTTTTTTATGTACCGGCTGCCATGTAACTTGTATTTGACGGTGAGTAACTTCCTTTGGTTCTTTGTTGTGTATGTTGATGGTTTCATTTTGCATGTTGCCTTTGTTGGCATGGGTTCATTTCTATTCATATGCGTAGTAGAGACCTTTTTAGGGGCTTTATTCAGTGTGGTGGAAGATTTAGGAAGTCTCAGCTCAGGGTTAACTATTATGCACTTATCTATATGGTGACTAATCTTCTTACAACCACAACAGTACAAAGGAAAAATTCATATTCTATGGCAGGCTTTTCATTTTCCAAAGAAGTGCCTAACCTTATGTGATTCAGCAGTTGGGATTGAAGGTCAATTTCCACGCATATCTTGAGGGCAGATAGCCTTGTTAACCTTTTTGCAGCTTGATCCATCTTGATGAATTTTCCAATCTGGTTTTCAATTGCTTCTATGGCTGGGAAATTGTAGTAGTAAAGAGGCACATGTCTGATGGTGATCCACGCTGGGACAATCGATGATTATGTATTCGGTTTGAAGTCTGGCGTCCATTTGAGGATCCTCATAGTGGTGCCGTTTAGAGACCAAACCCCATTCATCCCGCAACATTGAAAGTCTTCCTTCTCTCGGAACCTGATTAGGATGTTCTTGAAATTGATTGCGCCCAGCTGGTATATTACGTTGAAACCCACAATTTTGAATCGGATTCCAGCTTGTCCGTTGTCGGCCTTCCTCTCGGAAAATTCCCAATTAGGGCATTCGTGTAGTGAGTGGATAGCTCATATACTTGATCCAGAGAGAAAAGAATAGCCGATTCTCCCTTATGTTGAAGAATTGGTTTCAGATTTTGAGTGGAAGGGAGGTTAGCGAAAATAGGAGTGTTTCGAGTTTGAAGTGCTTGGGCGAAGCTTTTGACGACAGTAGCCACCATAGCAGCACCTTGTAGATCCATCAAGGTTAGTTAGTGGTTGCGTGAAAAGTGATTCCAGTGAGGGATCTGTGAGTTAGCCATTGGTGGATTTGTTGGTAGGGATGATGAATAGTAGAAAGGGAGAGATGAGAGAACATTTCGCAGAACGGTTGCTTCATAAGTTGAATCATCCAAAATTTATTAAGTTGAGAAAGACTGTTTCGTTACACAATTCGACGTATTTTTTGGTGTTAGAATTTAGAAGATGTTAGATGAGTGGATGAAATTGAATTGAAAAAAAGAAAAGTAAAATGAATGGATATAACAACCTTAAACTCACCATAATTAGAAAGTGCAAATATAAAAAGAAACATCCCAAATTAAAAAGTGTGCCACTATTAGTGAAATGGGGGAGTACTTACTTGTAGGTTCTTTTAGTTTCAAGGATATATTTTTTAGAACTTGGTGATGATAAAATACATGAATATATAAAATCAATACAACAAATCCTATTACTTATTCAAATTATTTGAGCTGGAATAATCTGTGGTTTGCCAAAATATGACATTGCTTACCTCACTCAGAGGTTAAACGGGTCTTGACTGTCTTGAAATGGATCATACATTTGACTGTCTTCTTCATTTTTAATGGTTGTTTCTGACTTATCAGTTGTTTGTAAAATTCTATAATTTTTTGGAGATCTTCATCTTGTGCAATGGTTGGAATTGGAGAACCTGCAATCTGTTGTGATGGACTTATTTGCTGAATTGGTGTTGGACAAGGTATTTACTGGAATGGTGTTGGGATTGAACCAAGGGAAGGTGTTGGTTGAATAATTGGATTTGAAATGTTGCCTTGTTGAAATGAAATTCTAAGTTTTTCACCTGTTTGAAAATAATGAGTCACTGCTTTTGGAGAGCAGAAGTCTGAATTGTAGCTTCCCCACCATTTAATCCTACATTGTCTGACTAAAGAAAAAGGTTTAGTAGGATGGAATGGATTTTGTGCTGGGAAATGGAGTATGAGCTTTGGTTAAAGGTGTAAAATTAGAAGTTAAAGGAGGAGTCTTATCTGGAATTAATCTGGCATGAGGAGATTAAGCTATGGTGGAATAGGTTAGTGGAGGAAAATCTTGGGAAGGAATAATCGGAGTGAGAGGCTTTGGAATAGCATAATCCTTGCTTGATCTTGAATGTGATGAACTGGAAGAACTTGAATTTTTACTCATGATTACCTGTAAGGAATTCACGAGTCAAAAAATCTGGAAGGGAATTATCCTTTCCTTTGATAAATTCAATATCAAAATTAAAGACTGCAAGTATAGCTTGCCATCGGGCAAAAATCTGTTTTGAAACTAAAATTTTAACATCCTTTTGCAAAATGTCTTTTGCTGATTTACAATCAATTCTTAATAAAAAAAATTTTATTGTACAAATCATCTTGAAATTTTGAAATGCATAAAACAATGGATAACACTTCTTGTTTAACTGTTGAATAATTGTTTTGTGCATTAGTCCAGAATTCTGAATGATATCTTACTATGGATATTTTTCCTAGATGCCTTTGTTTTAATATGCCTCCATATCCTATTTTGGATGCATATGTTTCTACTATCATGAATGCTTCTGGATGTGGAATACCTAAACATATGGTAATGATTTAGCCTTTACTTTAATCTCTTTTACTAATTTAGTATGTTTTTCTGACCATGCCAGGGGTTTGGATTTTAATCTTTCATATAAATCTTTACATATAATTTTAATTTTGGGAAAGAAGTCTGAAATATAATTGACACATCCTAAGAATCTTTGTAATTGATTTTTATCTTTAATTTCATCTAGAAATTTATCTGCAAATTCAATTGATCTTTGAATGGGTTTGATTTGTCCTAAATGTATGTTAAACCCTAGGAACCTAATTTTGGTCTGGAATAGTTTCATTTTAGGTTCAGATATGACCAAACCATTTGTTTTTATAACTTTTAGTAAAATATACAAATGTTTGAAATGACTATCAATTGTATTAGAATAAACTAATATATCATCAGTATATACGATTACAAATGATGAATAAGGAGTAAATATGTCATTCATTATTTTCTAGAATTCAGATGGTGCATTCTTTAATCCAAATGGCATGACATTCCATTCATATTGGTCAAATGGAACTACAAATGCCGTTTTATATTTATCTTTTTCATCTATTTGAATTTGTCAATATCCTGATTTTAAATCAAATTTTGAAAACATTTTTGCATTAACCAACCTATTAATCAAATCTCTCTTATTTGGAATAGGGTATCTAATCCATTGTAAAACTTTATTTAATGGCTTATAATTTATAACTAATGTAGGAACTCCTCTTTCCTTTTCTGCATTTTTATTTACTTAAAATGTTGAGCAACTCCATGGAGATTTGCTCTTTCTTATTAATCTTTTTTTCTAAATGACTGTGAATTTCTTGTTTACATAATTCTATTAATTCTGCATTCATTTGAATAGGCCTACCCTTGGTGGGAATATTTTTCTCATTAAATTCTTTTTCATAAGGTAATGAGATTATATGTTTTTTCCTATCCCAAAAGGCATTGGGATGGTTGGAGCATATTTGATTCTTAAAATTTTGTTCTAATTTTTAAATTTAATACTTTTATTATTTTATTATGTAATTGTCCTTCTATTTTGGAATAACTTAATTCTTCTTTTAAAAATAAAATGTCTTTTTTTTTCCTGTTCAAAACACATATTTTCTTATATATAGAACTAGTTTGTAATAAATGTAATTCTATTTGGCTAGGAGGACTAATGAAAGAAAATAATAATTGTTTTCCTAATATTTTGTGCTAATTCCTTCTTTAATCTTTTTAAAAGGGTTATTTGATATAAAAAAATGGATTTCCTAATACTGCATCATAAGATACATTTTCTAATATTAAAAATGAATGTTTAACAATGATCATTATTACATATAAATCCATTGGATAATTTCTTTTTAATAATCATTGGAGTACCATTTGCAGCTGATAATTGTTCATTGGTTTTTTCTAAATATTTACTTGGAATAATTCCTGATCTAATACAGGATTGATCTGCCCCACTATCAATTAATGCTACTATGGTTGTACTAAAATTTTGAACACCTATTGTAACTAATGAATACCACTTTTCCATATTAATTTTATTAATAACATTAAAAAACTGTTGATGAGATAGAGTCTCAGTTGATATTGGAATGTAAGAACTACTAGGTTTTTCTAATGTTCCAATTTTTAATTCTAATTCAAAATCTTTTTCTTTTAAAGCATTTAATTCATTTTTGATATAACTAATTTCTGATTTTAATAAATTAATTTATTTTCTTAATTCTTGAGAAGTTGTTGGATTTATTACTGGTTTTTTTTCTAATTCTCAATATTTTTTAATTGTTTTACTTAAACTGAAAGCTTCTGTTATTCTTGGTTTACTTTTTTCCAATACTAAAATTTTCAATCTTTGTATATATTTTGTTTTATCTTCTGAGCCTCCTATTTTATCTATCATATCTAATAACTCTTTTCTTTTACTATATGTACTATTTAACATATTAATGGTTGGAATGTTATATTGGCATATATCTTCAGAACCACTTGAAGATTCTAAACTTGAATCATAATTTGATTGTTCAGTTTCTGAATTATCAATTAATATGGATAATAATTTATTTCTTAATTCTTGGTCTTCTAAAGCATTAATTTTATTTTCTGTTTTACAGTAATTCGCAGTATCACCAAATTTTTTACATTTAAAACATTGAATATTTTGAAACCTATTTTGTTTTTTATAGAATTTTTTCTATCTAGGATTTGTATTTTTATAATTGTCTTCATAATTATGATTATTCTTTTTATGATAATATTTATGCCTTCTAAATTTAGGATTCCTCACATGTTTATACTGAGATGATGTGGGTTTAATTCCTGTTATACCAAATTGTTGGCTAAATGAACCCATCTCCTTTCTTTCTGAACCATAGTTATGTTGAATTTTTAAATCTTGACATAAAGTTAAGGCTTCTTTCTTTACGAAAGCAAAAATTTGACCAAAAGTAGTGTATTATAATCTATCTTATCTGTTCCTAATGTTTTTTGTAAATTTGTTATTATTCTTTGAGAAAATAAGTTAGGTAATCCTGTATTAAATTTTTCTTTCCAAAATGGAGAGTTTGAATCTGTTCTTCTGAAAACTTGTGTCAAAAATATATCTTTATACCACTTAAAATCAGTTAATGTTGGACATCTTAAATTAGTTAAACATATTTTGAACTTTCTAGTGCTTCTTCTGGGTTTCCTACAAAATACATTGATATGACATATAATAAAAATGCGGATCCATCTGGAACCATTACAAAATTTATTTCATCTCCTTCTCCCTGAGCTTCTTCAATTTCATGGTTCATAATATTTTGTTTATCTGCTAAGGTTAGATGATTATCCCACCAACCTTTTAATTGACCAGTAAATCCTGTTACTAATAACATTACTATGTTTGGTTCCGAAGTGTTTAAATTTGCTTTGTAGGTCATTCTGGCCATGCCCATTTCTTGTAATATATTTAATATTTGACATTCTGATAATCCATCTATATTCCATTGATATATGGATGAACCATCATAACTATTGAATGAAGGATTTCTTTCTTCATATTGAATATCTGGCGGAGTTGGTCTAGGATAATAAGGTTTTGTAATATGTCTTCTCCAATTATTCTGATGTTTTGAGGATTTGAGCTTATTGATTTGTAATTGAGGGTTATCATACAATGGTTCTAGGTTTTCTTGAAATTGTTGTTCTATTGAATCAATGTTATTTCAAATTGATCTTCTGATTCTTCTTCTGATATCTCAGAAGAGGATTCATTTGATAAACTTAAATCCTATGGATTTACTTGTGAAATAACTCCTATTTTTTTTTGAAGTACCTGGTTTATTTTTTTTGTACTAAGGATAATGAATCTTCCATTTGTTTGGAAAAAGGTGATACTTGAAAATGAGGTTTAGAAAGTTTACTTTGAAATGTCTCCGGCTTGTTATCTAATTTAGTAGAAATAAAATCAACAGGATTTGCTATAGTATGCAATATTTGATTTGAATAATTATTTTGTTGATAAACTTTTTTAAGATCTCCTAAATGTATAGATTCTATATCTGCTCCTTCTCTTCCTAATTTTAGAGGGGAGGTTGTTACTGTAATATTATCAGTGGTAATATCTAATGACTTGAATGGTGGGTGTATAGAACTAACCACTGTATTATTTTGCAATTTCCATTTTTCGTATAAATTTGACTGGACTTTTATTACCGGAATTTCTATGAATTTATCTTTTCTTATTATTCGTTCTTTTTTCAAATAATATTCTAACCACATAAAAAAATTCATTTGTTTAATTTTATTTTCTGATAATTCCTTATAAAATTCTTGTTTTAATTTTTCTCTAGTTCCATTACTAAGTTTTTCAAACCAAGATCTATTAGTAATATTTTCTTTACTATAATAATCATTGTTTAAATATATTTTATCAATTACAAATTCTTCTATACTATTCATCATATTGATATCAGATTGTCTCATTTGCCTAGGAGTTGGAGAACCTATTGAAGAACTAGTATCTGGAATAACTTCTAGCAATGGAGTAGAATATCTTACTCTTGCATCATTAAAGTGTATAGGAATATCCGATGTTGAATACCTATGTATTCTATAACTATCTGCATTTGAATATCTAGATGATTGGCCTTGAGAAAATCTACCGGACATTGATTTGTTAAATTTTATTAATACTTTTCCATCATTCTGTTCCTCTATTGTTGATGGTTCAATAATTCTTATGTTTCTTTGGATTCCTAATGGTCTTTCTGCCAATATTTCTTCAGGAATAGTAATTTCATTCCATTTTAATAATTTAGGTGTTTCCATCTGAATATTATCTGAATTTGTTGTCACATATACTGATTCTTCTTTTTCTGTTGGATTTAATTTTAATGCTAATGGAATCATTGATTGCATTAGTTTGAATATACTCTGTAAATTGATACAAAGTGTTCTTTATCATTAACTATTCTATCTTGTTTTAATTGGATATATAATTTTAAAGAATCCATTATATGTGGATCTGTTAAGCTAACTAAATAGTTTGGAATACAATCAAATCTTATTGTACCATTACATATATTAGTTTGTACCATTGCTAATGTAGAATCTTTATATCTTATTAATCTATCGTCTCTAAGTGCCATGAATATAGGAGTATCTATTCCTAATCTGACTAATGGATGCAATGCAATTTGAACTAGACCAAAATGCAAGAACCTATAATCTTGTTCTCTATATTTTTGAATAGCCCTAGATGATAATAATTGAATTGACTGTATTTCTTGGTTCATTGGCAATATTTCTTCATGAATCTTAATGGAGTACGCTTTATTAAATTCTAATATACCATATTGATAAATTGATTTTATTATTTTATTTGGTAAAATCTATTGTATTTCATGACTTTGTAAAATATTTGATGATTTAGATCCTGGACTTGTAGTACTGGAGCTGCCGAATAAAAATATTTTAATCCTTTCTGCCATATTAAATTATTAGTAATTGTTCAGTTTATTGTTGTATTAATCACGTGTATCTTAACGGGACCACACCTATACTTTACGTGGACCACCTTTCCTTTAGGTTGACCAACCGATTTACAGGCTCCGGGTGCTAAACCAACGCTAAGATTATACAAGTTAATACAAACACTAAACTTATCAATTTCCAATAATTTAACACTTAAGTAGGGATTTAGAAGATAATTGTTTCTTGGCTCTAATACCAAATCAACCCAGGGACAAATACAAATATTATTTAAATGGAAAAATTATACAAATATTATTTAAATGCAAAAATTATTTAAATGGTGAATAGAGAATAGTAGTGAATAGTGGACAGTAATGAATAGTGAACAGTAAAATTAGTGAACAAAATACAAAACAGTTATTGAGTGAAAAATTCTTGATATTGAAAAAGTACTAGGTTGGGCTTACAATGGGTGATGTACAATGGATGATGAAGGATGGATGGCTTGTACAGGGTTTACAAGGCTGGGAACTTAAGTATGAACGTTGAGCTCAGAGTGGAAAGGTTGTAAGATTTACAGGAAAGGCGATAATTCAAGCGTGTTTTGAAATGAATTGAAACTTTCTATTTATAGAGAAGTCTGAATGCTAATCTATTGCAATTTGGAATCCGCATTTTGGATCTATAAATCTGGACCGTTGCTTTTCTTCATTGAATCTGGGCCTCTTCTTTTCATTGGAGTGGGAAGTGAAGCCCACCACTATCTTCTGTCTGGCTGATTGAATTTGGTGGAAGCTGGGATCCACCATTATAGGCATTATGGATTTTGGGTCCCTCCAGGGCCCCCTATTGTCTTCTGTCTAGAATAATCTCTGGTTTGCCAAAATATGTCATTGCTTACCTCACTCAGAGGTTAAACGGGTCTTGAATGTCTTGAAATGGATCATACATTTGACTGTCTTCTTCATTTTTAATGGCTTGTTTCTGACTTATCAGTTGTTTGTAAAATTCTATAATTTTTTTGGGGATCTTCATCTTGTGCGATGGTTGGAATTGGAGAACCTGCAATCTGTTGTGATGGACTTATTTGCTAAATTGGTGTTGGACAAGGTATTTGCTGGAATGGTGTTGGGATTGAACCAAGGGAAGGTGTTGGTTGAATAATTGGATTTGAAATGTTGCCTTGTTGAAATGAAATTCTAAGTTTTTCACTGGTTTGAAAATAATGAGTCACTGCTTTTGGAGAGTAGAAGTCTGAATTGTAGCTTCCCCACCATTTAATCCTATATTGTCTGACTAAAGAAAAAGGTTTAGTAGGATGGACTGATTTAATCTGAAAGCTCCAAGCAGAACTCGGAAAATGGCATGGAATAGGATGTCTTTTTCATATGGTTTGAACTGGCTAAGTGTTTTATGGCTAAGAGTTTGGAATGTTTGAAAACCTTCTAATATGGGTTTTGGAAGGATATCTGTGGATGGTCCAAATTTGCACCACCAATCAATAAACCATATAGGAATATGATTATTGAATTTCTGGTGAAAATTAACAGACCATTAATGGTCAAAAGACACCCGATAAAGAAAGTTAGATACCAGGCTATCATGTAATCAGCATAATTAAATCCAGTAGGGAAATAATTAACTGAAAAAGTATTAATCGAATGAATATTGGAAAATTGGTTAGGGCTAAGAATTTGTTTGATATGAATTTTAGAATAGTCTATTCTGATGGGGTCATTTTTGTTAAGAATATGTTGGATCTCAATAGATTGAGTGTCTACTAAGATCAGCTCATAGAATTGTTGAGTTTTATGAAGGTCATCAGCCAACCAAGGAGATGTTGGCAAGAAGATATTAGAAACAAAAGTTTTGAGTTGTGGAATTTCTGGCTCGAAGTTAAAATGGGTGACTAAAATATATATGTATATATATATTCGTATAGTCTCAGGAAAGGTGGCATGTCCATAAGTTTATGGACAAGTCAGGGACCTGCTTGCAATTATTAAAAAGAAGGAAAGCACAAGCCAAGCCCAATAATTTGGATCTATAGTTGCATGTATGCGATCTTCACTTCAAACACAGAACCAGTAGCTTTCATCAGCTTCTGGCGGTCAGCTCGAGATAACACGTCACAAACTGACCAGGTAACACAAAACCCAATAGCATTATCCGCCCATCCCTCGAGGCATCTCTGGAGCTCCACCTCGTTGCGGGCATAGGTATGTACGGCGGCGCCGAGCCCACCCATCCATAATGGCGTGCCTAGTCCATTTGAAACACAAACATTTTCAAACAAAAAAAATCATTCAGAATTTCAGACAAAAAGGTGCTTTAGGGATTGTGTCTTACCCTATGCCTCTTATGTCGCCGGTGACTAGAGCAGTCATGCCTAGGAGGGACCATTTAGAGCTATTTGAATGTGGAGGAGCTGATGCTTAGAGTCGTAGAGACAGGTTGTTGGTGATCGAGAACTTCGTAGGTTGAATGCGCGGACGAAATGAGGATTCCGACAGTTCCAAAAGAAAGGCGGGGGTGGTCCGCAGTAGCAGTGTTTGGTGTGGCTGTCGGAGCTGAGTATACATTTTGTAGGAGCAGATCCATCGGAATAGCAGCTTTCAGTTCCATGTTTCTGATTATTATTCTTGCCTCCGATCGTTTAGTTTTGTTGTGTGGGATTTTGTTTTCTTACTGCATTTTGAAGTTATCTATGCACTTTTGATCCTCGTTTTTCTTAAAATCTAGATTTATCAGCTACATTTTGATGTTTGTTTTTTGTGATTTTGAAGTTTTTTTGGTGATTTGGGTACATTTTTTGTTTGATTCATAGATGTTAATCATGTTATATTCCATGTTTTCTTCTTCAATCCTAATCATATATGCTACATTCCGTGCTTTGATGTATGGATGAATTCATTGTAATATTTTGTCCTGATTCTTCTTGATTGATGGCTATGAAGTGTATGCTTTATGAAATTACGATGTGCATTTGTTTAGTTTTATGTTGCATTTGTTATTATTCAACGTGCATTTGTTAATTTTACTATGAATGTCCTTTTTTTCTTATATTTTTTGCTAATCATTCTTTTTTATGCATATGTTAGTATTCAGTGTGTACTTGTTAGTTGTATTGTCTATAGACCTTTTGTGAATGACTTTTTTTCTCCTTCTCTTGTTTGCTGATAGTTCGTTTTGAACTAGGAACTGCATCTGTTTACCTATATGTTGCATTTGTTAGTATTTAATATGTACTTGTTAGTTGTACTGTTTAAAACCTTTTGTTTTCCTTTGTTGTTAGTTGTATGTTTTGAATAACGAGTTGCATTTGTTTACTTATATGTTGCATCTGTTATTATCCAACATGTATTTGTTAGTTTTACTGTGAATGTCCTTTTTTCTTATATTTTTTTGCTGATCGGTTGTTTTGAATTACGAGCTACATCTGTTTACTTATATGTTGCATATGTTAGTGTTCAATGTGTACTTGTTAGTTGTACTGCTTATAGACCTTTTTTGAATGACTTATTTTCCCTCTCTTTTTTGCTTATTGTTCATTTTGAATTACGAACTGCATCTGTTTACTTATATGTTGCATCTATTTGTATTTAATGTGTACTTGTTAGTTGTACTGTATATGACATTTTTTAATTCGTTATTTTTTGTACATTGAGTTGCATTTGTTTACTTGTATGTTGCATATGTTTGTATCTCACGTGTACTTGTTAGTTGTGTTGTGTGTGACTTTTTTTATAAAAAAAAAATTTGTTGTTGGTTGTTCCTTTTGAATTAAGAATTGCATTTTTTACTTATATATTGCATTTGTTAGATTCCAACATGTACTTGCTAGTTTCATTGTGTTTGACTTTTACTTTCATTATTGACTATTGTTCGTTTTGAATTATAAATTGTACTTATTTGCTTATATGCTGCAAATGTAATTATCCAATGTGTATGAATTTTTGCATGAGTTGGATCTAAACCTTTTTTGGTTTTAACTTTTAAGGAATCAGACAGCTGAACATTGGACTCCACAAGACGTTCCGACACGAGGATTCATATGAAGGTGACACTGAACTTTTAAGGAATCATATGCGTGTTTTTATTTAAAAAATACATGTTGTAAAGTAATTAATGCAGAGTTAATATGACAATGTTAAATTGTCAAATTTTAGTTTCCTCTGTGTACGTAAACTATAACATATACTAGTTTTAGACTAACATATGCATGTTTTAACAAAACAGAAATGATTCAAAACTTAACTTATACACGATCTCTTGGAAAAGTTTCATAATTCATATTTATAGCTCTTAAAACAAGTGCATGTTTGAATACAAACGATACAATTTGTAAGGCAACAGGTGCAAATCATATACGAAAATTTTCAGCATCATTTAGTTTGTTTTTCGAATATATACCACATATTTTTTATATGTTCATAGCAGCATAATTCATATTCTGATGAATCTCCAGCATCAAATACTCCGAAGAATCATGTTAATATCCTATTATGATTACAGTTTTAATAGTTCGCCTTTCGTTTGTGAAGCCTGTATCAATAGTCAAATGTACTGGATTCACATACATTTGAGGCCATGGAGATCACATAGGCACCTAGGGAATCGCCTCCTGACTCAGCTGCTACTCTGAATGTGTCCAGTACTTCTTTCACTTCAGGAGCAACCTTCGCAAAAGAGAGCAAACGATACTTAAATTATAAGAAAAAAGAAGCCATCACAGATTCACAATGCTATGACATCATGTCGTACCATTTAACTGAAAATGATCTTTACCTCAATAATTGAAACTTCGACTTTTTAACTTCATCCCAATCACTATAGGGATGCCATAGTGAATTTGATCAAAGCAATAGATTCTACCAACTACAATCTAATCATATGGATGCATTAAGATGATGAGTTAGAATGCTACCTGAACAATATCTGAGCAGCAGCAACATTATCTGAATCCTTTCCTTTGAGTTCCCTTCCCCTCATCCCCATGCTTTGGCCCTGTCCACTATTCCAGATAGCCGTGTATTTTGAAGCAAGTCTCTTTGATGTGGCATTCCCTTCCACAAAACTCACACTTTCTGTACCCACACAAGCTTAGCAGTTGCATCACCTACAGTCTTTTGTCTATCCTCATTGATCAACACCAATGCATACGCCTTTTGAACCTTTGGCAGAGGTTCTGTGAGCACGATTAGGTTCCTCACAACATCAAAATCATCATTCACTCCAATGAGGAAGTGAATAAGCTTATCTTCATCAATCTCAGATTGGTAACATTCACAACGACAGCTATCACAGAATTTCACATATCTCAAAAAAACTAATTCATCCCAAATCATTTGAAACTTATGGAAAAAAGCTAATTCATCCACGAAAGCTACAAAATTATATCAAACTTGCACAAGAGATCTTTATAAACTTGCACAAACTTGATAGTCATGGAGGATACATATCAATGATGTTAACTGAAACACAAGCTTATTGAAGCAGCTGAATATGTAAATAGAAGTAAAAACCATATATTTCATTCCCTCCATTCCAACTTAGCAAGATTATGTGATAATTACTTAATAAATGATCCAATTAAACACCTACCATTTACCACAGCTTGTCCATATGAGCTTTAACCACAACTTGAAATTTGGTGGAGCTGGGCGGTGGACGAAAGGGACGGATGCGGGGTCATCGGAGATGGGGGCAGTATCATCGGGCGGAGGATGAGGGACAAATTTGGTGTCGCCGATGTCGCGCTTCAGGGTTTGGGCAATGAGCCCTGTAATTCTTCAAATCTGGCAAGCCTGAGTTGCGCTTCAAGGCATGAGGAAGGAAGGGATTTGATTAATTTGCATTAATTGCAAATTGGTCTCTGGCCTATACATAATCTTATAGACAGATCGTCTGTCAGGAGACCCACTCTATATATTACATATACATTATGCCTGAGATATCAAATTATGTCAATGTTAGTAATATATATATATAAAAATTATAGGCTGACACCAACAAAAACTAAACCACAAAACAACGTACTACATTTGGTCCTCTATTTATGTCCCCATTTTTTCTGACATTTTTTAAGACATGTTTGACCATTGATATTTTTTGTTACGTACGATAATAGATCATAAAATTTTAATTTTAAAAAATTACATATAACGGAGAATTCAAATGCATCTCACATAATGTATATTACTGTATAAAACAAAAGTTATTAATAGTCAAACATGCCATGAAAAAATTGTTGGTCAAAGGAGGCTATAATAGAGTATCAGAGGGATTACAATACCCATGTCATTAATGTTCAGACTGTGCAACATGCTACATCCTCTTGTAAAATAATCTTTTGAGCCGAATTATAGGGAGTGAGATCCCTTAATAAAAAACCCCGCTCATCAAGGATGAGTGTTTTGATTTAAAAAAAAAAACGAGGAGGGATTACAATACTTTCCTTGACAACTTGCAGCAGATTTTAGATGATGTCATTGTTGCTGCGGTTCTTGTATCAATGTTGTCCTAATTAGTCGCTAGATCCGATTTTTGGGGTAGAAATCACTTATACAAACTAAGTCTCATGTAACAATTTTCAAAACACTTATTTAAAATATTGCAATAATTTATAAAGTATTACATAAACTTTTAAACAGTGTTACATAAATATTAAAAAATGTTATCTAAATTTTAAAAAGTGTTATGTTAGATCTGATGTAACATCGTCTAAGCCCTAAGGTAATATTCGCAAAAGTGTTACTTTAAGTTCAAAGTGTTACAATAGCACGTAAAGTAACACTTTAAGAAGTATTACCATAAGCAATTTTACATTAGATGTAACGTAACACTTTTTAAAATTTAGGTAACATAATTTAATATTTATGTAACACTTTTTAAAGGTTTAACTAACACTTAAAAAGGAATTATAACATTTTAAATAAGTGTAGCAAGAAAAATATTACGACAGCTCTAAATTGTTGTAGTAAATACTTTTTGAATTTTTTTGTTTTGGTACTCCGCTCCTGCCCATTTTTGGCCAAACAAAAAATTGCCTTTGCCGCCAAAGCAGTCCACTGAGTCGACATCATCAGCGTCCATAGCAACCGCGGCGTGGTCTCAGCAGCTGCGAAGAAATCGATCTGGAAGGGCTTCATCTCGCCGTCTGATTTTTCTTCCGCTCACAATTTAGGGATATATTATATTGGGGATATCGCAATATCTTTTTCCTGCTAGTAATAGGCATGCAGTTGTGCGTAAAATGAGGAGGATGGGATGGAGTTTGAGGACATTGATTTGGAAGATGAAGATGATGAGGAACTTGATTTTGACGAGGAAGATTTTATTGAGGAAGATTTTAATTTTGATTGACTTTATCACGATCTTTCGATAAGTCATTAAAAGTTGAAGGTTTAAAGTGTAAATTAAAAGAAATAAAGATAATTTTTTTGGGTTACATGAATTGTGTTATAAATTTTATAACTAATACCCGTTGTATAATAAAATTTTAATATTGCAACTAATATCTTTTACCTTTTATTATTCTAATTAAATTCCGTCTTTCCATAAGTTTATGGAAAAATCGTCTTTCCCAAAATTTTGTCTTGGAGATGCGATTAATTAATGGGATAAATATACTTCTAACCCTAAATTTAATATGAAAATACTAATATAACCATGTAAAATGAAAAAGTATCAAAATAACCCTATCCAAGTTTTGGCATTGAATAATGAATTTAGGTGTTATCAAAACTAAAATAACAAAAATACCCTCAATTATTACTCTCTTCTGCTTCTTCAACCCCTTTACCCCAACCACCACTTGCCACCATCCCGCCGCCCAGCAGAATCACCCCCACCACCACCGCCCTGCAGTGGTTCTGGAGACACCATTCTGATGAGGTTCTCCGCCATTAGGAGGAATGCGGGGGCTTTTATCAGTGGCGGAATCAGGAAAAATTTTGAGGGTAGGCTAAAATTTTGGCAGTGTGGCTGCCGGTGGTGGCGGACTGGCGGTGGCCGGTGGCGGGTGGCGCCGTGGCGGACTGGCGGCGGCGTGAACTGAGGCCGAGAGGCGAGAGAGCCGAGAGGCGAGAGAGGGAGAGGCTGAATAATTTGGGTCATGGACTCATGGCCTCTTGGGCCGTTTAGTTTGGGTTTTGGTTTTTTTTTTTAAAACCTGACATACATCTGTAAAATGAAAAAAAAACCTAAACAAACGACGTCGTTTGACGTCGTGTTTGGGAAAAAAAAGAAAACAGACGCAGCAGCAGCAGGCTTCTTTCTTCCTTCTCCAGAGCTTCCGGCCGGCCAGTGGCGGTCTCACCAGCGCCGCGCCTACGCTGCCGTAGGCGGAAACCTCCCTTCCGTCGGCCGGGAACAGTAATTCCCGCCTGGCCGACGGATCTCAGGGTAGGCTCGCGCCTGCCCCCGCCTAAACGTGGTTCCGCCACTGGCTTTTATGATCAGTGAGTTTTAAATTTGATTTTGGTAAATTTCTTGGAATACTTGGATTGATTATTGGTAGAAAAATTGGGTACCTAAGTGAATCTCCAGCCTTAGCCTTACCATTACAGACATTACTGATTTTACCAGACCTCCTGGACCTAATGGGTCAAAAAGGAGAAAGTAGAAGGAGAAATCAGACCATTTGTACTACATGAAGAAGAAAGGGCAACAGCTCGATTGATATCTGCAGGGTAGCGATGGAGTGAATTGGGGAAATTGAGCGGCGGGGAGGGCTGGAAGCAGGAGAAGAAAAGGAGCATTTCCACATTTTTCCTTTTCTTTTTAATTCAGGGGTAAAATGGTCAATTAATATAATTTTGGACAAATTTTGGTTGACAATTAAAGTTAACGGTGCTTATGGTTAGATTAGCACATACATTATAAAGTTAGAGCTATTTGACACTTTCTTGCTCTAAAAGGTTATATTGACACTTTCAACATAAAGTTAGGGTCATTTTATGACTTATTCTTAATTAATTCAGAAAACAATTTTTTGTTAAGGTAAAAAATGAGTATCTACAAATAAAATAAAGATAAAATAAGGTTAGCCAAGGTAATTAGATGGTTAGATTAGGGTTAAGTTAGGAGGGACACGAGGCACAATTTTATTAGTGTAACATGAAATGTTATACAAAAGTGTGACAGAACATTCGGAACCCATTTTGAGCGTGTTCGGCATTTGACATTTCACTGGCATTTAGATTGGCTTTTTGTATTTTCACTTGATCCAACTACCACATACGTACGGTGAAAAAAATTACTTGAAAAACATAACTTTTCTACCATCTAAAAATCTATCTTATCCATTTTGTCAAAACAAGAAAAAGTTTTAACATTAGACTTTTTTGTGAATCACTATATCACGCCCTGTATTTTACTTAATCACACCCTGTATTTGTACTGTTGAAATACTATATGTATTTCGAGTTTATTTAAATGAATAAAGAAATTGATTAGTTAATAATAATTAGTTATAATCAATATTAGTTTTTTTATGGAACTTGATTTCATTTCTTTCAAAACAAAACACCACCACAACTTTTGTCCCAACTCTTACACCATAGGCTACAACTTTTAACCGAAATAAAAATCATTCCTAATGAAATGGCATAACTTAGTTGAGTTTGATATATTCCCTCCAAAGCATCTTCGATTCCTCTCCATCCAAACATTGTAGAATCCAGCCACAAGCATTTTGAATCTCCTTTTCTGATCCCTTATTCTGAAACTATAATAACAGAACCTTCTGACACTTCTCAAGCTGTCAAACCCGGAGGTCTGCAACTCTAAGAACACCTTTTTTGTATATTCATAGTGAATGGATATGTGAGCAGCAGTTTCCTCCAATCCAGTATCACATAATCGATAGTGAGGTACTCCTACCTGGATATGAAATCCTCAAACGATCATGTGTAGAAAACCTTCCCAAAACCAGCATCCAAAAGAAAAAAAAGAATGTTTTGGCAGTAGGTACTTACTCTAGATAGCTTTAGATATAGCATCCTCATGCATATCTCCTAGCTGTATATAAGCAAGAGCAATTTTAAATTTTCCCTTGACTACACATCTGCTCAGTTTTGCTCCCGTGGTGCTATTTAACTCCATCAAGGTTTTCCAAGCATAGCTACTGTTCACCTTAGCTTTACATCGTGTAAGATCAGTCCCCTTCATATAAAACTCTTGTAACTATTTCACCCAGAGATTGTCATGTTTTGATTAAATCTCCCAGAAGTTTTTGCACAATAGAGCCTTGTTCCATGTAAATGTATCCCTCAGGTCTGCTCCTCCATTTTGTTTGTTCCTGCAAAGAATATCCCAAGAGACTGGTACAAGTGATTAATGCCCTCCGCATGCCCTCATATGAAGTTTTCGCACAGATTTAACATACATTGGTAACTGAAACATGTGCATCCAATATGCTAAAACACTTAGAAGGACAGTGTTGATCAGTTGGGATTTTGTTGCGTAGGAAAGATTCCTACTACACCAAGGTTTTAACCTGCTTTTTAGTTTTTGACAACTCTCCATGTTCCA
Organism: Rubia yunnanensis; assembly: GCA_037428765.1. Taxonomy (NCBI): domain Eukaryota; kingdom Viridiplantae; phylum Streptophyta; class Magnoliopsida; order Gentianales; family Rubiaceae; genus Rubia; species Rubia yunnanensis. Next base: position 131,248,059 of record CM075061.1, read on the forward strand.
CCTTATACCCGAGAGAAGTAGTCCCAAGTAATGAACTGGTAAATCCCAATACTTCACCTCCAAAAAATCAAGCAAGCTTTGAGCCTCCATTGTATTGAGCTTGGAAAAAAAATATCTGTGACTTGGCAGGATTAATAGAAAGACCTACTGTGCTTTTAAATATACTCAGTACTTTCTGAATGCCTGTGATAAATTTCTCATTACCTTTCTAAAGATCATAAGATCATCAGCAATTAGCAGGCTCTGGATCTTAACCTTCTTGCATTTCATGTGATAGTCTATCTTTTTTTTTTATCAATGTAAGATATTAGTAGCCTTGAGAAATACTCCATTACAAGTACAAATAGGAGGGGAGAGACAGGGTCCCCCTTGCTTAAATTCTCTCTTAGAAACAATAGATTTTGTTAAACCTGCATTTAGTGCTATATCGAATGAACATTTCTCCAAACACCTTCTTAGCCAACTGATAAAAATCTCTTGCAGCTTCAAACTATACAACATATCAAACAAAAATATCCATTCCAGGCTGTCAAAAGCTTTTTGAAGATCAACTTTTAGCATACAACTTGAGACTTTAGTAAATTTCAAACTGTAGGTGTGCAGAACCTCTTGAGTGATCAAGATATTGTGAGAAATAGCTCTACCATGGACAAAGGCACTTTAATTCATAGATATCAAATAAGGTAAAACCGAGTTGAGTTTTGTAGTTATTACCTTAGTCATAATCTTATATATTATGGAGCAGCAGGATATTAGCATGTAGTCAGAGGGAGATTGTGGATTGTCTTTCTTGGGAGTAAAGAAATGAAAATTTTGCTAAAATCTCTGGGCATTGCATCCCCCTTGAAAAACCCATGGACTGCAGTTGTGACTTCCCTTCCAATTCTAGGCCAGGCGTTTTTTGAAAAATTGGCTTGTATAACCATCATAACCAAGACCCTTGCTTGGATTTATGCCTTGCGGTGTGCAGCATAAACCTCTTTTTAGAAATTGGTTTTTCTAGTTCCAATTGTTGGGAGAGGCTCGAAACTGGTCCTTTTGCTATCACCTGCTAATCCAGTTTCAGTATCATTGGGGAAGAGTACCCTGGTATTTTCTGAAAATGTTTCAGCAATAACTCTTCTACTTCATCCTTCCCTGTCACCACTTTATCACCACCCATCAGGCCCATTATGTGTTGATTGTACTGTCTAGCTTTAAGAAAATTATAGAAAAACCTGGAAGGTCTGTCTCCCTCTCTTAACCAATCACATTTTGTATTTTGAATCAAAATTAGACCTCAGCCTCATAGATCAGTGCTGCCTCAGACCTAACATTTTTCTCCTCCTCTTGTATCACCTGATCCCATGGATTTAACACCAGTGTTTGCTACAATTTGTTGAGCTTCTCAATGATTGTGTCTGACCTTCCCCTTATATCACTTAATCTTGTGTTGTTCAGGAGTCTCAGTGGCTGCTGCAATGTTCTTAAATGAGCTGATAACTGGTGCAAATTTTGCACTGTCTGTGTGTTCCAAACATCACAAATTATCCTCATAAAATTTTCTGTTGCTGTCCACATGTTGTAAAATATGAAAGGCCTCCTCCTTTTTTGTTTCCGATTATTGAACTGTACCATTAATGGCTTATGTTCTGAAATAGTCTCCGCTAGCATCACACATTTTTTCCTGGCAGTTTATCCACCCATTTCTAGTTGATCAGACTCCTATCAATTTTTGAGAGTATCCTCTGATCCCCAATCCTTCTATTACACTATGTAAAAATTGCCCCATATGTCTTCATCTCCACCAATATTAATTAATTATAATTGAAAATTAATTTCAAATCCAATGAACACTATCAGCGGATGTAGTGGTTGCCGGAGCTCGACATTTGTCGGAGGTGGTGTTTGTCGGTATTCATCGGTGTCTTCTCCGTTGGCTTTTCCATCTCTCTGGCGGCTTCTCCAATGTCCCCTAGCGGCATCACCAATCGTCCTAGCCTTGCTTCCCTGGTTGTCGTCCCCTAAACCTCACCCTGCTTCTCATTGGAAAATCCCAACGATGCCGAAGCCCCGCCCTACTTCTCCTCTCCCCACTCTCATTTTCTGACTCTATTTCCTAGCCTGCTATCATACTCTCCTTTTCCGACTCTCTTTTCATAGCCCACTGATAGTGACCGAGCCCAAATATTATAATGGGCTTGGATTAACCAGCCCAATTAGGTTATAGTTATATCATTCAATAGCGTATGTATAGGGTATTGAAGAGTTATAATTAATGTAAAATACTACTATAGCTGTATGGTATAAATACCAAGTACTTATTTATTTCTAGATTCATTCAATCTTGATATAGTACTTATATTCTTTGTTGACTTAAGCTTTGAAGGATTGACCCCTGAGATTACCCAAGGTCAGTTTCGTTGCAGGTTATAATCAAGGAGTTCGAGCATGCTGTCTATTCGGCTCTTTGGACTCATCAATTGGTGCCATCTGTGGGGACGATTGAGTCAGAGTTAAGTTCCTTGGTTTATGTATACGGTTACTCGAAGGAGTTAGAGATTGAGATTAAAAAGGACCAGATCCAACAACGAAGTTCAATCTAGGAGAACTGATATGGTCAATCCTCAGGAGTCGCAGGGTATCGATCTTGAAAAGGTTCGAGCACCAGTGGTCAAGTCGAGGACGATGCACATTTTGACTACTAAGCATGAGAGGATACAGATCTCAAGTGGGCCTAATCTGCAAGTTGTTAAAGTTTCTCTAATTGATGTAGCAGGGTCGTCATGACGTCTGGAGGTTAACATGGAGTAGAGAGTTAGGAATATCAAACCTGTCCAGAGCAGGTCAGCTGGTTCACGAGATGAAAGAGGTGGACGGTTCACAGTTCTTGTATGGAGGTGTATGAACAAACTATAGAAGGGAATCAGAACATGGGAATGATGGGTCACACCAGGATTTGACACAGGCGGCGCATGTCTTGGTTGCGGCGGGATATCGAGTTACCCCCCCTCAAGGGCTATCAGTATCTCGGGGGATGTAATATTGTTGATGCCTATAGAGATGACTATGGGGTTGGTATCTCAGCCCATGATGGAATATACCTACCCAGGATAGGTAGAAGAGGTGTTGCATGCATGGTCGCATCCTTCTTTCTTGGATTACTTGCAAGGAATGGTGTATTTGATGCCTCATTTAGTCTCGTTAACCTTGATAGTTACCCTTCCAGGGACTATGGCCGGGTATGAAATAATGATTTTGCTGGGGATTCGGGATATGGACATATAGGGTTATAGAGTGCAATACCAAATCAGGAGCCTTACAACCCTTATGAGCAATTACCAATATGTCCAAGGGTTATGGAACCTTGGGAAATTTTTGGGTATATAGGTACTCAGGATGTGTACCCAATGTAGTTTGGAGGAAATGAATGAGGGTTGAATCTAGTTAGAGGGCAGCAAGGATTGGCGACAGATGCTGGTGATTCATTGAAAAGGGAGTTAGACAGGTTGATTGGCCAAGTGGGCCAAGCAGATGGATCACCTTTCAGTTCAGTAATAACAGGGGTTTGGTGGCCAATATATGTAAAGCCACTGGAAGGACTTCCTATCTATAATGGTGAGTCAGATCCTCGAGAGTTCATTCAAATGTTCTTAAGTTTGATAAGCTCGAGGGATTTTGAGGACAGGTTAACGTGTAAGTTGGTTGGGAGTTATCTTCGAGGGAAAGCTCAAGAGTGGTTCAAAAAGCTACCAAGGGGTTCCTTGCACTCCTATAGAGACTTCAGTGGGGCTTTATTGAGTCAATATGCTCAAAAAAGGAAATTCACAAAGACCCCTTTGGAACTTTATCAGAATAAGCAGAAGTTGGGAGAAAGTACGTAACCTTTTACCACCGATATGTGGATAAAAGCTTGGGAGTAGTAGATACCATGGAGAATCAGGTAATTTAGGGATACTTGTTAGGGATGCAGGACTTGGAGCTATATAAGAAATTGAGAACAAATACCCCTCGGACATTGCAAAAACCTGAAGAGGTAGTGGAGCATTATTCGAGGGTAGAGGAGGCCACTAGAAAGAAGAGAAAAATCCTAGTGGGAAATCAAGAAAGAATGGTTACCCTCGAGGGAAGAAACTAATAGAAACAACAATGCCTAGTTTTGAAAGGTATACGCTCATGCTGCCAACTCATATAGGAAAGTCTCCTACGCAAATTATGAGCATACATAGAGGATTGTTTCGGCCACCTCCACCTATGCAGAACACACCAAATACTGTGAGGCGAGAATGGCAACAAACCTTTATTGCGATCATTAGAGAGATTATGACCATTAAACGGATGATTTGCATTATTAAGGATGGAGATTGAAAGGTGTGAAAGAGAAGGATGGCTCTGAGGCCCCAGACCTCAAAATAATTATGCAAGACCCTAAGTCCTAGGAACAATCGGAGAGTATGACAACTGTTCAGGAGGAACTATTAGAATAGTGAAGGTAGAGGAGACAGGAGACCTTGTGATCAGGGGATTCGAGATAGGGGACGGGAAGGAAGAGAGGAAAGGCTACAGAAACAACGTATGGGAAATCATGGAAATAGGAATGGTGATAATCAGCCAATTCGCAGGATGATCAACGTGATCAATGGAATCGTAGGGACGAGGTCTTTGAATGCTGTCATGAAAGCAGAAGCAGCAAAGGTTCTTGCAGGAGAAATACTCCATTAGGGTTTTTGGCAAGATAAGACTATGACATTTTCCGAGGCTGATGCAGTTCCAGATCAAACTCCACACGCGGATCCCATGGTAGTCACGGCGGTGATTGGGACCTCTTTAGTGAAGAGGGTTTCATTGATGACGGAAGTGGAGTGGAAGTAATGTTTGTTGATTTCTTTGATCAGTTAGATATATGACATGGTAATTTGAAGAAGTAAACCTCACCTTTGTCCAACTTTACAGGGAACCCCATATTTCCTTTGGGGGAAATAACCCTGTCAATTTTAGTATCTAGTGGTGATAGAGGGGTAACGATAGATTTCAATTTTGTAGTCATCGGTGCCCACTCCCCCTATTTTGTGATTCTTGGAAGACCATGGCTGTGCCAGGCTCAAGCATTCTGGTCACCTTATCATCTAATAATGAAGTTCCCAACCGATAGGAGGATAGCTTCCATTCGAGGAGATCAAACTATGGAAAAAAGTTACAACCTTACGGCAGTGAAAGAGGCATGGAAATAGAGAAATGTGGCTTCGTTACATGGAGAGATTGACCTAGCGGATATGGCACAAGTTCCCATTTGAGATATCTGGATGATGGATGTTGGAAAGTTGATGCATGAGAGCATTATGGAAAGATTGAGCAAATTGTTGGAGAAATGCGGTGATATCTTTTCTTGGAATACTTCTGACCTCACGGGGGTACCCTCAAATTTGGCAGTACATAGATTGAATATCAATCCTTCCATAAAGCCAGTTAAGCGGAAGAGAATAATGTTCGCCCCTGAAAGGGTTGAAGCCATTAAGGAGGAAGTAGAGAGGTTGTTGGAGGCAGATGTCATCGACGAGGTGTTTTATCCAAAATGGTTAGCTAACCCAATTATTGTGCCACAACACGATGGAACTTGGCGGATGTGCATAGATTTTAACGATCTGAACAGATGATGCCCCAAGGATAGTTACCTATTTCCACCGATTGATAAGTTGGTGGAATCTACTGTTGGATATCATATTTTGGCCTTCTTTGACATTCACAAAGCATACTATTAGATACTGATGGTGGAGGAAGACAACAAAAAGACATTTTTAGCACTGATATAGGTATTTATTGCTATAAGAAAATGCCATTTGGACTCAAGAATGCTGGGTAACTTAGCAACGCTTGGTTGATAAGCTATTTAAAAGGATGATGTGCCCATTTTATATGGTTATATTAGGTCTTTTAGGATTCATTTTTGTACACTTTTGTGATCTAAATGTGGCATTTTGCCTTGAAATTCTCTAGGGAGAGTTAAAATTAACTTTTACACTTTTATTACTTTTCTAGAGGATTTTGTGTGACAAGGCAATTTTTTTGAAGACTTTGAAGAATACCTTTGAAGATTTTAAGACTTGCATCTGAGCTTTTGAAGACTTGAAGAATTGAAGATAAGTGAAGTGAAGGGGAGGACTTGAAACAAAAAGAAGAATGAAATCAAGATGCTGAAACTTGGCTCGGTCACGACTAGCGATGAATTGGTCACGAGTCGTGACGGATGGGTGGCCAGAAACTTTCTTACTTTTTTGTACTATAAATACTAAACCATATCCTCTCCTTTGAACCTCTCATTCTGCCTGCAATTTTCTGGGTTTCAAAACCCTAGTTTTCCTTTATTTCTTTTCTTAGTTTTTGTAGGTTAAAAATGTATTTTCATTATCTAGGTTAGTTTTTACTTGGGAGCAATTGATTGAAGCTTCCATATCTATGTAGTAAAAACTTCTATTTCACTCTTTCTTGAAGCATTTGTTATTTAGCATTCATGTGTTTTAATATGATGTTTTACTTCATTTATATCATTGGTTGTTTGAGAATAGGAAGTGTTTGTATGATTGACATGTTAGGGTGTTAGGAAAGTTTCAAATTTCTTAACTCGTTTGGCATGAAAATCAAGAACATGGACTTAGAACTTCTAGTGTATAATGTGTTGTAATTCTTGCTAGATAAGTTTGTTAATGTTGATTGTTCTTAGATTTATCCTATAGATGCAATGAAATGTTGAATATTGAATGTGGTTTGTTCTCGGTTTAGCCTAATGAATGCTATGTTTAGTTAAATGGCTATGTCTTTGGTAGAAGGTTTGTTGTTATCAAATCTATGGTTCTTCATGTATAATGTCATTGATGAAATACCTTTATGGTGTGGTTTTCCTAAAGTTATTATCAATAAGGTTTGCAAATGGTCATTGTTTGTCTTTGTGAATTACTATTAAGAAGAAATGAATATTGATCTTCAATTGGGAAGTTTGGCATTCCCCACATTTTACAATGTGATAGAATGAGTGAATTGTTCAATGATCTACATTAGGTTTGGAAGTGGATATCAATTTCCCCCAAGGCTTTATCTTTTGTAGTTTTTATCCCTTTTCTTAGTTGGTATGATGATTAGCATAGTTACTTGACTTTGCTAGTTATCTTGTCTTTTAATTCCATAGCTTGGGACCAAAACCAACCAACCCCCCCCCCCCCTTTACTTTTTTTTATATACCTATATATCTACTTCTAATCTAATATCAACCTTATATGTTTAAACGCTTAAGAAAATCCCTCTTCTTTGTGGACGACCCCGACTTGCCATTATTTACTTAGTTGTAGATAGGAAGCATTAAGAGCTTATAAATTTAACTTTGAGAGGTACGACGATGGCTCCCAAATTTTGGCTCCGCTTATAAATTTATAAAAAGGGCCTTTTTTTATAAGTGTTTGGGCATATTTAGTTGCATATTAGCTAGTTGTTTTAATTTTCCACTCCTTGGTGGTTGTTTTTGTCCGGAGTAGGTATTTCTTGAGCTCTTGGTGAATTTTTTTTGAGAATCCTTGCAATATGATTTTGGACTTCTGAAAAATAAAAAAAAAATTAAATGGAGCATCTCACCTTAAGGGAACTTGTGATGAGAAGAGAAGCTCAACAAGCAAGGTTTTGTAGGATGTGTCATTCCAACCATCCTACCGAGTCTTTCTATTTGTTGAGAGAGGAGCGCTATGAGGAGCAAAGAACCCTTGGTTTCCAAAACCAAGGGTATTATAAAGAGTGCTACCAAGAGGTAGGAGATGTTGATTTTCAAGGGCAAGAAGCTCAATCCGGAGTGGAGTGGTAATCTGGATTGGTGGTGTGAGAATGAGCCAGAAAATAAACAATACGAGTAAAATAATTGACCATCACCCTCTTATACCATACCCCAAAACCAAGCCCAACAAGGATGTTCAAGTTTGACACGTGAGGAAGTCATGAATGCAATAGAAAACTTGGACAACTTGGCTAGTGAGGAACCAGACACTCGGTTCTCCTCTAGTGTTGAGGCTATTGAGGGGCATGCGAGGAGTATATTATAAACGTTGGCCCAAATTGAAGCTCTTGATTACAAAAATACAACATCCCAAGTCGAACTTGAGGATTTCGTGAGTGAGGTCACCATGGGAAATGAGCTTGAGTTCGAAGGGGATGAGGAGTTGGTTGTTGAGGATGAAAAAATGAAGGAATAGGTGATTGTGCTACATTCATTAGCATCGTCACCCCTACCCCAACCTAGTGAACCAACTTTACCATTTTCAAAAGTTTTGAGGGGGTCAAGAGAGGAGCCAAAAGACTATCCCAAGCCTCCTAACCACCCAACTCCCTTTAAACCATCTCCACCTCCACAAAACTTTCCTCTTGAAATTTTTGTACCCCCACCTCTCTAATTTTGGATGCTCATGGTGAAGGGGTTCAAGCCTTCACCATATGGATAACATTAGGGGTGTGCCGATGCCCTTAAATATATAGAGCTATGTCGTGCAGATGACGTAAATAAATTCGGCCTTTGTTTTTGTTTTTGTTGTTTAGTTTTTGTTATTTTGTCTTGTTATTTTTACGGTGTATTTTTCTGTGATTTTGTAGCAAAGTGAAGCACATTGCATTAGAGGAGATGAAGGAATGAGAACCATGAGAAAGGGAAGAAAGCTTGGAAAGTTGGCAAAAAAAATTCTTTTTAAGTGCTGGGAAACCTTATCTGTCACGAGTTACGATGAATAGGGGGGCCAAAATGAACTCCCAGCACCAGCTTTTCATGAGTCGCGACATGGGCATCGCGAGTCGCAATAGAATCAAAACAATTTCTGTAAGAACTGAACTCACATAGAATCAGAACAATTCCTACCTTAGAGCAAAGCATAGGGAGAACTAGGCCATTATTGAGGCTTCCTATAGAGATAAGGAAAAAGCCAAGAGGGAAAATGCCGAGCTACATTAGACTTATACATTGATGGCTAATAGTCTTTGAGCGTACAGGCTTCGAGTTGGACTGTCGACATGCCCTTAATTGATGATTTTGAAGAATTTCTCCAAGATACCATCAATATCATGGAGAGAAAACATATCACATGGTATCCCAATTGCGAGATGCTTATGAAGATGCTAAGGGGTGGCTAAAGGACTTAAGGACAAAGAAGAATATGAGTAGGGCTTCGAGCTCCCAAGTTGCTCCGGGAAGGAATGGAGCTCCAAACCTCGGGGAAAGTTGTTCTTCCAAAGCGTCCTGCAGAAGAGAAAGTTCCATCTTTAGCCATCCACAAAGGGTCCCTACCTCGCAGCCTGATCCCTCTTCAGTAGAAGCCCCTGGGTCCCAATCTAGACATCCCAATCCTCTGCTTTCGAGGACTGACCCTTCAAGTAATCAAGTGGGTGCCTCCATTCGAGGGAGGAGGCTCCTTGCTTCCTCCAAAGGGCCATTCTCCGGAAGAGGAAGCCCCATTGCTGGCGGTAGGGGTCGGGTCATTCCTCCCAACTTGAAAGGTGTTGGAGACATTCTGTTGGTGAGAAGACCCCAAAGTTCCAACCGTGGGTCTTCGAACCCTGGTCAAGGACCAGAAGCTAGGGACTAGGAGGGATAGTCTTCCCTTAAGCTATATTGTAGATAGTTGTTGTAACTCCTTATACTTTACTTGTACACCATTATGGCCTTGTATTATTGACATAATGATTTTTGCTCCTTGTTATTTTCAGAGTATTTTTCGTGAAAGGTAATAAACCTTCTAACCAAGTTGAGTTTTTCAACTTGTTTTTCTTCCAACTGTTTGTTCGATGGGTTGTGTTAACCCTTCAAACGTTTTACAAGGTCTATGCCTTGAGCGCTTGATGTGCTTTAAGGGGATATCAACCCTCGCTTGTTCGATGTGTTGTGTTGGCCCTTCGAATGTTTTACAAGGTCAGTGCCTTGGGCACTTGATGCGCGTTCAATGGGCTTAGCCCTTCGAATACATATTACTTCAATTTGAGGAGAATGCACTTGATGCGCGTTCGATGGGCTTTGTTTTCTCTTCGAACATTTATTAGTTCGATATGAGGATAATGGCGCTTGATGCGCATTCGATGGGCTGTGTTGGCTCTTCGAAGATACAATACATCGATTTGAGGAGAATGGCACTTGATGCATAGTTTATGGGCTTTGTTGGCCATTCGAACCCATGTTACTCCAATTTGAGGAGAATGGCGCTTGATAAACGTTCGATGGGCTTTGTTAGCCCTTCGAACATATGTTACTCCAATTTGAGGAGAATGGGGAACTTTTGTTTCCCTGTGGGAACGTGTGTTTTAATTCTTAGGAATAAGGATCGATCATAAGAAACACACTTCCTTATAAAATCAACAAAAATAGAGGAACCCTATCAACTTACAACTCTATTTTGTCGAGAGTGTCCTCCAACCAAAGGCTACTTTGAGGCGGGCCCTTTTTCGGCCTCACCAAGTCAATTGGGATTTAGGGGAATAATACCTCCTAAGGTTAGAAACGTTCCATCTGTGCGGAATTAGTTCACCTTGGGGGGTTTCTAGCACGTAACTGCCTCTCGGGCCGACTTTAATGGCTCGGTAAGGTCTCTCCCAGTTTGCTGATAGCTTATACTCTAGCTCTCTTTGGCTCTTCTCATTTCTACTCATTACGAGGTCTCATGGGGGAAAATGAACTTTTCGGACCCTCCGGTTATGGTACCGCTTAACCCTTTCCTTGACCCTTGCTTCATGAAGGATGCCTTTTTTTCTTTGAGAAGGTCCTAGTCCAAACGGTGATGCTCATCATTGACCTCCTATTTTTCATTGGTTATGGCAACCTTTGAAAGGTGGGAAGCTTTATCTCCGTAGGAATGACCGCCTCTGAACCATTGACCAGGCCATATGGGGTTTCGTCAGTGGTAGATTACTCAATTTTTCAAAATCACCAAAGTACGCTTGGCAACTCACTATCCAGTTCCCGCCAGCCCCTTTGAGCCTCGATCAGATGTCGTTGACAAGTGTTTGATTTGCGACCTCCACCTGCCCATTGGCTTGGAGGTAGTAAACGCTGGTGACCCTTTGACGAATCTTGTATTCCTTACACTAACTTTTGAATGGGTCATTGATGATTTTGGCACCATTGTTAGTTATGACTGTTTGAGGGATCCCAAAATGGAAAATGATATTCTTCCAGCAAAATCCAATCAACGCTTTCCCTTTTACGCCGGTTAGGGACCTGGCCTCGACCCACTTAGTAAAGTAGTCTACAGCCTTAATCAGGTATCGAAAGTGGCCCGGGGCCTCTGAGAAAGGACCCACCAGATCGATTCCCCATTTATCGAATTCTAGGAACTATTAATGTTCATCAAATCTTTTTAGAGGATATGTGTGATTGGCTCATGCGTTTGGAACTGGTGGATGGCCTGGATGTGCTTGTTTACCTCATTGAACATCTTCGACCAATAATATCCAGCCAGAAAGAGCTTCTTAGCTATTGAAAATCCCCTTGATTACTTCCGCAAACCCTTTCATGGGTTTTGTAGATCAAGTAGCCAGCTTCATAGGGGGCTACAGATCAAAGAAGCAGTTGGAGGTGGCCATGGCAATAAAGAACATCTTCATGGATCACATATTTAGGTGCCTTTAGCCTAAATTTCCTTGCTTTGATGATATCTTCCGGAAGGGTACCATCTCAAAGGTAGCTAATAATGGGTGTTATCCACGACTTATGTTCTTCCACCAACATCACTGTTGTTTCTTCTTCGAAGCTATGCTTACTCTCGTTTCCACCATCAAGTGCCCTTAGGATTGCAAGTCAAGGTCTGTCGAGGCCAATTTTCTCAGGGCATCTGCCTTGTGTTTTTTCTCTTGAGGGACTTGAGTAAGGGTATAATGGTGGAAATGTTCGAGGAGGGGCTTCACTACTTCCAAGTAACGTTGCAAGCTTCTTTCCCTAGCCTCATATTCCCTTTTGACTTGAAGGACCGCGATTTGGGAATATGAGGCCATTGATCAATGTTTCATATTCCCAAGTCTTTGACTGTTCGAAGGCCATTGATCAATGTTTCATATTCCGCTTTGTTGTTCATAGCCTCGAAGTCAAAGTGTAGGGTATAGGGATAATCTTCTGTTAGGGGCTCGTGAGTAAGACTCCAGCCCCACTGCCTCCAGAGTGAGATGATCCATCAACGTACAACTGCCATGTCTCTTTGGATTCTTTTTTCATCATCAACTACTATTGGTTTTGTAGTTTCCACAATGAAGTCCGCTAATGCTTGGCCTTTGATGACTGCTCTTCGGTGGAGCTGGATGTCATGCTCTCCTAGTTCGATTGCCCATTTCATCATCCATCCCGACGCCTCTTGCTTTAGAAGCACCTACCTAATTGGATAGCTGGTGAGCAAGATAATCTTGTGACTTTGGAAGTACGGTCAGAGGTATCACACCGCATAGACTAGGGCCAATATTAGCTTTTCGAGGGCAGTGTATCGAGTCTCTGGACCATGCAATGCCCTACTTATGAAGTAAATTGAGTATTGGGCTTTGGCATTTTCCTTTACCAAAATAGCGCTTATTGTTAAAGGGGAAGCAGAGATGTATAAGTACAAATATTCCCTCTTGTCTCATTTCATCAGGGTGGGTAAGCTTCGTAAGTGGTTCTTTAACTCTCAAAAAGCATTATCGCACTCTTGTGTCCATTTAAATTTTTAGGCTTTTCAAAGGACATCAAATAATGGCAAATGTTTTTTGGCCTCCTTCGAAAGACATCGACTGAGCGCTGCTAACAATCCCATTAGCCTTAGAACATATTTGACCATTTGTGGGGGCCTCATGTTGATCAATGCTTTGATTTTCTAGCGATTGACATCGATCCCCCCTCTGAAACCATGAACCCCGAGAATTTACTAGCTCCGGCTCCAATTACGCATTTCGTTAGGTTTAGCTTTAAATTGGCTTCTCTGAGCCTCTAGAAGGCTTTTTCTAGTTCTAGTAAGAACTGGTTGAAGCCTCTACTTTTGACCACTATATCGTCAACATATATTTTAATGTTTCTGCCAATCTATTTTTTGAAGAGCTTGTCAACCAGCCTTTGGTAGGTGGCCCCCTTGCATTCTTTAAGCATAATGGCATCTTCTTCCAGCAAATTGTCCCCATATATGTTTCGAAGGATGTTTTATGCTTATCTTCCTCCACCATGAGTATCTAGTGGTAGCCGTTATGAGCATAAAAAAGGGCTAGCACCTCATTTCCTGCTATAGCTTTGACCAACACATCAATGGATGGTTGGGGATAGCTATACTTAGGGCAACATTTGTTAATACCTGTGAAGTCTATGCACATTCTCCAAGCCCCATTGGGTTTAGGAACCATCATTGGATTTGCTATCCATTTGGGGTAGAATACCTCTTTCATAACCGCAGCTTGAAGTAGTTTTTGAATATAGCTTTGGCCCTTTCGGAGTGAACGATCTCCGCTTTTGCTTGATTGGATTTTGGGAGGGGTCCATGTTTAGCCTATGAACCATCAAATGTTTTGGCACCACTATGAGGTAGAAGGTGTCCCATGAGAACACATCAACATAGTCATCCAGGAGGTCCTTCAGCTTCTATCTCGTTGCGAGTGGTATCATTTTTCCCATGGGCACTATCTTTTTTCTCAAACGACCATTGACTCCAGTTTGATTTCTCCTTTGACCAAAGCCACCATGTTCTCCTTTTTAGCTTCATTCAAAGCTAAAGCCAAAAAGCTACTAGTCGTGGGCTGGTCTCCCTTATAACTGCTATCCCCATCTTGGTGGGGAATTTCATTGTTAAATGATAGGAGGAGCTATAAGGCTCGTGCCTGGCACATCCAGGGTTTTTCGAGTATCACGTTGTAGGGGGATATAACATCAATCACTGTGAAGCTATAGTTGATTATGACTTCCTTGTCTCCATTGGCTACTTTAACCGGGAAGGTTACGACCCCCAGGGGAAGCACCATTTTCCCAGTGAAGCTGGACAAGAGAGAGGTTGTTCTCCTCAAACTTTCATGTCTGAGCCCTAGTTGATCGAAGCAGTTGGAAAACATTACTTCCACACCAATGCTATCATCATTGACCATCCTTTTGACATAGCAAACTTTAATGGTTGCATGGATAATCATTTGGTATGTATAGGGGGTTCAGCTTGGCACTGGGTCAACATCTGAGAAGGTGATTGCTTCTTCTGGTTGAAACAGCTTCTGGAAGGGTTCTCCGAGGGGCACATACTGGGATTAGGATTTGATGATGGTGTTCAAAGCTTGGTAACCTACAACTTCATTGATGAAGTTGATCACTCGATTTGCCTCGTCCCTTTGATTTCTATCTGGCTGAGCCTCGGCATTGGACCAGATGCCTACCTGGTTTCCAGCTTGTTCTCCGTCATTTGTATACTATTCTCTACCACCTCGATTGGCTTTTTCCTTGCCTTTTCAATGGCATTTTACAAGTCTCCTGGAGAAGGCTTTGCCTCTCGGTCTTTCGGTGCAGTCTGGGAGAAAGCCTTCTCTTGCACATTTTTTGACTTCCTACTTCATGTGGGTGTATCCATTCGTATCGTAGCTCGTTCTTTGTGATAGTCACAAAATTTGGACAAATCTCTTTTTCCGAGGTAGGTGCTTCATGGAGAGGGAGTCTCAAACAACCCCTTGTGGATGTAGTGTATTTCCATCAGGAACTTGGTTAAGGGAACATAGCCCTCGAAAGGTCGGGCCTCTATGACCTTGATTGGAGGTTTTAGGCCCATTTCCACCCCATATGTCCCCCTCCCACTTCCATTTCGTGGCTATTTTGATATTTAAATACTGTTCCACGATTACTTATAGTTGTTTCATGGTTTCTAGTTTTTTTAAGCCTTTTTTTTGTACAAGTTGAGGTTAGACATCCCATTCATATAGCCGAGAATCACACCATCCTTGGTTTGATTGATCACACTGAGCCTCTTCGTCCACATATCGATGATAGAACACCTTCATCGATTCACCCAGCCTCTACTTATTCTAGTAGAGCTCAATCAGGGTTTTCATAAACCTTTTCCTTTGGAAGAATTGTTCTAATAGGGCCCTTCCAAAGTCTCTATACCAGTGTAACAACCCCCTGTCCAGCTTGTTAAACCATTCTTATAACTTTCCTCGAATGTAGCTTTCGACCAGCTTGCATGCCAGCTATTTGTTCAAGTTTCTCAAATTCAACAGACTGAGGAAGGTCTGTCTGAACTCTCGAGGATCCGAATCTCCATTGTACATGGGGAGCCCTTCAAATGGCTTCACGTCACTGGGCCATCGGATGGCCACTATTGCAGGCCTGAAAGAGAGGCCACTACCTAGTCCGAAGGCCTAATACACTTGTCGTGCTCTGTCATCAAGGCATCGCTCGATCCCCCTCCCATCCATAGATCTCCGTACTAACTCGGCCAGAATGGAGCATCAAAACTGGGATCTGGTTCGAAGCCATATACCTTAAATATGGAACCCCTATCACCGAGTTGAAATACAGCTCTGGCAGTAAGGATTGTAGGTGAGGACCTCCGGTCGGGGCCCTGAGTACATCTGGTTCTCAAAACCCAAAAAAGCCATATTGGCCCAGTTGTCAAATAAGGAAGCATCGAGATGGGCATGGAGTATACCAATATTGGTGCCATGCTTGGAATGTTGGTTGGGGCCGTGTTTGGGCCCCAAGGTTTGCTTGATAAGATACTTCTTGGGGGGTATGCAACTGGATCCTCGGCTGCACTACCAGGGGCATCAAGGGTGGGGGCCCCGGCTGTTGCTTGATCATCCTCTGGTAGAGCATTGGAGGCTCTACCTGATAGCCATCCCATGAGAGGGCCTGAGTCCATAGCGCTAAGTTTTGCTGTAACGGGGGGAACGTTTTGTTCGTGCCTCTCGTCACCCGAGCAGCCCCTTTCGTAGCTTTTGTTTATGAATCCACTGTAGCCTCCGTAAACTGTGATTCCTCCTCCCTGGGTTAGTGTGCCTGGATTTGTGTAGTAGGGGATTCATTACTTCCTACCCAAGGCTCAACGCTGGCCTCCATGGTTCTTGGATATACGTCAGCTTCTATTCGAGAAGCTTTTGGACTTGTATTTCTGGGATCTGGCTTTGGTCAAGTTATGGAGGCTTGTTACTGGTACTGGAAGGGGTAAGGTTCGATTTCATATTGGGCCTATGCCTTCTCCTTCTCCGGTAGAGGATTGTACTTCTTTGTCGGTGCCTAAAGCCTTGGCTTTTAGCCTCTCACTCCTATGTAAGGAGCTTACCGTAGATGTGGACATAAACAACAAAGAAAATGCAGATCTTGACTAACGGTCCTACTGGGCATGCCAACTTGATGCACCCCAATTTACCACCACCGTAGGTGGCCTGAATCTGCAAGACAAAGCCCCTGGAGGTTTCTAGGGGGATGAGGCTCTGACTGCCAAGTAAGCAAATAGATTTACAAGAGAGTAATTAGGAATGAATACTTAAGTGTTTAGGGTTACCTTTAGCCTCTATACAGATAGCCAAGTATGGCAACTATTTTTTTTGCTTGTGGAGCAAGTAATCCAACCTTGGTCCGACTTAATGGTCATTATCCAAAGGGCACCGCAATGGACCGGCGGTCGGCCGTATTAGGTGCTTAGGCCCATACAGATTTACACATTACCACATGGTCAGGTAGAAGTAACTAATGTAGTGAATGCTATCAGAGCCAGGCTTGAGGGGGCTAGAGGAAACTGGATATGCGAGATACCTAGTGTTTTATGGGCTTATCGGACGACTAAGTGTTTTACCGCTGGTGAAACACCATATAGCTTGGTATATGGCTCGAAAGTAGTAATTCCCACTAAAATAGGAGTTCTATGTCTGGAAGCTATGGAAGAGACAACCAATGAGGAGAATCATTGCTTGGACCTTGACATGGTGGATGAAAGGAAAGAATTTACATCCCTTCATAAAGCCAGGATGAAAGAGAGAGTCAAACATTATCATGATAGAAGGGTTAAGAAAGTGTTATTTAGCCCGGGATATTTGGTGCTGAGAAAAAATTGCAAGAGTCGATGTGAACCCGAAGGAAAATTGGCTGCTAACTGGGAAGGACCATACAAAGTGGTGGAAGCACGCCCAGGAGGTAGCTATATCCTCGAGACTATGGATGGAGTTTGGGTGCCCAGGAGGTGGAATATTGGCAATTTGAGGAAGTATTACCAGCTTTGAAGACATGAGTGATATGCTGATACGTGGCACACCATGTAATAATTCCAGCTTTGCCTGATAATTAAGTGATATATTGATAAGCGGCACTCCATGTATTGATTCCAGTTTTAGGTAATGATTGAGTGATATGCTGATAAGTGGCACCCCATGTCGTAATTCCTGCCCTGGTTGATGAGTGAATGATATGCTGATAAACGGTACTTGTAGCATAATTTTATCTTACATGTTGAATGATATGATTAGTGGAGAATGTTGATAAGCTACCCAAATCCCATTTGGGGCTGATAGGCCATTTAACCATTATTTTGTTTTGAAAAGCAATATGACATATTTGATCTGTAAACCACTTGATCCCACTTAGGTCACACAGGCTATTTGTTTAAATATTCCTTGCTGATAAGCAATATAATTTACATGATTCTAAACCATTCGATTCTGCCAAGGCCTGATGAACTATTTAGTTGTAACCTTTGCTGATGAGCTAATAAGCAATCCAGCTTATGTTGACACTCATAATCTACTCAAATCCTATCGATAAATTAACATTGATTATATAGAGATGATAAAATTAATACTATAAGATATACATGATACCTTGAATCATGGGTATACATTACAAATACAATTATAGTATAAAAAACTTAGGAATAAACATGAAGAGAATCCATCTACCCAATTTATGAGGGCCATCGCTCCCAATCTTACTTCTAATTGCTCAAGTTTTTCCATCTTAATACTAGCTGCACTGCTGAGGTCTTTAATCTGTTCCTATTCAAGATACTTAGATAGATTTAATGTTGTCTTCAGTTGAAAACATCTTGATATATGATTATTTTCCACGTCCCTTAATTGAGGATTCTCACATCTACGGCATATGTTTGAGGGCTGTTTAGTAACATTGCTCAAAGATCCACAATCAACTCTTTTAGTTCCCGATTTCATTGAAATAAGAATCTTCACCCTCTATAAGGGGGGGGGGTGAGTGTCGGATCGCAATTCTTATAGCCACTCTAAGATAGCGTTATAGGCTTCTCATTGACGATTAGTTCTTATCTCTTATACCTTGCGATCCACGATCCAATGGTAGGATGCCCTAAGCAGAAATCTAGGTAGGAATTGATTATCTATTAATGTAGGACCAATGACACTATGGTACAGGCAATGAGCTCGAAGGCTCCTATTGTAAAAAGAATCATATCCTCCAATTATTTGATCTTTAGCTTTGAGGCTTCATCTTCTCCTAAGAGTCGAGTATTCTCAAAAAGGAGGCAATCAATTAAGGAGGGATCTTCACTGGAAGGTGTATCCTTTGATGTTAGAGCTTCCTCCTACCTTGCGATTTCACCTAAGGCTACCTAGTGGAGATGCACCACCTTCGCCAATTGGGACCTAAACATATATGTTTCACTCCAGCTAACTATCAACTGGCAGCCTGTTGGCATCAGTAAAGCATCTTTTTAAGGATCCAAACTGGCTATTTATATGATGTACTATCTCTTGATAATCCCGTTCAGCAGGATCGCAGTCCTCAACAACCTTGAGAGGTACTACCCCATTGTATTTTTTTATTTCAAAATTTCTTATTAAGTCCTTAAAAGTGGATGCTCACCAGACATCCATAATTTCAACTCCTCCTCAAGTTAACAATTCATATTGCGTAAGGAGTTTCTTTCTTCATTACATTTAGAACGATCCAACATTGCCTTCATTAAATGCTCGCTAGTTTCATTCAGCTCTACTCGAGTATTGGATAGTTCCTTTTAAATGCATTTCAGCTGCCTTATCAGTGATTTACACTACGAGGGAAAAAATTAATGGGGAAGCAGTTAGTAATTAGAACATTCTTTTCATCAAAAAGAGTAAAGTTACACGAGGAGGCCAAAATAGGAAAATATTACATTTTGTTCCCTACCCTATTGGCATCCTCGGTGGTGGTTTGAACCTGGACTCACGGGTTTCTCCTCTGAAGTTGGGTGCTGAATTGCACTAACGGCTACTTTCTCAGGGGTGAGAGCTCAAATCCCCTCAACTGTATGAAAGCACCGGCTGGACTTCAGGTAGTTCAGCAAGGAAAAACACAAGCCCCATTTTTAAACTACTTCATCCCATTTTGTATCCAAAGTATCCACGAGATTAGGATGGATGAAGGACTCCAGGAATTGGATATCATCCCTGGACAAGGAAGGCACCAACTTAGATTTGAATTTTTCCTCGATCAGGAAGCTACAACCAAGCTTCTTCACCAATTGAAGGAGCTCGGCGAAGAAATTGAACGACTCAGTGCTATTCATCAGATTCTCTTTGAAAGCCTCAAACAGAAAGACCAGAGCATTAGGATCTTCAGCTACCCTTCCCCTTTGTTTGAGGGCCTCATTGAGGATGTCTTTCCTTTTCTCAGCCTCGAGCTCTGAATTCTTCTCTTTCTCAGCTTCAAGTGCCTTTACCAGTTCAACACATGTAAGGTCATTTTGTTTAACGCGCTCGTGCCGTTAGTCGTGATTATAATTTAGTGCTTGCAAGAGAGAAACTAAGCCTCGGGTCAGTTGACCAAGTTGTTGAGGCACCTATTATAGTAGAGCAATTAGGAAAACTGATTTCAAAGATAAGGAACTCAAAAATTACCTGAAATTTACCAGGAGGGGGAAAAAGAAACAGAAGGTAACCTAAGGATTACTGGCAAAGGTCTCGAGGACCTGCAAGAGGGTTCAAAGAGGAAGTTTGTTGGTTAGCTTGTTGAGGGATACAGGGGATCCGACCACTATTATCGTCGACTTTTTGGCACTGATTCCACCAGAAGAGATGTTTGCACCCAACCTCTTATCCTGGGCGGTCTTTCCAACATCCACCAGAGGAATAATGGATGTCTTATTCGAGTTGGTAGAAAGGCTATCCTTCTGGCCATCCCTCTTTGGAGCTAGAGCTGAACCAAGGCCCAGTGAGAAAATCAGGAAAATGAGGTTAGAAATAAAATACCAAAAAAAGAAGAAGAAAAACCTCAAAATGAAGCAACAAACTCATTATAATTAACACCTTCGGAGACTTCCGAGGGTCCAAAATCACTAGGAGGGGTCTCAAGAGGGGGCTCCTGAGATGGGTCTTCAAGGACTCTTTTTTGCTTGTTGCTATTCTTTTGTAGTTTTTTATACACAAACTTTTTGTAAATCTCAGGTGACCAAATAAAACCGCCAATGGTTCTATAAGGATTGAAAAAAAAAACTGTAATTGAGGGATGTGGACAGAAGGTGTCTCCTATCATTCTCAAGATGGTCAGGATAAGAGTATTCCCCAACTTTCGAGGACACAACCTGTATATTCGAATTCCATTGAGGAAACCTATATCTTCTGCAGTCAAAAGTATTTCCCTTTCTCCAATTTCTCCATTTACCTGAATGAGAGGGAACAACAAAAATTTTATGATGCATTTCTCTGCTAATGAAAGTGATAATGCTCTTCACTGACCTACCACTTTAGAACACACTATACAATGAACGAAGTAGTTTATACATTGTCTCAATTACAAATTAATGGCATCTCATCAAAAGTATCATAATAATCACTAGAACATTGGGATGAATTTGTGCTGGGCTAACCTGAAATTCCTCAAGGAGTTTAGAGAATAAGGGAGAGAATGGGAAGCAAAGCCTTGTACGGAGCTGTCTGAGGAAGATGGCTGACCTTATTTCGGGAAGGTTATTAACAGATTCACCTTCTCTGAAAGGTTGGAAATCCACATCAAGGGGTATCCTTTGGCCCTAGGGGATTGAAGATAAGATTTTTGAGATAGTCTTCCGTGCCTTCGAGGTTGGGGGTTCATTGGCAGAGGTCTCAACTTCATCTCCTCGAGATACTTCTTTCTCCCCTTAAGATAGTTCTTCTCCCTATCCAGACTCTCATTCTTCCTCCCCTTCTTAAGGGGGTATATCTACTGGAGAATAAAATCTAATTTTACTAGAAGTAGGAGACCTCCTTACATGTGGTTTACCCATGCCCGGAGGCCAAGCTTTGGTGCATCCTTAAGGAGGCATGTCTACTATGGGCCAACCATCCGGGTTATAATAAGTCCAGCCAAAAGCATCATCCTCCATACCAGAATCATGATGCGACTAATCAGAATTGCTAGGCTCAGAACTAAAGTTCATCCCTCCAAGTGAATTACCTATTCATTGTCTAACCTAGCCTTGTCGGAAAGTCCCCCCTCTCAGTAGATCTCTCACCAAAAATAGCCATTAAATAAAATAAACAAAGGAAATGAAATGAAAGAGGGAAAATGGTAGGACTTGCTGGTTTTAGAAAAGGAAATGATAAAGGTAGAGGTGGTGACAGGAGGAGAAATGAAAAGAGCTCTAAGAGATAGCCTCTTCTACAAAGGTACTTGCAAATAAAGTGAATGGGAGTTGAAGAGACATAGAGTAGTTAATAAGCCCAAAACGGTGGTAAAGATAACAATGAATATGAAAAACTGAAAATTTTGAAAAGAATTGAGAATATTTTCATACCTTTTCAGAATATGCCCCCTTGGATGCGCCAACACATGTAGTTAGCATATATATGAGGCTCTTGGTATTCTGAGAGGGTTCAAGAAGAAAATTGGGTACCAGCTCGAGACTCAAGATGGTACATGAATAACTTTACCTCGAACGCTAATAAATTGAGATTCTCAAATTATCATTGGAGAGTGTTCTTATTATCTCAAAACTTTATAGTCTCTAGTAGGTGTCTAATTTTCTGGGTGCTTTTGATAGTGACCGAGCCCAAATATTATAATGGGCTTGGATTAACCAGCCCAATTAGGTTGTAACTATATCATTCAATGCCGTATTTATAGGGTATTGATGAGTTATAATTAATCTAATATACTACTAAGGCTGTATGGTATAAATACCAGGTACGTATTCATTTCTAGATTCATTCAGTCTTGATATAGTACTTATATTCTTTGCTGACTTAAGCTTTGGGGATTGACCCATTGGATTACTGAGAGTCAGTTTTATCGCAAGTTATAATCAAGGGTTTCAAGAACACTATCTATTCGGTTCTTCAGACGCATCAACCGTCGTCCCACTCTCCTTTTCCAGCTCTCATTTCCCTCCCGGCCCGTTTTCCTTTCCTTCCACAGACCTTGATCTCTTCTCCAGCTCTCCTATCCCATCTTTCGTCCAATTTCTCCTTTCCCAAACCCAACCCGGTTCTCCTTTCTTCTTTCCCCCTAGTTCTCCTTTTCCTTTTTCCCCTGGTTCTCCTTTCTTTCCTAGCTTTCTTCTCCCCTCCCTCCCATTTTTGGTTCTTCTTCCCCTTCCCAATTTGGTTCTCCATTCCAATATCCTTGCCCAGCTCGGTTCTCCTTTCCTCAACTCCCATCTGCCCACATTTAATGCCATTTAATCCAAAAACAATATGAAATTTTACTATAAAATAAGTTGTAAAAATGCTTGCTATGTACAAAATATCATGCTTTTTACTCTAAATTTAGGTGTTGAATGCTCCATGTCTTTGGAGGTATTTTTTAAAATTCAATTGTTGTTTTGTGTAATAATTAATAGTTAAAGTTATGATTTATTAGTTTTTAAAATAGAATCTTATATTTTATTTCATCATTAATAGTTGTGATATTTTATTTTAATTTCATTAATAGTTTCTTTGTACTTGGCATATTAACAAGGATGTGGAGGCACGTGTTATTGTGTTAACAGGGAGTAAGAGGAACGGGGCATCCTTATAAACTGGTGCATGGTCACGGGTTTGCAATGCCCCCACCATTGTTGACTGTGGAACAACATCGACAGATTTGAAGGATGGTTGGTCTTTGAGCAAATATGTTATTAGTTACGTTGAGACAACATGGCTCAACCCTCATAAGGAGAAATTTGCTCGAGGAAAGACGAATGGATATCTTCATTTTGAGAATACAATGACATGTCGTGTCGAAAGTGCACATTCGTAATTGAAAGGATGGTTACAAACATTTACTGGTTCCCAGGATATCATATGGAGGTGTGTCGACCTGATAATAGCTGGCCAGATGACTATGATCAAGAACAGTCTCGAAAGATCAAGAACGAGCACTGATAAATTGCACTGTACAATCATTTTCCACAGCTTGTTCAACAATGTGTCTAAATATTGTTTGGATAAATTGACGGCTGAGCTTACAAGGGTGCCAACACTTGGAGCCCAGGTTTATTCATATTGTGGTTGTGTACTGAATGTTTCTCCCACAACGACGCACCCCTATCTTGAAAGTGTCCCCCACATTATCAGGCATTGCATCGAGGGCTGGAACGATGTGGAGAGTGATGGAAAATGTGGCTTCAGATGCGTCCCTAATGCCTTCCATGTAGATGGTGAGGGTGACTGGTCTGTAGCACGTCAGGCGGTATTTAATGAGCTATTGACTCATTGGCCTGATTATGTTCCCATATACGGTTCGAAGGAGGATGTTGAATTGGCCTGGAACCATATAAAACACTCCAAAATTCCATGTGGGCGTGAACATTGGTTCATGGTCATTGCAGATATGTTTCTTGTAGCCATTTACTACAACACGGTTGTAGTTTTATACTATATCACCGGGACTGGGTCTGCAGACTATTGTTAAACAGTTTTTCCTTTGAGAGCGGGCGAGAGCAAGGAAGGAACAAGGAGGGAGCTACACACCATATATGTACATAGTGCAGACCATTTTGTAAGGATACTTGTCAAGGGAAACTGGCACATGCCCCCCCCCCCCCCCCACCCCGAGGCTTACCAGTGGATGGTTTGCAGAAAGCCAGATGTTTTTGGGTGGAAGTTACCATTTCGTAAGAGGATGGAAACTTGGAACTAAGCATACACGCAACCGTGATCAATGGAAGCATAATATGTATTTTTTTGTCAAGCCTCATTAGTTACGTTGGACTATTATTCTTACAAAATGTGTTGGTGCATTTTTTTTGAAAAATATTTTTATATGTTATGAATGTAATGAATTGCATGCATCATACAAGGGCTATGACATTGAACACAATAAAAGAGTTCGAAGTACATAAATGAACCAAACTAAGAAAATAATACGGAGTACTTAAATGAACCAAAATAAATCGTCATCGAACACAATATCAAAGTTCGAAGTAAATAAATGAACCAAAATAGCTCATCATCATGCACAATTTCTTGCAAGTCTTCTTGGACAAACTCACTATGCCTTGCCTGTCTGCCCGACGCACTAATCCCCCTTTCTTGTATATATTGCCATTTATTAATGGGTCTGCCGTCATTGCTCATATGTAATATATGTAATAAAATTACTATATTAACAATTACTTAATTTTAGCAGAAATATAATAACTCATATAGAAATAAAATGTTAACTGATACATAAATAATCATACATAATTTCAAACTACTTATGAAGTAAATTTATACACGTATGTACGTATTGTTAATATAGCATCACACACAAAAATATAGATTTGATTAGTAGGACGTAAAATACATTTTCAACTGCTCATGTAATTTTCATCTTATATATTGTATTATAAATAACAAATTACATATTTAGTTATGTATAATGAAACCTAAATATCACATAAAAGAACAATTTTTTAACAAAACTCACTATTTTCTATATACATAGAATTATTTATTTCTATTATTTACAAAATCAATAATAATTTACTTTAAAATAATTATTTATTTCTATCATCAAAATTTCCTTCAAAATTATTTTATATATTTTTATAATATTATATTAAGACTAAATTATTTTTTGGTCCCTAAAATAGCACCTTATACATCTTTTGGTTCCGGAGACCAAAATCACGTCTTTTCAGTACCCTATAAATTCAAAACGATTCGTTTGGTCCCCATGGTAGTTTCCAAGGTGATTTTCAAGTGAATTTGGGGACTAAAAGATGGTATAAGATCATATGTTAGTGACCAAAAAAACAATTCAGTATATCTGAAAACCACCCAGAATCTTGCTTGGGGACCAAACAAGTCGTTTTCAATTTATTGGGTACTAAAAGGACGTGGCATTGGTTTCGGGGACCAAAAGATGATATTAGTTCATATGTTAGGGACATAAAAAAATTAATCATATATAATTTTAATTTTTGAATTCAGGTCATATGATATATTTAATTATAAATTATTTTTCAATATAATTTTCATTTTTTAAAATTAATCTAAAAAATATTTTCAAATTATTCTATTTATTTTTTAAAAAAAAATCAAATTTTAATATTTAATTTTAAATTAATTTCCAGAATAAAATTTTAATTTTAATTAACTAATCTAAACCCTACCCTCCCCTCCCCTCCCCTTCCCCCCAACCAACCCTAGGCCGTCGAGCTCACCAGTGCTTCTCTCACCAGCCCACTGCCGCCCACCGTCCCATTTGCCCTCCGGCCCAACCCCATGCAACACTGTCACCCTCTCCCTCCTCTCCCGCCCGATTCACCCCAAAGTCGGTAGGCCTCTCCCTCGTCTCCCGATTGAATCCAACCTCTCTAGCTACCCCATCATTTCCCAAAAGTCAAACCCTAAGAGCCATGTTGGAAAAGGCCTGCGTGCACACCATGTTGAAAAAGTGGGCGTGGATTCCGACGAAATCCACAGTGCTAGCTGAGAATCGATCACGCAACCTATAGAAATTCTAACATGAGATCAACCACAAATCCATGTTCACTTTTGTTTATAGAATGATTATTTTATTATATATATTTACCTTTTCTTTTCTTGAATTATTTTTACAATTAGCAAAAGTGTATTAGTTCATGTGTTTATAATATACTCACACTAATCAACCATACACATAAAGAAAGTGAGTCAATACACGAACCAAAAATCTCTGACAATAAGGTCTGCCACATGCTATAGGTAGATAATCAACTATACACATTGAGAAAGTTAGTCAATACACGAACTAAATAACTGGCTTTATGATAATACTCCTGCCGTAAACTTATCAACCATACACAAAGAAAGTACACCAATACACGAAATAAAAAACTCTAGCCTTGAGTACATGATTCCATCATCCAAATACCACATCTTTTCCCAGGCAACTATACACAAAGTATGACCTTGAGTACATGATTCCATCATCCAAATATCACAGCTTTTCCCAAGAAACTATACACAAAGAATAGGAAACTAAACCCCGCAGTTTAAGTCCCCATAAAGCTTCTTTAAACTCGGACTAATCTCCAAACAATCAATCCCTGCTCCTCTCACCACGTTTATCCCCTGCATCCGTAGACATCCATCGTCCACGTACGATTTTGCAACCGAACATCAATCATCCAACAGTAAATTTTAAACTGCCTAGTACCTACGTCCGCACAACGATTTAAATTTAAAATAATACCAGCAAAATACACAGTAGTTTTCTTCATATGCAACGCATATGTATGTGCTTACTGATATCTTAAGCAATAACTTCTCCTTTTGCAAGTGGTGAGTCGACCACAACAAAACGTGAAGTAAATACATAAACAAGCTAAGAAACACAGTATACATCAACAAATAGGGTGGTTATGGAACACATAACCGCCCTATTTGGAAACAATACTGTATATGAAGTAAATACATCAACACATTAGAAAATGGGGCAAAAAGATAGGGCAACACATTATTCTTTGTCCAAATAGGGAAAAAATAGGGCAAAAAGACTAAAACCCTAAATATATGAATAAACGATCATAGAAATCAGAAAATCACCTTGTAATACATTCGACGTAGCCGAAGAAGAAACAATATATTCATGCCCTATCATTTGAACATTAGCCGTAGGAATTTAGATGCTTTCGATCTTGTCACAATATCTATGAATCTGTGAAATAACGAACAAAAAGTCACAAAAGCACAATAAACGACTAGCACTAGCAACGAATGACCGGAAAAACGAAGATAACTAGTGAAAACCGGCAGAACAACGAGGAGAACAAAAAAACCCCAAAAATCTGCAACTAAATCAAACAGATAAAACTACAATTACCTCGAGGACACCGGATTCTCAATAGCGAAGCAATAAGAACCCGTAAAATCGACGATTAAAATGGAATGGAACGATTTTAAATCGAAGAAAGGGATGCGGTTTAGAGAGGTTTGTGGGGGTTTTGGAATAAGAAGAAGATGAGCGAATGAAAAATAAATCAAAAAATAAAAATAAAATTAAATATGTATATTATATATAATTGCAGTTAAGTCCTTGTAAGTAATAAATCTTTTAAATGGACCTTGGTCTCACCTTAAACTTGGGTGAGACATCTCAACGAAATCTTTGTATAATACATGTATATGTACATAATAGCACGTAACATAGTAAAATATAGAGAGTGATATATTAAAACCCTTTCTTTTTCCCTTTTTTTGGGGTTAGGTGTTGTCTTTTTATTTCCTCCACGTCTTTATATTTTTTTCGTAGTCAATAATAGGTACACAAGTCTTTCTATTGAAAGAAAATCTTTCCATAAATCATGGAAAGACCAAGTTTTAAAGTGAATTTTCGAATAAATGAAGATAAAATATTTGGGTTGCATGAATCGGGTTATAATTTTTATAACTACTATATGTTGCATCGTAAATTTTTAATATTGCAACACATACCTTTTACCTTTTATAATTCTAATTAAACCTCGTCTTTCCATAAATCTATGGAAAGACGGTCTTTCCCAAGACTTTGCCTAGGTACACACACACTTTTATCAGTTTTTTTCTTCCAATATTTTTATGAGTTCGTCTTTTGAAAGACGGTCTTTCCATAAGCCATGGAAAGACCAAGGTTTAAAGTGCAAATTAGAAGAAATGAAGATAAAAGTTTTGGGTTGCATGAATCGGGTTATAAATTTTATAAATACTACATGTTGCATAATAACTTTTTAATATTACAACTAAGATATTTTACCTTTTATTATTTTAATAAAACCCCATCTTTCCATAAACCTATGGAAATACGATCTTTCCCAAGATTTTTCCTATATTTATACATCCTTCTTTCCGCGATGCTTATTTTGATTTGGCAAAGTTTTGGGAAAGACGGTCTTTTCATAAGTTTATGGAAAGATAGTGTTTAATTAGAATACTAAAAGGTAAAAGGTCTTAGTTGCAATATTAAAAATTATAATATTGTACAACGTGTAGTAGTTATAAAGTTTATAACCCGATTCATGCAACCCAAAAATTTTATCTTCATTTCGTCTAATTTGCACTTTTTTTTAAACCATCCAAGGATGGAGGGAATATATTAGGCTCCCCGAACTGAAAAGAAAATTAAAAAATTAAACTGGCCCTGAAGGCATAGTTTGATACACAAAAGTTTATCCAAATTGATGATCCAAGAAACCTTAAAAGGCTCTTGAAGCAAAAAAAACACTTGCTTCCAAAAGTGGTGTTTCCACCTAAAACCAGACTAAATTACGTTAATGTACATCGATGATCCAGCAGTGGTAATTTGCACTTTAAACCTTGATCTTTCCATGGATTATAGAAAGACCGTCTTTCAAGTGACGGACTCTTTTAATTTTACTTTTTAAATTTATTAAATAAGTTCGAAGAAATTTAATGTATTAATATTTTTGCGGTCATATTTGGTAAAAAAAATATTTTTAATAATCACTTGTGGATGATTGACTTATGAATATTTATTTGATCGATTTGATTATCTGTTTAAACTATGAGTACATCTCTTGAAAGACGGTTTTTTCGTAAGTCATGAAAATATTAATGTTTAAAGTGCAAAATATAAGAAATGAAGATAAAATTATCGGGTTGCATGAATCGGATTATAAAATTTATAGCTACTACACATTGTATAGTAAATTTTTAATCTTAAAATTAAAACATTTTACATTTTACTATTATAATTAAACTCCGTCTTTGCATAAGACTATGCAAAGACAAATTTTCCCTAGATTTTGCCGTCAACTAATAGTTTATTTTTTATAGTTTGACTACTCATACGTTTGATTTGGCTGCTAGGTAACTAATGTTACATGACAAACACTTTTATTAGCAGCAAATAGTGAAACACAAAATAAATTACTGAGTAGGTTTTCTAACAGGCAACCTGTCCATAAAGTTATGGACATACCACTTATTTTTTATCTTATACATTGTATTTGTTAAATTACATATAAAATTTAGAATTTTTGAAAATGTTTTTTATATCATATATTTTTATATTTTCACCTTCAAATATATATTATTACTTGTTTTAACTTATAAAATACAATATTTAAATTTTATAAAAAAATTTACAAGGTCAACAGACTGTCCATAAAATGCCACTTTTCCTTAAACTGTCTCTAAATTACTAGTGCAACCCGGCCATTGGTCAAACAGATCAAATAGATAAACAATTATAAACCAATCACCTGTAGGTGATTACGGACTTTTGATTGGATTTTGGTAGTCGGCGTTTTCACTCGGTCAAATCGTCAATTAAAGCAAAAGAGTGTTTGGTTTTTTAACTTTTAGAGCATTTTTGCCTACGAAACGCTAGAATTAGTAGTGTTTTTGCTTAGCGTTTGACTTTTACCTTTAACAATTACTTTTTTATCCTTCTACCTTTTTACATATCTCTACGTCATTAACATACAACATCAGTTTATATGTTTTGGGATTTAAATTTAACTTTTTCATTCACATCTTTTGGGATTTAAATTTTTTCACAATTAAATTTTAATGTAATTAGATTTTATTTTTCCTCTCTTATTTCAATATTAGTTTAAAATTTAACCTCATTAGATTTATGTAATTTACTAATACTAATGTACATTTCTTTACTAACTAATACTAATATACATTAATAATTTATATTATAAAATTAGATATATATTATAATTTTTAAAAATATTTTTTAACTGTGTATAAATGTTTACATGTTAAATATAATTAAAATTTATTATATCTAATAAAAATAAGTCAACTAATAGAGTTTATATTTATTCTCTTATATTAATGCTCATAATGAATAATAGTAAAAAAAATGAAATGAATTAGTAAATATATTTTTACAATGTTAGTGAATATGTTTAATAATTAAAAAATAAATCATATAAATATTAATGAAAATAGCAATAATAAAATATGTAAAATAATTTTATAATTAATGAATGGTTGTCATGTCCTTAAATGTCACTTTGCATAAAACCGCTAACAAGCAATCGTTATATTCGCCAAACACTTTTGTACACAGCTAATGGTCATTAATTTCCAGATCGGGCATAAAACTTACTGTGGGGTAATGTTGTATTGCGATTACTGTAGCTGTGTGCGATCGAAGTGCGAAACACATACCATTTCTCATCCTTTTTCTTCTTTCCTTTTTACTTTCACTGTTCCTACCGCTAACGGTCCTTTCTGCGTCTTCTTTGATCCAATCATGGCGGCTCCTCCGCCAGGCCGCGGCGGAATTGCGCCGGCCAAAACCTTTCTACAAGCTTTGGGCAATCGACCCCCACCTCTATCTGTTTCCCTCCCCTTTAATCCCAAAATTGTCCCAAAAACCAACTACAAGGGGAAATATCTTGCCTGGTAACCAGGAAAGAGGCGGAAATCCTTGCTTCTCATTATCAAAATGCCTTGGTGGGTAAGTTTGCACGAGGGAAACCATCCATGGCAGCTCTGAATGACGCTTTCAACTCTGTGGGCTTCAAAGGTAAATTTCAGCTGGGCTCCATCGACTTCAGGCACGTACTGATCCGCTTCCAGGACAAGGAAGATTACCAGCGACTATGGATCAAAGGTCAGTGGAATTTCAATAATGCCCCCATGAAAGTGCTTAAATAGACTACTGATTTCTCTCCCGAGGTTGAATCCTCGATAGTTCCTATTTGGGTCACTATCCATCATGTTCCAGTATTTTTCTATAACCTCACTATGCTAGAATCCATGGGTAATCAGATAGGTAACTATATTAAATTGGACTCTACAACTGCTGGCCTAACTAGACCATCTGCTATAAAGATGTGCGTTGAAATTGACTTAAAAAAAATAGCCGGCATTCATTAGAGTGGGCATCGAGGAGGATGGAATAGAATACAATGTGTTTAAACTTCACTTAGAATTTGAGGATCTTCCCCTTTATTGCCACCACTGTAAAGTTATAGGACATGATGATGACCTGTGCATTTACTTACATCCAGAACTTAAGAAGCCAAAGATATATAAGATGGATAAACCTATCCCTAACCATAGTGATACGGGAAAGTCTAAGGATCAACAATTGGTTTATGATGCTCATGAGAAGGGTGTAGTCAGACGAATAAATGAAAGAATTAACAAGGCAGGGGGTTCTGGTTTTTCGGTTTCTGATAAACTGAAAATCCTGTCTACTCAGAATCTTAGATATGTCCCAAAACAGAAAGTAGTTCAGACTAAAAATGTTGATCATAATGAGGCTGGGGAAACAAATGTTGATCAAAATGAGGATATGGTTTCTACTCATGAGAGGGTTGATAATCAAACCAAAGATAATCATGTTACTGAGCAACCTGACCTGCTGATTATTGACTCTGATGTTGAGAAACAAGTTGTAGATAGGAATCAAGTTTTGATCCCTAACCAGGAAAAAGTTGAGGGTAATAATGCTAATACTGAATTACTTAAAGTGAATCAAGCTAAAACTGATGTGCCCTCGGATTCTCTCCTTCGGTCTCCTATATACTTGACCAAACAATCCTTATCTGCCCTTCCTCATCTCTAAAAAGGTAGGTTTTTCTAAGGATGACATTCCTAGCAAACGGGGTAAGCCTTTCTCCCCTTTTAACTCTATTGTTGCTGCAAAAAATTTCATTTTCTCCCAGCAGAAGCATAGGCAAAACAGGTTCCTACCACTTGATGATGAGGATATATCCAATGAGGAGGCTCCTCCTAGTGACATCCCAACTTCTGCTCCTTTTGACACTGGTGATGATACTGTTGTTACCCAGGTAAGTCAGGTATCTAGTTCCCACCATGGATCATCCAAGTCGAAAAAAGGGAAACAAACAGACACAGTTTCTAACCATAGGAATGAGACCTATTTAACACAGTTAAATACTATCATGACTAGAGCAAAAAGCTCTAACAATGTTTCCTTATGAATAACACAACACTTAAGATTAAGTTTCTGGTTTGGAACATTAGGGGAATGGACACTTCTATGCTAAGACTTCATAATTTGATAAATAGGCACAACTTAGATCTTTTATGCTTGATTGAACCAAAACATGATAATATGCAATGTGATGCCTATAGACATCGTTTACATTTTGATAACTGTTTGCAGGCTGGCAATGGCCAGATTTGGCTTTTCTGGAACTCCAGCATAACTCTAACCTTGAAATGTGATAATCTGCAATTTTTAGCTGTTAATGTGAATAGTCAACTCTGAATAAAAGTATGGATGCATTCTTTGTGTATGGACTTAGAACTAGAAATGGCAGGACTTCCCTTTGGTCTGATCTTAAGTCATTAAACCACTCTGATTCTATTTTCATAGGTGATTTTAATGCTATAACATTAATAAATGAATATAAAGGTCCTTCTACTCCTAAACCAGGTAGTATGAGGGACTTTAAGGATTTTATTAATGTTATGGCTTTGGAAGAAATTAATACAATTGGGAATCTATTCACGTGGAGCAATAACAGACTAAGGAACCCTACTATTCAAAGACTAGATAGAGGCCTTTGTACCTCTTCATGGTCTTCCAATTTTCCTACATCATCTGTCCACATTTTGAATCGAATATCTTCTGACCACAATCCTATGCTTCTCACTATTGGCAGTGATATCCTTTCTACTCCTAGACCATTTAGATTCTTAAATACATGGTATAAAAGGAAAGAATTCAGTGAAGTGATTAGACAAAACTGGGATCTGCCTCATCACAAATCAGGAATGCTTGGTTTCTTCCTCAAGCTGGTAAGACTGAAAAAAGAGCTCAAAATTTGGAATAAAGAAATTTTTGGTAACATAACTGATAATGTCATAAAAGCTGAAGCTACTCTCCACACTCAGGAGCAGAAGTATGACCTAGATGCTTCTGAGGAAAATATGCTGAAGCTAAAAGAGGCTAAGGCTAAGTTAGTTAGGTCTCTAGTAGAGCAGAAAAGTTTTTGAAAACATAAGGCAAAGGTTAAATGGCTAAAGGAGAGGGACAATAACACTAGTTTTTCCATAACTCGGTCAAGGAGAGAAAATGCAGATTAAAGATTACAAAAATTAGGAATAGTAATGGCCGGTGGATAGATAGTATACAGGATATTGAAAATGATGCCATTCACTATTACCAAGATCTTTTAACAGAAGACAGTCCCTCTGATAGCAATTTTTACAAATCACACTTCCTTAGCCAAATTCCTAAAGTGATCACTCAGGAAGAAAATGAGAGACTCCTGCAACCTGCCTCACTGATTGAACTTAGGGATATTGTGCTAAGTTTGAATAAGAATAGCAGTTCGGGGCCTGATGGATTCACAGCTAAATTCTACATTAATTCTTGGGATACAATTGCTATGGATTTATTGTCTGCTGTAAATGATTTTCTTGCTGTAAGTAATATTCCAAGGGGAATTGGTAGCACCTGGATTGCCATTATCCCGAAAAAACAAACCCCTATCTCATTTGATAATTACAGACCAATAAGTCTCTCCAATGTTCTTAACAAAATCTTTTCCAAAGTGTTAATGGAAAGACTTAAGTCTATAATGCCAAAAATTATTTCCCCACATCAAACAGCTTTTCTTAAAGGAAGAGACATATCGGATAATGTCATCTACCTGCAAGAAATGGTCAGGTTTTTGAACAGGAAAAAAATGGATCCCAACTGCATTGTTAAACTTGATCTCAAGAAAGCCTTTGATAGAGTTAAGTGGTCATTCTTTTATTCTGTTCTTGCTAGATTTGGTTTTTCTGCAAAATTCATCTTCATCATTATGAAGAATTTAGCACAGGCCTGGTTCTCAATCCTTATAAATGGTAAGCCTGTAGGTTATTTTCAGTCTACAAGGGGAATTAAACAGGGAGATCCCCTCTCCCCTTTTCTTTTTAATATCTTCTCTGAGTCCTTTACCAGGAGTTTAGCTTTCATTTTTCTGAATGGTAAACTCTCATATTATGATCTACCAGGTAATGCCCTACAAATCTCACACTTATCTTATGCTGATGATATTGTGGTCTTCTTAACAGCAAATAATCAAACACTGATCAGATTTAAGGCCTTTCTCACAAAATTTGAAGATGTTACTGGCCAAAAGATAAATTACAGTAAAAGTGACATCTACATAGGAAAACATGCCTCTGTTCATAAAGTCAGCAATATAAGAAGGGTTCTAGGTATGAAAATTGGTAGATTCCCCTTCATATATCTGGGAGTTCCCATTTTCACAGGGATAGCCAGGAAAATCTATTTCCAACCTATAATTGAGCAGATAGATAATAGGATTGGGGGTTGGAAAAACAGGTGGCTCTCTACTGGGGGGAAAATCACATTAATACAGTCATGTATCTACTCCATTCCTCAACATATATGGTCAGTCCTAAAGCCTAGCAATGAGATCATTTCTGCCATAGAGAAAAAACTCAGTAAATTTTTTTGGGGGAATATTGATCAAAAACCTAAAAAATCATGGAGGAAATGGGATGCACTTTGCTATCCCATAAACCAAAATGGTCTAGGTTTTAGATCAATAACCACCATCATAAAAACATGCTCAGTTAAGTTGTGGTGGAAGTTTCAAAAGGCTGAGGCACTATGGACTCACCTAGTTGCATCACTGCCTTTCTCTTCCAGAAACTCCCCAAACTGGAAGAGAATCAGTGAAATTAATACTTGGGCAGAAACTAACTCCAGGGTTATAGTGGGAAGAGGAGATTGTAATTTATGGACCTCAAACTGGTTAGATATTGGTCCAGTTGAGGATTTGTGTGATCCAAACCTTGTCAATATTTCGTACTCATGTACAGTCTCAGACTTCATTACAAACAAATCCTTTATGCTTCAGGAAATTTCCCCTTTTCTATCCCCTCATGCTGTCACTCTTTTACAGGAAGAAAATCTATTTTCACACACGAAAGATAGACTCATATGGAAACCGGGTCCTAAAGGTGAATTATCTTTTAAATCCACTTATCTCCTGCTCAGAAATCAGAGAGGTACTGTCATTTCTGCTCAATATATTTGGAGTTCAAGAATTGAAAAAAAAAATTCTGTCTTCATGTGGAAAATGATGAATTCTTTTCTTCCCTTTGACAATGTACTGCGCAATTTGAGATTCTCACTGCCTTCTAAGTGTTGTATGTGTAATAATCATGAGGATTCATTGGATCATTTTTTAATTCGTGTTCATTTGCTGTTCAAATTTGGAAAGTAGTCCACTCATTCATGGGAATTACAGGAATGGTTTACCCATCTATATGGGATAGACTTTCTTGCTACTTGACATATTCTGGTCTGAGCGCTCTCCACTCTGAAATTATTAGATCTGCTGCTGCTATTACATGTTGGCATTTGTGGAAAATGAGGAACAAAATTTTGTATGATTCTGCCATCCCATTAACAGGTTTAGTCTTATCTCACATCAAGGAACAAATTTTGTATATGTTCACTGCTAAACCTGTTTTCATAAAAGCTAAAGTAGACATTGACATTGCTGATCACTCTTTTCTCCCTCTAATTAAACTACCTCCAAAGCCGAAAATCCTCAAAATTACTTGGACTAAACCATGTAGGGGTTATAAAATTAACGTAGATGCTGCATGGAATGGTCAATTGAATATGTGTGGAATTGGTATAATCATAAGAGATAGCAAGGGTGGCTTTATTGCTGCTCATACTAAATTTACAGCTGCTAATTCCCCTCAGGAAGCTGAAATGGAGGCAATAAAGTTTGCCATATAGAAATATGCTGGTTTCTTTACTCATGCTTGCCTTGAATCTGACTGTATGAATGCTGTGAAGTCAGTTCTTGATCCATTATATGCCCCCTGGCCGCTATTTCAATTAGCTGATGACACAAAGCAAATCATGGGAAATATTATTCTTTTTCATATTCAGAGGCAAGCTAATCTGGTAGCTGATGCTCTTGCTAAGACATGTCTCAAAGCTGAGACTAGTGTATCCATGTTTACTTTTAATATGTTATCTAATAACATTCAGGGGCTACTTAGACTAGATCAGATAGGTACACCTTCCTTAAGATTTTTACATTGAATGGATGCTACTGATAACATGTTACTTGCAGGTGTATTGAATGCGGTTTTTAAAGGCAATGAAGGCTTAAGGATGAAGTGATTTGCTTGATGTTGTTTTTCTTTGTTGAAATTAGCTACTCTTTCGATGCTTTTATCTAGAAGATAAGCTCCTTAGTGCTTTTGGGATGTGTCTGATTGACCTGTGTCTCGATCTTTCGATTCACTAATAAGTTCGATATTCTTCCTAAATTTTTTTTAAAAAAAGTACACAGCTAATGGTCAAACAGTTAGCACAAACAGCTAACCTAAACAGCTTGTCAAACCAGCTAAATAAAACCGTCAACTGCCAGCAGTTGATTGCTGAACATGGCCAGTGATTGTCAACATTGATCACCAAAATATTAATACCTTTAATTATTTTAAATTAATTTTATAAACCTTTTTTATAATTTTTATATGTGCATTTTCGTGAATTATGTAGGGTTATATCATGTTGTTTTACTTGTAATAATTTCATATACAAATGAATTAACATATTGAATGATATACTTTTATTACGAACTAACATTTAAATAATTGATTTTTTTATTTTTAAATGTTTTTCTTCGACAGCTATGTTTTAGTTTCCTATCTTTTTCTAAGTTCATATATTTTATCTTATTTTTAAATTAAATTAATATTTTTTTATTTATTGTGAAAATAAATTAATCAATTCGTTTACAACTTATTACATAAATAATAAAATCTTTAAAACATCTTAAAATTAATTTTTTAATATTTTAATTTTAATACTTGATAAATAGTAATCGTAACGGAAAATAAAATTTATTTAAAAAGTTTATAAAATTGGTGGTTGGAGGGTGGGGTGTTCAATCAACGGGGGATAGATCTGTGGCTAGGGTTTCGTTGGTGGTGGATGTCAGGGAATAAGGAGAGCAGCGGTGAGGAAGAGGGGATAGGGTATGCTGGCAGAAAATGACAGTGGTTATAAGACAGCGGTGGCAAAATGGTGTTGTCCATCCAAATTTGGAGTTGGCATTTTTGGATCGTCAAGAGGCGGAGACAACGCCTCTGGTGGTTATAAGGCAGCAGTACCGGAGCGGTGGTTGGGCAGGAGACGATCTGAGATCGGAGTTAAGGGTAAGGAACAGGTTATAAGGCAGCAGTTTTGGAGCGACGGTGGCAACTGTGGTGGAACAGTTAAACGCCAACACCTCCGATGATTATAAGGCAGCAGTGCTAGAGTGGTGCGGCGGCGACTGGCGGTGGAATAGTGGATGTGGTGGCAGTAAAGGGCAATTTTTTCTTTTAAAATTTAGTATTAGGCTTAAAGGGCATTTTGTTCATTTTCTATCGGTCAATGGCCGAAAAATGCAAGTCAATGCCGGAATATAGTTTTTAGGGTTATATTGCACTTATGTAAAGTAGTTAGGGTCATTTTTACACTAAAAATGATCTCAGTATTATATATGTAATTTGTCAATTATATAGGGATATATTTGTATATTTCCCAAAGCAAAATATACAAGTTGTAAACAATCACTGAAGATGCCGTCTATTA
The DNA here is from genome assembly GCA_037428765.1 of Rubia yunnanensis. Classification (NCBI taxonomy): domain Eukaryota; kingdom Viridiplantae; phylum Streptophyta; class Magnoliopsida; order Gentianales; family Rubiaceae; genus Rubia; species Rubia yunnanensis. The sequence goes on from CM075061.1 coordinate 131,285,965, forward strand.
ATCTGGTTACCATATAAAAGATATACTTTAAAATCGCACGCTTGTGTCAACCGTTGTTAGGGGCATGATGGTCATTTCCCAGGCAGGCCGAACGTGTGCCCCAGAATGTGCTCTAAAGTGGCCAGACAAAAGTGGGGCACCACTTTTGTCGTTTTGTGCATCTCATTTGTCAAAATTTGCGGCACCGCCATGTGCACCTACATGTGCTACCAGGTGGTCGCCCAAAACGATGTCGTTTTGGGCACCTATTCGAGAGGTACCCATTAAAGATGTGAGCTTCTTGGTGGAGGGGTTCGATGGGATGTGTTTGAGATGTACCCATTCAAGATGTGAACTTTCAGGTGGATGGGTTCAATTGGATGGGTTCGAGAGGTACCTATTCGAGAGAATACGTTTCAAGTGGAGGGGTTCGAGACATTGAGGATTCGAGTGATAGATACTTAGCGTGCGTGTGCCAATGGCTCGACAGGTGGAAGACTCGAGGGGTAAATGGGGGGGCCCTTGAAGGGGTGGTTCTTGGCTTCGAAGGGATGAAATCTTCTGTCATCGAAGGGGTCGAGTTCTAGGGCCTCGAAGGACGTCATTTTGGGCACCATTTTTGTCGTTTTGTGCATGCCCGTTGTCAAACATTGCGGCGCCGCCATGTGCGTCTACATGTGGCTCCAGGTGGCTGCCCATAACAACGTCGTTTTGGGCACCCATTCGAAAGGTAACCATTTGAGATGTGAGCTTCTTCATGGAGGGGTTCGATAGGATGGGTTCGAGATGTGAACTTTCAAGTGGAGGGGTTCGATTGGATGGGTTCGAGAGGTACCTATTTGAGAGGTTAAGTTTTAGGTGGAGGGGTTCAAGACATTGAGAATTCGAGTGATGGATACTTAGCGTGCGTATGCCAAAGGCTCGACAAGTAGAAGACTCGAGGGGTAGATGGGGATCCTCGAAGGGATGGTTCTCAGCCTCAAAGGAATGGAATCTTCTGTCCTCGACGGGGTCAAGTTCTAGGCCCTCAAAGGGATGGATCTTTCCATCCTCGAAGGGGTCCAGTTCTAAGCCCTCGAAGGGATGTGGCTTCTATCCTCGAAAGGGTCGAGGTCTCGGCCCTCGAAGGGGCAGAGTTCTCGGCCCTTGAAGGGATGGAGTCTTCTGTCCTAGAGGGGGTCGCGTTCTCGGCCCTCGAAGGAATGGAATCTTCTATCCTCGAGGGGGTCGAGTTCTCGGCCCTCGAAGGGATGGAGTCTTCTATCCTTGAAGAGGTCGAGGTCTCGACCCTCGAAGGGATGGAGAAAACTGTCCTCAAAGGGAGGGGTTCAATTGAACATGTTCGAGAGGTACCTACTTGAGAGGTTAAGTTTCAGGTGGAGGGTTCGAGACATTGAGGTTGGAGTGATAGATACTTAGCGTGCGTTTGCCAATGGCTCGATAGGTGGAAGACTCGAGGGGCAGATGGGGATCCTCGAAGGGGTTGAGTTATCGGCCCACGAAGAGATAGAGCCTTCTGTCCTCGAGGGGGTCGAGCTCTCGGCTCTCGAAGGGATGGAGTCTTTTGTCCTCGAAGGGGTCGAGGTCTCGGCCTTCAAAGGGATGAAGTCTTCTATCCTCGAGGGGGTCGAGTTCTTGGCCCTCGAAGGGATGGAGTCTTCTGTCCTCAAAGTAAGGGGTTCCATTGGACATGTTCGAGAGGTACCTACTTGAGAGGTTAAGTTTCAGGTAGAGGGGTTCGAGACATTAAGGATTCGAGTGATGGATACTTAGCGTGTATGTGCCAATGGCTCGATAGGTGGAAGACTCAAGGGGTAGATGGGGGATCTTCAAAGGGGCTGTTCTCGGCCTCGAAGGGATGGAATCTTCTATCCTCGAAGGGGTTGAGTTCTTAGCCCTCGAAGGGATGGAGGCTTCTGTCCCTTCGGGGATCGAGGGCTCGGCCCTCGAAGGGATGAAGTCTTCTATCTTTGAAGGGGTCGGGTTCTATGCCCTCGGAGGGATGGAGGCTTCAGTCCTCGAAGGGGTCGAGGTCTGAGCCCTTAAAGGGATGGAGGCTTCAGTCCTCGAAGGGGTCGAGGTCTGAGCCCTTAAAGGGATGTAGTCTTCAGCCCTCTAAGGGATGGAGACATTTGTCCTTGAAGGGATTGGGTTCCATTGGACATGTTCGAGAGGTACCTACTCGAGAGGTTAATTTTTAGGTTGAGGGGTTCGAGACATTGAGGATTCAAGTGATGGATACTTAGTGTGCGTGTGCCAATGGCTCAACAGGTGAAAAACTCGAGGGTTAGATGGGGGATCCTCGAAGGGGTGGTTCTCGGCCTCGAAGGGATGGAATCTTCTATCCTCGAAGGGGTCGAGTTCTAGGCCCTCGAAGGGATGGTCTTCTGTCCTCGAAGGGGTCGAGGTCTAGGCCCTCAAAGGGATGGAGTCTTTGGCTCTCGAAGGTATGGAGACATCTGTCCTCGAAGGGAGGGGTTCCATTGAACATGTTCGAGAGGTACCTACTCGAGAGGTTATGTTTCAGGTGGAATGGTTCGACACATTGAGAATTCGAGTGATGGATACTTAGCGTGTGTGTGCCAATGGCTCGACAGGTGGAAGACTCAGGGGGTAGATGGGGGATCCTCGAAGGGGTCAAGGTCTCAACCCTCGAAAGGATGGAGTCTTTGGCCTTCGAAGGGATGGATACATCTATCCTCAAAGCGATGGGGTTCCATTGGACCTGTTCGAGAGGTACCTACTCGAGAGGTTAAGTTTCACATAGAGGGGTTTGAGACTTTGAGGATTTGAGTGATGGATACTTAGCGTGTGTGTGCCAATGGCTCGTCAGGTGGAAGACTCGAGGGGTAGATAGGGATCCTCGAAGGGGTTGAGTACTCAGCCCTCGAAGGGATGGAGCCTTCTGTCCTAAAGGGGGTTGAGCTTTCGGCCCACAAAGGGATGGATTCTTCTATCCTCGAAAGGGTCGAGGTCTCGGCCTTCAAAGTGTTGGAGTCTTCTGTCCACGAGGGGGTCAAGTTCTCGGCCCTCTAAGGGATGGAGTCTTCTATCCTCGTGGGGGTCGAGTTCTCGGCCCTCAAAGGGATGGAGTCTTCTGTCCTTGAAGGGAGAGGTTCCATTGGACATGTTCGAGAGGTACCTACTCAAGAGCTTAAGTTTCAGGTGGAGAGGTTTGAACATTGAGGATTCGAGTGATGGATACTTAGCGTGCGTGTGCCAATAGCTCGACAGGTGGAAGGTTCAAGGGGTAGATGGGGGATCCTCGAAGGGGTTGTTCTCGGCCTTGAAGGGATGGAATCTTCTTTCCTCAAAGGGGTCAACTTCTTGGCCGTTGAAGGAATGGAGGCTTCTGTCACTGTGGGGGTCGAGGTCTCGACCCTCGAAGGGATAGAGTCTTCTTTCCTCGAAGGGGTCAAGTTCTTAGCCCTCAAAGGAATGGAGGCTTCTATTTTCGAAGAGGTCGAGGTCTCGGCCCTCGAAGGGATGAAGTCTTCTTTACATGAAGGGGTCGAGTCCTAGACCTTGGAAGGGATGGAGTCTTCTGTCCTTAAGGGTGTCGAGTTCTCGGCCCTTGAAGGGATGGAGTCTTCTGTCCTTGAAGGGGGTCGAGGTCTCGGCCTTCAAAGGGATGGAGTCTTCTTTCCTCGAAAGGGTTTGAGTCCTAGGCCCTCGAAGGGATGGAGTCTTCCATCCTAGAGGGGTAGAGTACTCGTCCCTCGAAGGGATGTAGTCTTCTGTCCTCGAAGGGGTCGAGGTCTTAGCCCTCGAAGGGATGGAACATCTGTCCTCGATGGGAGGGGTTCCATTGGACATGTTTGAGAGGTACCTACTTGAGAGGTTAATTTTTAGGTGGAGGGGTATGAGACATTGAGGATTCGAGTGATGGATACTTAGCGTGTGTGTGCCAATGGCTCGACAGGTGGAAGACTCGAGGGATAGATGGGGATCCTCGAAGGGGTTGAGTTCTCGGCCCTCGAAGGGATGGAGCCTTCTGTCATCAAGGGGGTCAAGCTCTCGGCCCTCGAAGGGATGAAGTCTTCTGTCCTCGAAGGGGTTGAGGTTTCAGCCCTTGAAGGGATGAAGTCTTCTATTCTCGAGGGGATTGAGTCCTCGGCCCTCGAGGCGATAGAGTCTTCTGTCCTCGAAGGGAGGGGTTCCATTGGACATGTTCGAGAGGTACCTACTCGAGAGGTTAAGTTTTAGGTGGAGGGGTTCGAGACATTAAGGATTCGAGTGATGGATACTTAGCGTGCATGTGCCAATGGCTCAACAGGTGGAAAACTCAAGGGGTAGATGGGGGATCCTCGAAGAGGTGGTTCTCGGCCTCGAAGGGATGGAATCATCTGTCCTCGAAGGGGTTGACTTCTTGGCCCTCGAAGGTATGGAGGCTTCTGTCCCTCCGGTGGTCGAGGTCTCGGCCCCCGAAGGGATGGAGTCTTTTGTCCTCAAAGGGGTCGAGTTCTTGGCCCTCGAAGGGATGGAGGCTTCTGTCCTCGAAGGGGTCGAGGTCTCGGCCCTCAAAGGGATGGAGTCTTCTTTCCTCGAAGGGGTCGAGTCCTAGGCCCTCGAAGGGATGGAGTCATCTGTCCTTGAGGGGGTCCAGTTCTCGGCCCTCGAAGGGATGGAGTCTTCTGTCCTCGAAGGGGTCAAATTCTCCGCACTCGAAGGGATGAAGTCTTCTGTACTTGAAGGGAGGGGTTCCATTGGACATGTTTGAGAGGTACCTACTTGAGAGTTTAACTTTCAGGTGGAGGGGTTTGAGACATTGAGAATTCGAGTGATGGATACTTAGCGTGCGTGTGCCAATGGCTCGACATGTGGAATAAAATTTCTATATTTTGTTATCGACCTTACCACACAACGTGCGGTGTAATCAAACTAGTTGGAAGAACATGTACGTGAAGATGACTAGTTTTACATACATTGAACCCATTGATTGGCTGACTGAACATGTAGGTGAGTATAATTTAGATACCATAAAAAGCTAATTTCAAACCAATAAATAAGCCTTGGAATGGTCTATTTCTCAGCCAATATTACCCCACGAAAGCATTTATATTTTAATATCATTTTCGGTCAAAATAATTAATAAAGCACTAACTAGCAAATTTATATTATTTTTAAAATATGAATTGCATGTTAACATTGAACAAGGTTTTATGAGATTCCTATTGTTCACATCATACGTTTCGATAAAATAGTAGCTGTCATTTGAACGAAAATATTTTTCATTTTTATGATTTCAAACTCGAATACCCTCTAACTCTTTTTAAAAAAAAAAATGAAATCACCCTAGGGTGGGGGATAATATATAAGGTTCCCCAGGCCTTTGTAGAGACAAATATATGCAAAGTAATATTTTGTACACGGAGATCATCGAGGCAACATTGTTGCCTCCAAAAGAATACCTAACATCTAGTAATGAAAATGAGAATTGGCGGATTTAGTGAATATGAAGGAGGTTAGGAATGGAAGTTGTGATTCCAAAAGAAAGAATCTCCACCCCCTGTGTTAATTATTTCCTTTGGTCAGGCAACTTCATTCTAGCACATCAAAATTAAGAGCTTAAAACACAACCAAATCTTCTTTCTAGGAGTTGCGGAAGAGTTGTAAATTTGAGCATTCCATTCTCAGATCCAGGGCAGCCTGAGTGGCTGACCAGTAGGGATGGATTTCTGTATGTATAAAGATCAGCACTAGAAGGGGATTTGAAGTAGAGTTCAGCTGTTGTACCTGTAGAAAACTAGATGACAGAATATTAGCAGTATCAATCCTACTTTAAGTCGTGCCTATGTGTTTCTAATATAGGGTGTGTGCTCCCTATCCAGAGAGATGAGGCCTCTAATGTGTGTAGGTATATTGGAAAGGTTCAGAACCAGTTCACTGTTATGGGCTGGGTGATCCTTAGTAATTGCATCCGCCACAGAATTACATTCCCTGAACACATGTTTAAGGTCGGCATTCTTTAGCAGGGAATGCACCTTAGAGGCTAAAGTGTAAAAAGGCCAGTGTGCAGTTTAAGGGTTCCTGATCATGTTCACAACCAGCAAAGAATCAGATTCAATGGTGAAGGAACTATCCAAAGCTGGATAAGCTTGGCAGGCAAGTAGGATGGCTATAATTTCTGCTTGAAGTGAAGAAACTGCAAATATGGTAGTAGACTTTATAAGGCATGGAATTCCATCACAATTTCTAGCAATCGGACAACGGTGGAGTTAGTAGAGGACCGGGAAGCATCAACATTGATCTTTATGCAGTTTGGTTCCGGCCTTTCCCAGAAGACAATAGATATTGTAGGTTTAGGTGGTGGTCTAGGGGAGGGTATCAGATGAGAGAAACTATGGCTCATAGGGAAGGAAGAGCTAGAGGGGCAAAGTTTGGCAGAGAAAGATAGGTAAATTAGATCACTGATTTCCTTGCATATTTGAACTGGAGAGAAGTGTTTATTATCAAAATATTGACCATTTCTAGCCTTCCAAAGGCACCATCAAATCAGAGAGGGAAGTATTTTACATATCAGCTGATGCATTCTGGGAAGATCATTGTAATTCCAGAATAAAAAGAACCTTTCATTTATTGAATCCAAACTACGAAGATTAAAATCTAGTAAAGCTGCCATCTTATTCCATATTGATTGAGCAAGGGGCCAGGAGATAAAAAACGTGTTGGAGAGAATCGGAGTGATTACATGCAGGGCATTTTGAAGCAAGACTAAAACCACATTTCATCAGCACATCATCAAAAGGCAGGAAAGAGTGAATCAGTTTCCATGTGAAAATAGAAATCTTTTTCTGCATTCTAGGATTCCATATAAGTTGAGTAGCAGGGAAGGTACCTGAGGAGAAAGTGAGCATCATATACGCAGATTTAAAAGTAAAAGCTCCTGTCACCTCTGGTTTCCAGATTAATCTATCCTCTCTGTCTTCAGTAATTTCTGTTGCCTGCAAAAATGAGAGAGTATCATGCTCTATAAAAGGAAAAATCTGTGGTAGGATAGAGTCTCTGTTACTTATAAACTGAGAAACTGAGCAAGATAAGAGTGGAGAAATGATAGAGATAGGGATGAGATTCATAAGTGGTCCATTAGGGCACCAGTTAGCAGACCAAAAATTGCAGCTTCCTCTGCCATGAATAATTAGAGTGTTATTTTCTGCAAAAGAGTTAACTGAGCATATTCTCTTCCAAGTCATGGATTTTCTGTGCGTTTGGGGTAAGGACCAAATCATTTTTGCCCACATTGTGGTTCCTAATTGACTATTCCGCCAAAGTTTAAGTGAACAAGAATCAATTATAGCCTGAACTGATATGAAACCTAAACCATTCTGAGACCTAGGAGCAGCTAGATCAGACCATTTTTTCCAAACTTTATTCTTCTTCCCTTCAGTCTCACCCCATAAAAAAGTAGACATCTTTCTCTCTAATGTCTTAACTATATGGATAGGAGGCTTAGTGACAGTCCATAAGTGTTGAGGTAAGGAGTTTATACAGGATTGAATTAGGGTCAGTTTACCTCCCAAACTCAACCATTTATTTTTCCAATTCATCAGCTTGTAATCCAAAATTTCCATTAAAGGTTGGAAGTATATGTTAAGTGTTCTACCTTTAAAGATTGGACATCCTAGGTATTTGAAAGGAAAAGATCATTTTTTTCATTTTTAAGATCATCTTAACCTGATTTATCTTAGCAACTATAGCCCTTTTACTAATGTAAAAATCAGATTTTTCAAAATTAAATTTCTGGCCCGAGGTAGATTCAAAGATTTCTAGGAAGGATTTAATCTTAATAAGGTTAGGTTTTGAGGCCTGCATGAAAATAATGGTATCATCAGCATACATTAAGTGGGAGGCTGGTGGGATTGCTGAGGGTAACTGGAAATGTGTGAGGTTGTTATTCAAAAAAATGAAGGAGAGGCTCCTAGAGAAAGCTTCTGAAAAAATATTAAAGAGAAAGGGGGAAAGGGGATCACCATGTTTGATGCCTCTGGTAGCTTTTAAAAATCCCACTGGATTACCATTTATAAGTACAGAGAAATGAGCCTGAGATAGATTATTCATGATAGCATTCAAAAAATTCCCAGTAAAACCAAATCTAACAAATATGTTCTTTAAAAAGTCCCAGTTAACCCTATCAAAAGCTTTCCCGATGTCTAGCTTGAGAATACAGTTAGGCACTCTATTATTTTTATCTAGAAATCTTAACATTTCCTGCAGGTAAAGTATATTATCTTAAATGTCTATGTTCTTCATGAAGGCAGTTTGATTAGGTGAAATTAGATTCTCCATATAAGGTTTCAATCTTTCCATTAAAACCTTAAAACATATTTTATTTACCACATTTGAGAGGCTAATAGGTCTGAAATCATCAAAGCAGGAGGGTGTGGCTTTCTTTGGAATCAAGGTTATCTAGGAACCCTAGGCATATCTGACCCTAAGATGAAATCATTGACAGCAAATATTAGATCTTCCTTAATAAAATCCCAGCACTTAGTATAAAATTTACTAGAGAAACCATCAGGGCCTGTACTACTGTTTTTGTTCAAACTCTTTATCACTAATTTGAATTTCTCTTCTGAAACTAGTCTGGATAGAGTTAGGTTATCCTATTCAGTAATGACAGTAGGTATTTGGCTAAGAAAATAAGGGTAATAAGTGTTATTAGCCATCTAGTTGGGTTCAGATAGGAGATAAGAGAAATAGGCTACAACTTCTTTTTGGATATCTGATTGGGAGTTAAGCCATTGTCCCTGTCCATTTTTAATTTTTGAAATCTGTAATCTACAGTTCCTTTGTTGTACTGTCTTATGAAAAAACTGAGTGTTATTATCACCAAGTTTGAACCATTTTGATCTAGCTTTCTGTTTCCAGAATTTATCTTTTTCCTTTAGAGCTCTAAGTAATAATGCCCTCTTCTCATTTAGTTTGATTAATTCTGAATATGAGGGAGAGGAGTCATAAACTAGTTCCTATAATCTAAGGCATTCCTCTGCAGTAGCTACATTAACATCTATGTTACCAAAACAGTCCATATTCCAAATCTTTATCACTTTTTTCAATCTAATCAGTTTTAGGTAGAAACCCAACATTCCTGACTGGAGGCTAGGAATTGACCAATTTTCCTTGATTAGGTCTATAAATTCTGGTCTATTAAACCAGGAATTTATAAATCTAAAGGGTTTAGGGTGAGAACTAACTAGTGATGATACCTGTAAGAGGAGAGGAGAATGATCTGAGGATTGTCTATTCAGAATTTGGATAGAAGATGATGGGAATTTTTTGTTCCACTGAATAGTACAAAGTCCTCTATCTAATCTTTTAGAAGTGGGATTCCTAAGCCTTGAGTTTGTCCAAGTAAACAGGTTCCCCACTGTGTTAATTTCCTAAATTCCAGAAGAGCTAATCCAATTATTGAAATCTCTAATACTACCTAGGGAAGGTGAGCTGGGGCCTTTATATTCTGAAAGTGAAGAGATTGTATTAAAATCTCCAATGAAAATAATTTCATTTTTAAGGAGTACACTCAGATCATTCCATAAAGACTTCCTACCATCCCTAGTCCTAAGGGCATAAACAAATACTGCTTCCATGTCAATAGCCGAAATTAGGTGAGCTATTTTTATATACAGGAACTGATTATGATGTGAGATTAGGGAGAATGATACAGGGTCATTCCACATTAGCCAGATTTTTCCATTATGAAGAGAGATATTATAAGTAAATTTGAGCTTTTCCAAATAAGATTGACACTGGCTATTATCATGCATAGGCTCAATGATACAAATTAGTTGTATTTTCTTCAGCTTAACTAGACGGTTCAGTCTTAGCATTGAAGATTCCATACCAAAATATTAAAAGTTAAGGTGTGTGTCATTGTTCACATGACTTATGGCTTTTAGTAGCAGATCTTAACATCATCTTATTCAGCAGGCTAAGGTAATTGTTCTTTTTATGCTTTGACTTACCTTGTTGTTTAGTGTTACCTTTTAGGCTATCAGGCAGTAGTGCTAAGTGGGTGAGGTGACTGTTGGAAAAGCTGGCCTCCTCCACCATGTCCTGCACTTCCAGATCAATGAGTTCTTATGGTTGAGGGAGGGTGTCTATATCCTGCAATACAGAGAATCTATTTTCCATCTTTCTTTGTAGAGAAAGTGGGGAGTTAGTGGGAGGGGACTGATGCAGGGTTAGCTTGTGGGAGCCAATTTGAATATCATCCTTTGCATAGGCCAAAGGAGTAGGATTAGAAAGAGCAGTGGCATTTAAAATTTTTGTGAGGGAAGATTGAGAGTTATCTGGGGGTGAGTTATTAGGGGACTGAGCTGGAGTAATTCTTGGTGATTGATGAGAAACAGTTCCAAGCTCTCCATTTATAATCTGAGGTAAGTAGGAGGAAGGGTTCAGAGAGAGGTTTGTTGTGGATCTCTGATGTGCTAGATGGCCTTTACTAGGAAGAGGGTTAACAAACTGATTTTCAAAAGTCATAACAGGTGCCTTGTTAAATTTATTCCCGGTAGCCTGCCACTGTGGTTGAGTTTGGTTTTGTGGGATGGGAACCTGATTATCCAGTAGCTTACCATTGATGTTTTATCGGTTGGCTCTACACTGATTAAGGGAGTGGCCTAACTGAGCACAATGATCACAGTATAGAGGAACATATTCATATTCAATTTGGTATTTTCTATTATTAGTGACTGGCCCAAGTCTAATGAAATTACTCAAAGGTTTCTGTAGGTCTATTTCAACACACGGTTTAATAGAAAAAGGCCTAGTGAGCATTTCAGTGGCTAGATCATTCTTAATGAAGCTTCCTATACTATTTCAAATGGCCTCAATAGATGCAGAATTATAGTAGTACAGAGGAACTTCCCTGATAGTGCACCAAATTGGCACGATTGGAGATTCCCTATGGGTGGAGAAGTCAGAAGACCATTTGAGAATTTTCAGCTGGACTCCATTGAAACTCCAAATGGCCTTGATCCAACACCTCTGGTAATCATTAACTTGATCAAACCTGATCAGCACGTGCTTGTAATCCAAGGAGCTCCGTTGATAGTTGCCGGCAAAACCAACCGTCTTAAACGCTAGCTCTAATTGCTCTATCGACAGCCTTCCCCTTGTGAATTTACCGACCAACGCGTTAGAATAATGAGCAGAGAGTTTGGCAATTTGGTCATCAGAATAAAGGCATGCCGGATCCCGTAAGTGTTCAGATTTGGGGGTTAGCTCGAGATTTGGGGGTTAGCTCGGGATTGTTGGGTAGGGATGTCGTTAGAGGTGGGGATTTGGTCTGGAGAGCAGCTAGGAAAGTTTTTAGTATAGCCTGCGTGGTGTTGCTATCCGCCATTGTAGCCGATGGAGTAGGAGCCGTCTCTCAGGTGGTCGTTATCGGTAGAAATAGCCGTTAACGGCGAAGAAAAAGAAGTCGTTTCCGGTGAGAGAGGGGAAATGATGATTTAGTTAATGTAGCAAGAAGACAAGCTCAAAAAATAGGACAAGGTCAAACAACGGTGCTCACTACTCCCTCCCCACACATTGCCCATATAATACCCTCTAACTCAAAATAGGCATGTTCTGATTAAAAAATGTTACCTATAAATAGTCTAGTTACGCAGTGGTTGATGTAAATAAATAAAAGGAAAATTTAACTATCTACAACTGATCCAAAAAAAACTATCTAGAATAATTAGGCAAAGTCTTGGAAAATACCGTGTTTTCATACGCTTATGAAAAGACGGAGTTTAATTCAAATAATAAAAGGTAAAATATTTTAGTTGCAATATTAAAAGTTTATTATGCAACGTGTATTAGTTATAAAGTTTATAACTCGATTCATGTAACCCAAATATTTAACTATATTTCTTCTATTGCTCAAACTGATAAAGGAAAAGATTTACCTTTTAAACCTGAGAATGAGAAGGCTACTCAAATCTATAGGCCAGTGATCAAACCAAATATTATTGCTCAGAATGATAAGGGACTAAATGTTATAATGCTAATGCTATGGTGTCTGATGCTAAAATGCCTATGCCAAAGTGCCTGATGCTAGAGTTTTAGCTACTGATGCTGAAATGCCCGCAAATCCTATACTTAGTGTATATGATAATAGAGAATATCATACTAATAGTCCTAATCTGGTTCCATCGCATCCTAAACAAATCAGTAACATTCCAAGTTTGCAAAAAGATATACTTCACGTGGAGGTTTCTAATCCTGGTATAATAAATGAAGTAGATAACAACAAAGGTGATATGTCTGAGCACATGATATAATTCCCCTGGTGTGAATGCTACTAAAGATTTTTCAGTTAAGGGCAAATGCAAAAACAGGTTCAAATTAGAGGCAATCAGTGCATGCTACCCCAATTAAGATGGAGCCACAGTTAGAAGGCAATAGTCTTGATGCAAGCAAAAGAAATTTAACAAAGTCCCATGAGGAGTCCATCAACCAAGGGGAGCAATTGCAAGAGAATCAATGTAAGCTAGCACAGGTAAGTGAATTATCACCAGAGGATAGACTTGGTTCACAATCTAACTGATAAGCCTATTGTCCAATGGTCAGTGGAAAAGTCTATTAGAGACACGCAGGGAGATTTATTTTAGATATAAACTTGATCCATCAAAACAGGTTTAACGGGCTTTTAAAATAAGTTGAAGATAAAGAAGATGATATAAAATCTAGTCAGGAAAATCAGACCATCGGAAAAAGCAAAAGAAAATATTATACTGGGATGGTGATAACTGTAGTGACTAGATCTCAAGTTGATTCTAAATCTTTAGTTTAATCCATGACATGTTTTAACATATATGTTTGGAATGTAAGAGGGATTAAAAACAAAAAGACTAAGGATAGAGTTTTTAACATAAAAAGGAAAAATAACATTGGTTTTTTTTTGTAATTATCGAACCATTCATAGATAGTGGTCAGATTCAATCCATAGCTTTTAAGTTAGGTTATAATCACTTCTATGCTGAACCAAGAGACAAAATTTGCCTATTCTAGAATGATGGTTTTAGTTTCTCAGTTAAAGATATTCATAATCAGTTTATCATGACTCAGATATTAATTATTCCAGTCCAATTCCATGGAATGCAGCTTTGGTTTATGCTAGACATAACAATACTGACAGATTAGTATTATGGGCTAACTTAGCTAATCATTGTAATCAGGCTGCTATTCTTATTGGTGATTTCAATGCTATAAGAGATTCATCTAAATACTTGGGCCAATCAACACCTAGTCTCAATTCTATGCTAGATTTTAATGATTTTATAGATGACAATGGTTTGATTGAAATATCAGCATCTGAGAATAACTATACATGGATTGGTGTTAGACATAGAGGAAATGTGTCGGAAAGGTGTGATAGAGGTTTAGCTACTGAAGAGTTTTTAAATATGTTTCCAAACATAACCATACATGTTAAATCTAGATGGCCTTCAGATCACTCACCACTCTTGGTTAAATTTGATAATCAAACTGCTAATTCAAGATTCAAATCTTTTAAGTTCCAGCATTGCTGAACAACACATGAGCAGTTCCTAAACATTGTTAATGAAAGCATGCCATAAGCAATTAACTCCAAAGGAATGCTTAAATTTTCAATGAAACTGAGAAGATTGAAGATGAAATTGTAAGAATAGAACAAATTAACATTTGGAAATATACATGACAATGTTAAAAAAACTGAGGAAAAGGTTTTACAAAAACAAATTAAACACCAAGATAATAACACTGATCAAAGTAGATCTGTACTTTATTTAGCCCAGGCTGAACTTACACTAGCTCTTAAAAGAGAAGAAATGTTCTAGAAGCAAAAGTCAATAATTAAATGGCTAAAGGAAGGTGATTCCAATACAAAAATGTTTCATTCTTTAGTTAAAGCCAAACACTCAAAGCAGAAAATTGCCGCAATTAAAAACTCTGATAATGTGTGGATAACTGAACCTGAAGCTATTGGAAATGAGGTAGTGAGTTTCTTCTCTAACCTATTAACTGATGAACATCTGGAATAAGACACAGATGCTAGATAACATTCAAACTGTAATTGAGGATTCAACTAATCAGATGCTTACGCAATAGGTACAACTGATTGATCTTAAACAAATTGTATTTCAAACGGATAAAGACTCTGCTCCAGGCCCTAATAGATATACAAGGGTTTTTTTATACTCATTGTTGGGATATACTAGCTACTGATCTTGTAGAGGCTGTCAATGATTACTTAGCAGGAACTACAATACCAGTAGCTATATCAGCATCCTTTATAACCTTAATTCCAACTTTTTATGATTTTAGGCCTATCAGTCTCACAATTTTTTTTTAAAAAATCTTCTCTAGAGTTTACACAGAAAGACTTAAACACTTAATGCCTAATCTCACATCACAAGAGCAATTAGCCTTTGTACAAGGAAGAGAGCTGGCAGATAGTGTACCCTTGTTGCAAGAACTTGCTAATTATTTAAACAACAAAATGGGGGGCTTTAATGTCTTTTTCAATTTAGAAATGATGAAATCCTTTGACAGAGTGTCATGGGATTTTTTAAAGGAATTGCTTTTGAAATTGGGCTTTCATGAAACTGTTGTTGGCAATATATTAGGAAATCTATCAGCTGCACATTTTTCAGTTCTTGTAAATGGAAAACCATTTGGTTTCTTTAAAACTTCTAAGGGTATTAAACAAGGAGATCAATTATATCCATATTTGTTTATCCTACTCACTAAAGATTTTACCAGAAATATAAGCTTTCTATTTGAAAATGAAAGAATTGACTACTATAACTTACCTAATTTAGCCAATACAAGGGAACCTACACACTTAAGCTTTGCTGATAATACTGCAGTCTTTCTAAGAGCTAATAAGTAAAGTCTGAAAAACTTCCTGAGTTTATTGTCAAAATTTGAACAAGTGACAGGACAAAAAAATTAACCTGGAGAAATCCACCTATTATATATCCAAATTTGCTCCACAGTCATATAATAGAATGCTATCAATAATCACTCATATACCTCAAGGTAGCTTCCCATTTAGATATCTTGGTTGTCCTACATTCATAGGAAGAACAAAGCACTCATACTTTCAACCACAATTTGATAGCATCACAGCTAAACAGATCTCATGGCAAAATAAGTGGTTAAGTCAGACAGGTAGATTAGTCCTGATAAAACATGTACTATCAGATATTCCTTTACACATTTTAACTATTATAAAAAATCCTACTAAAGGACTAATAGATAGATTACATGTTATCTTTGCAAAATTTCTTTGGGGAAACTCTGATTATGGATATAATAAAATATGGAGATCTTGCAGCAATATGAGTTTTCCATAGAATGAAAATGGATTAGTAGTTAAAGATCTTCATAACATAATAAAAAGTTTCTCATTGAATTTATGGTGGAAATTGCAAAAAGGTGGGAAGTCTTTGGGCTTCCTTTACGTGGTGTTTACCTGATAATAAGAATACTTCAAAAACCGGGAAGAAGTATAGGTAAGTAGATGATTTAGCCAAGGAATATACCAAACTACAAGTAGTATCAGATGACCTATCTTTTTGGTTTTCTAATTGGCTTGGCATTGGAGCTTTCCATGAATTTTGGAACTCAAAAACAGAAATGGATACTCCAAACCAAACTGTTAATGAATTCTTTTATAATCAGGAAACTTTAAGGCTGAGATTTAACCATGGATTTTCTTCTGATATAAATGAATTACTGTCCAAGGATTTCACTATTTTTTAGGGCTATAAGGATCTTCTGATTTGGAAACCTAAGTCAAATGGATAGTTCAGTCTCTACTCTTTTTATGAAATAGTGTGACAAAAAATAAATGAAGTGAATTCATTTGAATATCTCTGGTTCAAATATTTACCTAAAAATATGACCATTTTCATAATTGGAGGCTTTTAAATACACTGATCCCTCTAGCTGATATTATGCAAGAGCAGTCCTTTAATATGCCATCTGAATGTTGTTTCTATTTGAACTCTTCTGATTATATGCAACATGTGTTTCATGATTGTCCTGTGGTGTTAAGTTTATGGACTTTTTTTTCCATAACTTCTGTGGTCTAACACCTGAAAACTTCACACATCTGTGGGATAGAATGTTTTACTACTGGAACATAAGATTGACATCTAAACTACAGAGCCTATGTGTGAGGTTATTACCTACTGTAAGTACACGGGTTATATGGTGTGCTAGAAATCGTTTCATCTATGAAAATATAATCCCTAGGTTACAAACATTGAAGAAGACATAATCTAACTTGGTGCAACTCTGATACTAATTATTTAAATCCCGAGATTATGAGTTTAACACCATTTCATTCATTGATCAGAAGAACATAAATTACACAAGTCTGCTAGAGATTACCACTGCAAAGATTTAAGCTAAATACTGATGGATCATCAAGGGGAAATGCAGTAGGAGCTGGTTTGCTTATGAGAGACACAGACACTACAAGAAACATCACTTATTATCTCGGTTATTCAGGGGGTTTTACCTCGGTTTTTAGTCCAGAAAAACCGAGGTAAATGTGGTTGTAGTAAAAAGTATATTTTTTTACATCGGTTCAAAATTGAGGTAAAAATCATTTTTACCTCTATTATTTAAAATATAACCAAAGTAAAAAAGTGTGATTGGGTAGAAGGTTAAGCGACATCGCAAGGTTTGAACTGCTGTAAAACAAACTACTGACAGACATGCAATGTCAGCAGATATGTCTCTTGATCTTAAAAAAAACTACCCAACGCAAGACCGGCTTTGGTTCTGCATTCCGTAGTTCACGCCACAAGAGAGTTTTTTTGGCAACCCAAACTGTACCTAAATGCTTTCCCGCAAGCCAATACAATACCCAGATTATGAACCATTACACAGTGTTTAAACAGATCCATTATACACTCAGTATTTAACGTTTTTCAACAAAATAAAGGAACATAATTAAATCTAGGACAATAAATAAAAGAAATCAAACTAATTAAATAATCTAAAGCTTCGCTGGTGCTAGGCGGCGAGGAAGTGATGGCATCGATAGAGCTCCGACCAAGAGAGGAAGTGGTGGAGTCGGGAGAGTGCTCTGGCGAAAGAGTAATAGTGACAATTCCATTCGGCAAAATGTTCCAGCGAGACAGGGCGGTGCAACAGCAGCTCTCCGGTGAAACAACAATGGTGGAGACAAAGTGGAGTCGTGGAGCAAACAGTCTTGAGTCGTAACAGAGAATCCGTTGGTGCTGCGTTGAAGCACAGGATGGAGGCGGACCAAAATTTTTGTAGCAGAGGCGGATGGAGGTGCTGCGAAGCACCATCGGCACGACCATAGGTGGATCGAAAACACATGACAGAGGAGTCACGTCGGTCGATCGGTCGAAGTTCGTGTCAGCGTAGGTAAAGTCGTTGGTGGTCGTCGGCGTACGAAATTAGGGCCGG
The DNA here is from genome assembly GCA_037428765.1 of Rubia yunnanensis. Lineage (NCBI taxonomy): Eukaryota > Viridiplantae > Streptophyta > Magnoliopsida > Gentianales > Rubiaceae > Rubia > Rubia yunnanensis. The sequence continues at coordinate 131,303,365 of CM075061.1, forward strand.
TCTTGAAGAAGGATGAAATTTGAGGATGTGAAATTAGGGCCGATATTAACAAGGAAGAGGATGGAGAAAGCAGTCTTGAATGCAAGAGAAGAGAAATGAGTTTGGGCTTTTATAATAGGGTTCAACTTTTATATTAGGGGTTGGCTTGAAATTAAACAAGATGTTTGGGTTGAAATATAATGAAACTCAAATAACAAATATTTATAAATTAGAAATTAATTATTTCTTTGTATATATATATATATATTCAAGTTTTGACAAAATTTATCAATAATAAAAACTAAAAGAACATTATTATTATATTTAAATTTATAATTATAAATATTATATTGTTGCATAGACTTTCATATATGTATGAAGATAAAGAACTAAATTTAATATCAAGTAAGGGTTGGCCATTCATAAATTAAAGTTGTGATTGTTCATTAGTATTTATGTGAACAGTGCTTACTGTGTGCGAATTGTGTGCGAATTAACCAAAACGCAAGATTCTTTGTCGTTTTTTCCACCTTTCTCCCTTCCCTCTCTCAGTCACTACTGATAACGGTCATATTTGGTTTCTCTTCTCTGTTCCGCTCGGCCAGCCATGGCGGCTCTCCCGCCGGCCGATCGAAGCCAAGGGGGGAACAAATCATTCCTTCATGCGCTTACTAATCGCCCTCCCCCATTACAAGCTTCTCTTCCATCAAACCCGGAAATCGTCCCCAAAACCCAGTACAAAGGAGAAATTTCATGTCTCGTCAGTCGCAAGGATGCTGACACTCTCTCTTCTCATTATCGGAATGCTCTGATCGGTAAGTTTGCTAGAGGAAAACCATCTATGGTCCAACTAAATGAAGCTTTTAATTCTGTAGGATTCAAAGGGAAATTTCAATTAGGATCCATCGACTTCCGGCATGTCCTAGTTCGTTTCCAGGAAAAGGATGACTATCAGAGATTCTGGCTCAAAGGTCATTGGGTATTCAATAATGCGCAGATGAAGGTCTTGAAATGGAACTCTGATTTCTCGCCGGAGGCAGAATCATCCATTGTCCCGGTATGGGTTACTATTCCTCATGTTCCAATCTACTTTTATAACTCAGCTATGCTTGAAATCATGGGTAACCAAATTGGGAACTTTATTAAAGTTGATGCTGCGACTGAGGCTTTATCTAGACCTTCCTGTGTAAAAATGTGTGTTGAAATCGACCTAAAAAAGAAATTACCTTCTTGCATTCGAGTGGGAATTGAGGAGGATGGTAATGAGTTCAATGTGGTAAAACTCCCCCTAGATTTTGAGGATATTCCCCCCTACTGTTTACATTGTAAATGTATAGGGCATGAGGATAATCATTGTATCTATTTGCATCCGGAACTAAAGAGATCCTCAGCTAGGAAGAATGAAGCTGTTAATTTAAATGACTCCCATTTGAAAGGTTTGATGGTTCAGACAAAAGGAAATTCAAATAATGCTAAGACTGGTAATTTAGGTGAGGAGAGTTCAGGGATCTCTATAGCTGAAAAACAAAAGGGTTACCAGTCTCAGAAACTCATATATGTTCCTAAGAAACAGCAAAGTTTAGATGCAGTGCAGGAAACTAATGATCTAACTAGCCCTGACCCACTGGTTGATCCTTCAATACCTGAGGTGCAGAAACTCATTCCCAGTACTGCTGACTTGCCTACCTTTGTAGCTAGTAACATAGATGATCTTATAATTCCTGAGATGCAGAATTCCACTCCCTGTAGTGTTGATATGCAAACCAATGTTGCTACTAGTACAGAGGAAGTGGTGGCAGAGAAAGATTGCCCTCCATCCCCTCAACCTGGAAAAATAATCCCCTCCCTTTACCCTCGAGCCTTTCCTATGGATCCTAAATCATTAGTGACACAAGATAGGCATCCTCATTCTGCCCCACCTAATTTTAGGCCAGTTTTTGCCAAAGATGATCTACCAAGTAAACGAGGTAAATCCTTCTCCCCTTTCAGTTCCATCATTGCAGCAAAAAACTTTATCTTCTCTCAGCAGAAAAATAGGTCAAACAGATTTCTACCCTTGGCGGGTGAGGAATCATCAGGAGATGAGGGCACCAAAATTGAATCTTCGGTTGCTGAAGAGGAACCCACCTTTGCTCCTGAAACTGGAGCTGACCAAGCACAGGGACACTCTTCTCCTCCTACTGATCAAAGTAAGTTGAACAAAGGTAAGTCTGTTAAGAAGCCATATAATGACACTTTTTTCACACAGAAGAACACTATTATGACAAGATCAAAAAGCTCCTCTAATGTTTCATCATGAATAGTGCAACTGTCAGAATTAAAATGTTGGTTTGGAATATTAGAGGAATGGATACATCTATGCTTAGGCTCTCTAATCTTATCAACAGACATAAATTTGAACTCATTTGTTTAATTGAACCTAAACATGATAACTCCCAGTGTGATCAATATAGACAAATGATAAGGTTTGATAACTGCTTCTCTGCTACTAATGGTCAGATATGGATCTTTTGGTCTTCAAGTATTGTTCTGACAGTTAGAAATGATAATCTCCAATTTCTTGGAGTACACATAACCAGTTCTATTCTTCTTAAGCCAATGGATGCATTCTTTATATATGGTCTGAGAACCAGATTAGGAAGAAAGGATCTCTGGTCTGATCTTAGCTCATTTAACCATTCTGATTCCTTGTTTATTGGAGATTTCAACTGCATTTCATCTATATCAGAATACAAAGGTCCATCTTCTCCAAAAATTGGTAGTATTAGAGACTTTAATGATTTTACTAATGGTCTGGGGCTGGAAGAAATTAATACTGTTGGAAACTTGTTTACTTGGACTAATAATCGCTTAAGATCTCCTACAGTTAAAAGACTAGATAGAGGATTATGCACTTCATCATGGACTCATTCTTTCCCTTCCTCTACAATCCAGATCTTAAATAGAGTTAGCTCCGATCACAATCCCTTGTTGCTAACTGTAGGAAGTGACATTCCATCCAATCCGAGGCCCTTTAGGTTCTTAAATACATGGTACAAGAGAAAAGACTTTAATGAAGTAATTAAGAAGGATTGGGATACCCCTATGCATAATTCTGGACTGCTAGCTTTTTATTTAAAACTAGTCAGACTTAAGAAAGCCTTAAAAACCTGGAACAAAGAACATTTTGGTAACATTCATGATAATGTTCATCAGGCTGAATTAACCTTGCAGGTACAGGAAGCTCTAACTGATCAGGATGACTCTGTTAATAATCAGATTAATCTTAGAAAGGCTAGGGCTAGTTTAGTTAAGGCCTTATCTGAACAAAAGAATTTTTGGAAACATAAGGCTAAGATAAAGTGGCTACAAGATGGAGACAATAATACATCCTTCTTTCATAGATCTGTACAAGACAAGCATAATAGATTGAGGATTACAAAAATCAAAGGTAGAAATGGTCAGTGGTTGGAAAACACACTGGATGTGGAGCTGGAAGCAATTAATTATTATCAAGATTTGTTGAGTGAAGACTGCCTCACTGATTGCTCTCCATTCACATCTCATTTTCTCAACCATATACCCAATCTGGTTACTCAGGAAGATAATAACAACCTAATAAAACCAGTCACCATGGAGGAGCTTAAGAATATTGTGTTCAGCCTTAACAAGTCAAGCTCCCCAGGTCCGGATGGTTTTACGGCCAAATTCTACATGAAATCTTGGGACATAATATCACATGATCTTCTTCTAGCTGTCCAGGATTTCCAATCTTCCTCAAACCTACCTAGGGGCATATGCAGTACCTGGATTACCATTATCCCTAAAAAGAAAGTCCCATCCTCATTTGATGACTACAGGCCTATAAGTCTTTCCAATGTCATTAATAAGATTTGTTCTAGAGTGCTTATGGAAAGACTTAAACCTATTATGCCTAAGATTATTTCTCCTAACCAAACAGCCTTTATGCATGGTAGGGATATTTCTGATAATGTCATACATCTTCAGGAAATGGTTAGACTCATTAACAGAAAAAGAAGAGATCCGAATTGCTTAATTAAACTTGATCTTAAAAAGGCTTTTGACAGGGTTAGATGGTCATTTTTATATAAAATTCTGGCAAAATTTGGTTTCCATGCAAAATTCATTTACACTGTTATGAAAAACTTGTCACAGGCTTGGTTCTCTATTCTAATTAATGGTAAGCCTGTGGGATTTTTTCAGTCTTCTAGAGGCATTAAACAGGGTGATCCTCTTTCTCCCTTCTTGTTTAATATTTTTTCTGAATCTTTTACAAGGAGCTTGATCTACATTTTTGACAAAGGTAAGCTAGACTATTTTGATCTTCCAGGTAATCCTCCAAGAATTTCCCACTTATCTTATGCTGATGATACTGTCATTTTCTTTAAAGCTACAAAATTAACTTTGGTTAGATTAAAGGCTTTCCTGTCTGTCTTTGAGGAGGTCACTGGGCAGGCTATTAACTATAACAAGAGTGATATCTACTTGAGTAAATATGCTACTGAACATAAAGTGAACCAGATTAAAAGGATTCTAGGAATGAAATTGGGTTCCTTTCCTTTTACTTATCTAGGTGTGCCAATCTTTACTGGAGTGTCTAAAAAAATTTATTTTCAACCTCTCTTGGAACTTATTGATAATAAGATTGGTAATTGGAAAAATAGATGGATTTCGATGGGAGGGAAAATTACATTGATTGAGTCTTGCATTTATGCCATTCCACAACACATATGGCAAGTTATCAAACCGAAAAAATTGATCATTTCCATCATTGAGAAAAAAATGAGCAGGTTCTTCTGGGGGGATGATTTAAAAGCTAAGAGATCATGGAAAAAGTGGTCTGATTTATGTCTCCCAACTGATCAGAATGGCTTAGGCTTCAGGTCGATCAGTACAATAATTAAGACATGCTCGGTTAAATTGTGGTGGAAGTATCAAATAGGTGATGCCCTCTGGACTCACCTAATGGCTGCCCTCCCTCAATCCTACAGGTCTTCTCCTAACTGGAGGAGAATTTGTTCTGTTAATAATTGGGCTCAGGCTAATGTTAGAGTCATCATAGGGAGAGGTGACTGTAATTTTTGGACCTCAAATTGGTTGGATGTAGGTGCACTAATTGATGTGTGCGACCAAAATAGGGTTGATATTGATGCTGAATGTTCAGTTTCCCAATTCATATCTAACAAAGCTGTTCTTATGAGAAAAATTGAGCCATTTCTGCCATCTTACATTATTAATCTTTTGCAGGATTCAAAACTCTTCCCTCACAGAGCTGATAGACTAATTTGGAAACCAGGTATCTCTGGAAATTTCTCCTTCAAAGACACATATAAGCTGCTAAGTAACCACTCAGGTTTGTTCTTCTCTGCAAAAATCCTTTGGAATCCCAGGTTTGAGAAAAAAATATCTGTTTTTATGTGGAAAGTCTTCAATTCTCTGCTGCCTTTTGATAACATAATCAGGAAACTGAGATTTAGTCTGGCTTCTAAATGCTGTATGTGCAATAATCATGAGGATTCTTTGGATCATGTTTTTAATTCGTGCCATTTCTCTCTTTCTGTTTGGAAAGTCATTCATCAGTTTATGGGTATTCATGATAGAACATTCCCCTCCGTTTGGGAAAGAATTTCATACTACTTGACTTTACCAGCTCTAACCCCCTTACATGCTACTATGATCCACACTGCTGCCATCTACACATTCTGGAATATTTGGAAGATGAGAAATAGATACTTATTTGAATCTACTAAGCCTTCCACCACCTTAGTGCTTCAGCTTATTAGAGATCAGATTTTTTTCTCATTTAGTGCAAATCCAGTTCATATATCATCTCCTATAGATGTGAGTATTGCTGATCATTCTTTTCTACCACTCCTTAAACGTCCACCAAAGCCAAAAATTTGGAAAATTGCTTGGTCTAAACCTTCAACAGGTTTTAAGATTAATGTCGATGCCTCCTGGTCAGGTAACATGGAGAAGTGTGGGATTGGAGTCATCATTAGAGACATTATAGGGGACCTCGTGGGAGCTTACACTCTATTTACGGTAGCTCTTTCACCTCTAGAAGCCGAATTAAAAGCTATTAGGTTTGCCATTCAGATTGCACAGGATTTATCTGGCCCCCTTCATTTGGAATCGGATTGTCTTTCTGCGGTTCTCTTCTCTACTAATCCACTCCGTTCTCACTGGAGATGTTTTTCATTAGCCGATGAGATCCATCAATCTCTACATGACATCAATTTGGTTCATATATACAGACAGGCTAACCTTGTGGCTCATTCCTTGGCTAAACTATGTTTACAAGAACAATGTGATTCATCCTTTCATGTTTTATCTGAACTTCCGAACTCGGTTAGGGGTCTAATTAGACTAGATCAATCTGGCATCCCTGAGATACGAATTTTATAGTTCGGATGCTACTCATTCTTAATCTTGCTTGCAGGTTTTCTCCAGGTCACAAGCTTTGGAATGACAAAGCTCACCTCAGCTTCTATCCTTTTCTCTACCAACCTGCTCAGCCTTCTTCTTCCTCTACTAAATCTGCTGCTGTTGTCAATTCTTTTGATCATGCTACACTGAGAGGCTACTCTTATGGTTCATCTCTCTGACTGATCTGTGTCTCTATGTTGATTCACTAACAAGTTCGAGAGTCCAGCCTGTAGCATCCTTATACTCTAGTTTTATTCTTTTGGAAGCAATTAATGGTTGCTTCAAGAGCAATCCGCTCAGTTTGTATAGCTACTTAGCCTTTTGGCTTCTTTATTTGTGTTTTTATTACGGCTTGGGAAGGCTAATACAAATTCCCCCATCTATGATGGTTATTTAAAAAAAAAAAAAATGTATATAAAGTTAAGTAATAATTGACCGTTGAGTAGTCAAGTAAGGGTTAACCGCTAATTAGTCAATTTTTACTTTTTGTAAAATTGTGTTGGCCAAAATTGTGTTGCAATTTTTTAACTAAATTTAATATCAAGTAAGGGTTGCCCAAAATTGTGTTACTCTATAATCCATTGCTCCAAAATATATGATTTTTGTTATTCTTGCATAAATATAGAAATATTAAATAGATAATTTTTTTGGTAAAATGTTGGAAAACGCTAATACGTGTTCTGGAGTAACTAATAGTTGTTTACATAGAAGTAAAAAAAGTTAAATTGGAAGAGATTACAAATGTATTCTTGTGCATATTAATAGGTTACTGACTTGAAAAATACAATTGGGATGAATAGGGTAGCATCACGTTCGAGCATATTTCAATTTGGAGTTACGAGTAAAGTTTTTACTTTTTGCACTTAGGTCCCTCCAAGAAAGTATGAATTGTCGAATCACAAAATTGGCAACATCAAAATTCAATTCAATAATATACAATCGCGATTTTGCAATTTGAGCGTGTATGGGTGAACAGAATGGTCTCGAAAGTCAACATTGATTACTTATACATAATCTTGAAAAATTAACTATGGCCCCAAATTGCGTTACGCTATAATCCATTGCTCCAAAATACATGATTTTTGTTATTTTTGCATAAATATAGATATATTAAATAAATGATTTTTTTTGTGAAACGTTGGAAAACGCTAGTATATGTTATAGAGTAACTTAGAGTTGTTTACATGGAAGTAAGAAAGGTAAATCGGAAAAGATTAAAAATATATTCTTGTGCATGTTAATTGATAAATGCAAGGTTACGGACTTGGAAAATACAATTGGGGTTCAAGAGGATTTCAATTTGGAGTTACGGGTAGAGTTTTTTTTACTTGTTGCACTTAGGTCCCTCTAAGAAAGTTGAAATTATTGAATCACGAAATTGGCAACATCAAAATTCAATTCGATAATATATAGTTGCAATTTTGCAATTTGAACATGTATGGGTGAATGGAAGGGTCTCGAAAGCCAACATTGATTACTTCTACACAATCTTGAAAAATTACACTATAACCCAAAATTGTGTTACCCTATAATCTATTGCTCCAAAATACATAATTTTTGTTATTTTTTCATATATATAGAAATATAAATAAATAATGTTTTTGGTGAAATGTTGGAAAGCGCTAGTACATGTTTTAGAGTAACTTAGAGATGGTTACATAGAACTAACAAATGGATTAGTCAAGTGTCAAATGAAAAATATTTAAAAAAGTAATTCTTAGCCACATCACCTTTAATACGTGTCACCCTTGGAATTAGCCCTGTGTCAAATAAATAAAATTGTATATCCCACTTATTCATAATTATATAAATGAAGTAGTATATAAAATTTTATATACAACTTATTTTATATAATTATGAATAAGTAGTACATAAAATTTTATTCGGTGAAAAAATAAAATTTATTTATTTATATTCGACTACGATCATGTATTACTCAAACTATACGTTTAATTCATTTCATTTTAAAAAATAAACATAAAATCATAGTTAAAAGCATAGATATAAAATCTTTAAAATATAAAAGAAATGGAGTTGTATAAAAAATTATATTTTAATTTTGTAAAAAAAAAATTACATTATCAATATATATATATATATTCAATTATTTTAAATCGTGCATCGCAAATGTGTTATCTGTTATTCATATACTTGTAATTAAGTACCAATTCTGCGAGAGTAAAGTGCGAATTCGGTCACAAAAACAACTGACTTAGGTAGGCCAGACATGCGTGCGACGTCGGTCACTTGTGTCTGGGATATGTATGAGCGACCTCGGTCACAATGTTGGTAAGCCAGACATGCTTGCGATGCTGGTTATTTGTATCTGGGATAGGTACATTCGACCTCGGTAACAACATCGGTAAGCCAGACCTACGTGCGACATTGGTCATTCTTGTTTGGGATAGGTATGTGCGACCTCAGTCACAACGGCGGTATGCCAGACATGCGTGCGACGTCGGTCATGTCAGATTTTTACCTAATTTTTTAAATGCTAGGTAAAAAATATTTTTTACTTAAAAAAAAAACCAACCGAGGTAAAAGGGGTAAAGTAATAGGTGCAGTTTCTTGTAGTGAGAGGGAAGATTTTCAAAGGCTAAAGCAGTATTCCTTCAAAACAAAGACAGCTTGGAGGCTGAAACTCAGGAACTCATATTTGGAGTGCAAATGAAATTTTACCAAGAGGTTGAGAGTCTGGAAGTGGAAGTAGATTCACTGATCCTACTGACGATAATCAAGAAAGAGTCTACCATTCCATGGCAACTCATTCCATCTCTAAGAGCCATCTGGGATTTGTTAGGTGAGTTTGCTAACACTAATTTTTCACATATCTTTCATGAAGCTAATTCTCTTGTAGATGCCTTGGCCAAAAATGGCAAGTGAAACAATGAGGGACTATGATTTCAGCCACTCAACCCTTCCTCAACACATTCGAGGTATGGTTGATCTAGATTGTAGGGAATTTCCGTTGATGTAAATTATTCCACGTTTCCACGATTTGTAAACAGTGGACTTGGTTTATGTATTGGTTTTATATTTCCTTCTGCTTATTGTTTTCAAGAACCTTAGAAATGGATAGGAAAATGTATATATGTGCTGAAAACTTTTCTCAGGTCAGGTATTAAGCCCTCATCTTTATTTGTACTTTTTTTTCCTGATAAACAGGTAGCAATACTGGAAAATAAGTACATGGGCACCAGTATGTTGGTGATACCAGTGATAAAAAAACCCAAATTCAGCACCGTACACAAAAAACCGGTGCCTATGCACTAAATACTAGTGCTATAAAATCAAAATTCAGCATCGGTATATGAAAAATCGGTGCCTATGAATAAATTCAGCACTGGTACACTGAATACTGGTGCTACATTATAGGTAAATTTTTGAAAACATTAAAGAAGTTTGTTAGTTATACACCATTCATCTCACCTATTTTAGTCAACATTATAAATTTTGGACTTGATTGTATTAATTTCTTAATGTTCTCTTTATCTTCTATTGCAAGTGCTAAACGATTTTTTAATGTTTATAAGTATAAACATATGATTTATCCTTCTATTCATTCATCATCACAAAATAAAATACCAACATGATTACTTGCCTTTAGAGTCTGTTTGCACCCTCCTTGTTTTAATCAATTTTTTTTAAAGATAATTTGCAAGAAATTTTTTGATAGGAGGAATCTAAAGATACATTATATACTGCTTAATAATATATTAATCATGTGCAATAGAATGAAATACTTCTAGTTCAATCAATGATTGTTTTGATGTATTCATCGAAAAAGTATATATTATTGAGTTTTTGAAGAAAGAGTAATCAAATGCTATCAAAATGTTAAATTTTATAAAGAATTATTATAAAATTATATTATTTATGCTAAGATTAAAGTTTCATTAAAATATTTTAAACTTATATTTTATTCTCTCGTATACTAGTAAGTAATATTAATATGCCCCTACTAAATTTATTTTCTAAATCCGCCACAGATTGTATCTCCGATGTTTAGATTCTTCATATGGAAGATAATCGTATGTGAACGGGATATTGATTGTGTACCTTGGAATAAGCTCAAAAGCGTTGCCCGTGTCGAGCAGCGTTCACGACCCATTCAAATGTTATGTAGGGCTTTCTACAAGTTGACGGTATTGACGTGTTGTGATCGATGTCATTCAAAGCGTTTGATACTCTAGATCCACGAAATATTTTGACTGGTGGAGATGGAGTGAATCAAACCAATAAACATGCTTGTTTTCTTATGATGTTTGCAACTAACCACCAATGACCAGTACTAATACAGAAAACACATCACCACAATTTCGCTATGCTAAAAGCCGCTCGAAATCGTGCAAAGTAAAAAAAATACAGCTTTTACTTCTATTGGAGAATGAGTGAATGATGTTTACTTTTACTACGGTTTTCTGGCAACACTGGTTGAAGGTTTAAAACCGAAAATATAAATATAAAAATAATCCAAATCAAATCTACAGACAGAGCAAAACCAACCCAAAACACAAATGAAAACCGAAAAACATATGGTTCAGTTCTTATTAGAAATTTACATTCATCAAAAGCTGCCATCATATTTACATCAAATTTTAAAATGCATATACAGCTATTGACCTTGTGCCAAATATAAATAACAATGATAACTAAACCGACACCCGCCAAGCTATCACCAAGGATGATTACCTCTTAAAAAAAATCTATGATCAGTTGTTGCTGATAAAGTAATTTTCCGTAATGATTCTAATTAATGATCAAGAGTATATATAGAGTACAAAGAACACTAGTCTAAATATAACCCCAGGGCTAGTCAATATGGAATAAAATATTATCAAATATTCTACTTGCATTATTCTAACACCCCCTAAGTGAAGTGTCGGATGCTCGCCGACGCACAACTTGGATCTGAAGAACTCAAACAATGGACGCGGGAGGCCCTTGGTGAAGATCTCTGCAATCTGTAGAGAAGTCGGAACATGATCAACGATCAGCTTGCCAGATGTCACCAGCTCACGAACAAAATGGTAATCAATGTCTATATTCTTTGCTCGCTTGTGCACCACCGGATTATAAGCCAAGAAGATAGCACTTCTGTTTTTGCATAATAGCAAACCAGAAAGCGGAACCCAGAGATCACGGAGCAAATGAGTAAGCCAAACAACTTTCGTAGCAGTGTTCGCAAGAGCACGATACTCGGACTCGGTACTAGAGCGAGAAACAGTGGGTTGTTTCTTAGCACTCCAAGAAACCAGATTCCCACCCAGATAAACCGCATAACCATAAGTGGACCGATGAGTTTCCAGACACTGGGCCCAGCCAGCATCATATATCCTAACATGTGTGGTGTGCTAGCTGAACAAAAAACCAGACCAAAATGAAGAGTGCCGAGAAAGCCATCTCATCAAAATGATCATATCTAGGATCCTGAAAGTACTGACTCACTGTGTTGACTGAGAAAGCCAAATCCGGATGAGTGATGGTGAGATACTGAAGCACCCCAACAAGAGAGCGATAAAGGGTAGGATCCCAAAATGGCAGACTAGTGGAACTGTGCAGTTGAGAATCGACAATAAATGGTGTGCATCATTAGTTATACCAGCCCGAGTCAGAATACCTCGAGCATACTTTGCTTGGCCAAGAAGAAACCCTGAGGAGGTAAGAGAAACTTCAAGACCAAGAAAGTAATGAAGAGCACCAAGATTCTTGATCGCAAACTCTTTGTGTGTCCGAGAAATGAACTGATGAAGAAGAGTCGAGTCGTTCCCTGTAAGAATAATGCTTTTCACATACATAAGGAGATAAAGTAAGCTGTGTAAGATAGCTGCTATCCTACCAAGCTGTGTAAGATAGCTGCTAAACTGCTGGAACCAAGATCGAGGAGCCTTCTTAAGACCATAAATAGCCTTCCATAGGCGACAAACAAAATCCTTACCCTCTTATTCGGAGGAGGTTTCCTGGGCCCCAAACCATGAAACCCTCTAGCAGACTTTTTCTGGTGCTCCTCGTGGTTCAAAAGTTCTGTCTATAATTGAATTATGGGCTTCTATTATATAATTAATTGATACTATGTAGAGGTGATCCATGATCTTATGTGCTGAATTATATGACTGTGAATCACCAATGTGAAACTAACTCTAATAGCCTATCGCCTTTTCTGCTACTGATGGCTCCCATCTCCACCAACCTTATTTTGCCACAAATGCACGTGCCTCTCACACACTACCCAAAGGTTTATGGAACTCCACCTTCGACAATTTTGATAAACGCTGGACTAGTACTGAGTACTCCGACTCTGGTGGTTTTGGTAGCTCTGGTGGCTCTGGTCTTCCCGTGGTAGGCAATTCCCACTAGCATGCAACTATGACAACTTGGATTATTACCCTTGAGAGGAATCAAGCACAGTCTATGAAAACTCTCCCTCCTCGCAGGACTATCACTGGTGACAATAAAGTTTATACTTCCTCCGGTTTACTAACAATAATCCCCTTTCACTATAAACTGTTTCATAACATGTTTAACCATAGATAATTTGTATTGTATATAATATCAGATCTCGTGTGAGATATTGTAGAAGATATTTTGTGAATATCTTCTGCAGTATTATTGTACCCTAGATATAATCCTTTTCCATTTGTGATTCTGTATATGCTGTCTATATATTGTACCCTTGTATTACTAATGAAATCACACATTCATATTTTACATGGTATCAGAGCCTAGAATCCCGAGAACCCTAAAATATTTCTCCCACATATAAAGTAGCCGCCGCCACCGCCTTACTCTAGTTGTCCACAGTCATAATGATCATCACCTCCGCCGCCGCCAGGAAGCTCAGCGGCACTGCTGTCGTTGCCTCTTTCGCTTGAAACACTGCACCGTAGTCTCCACGCGTCGTTGTGTTCGTTCTCCATCGTCCAAACCTACCACCACCATTGTCGCTCATGCGCCACTGCCGCTTCCTGATGGATCACTTGATCATGTTGTAATTGAAAACCTTGATGTCGTCTCCATTCTGGCTGTTGATCCCTGCAGCCCGTGGAAGACCCGTCACTTGGCGGCTCCACCGTGCACTTCGCCGGCTTCTGCTTGGAGTTAATACCTCGACATTTTCTAATTTTTGGTGCCATGGCAGAGATTCCACCGCTCTACCTGCATCGCATCTGTACTATGTTCATCCATCAAATCACACAGGTTTGCTTATTTCTTCTGTGATTTTGAAGGGTGATAATTATAATGATTGGAGTACTGCTATTCATTATGGATTTAGTTCTAGACATAAGCTTGGTTTCCTGGATGGATCTATCACCAAGCCTTTTCCTAGTGCATCTTTTGGTAATATTTGGAGTAGATTGAATTCTATGCTTATTGGTTGGATTGTTCAGACCCTTGATCCATCCATTCATTCTGTTATCACTTATAATGACTCAGTTAAGGAACTTTGGGATGATCTTAGCAACGTTTCTCAGTTGGTAAGGGCCCATGCATGTTTTAGAATTGACAGGCTATTAATGCCTACTTTGGCTGATCCAAGAAGTTATGGAATGATCTGCTTGCTTACATGCATCCGCAAACATGTGTTTCATGTCTCGGTGCTGATATGGTTCCAGTTAAATGAGAGAAAGAGATAGTTCATCAATTTCTCATCGGTTTGGACGATAGGTATGCTACTCTTCGTTCATATATCCTCGTACGGGATTCATTGCCTTCACTGGACAAGGTTTACTCGCTTGTCTCTCAGGATGAGCTTCAGAAGACTGTCATCTTAGCCTGTGATTTTGTTACATCAACATACACCATGGCCTTTGCTACCCATCGTCAGACATAATCCTCCGGTCCAAAGACAGCCACTGCTACCCCCAGGGAAGAAACTCTGCCACTGGCATTGATCGTTGGACTCTTACATGTACTCATTGTGGCCAAAAGGGTCATGATGTTACTACTTTCTTATGCATTATTGGATATCTGGATTGGTTCAGTGAGAATCGATCCCTTACATCATGCCCAAAAGGTGCGCAAATCCCATGAACGGCGCCCCACCTGGCCTGCCGTTTGCTGGAGCTACCCAGCCTTTGGGCACCACCACTCCATCAGCGGGTGCCACCACCGCCGTGGTCACTGATTCTTATAGGTCTACCCTTGGTCAGACACTGTCCAAGGAGAAATGGAGTAAGGTTTTAAACATGTTCTCGAAGTTTAATCCTTTTGACAATATGTCAGGTAAAACTACTTTACCTTGGATTCTTGATATCGGTGCTTCCTACCATATAGCCAGCAACAAGGATCTTCTTTATGATGTTGAGCATGATGATAATGTTGATGTCATTCTATCTAATGGGTCTATTTTTACTGCTGTTGAACATGGAAAACATCAATTTGGAGATATCGTTGTGACTCATGTTCTATTTATTCTTGCATTACGATGAAATTTGTTATCATTTGTCAAGTTAAATGTTGCTTTAAAATTTCTAGTTTTTCTTACTAGAAAATTATGTGTATTACAAGATATCATCATGAGGACAATGATTGGCACAGGTGAACAGCGGGGAGGGGTTTATTGGTTGCATAGATTGGGAGTTTCACAGTCTACACAGTCGTCCTTATCCATTGCTGCATCAGTGTCTTCATCTGCTTTATGGCATCAGCACTTTGGGCATCCGTCTTCTTCTGTGTTGTCTTCTATCTCAGCTATTTCTTTACCTACCAGTGATTTTGCGAAAAAAATTCCTTGCTCAATCTGTCATCGAGCAAATCATTCTAGACTTAGTTTCCCTGTTAGTTCTGCTAAGGCTAGTCATTTGTTTGAACTTATACATTGTGATGTTTGGGGGCCTTATGATTCACCTTCTTCTAGTGGAGCATGTTCATTTTTAACCATAGTTGATGATTATTTTGAGCTGTTTGAGTTTATTTGTTAGTTTCTAAGTCTCAAGTACAATTGAAGATGAAGGAATTTTTTTCATTTGTTCAGACATGGTTCCGCTGTCCCATTCAACGGGTTCAGGCTGACAACAGAATCGATTTCATACCTTTCAAATCATTTTTTTGAGAGAAAGTAGTTCATTTTAAGATGTCCACACCTATACACCCCATCAAAATGGGCATGTGGAATGAAAACACAGACACATTCTCAATGTTTCTCGTGCTCTTCATTTCCAAGCTTATTTTCTCATTGACTTCTGGGGAGAATGCATTGTTACAACTGCCTACCTCATCAATCGCACACCAACACCCGTGTTAGATATCTGATCACCTCATCAGCTCCTGCAAGGTCGTGCACCAGCTTACAACCATCCGTGTGTGTTTAGTTATCTGTGCTTTGCTTCTTAGCTTCCACGGCCGGCGTGATAAGTTTTCATCTTTAAGTTGGAAGTGTGTTTTTCTTGGCTATCGTGCTGATAAGAAAGCATGACGTGTTTATGATTTGGAGTCTCGTACTATGTTTGACAGCTAGGATGTGATATTTTATGAAAATTTCTTTCTATATACACCACTTTCTGTGAAAGAGTAACCTACTGATCCACTGCCATTACAGTCACCTACAGTTTATGACGATTCCATTCCGATGCCATCTGATCAAATGGAATAGCGTCAATCTCCCAGCCGCGGACAGTTTCAATACTGCCTGCTAGGACTTTGGAGAATCCACCCTTGACCAATAAATGACCAGCACAACTTGAGCTGCAGCCATCCATTGCTGAGTCACGGTTGCCGTCGGTGGATTTGCTGCCATCTCTATCAGCCAATCGGCCATCTGCCACCGAGCCGTGACTTGTCCTTGAGCTAACACCTGAGTCAGTTCAGCAAGTTCATCCCCTGAGTACCCATCTTTGTCAGCCTCCGGTTAAATTGAAAGATTATATCAGCAATGCTACTCGCTTGATAAACTCCAACTCTGCTGATCTCTCGTTGCCTGCTACACTGTCCCGAGGTACTCGTTACCCTATTACTGATTATGTTACATGTGATAATTTTTTGGTTTCACATTCTAGATTTTTAGATGTAGTTACAGATGCTATTGATCTTGTTACTTATGCTGATGCTTCTTTCCAACCTCATTAGCACGCTGCATTGTCTGACAAGATTGACGCACTCGACCGGAATAATACATGGGATCTTCCTCCTCTCCCTCCTGGTGAAAAAGCCATTGGATGCAAGTGGGTTTATCGGACCAAGTTCAAGTCAAATGGTTCCATTGAGCGCAACAAGGCTCGTTTGGTTGTTCTTGGTAATCACCAGATTTAGGGCACTGACTTTACTGAGATATTTTCTCCTCTTGCCAATATGAGTTTGTTCATATTTTCTTGACTGTTGCTGTTATTCGTGGATGGGATTTTCTTCAGATGGATGCTCACAATGCATTTCTCCATGGTGATCTTGAGGAGGAATTGTACATGCGTCCGTCTTCAAGTTATATACTTTTGGTGCATGGTTTGGTTTGCAAACTACGTAAATCTCTTTATGGTCTTTGACAAGCTCAACAAAATTGGTTTGCAAAACTTGCTGCTACTCTTTGCCTCTTTAGTATTGTTCAGAGTAAGGCGGATTACTCTTTGATTTCTTATCTCCCGGATGGTGTGTCTCTTCATATTTTGGTTTATGTTGATGATCTTATTATTACTGGCTCATCTTCTTAGATAATGATCAAATTCATGAAGTATTTTTGCTCATGTTTTCATGTGAAGGATCTTGGTGCCCTGAAGTATTTCTTGGGCATTGAGATAGCTCGTTGCCCTCATGGCATGTTTCTGTGTCAACAAAAATATGGCTTGGATATTTTTTCAGATAGAGGGTTATTGGCGGTGAAACCCACTGATTTTCCCATAGAACAGCAGTACAAGTTGGTGCGTGATGATGGTCTGTTGTTTGATGATTCGGCTTAGTACAAGCTTCTGGTTGGGAAGCTCATTTATCTTACCATCACTCGAATTGAGCTTAGTTATTCACTTCATACCTTGGCTCAGTTTATGGAGAAACCGCGGTTGGCACATTGGCAAGTGCACTGCGGGTTTTACACTATCTTAAGAGTCATCCTGGTCAAGGTTTGTTTCTGCCAGTTAAGAGTTTTCTTCAGCTTACGGTTGGTGTATACCTAGCCCATAAGGTTGGGCTTAAGCCCAGCCTATGATTTAGTTTCAAACTAGTCTTGCATTTGAACCGATAAAAGTGGAATCAGGTCAGAAGGGACTAGGCCATGAATCGAGAAAGGCGGAGGTCACGATCAGATTCTAGCCATAACAATAGGCATGAACTGGATTTATAGGACCAAGACACAACCCACGACCATGGTCCCTAATAATTTGGAGCCACGGTGATAACTTGTTTTAAATACAAGAAGAAGAACACATGTTGAGGTAAGTGCAACTATACCAAGAAATCATAATTCTCAAGAAGAAAACTACTGACTTGAGAGTCAGAGTATTTTCCCCAGAATCACTTCCGGGATCTCTTTTGCAGGAGTGGTAACGGTGAACGGAGGTCACTTGAGAAAATTGGGAATGCCACAACAATTGGCCCCGTCTGTGGGGATGAGAATTTTTTTCAGTCCTTCATTCCCTGCAAAGTAGACAATGGTGTTCACAAGAAGTGATAGAAGCGAAAGCCATCATACACAAGAGCAAACGACAGGATGCAAAGCATCCCAACCAAGATCAAGAATATGTCCCTGGCAGAGAATGGGAACACAGTAAAGAAGACACAGAAGATGAATAGGAAGAGGCAGAGTCTCCTAACAAAATAAAGAAAAGGAAAGGAGAGCATTCACATAGTTTCTAGAAGTAAATAGAGAACAACTAAATAATCAATTCTTAGCCACTCTGAAGCCAAAATCCCCAATAGTAAGTAAAAAAATTGAGTGAAAATAACGAGCATCTCAAATATGAGGATGAATTAAGAGATATAGTGGCAAAAGATGCTGCAGATAATTCATTGTTAGCACCACATCTTCGTGACTTCAAAATGCCAAAGGACTTCAAGTTGCCGTTGCACATCAAAATTTATGATAGGAATACTAACCTGAAGGAATTCCTACATTCCTATCGTAATAGCATGAGATTTTATAATGCGGAGATTGAGTTGGTGTGTAAAGCTTTCCCTATCTTTCTATCGAGAACAATGATTACATGGTATGAGGATTTTCCAAGCAGAAGCATCAGGTCTTGGGCACAGTTGTCATATATGTTCTTGGGGAACTTCTACCAAAATAAAAAATTCACAAAGATAATAGAAGACCTAAACAATATAACTCAACGAAGTGACAAAAGTTTTGCAGAATTTCACAGTAGGTTCGTCATAGAAAGTTTGCAGGTTCATGCTCTGTCCTTCCAATCTTCCTTGGGCACGTTCACAGGAGGCATGTGATCAGGATAATTCTACAAAGAGCTCACAAAGAACATGTCGGAAAACCCAAGAGAATTACAAAAAATGATTTAGCAGTATGTACGAACCGAGGAAGAAAATAATGGCAAAATAAAGTGGGAGCAAGGCGAGAAATGAGTAATGGAAGACTCACAAAGAAGTTTTGTGAAGAATGGAAAAGGAAGCCTCCCTTTCAAAGGAAGAGAAATGGGAATGCAAAGCACCCTGTCCCAAGAAGCACCGTTAACGAATTCATGAAAGGGAATATGGAAAGCGAACAGAGATCTATTTCGTAAACTAGTACTGATGATAGCACCTCCAGAAAAAAAATATCAAGAGAGTACTCTTGTGTCTTCCACAAAGATCATGAACATGATGTTCAATATTGCAGAGATATGAGAAGGAAAATAGAGGAGAACTTGTGGCTATCTGGGCCAGTACAAGAAAGAAGATGGTGGAAACTTATACAACAAAGCTAATAAGGCAAGAATTTCCATGGCCAAGAACTAGGACATTGCGAACACTCAGAACAAGAATCGAAAGATGATAGTAGTGGTGGATTACAAAGAAGACGTATCCAATGAGGCTCCATAGATGATATTCTTATCGATACATGGGTCAACTGAGTCTTTATTAAATAATGCTTGGAAAGCTAAGGCCAGGTATTCACCACCACGAGAGCCCGTAGACAAGAGATTGCATGTGAATGAAACAATCACGTTTAGCGAAGAAGATGCAGTTCCTAATGCTTCACCTCACAATTATCCAATGTTCATTATTGCTAGATTGGGAATGCAACCGTTCATAGAGTGTTTGTAGATGATGTGAGCGCAGTGGAAATCCTTTTTGTGGATTGCTTTGATGGATTGGGATTCAAGCGAATTGACATAAAAAAAGTCCACATCCTCGCTTCTAGGATTCATGGGCAAGCAGAGACACCATTAGGCAACATACATCGGCCTGTAACTATCGGGGAGAATGATATAAACTGTACTATCATTTGTGACTTCGTTGTCATGGGTGCACCAAGTTCATTTAATGATATCATCGGCAGACCTTGGATGGATAGAGCAAAGGTGATATGTTCTTCATACCATTTGATCATGAAGTTCCCAACCCCAATAGGAATCGCAACAGTGAAAGGAAACTAACAAATAGCTAGACAATGCACGGTTATTGCGATTAGAGCAGGAAAGAATCCAGAGCAAACAAAGATGGTTAGCACTATCATGGATGGTGACTCGCTCAACCAATTGGACCCTCTAATAGATCTAGGAGAACAGACTAAAGTTGTCATTTTGGATGACGAAGTGTAAAAATAGGAAAGCATCTTTAAGGTGATACAAATCGTCAAGATCACAAGGACACATTCACATGGAGTGTACAAATCATGGGAGGAGTCGGCGCAGTCATTGCGACTCATTAGTTGAATATCAGTGATTCAATCAAACCAGTCAAGCAAAAGCAACAAAGCTTCGCTAGTGATAGACATAAAGTGATTGAAGAAGAAGTAAAAATGTTATTGCAGGCTGGTATCATAAAGGAGGTGATATACCCAAAATGGTTAGCACACCCAGTGATGGTGAAGAAGGCAGATTCAGGGTGGAGAATGTGTATAGACTTCACTGATCAAAGCAAAGCATGTCCAAATTATTGTTATCCCTTGCCTAAGATTGATCAGTTAGTTGAAGCGATTGCTAGATACGAGGTCTTGGCTTTCTTAGATGCGCATAAGGGATACTACCAGATATTGATAAACCCAGAACATGCAGAAAAAATGGCCTTTATAACAAGCTTTGGGATATTTTGCTATGTGACAATGCCATTTGGCCTAAAATATACAGGGGTACCATATCAAAGGGTGGTCAACAATGCATTGCAAAGTCAAATAGGATGAAATATAGAAGAATATGTTGACGGCATGGTTATAAAAAGCAAAAGGATATGTGACTTTGCGCAAGACTTGAAGGAAACCTTGGATAAATTGAGTGTAATTGGAATGAAGCTTAATCCCAAAAAAATGCATAATTGGGGTAAGTGCAAGAAAATTCTTGGGGTACAAGGTATCCTCCAAAGGAATTGAGGCTAATCCGGAGAAAATACAAGTGATAGCTTACCTCCCCCAACTAAGAACAGTCAGGAAGTGCAAATTTCGATGGGATTGTTAGCATCGCTTAGTAGGTTCATTTCAAAGATGGTTCAGGAACATTTCCCACTTTTCAAAGTCGTTAAGAATGCTAAAAAGTTCAGCTGGAGCGAAGATAGTCAAAAAACATATGAGTCCTTGAAGGAGCAGCTTCAGACGCTGCCAACGTTGAAATCACCAATTCCTAGAGAAACATTGTATTTATACTTGGCGGTTTCGATAAATGCGGTGAGTTAGTTTTAGTGAAACAAGGAGGCCAGAAGTAAGTACCGGTGTTCTACACCACCGGAATACTACATAATGCAAAATGGGCGTATTTGCCAATTGAAATATTAACTCTAGCTTTGGTATATTCAGCAAGAAGACTGCAAACCTTTTTCCATAGCCATAGGATTGTAGTCTATATTGACTACCCAATGAAGAACAATTTGAGAAATCCCGAGTCATCTGGAAGAATTACGATCTCACATTTATGTTTATGAAGAAGGGATCTTGTACAAGAAAGGATTTCCATCTATGTGGATAAAGTGTGTGAGACCATCGCAAGAGGGAAAAATCTTGAAGGAAGTGCATGAAGGATTATGTTGAAAGCATCAAGGGTCTCGAACAATCGCGAAGAAGATCATTCGAGCTGGATATTATTGGCCAACCATGTTTAATGATGCATACAACTTTGTCCTCAAATGCAAACGTTACCATATTAACACCCTGATATCGCACAAGCCACATGCTGCTTTAATGGGAATATATGGAGCGTGGCCATTCAATAAATGGGGAATGGATCTAGTCGAACCTTTTCCAAAAGGTGCTGACGGTGCAAGATTTTGAATTGTGACAATTGATTACTTTACGAAGTGGGTGGAAGCAAAGCCATTAGGAAGAGTGACAACATAAGTAACAAGAAAGTTTGTTTGGAAAAATATAGTTTGTGGCTTTGGGGTGCCACAAACTATCATCACCAACAATGACACATAATTCACAAGTGGAACCTTTACTGAATGGTGTTCGAAGTTGGGAATTGCACTAAAGTTTACATCTATATCTCACCCTTAAGCATATGGTCAGGTGGAGGTAACAAACAGGACAATAGATCAAGGTATCCAAAAAAATAGGAAGGAAAGCGAACTGGTTGATTGATGAGATACACATTACGTTGTGGTCGTACAGAACAACTATTCTGCAACCAACGGGAGAAACACCATACAGTCTGGTCTATGGACACAAAGCGGTAATATAGTGGAAATCGAGAACTCAATCCTTCGAGTAGAAGAATACAAGGAGGACGATAATCCCAAAATGATGAGGTTTGATCTAGATGAACTTGAAGAAAAGAGAAAAAAGGGTAGTGATTACAGAGGCAAAGTACAAGGAAAGGATGGCTAGAGCATATAATCAAAGAGTCAAATAGACACAATTTCAAAATTGGTGATCTCGTGTTAAGGAAGAATAAAGCCAGCCTAGCGGAAAAAAAGGGAAAGTTTAGCCCATAATGTGAAGGACCGAACAAGATTACGAAAACACGTCGATCTAACTGCTATGAGTTAGAGAGATTGGATGGAAGCAACACTCCTAATACTAGGCACGTAATCAACTTGAGAAAGTTTTATGTGTAGGTCAAACAGAGAAGACAGGAAAAATCTAGTTGTTGTATAGGAACCATGACATGATCATTGGTAATGTCTGCACCCTATTTTTATTTCGAAGGCAATCGCAACATAAATATTAAAAAATTCCTTTTGAGGCTGATTACATTTTTAACCTTTACTTACATACTATGCATTGCAGTTGCAAATAATTCAGTCTAACCACCTGCGATGCAACAAACTACGAAGTCGTCTATTAGGCGATCTTAAAAGAAATTTTTAAAGAACGCATGATTACATCAGTTCAAAATTTTGATTCTACAAGCTATAGATCTTTCAACTTCATACAATACAAATCTTCAACTTTGCAAGCTATAGATCTTTTTATAAGGCAGATATACCTACAAAAAATGACAAAAGCAAGTGATAGATCTTGTGGCTTCGCATAATAAAAACTTTCAATTAAGCAAGCTATATATCTTGCTATAAAGAAGATATGCCCACAAAACAGTGACAAAAGCAAGCGATAGATCTTGTGGCTTTACAAAAAACAAACTTTTAATTAAGCGGATCTTGCAATTATGCAGATGTGCCTACAAAAAGCGTGGGAAGCAGTCAATAAATCTTGCAGATTTTCATTGAGCAAAATATCGGAGTTTGCGTAATATACGACACACATGTACACAACAACATTGACAAACCAAAAAGAGATAGATCATGCGAACAAAAAATGATCACGCAAGCAAAACCGTGTAAAGCATGTCTGGTATTATTGAAAAGAAACTGCAACATCATTCAAAAGCTAGAACAAAAAGGAAATGGTACTTAAAGCATTCAAAGGAAAAATTATTACATCATAAATTATATACGTCGTGAGGCACGAGAAGATCAAGAAGAAGAAGAACCACCATAACGATGAGACTGCGAGGCCTGATGTTCTTCAACAATTATATGATCGTAACACCATTTCATATGCAAGTAACCAGGATGCCGAATTCGACCGCTTCGCTCCATGCAATCAAGATACTTAGCATAATAAATTTAAAATAATTTTTAGGGTCAAACTTCTCTCGACCAAGTTGCATAATCATAAGGCCAAAAGTTTCTTGATAGCTCTTATTTTCTTCCTCCAAATTATTGATCTCGTGCTGTAGTTGGAAATTAAACAATCGAACTGCCTCAGATAAATTAACTCTCTAACCGCCAATACTCATAGTCAGATCACCCTGACCAGTGGAACCACGTTGGCTAGTAGATATAGCCTTCAGCTCATCCTTATAATTGGAGCAAACTTGCTCAACTTCATGAATGCTTGAATCAAGATGTGCGCACTCAGCGAGAAGGCGATCATTATCACTACAGAATTGGATATTCAAAACAACCTGCTCGTCAAACTTGGTTTGCCACTCTATGGAACAACTAGAAAGATCATCACAATCGTCTTGCTTCTTTTTCAACCAATCAATTAAGTCATCAATGCAAGAACATTGTTTGTCTATGATACTAGTTTTCTGGTACACTTCCCGGGCTTTACTTGTAGCAATATTTTTTGCCTCTTCTTGCTGTCGAATCATCTTTACCAAATTGAGTAGCTGATGATGGATAAGATCATTTTGCTTAAAGCAGGACCTTTTTAACTCACGAATATGTTCTTGAGTCTCATGAAGAGTCTTCTTCCATGCAACCTATACATCGTTTACACCAAGAAGCATATATTTCAGGTGAAGGCTTAGTGACATTGCTCATTCTTCAACACGATCAAGGAGCTTAAGAGAACAGACATATGCGCAGATAGATTCAAGATCAGCTAATGTTTGGACAATTTCTTTACCAAGAGACTCAAGATTATAACCATCAGGAATAAACTTTGTACATGGAAAATTTCTAGAAGACGATGGAGGCGATGAAGAAGTAAAAGCCTGACATCCAAGACAA
The DNA here is from genome assembly GCA_037428765.1 of Rubia yunnanensis. Taxonomy (NCBI): domain Eukaryota; kingdom Viridiplantae; phylum Streptophyta; class Magnoliopsida; order Gentianales; family Rubiaceae; genus Rubia; species Rubia yunnanensis. Next base: position 131,327,797 of record CM075061.1, read on the forward strand.
AAGGGGATAAAGTTTAAATCCAAAGTCCCATCATTAGATTAATGACCACCAGAAAATAGCTCAATATATTCCAGCAATATAGAACTAGTAGCCTCAGTTAACTCACTAGGTTACCACGAACCGACATATAGATATCCAAGAGGATGCCTATAACTATTACTATATCTGGACAAGCAACGAAGATTTAAAAATTTAGGGTCGATGAAAGTATCAAAATCCTGCATGTGAGCAAATACGAAACAAAGGTATAAAATCAGAATGGGGAAACAAATTGTAATCAAATAAAGTAATGCAAATATACACAACAATTCCATTAGGTATTATAAACAAAAGATAATATTGTCTCAAGTCATATCACATCTCTAGAAATTCAACTAACTTTATTATTAGAGAGATTAGTGCTCTGGATAACAAGGGCAGATTCTCCGTGGTTCATATCCTAGACAGGGTTCTCCACTCATGCATTAGACTCTAGGTTGGGAGTTGGCATAACATCATGAGAAGCGAACAGAAGGCCTTCAAAATAATCAACTTGGTAACTCCGAAGCTCTAGAATGGAGTGCAAAGAAGAAAAACTCACGAGATGTGATAGTAAGACATAGGGATGACCACCATAGAAAATATTTGACACGAAACCATAAATTAGCATTGCCTTACACTTCTCTAGTGCGGCACTAGATTTGGCCAGAGAAGGAAAACTCTTCACTTTCACAGTGGGGTTTAACTTACGCAGGTCTTTCATAGCTTAACAATAACTAACATTGTGATTAGGCTCCCAAATTTCCTCAAATAGCTTAAAGAAGGAGTTTAAAAAGATGATCAACAAGAATTTGAGAGTAAACAGGAAAAGCAGGACCATTTGCCATTATCTTCCTCAACTCAGAGCAGAGTGTATCGTTTTCTTCTTTAGCAGTCTTTGCATGCTCCTCAGCGGCTTTAAGGGAAACCTTCAGAGCCTCACACATTTTCTCCTTAACCTTATACTTTTCCAGGAGCGAGTCATTATCCTTGGAAAACTTAGCAATCCGATCACTAATGAGGTGAAGACTCTCACCAACCTTAAAAGAGAAATTCATAAATAAGTAGGACAACGGTTCATCAAGATAAGAGAATATCAATTACAACAAAAAGTACTTTAAACTTTCAAACAATCTTACAACAACCAAGGTCTCAGGGTGAGAAAGTTTAGAAAGAGTAGCAGGGATAGTCTCTTCCACAAGTAAGTTAGTATTCCTTTCCGGAGCCCTAGAATGAGGCAATAAGATACCTGAGGACCCATCAGTTCAGTTCCTTTTCCTTTTCTTTTCTTTCGAGTCACCAGTAGCACGATTGCCACTCACTTCTTTGCCCTCAGTTGTTTTACCCTTAGCAGACACGATTTAAGAGTTTGCATTTTGGACACCCTCGAGAAGGATATCATCACCAGTAACATCATTGGAAGAGATAAGCATCTCATCTATCACTTCATCATCACTGGAAAGAAGTGACCTATCAGGAGCACCTCCAACTAGGTCCTTATCTAGGAAAACCGCTGACAAGCTCAACACCAGGAATAACATGGTAGAATGTGAACTCATCGATTGTATTTTTTACTTTGCGAAGATGATAAAAGTTACAAAATAAGTTGAGCGTAACAGGAACGTTGCATTTTCACACGCATGGTGGAATCCCATAATACTAGCGATGCCCTTGGGATAGAGCTGAGACAAAGCGACCTTATATGAAGAATGGAGAAACAAGATGTCGAGGAACGGGAAAGTAAAGACTGAAGTTAAGGTATGCTAAGTAGCATGATATATAACCAAGAGGAGGAGTGCGAATACACTTAGAGTTCGCAGGAGCCCAAAGTTCGAATGAACACAAGAGAGGAAAGTATCTCTTTAAATCTTCCAGGTAGCGGCTAGGCAATGCATTGCAAAAAATGGAAGATCCGGTGATATGACCGCAATCCTTGTCGGAGTGAACATCTTCTACTGGAATATCAATATGGTTAGAGAAAGCCATCTAAATATAGAATAGTCTTAAAATTCATGATAACAGTTAAAATTAGACAACAAAGCATAGATTTTGGTACTTCACTGGAAAAATTAAGGAAAAAAGGGAATATGATGAAGAAGGAACAAGAAAAAAAGAAGAAGACATACCCTATAAATTTAGCAGATTTGAAAAACAAAAAAAAAGAAGAAGAGCTAAATAGACTTACTTTTATAGAGGATAAGGAACAATTAATTCCCGAAAGGATTCGAAAGATCAGAGAAGATAAAAGATTGAATGAGGGAGAAGATTAACTAAAATAAATAAATTTTATGATTTAAACCACAACATAGAGACGTAAAAAATGGGAAGTTCAATCTATTAAAAAAATATCATGATTATAGTTTGACACAAAAGCAGAATACCTTTTACATAAATTGAGATGGCGGTGGAATTTGAGTAGACAATACAATGAATATTGATGGATTTAAGCCAATTGATTCAAATTCCTAATTTAAGAGAAAAGTCGATAACAGAGTCCAAGAAAATCATAATTGTATAGCAAAGTAAGGGGAAAGAATCACGGTTCATTGAAATAGAATCTCAACAATTTAGTCTATCACAAAGAGGACATCAGTGATGAAGATTCAAAATTCAAAAACATCAACAACATCACAAGTATAGCCAAGAAGCAAACGACGCTTTGTGATAATGAGATGCTATATATTAATGACGAACAGATTGTTCGAGTTTTTAAACTCATACAACAACAGTTCGCATTTATTCCACAGTTAATTTCATTGCTTCATGTCTCTTAGTCTTCGTGGCTAGGAGGGGCTTATGGAGTATACCAAGCCCATAAGGTTGGGCTTAAGCCCAACCTAGGATTAAGTTTCAATATAGTTTTGCGTGGAAACCAATAAAAGTGGAATCAGGTCAAAAGGGACTAGACCACGAACCGAGAAAGGCAGAGGCCACGATAGGATTCTAGCAACAACAATAAACATGAATAGGATTTATAGGACCACGACACAACCCACGATCATGCTCCCTAATAATGTGGAGCCACAATGTTAACTTGTTATAAATACAAGAAGAAGAACACCAGTCGAGGTAAGTGCAACTATACCAAGAAATCCTAATTCTTAAGAGAAAAACTACTGACTTGAGCATCAGAGTATTTTCCCCGGAATCACTTCCGAGATCTCTTTTGCAGGAGCGTTAAAGGTGAACGGAGGTCACTTGGGCAAATTGGGAATACCACAACAACGCCATTCTCTGATTCTGATTTGGCGGCTTGTCCAATTACTAGGAGACCTTTGACTGGTTATTTTGTGATGATTGGTGAATCTCCGGTTTCATAGAAGATGAAGAAACAACCAACTGTTTCTCGTTCTTTGGCTGAAGCAGAGTATTGGGCTATGGAAGTTGCTTGTTGTGAATTTTAGTTGCTCAAGTCTTTTTTTCGTTCGTTGGGTGCTGCTCATCCTACTCTGATGTGTTTATATTGAGATAGTTAGGAAACTCTTCATATCACTAAATATTCGGTGTTTTATGAGAGGACAAAGCACATCGATATTGACTGTCATTTTGTTTGTGATTTGATTTAGTCTAACAATGTGGTTACTTATTATATCGGTACTTCTTGTCAGCCAACAGATTTGTTTACCAAGGTTCTTGGACGATAGTCCTTTTAAACTTTGCTTGACAAGTTGGGCATTCGTGATCCACATGCTCTAACTTGAGGAAGAGTGTAGAAGATATTTTGTCAATATATTCTGCAATATTATTGTACCTAGATAGAAACCTTTTTCATTTGTGATTCTGTATATGTTGTCTATATATTGTACCCTTGCATCATTAATGAAATCACACATTCATATTTTATAGATGTCTCTCTATAACATGTAATTTTAAAAGACTAAATTATTTTTTTAGTCCCCCACATATTCTTCAATACCTTCTTTCACTCCAAAACCACGTTTAATCGGCCACTAACATTCTAAAAATGAAAATTTTGGTCCCTTGTGGAAGTTTTCAGGTAAACCGGAATGGTTTTCAAATATAGCCAGGGGTATTTAGTAATTTTAGTAATTAAAAATATTTTCAATTAAAAACATATTTGTTCCTGCTCTTTCTTTTAGGGTTTCCTTTGATACCCTTATCCACCGCCGCCAGGATGAAATATTTCCACCGCCGATGGTTCACTGGTTCACCGGTTCACTAGGAAGAAGTAGAGGAATTAAGGTAGGGACGAAGAAGAGGAATTCCACCGCCGCTGCCGCTAGAGTCAGAGCGGCGGAGTCAGAGCGACGACGGTCATTGGCGCAAAGCTCAATCTTTTCAGATCCATCGAGTCAGCTCGAGCCCTGGGGGAATACAGAAACCAAGTTCTACTCGTCCTTTCAACCTTGGTGGTAGTGATCGTAGGTTTCGTCGTCTTTCTTTGGAAGAGATAGAGCGGCCGGTCATTATCTCCAAGTCGGCACCGACCGCCGTCAATGATGAGGAGGAGTTAGATCTACTTGCTATTGAGTTTTCAATTGTGCAATTAAAATTTTTCAGATGGAATCAAATAAAATTTTCAAATGGAGTCCAAAAATGTTTTAGATCTACTTGCCGGCAAATCAGCGGAGTTGAACAGGCAGCGGCGCAGCAGAGTTAGTCAGGCAGCATTTTTTTAACTCAGGGGTATAATGGCTATTTTACATATTTTGACCAATTTTACCATTGACTTTACCTAAAATCTGCCTCAGGGGACCAAAAGATTCATTTTTAGAATGTGAGTGGCCGATTAAACTCGGTTTTGGAGTGGGAATCAAAAAAATAATTTAGTGATTTTAAAAGGTTAAATTTTATAGTACGTTGTCATATGCAACTAAAGTTTCCGACGGTCAACCGTACCTTACAAAATGTTAGAAAAAATGGGTCATTATTAGCAGACCAGAGTAGGGAGTATAACATATTACAAGAGTAACTTTAATATGCGTGTAAATTAATTTTGTAACACTTTTAAGAGTATTATCTTTTATAACACTCTAAGATGTGTATGTATAGGTGCAGCTAAATTTTATTGACATATGAAGATGAAGATAATAGTGTAAAAATTTCATACATTTTACAAAAATCGAGTAATTACAAAAATCACACGGGACAAGTAGTTGGTATGTCTGGTCCAGTTGTCATAAACCTGTCTTTTATTATCTTGGTGTTTAGAGAGATTATTTCCCGTAATGAATATTATTATTAAGGGATGGAAATATATAGATGATTACATAGAGAATTTGAGATCAACATGAACTCTAATACTAATCTTCTAAATGACTTAGTCTAACACCCCCCTTAAGAGAAGCGTCTGATACTCAGAGACGTAAAGCTTGGATCTGAAGAACTCAAACAAAAGATGGGAAATATCCTTGGTAAAGATGTCCGCAACCTGGAGTGTAGTGGGAACTTGGGCGACACGAAGCTTGCCAGCAGAAATGAGCTCGTGAACAAAGTGGTAGTCAATATCAATGTGCTTGGCCAATTTGTGCTTAACCAGATTCTGAGCCGAGAAAAAAGCACTGTTATTGTCACATATCAACAACGGCTCCCCAGAGAGAGAAACCCACAGATCACACAGTAAATGAGATAACTAGACAACATCAGATGAACTATTCACCAGGGCCCAATACTCAGCTCTGTACTCGATCGCAAAATAGTGGGATGCTTCTTGGCGCTCTAAGAAACAAGATTGCAGCCAAGGAAAACAACATATCTATAAGTAGAGCAATGAGTCTTGATGCAACGAGCCCAATTAGCTCCCGAATAACTCAGCACCTCAGGGGAACTAGTAGCATGGAATGTGAGATCAAAATGAATGGTGTCACGAACATAGCGGAGGATCCAGTTAATTGCAGAAAAATGATCATTCCCGGGGTCCTGAAGAAACTGACTGACGGAGTCAATTGCAATAGCCAAATCCGGGCGAGTAATAGTCAAGTACTGCAATACGCCAACCAAAGAGCGATAGAGCGTTAGATTCGAAAACAGAGTGCTGCTAAGAAGCTGAGAGTTTGGCAAGAATGGAGTGGAAACAGGAGTAGCATCCGACACCCCGACTAGAGTCAAAATGGCATGTGCATATTTTTCCTGGCCCAGAAGAAGACCAAAGGCAGTTAGTGTAACTTCAAGACCAAGGAAATAGTGATGAGCACCCAAGTTCTTGATAGCCAACTCCTGGTGAGTGCGAGTGATAAACTGCTGGAGAAGAGAGGAGTCATTCCTGATGAGAATAATGTCATCGACGTAGACAAGGAGATACAACAAAGAAATCCCACGAGAGAGAACAAATAAGGATGTGTCAGCGGTACTGCACTGGAAACCAAGTCAAGCCAAGTAACAGCTAAACAGCTGGAACTAAGCTCGAGGGGCTTGGTTGAGACCACAAATGGCCTTTCGCAAGCGATAACCATGATCTTGGTGGAGTGGATCCTTGTAACCGACATGCTGAGCCATATACACCAGAGCATTAAGAACACTATTAAGAAAGACATTCTTAACATCCAACTGATGGAGATGCCAAGAGCACATCGTAGCAATAGCCAGGACTGTGTGAACTGTCGAGGCCTTGACCACAGGGCTGAAGGTGTTATCAAAATCAAAGCCTAGTATTCGAGAGAATCCTTTAGCGACCAGATGAGCTTTATAGCGGTCAATGCTGCCATCAACATAATACTTGAGATGATACACCCACTTGGAGCCAACAATGTTGACATCCGGATGGCGCAGAACTAACTCCCAAGTGTGCTGACTCCGAAGAGTAGCAATTTCCTCATCCATAGTTGCTACCCAAGAAGGATCACGAGCAGAACAATAGTCGGTAGTCTCCGCCTGAGAGAGTAAAGCAACAAGAAAACCATGTGCATCAAGATTCGAGTAATTACGTCGCTAAATAGCCTATGTGGTAGATCTAGTCATCATCGGATGTTTCCGAGGAGGTGGTGAAGGTGAGGAATTAGCCGAAGATGAAGAAGTTTGTGAGGCAAGAGGAGAAATAACCAAAGATAACAATGGAAGTGTAGATAAAGAAGGAACCACCGGAGAGTAGGAATCAGAAGGACAAGTCCGACAGGGGGAGGAGTGATCAGGAGATGAAGAAGTTGGAACTGGCAAGGAATCCAACTCAAGGTCAATGAAAGCAGAGACATCCAATGTCCAAAATGTGTAACCAGCCGCTAAGGCAGTGGAGGAGGCAAATGGAAAGCAGAACTCATAAAAACAAGCATGTATGGTCACATAAACTCGGCCTGAAGATTGATCAAGGCATTAAAATCCCTTATACTGTGAACTATAACCAATAAAGATGCACAGAATGCTGCGAGGTGACAGCTTGTGTTGAGCAGCCGGCCAAACATAAGGGAAAACTCGACACCCAAATGGGTAAATTTTTAGTAAGTGGGAGCTCAATCAAAAAATAGACTTTAGGGAGTAGAACCCTGTAGAACCGGAGTAGGTAAGCAGTTGATGGTGTAAACCACAGTGGCAAAAGCATCATCCCAAAGAGATTGCGGTAAATGAGAGTGAAAAAGCATGGTCAACCCCAATTTCGCAACATGTCTATGTTTTCGTTCTGCCCGCCTATTTTGCTCTGGAGTGTACGGGCAAGAAACATGATGATGGATACCCTTGTAGGAAAAGTGGGAGCGAAAATGAGTATTGAGGAACTTGGAACCACCATCACTCTGAAACACTTTAATCTTAGCAGAAAATTGGTTATCAACCAACGCCTCAAACTGCTAATAAATATCAACAAAATTCGACTTGCGATGAAGCGGATACAACCAGGTGAATCAAGATTAATCATCAACAAAAAAAGCATAATAAGTAAAACTAAAATCAGATAAAATTTGCGAAGAGCCCCATAACTCACAATGAAGCAAATCCAATACATGCAAAGCACGTTTATGATTTTCAACAAATGCCAACCGATGTTCCTTTTCCGTAACACATGGAGCGTATGTGTTTGGTTTGGGTAAAAGGAGGAAACATAAAGCACTCCAGACTTTTGCAAACTAGAAATAACACTGTTGGAAACATGTCCCAGCCGATCATGTCAAAGCTTAAATGATGCACGTCCTTTATTTTGCCGCAGAAAAGCTTTTAAGCCATTGAGAAAAATGAGAGACACCAGAAAAAAATGGAGAAAGGTTAGGGTTTGTATACTGCAGCGGAGAGAAGTGCTTGAGGGAGAGGAAGACGCGGGCTATGGCTGCAATGAGAAAGGAAAAGAAAAGTTTAATTTAGGTTAAGAATCATATCATACTCTGATACCATGTTAGAGAGAATATTTCCAGTAATGAATATTATTATTAAGAGATGGAATTATATAGATGATGACATAGAGAGTTTGAGATCAATGTGAACTCTAGTACTAATCTTCTATATGACTTAGTCTAACATGGTGATCATTCTAATTTCTTTAGTGAATTCCATTCTAGAAAATCTGCCCATACTAGAAAATCAGAGCCTTATATTTGTGCAATGACATAAACCTGTCAAAATTATTGCAATACTTTCCACACTAAAGCCATATGTCCTGGTTCGCCAAGGGAGACACAATCATCCTCGCTATTATCTGTAAATAAGGAGAAGTATAGTGTGGACAACTCGTCCCATTCCCCCATACTCCCTCACAGAAAAAAATGCTAGAGCACCACATCGAAACTCCCACCACCACCCAATGCCACCACTCCACCGCCTCCATGGACGACTACGACATGGACAGCGTCGCCTATTCCACCCCCTACGTCAGCGCCCCCTCCAGCCCCGACCGCCCAATCTCCGGCTTCTACTACAGCGCCCCCGCCAGCCCCATGCATTTCATGGCTGCCGCCGCCCCCACCGTCACTAAGAAGCCTTCCTCCTCTCACTCTGAACTCTCCCCGACTTCCTCCTTTGAGTTCGATTTCTCCGGGAGTAAGGCCTCCAAAAACGGTTCCTGTTCCGGCGGATCCATGAGCTCCGCCTACGAGCTCTTCCTGAACGGCCAGATCCGGCCCATGAAGCTCTCCTCCCACCTCCAGCGCCCGCAGAACCTCGCCCCGCTGCTTGACATCGACAAGGCCCCGGACGATGAACCCGAGAACACTTCCCAGGTCGGAGATTTTAAGATGCGGGATAGATCGATCTGGCGCCGGACTAGATCTATGTCCCCGCTCCATACCGCGCCGCCGTTCGGCTGGCACGAGGATTTCGAAGTAGGTGAAAACGCGGAGGATGGGAAGGAGGGCGGGAAAGGAGAATGTGGCGTCGGAAAGGAAGATAAAATATGCCGTGCGAATCTGGGGCGTCCACGAGATCGTCGTCAGTGGGGAGGATTTCTAGCAGATGGGTTTTCTTGAAGGAGTTTCTCTACAGAAGTAAAAGCGAAGGCAGAAACAATGGGCATAAGTTCTGGGGCTCAATCACATTTTCGCCGGTGAAGGACCGGAAAATTAAAATGGAGAAGTTTATGCCGGCCAAGTTCACATCCGCAACAGGGTTTACCCGGGAGAAGAAGGAACCATCGGAGAAAGCAGAGCCTCCAGCGAAGAAGAAGGCTGTAAATGGCGTCGGAAAAAGAAGGGTCCCGCGGTCGCCCCACGAGCTGCATTACACGGCGAACAGGGCTCAGGCGGAGGAGCTGAGGAGGAAGACGTTCTTGCCCTACCGGCAAGGTCTGCTGGGATGCCTAGGGTTCAGTTCCAAGAGTTACGGCGCCATGAACGGCTTCGCCAGAGCTCTGAACCCTGTTTCTTCAAGGTAAAGAAAAAGAAAACATAAAATGGGGGACCCTACAAGTAATAAAGTGTAATGTAAACTAAAACTAGTGAGACTCTTTTCAGGATCATAGATATTTTGATGATCCTTATTAAACAAAAAGTGAGCTTGTATAGAAAACCTCTTGTTGTTGGTGTTCTTAAAAAAAAAAAGAAAAAAAAAGAAAAGTACAGTGTGAGAGGAGAAAAAGGAGATCAAAGTGAATCCTTACCACGAACATGCAAAGTATTGTGTGGTGGTTAACTTTCAAAAACTAAAACTAGTCATTATCTGGCGCTATAAATAACATCAAAGTAACATAGTCTTTCACACAAACACACAAAAAAAAAGATACAGATCATAATACAAAAAACAAAACAAAAAAATTTATATATACGATGAACAACATGGACAGAATATTGGGAATCACCGTTTTCTTGTCATGCCTGTTGGTAGCCAGATCAGAAATCGTTGATCTGAAGCCAGCAGCAGGATCTGATATCGCCCCGGTAAATGAACTCTACACACGAACACAAAAACATGCCTTTTTATTGATTTCATCCAAAATATTCTTGTCATGCCTATTTTAATTTGAAGAGTTTGATGAAATGATGAGTCAGGCGTTGTTGAAAGCTTGGGAAACGGCATGCGCAGCACCAGCACCAACGACAATTCTGATCCCAGCAGGAACATATCAGCTCAAGGAAGTTTACTTGAAAGGACCGTGCCAGGGCCCGATCGAGATTCAGAACGAAGGCACCGTTGAAGCCATCCCAGATCCTGGCTCCATAACCAAAGACAAGGAATGGTTCATGGTTGAAAACGTTCAGCATTTCACTCTCTCGGGCAAGGGAATCTTCAATGGCAAGGGAGGAGCCGTGGCATGGCAGCAGTCTGACCGTTGCCAATCTGCGGCTTCCTGCAATCGCCTCGCAAATGTAATCATGAATTGCTTTGTTCATTTCTATAATTACAGGGAATGGAACATAACTACTTTTGTGTTTTTTGGCTGGGCAGAACTTTGCGTTCAATTTCGTGAATGATTCTACCATCAAGGACGTCACTTCCAAGGACAGCAAATTGTTTCACTTCCTCATTTTCGGGTGCAGTAATTTCACAATTACAGGTGTGACGATCGACGCGCCAAAGGAGAGCCCCAACACAGATGGCATCCACATCGGCCGTTCCACCGGAGTAACAATCGATGGCGCCACCATTAAAACTGGAGATGACTGCGTCTCGCTAGGCGACGGGTGCAAACAAGTCACGGTTAAGGGAGTTACCTGCGGACCGGGACATGGTATCAGTGTCGGAAGTCTTGGAAAGTACAACAATGAAGAGCCCGTCGAAGGAATCACCGTCAGCGACTGCACTCTGGTTGGCACAGACAACGGTGTCAGAATCAAATCCTGGGCTGGCCCTAATGCTTTCCCTCTTGCTGTCTCCGACATCCATTTCGAAAACATTAAGATGGACAATGTCAGCAACCCTATTCTCATCGATCAACAGTATTGCCCGGGCGGAACCTGCCCAGTCGATGTAAGTAATTTGATTAGTACTCCCTCTGTCTCAATTTAAGGTTATCGAATGTGGATGATTTGATTTTGTTGCATTCATGGCAGCCTCCATCAAAAGTTGCAATCAGCAAAGTGAGCTACAAAGGCATTACTGGGACTTCATATACACCTCAAGTCGCGAAGCTAATTTGCAGCAAGGCTAACCCATGCAAGGATGTGACTATTGGCGCCGTTGATTTGAAGTACGTGGGCCCACCCTCAGTACCAGGAGGCACATTTGAAGGCCCTCCCAGGGGTAATTGCTCCAATGTCACCCCAATCTTTGAGGGCACCCAAAACCCTCCCCTCTGCAAGTAAACTCCTGTAGCCTGCAGTTCCCGCCTTTCTGCTGCTTTCAAATTTATTTTCCTTCCAAAAAGGGAGAACAAGTTTGGTTGCCAACTATTTGGGAGTTTTTACTCGCACCTGCTTGGTTTAGGATATCCATGGTCTTAGTAAGATTGAGGATCCCACAGAGTTCTTGTATTTTTGTTTTCTTTTTTTTTGTAGCTAGTCATGATGATGGATTGGATGACCTCCACCAACCTTGTAGCCGTGATTAATTTATTTTTATTTTTTTCCTAGTGAATTAAAGTGGAAAAAAAAATACTCTCCAAAGTAGCACATCTGCTCACAACATATTGAAATTAAAATTCATCTACTCGCAACATTCTAAAATTGAAATTTGCATTTCCAAGACCGCATTCTAAGCATAACCACTTCTCGTGAGTCCAACTCTGCTGTTTCTTCAAAGCTTCAAAGGTTTTAATCCAAGGGATGCACGGAGTCTATTTGCTTCTGCAATCTCTGGATCTGGGTGGTCAGTTCCATCATCCTTCTTCTCCTTCCTCTCTTTCTTCTTCTTTGGTTCATCTCTAATGTTGCTATTATCAGGAACCTCACGCCTTCTAGGACTCACACTATCATGTGCCCATCTTCTGCGACGTTCATCATCACGATACTTACGCTCTCTGCTTCTACTTCGGCTCCTAGAATGACTTCTTCGACGACCACGGTCCCTTTCTCTCTTGTCACGCTCCCTCTCCAGCCCACAATCCTTATCTTCTCTTAGGTGATGGCGGTCCCTGTCCCTTTCCCTACCACGTCCTCTGCCCCGATCCCTTTCATAGTTTCTATTCCTGTCATAGTCTCTGTCCCTATCATAATCTCTCTCCCTGTCATAGTCCCGATCCCTATATCGATGGCTATCACGTTTTCTCTCTCGATCTTCTCTGGTTGGACTGCGTCCATGATAGTAATCCTTTTCATGATCCCTGGCGTCTGGGGCAATAGCAAGTACTTCATCTTCATCCTTTTCCTCATCCTCCTCAAAGTCATCCTCCAGAACACTTCTTCTAGGTTCCAGTGAGCCCAAAGACTCAAGAGTCCATCTTTTCTTAACATGTGGTGACACAATATCACAGGAGTAGTCTTTAGTCAGAAGTTCATCAACGAACACATCCACATGGGCCAGAATGAACTTTCCGTCATTAGATCTCATTCTGAGCTTCCTATAATCATTATACAAGGGCTCCAAATAGCGATACACGTCGATGTCAGTACCCGTCAATCTCAGATAAAAAGCTCCCAGGGCCCGGACGTATTTGTAGTCTTCGTTTTTTATGAATTCGACGACGATTTCTTTGTCGGGTTGGATTTGGAGCATTTTGGTGACGAGACAAATGAATGGGGTAGGTTTGCGGTTGCCGCCGATGTGGTCGAGCTCCATGGCTTTGTCCACTAGGGTTTCGGCGGTCAGACCGAAGCATTGCTCCTTCCAATACGTGTTCTGATAAATCTTGGTTCGGACAATCTTCTCAATCAGATTCTGTGGATTGTAGCCGTGATTAATAAAAATAACAATTGAATGAGCGAGATGAAATATTACGATGTCAAACACATCTTCCGATTTCGGGACATTGCATTCTTCAATTTCCAGGCAGAAACAATGCATTACTTATCCGAGATCTTTGGAATTGTCCAACTTCCAATGCCGGAACATACATGTAGAAAATAAGGCTGTAATGTTGTGATTGTATTCATGATTTGGGATACTTACAAAAGACCGGTACAAAAAGGGAAAATGATACTATTCTAAATACAAGTAATATTCACATATTATTTCTTTTCCTCAATACTTCTCCTCAAGTTAGAGCATGTACGTCAAAAATGCCCAGCTTACCAAGTAGTGGCTGAAACTGATTATGCCCAAGAGTTTTCGTGAACAAATTCGCAGGCTGATCAGAAGTATTAATATGATGAGTAACAATAGTACCAGACGGTACAAGATCTCTGACGAAATGATAATCAACCTCTATGTGCTTCGTACGTTCATGAAAGACTGGATTTACAGCAATATGAAGAGCAGATTGACTGTCACAAAATAATTGCAATGGGGCCGAATGCACAACACCTAAGTCCCGGGGCAAAGACTTAAGCCATAATAACTCACAGCAAGTAACTTCCATTGCACGATACTCCGCTTCAGCAGAAGAACGAGAAACCGTAGGTTGCTTCTTGGTGTTCCATGAAACCGGAGAATCAAAGATCATCACAAAATAACCAAAAAGAGAACGTCGCGTGATGGAGAAAGCAACCCAGTCAGAATCACATAAAGCAACCATCTGTAATGAACTACGGGAAGAGAGGAATAAACCTTAACCAGGATGACTTTTCAAGTTGTGTAGAACCCACAGTTCACCTTGCCAAAGAGGAACACAAGTAGACTTCATAAACTGAGCTAGCACATGAACCGAATAACTGATCTCATGATGTGAAACGGTGAGAAAAATAAGACGACCAACTAGGCGCCAATACTGCTCAGGATCATTATAAAGTGGCCACTCCACACACACAAGATCATGATGTTGCTCCATCGAAAAGTGAGCCGCTTCTGCCGCCAACAAACCAGTGTTTGATAAAATATCAAGGGCATACTTCCCTTGTGAAAGAAACATCCAATTTGATCTTCTAGCAATCTCTATACCCAGGAAATACTTAGGTACACCAAGATCCTTCATGTGAAAACAAGAGCTCTAGTATTTCTTGAATTCAGAGACGAGCGACGAAGAACTATAAGCAATCACCAAATCATCCACATAAATAAGTACGTGCAAAGAAACCAAACCATGAGAATAAATTAAAAGAGAGTAATCATCCTTAATCTGAAAAAAAACCAAATGCTCGTAGAGCCTGAGCCAACTTGGTAAACCAGTTGCAAGGAGCTTGTCGCAACCCATAAACAGATTTCTAAAGCCGATAAACCATCCAGGAGGAGGGAGCATCCACACCTCTTCGTGAAAATCACCACGTAGAAAAGCATTGTGTACGCCCATCTAATGAAGTTCCCAACCACGAATGACTGCAGCAGACAGAAATAGGCGAACATAATTCATCTTCACAACAGGAGAAAATGTCTCAGTATAGTCAATTCCCTTCATCTGACGACTACCCAGAACCACCATATGAGCTTTATGACTTTCAATGGTACCATTAGCTTTTGAACTTGGTACAATAAACTCATCTGCATCTAATTGCAATCTTGCCAGGTGGAAGAGAAGCCATAGTCCACGGCTCAAGAGCATGAATCTCATCAACCATAGCATTATGCAAATGAGAATGCTTTGACACCTCAGAGTAATGGTAGGACCTGATCTAGAAGTTACTGCACTCACTGGTTGAAGGTTTAATAACCGAAAATATAAATATAAAAAGAATTCAAATCAAATCTACAAACAGAACAAAACCAACCCAAAACACAAATGAAAATCGAAAAACATATAGTTCAATTCTTATTAGAAATTTACATTCATCAAAAGCTGCCATCATATTTACATCAAATTTTAAAATGCATATACAGCTATTGACCTTGTGCCAAATATAAATAACAATGATAACTAAACCGATACCCGAGTCACCAAGCTATCACCAAAGATGATTACCTCTTAAAAAAATCTATGATCAGTTGTGGCTGATAAAGTAATTTTCCGTAATGATTCTAATTAATGATCAAGAGTATATATAAAGTACAAAGAACACTAGTCTAAATATAACCCTAGGCTAGTCAATATGGAATAAAATATTATCTAATCTTCTACTTGCTTTAATCTAACACCCCCCAAGCGAAGCGTTAGATACTCGCCGACTCATAGCTTGGATCTGAAGAACTCAAACAACGGACGCGAGAGGCCCTTGGTGAAGATCTCTGCAATCTGTAGAGAAGTCAGAACATGATCAACGATCAGCTTGCCAGATGTCACCAGCTCACGAACAAAATGGTAATCAATGTCTATATTCTTTGCCCGCTTGTGCACCACCGGATTATAAGCCAAGAAGATAGCACTCCTGTTTTTGCATAATAGCAAAGGTGAACCAGAAAGCGGAACCCAAAGATCACGAAACAAATGAGTGAGCCAAACAACTTCCATAGTAGTGTTGGCAAGAGTACGATACTCGGACTCGGTACTAGAGCGAGAAATAATGGGTTGTTTCTTTGCACTCCAAGAAACCAGATTCCTACCCAGATAAACCGCATAACCATAAGTGGACCGACGAGTTTCCAGACACTGGGCCCAACCAGCATCATATATCCTAACATATGTGGTGTGCTAGCTGAACAAAAAACCAGACCAAAATGAAAAGTGCCGAGAAAGCCATCTCATCAAAATGATCATATCTAGGATCCTGAAAGTACTGACTCACTGTGTTGACCGAGAAAGCCAAATCCGGACTAGTGATGGTGAGATACTGAAGCACCCCAACAAGAGAGCGATAAAGGGTAGGATCCCGGAACGACAGACTAGTGGAACTTTGCAGTTGAGAACTGACAATAAATGGTGTAGAAACTAGTGCATCATTAGTTATACCAGCCTGAGTCAGAATATCCCGAGCATACTTTTCTTGGCCAAGAAGTAACCCTGAGGAGGTAAGAGAAACTTCAAGACCAAGAAAGTAATGAAGAGCACCAAGATTCTTGATTGCAAACTCTTTGTGTGTCCGAGAAATGAATTGACGAAGAAGAGTAGAGTTGTTCCCTGTAAGAATAATGTTGTTCACATACATAAGGAGATAAAGTAACGACTATCCTCTCAACATGACAAATAAGGAAGTATCAGCTGAGCTGCACTTCAAACCAAGCTGTGTAAGATATCTGCTAAACTGCTGGAACCAAGCTCGAGGAGCCTGCTTAAGACCATAAATAGCCTTCTGCAGGCGACAAACAAAATCCCTACCCTCTTATTCGGAGGAGGTTTCCTGGGCCCCAAACCATGAAACCCTCTAGCAGACTTTTTCTAGTGCTCCTAGTGGTTCAAAAGTTCTGTCTATAATCGAATTATGGGCTTCTATTATATAATTAATTGATACTATGTAGAGGTGATCCGTGATCTTATGTGCTGAATTATATGACTGTGAATCACCAATGTGAAACTAACTCTACTAGCCTATCGCCTTTTCTACTACTGATGGCTCCCGTCTCCACCAACCTTATTTTGCCACAAATGCACGTGCCTCTCACACACTACCCAAAGGTTTGTGGAACTCCACCTGCGACAATTTTGATAAATGCTGGGCTAGTACTGAGCACTCCGACTCTGGTGGTTTTGGTAGCTCTGGTGGGTCTAGTATTCTCATGGTAGGCAATTCCCACTAGCATGCAACTATGACAACTTGGATTATTACCCTTGAGAGGAATCAAACACAGTCTATGACAACTCTCCCTCCTGGCAGGACTATCACTGGTGACACAATAAATTATATACTTCCTCCGGTTTACTAACAATAATCCCCTTTCACTATAAACTATTTCACAACATGTTTAACCATAGATAATTTTTATTGTATATAATATCAGATCTCGTGTGAGATATTGTAGAAGATATTTTGTGAATATCTTCTGCAGTATTATTGTAACCTAGATATAATCCTTTTCCATTTGTGATTCTGTATATGCTGTCTATATATTGTACCCTTGTATTATTAATGAAATCACACATTCATATTTTACATGGTATCAGAGCCTAGAATTCCGAGAACCCTAAAATGTTTCTCCCACATATAAAGTAGTTGCCACCACCGCCTTACTCTTGTTGTCCACCGTCATAGTGATCATCACCGCCGCCGCCGCCGGGAATCTCAGTGACACTGCTGTCGTTGCATCTTTCGCTTGAAACGCTGCACCGTATTCTCCACGTGCCGTTGTGTCTGTTCTCCATCGTCCGCACCCACCACCACCACTGTCGCTCATGCGCCACCGCCGCTTCCTGATGGATCACTTGATCATGTTGTAATTGAAAACCTTGATGTCATCTCCATTCTGGCCGTTAATCCCTGCAGCCCGTGGAAGACCCGTCACTTGATGGCTCCACCGTGCATTCCGCCAGCTTCTGCTCGGAGTTAATACCTCGACATTTTCTAATTTTTGGTGCCATGGCACAGATTCCACCGCTCTGCTGCATCACATCTGTACTATGTTCATCCATCAGATCACACAGGTTTGCTTATTTCTTCTATGATTTTGAAGGGTGATAATTATAATGATTGGAGTACTGCTATTCGTTATGGATTTATTTCTAGACATAAGCTTGGTTTCCTGGATGGATCTATCACCAAGCCTTTGCCTGGTGAATCTTTTGCTAATATTTGGAGTAGATTGAATTCTATGCTTATTGGTTGGATTGTTCACACCCTTGATCCATCCATTCATTCTGTTATCACTTATAATGACTCAGTTAAGGAACTTTGGATGATCTTGAGCAGCATTTCTCAGTTGGTAAGGGCCCACACATGTTTTAGAATTGACAGGCTATTAATGCCTACTTTGGCTGATCCAAGAAGTTGTGGAATGTTCTGCTTGCTTACATGCGTCCGCAAACATGTGTTTCATGTCTCGGTGATGATATGGTTCCAGTTAAATGAGAGAAAGAGATAGTTCATCAATTTCTCATCGGTCTAGACGATAGGTATGCTACTCTCCGTTCATATATCCTCGCACGGGATTCATTGCCTTCACTCGATAAGGTTTACTCGCTTGTCTCTCAGGATGAGCTTCAGAAGACTGTCATCTTAGCTTGTGATTTTATTACATCAACATACACCGTGGCCTTTTCTGCCCATCGTCAGACGTAATGCTCCGGTCCAAAGACAGCCGCTGCCACCCAGGGAAGAAACTCTGCCACTGTCATTGATCGTTGGACTCTTACATGCACTCATTGTATCCAAAAGGGTCATGATGTTACTACCTTCTTATGCATTATTGGATATCTGGATTGGTTCAGTGAGAATCGATCCCTTACATCATGCCCAAAAGGAGCCGCAAATCCCATGAACGGTGCCCCACCTGGCCTGCCGTTTGTCGGAGCTACCCAGCCTTTGGGCACCACCACTCCATTAGCGGGTGCCACCACCGCCGTGGTCACTGATTCTTATAGGTCTGCCCTATCTTTCTATCGAGATTGAGTTGGTGTGTAAAGCTTTCCCTATCTTTCTATCGAGAACAATGATTACATGGTATGAGGATTTTCCAAGCAGAAGCATCAGGTCTTGGGCACAATTGTCAGATATGTTCTTGGGGAACTTCTACCAAAATAAAAAATTCACAAAGATAATAGAAGACCCAAACAATATAGCTCAACGAAGTGACAAAAGTTTTGCAGAATTTCACAGTAGGTTCGTCATAGAAAGCTTGCAGGTTCATGCTTTGTCCTTCCAATCTTCCTTGGGTGCGTTCACAGGAGGCATGTGATCAGGATAATTCTACAAAGAGCTCACAAAGAACATGTCAGAAAATCCAAGAGAATTACAAAAAATGATTTAGCAGTATGTAAGAACCGAAGAAGAAAATAATGGCAAAATAGAGCGGGAGCAAGGCAAGAAACGAGTAATGGAAGACTCACAAAGAAGTTTTGTGAAGAATGGAAAAGGAAGCCTCCCTTTCAAAGGAAGAGAAATGGGAATGCAAAGCACCCCATCCCAAGAAACACCGTTAACGAATTCACGAAAGAGAATATGGCAAGCGAACAGAGATCTATTTCGCAAACTAGTACTAATGATAGCACCTCCAGAAAAAAGATCAAGAGAGTACTCTTGTGTCTTCCATAAAGATCATGAACATGATGTTGAATATTGCAGAGATATGAGAAGGAAAATAGAGGAGAACTTGTGGCTATCTGGGCCAGTACAAGAAATAAGATGGTGGAAACTTATACAACAAAGCTAATAAGGCAAGAATTTCCATGGCCAAGAACTAGGACATTGCGAACACTCAGAACAAGAATCAAAAGATAATAGTAGTGGTGGATTACAAAGAAGACGTATCCAATGAGGCTCCATAGAGAATATTCTTATCGATACATGGGTCAACTGAGTCTTTATCAAATAATGCTTGGAAAGCAAAGGCCAGGTATTCACCACCACGAGAGCCCGTAGACAAGAGATTACATGTGAATGAAACAATCATGTTTAGTGAAGAAGATGCAGTTCCTAATGCTCCACCTCACAATTATCCAATGTTCATTATTGCTAGATTGGGAATGCAACATTTCATAGAGTGTTTGTAGATGATGTGAGCGCAGTGGAAATCCTTTTTGTGGATTTCTTTGATGGATGGGGATTCAAGCGAATTGACATAAAAAATTCCACATCCTCGCTTCTAGGATTCACGAGCAAGCAGAGACACCATTAGGCAACATACATCGGCCTGTAACAATCGGTGAAAATGATAGAAACTGTACTATCATTTGTGACTTCGTTGTCATTGGTGCACCATGTTCATTTAATGCTATCATCGGCAGGCCTTGGATGGATAGAGCAAAGGTGATATGTTCTTCATACCATTTGATCATGAAGTTCCCAACCCCAATAGGAATCGCAACAGTGAAAGGAAACCAACAAATAGCTAGACAATGCATGGTTATTGCGATTAGAGCAAGAAAGAATCCAGAGCAAACAAAGATGGTTAGCACTATCATGGATGGTGACTCGCTCAACCAATTGGACCCTCTAATAGATCTAGGAGAACAGACTAAAGTTGTCATTTTGGATGACGAAGTGTAAAAATAGGAAAGCATCTTCTAGGTGATACAAATTGTCAAGATCACAAGGACGCATTCACATGGAGTGTACAAATCATGGGAGGAGTCGATGCAGTCATTGCGACTAATTAGTTGAATATCAGTGATTCGTTCAAACCAGTCAAGCAAAAGCAACAAAGCTTTGCTAGTGATAGACATAAAGTGATTGAAGAAGAAGTAAAAACGTTATTTTAGGCTGGTATCATAAAGGAGGTGATATACCCAAAATGGTTAGCACACCCAGTGATGGTGAAGAAGGTAGATTAGGGTGGAGAATGTGTATAGACTTCATTGATCAAAGCAAAGCATGTCCAAATGATTTTTATCCCTTGCCTAAGATTAATCAGTTAGTTGAAGCGATTTCCGGATACGAGGTCTTGGCTTTCTTAGATACACATAAGGGATACCACCAGATATTGATAAACCCAGAACATGCAGAAAAAATTGCCTTTATAACAAGCTTTGGGATCTTTTGCTATGTGACGATGCCATTTGGCCTAAAATATATAGGGGTACCATATCGAAGGGTGGTCAACAATGCATTGCAAAGTCAAATAGGATGAAATATAGAAGCATATGTTAACGGCATGGTTATAAAAAACAAAAGGATATGTGACTTTGCGCAAGACTTGAAGGAAACCTTGGATAAATTGAGTGTAATTGGAATGAAGCTTGATCCCAAAAAAATGCATAATTGGGGTAAGTGCAAGAAAATTCTTGGGGTACAAGGTATCCTCCAAAGGAATTGAGGCTAATCTGGAGAAAATACAAGTGATAGCTGACCTCCCCCAACCAAGAACAGTTAAGAAAGTGCAAATTTTGATGGGATTGTTAGCATCACTTAGTAGGTTCATTTCAAAGATGGTTGAGGAAAATTTCCCACTTTTGAAAGTCCTTAAGAATGCTAAAAAGTTCAGCTGGAGCAAAGATAGTCAAAAAACATATGAGTCCTTGAAGGAGCAGCTTCAGACGCTGCCAACGTTGAAATCACCAATTCCTAGAGAAACATTGTATTTATACTTGGCAGTTTCGATAAATGCGGTGAGCTTAGTTTTAGTGCAACAAGGAGGCCAGAAGTAAGTACCGGTGTTCTACACCACCAGAATACTACATAATGGAAAATGGGCGTATTTGCCAATTGAAATATTAACTCTAGCTTTGGTATATTCAGCAAGAAGACTGCAAACCTATTTCCATAGCCATAGGATTGTAGTCTATATTGACTACCCAATGAAGAACATTTTGAGAAATCCCAAGTCATCTGGAAGAATGACTACGTAGGCTCTTGAATTGGAATAATATGCGATTCAGTTTCAACCATGAACTCCAACCAAGGCACAGGCTTTGGCAGACTTCATTGCAGAGATGAAATTACAGGGGCACAAGAAGCGAACACACAACAAAATCTCGAAGTGGACAATGGAAAATCCAAGTAGGAAGACATGGCATGGAAATTTTTTGTCAATCAGGTATCTATCAAGGAAGGTTGCGGTGCTGGACTGTTATTGGTCAACCCAGAAGGAGAACACAGATACTCACTTCATTTTGATTTCTCACTCACCAAAAAGGAAGCCAAGTACAAAGCGTTAGTTTGTGGCTTAGATCTCACAGTTAAGATGAAGGTCAAGAGCGTTTGGGCCTTTAGTGATTCACACATAGTAGTCTAGCAAGTACAGGAAGACTACGAAGTGCTAGAAGAAAAATTGATAAAATATCTAACAAGGGTTTGTCAGCTCTTCGCTCACCTCAAATACTTCAATATCCAGCATATTCCATGAAGTGAAAACATGAAAGAAGATGCCTTAAGCAAGTTAGCAACAACTAGGTTTGAATCACTAATTGAACACAGAGATGTGAATGTGAAGATCATTGCAGTTAGGAGCATAGTAACAACAACTGTGTCAACAATCCAGATAGAAGAAGTAAGCTAGATAACACTGTTAATAGATTACTTTGAAAAAAGAAAGCTACCAATAGACAAGGTACAATCCAGAAAGTTAGAATTGCGATCTCACATTTATGTTTATGAAGAAGGGATATTGTACAAGAAAGGATTTCTATCTATGTGGATAAAGTGTGTGAGACCATCGCAAGAGGGAAAAATCTAGAAGGAAGTACAAGAAGGATTATGTTGAAAGCATCAAGGGTCTCGAACAATCACAAAGAAGATCATTCGAGCTGGATATTATTGGCCAACCATGTTTAATGATGCGTACAACTTTGTCCTCAAATGCAAACGTTACCATATTAACACCCTGATATCGCACAAGCCACATGCTGCTTTAATGGGAATATATGGAGCGTGGCCATTCGATAAATGAGGAATGGATCGAGTCGAACCTTTTCTAAAAGGTGCTGACAGTGCAAGATTTCTAATTGTGACAATTGATGACTTTACGAAGTGGGTGGAAGCAAAGCCATTAGGAAGAGTGACAACATAAGTAACAAGAAAGTTTGTTTGGTAAATTATAGTTTGTGGTTTCGGGGTGCCACAAACTATCATCACCAACAATGGCACATAATTCACAAGTGGAACATTTACTGAATGGTGTTTGAAGTTGGGAATCGCACTAAAGTTTACATCTATATCTCACCCTTAAGCATATGGTCAGGTGGAGGTAACAAACAGGAAAATAGATCAAGGTATCCAAAAAAATAGGAAGGAAAGCGAACTGGCTGATTGATGAGATACACATTACCTTGTGGTCGTACAGAACAATTATTCTGCAACCAACGGGAGAAACACCACCCAGTCTGGTCTATGGACACGAAGCGGTAATATAGTGGAAATTGAGAACTCAATCCTTCGAGTAGAAGAATACAAGGAGGACGATAATCCCAAAATGATGAGGTTTGATCTAGATGAACTAGAAGGAAACAGAAAAAGGGCAGTGATCACAGAGGCAAAGTACAAGGAAAGGATGGCTAGAGCATATAATCAGAGAGTCAAATAGACACAATTTTAAATTGGTGATCTCGTGTTAAGGAAGAATGAAGCCAGCCTAGCGGAAAAAAAGGGAAAGTTTAGCCCATAATGTGAAGGACCGAACAAGATAACGAAGACACATCGATCTAACTGCTATGAGTTAGAGAGATTGGATGGAAGCAACATTCCTAATACTAGGCACGTAATCAACTTGAGAAAGTTTTATGTGTAGGTCAAACAGAGAAGAAAGGAAAAATCTAGTTGTTGTATAGGAACCATGACATGATCATTGGTAATGTTCGCACCCTAGTTTTGTTTCGAAGGCAATATTATCGCAACATAAATATTAAAAAATTCCTTTTGGGGCTGATTATATTTTTAACCTTTACTTACATACTATGCATTGCAGTTGTAAATAATTCAGTCTGACAACCTGCGATGCAACAAACTACAAAGTCGTCTATTAGGAGATCTTAAAAGAAATTTGTAAAGAACGCATGATTACATCAGTACAAAATTTTGATTCTACAAGCAATAGATCTTGCAACTTCACACAATACAAATCTTCAACTCTGCAAGCTATAGATATTTCTATAAGGTAGATATGCCTACAAAACAATGAAAAAAGCAAGTGATAGATCTTGTGGCTTCGCATAATATAAACTTTCAATTAAGCAAGCTATATATCTTGCTATAAAGAAGATATGCCCACAAACCAGTGACAAAAGCAAGCAATAGATCTCGTGGCTTTACAAAAAACAAACTTTTAATTAAGCGGATCTTGCAATTATGCAGATGTGCCTACAAAAAGAGGGAAGCAGTCAATAAATCTTGCAGATTTTCATTGAGCAAAATATCGGAGTTTGTGTAATATACGACACACATGTACACAACAACATTGACAAACGAAAAAGAGATAGATCGTGCGAACAAAAAATGATCACGCAAGCAAAACCGTGTAAAGCATGTCTGGTATTATTGAAAAGAAACTGCAACATCATTCAAAAGCTAGAACAAAAAGGAAATGGTACTTGAAGCATTCAAAGGAAAAATTATTACATCATAAATTATATACGCCATGAGGCACGAGAAGATCAAGAAGAAGAAGAACCACCATAACGATGAGACTGCGAGGCCTGATGTTCTTCAACAATTATATGATCGTAACACCATTTCATATGCAAGCAACCAGGATGCCGAATTCGACCACTTCGCTCCATGCAATCAAGATACTTAGCATAATAACTTTAAAATAATTTTTAGGGTCAAACTTCTCTCGATCAAGTTTCATAATCATAAGGCCAAAAGTTTCTTGATAGCTCTTATTTTCTTCCTCCAAATTATTGATCTCGTGATGTAGTTGGAAATTAAACGATCGAACTGCCTCAGATAAATTAACTCTCTAACCGCCAATACTCATAGTCAGATCACCCTGACCAGTGGAACCACGTTGGCTAGCAGATATAGCCTTCACCTCATCCTTATAATTGGAGAAAACTTGCTCAACTTCATGAATACTTGAATCAAGATGTGTGCACTCAGCGAGAAGGCGATCATTATCACTACACATTTGGATATTCAAAACAACCTGCTTGTCAAACTTGGTTTGCCACTCTATGGAACAACTAGAAAGATCATCACAATCGTCTTGCTTCTTTTCAACCAATCAAGTAAGTTATCAATGCAAGAACATTGTTTGTCTATGATACTAGTTTTCTGGTACACTTCCCGGGCTTTACTTGCAGCAATATTTTTTGCCTCTTCTTGCTGTCGAATCATCTTTACCAAATTGAGTAGCTGATGATGGATAAGATCATTTTGCTTAAAGCAGGACCTTTTTAACTCACAAATATGTTCTTGAGTCTCATGAAAAGTCTTCTTCCACGCAACCTCTACATCGTTTACACCAAGAAGTATATATTTCAGGTGAAGGCTTAGTGATATTGCTTATTCTTCAACACAATCAAGGAGCTTAAGAGAACAAACATATGCGCCGATAGATTCAAGATCAGCTAATGTTTGTACAATTTCTTTACCAAGAGACTCAAGATTATAACCATCAGGAATAAACTTTGTACATGGAAAATTTCTATAAGACGATGGAGGCGATGAAGAAGTAAAAGCCAGACATCCAAGACATAAGGGGATAAAGTTTAAATCCAAAGTCCCATCATTAGACTAATGATCACCAGAAAATATCTTAATATATTCCAGCGATATAGAACTAGTAGCCTCAGTTAGCTCACTAGGTTACCACGAACCGACATATAGATATCCAAGAGAATGCCTATAACTATTACTATATCTGGACAAGCAGCGAAGATTTAAAAATTTAGGGTCGATGAAAGTATCAAAACCCTACATGTGAGCAAATACGAAACAAAGGTATAAAATCAGAAAGGGGAAACAAATTGTACGCAAATAAAGTAATGCAAACATACACAACAATGCCATTAGGCATTACAAACAAAAGATAATATTGTCTCAAGTCATATCACATCTCTAGAAATTCAACTAACTTTGTTATTAGAGAGATTAGTGCTATGGATAGCAAGGGCAGATTCTCCGTGGTTCATATCCTAGACAGGGTTGTCCACTCATGCATTAGACTCTGGGTTGGGAGTTGGCATAACATCACGAGAAGCGAACAGAAGGCCTTCAAAATAATCAACTTGGTAACTCCGAAGCTCTGGAATGGAGGGCAAAGAAGACAGACTCACGAGATGTGATAGTAAGACATAGGGATGGCCACCATAGAAAATATTTGACACGAAACCATAAATTAGCATTGCCTTACGCTTCTCTAGTGCGACACTAGATTTGGCCAGAGAAGGAAAACTCTTCACTTTCATAGTGGGGTTTAACTAACACAGGTCTTTCATAGCTTAACAATAACTAAAATTGTGAGTAGGCTCCCAAATTTCCTCAAATAGCTTAAAGAAGGAGTTTGCCTTAAAAAGTTGATCAACAAGAATTTGAGAGTAAACAGGAGAAGCAGGACCATTTGTCATTATCTCCCTCAACTCAGAGCAGAGTGTATCATTTTCTTCTTTAGCGGTCTTTGCATGCTCCTCAGCGGCTTTAAGGGAAACCTTCAGAGCCTCACACATCTTCTCCTTAACCTTATTCTTTTCCAGGAGCGAGTCATTATCCTTGGAAAACTTAGCAATCCGATCACTAATGAGGTGAAGACTCTCACCAACCTTAAAAGAGAAATGCACAAATAAGTAGGACAACGGTTCATCCAGATAGGAGAATATCAATTATAACAAAAAGTACTTTAAACTTTCAAACAATCATACAACAACCAAGGTCTCAGGGTGAGATAGTTTAGAAAGAGTAGCAGGGATAGTCTCCTCCACAAGTTAGTATTCCTTTCTGGAGCCCTAGAACGAGGCAATAAGATACCTGAGGACCCTTCAGTTCGGTTCCTTTTCCTTTTCTTTTCTTTCGAGTCACCAGTAGCGCGATCGCCACTCACTTCTTTGCCCTCAGTTGCTTTACCCTTAGCAGACACTATTTAAGAGTTTGCATTTTGGACACCCTCGAGAAGGATATCATCACCAGTAACATCATTGGAAGAGATAAGCATCTCATCTATCTCTTCATCATCACTGGAAAGAAGTGACCTATCAGGAGCACCTCCAACTAGGTCCATATCTGGAAAAAAAAGTGTGTGATACACATAAGAGGAAGACATAAAAATAATAAATAATCAGACGAATGCACAAAAACAGCAAAGAAATCTCAAAAACAAAAGGAAAAAAACATATACAACAGGGTGAAACAATAACATAAAAACAAGCAGAACACCTCCAGCATCAAAATCAGCATGACAGAGATGTTATGTATCTTTGCAGAGGGTTACCACAACCTCTGAATTTGCAGTAAAACGAACCCCTGGATTAGAATGCTTGGACTTAAGAAAATTATAGTTTCAATATGGAAAAACCCCCATCGGATTCTTGATTTACTTTCACATAAAAATTTATGCTACGCCAGGGACCAACGTTACTAGGAAAACCGCTGACAAGCTCAACACCAAGAGTAACATGGTAGAATGTGAACTCATCGATTGTATTTTTTTACTTTGCGAAGATGATAAAAGTTACAAAATAAGTTGAGCATAAAAGGAACGTTGCATTTTCACACGCATGGTGGAATCCCATAATACTAGCGATGCCCTTGGGATGGAACTGAGACAAAGCGACCTTATATGAAGAAAGGAGATCAACAAGATGTCGAGGAAAGGGAAAGTAAATACTGAAGTTAAGGTATGCTAAGTAGCATGATATATAACGAGGAGGAGGAGTGCGAATACACTCAGAGTTCGCAGGAGCCCAAAGTTCGAATGAACACAAGAGAGGAAAGTATCTCTTTAAATCATCCAGGTAGCGGCTAGGCAATGCATTGTAAAAAATGGAAGATCCGGTGATATGACCGCAACCCTTGTCGGAGTGAACATCTTCTATGGGATTATCAATATGGTTAGAGGAAGCCATCTAAATATAGAATAGTCTTAAAATTCATGATAACAGTTAAAATTAGACAACAAAGCATAGATTTTGGTACTTCACTGGAAAAATTAAGGAAAAAAAGGGAATATGATGAAGAAGGAACAAGAAAAAAGAAGAAGACATACCCTATAAATTTAGCAGATTTGAAAAAGAAAAAAAAGAAGAAGAGCTAAATAGACTTTCGTTTATAGAGGATAAGGAACAATTAATTCCTGAAAGGATTTGAAAGATCAGAGAAGATAAAAGATTGAATGAGGGAGAAGATTAACTAAAATAAATAAATTTTATGATTTAAACCACAACATAGAGACGTAAAAAATGGGAAGTTCAATCTATTAAAAAAAATATCATGATTATAGCCTGACATAAATGCAGAATACCTTTTACATAAATTGAGATGGCGGTGGAATTTGAGTAGACGATACAATGAATATTGATGGATTTAAGTCAATTGATTCAAATTTCTAATTTAAGAGAAAAGTCGATAACGGAGTCCAGGAAAATCATAACTATATAGCAAAGTAAGGGGAAAGAATCACGGTTCATTGAAATAGAATCTCAACAATTTAGTCTATCACAAAGAGGACATCAGTGATGAAGATTCAAAATTCAAAATTCAAAAACATCAACAACATCACAAGTATAGCCAAGAAGCAAACGACGCTTTGCGATAACGAGATGATAAATATTAATGACGAACAGATTGTTCGAGTTTTTAACTCATACAACAACAGTTCGCATTTATTCCATAGTTAATTTCACTGCTTCATGTCTCTTAGTGTTTGTGGCTAGGAGGGGCTTATGGAGTATACCAAGCCCATAAGGTTGGGCTTAAGCCCAACCTAGGATTAAGTTTCAATCTAGTTTTGCATGCAAATCAATAAAAGTGGAATCAGGTCAAAAGGGACTAGACCACGAACCGAGAAAGGCAGAGGTCACGATAGGATGCTAGCCACAACAATAAACATGAATAGGATTTATAGGACCACGACACAACCCACGATCGTGCTCCCTAATAATGCGGAGCCACAATGATAACTTGTTATAAATACAAGAAGAAGAACACCAGTCGAGGTAAGTGCAACTATACCAAGAAATCCTAATTCTCAAGAGGAAAACTACTGACTTGAGCATCAGAGTATTTTCCCCGGAATCACTTCCGAGATCTCTTTTGCAGGAGTGTTAAAGGTGAACAGAGGTCACTTGGGTAAATTGGGAATACCACAACAACGCCATTCTCTGATTCTGATTGGGCGGCTTGTCCAATTACTAGGAGATCTTTGACTGGTTATTTTGTGATGATTGGTGAATCTCCGGTTTCATAGAAGATGAAGAAACAACCGATTGTTTCTTGTTCTTTGGCTGAAGCAGAGTATTGGGCTATGGAAGTTGCTTGTTGTGAATTTTAGTTGCTCAAGTTTTTTTTTCGTTCGTTGGGTGCTGCTCTCATCCTACACTGATGTGTTTATATTGAGATAGTCAGGAAACTCTTCATATCACTAAATATTTGGTGTTTTATGAGAGGACAAAGCACATCGATATTGACTGTCATTTTGTTTGTGATTTAATTTAGTCTAACAATGTGGTTACTTATTATATCGGTACTTCTTGTCAGCCAGTAGATTTGTTTACCAAGGCGCTTGGATGATAGTCCTTTTAAACTTTGCTTGACAAGTTGGGCATTCGTGATCCACATGCTCTAACTTGAGGAAGCGTGTAGAAGATATTTTGTCAATATATTCTGCAATATTATTGTACCTAGATAGAAACCATTTTCATTTGTGATTCTGTATATGTTGTCTATATATTGTACCCTTGCATCATTAATGAAATAACACATTCATATTTTATAGATGTCTCTCTATAACATGTAATTTTAAAAGACTAAATTATTTTTTTAGTCCCCCACATATTCTTCAAAACCTTCTTTTGGTCAACCACTCCAAAACCATGTTTAATCAGCCACTAACATTCTAAAAATGAATATTTTGGTCCCTTGTGGAAGTTTTCATGTAAACCGGAATGGTTGCCAGATATGGCAAGGAGTATTTAGTCATTTTAGTAATTAAAAATATTTTCAATTAAAAACATCTTTGTTCCTGCTCTTTCTTTTAGGGTTTCCTTTGATACCCTTATCCACCGCCGCCAGGATGAAATTTTGCCACCGCCGATGGTTCACTGGTTCACTGGTTCACCGGTTCACCAGGAAGAAGTAGAGGAATTTAGGTAGGGACGAAGAAGAGGAATTCCACCACCGCTGCTGCTAGAGTCAGAGCGGCGGAGTCCGAGCGACGACGGTCATTGGCGCAAAGCTCAAGCTTTTCAGATCCATCGAGTCGGCTCGAGCCCTGGGGGAAGACAGGAACCAAGTTCTACTCATCCTTTCAACCTCGGTGGTGGTGATCGCATGTTTCTTTGCCTTTCTTTGGAAGAGATAGAGTGGCCGGTCATTATCTCCAAGCCAGCACCGACCGCCGTCAAGGATGAGGAGGAGTTGGATCTACTTGCTATTGAGTTTTCAATTGTGCAATTAAAATTTGTCAGATGGAATCAAATAAAATTTTCAAATGGAGTCCAAAATTTTTTTAGATCTACTTGCCGGCAAATCAGCGGAGTTGATCAGGCAGCGGCGGAGCGACAGAGTTGGTCAGGCAGCATCTTTTTTTTAACTCAGGGGTATAATGGTAATTTTAAATATTTTGACCAATTTTACATATTTTGACCAATTTTACCATTGACTTTACCTAAAATCTGCCTTAGGGGACCAAAAGATTCATTTTTAGAATGTGAGTGGCCGATTAAACTCGGTTTTGGAGTAGGGGATCAAAAGAAGGTATTGAAGAATATGTAGGGGACTAAAAAATAATTTAGTGATTTTAAAAAGTTAAATTTTATAGTATGTTATCATATGCAACTAAAGTTTCCGATGGTCAAACAAAATGTTAGAAAAAATGGGTCATTATTAGCAGACCAGAGTATGAGGTATAACATATTACAAGAGTAACTTTAATATGCGTGTAAATTAATTTTGTAACACTTTTAAGAGTATTATCTTTTATAACACTCTAAGATGTATATGTATAGGTGCAGCTAAATTTTATTGACATATGAAGATGCAGATAACAGTGTGAAAATTCCATACATTTTACAAAAATTGAGTAATTACAAAAATCACACAGGACAAGTAGTTGGTATGTCCGGTCCAGTTGTCATAAACCTGTCATTTTATTATCTTGGTGTGTTAGAGAGATTATTTCCCGTAATGAATATTATTATTAAGGGATGGAAATATATAGATGATTACATAGAGAATTTGAGATCAACATGAACTCTAATACTAATATTCTAAATGACTTAGTCTAACACCCCCCTTAAGAGAATCGTCTGATGCTCAGAGACGTAAAGCTTGGATATGAAGAACTCAAACAAAAGACGGGAAATATCCTTGGTGAAGTGATCTGCAACCTGGAGTGTAGTGGGAACTTGGGCAACACAAAGCTTGCCAGCAGAATTGAGCTCGTGAACAAAGTGGTAGTCAATATCAATGTGCTTGGCCAATTTGTGCTTAACCAGATTCTGAGCCGAGAAAAAAGCACTGTTATTGTCACATAATAACAATGGCTCCCCAGAGAGATAAACCCACAGATCACACAGTAAATGAGATAGCCAGACAACATCAGATGAACTATTCACCAGGGCCCAATACTCAGCTCTGTACTCAATTGAGAAATAGTGGGATGCTTCTTGGCGCTCTAAGAAATAAGATTGCAGCCAGGGAAAACAACATATCCATAAGTAGAGCAATGAGTCTTGATGCAACGAGCCCAATTAGTGTCCGAATAACTCAGCACCTCAGGGGATTCAGTAGCATGGAATGTGAGATCAAAATGAATGGTGTGGCGAACATAGCGGAGGATCCAATTAATTGCAGCAAAATGATCATTCCCGAGGTCCTGAAGAAACTGACTGACGGAGTCAATTGCAATAGCCAAATCCAGGCGAGTAATAGTCAAGTACTGCAATACGCTAACCAAAGAGCGATAGAGCGTTGGATTCGAAAACCGAGGACTGGTGCTGCTAAGAAGCTGAGAGTTTGGCAAGAATGGAGTGGAAACAGGAGTAGCATCCGACATCCCAACTGGAGTCAAAGTATCACGTGCATATTTTTCCTGGCCCAGAAAAATACCAAAGGCATTTAGTGTAACTTCAAGACCAAGGAAATAGTGAGGAGCACCCAAGTTCTTGATAGCCAACTCCTGATGAGTGCGAGTGATGAACTGCTGAAGAAGAGAGGAGTTATTCCTGGTGAGAATAATGTCATCGACATAGACAAGGAGATACAACAAAGAAATCCCACGAGAGAGAACAAACAAGGATGTGTCAGCGGTACTGTACTGAAAACCAAGTCAGGCTAAGTAACTGCTAAACAGTTGGAACTAAGCTCGAGGGGCTTGCTTGAGACCACAAATGGCCTTTCGCAAGCGATAACCATGATCTTGGTGGAATGGATCCTTGTAACCGACATGCTGAGCCATATACACCAGAGCATTAAGAACACTATTAAGAAAGGCATTCTTAACATCCAACTGATGGAGAGGCCAAGAGCACATCGTAGCAATAGCCAGGACTGTGCGAACTGTCGAGGCCTTGACCACAGGGCTGAAGGTGTTGTCAAAATCAAAGCCTGGTATTCGAGAGAATCCTTGAGCGACCAGATGAGCTTTATAGCGGTCAATGCTGCCATCAGCATGATACTTGAGATGATACACCCGCTTGGAGCCGACAATGTTGACATCCGGAGGGCGCAGAACTAACTCCCAAGTGTGCTGACTCCGAAGAGCAGCAATTTCCTCATCCATAGTTGATACCCAAGATGGATCACGAAGAGCAGAACGATAGTTGGTAGTCTCCGCCTGAAAGAGTAAAGCAACAAGAAAACCATGTGCATCAAGATTCGAGTATTTACGTCGCTAAATAGCCTATGTGGTAGATCCAGTCATCATCGGATGTGTTCGAGGAGGTGGTGAAGGTGAGGAATTAGCCGAAGATGAAGAAGTTTGTGAGGCAGGAGGAGAAATAACCAAAGATAACAATGGAAGTGTAGATGAAGAAGGAACCACCGGAGAGTCGGAATCAAAAGGACAAGTCCGATAGGGGGAGGAGTGATCAAGAGATGAAGGAGTTGGCACTGGCAAGGAATCCAACTCAGGGTCAATGAAAGCAGAGACATCTAATGTCCAAAATGGTGAACCAGCCGCTGAGGCAGAGGAGGAGGCAAATGGAAAGCAGAACTCATAAAAACAAGCATGTATGGTCACATAAACTCGGCCTGAAGATTGATCAAGGCATTGAAATCCCTTATACTGTGAACTATAACCAATACAGATGTACAGAATGCTGCGAGGTGACAGCTTGTGTTGAGCAGCCGGCCAAACATAAGGGAAAACTCGACACCCAAATGGGTAAAATTTGAGTAAGTGGGAGCTCAATCAAAAAATAGACTGTAGGGAGTAGAACCCTGTAGAACCGGAGTAGGTAAGCGGTTGATGGTGTAAACCGTAGTGGCAAAAGCATCATCCCAAAGAGATAGCGGTAAATGAGAGTGAAAAGGCATGGTCAACCCCATTTTCGCAACATGTCTATGTTTTCGTTCTGCCCGCCCATTTTGCTCTGGAGTGTATGGGCAAGAAACATGATGATGGATACCCTTGTAGGAAAAGTGGGAGCAAAAACCAGTATTGAGGAACTTGGAACCACCATCACTCTGAAACACTTTAATCATAGCAGAAAATTGGTTATCAACCAACGCCTCAAACTACTAATAAATATCAACAAAATTCGACTTGCGATGAAGCGGATACAACCAGGTGAATCAAGATTAATCATCAACAAAAAAAGCATAATAAGTAAAACTAGAATCAGATAAAATTTGCGAAGAGCCCCATAACTCACAATGAAGCAAATCCAATACATGCAAAACACGTTTATGATTTTCAACAAATGCCAACCGATGTTCCTTTTCCGTAACACATGGAGCGTATGTGTTTGGTTTGGGTAAAAGGAAGAAACATAAAGTACTCCAGACTTTTGCAAACTAGAAATAACACTGTTGGAACCATGTCCCAGCCGAGCATGTCAAAGCTCAAATGATGCACGTCCTTTATTTTGCCGCAGAAAATTTTTTCAGCCATTGAGAAAAATGAGAGACGACAGAAAAAAAAAGAGAAAGGTTAGGGTTTGTGAACTGTAGCGGAGAGAAGTGCTTGGGGGAGAGGAAGACGCAGGCTATGGCTGCAATGAGAAAGGAAAAGAAAAGTTCAATTTAGGTTAAGAATCGTATCATGCTCTGATACCATGTTAGAGAGAATATTTCCAGTAATGAATATTATTATTAAGAGATGGAATTATATAGATGATGACATAGAGAGTTTGAGATCAACGTGAACTCTAGTACTAATCTTCTATATGGCTTAGTCTAACATGGTGATCATTCTAATTTCTTTAGTGAATTCCATTCTAGAAAATCTGCCCATACTAGAAAATCAGAGCCTTATATTTGAGCAATGACATAAACCTGTCAAAATTATTGCAATACTTTCCACACTAAAGCCATATGTCCTGGTTCGCCAAGGGAGACACAATCATCCTCGCTATTATCTGTAAATAAGGAGAAGTATAGTGTGGACAACTCGTCCCATTCCCCCATACTCCCTCACAGAAAAAAATGCTAGAGCACCACCTCGAAACTCCCACCACCACCCAATGCCACCCCTCCACCGCCTCCATGGACGACTACGACATGGACAGCGTCGCCTATTCCACCCCCTACGTCAGCGCCCCCTCCAGCCCCGACCGCCCAATCTCCGGCTTCTACTACAGCGCCCCCGCCAGCCCCATGCATTTCATGGCTGCCGCCGCCCCCACCGTCACTAAGAAGCCTTCCTCCTCTCACTCTGAACTCTCCCCGACTTCCTCCTTTGAGTTCGATTTCTCCGGGAGTAAGGCCTCCAAAAACGGTTCCTGTTCCGGCGGATCCATGAGCTCCGCCTACGAGCTCTTCCTGAACGGCCAGATCCGGCCCATGAAGCTCTCCTCCCACCTCCAGCGCCCGCAGAACCTCGCCCCGCTGCTTGACATCGACAAGGCCCCGGACGATGAACCGGAGAACACTTCCCAGGTCAGAGATTTTAAGATGCGGGATAGATCGATCTGGCGCCGGACTAGATCTATGTCCCCGCTCCATACCGCACCGCCGTTCGGCTGGCACGAGGATTTCAAAGTAGGTGAAAACGCGGAGGATGGGAAGGAGGGCGGGAAAGGAGAATGTGGCGTCGGAAAGGAAGATAAAATATGCCGTGCGAATCTGGGGAGTCCACGAGATCGTCGTCAGTGGGGAGGATTTCTAGCAG
Source organism: Rubia yunnanensis (assembly GCA_037428765.1). Classification (NCBI taxonomy): domain Eukaryota; kingdom Viridiplantae; phylum Streptophyta; class Magnoliopsida; order Gentianales; family Rubiaceae; genus Rubia; species Rubia yunnanensis. The sequence goes on from CM075061.1 coordinate 131,363,029, forward strand.
ATGGGTTTTCTTGAAGGAGTTTCTCTACAGAAGTAAAAGCGAAGGCAGAAACAATGGGCATAAGTTCTGGGGCTCAATCACATTTTCGCCGGTGAAGGACCGGAAAATTAAAATGGAGAAGTTTATGCCGGCCAAGTTCACATCCGCAACAGGGTTTACCCGGGAGAAGAAGGAACCATCGGAGAAAGCAGAGCCTCCAGCGAAGAAGAAGGCTGTAAATGGCGTCGGAAAAAGAAGGGTCCCGCGGTCGCCCCACGAGCTGCATTACACGGCGAACAGGGCTCAGGCGGAGGAGCTGAGGAGGAAGACGTTCTTGCCCTACCGGCAAGGTCTGCTGGGATGCCTAGGGTTCAGTTCCAAGAGTTACGGCACCATGAACGGCTTCGCCAGAGCTCTGAACCCTGTTTCTTCAAGGTAAAGAAAAAGAAAACATAAAATGGGGGACCCTACAAGTAATAAAGTGTAATGTAAACTAAAACTAGTGAGACTCTTTTCAGGATCATAGATATTTTGATGATCCTTATTAAACAAAAAGTGAGCTTGTATAGAAAACCTCTTGTTGTTGGTGTTCTTAAAAAAAAAAGAAAAAAAAAGAAAAGTACAGTGTGAGAGGAGAAAAAGGAGATCAAAGTGAATCCTTACCACGAACATGCAAAGTATTGTGTGGTGGTTAACTTTCAAAAACTAAAACTAGTCATTATCTGGCGCTATAAATAACATCAAAGTAACATAGTCTTTCACACAAACACACAAAAAAAAAGATACAGATCATAATACAAAAAACAAAACAAAAAAATTTATATATACGATGAACAACATGGACAGAATATTGGGAATCACCATTTTCTTGTCATGCCTGTTGGTAGCCAGATCAGAAATCGTTGATCTGAAGCCAGCAGCAGGATCTGATATCGCCCCGGTAAATGAACTCTACACACGAACACAAAAACATGCCTTTTTATTGATTTCATCCAAAATATTCTTGTCATGCCTATTTTAATTTGAAGAGTTTGATGAAATGATGAGTCAGGCGTTGTTGAAAGCTTGGGAAACGGCATGCGCAGCACCAGCACCAACGACAATTCTGATCCCAGCAGGAACATATCAGCTCAAGGAAGTTTACTTGAAAGGACCGTGCCAGGGCCCGATCGAGATTCAGAACGAAGGCACCGTTGAAGCCATCCCAGATCCTGGCTCCATAACCAAAGACAAGGAATGGTTCATGGTTGAAAACGTTCAGCATTTCACTCTCTCGGGCAAGGGAATCTTCAATGGCAAGGGAGGAGCCGTGGCATGGCAGCAGTCTGACCGTTGCCAATCTGCGGCTTCCTGCAATCGCCTCGCAAATGTAATCATGAATTGCTTTGTTCATTTCTATAATTACGGGGAATGGAACATAACTACTTTTGTGTTTTTTGGCTGGGCAGAACTTTGCGTTCAATTTCGTGAATGATTCTACCATCAAGGACGTCACTTCCAAGGACAGCAAATTGTTTCACTTTCTCATTTTCGGGTGCAGTAATTTCACAATTACAGGTGTGACGATCGACGCGCCAAAGGAGAGCCCCAACACAGATGGCATCCACATCGGCCGTTCCACCGGAGTAACAATCGATGGCGCCACCATTAAAACTGGAGATGACTGCGTCTCGCTAGGCGACGGGTGCAAACAAGTCACGGTTAAGGGAGTTACCTGCGGACCGGGACATGGTATCAGTGTCGGAAGTCTTGGAAAGTACAACAATGAAGAGCCCGTCGAAGGAATCACCGTCAGCGACTGCACTCTGGTTGGCACAGACAACGGTGTCAGAATCAAATCCTGGGCTGGCCCTAATGCTTTCCCTCTTGCTGTCTCCGACATCCATTTCGAAAACATTAAGATGGACAATGTCAGCAACCCTATTCTCATCGATCAACAGTATTGCCCGGGCGGAACCTGCCCAGTCGATGTAAGTAATTTGATTAGTACTCCCTCTGTCTCAATTTAAGGTTATCGAATGTGGATGATTTGATTTTGTTGCATTCATGGCAGCCTCCATCAAAAGTTGCAATCAGCAAAGTGAGCTACAAAGGCATTACTGGGACTTCATATACACCTCAAGTCGCGAAGCTAATTTGCAGCAAGGCTAACCCATGCAAGGATGTGACTATTGGCGCCGTTGATTTGAAGTACGTGGGCCCACCCTCAGTACCAGGAGGCACATTTGAAGGCCCTCCCAGGGGTAATTGCTCCAATGTCACCCCAATCTTTGAGGGCACCCAAAACCCTCCCCTCTGCAAGTAAACTCCTGCAGCCTGCAGTTCCCGCCTTTCTGCTGCTTTCAAATTTATTTTCCTTCCAAAAATGGAGAACAAGTTTGGTTGCCAACTATTTGGGAGTTTTTACTCGCACCTGCTTGGTTTAGGATATCCATGGTCTTAGTAAGATTGAGGATCCCACAGAGTTCTTGTATTTTTGTTTTCTTTTTTTTTTGTAGCTAGTCATGATGATGGATTGGATGACCTCCACCAACCTTGTAGCCGTGATTAATTTATTTTTATTTTTTTCCTAGTGAATTAAAGTGGAAAAAAAATACTCTCCAAAGTAGCACATCTGCTCACAACATATTGAAATTAAAATTCATCTACTCGCAACATTCTAAAATTGAAATTTGCATTTCCAAGACCGCATTCTAAGCATAACCACTTCTCGTGAGTCCAACTCTGCTGTTTCTTCAAAGCTTCAAAGGTTTTAATCCAAGGGATGCACGGAGTCTATTTGCTTCTGCAATCTCTGGATCTGGGTGGTCAGTTCCATCATCCTTCTTCTCCTTCCTCTCTTTCTTCTTCTTTGGTTCATCTCTAATGTTGCTATTATCAGGAACCTCACGCCTTCTAGGACTCACACTATCATGTGCCCATCTTCTGCGACGTTCATCATCACGATACTTACGCTCTCTGCTTCTACTTCGGCTCCTAGAATGACTTCTTCGACGACCACGGTCCCTTTCTCTCTTGTCACGCTCCCTCTCCAGCCCATAATCCTTATCTTCTCTTAGGTGATGGCGGTCCCTGTCCCTTTCCCTACCATGTCCTCTGCCCCGATCCCTTTCATAGTTTCTATTCCTGTCATAGTCTCTGTCCCTATCATAATCTCTCTCCCTGTCATAGTCCCGATCCCTATATCGATGGCTATCACGTTTTCTCTCTCGATCTTCTCTGGTTGGACTGCGTCCATGATAGTAATCCTTTTCATGATCCCTGGCGTCTGGGGCAATAGCAAGTACTTCATCTTCATCCTTTTCCTCATCCTCCTCAAAGTCATCCTCCAGAACACTTCTTCTAGGTTCCAGTGAGCCCAAAGACTCAAGAGTCCATCTTTTCTTAACATGTGGTGACACAATATCACAGGAGTAGTCTTTAGTCAGAAGTTCATCAACGAACACATCCACATGGGCCAGAATGAACTTTCCGTCATTAGATCTCATTCTGAGCTTCCTATAATCATTATACAAGGGCTCCAAATAGCGATACACGTCGATGTCAGTACCCGTCAATCTCAGATAAAAAGCTCCCAGGGCCCGGACGTATTTGTAGTCTTCGTTTTTTATGAATCCGACGACGATTTCTTTGTCGGGTTGGATTTGGAGCATTTTGGTGACGAGACAAATGAATGGGGTAGGTTTGCGGTTGCCGCCGATGTGGTCGAGCTCCATGGCTTTGTCCACTAGGGTTTCGGCGGTCAGACCGAAGCATTGCTCCTTCCAATACGTGTTCTGATAAATCTTGGTTCGGACAATCTTCTCAATCAGATTCTGTGGATTGTAGCCGTGATTAATAAAAATAACAATTGAATGAGCGAGATGAAATATTACGATGTCAAACACATCTTCCGATTTCGGGACATTGCATTCTTCAATTTCCAGCCAGAAACAATGCATTACTTATCCGAGATCTTTGGAATTGTCCAACTTCCAATGCCGGAACATACATGTAGAAAATAAGGCTGTAATGTTGTGATTGTATTCATGATTTGGGATACTTACAAAAGACCGGTACAAAAAGGGAAAATGATACTATTCTAAATACAAGTAATATTCACATATTATTTCTTTTCCTCAATACTTCTCCTCAAGTTAGAGCATGTACGTCAAAAATGCCCAGCTTACCAAGTAGTGGCTGAAACTGATTATGCCCAAGAGTTTTCGTGAACAAATTCGCAGGCTGATCAGAAGTATTAATATGATGAGTAACAATAGTACCAGACGGTACAAGATCTCTGACGAAATGATAATCAACCTCTATGTGCTTCGTACGTTCATGAAAGACTGGATTTACAGCAATATGAAGAGCAGATTGACTGTCACAAAATAATTGCAATGGGGTCGAATGCACAACACCTAAGTCCCGGGGCAAAGACTTAAGCCATAATAACTCACAGCAAGTAACTTCCATTGCACGATACTCCGCTTCAGCAGAAGAACGAGAAACCGTAGGTTGCTTCTTGGTGTTCCATGAAACCGGAGAATCAAAGATCATCACAAAATAACCAAAAAGAGAACGTCGCGTGATGGAGAAAGCAACCCAGTCAGAATCACATAAAGCAACCATCTGTAATGAACTACGGGAAGAGAGGAATAAACCTTAACCAGGATGACTTTTCAAGTTGTGTAGAACCCACAGTTCACCTTGCCAAAGAGGAACACAAGTAGACTTCATAAACTGAGCTAGCACATGAACCGAATAACTGATCTCATGATGTGCAACAGTGAGAAAAATAAGACGACCAACTAGGCGCCAATACTGCTCAGGATCATTATAAAGTGGCCACTCCACACACACAAGATCATGATGTTGCTCCATCGAAAAGTGAGTCGCTTCTGCTGCCAACAAACCAGTGTTTCATAAAATATCAAGGGCATACTTCCCTTGTGAGAGTAATCATCCTTAATCTGAAAAAAACCAAATGCTCGTAGAGCCAGAGCTAACTTGGTAAACCAATTGCAAGGAGCTTGTCGCAACCCATAAACAGATTTCTAAAGCCGATAAACCATCCAGGAGGAGGGAGCATCCACACCTCTTCGTGAAAATCACCACGTAGAAAAGCATTGTGTACGCCCATCTAATGAAGTTCCTAACCACGAATGACTGCAGCAGACAGAAATAGGCGAACATAATTCATCTTCACAACAGGAGAAAATGTCTCAGTATAGTCAATTCCCTTCATCTGATGACTACCCAGAACCACCATATGAGCTTTATGACTTTCAATGATACCATTAGCTTTTGAACATGGTACGATAAACTCATTTGCATCTGATTGCAATCTTTCCAGGTGGAAGAAAAGCCATAGTCCACAGCTCAAGAGCATGAATCTCATCAACTATAGCATTGTGCAAATGAGCATGCTTTGACACCTCAGAGTAATGGTAGGACCTGATCTAGAAGTTACTGCACTCACTGGTTGAAGGTTTAATAACCAAAAATATAAATATAAAAAGAATTCAAATCAAATCTACAAACAGAACAAAACCAATCCAAAACACAAATGAAAACCGAAAAACATATAGTTCAATTCTTATTAGAAATTTACATTCATCAAAAGTTGCCATCATATTTACATCAAATTTTTAAATGCATATACAGCTATTGACCTTGTGCCAAATATAAATAACAATGATAACTAAACCGATACCCGAGTCACCAAGCTATCACCAAGGATGATTACCTCTTAAAAAAACCTATGATCAGTTGTTGCTGATAAAGTAATTTTCCGTAATGATTCTAATTAATGACCAAGACTATATATAGAGTACAAAGTACACTAGTCTAAATATAACCCTAGGGCTAGTCAATATGGAATAAAATATTATCTAATCTTCTACTTGCTTTATTCTAACACCCCCCAAGCGAAGCGTCGGATGCTTGCCGACGCACAACTTGGATCTGAAGAACTCAAACAACGGACGCGAGAGGCCCTTGGTGAAAATCTTTGCAATCTGTAGATAAGTCAGAACATGATCAACGATCAGCTTGCCAGATGTCACCAGCTCACGAACAAAATGGTAATCAATGTCTATATTCTTTGCCCGCTTGTGCACCACCAGATTATAAGCCAAGAATATAGCACTCCTGTTTTTGCATAATAGCAAAGGTGAACCAGAAAGCGGAACCCAAAGATCACGAAACAAATGAGTGAGCCAAACAACTTCCATAGCAGTGTTGGCAAGAGCACGATACTCGGACTCGGTACTAGAGTGAGAAATAGTGGGTTGTTTCTTTGCACTCCAAGAAACCAGATTCCCACCCAGATAAACCGCATAACCATAAGTGGACCGACGAGTTTCCAGACATTGGGCCCAGCCAGCATCATATATCCTAACATGTGTGGTGTGCTAGCTGAACAAAAAACCAGACCAAAATGAAGAGTGCCGAGAAAGCCATCTCATCAAAATGATCATATCTAGGATCCTGAAAGTACTAACTCACTGTGTTGACCGAGAAAGTCAAATCCGGACGAGTGATGGTGAGATACTGAAGCACCCCAACAAGAGAGTGATAAAGGGTAGGATCCCGGAATGACAGACTAGTGGAACTGTGCAGTTGAGAACCGACAATAAATGGTGTAGAAACTAGTGCATCATTAGTTATACCAGTCCAAGTCAGAATATCCCGAGCATACTTTGCTTGGCCAAGAAGTAACCCTGAGAAGGTAAGAGAAGCTTCAAGACCAAGAAAGTAATGAAGATCACCAAGATTCTTGATCGCAAACTCTTTATGTGTCCGAGAAATGAACTGACGAAGAAGAGTCGAGTTGTTCCCTGTAAGAATAATGTTGTTCACATACATAAGGAGATAAAGTAACGACGACCCTCTCAACATGACAAATAAGGAAGTATCAGCTGAGCTGCACTTCAAACCAAGCTGTGTAAGATATCTGCTAAACTGCTGGAACCAAGCTCGAGGAGCCTGCTTAAGACCATAAATAGCCTTCTGCAGGCGACAAACAAAATCCCTACCCTCTTATTCGGAGGAGGTTTCCTGGGCCCCAAACCATGAAACCCTCTAGCAGACTTTTTCTGGTGCTCCTAGTGGTTCAAATGTTCTGTCTATACTCGAATTATGGGCTTCTATTATATAATTAATTGATACTATGTAGAGGCGATCCATGATCTTATGTGCTGAATTATATGACTGTGAATCACCAATGTGAAACTAAATCTAATAGCCTATCGCCTTTTCTGCTACTGATGGCTCCCGTCTCCACCAACCTTATTTTGCCACAAATGCACGTGCCTCTCACACACTACCCAAAGGTTTTTGGAACTCCACCTGCGACAATTTTCATAAACGCTGGACTAGTACTGAGCACTCCGACTCTGGTGGTTTTGGCAGCTCTGGTGGCTCTAGTCTTCTCGTGGTAGGCAATTCCCACTAGCATGCAACTATGACAACTTGGATTATTACCCTTGAGAGGAATCAAACACATTCTATGACAACTCTCCCTCCTGGCAGGACTATCACTGGTGACACAATAAATTATATACTTCCTCCGGTTTACTAACAATAATCCCCTTTCACTATAAACTGTTTCACAACATTTTTAACCATAGATAATTTTTATTGTATATAATATCAGATCTCGTGTGAGATATTGTAGAAGATATTTTGTGAATATCTTCTGCAGTATTATTGTACCCTAGATATAATCCTTTTCCATTTGTGATTCTGTATATGCTGTCTATATATTGTACCCTTGTATTATTAATGAAATCACACATTCATATTTTACATGGTATCAGAGCCTAGAATTCCGAGAACCCTACAATTTTTCTCCTACATATAAAGCAGCTGCCACCACCGCCTTACTCTTGTTGTCCACTGTCAGCGGCACTGCTGTCGTTGCCTCTTTCGCTTGAAACGCTGCACCATAGTCTCCACGTGCCGTTGTGTCCATTCTCCATCGTCCGCACCCACCACCACCACTGTCGCTCATGCGCCACCGCCGCTTCCTGATGGATCACTTCATCATGTTGTAATTGAAAACCTTAATGTCGTCTCCATTCTGGCCATTGATCCCTGCAGCCCGTGGAAGACCCGTCACTTGACGGCTCCACCGTGAACTCCGCCAGCTTCTGCTCGGAGTTAATACCTCGACATTTTCTAATTTTCGATGCCATGGCAGAGATTCCACCGCTTTGCGTGCATCGCATCTGTACTATATTCATCCATCAGATCACACAGGTTTGCTGATTTCTTCTATGTTTTTGAAGGGTGATAATTATAATGATTGGAGTACTGCTATTCATTATGGATTTAGTTCTAGACATAAGCTTGGTTTCCTGGATGGATCTATCACCAAGCCTTTGCTTGGTGAATCGTTTGCTAATATTTGGAGTAGATTGAATTCTATGCTTATTGGTTGGATTGTTCAAACCCTTGATCCATCCATTCATTCTGTTATCACTTATAATGACTCAGTTAAGGAACTTTGGGATGATCTTGAGCAGCGTTTCTCAATTGGTAAGGGCCCACGCATGTTTTAGAATTGACAGGCTATTAATGCCTACTTTGGCTGATCCAAGAAGTTGTGGAATGATCTGCTTACTTACATGCATCCGCAAATATCTGTTTCATGTCTCGGTGCTGATATTGTTCCAGTTAAATGAGAGAAAGAGATAGTTCATCAATTTCTCATCTGTCTGGACGATAGGTATGCTACTCTTCGTTCATATATCCTCGCACGGGATTCATTGCCTTCACTCGACAAGGTTTACTCGCTTATCTCTCGGGATGAACTTCAGAAGACTGTCATCTTAGCCTGTGATTTTGTTACATCAACATACACCATGGCCTTTGCTGCCCATCGTCAGACGTAATCCTCCGGTCCAAAGACAGCCGCTGCCACCCCCAGGGAAGAAACTCTGCCACTGTCAATGATCGTTGGACTCTTACATGTACTCATTGTGGCCAAAAGGGTCATGATGTTACTACCTTCTTATGCATTATTAGATATCTGGATTGGTTCAGTGAGAATCGATCCCTTACATCATACCCAAAAGGTGCCGCAAATCCCATGAACGGTGCCCCACCTGGCCTGCCGTTCGCCAGAGCTACCCAGCCTTTGGGCACCACCACTCCATCAGCGGGCACCACCACCTGCCGTGGTCACTGATTCTTATAGGTCTACCCTTGGTCCGACACTGTCCAAGGAGAAATGGAGTAAGGTTTTAAACATGTTCTCGAAGTTTAATCCTTTTGACAATATGTTAGGTAAAACTACTTTACCTTGGATTCTTGATATCGGTGCTTCCTACTATATGGCCAGCGACAAGGATCTTCTTTATGATGTTGAGCATGATGATAATGTTGATGTCAATATGTCTAATGGGTCTATTTTTACTGCTGTTGAACATGGAAAACATCAATTTGGAGATATCGTTGTGACTCATGTTCTATTTATTCTTGCATTACGGTGAAATTTGTTATCATTTGTCAAGTTAAGTGTTGCTTTAAAATTTCTAGTTTTTCTTACTAGAAAATTATGTGTATTGCAAGATATCATCACGATGACAATGATTGGCACAGGTAAACAGCGGGGAGGGGTTTATTGGTTGCATAGATTGGGAATTTCACAGTCTACACAGTCGTCCTTATCCATTGCTGCATCAGTGTCTTCATCTACTTTATGGCATCAGCACTTTGGGCATCCACCTTTTTCTATGTTGTCTTCTATCTCAACTATTTCTTTACCTACTAGTGATTTTGCTAAAAAAATTCCTTGCTCAATCTGTCATCGAGCAAAGCAGTCTAGGCTTAGTTTCCCTGTTAGTTCTGCTAAGGCTAGTCATTTGTTTGAACTTATACATTGTGATGTTTGGGGACCTTATGGTTCACCTTCCTAGTGGAGCATGTTCATTTTTAACCATAGTTGATGATTATTTCGAGTTGTTTGAGTTTATTTGTTAGTTTCTAAGTCTTAAGTACAATTGAAGATGAAGGATTCTTTTTCATTTGTTTAGACATGGTTCCGCTGTCCCATTCAACGGGTTCAGGCTGATAACAGAATCAATTTCATACCTTTCAAATAATTTTTTTGAGAGAAAGTAGTTCGTTTTAAGATGTCCACATCTATACACCTCATCAAAATGGGTGTGTGGAATGAAAACACAGACATATTCTCAATGTTTCTCGTGCTCTTCATTTCCAAGCTTATTTTCCCATTGACTTCTGGGGAGAATGCATTGTTACAACTGCCTACGTCATCAATCGCACACCAACACCTGTGTTAGATAGCCGATCGCCTCATCAGCTCCTGCACGGTCGTGCACCAGCTTACAGCCATCTGTGTGTGTTTGGCTATCTGTGCTTTGCTTCTTAGCTTCCACAGCCACGTGATAAGTTTGCATCTTTAAGTTGGAAGTGTGTTTTTCTTGGTTATCGTGCTGATAAGAAAGCATGACGTGTTTATGATTTGGAGTCTCGTACAATGTTTGACAGCTGGGATGTGATATTTTATGAAAATTTCTTTCTATACACACCACTTTCTGTGAAAGAGTAACCTACTGATCCACTGCCATTACCGTCACCTACAGTTTATGACGATTCCATTCCGATGCCATCTGATCAAATAGAGCAGCGCCAATCTCCCAGCCGCGGACAATTCCAACGCCGCCTGCTAGGACTTTAGAGAATCCACCCTTGACCGATCAATAGCCAGCACAACTTGAGCTGCAGCCATCCGTTGCTGAGTCACGATCGCCGTCGGTGAATTTTCCGCCATCTCTATCAGCCAAACGGCCATCTGCCACCGAGCTATGACTTGTCCTTGAGCTGACACCTGAGTCAGTTCAGCAAGTTCATCCTCTGAGTACCCATCTTTGTCAGCCTCCGGTTAAATTGAAAGATTATATTTGCAATGCTACTCGCTTGATAAACTCCAACTCTGCTGATCTCTCGTTGCCTACTGCACTGTCCCGAGGCACTCGTTACCCTATTACTGATTATGTTACATGTGATAATATTTTGGTTTCACATTCTAGATTTTTAGATGCAGTTACAGATGCTATTGATCTTGTTACTTATGCTGATGCTTCTCCCCAACCTCATTAGCACGCTGCATTGTCTGACAAGATTGATGCACTCGACCAGAATAATACATGGGTTCTTCCTCTTCTCCCTCCTAGTGAAAAAGCCATTAGATGCAAGTGGGTTTATCGGACCAAGTTCAAGTCAAATGGTTCCATTGAGCGCAACAAGGCTCGTTTGGTTGTTCTTGGTAATCGCCAGATTTAGGGCACTGACTTTACTGAGATATTTTCTCCTCTTGCCAATATGAGTTTGTTCTGTTGCTGCTATTCGTGGATGGGATTTGCTTCAGATGGATGTTCACAATGCATTTCTCCATGGTGATCTTGAGGAGGAATTGTACATGCGCCTGTCTTCAAGTTATACACTTTTGGTGCCTGGTTTGGTTTGCAAGCTACGCAAATCTCTTTATGGTCTTTGACAAGCTCCGTAAAATTGGTTTGCAAAAGTTGCTGCTACTCTTTGCCTCTTTGGTATTGTTCAGAGTAAGGTGGATTACTCTTTGATTTCTTATCTCCCAAATGGTGTGTCTCTTCATATTTTGGTTTATGTTGATGATCTTATGATTGTTGGCTCATCTTCTTAGATAATGATCAAATTCAAGAAGTATTTTTGCTCATGTTTTCATGTGAAGGATCTTGGTGCCCTGAAGTATTTCTTGGGCATTGAGATAGCTCGTTGCCCTCATGGCATGTTTCTGTGTCAATAAAAATATGGCTTGGATATTTTTTCAAATAGTGGGTTATTGGCGGTGAAACCCACTGATTTTCCCATAGAATAGCAGCACAAGTTGGTGCGTGATGATGGTCTGTTGTTTGATGGTTCGGCTTAGTACAAGCTTCTAGTTGGGAAGCTTATTTATCTTACCATCACTCGAATTGAGCTTAGTTATTCACTTCATACCTTGGCTCAGTTTATGGAGAAACCGCGGTTGGCACATTGGCAAGTGCACTGCGGGTTTTACACTATCTTAAGAGTCATCCTGGTCAAGGTTTGTTTCTTCCAGTTAAGAGTTTGCTTCAGCTCACGGTTGGTGTATACCTATCCCATAAGGTTGGGCTTAAGCCCAGTCTATGATTTAGTTTCAAACTAGTCTTGCATTTGAACCGATAAAAGTGGAATCAAGTCGGAAGGGACTAGGCCATGAATCGAGAAAGGCGGAGGTTACGATCAGATTCTAGCCACGACAATAGACATGAACTGGATTTATAGGACCAAGACACAACCCACGATTGTGGTCCCTAATAATTTGGAGCCACGGTGATAACTTGTTTTAAATACAAGAAGAAGAACACATGTTAAGGTAAGTACAACTATACCAAGAAATCATAATTCTCAAGAAGAAAACTACTGACTTGAGAGTCAGATTATTTTCCCCAGAATCACTTCCGGGATCTCTTTTGCAGGAGCTGTAACGGTGAACGGAGGTCACTTGAGAAAATTGGGAATACCACAACAATTGGCCCCGTCTGTGGGGATGAGAATTTTTTTAGTCCTCCATTCCTTGCAAAGTAGACAATGGTGTTCACAAGAAATGATAGAAGCGACAGCCATCATACACAAGAGCAAACGACAGGACGCAAAGCACCCCAACCAAGATCAAGAATATGTCCCTGGCAGAGAATGGGAACACAGTAAAGAAGACACGGAAGATGAATAGGAAGAGACAGAGTCTTCTAACAAAATAAAGAAAAGGAAAGAAGAGCATTCACATAGTTTCTAGAAGTAAATAGAGAACAACTGAATAATCAATTCTTAGCCACTCTGAAGCCAAAATCCCCAATAGAAAGTAAAAAATTTGAGTGAAAATAACGAGCATCTCAAATATGAGGATGAATTAAGAGACTACCGTTTGCCGGAGCTACCCAGCCTTTGGGCACCACCACTCCATTAGCGGGCGCCACCACCGCCGTGGTCACTGATTCTTATAGGTCTTCCCTATCTTTCTATCGAGATTGATTTGGTGTGTAAAGCTTTCCCTATCTTTCTATCGAGAACAATGATTACATGGTATGAGGATTTTCCAAGCAGAAGCATCAGGTCTTGGGCACAGTTGTTAGATATGTTCTTGGGGAACTTCTACCAAAATAAAAAATTCACAAAGATAATAGAAGACCTAAACAATATAGCTCAACGAAGTGACAAAAGGTTTGCAGAATTTCACAGTAGGTTCGTCATAGAAAGTTTGCAGGTTCATGCTCTGTTCTTCCAATCTTCCTTGGGTACGTTCACATGAGGCATGTGATCAGGATAATTCTACAAAGAGCTCACAAAGAACATTTCGGAAAACCCAAGAGAATTACAAAAAATGATTTAGCAGTATGTATGAACCGAAGAAGAAAATAATGGCAAAAATAGAGTGGGAGCAAGGCGAGAAACGAGTAATGGAAGACTCACAAAGAATTTTTGTGAAGAATGGAAAAGGAAGCCTCTCTTTCAAAGGAAGAGAAATGGGAATGCAAAGCACCCTATCCCAAGAAACACCGTTAACGAATTCACGAAAGGGAATATGGCAAGTGAACAGAGATCTATTTCGCAAACTAGTACTGATGATAGCACCTCCAGAAAAAAGATCAAGAGAGTACTCTTGTGTCTTCCACAAAGATCATGAACATGATGTTGAATATTGCAGAGATGTGAGAAGGAAAATAGAGGAGAACTTGTGGCTATCTGGGCCAGTACAAGAAAGAAGATGGTGGAAACTTATACAACAAAGCTAATAAGGCAAGAATTTCCATGGCCAAGAACTAGGACATTGCGAACACTAAGAACAAGAATCAAAAGATGATAGTAGTGGTGGATTACAAAGAAGACGTATCCAATGAGGCTCCATAGAGGATACTCTTATCGATACATGGGTCAACTGAGTCTTTATCAAATAATGCTTAGAAAGCTAAGGCCAGGTATTCACCACCACGAGAGCTCGTAGACAAGAGATTGCATGTGAATGAAACAATCACGTTTAGCGAAGAAGATGCGGTTCCTAATGCTCCACCTCACAATTATCCAATGTTCATTATTGCTAGATTGGGAATGTAACAGTTCATAGAGTGTTTGTAGATGATGTGAGCGCAGTGGAAATCCTTTTTGTGGATTGCTTTGACGGATTAGGATTCAAGCGAATTGACATAAAAAAGTCCACATCCTCGCTTCTAGGATTCATGGGCAAGCAGAGACACCATTAGGTAACATACATTGGCCTGTAACAATCGGTGAAAATGATAGAAACTGTACTATCATTTGTGACTTCGTTGGCATGGGTGCACCAAGTTCATTTAATGCTATCATCGGCAGACCTTGAATGGATAGAGCAAAGGTGATATGTTCTTCATACCATTTGATCATGAAGTTCCCAACCCCAATAGGAATCGCAACAGTGAAAGGAAACCAACAAATAGCTAGACAATGCACGATTATTGCGATTAGAGTAGGAAGGAATCCAGAGCAAACAAATATGGTTAGCACTATCATGGATGGTGACTCGCTCAACCAATTGGACCCTCTAATAGATCTAGGAGAACAGACTAAACTTGTCATTTTGGATGACGAAGTGTAAAAATAGGAAAGCATCTTCTAGGTGATACAAATCGTCAAGATCACAAGGACACATTCACATGGAGTGTACAAATCATGGGAGGAGTCGGCGCAGTCATTGCAACTCATTAGTTGAATATCAGTGATTCGATCAAATCAGTCAAGCAAAAGCAGCAAAGCTTCGCTAGTGATAGACATAAAGTGATTGAAGAAGAAGTAAAAACGTTATTGCAGGCTGGTATCATAAAGGAGGTGATATACCCAAAATGGTTAGCACACCCAGTGATGGTGAAGAAGGCAGATTCAGGGTGGAGAATGTGTATAGACTTCACTGATCAAAGCAAAGCATGTCCAAATGATTGTTATCCCTTGCCTAAGATTGATCAGTTAGTTGAAGCGGTTGCTGGATATGAGGTCTTGGCTTTCTTAGATGCACATAAGGGATTCCACCAGATATTGATAAACCTAGAACATGCAGAAAAAATGGCCTTTATAACAAGCTTTGGGATATTTTGCTATGTGACGATGCCATTTGGCCTAAAATATACAGCGGTACCATATCAAAGGGTGGTCAACAATGCATTGCAAAGTCAAATAGGATGAAATATAGAAGCATATGTTGACGGCATGGTTATAAAAAGCAAAAGGATATGTGACTTTGCGCAAGTCTTGAAGGAAACCTTAGATAAATTGAGTGTAATTGGAATGAAGCTTAATCCCAAAAAAAATACATAATTGGGGTAAGTGCAAGAAAATTCTTGGGGTACAAGGTATCCTCCAAAGGAATTGAGGCTAATCCGGAGAAAATACAAGTGATAGCTGACCTCCCCCAACCAAGAACAGTTAAGAAAGTACAAATTTTGATGGGATTGTTAGCATCGCTTAGTAGGTTCATTTCAAAGATGGTTGAGGAACATTTCCCACTTTTCAAAGTCCTTAAGAATGCTAAAAAGTTCAGCTGGAGCGAAGATAGTCAAAAAACATATGAGTCCTTGAAGGAGCAGCTTCAGACGCTGCCAACGTTGAAATCACCAATTCCTAGAGAAACATTGTATTTATACTTGGCGGTTTCGATAAATGCGGTGAGCTTAGTTTTAGTGCAACAAGGAGGCCAGAAGTAAGTACCGGTGTTCTACACTACCAGAATACTACATAATGCAAAATGGGCGTATTTGCCAATTGAAATATTAACTCTAGCTTTGGTATATTCAGCAAGAAGACTGCAAACCTATTTCCATAGCCATAGGATTGTAGTCTATACTGACTACCCAATGAAGAACATTCTGAGAAAGCCCGAGTCATCTGGAAGAATGACTATGTAGGTTCTTGAATTGGAACAATATGCGATTCAGTTTCAACCATGAACTCCAATCAAGGCACAGGCTTTGGCAGACTTCATTGCAGAGATGAAATTACTGGGGCACAGGAAGCGAACACACAACAAAATCTCGGAGTGGACAATGGAAAATCCAAGTAGGAAGACATGGCATGGAAATTTTTTGTTAATCAGGTATCTATCAAGGACGGTTGCGGTGCTGAACTGTTATTGGTCAACCCAGAAGAAGGAGAACACAGATGCTCACTTCATTTTGATTTCTCACTCACCAAAAAAGAAGCCGAGTACAAAGCGTTAGTATGTGGCTTAGATCTCACAGTTAAGATGAAGGTCAAGAGCGTTTGGGCCTTTAGTGATTCACACATAGTATTCTAGCAAGTACGAGGAGACTACGAAGTGCTAGAAGAAAAATTGATAAAATATTTAACAAGGGTTTGTCAGCTCTTCGCTCACCTCAAATACTTCAATATCCAGCATGTTCCAAGAAGTGAAAACATGAAAGCAGATGCCTTAAGCAAGTTAGCAACAACTAGGTTTGAATCACTAATTGAACACAGAGATGTGAATGTGAAGGTCATTGCAGTTAGGAGCATAGTAACAACAACTGTGTCAACAATCCAGATAGAAGAAGTAAGCTAGATGACACTGTTAATAGATTACTTTGAAATAGGAAAGCTACCAATAGACAAGGTACAATCTAGAAAGTTAGAATTGCAATCTCACATTTATGTTTATGAAGAAGGGATCTTGTACAAGAAAGGATTTCTATCTATGAGGATAAAGTGTGTGAGACCATCGCAAGAGGGAAAAATCTTGAAGGAAGTGCATGAAGGATTATGTTGAAAGCATCAAGGGTCTCGAACAATCGCGAAGAAGATCATCCGAGCTGGATATTATTCGCCAACCGTGTTTAATGATGCGTACAAATTTGTCCTCAAATGCAAACGTTACCATATTAACGCTCTGATATCGCACAAGCCACATGCTGCTTTAATGGGAATATATGGAGCGTGGCCATTCGATAAATGGGGAATGGATCTAGTCAAACCTTCCAAAAGGTGCTGACAGTGCAAGATTTCTAATTGTGACAATTGATGACTTTACGAAGTGGGTGGAAGCAAAGCCATTAGGAAGAGTGACAACATAAGTAACAAGAAAGTTTGTTTGGAAAAATATAGTTTGTGGCTTCGGGGTGCCACAAACTATCATCACCAACAATGACACATAATTCACAAGTGGAACATTTACTGAATGGTGTTCAAAGTTGGGAATCGCACTAAAGTTTACATCTATATCTCACCCTTAAGCATATGGTTAGGTGGAGGTAACAAACAGGACAATAGATCAAGATATCCAAAAAAAATAGGAAGGAAAGCGAACTGGCTAATTGATGAGATACACATTACCTTGTGGTCGTACAGAACAACTATTCTGCAACCAATGGGAGAAACACCATACAGTCTGGTCTATGGACACGAAGCGGTAATATAGTGGAAATCGAGAACTCAATCCTTCGAGTAGAGAAATATAAGGAGGACGATAATCCCAAAATAATGAGGTTTGATCTAGATGAACTTGAAGAAAAGAGACAAAGGGCAGTGATCACAGAGGCAAAAAACAAGGAAATGATGGCTAGAGCATATAATCAGAGAGTCAAATAGACACAATTTCAAATTGGTGATCTCATGTTAAGGAAGAATGAAGCTAGCCTGCGGAAAAAAAGGGAAAGTTTAGCCCATAATGTGAAGGACCGAAAAAGATAACGAAGACACATCAATCTAACTGCTATGAGTTAGAGAGATTGGATGGAAGAAACATTCCTAATACTAGGCACGTAATCAACTTGAGAAAGTTTTATGTGTAGGTCAAACAGAGAAGACAGGAAAATTCTAGTTGTTGTATAGGAACCATGACATGATCATTGGTAATGTTCGCACCCTAGTTTTGTTTCGAAGGCAATATTATCGCAACATAAATATTAAAAAATTCCTTCTGGGGCTGATTACATTTTTAACCTTTACTTACATACTATGCATTGTAGTTGCAAATAATTCAATCTGACAACCTGCGATGCAACAAACTACGAAGTCGTCTATTAGGAGATCTTAAAAAAAAAATTTTAAAAGAACGCATGATTACATCAGTACAAAATTTTGATTCTACAAGCTATAGATCTTGTAACTTCACACAATACAAATCTTCAACTCTGCAAGCTATAGATCTTTCTATAAGGCAGATATGCCTACAAAACAATGACAAAAGCAAGTGATAGATCTTGTGGCTTTGCATGATAAAAACTTTCAATTAAGCAAGCTATATATCTTGCTATAAAGAAGATATGCCCACAAAACAGTGACAAAAGCAAGCGATAGATCTTGTGGCTTTACAAAAAAAAACTTTTAATTAAGCGGATCTTGCAATTATGCAGATGTGCCTACAAAAAGCGTGGGAAGCAGTCAATAAATCTTGCAGATTTTCATTGAGCAAAATATCAGAGTTTGCATAATATATGACACGCATGTACACAACAACATTGACAAACGAAAAAGAGATAGATCGTGCGAACAAAAAATGATCACGCAAGCTAAACCGTGTAAAGCATGTCTGGTATTATTGAAAAGAAACTGCAACATCATTCAAAAGCTAGAACAAAAGGGAAATGGTACTTGAAGCATTCAAAGGAAAAATTATTACATCATAAATTATATACGTCGTGAGGCACGAGAAGATCAAGAAGAAGAAGAACCACCATAACGATGAGACTGCGAGGCCTGATGTTCTTCAACAATTATATGATCGTAACACCATTTCATATGCAAGTAACCAGGATGCCAAATTCAACCACTTCGCTCCATGCAATCAAGATACTTAGCATAATAACTTTAAAATAATTTTTAGGGTCAAACTTCTCTCGATCAAGTTTCATAATCATAAGGCCAAAAGTTTCTTGATAGCTCTTATTTTCTTCCTCCAAATTATTGATCTCGTACTGTAGTTGGAAATTAAACGTTCTAACTGCCTCGGATAAATTAACTCTCTAATCGCCAATACTCATAGTCAGATCACCCTGACCAGTGGAACCACGTTGGCTAGCAGATATAGCCTTCAGCTCATCCTTATAATTGGAGCAAACTTGCTCAACTTCATGAATGCTTGAATCAAGATGTGCGCACTCAGCAAGAAGGTGATCATTATCACTACACAATTGGATATTCAAAACAATCTGCTCGTCAAACTTGGTTTGCCACTCTATGGAACAACTAGAAAGATCATCACAATCGTCTTGCTTCTTTTTCAACCAATCAAGTAAGTCATCAATGCAAGAACATTGTTTGTCTATGATACTAGTTTTCTGGTACATTTCCCGGGCTTTACTTGCAGCAATATTTTTTGCCTCTTCTTGCTGTCGAATCATCTTTACCAAATTGAGTAGCTGATGATGGATAAGATCATTTTGCTTAAAGCAGGACCTTTTTAACTCACGAATATGTTCTTGAGTCTCATGAAAAGTCTTCTTCCACGCAACCTCTACATCGTTTACACCAAGAAGCATATATTTCAGGTGAAGGCTTAGTGACATTGCTCATTCTTCAACACGATCAAGGAGCTTAAGAGAACAAACATATGCGCCGATAGATTCAAGATCAGCTAATGTTTGGACAATTTCTTTACCAAGAGACTCAAGATTATAACCATCAGGAATAAACTTTGTACATGGAAAATTTCTAGAAGACGATGGAGGTGATGAAGAAGTAAAAGCTGACATCCAAGACATAAGGGGATAAAGTTTAAATCCAAAGTCCCATCATTAGATTAATGACCACCAGAAAATAGCTCAATATATTCCAGCGATATAGAACTAGTAGCCTCAATTAGCTCACTAGGTTACCACGAACCGACATATAGATATTCGAGAGGATGCCTATAACTATTACTACATCTGGACAAGCAGCGAAGATTTAAAAATTTAGGGTTGATGAAAGTATCAAAACCCTGCATGTGAGCAAATACGAAACAAAGGTATATCAGAATGGGGAAACAAATTGTACTCAAATAAAGTAATTCAAATATACAAAACAATGCCATTAGGTATTACAAACAAAAGATAATATTGTCTCAAGTCATATCACATCTCTAGAAATTCAACTAACTTTGTTATTAGAGAGATTAGCACTCTGGATAGCAAGGGCAGATTCTCCGTGGTTCATATCCTAGACAGGGTTCTCCACTCATGCATTAGACTCTGGGTTGGGAGTTGGCATAACATCATGAGAAGCGAACAGAAGGCCTTCAAAATAATCAACTTGGTAACTCCGAAGCTTTGGAATGGAGGGCAAAGAAGAAAGACTCACGAGATGTGATAGTAAGACATAGGGATAGCCACCATAGAAAATATTTGACACGAAACCATAAATTAGCATTGCCTTACGCTTCTCTAGTGCGGCACTAGATTTGGCCAGAGAAGGAAAACTCTTCACTTTCACAGTGGGGTTTAACTTATGCAGGTCTTTCATAGCTTAATAATAGCTAACATTGTGAGTAGGCTCCCAAATTTCCTCAAATAGCTTAAAGAAGGAGTTTTCCTTAAAAAGTTGATCAACAAGAATTTGAGAGTAAACAGGAGAAGCAGGACCATTTGTCATTATCTCCCTCAACTCAGAGCAGAGTGTATCATTTTCTTCTTTAGCAGTCTTTGCATGCTCCTCAGCGGCTTTAAGGGAAACCTTCAGAGCCTCACACATCTTCTCCTTAACCTTATTCTTTTCCAGGAGCGAGTCATTATCCTTGGAAAACTTAGCAATCCGATCTCTAATGAGGTGAAGACTCTCACCAACCTTAAAAGAGAAATGCACAAATAAGTAGGACAGCGGTTCATCAAGATAGGAGAATATCAATTATAACAAAAAGTACTTTAAACTTTCAAAAAATCTTACAACAACCAAGGTCTCGGGGTGAGAAAGTTTGGAAAGAGTAGCATGGATAGTCTCCTCCACAAGTAAGTTAGTATTCCTTGCCGGAGCCCTAGAACAAGGCAATAAGATACCTGAGGACCCATCAGTTTGGTTCCTTTTCCTTTTCTTTTCTTTTGAGTCACCAGTAGCCCGATCGCCACTCACTTCTTTGCCCTCAGTTGCTTTACCCTTAGCAGACACTATTTAAGGGTTTGCATTTTGGACACCCTCGAGAAGGATATCATCACCAGTAACATCATTGGAAGAGATAAGCATCTCATCTATCTCTTCATCATCACTGGAAAGAAGTGACCTATCAGGAGCACCTCAACTAGGTCTATATCTGGAAAAAAAAGTGTGTGATACACATAAGAGGAAGACATAAAAACAATAAATAATTAAACGAATGCACAAAAACAGCAAAGCAATCTCAAAAACAAGAGGAAAAAGCAGATACAAGAGGGTGAAACAATAACATAAAAACAAGCAGAACACCTCCAACATCAGAATCAGCATGATAGAGATGTTATGTATCTTTGTAAAGGGTTACCACAACCTCTGAATTTGCAGTAAAACGAACCCCTGGATTAGAATGCTTGGACTTAAGAAAATTATAGTTTCAATATGGAAAAACCCCCATCGGATTCTTGATTTACTTTCACATAAAAATTTATGCTACGCCAGGGACCAACGTTACTAGGAAAACCGCTGACAAGCTCAACACCAAGAGTAACATGGTAGAATGTGAACTCATCGATTGTATTTTTTTACTTTGCGAAGATGACAAAAGTTACAAAATAAGTTGAGCATAAAAGGAACGTTGCATTTTCACACGCATGGTGGAATCCCATAATACTAGCGATGCCCTTGGGATGGAACTGAGACAAAGCGACCTTATATGAAGAAAGGAGATCAACAAGATGTCGAGGAAAGGGAAAGTAAATACTGAAGTTAAGGTATGCTAAGTAGCATGATATATAACGAGGAGGAGGAGTGCGAATACACTCAGAGTTCGCAGGAGCCCAAAGTTCGAATGAACACAAGAGAGGAAAGTATCTCTTTAAATCATCCAGGTAGCGGCTAGGCAATGCATTGTAAAAAATGGAAGATCCGGTGATATGACCACAATCCTTGTCGGAGTGAACATCTTCTACGGGATTATCAATATGGTTAGAGGAAGCCATCTAAATATAGAATAGTCTTAAAATTCATGATA
This sequence comes from Rubia yunnanensis, assembly GCA_037428765.1. Lineage (NCBI taxonomy): Eukaryota > Viridiplantae > Streptophyta > Magnoliopsida > Gentianales > Rubiaceae > Rubia > Rubia yunnanensis. The sequence goes on from CM075061.1 coordinate 131,385,134, forward strand.
ACAGTTAAAATTAGACAACAAAGCATAGATTTTGGTACTTCACTGGAAAAATTAAGGAAAAAAAGGGAATATGATGAAGAAGGAACAAGAAAAAAGAAGAAGACATACCCTATAAATTTAGCAGATTTGAAAAAGAAAAAAAAGAAGAAGAGCTAAATAGACTTTCGTTTATAGAGGATAAGGAACAATTAATTCCTGAAAGGATTCGAAAGATCATAGAAGATAAAAGATTGAATGAGGGAGAAGATTAACTAAAATAAATAAATTTTATGATTTAAACCACAACATAGAGACGTAAAAAATGGGAAGTTCAATCTATTAAAAAAATATCATGATTATAGCCTGACATAAAAGCAGAATACCTTTTACATAAATTGAGATGGCGGTGGAATTTGAGTAGACAATACAATGAATATTGATGGATTTAAGTCAATTGATTCAAATTCCTAATTTAAGAGAAAAGTTGATAACGGAGTCCAGGAAAATCATAACTGTATAGCAAAGTAAGGGGAAGAATCACGGTTCATTGAAATAGAATCTCAACAATTTAGTCTATCACAAAGAGAACATCAGTGATGAAGATTCAAAATTCAAAATTCAAAAACATCAACAACATCACAAGTATAGCCAAGAAGCAAATGACGCTTTGCGATAACGAGATGATAAATATTAATGACGAATAGATTGTTCGAGTTTTTTAACTCATACAACAATAGTTCGCATTTATTCCACAGTTAATTTCACTGCTTCATGTCTCATAGTCTTTGTGGCTAAGAGGGGCTTATGGAGTATACCAAGCCCATAAGGTTGGGCTTAAGCCCAACCTAGGATTAAGTTTCAATCTAGTTTTGCATGCAAACCAATAAAAGTGGAATCAGGTCAAAAGGGACTAGACCACGAACCGAGAAAGGCAGAGGTCACGATAGGATTCTAGCCACAACAATAAACATGAATAGGATTTATAGGACCACGACACAACCCACGATCGTGCTCCCTAATTATGCGGAACCACAATGATAACTTGTTATAAATACAAGAAGAAGAACACCATTCGAGGTAAGTGCAACTATACCAAGAAATCCTAATTCTCAAGAGGAAAACTACTGACTTGAGCATCAGAGTATTTTCCCCGGAATCACTTCCGAGATCTCTTTTGCAGGAGCGTTAAAAGTGAACAGAGGTCACTTGGGCAAATTGGGAATACCACAACAACGCCATTCTCTGATTCTGATTGGGCAGCTTGTCCAATTACTAGGAGATCTTTGACTGGTTATTTTGTGATGATTGGTGAATCTCCGGTTTCATAGAAGATGAAGAAACAACCGACTGTTTCTCGTTCTTTGGCTGAAGCAAAGTATTGGGTTATGGAAGTTACTTGTTGTGAATTTTAGTTGCTCAAGTCTTTTTTCATTCGTTGGGTGCTGCTCATCCTACTCTGATGTGTTTATATTGAGATAGTCAGGAAACTCTTCATATCACTAAATATTCGGTGTTTTATGAGAGGAAAATGTGGTTTGTGATTTAATTTAGTCTAACAATGTGGTTACTTATTATATCGGTACTTCTTGTCTGTCAGCAGATTTGTTTACCAAGGCGCTTGGACGATAGTCCTTTTAAAATTTGCTTGACAAGTTGGGCATTCGTGATCCACATGCTCTAACTTGAGGAAGAGTGTAGAAGACATTTTTTCAATATATTCTGCAATATTATTGTACCTAGATAGAAACCTTTTTAATTTGTGATTCTATATATGCTGTCTATATATTGTACCCTTGCATCATTAATGAAATCACACATTCATATTTTATAGATATCTCTCTATAACATGTAATTTTAAAAGAATAAATTATTTTTTTAGTCCCCCACATATTCTTCAATACCTTCTTTTGGTCTGCCACTCCAAAACCACGTTTAATCGATCGGCCACTAACATTCTAAAAATGAATATTTTGGTCCCTTGTGGAAGTTTTCAGGTAAACCGGAATGGTTTTCAGATATAACCAGGGGTATTTAGTAATTTTAGTAATTAAAAATATTTTCAATTAAAAACATCTTTGCTCCTGCTCTTTCTTTTAGGGTTTCCTTTGATACCCTTATCCACTTCCGCCATGATGAAATTTTGCCACCGCCGGTGGTTCACTGGTTCACCGGTTCACCAGGAAGAAGTAGAGGAATTCAGGTAAGGATGAAGAAGAGGAATTCCACCACCACTGCCACTAGAGTCAGAGCGACGACGGTCATTGGCGCAAAGCTCAAGCTTTTCAGATCCATCGAGTCGGCTCGAGCCCTGGGGTTCTACTCATCCTTTCAACCTCGGTGGTAGTGATCGTAGGTTTCGTCGCCTTTCTTTGGAAGAGATAGAGTGGCCGGTCATTATCTCCAAGGCGGCACCGACCGCCGTTAAGGATGAGGAGGAGTTGGATCTACTTGCTATTGACTTTTCAATTGTGCAATTAAAATTTGTCAGATGGAATCAAATAAAATTTTCAAATGGAGTCCAAAATGTTTTTAGATCTACTTGCCTGCAAATCAACGGAGTTGATCAGGCAGCAGCGGAGCGGCAGAGTTGGTCAGGCAGCATCTTTTTTTTAACTCATGGGTATAATGGCAATTTTACATATTTTGACAATTTTACCATTGACTTTACCTAAAATCTACCTCAGGGGACCAAAAGATTCATTTTTAGAATGTGAGTGGCCGATTGAACTTGGTTTTGGAGTAGGGGTTCAAAATAAGGTATTGAAGAATATGTAGGGGACTAAAAAATAATTTAGTGATATTAAAAAGTTAAATTTTATAGTACGTTATCATATGCCACTAAAGTTTCCGATGGTCAACCCTACCTTACAAAATGTTAGAAAAAATGGGTCATTATTAGCAGACCAAAGTATGGAGTATAAAATATTACAAGAGTAACTTTAATATGCGTGTAAATTAATTTTGTAACACTTTTAAGAGTATTATCTTTTATAACACTCTAAGATGTATATGTATAGGTGAAGCTAAATTTTATTGACATATGAAGATGCAGATAACAGTGTGAAAATTCCATACATTTTACAAAAATTGAGTAATTACAAAAATCACACAGGACAAGTAGTTGGTATGTCCGGTCCAGTTGTCATAAACCTGTCATTTATTATCTTGGTGTGTTAGAGAGATTATTTCCCGTAATGAATATTATTATTAAGGGATGGAAATATATAGATGATTACATAGAGAATTTGAGATCAATATGAACTCTAATACTAATCTTCTAAAATAACTTAGTCTAACACCCCCCATTAAGAGAAGCGTCTGATGCTCAGAGACGTAAAGCTTGGATATGAAGAACTCAAACAAAAGACGGGAAATATCCTTGGTGAAGATGTCCTCAACCTGGAGTGTAGTGGGAACTTGGGCGACAAGAAGCTTGCCAGCAGAAATGAGCTTGTGAACATAGTGGTAGTCAATATCAATGTGCTTGGCCAATTTGTGCTTAACTAGATTCTGAGCTGAGAAAAAAACACTGCTATTGTCACATAACAACAATGGCTCCCCAGAGAGAGAAACCCACAGATCACACAGTAAATGAGATAACCAGACAACATCAGATGAACTATTCACCAGGGCCCAATACTCAGCTCTTTACTCGATCGAGAAATAGTGGGATGCTTCTTGGCGCTCTAAGAAACAAGATTACAGCCAAGGAAAACAACATATCCATAAGTAGAGCAATGAGTCTTGATGCAACGAGCCCAATTAGCGTCCGAATAACTCAGCACCTCAGGGGAACTAGTAGCATGGAATGTGAGATCAAAATAAATGGTGTCGCGAACATAGCGGAGGATCCAATTAATTGCAGCAAAATGATCATTCCCGGGGTCCTGAAGAAACTGACTGACGGAGTCAATTGTAATAGCCAAATCCAGGCGAGTAATAGTCAAGTACTGTAATACGCCAACCAAAGAGCAATAGAGCGTTGGATTCGAAAACCGAGGACTGGTGCTGCTAAGAAGCTGAGAGTTTGGCAAGAATGGAGTGGAAACAGGAGTAGCATCCGACATCCCGACTGGAGTCAAAATATCACGTGCATATTTTGACTGGCCCAGAAGAAGACCAAAGGCAGTTAGTGTAAGTTCAAGACCAAGGAAATAGTGATGAGCACCCAAGTTCTTGATAGCCAACTCTTGATGAGTGCGAGTGATAAACTGCTGAAGAAGAGAGGAGTCATTCCTGGTGAGAATAATGTCATCGATATAGACAAGGAGATACAACAAAGAAATCCCACGAGAGAGAACAAACAAGGATGTGTCAGCGGTACTGCACTGAAAACCAAGTCAAGCCAAGTAACTGCTAAACAGCTGGAACTAAGCTCGAGGGGCTTGCTTGAGACCACAAATGGCCTTTCGCAAGCGATAACCATGATCTTGGTGGAGTGGATCCTTGTAACCGACATGCTGAGCCATATACACCAGAGCATTAAGAACACTATTAAGAAAGGCATTCTTAACGTCCAACTGATGGAGAGGCCAAGAGCACATCATAGCAATAGCCAGGACTGTGCGAACTGTCGAGGCCTTGACCATAGGGCTGAAGGTGTCATCAAAATCAAAGCCTGGTATTCGAGAGAATCCTTGAGCGACCAGATGAGCTTTATAGCGGTCAATGCTTCCATAAGCATGATACTTGAGATGATACACCCACTTGTAGCCAACAATGTTGACATCCGGAGGGCGCAGAACTAACTCCCAAGTGTGCTGACTCTGAAGAGCAGCAATTTCCTCATCCATAGTTGCTACCCAAGAAGGATCACAAAGAGCAGAATGATAGTTGGTAGCCTCCGCCTGAGAGAGTAAAGAAACAAGAAAACCATGTGCATTAAGATTCAAGTAATTACGTCGCTAAATAGCCTATGTGGTAGATCCAGTCATCATTGGATGTGTCTGAGAAGGTGGTGAAGGTGAGGAATTAGCCAAAGATGAAGAAGTTTGTGAGGCAGGAGGAGAAATAACCAAAGATAACAATGGAAGTGTAGATGATGAAGGAACCACTGGAGAGTTGGAATCAAAAGGACAAGTCTGACAGGGGGAGGACTGATCAGGAGATGAAGGAGTTGGCACTGGCAAGGAATCCAACTCAGGGTCAATGAAAGCAGAGACATCCAATGTCCAAAATGGTGAACCAGCCGCTAAGGCAGAGGATGAGGCAAATGGAAAGCAGAACTCATCAAAACAAGCATGTATGGTCACATAAACTCGGCCTGAAGATTGATTAAGGCATTGAAATCCCTTATACTGTGAACTATAACCAATAAAGATGCACAGAATGCTGCGAGGTGACAGCTTGTGTTGAGCATCCGGCCAAACATAAGGGAAAACTCGACACCCAAATGGGTAAAATTTGAGTAAGTGGGAGCTCAATAAAAAAATAGACTGTAGGGAGTAGAACCCTGTAGAACCGGAGTAGGTAAGCGGTTGATGGTGTAAACCGCAGTGGGAAAAGCATCACCCCAAAGAGATAGCGGTAAATGAGAGTGAAAAAGCATGGTCAACCCCATTTTTGCAACATGTCTATGTTTTCGTTCTGCCCGCCCATTTTGCTCTGGAGTGTACGGGCAAGAAACATGATGATGGATACCCTCGTAGGAAAAGTGGGAGTGAAAACGAGTATTGAGGAACTTGGAACCACCATCACTCTAAAACACTTTAATCTTAGCAGAAAATTGGTTATCAACCAACGCCTCAAACTGCTAATAAATATCAACAAATTTTGACTTGCGATGAAGCGGATACAACCAGGTGAATCAAGATTAATCATCAACAAAAAAAGCATAATAAGTAAAACTAGAATCAGATAAAATTTGCGAAGAGCCCCATAACTCACAATGAAGCAAATCCAATACATGCAAAGCACGTTTATGATTTTCAACAAATGCCAACCAATGTTCCTTTTCCGTAACACATGGAGCGTATGTGTTTGGTTTGGGTAAAAGGAGGAAACATAAAGTACTCCAGACTTTTGCAAACTAGAAATAACAATGTTGGAAACATGTCCCAGCCGAGCATATCAAAGCTCAAATGATGCACGTCCTTTATTTTGCCGCAGAAAAGCTTTTCAGCCATTGAGAAAAATGAGAGACGCCAAAAAAAAATGGAGAAAGGTTAGGGTGTGTGTACTGCAGCGGAGAGAAGTGCTTGAGGGAGAGGAAGACGTGGGCTATAGCTGCAATAAGAAAGGAAAAGAAAAGTTTAATTTAGGTTAAGAATCGTATCATGCTCTGATACCGTGTTAGAGAGAATATTTCCAGTAATGAATATTATTATTAAGAGATGGAATTATATAGATGATGACATAAAGAGTTTGAGATCAACGTGAACTCTAGTACTAATCTTCTATATGACTTAGTCTAACATGGTGATCATTCTAATTTCTTTAGTGAATTACATTCTAGAAAATATGCCCATACTAGAAAATCAGAGCCATATATTTGAGCAATGACATAAACCTGTCAAAATTATTGCAATACTTTCCACACTAAAGCCATATGTCCTAGTTCGCCAAGGGAGACGCAATCATCCTCGCTATTATCTGTAAACAAGGAGAAGTATAGTGTGGACAACTCGTCCCATTCCCCAATACTCCCTCACAGAATAAAATGCTAGAGCACCACCTCGAAACTCCCACCACCACCCAATGCCACCACTCCACCGCCTCCATGGACGACTACGACATGGATAGCAGTGCCTGCTCCACCCCCTACGTCAGCGCCCCCTCCAGCCCCAGCCGCCCAATCTCCGGCTTCTACTACAGTGCCCCCTCCAGCCCCATGCATTTCATGGCCGCCGCCGCCCCCACCGTCACCAAGAAGCCTTCCTCCTCCCACTCCAAACTCTCCCTGACTTCCCCCTTTGAGTTCGATTTCTCCGGGAGTAAGGCCTCCAAAAATAGCTCCTCTTTCGGTGGATCCATAAGCTCCGCCGACGAGCTCTTCCTGAACGACCAGATCCAGCCCATGAAGCTCTCCTCCAATCTCTAGCGCCCGAAGAACCTTGCCCCGCTGGTCGATATCGACGAGGCCCCGGACGATGAACCGGAGGACACTTCCCGGGCAGAGAGTTTAAGATGCGGGATAGATCGCTCCAGCGCCGGACTAGATCTATGTCCCCGCTCCGCACCGCGCCGCCGTTCGGCTGGCACGAGGATTTTGAAGTAGGTGAAAACACGGAGGATGGGAAGGAGGGCGGGAAAGAAGAATGTGCGCCGGAGACGAAGATAAAATGACGCCGTGCGAATCTGGAGCATCCTCGAGATTGTCGTCAGTGGGGAGGAGTTCTAGTAGATGGGTTTTCTTGAAGGAGTTTCTCTACAGAAGTAAAAGCGAAGGCAGAAACAATGGGCATAAGTTTTGGGGCTCAATCACATTTTCGCCGGTGAAGGACCGAAAAATTAAAATGGAGAAGTTTATGCCAGCCAAGTTCACATCCGCAACAGGGTTTACCCGGGAGAAGAAGGAACCGTCGAAGAAAGTAGAGTCTCCAACGAAGAAGAAGGCTGTAAATGGCTTCGGAAAAAGAAGGGTCCCGCGGTCGCCCCACGAGCTGCATTACATAGCGAACGGGGCTCAGGCGGAGGAGCTGAGGAGAAAGACGTTCTCGTCCTACCTACAAGGTCTGCTGGGATGCCTAGGGTTCAGTTCCAAGAGTTACGGCACCATGAACGGCTTCGCCAGAGCTCTGAACCCTGTTTCTTCAAGGTAAAGAAAACAAAAACATAAAATGGGGGACCCTACAAGTAATAAAGTGTAATGTAAACTAAAACTAGTGAGACCCTTTTCAGGATCATAGATATTTTGATGATCTTTATTAAACAAAAAGTGAGCTTGTATGAAAAACCTCTAGTTGTTGGTGTTCTTCAAAAAAAAGAAAAAAAAAGAGAAGTATAGTGTGAGAGGAGAAAAAGGAGATCAAAGTGAATCCTTACCACCAACATGCAAAGTATTGTGTGGTGGTTAACTTTCAAAAACTAAAACTAGTCATTATCTGGCGCTATAAATAACATCAAAGTAACATAGTCTTTCACACACACACACAAAAAAAGATACAGATTATAATACAAAAAATAAAACAAAAAAATTTATATATATGATGAACAACATGGACAGAATATTGGGAACAACATGAAATGATGAGTCAGGCGTTGTTGAAAGCTTGGGAAACGGCATGCGCAGCACCAGCACCAACGACAATTCTGATCCCAACAGGAACATATTAGCTCAAGGACGTTTACTTGAAAGGACCGTGCCAGGGCCCGATCGATTCAGAACGAAGGCACCGTTGAAGTCGTCCCAGATCTTGGCTCCATAACCAAAGACAAGGAATGGTTCATTGGTTGAAAACGTTCAGCATTTCACTCTCTCGGGCAAGGGAATCTTCAATGGCAAGGGAGGAGCCGTGGCATGGCAGCAGTCTGACTGTTGCCAATCTGCGGCTTCCTGCAATCGCCTCGCAAATGTAATCATGAATTCCTATGTTCATTTCTATAATTACGGGGAATAGAACATAACTACTTTTGTGTTTTTTGGCTGGGCAGAACTTTGCGTTCAATTTCGTGAATGATTCTACCGTCAACGACGTCACTTCCAAGGACAGCAAATTGTTTCACTTCCTCATTTTTGGGTGCAGTAATTTCACAATTACAGGTGTGACGATCGACGCGCCAAAGGAGAGCCCCAACACAGATTGCATCCACATCGGGCGTTCCACCGGAGTAACAATTGATGGCGCCACCATTAAAACTGGAGATGACTGCATCTCGCTAGGCGACGGGTGCAAACAAGTCACGGTTAAGGGAGTTACCTATGGACCGAGACATGGTATCAGTGTCGGAAGTCTTGGAAAGTACAACAATGAAGAGCCCATCGAAGGAATCACCATCAGCGACTGCACTCTGGTTGGCACAGACAACGGTGTCAGAATCAAATCCTGGGCTGGCCCTAATGCTTTCCCTCTCGCTGTCTCCGACGTCCATTTCGAAAACAATAAGATGGACAATGTCAGCAACCCTATTCTCATCGATCAATAGTATTGCCCAGGCGGAACCTGCCCAGTCGATGTAAGTAATTTGATTAGTATTCCTTCTGTCTCAATTTAAGGTTATCGAATTGGGATGATTTGATTTTGTTGCATTCATGGCAGCCTCCATCAAAAGTTGCAATCAGCAAAGTGAGCTACAAAGGCATTACTGGGACTTCATATACACCTCAAGTCGCGAAGCTAATTTGCAGTAAGGCTAACCCATGCAAGGATGTGACCATTGGCGCCATTGATTTGAAGTACGTGGGCCCACCCTCAGTACCAGGAGGCACATTTGAAGGCCCTCCCAGAGGTAATTGCTCCAATGTCACCCCAATCTTTGAGGGCACCCAAAACCCTCCCCTCTGCAAGTAAACTCCTGCAGCCTGCAGTTCCCGCCTTTCTGCTGCTTTCAAATTTATTTTCCTTCCAAAAAGGGAGAACAAGTTTGGTTGCCAACTATTTGGGAGTTTTTACTCGCACCTGCTTGGTTTAGGATATCCATGGTCTTAGTAAGATTGAGGATCCCACAGAGTTCTTGTATTTTTGTTTTTCTTTTTTTGTAGCTAGTCATGATGATAGATTGGATGAGCTCCACCAACCTTGTAGCCGTGATTAATAAAAATAACAATTGAATGAGCGAGATGAAATATTACGATATCAAACACATCTTCCGATTTCGGGACACTGCATTCTTCAATTTCCAGCCATAAACAATGCATTACTTATCCGAGATCTTTGGAATTGTCCAACTTCCAATGCCGGAACATACATGTAGAAAATAAGGCTGTAATGTTGTGATTGTATTCATGATTTGAGATACTTACAAAAGACCTATACAAAAAGGGAAAATGATACTATTCTAAATACAAGTAATAATCACATATTATTTCTTTTCCTTAATACTCCTCCTCAAGTTAGAGCATGTACGTCAAAAATGCCCAGCTTACCAAGTACTGGCTGGAACTGATTATGCCCAAGAGCTTTCGTGAACAAATTCACAGGTTGATCAAAAGTATTAATATAATGAGTAACAATAGTACCAGACTGTACAAGATCTCTGACAAAATGACAATCAACCTCTATTTGCTTCATACGTTCATGAAAGACTGGATTTACAGCAATATGAAGAGCAGATTGACTGTCACAAAACAATTGCATGGGGGCAGAATGCACAACACCTAAGTCCCGGGGCAAAGACTTAAGCCATAATAACTCACAGCAAGTAACTTCCATTGCACGATACTCCGCTTCAGCAGAAGAACGAGAAACCGTAGGTTGCTTCTTGGTCTTCCATGAAACTGGAGAATCAAAGATCAACACAAAATAACCAAAAAGAGAACGTCGCGTGATAGAGCATCATCGACTTCTTGAAGAAAACTTGTCTCGGTATCTGAGAATGTATAAGGCAAAACACAAGCAACCAAAGACTTGCAAAAGCTTGTAGTTTGGAGTCCGGCCATAGAGTAACTCGAATGGTGTGCATCTGTTGAGATACTTCGTCGGTGTCCAGTTAATCAAATATGTAGCAGTAAGAACATATTCTCCCAAAAAATCAATTGGCAGATTGGCTTGAAAGTTCAAAGGACGAGACACATTTAACAAATGACAATGCTTTCGCTCTACAAAAAAAATAATGCTAGATTCAGCAAAGTAGGATCTCAAAGGTAGAAATTATGTACCAATATCAGCACGTACACGACGAATAGCGCGCCCAAACTGGTTCTTGATCAAAGCACAAAATCATACAAATTTAGAGGCTACATTTGACTTAGCCACTAATGAATAAACCCAAACAGCTAGGGAAAACTCATCAACTATAGTTTTAAAAAAATGCACCACTAGAAGACGATGAGGTATAAGGCCCCCAAACATCATAATGTACTAATTCAAACAAAGAAGTAGCATTCGATGAACTCAAAGGAAAACTATGTCTAGTCTGCTTTGCTCTATGACTTACAAAGCAAGGAATATAAGTAATATTTGTGCTAAAATCAAGAGTAGAAACTGAAGACAACATCGTAGAGGATGGATGCCCAAGGCGTTGATGTCATAAATCAAATGAAGATACAGAAACTAAAGCAACTGTCGGAATTAACTGCGGGATATGAGACTGAATGCACGTATCCAGCAGACAAAACCAATAAACCCCCCCTCTGCTAATCACAATCTTTGTACTGATTTTCTATAAATTGCAATAATTTTTCAGTAAACAAAGCTAGACATTTTAAGGCAGATAACAATCTAGATCAAGATAATAAATGGCATCGCAAGGAAGGTATATAAAGCACATGAGTTAGGGTAGTATCTCCAAAACGTATAGAGCCATAATGTGTTGTAGACGACACAGATCCATCATGTAGTAGCACATTAACAGAATCAATAGCAACTTGTGTGTATAAATCATGTGGTTTATTTTCTTGGGGTTTATTGTGATTTTACTGGATTAATGTGTACTTTAGGTGTCTCATTTGCCACAGATTACAGTTTTTTGGGCTGAAAAGGAATTAGGAGGAATTGGAGGAGCATTTGGAAATTATGGCAGAAAAATGACAATCAAACCTACATAGAAATATTCAGACGTGTGCAACCAAAGAGTATTTTTGGAGAATATTTTGAGCTAATTTTAAGAGATTTTTGGGCTGATTTGATCTTATTTGAAAAGATATGCATGGAGATATTTTTGTGTTGGGAAAAAATAATCCCCTTGTGCACCTCAAGATATGAAAAGGAAAGTAAGAAAAGAGGACACAAAACTTTACGTGGTTCACCATGCATGTTGGCTACTTCCACGAACAGAAATAGATTAATTTTATTGTCCAAATGGACCAAACAGATTACAGATGTCAGGATGCCATGCAAGGCGATTCGACCAGATTACAGATTCAGAAGGGACTACATCTTTCCCACAGATTACAGATACATAAGGGTGGTTTTAAGACCGAACAAATGTCTACAAAACTCACACCTAACCCAGAGTGAAGAATTATCAGACCAGAATAGATGTCTAAAGAAAACTTACCTAAACTCCCCGACTCTCCCTCTATTTATAGGAGTTCGAGTACAAATCAAGAGTCCCTTATTTATGAACCCAAGTCTTGAAGTTCTCATTCATGAACCAACCCTTGAATTTCTTATTCATGAATCCAATACTTTTGACTTCCTAATTAATTAATATTTTGGATTTGAAGAGATGCCCAACAATTCCCTCTCGATTCAAAGTCCTAAATACATATCAAAAGACAGATGGTGATAGACGGATATCCCAGATTCATATGCACATTGATTGTGCCAGATGTACCAGATGCCCAACGGTTGTGCCAGATGTACCAGATGCGTGATGATTGTACCAGATATACTTGATGCACAATGACGGTGCCGGGTGTAGCAGAAGCACGATGGATGGACAATGAGGGTGCCATATGTAACAGACGCACAGTGATGGTGCCAGATGTACCAGACACACGGTCGTTGTGCCAGATGTACCAGACAGCTCTAGATGCATGGGACAAATGCTAGAAAGATGTACCATATATGTACCCAGATACCACCAACCAAAATAAATCCGACCATGAAAGGATTTATTAAACGGAATAAATTTCACCAAGTCCAACCAGGAAAGAGCTTGTGACAGAATAGACAAATTTAAGCAAATTCAAACAGGAAAGAGTTTACCAGCATAATAGACCAATGTTAACAAGTTCAACTAGGAAATAACTTATTAAACACAGCAGCCCAGGATTGCCAGTAGAGGTGACAAAAAAGATTTCTCCTCCAGACTCGCCAACGGATCAACCAGCCTCAGATTTTTCTTCTTTTCTTCATCTTGAAATGGAAGCCTAAGAACCATCAGCTCTGATACCACCTGATGGAAAAAAATAATCCCATTGCGCTCCTCAAGATAAGAAAAAGAAAACAATAAAAGAGAACATGAAATTTTACGTGGTTCACCAGACATGTTGACTACCTCCACGAACAGAAATAGATTAATCTTATTGTCCAAATGAACCAAACAGATTAGGATGTCAGGATGTCATGCAGGACCATCCAAATAGATTACAGATTCAGAAAGGATTGCATCTTTCCCACAGATTACAAATACATAAGGGTGATTTTAGGACCAGAACAAATGCCTACAAAACTCACACCTAACCAAGAGTGAAGAATTCTCATACTAGAACAAATGTCTGAAGAAAACTTACCTAAACTCCCTAACTCTCCCTCTATTTATAAGAGTTCAAGTACAACTCAAGAATCCCTCATTCATGAACCCAACTCTTGAAGTTCTCATTCTTGACCAACCCTTGAATGTCTGATTCATGAATCCTAAACTCTTGACTTTCTAAGTAATTAAGATTTCAGTTTTGAAGAGATACCCAACATTTTGGGGATTTGATTAGTTTATAATATTATCTCTTAAGATTAGACAATTTGAAATTTGTAAAGAAGATATTTTGGAGACAATTCAGCTTTTAGTTCATTATTTATTCAGAGGGAATAAAGCAAATACAGAGTCACGTTTTGTTTTGGAGTTCCTCATTAAATCGGATTCAAAAAGTTAGGAGCGGACATTAGTTGTAGTTTTTTTTTTTAGAAGAACATTAGTTGTGGATTCCGGTTTGTTTCCTTGTTCCTGCGTATAATCTCATCGACAAATTATTGTTTTCCACTGGTTTTCATGCTTAAGTTTATTCTTAGGATTCGTGGTGCAGCATAAGCTTTGTTTGTTTCAATTGATTTTTGAGTGCGCAGACCTGGGAACAAATTTCCATGTAAATTGGTTGGGTTTGTCTTTTCTGTAACTTCTTATATGTTTATTTAATTATGTTACTTCCTCCGTCTCAGGGGAATTTGCAAAGAAAGAAAATATTCCTGTAATATTTTTCCATGATGAAAAAACTTATTTAACCCTGTCTTCTCCAATTCTCTTTCCTGCCTGCTTCTCCCTCACACCACCTGCTTCTCCTCCGTCACTTGCTTCTCGCCACCACTACTCATCTCCTCCTCCTCCTCCATCTCCACCACCACCAGCCATATCCACCACTAAATTGCCCCTGCTTTTTACAAGGCCCAGATATGGCTCTCCTTCTTAGCTAAGGTTCTGCCACCGTCTCCTTTTAAACCCCTCTGTCGTCCTCTTGACGTGCCTCTTTGATTCTCAGTGCCTCATCTCCACCTCTGCCGCGTCTCCATCATTGTGGGGGAAGCTCCTTCGTCGGCGCCTCTCACGGGTGAAGCTCTGCCACCTCGTCTCGTCGTATTCGTCATCAGAGGTGAAGCTCCATCATCACAGCTGGAGATCTCGATCATCGCGGATGAAGAGCTCCAAGCGGGTGAACCTCTATCACAGCGATCTCTGTCATCGCAGGTGAAGCTCGCCAGCACCGGCCACTTTGTAGTGGTCCAATCTGGACGAAGAAGTTGGGTGGATAGAGTTTTTGAATTGCATGGACTGGTGGCTGTGGAAAAAATGGAAGGGTGGCGGTGGCGGGACTAAAGAGACAAGAAAGGGGTAGCGGTGGCAGGATTCGAGAAGAAAGGGGTGGCTGTGGTGGGATTGAAGGGATAACAAAGGGGTGGCTGTGGTGGGATTGAAGGGATAACAAAGGGGTGGCTGTGGCGGAGCAAATGTGGGTTCTAGCGGAGAAGGAAATGGGTCGAGTTAAGTGCAAATTGTGTGGGTGTTGTTTAGGGTTCGGAATGAGTGTGTGAGAGATGTGTAAAGTTTGAGTTTAAGAAGGGCAATTTTATCTTATTACATGTTGAATACTTCCTTAAAAGGAAAGTGCCCAGATTTGCCTAGGACAACAAAAAAAGGAAAGTGTGCAGATTCCTCTAGGATGGAGGGATTATATTATTATATTATTAAGTTGTTAAGTTTAATTAGTACGAGTAGTTAATTTCTTTATCGGAAGAGAAAAAAATGTTAGTTTTAAATCGTGATGCCTAATTGCTTTATAATTGATTCTTGCATATTCTTGATTGTTATTGGTTGAATTTATTTCTAATATGTTTAAGTCTGACCAACATGAATGTTTTTATAATGCTGCTATCTACCAATACGTAATTGTTGGATAGGATTAGTAAGTGGCGCACTCTTGTGAAAAAAAGCTAACTAGCTAAGACTGTAATAGTAAGATAGGGAATAATTGAGTGTGGATTGTTATTTTCTTTTACTCTGGTAAATGCTATATCGGGTTCTTTTATTTCTTAATGCTATCAAAATGTGTTCTGGTTCAGTAAATACTTTCTGGGGGCATTTTGGTAAGGAAAATAGTTAATAAATTAAATTGATTGCGAAAGTCTCAGGAAAGGCTGCATTTCCATAAGCTTATGGACAGTCCTCAGGGGTATTTGACTTAAATGTTGTAATTTTTATAAAATTTAAATGTTACATTTTATAAGTTAAAACAAGTATTAATATGTATTTGAAGGTGAAAATATAAAAATATATGATATAAAAAAATATTTTTAAAAATTTTAAATTTTGTATGTAATTTAAGAAATGGAGTGTATAAGGTAAGAAATAAGTGGCATGTCCATAAGCTTATGGACAGACTGCCTGTCAGGAGACCCACTCAAATTGATTAACTATGGATAAAGTAATAAAGAATTGGGGAGGTTAAGCGTACCCATTTTCTTACAACCAATATATGTGTGAGGATTAATTCATCATTGCGCCTATCATCGATAAAACTACCATAAGTTATTCTTAGCCAATATCATTCGCATATAGATTATCTCATTTTTAGATTCATCATTTGCATTTTTAGTGTTAGAAATTTTTGAATTTAATGCGCTGTGGCATCACCAAAAAGGTTTTCAAAATTAGTTGGAAGAAAAATTATAAATTATTGATTTTTCTCCTCGTGGGATCGACTCTGCTTACCGATATACTAATTAGTATTATCTAAGTTTACAGTTTATTTGGCAAGTAAAATGTCGCTCACCAAATTGGCACCGCTGCCTGGGAGTAGTTTGTCAATTGTTTTAATTGTGTTTCCTACTAATCTGTGAGTTAGTGCTTGGTTTATGAGCAGATCATCAAGGAAAAATTGAATATTCGACCAAAAAGTTGAGAAAATAGCCGAGCATAACAGAAAGAGAACAAAGGCGAGGAAAGCAGTTTCTGCTGCGAACCTTAAGTTTGGCCAAACTGGACCCATTACGGTTTCAACAACTACCTAATTCGGGGACTGATACCGAGATGAATGGAACCCAAATAATCCATACATGTGGAAAGTTACTAGTCATAGTGAAGATGATGCCCCACCCCCATTCAGTGGCTAGAGACCGAGAATCCAATTGGGATCAAGTTGGCATTCCTAAATGTCCTTCTGAAGTTCCACGGGAGAAGCACTGAAGACCCTTAAAATTTTCTGAGCAAATTTGTTGAAGATTTTTAAGGTTTAGAAAAGGCAATCCACTGTGACTGAATATCAATTCAAATTGGTGGCATTCCAATTTAGTTTGACAGGAGCAACTAATCAGTGGTTTTAAAGCCTACCACCCAACTTCATTTCGACGTGGGAAGAATTGAAGAAATTATTCTTGGAGTACTATTTTCCAGTCACAAGGACAAATGCTTTGAAGAAGGATATCACAAGTATCAATCAAGAGTATGATGAACCATTGAGTACTTATTGGCTGAGGTTCAAGAAGTTGGTGGGTAGCTGCCCTAATCACCAAGTGACAGAGGCCAATTGCTCCAGTGCTTTTCCCTAGGGATGACAACCACTAACAAGGATTTGGTGAACTCTTCCAACAGTGGTGGATTTTCTCACCTTCGAGTGAATGAGGATAGAGAGGTCATCAAAAGGTTGGTGAATTTCAAGAAGAAGTACGATCAACAGGAAGTTCCTATCTTGAAGAAGGTGGCATAGACATCCACTCCCAAACAAGATGAGATCAAAGAGAGGATGGAAAGAATGGAAAAAATGCTATCCAAGTTCATTTACAAGGTTGCAGTTGCACAAAAAGGGCCTTGTAATACGTGTGTAACAATCAACCATATGACGCACAATGCATTCTTACCATGGGGGAGATACCTATCCAAGAAAATGCTATGAGGAATTACAATGAGAGGCAAAAAAGGGTGATCCATATCCCCGAAAATTTCAATCCAAGATATAGGGATCACCCAAACTTCCGATGGAGAGAACAAAGTACCCAACCGCAGCAGCATCAGCCTTATGTTCTGCCAATGCAACGAGAAGCCCCAATTTTTCCTCAACCCCTATAAGGAGGTCAATGGAAATTTGTGAGTGATAAGCTGGACATACTGATGAACATGGTATAGAAACAACACCAAAGATTCGAGAAGGTCGAAGCAACTTTATAGGAGCATATGTGACAAATTGCCTATTTATCTAACTCCATGAATGAACTCAAAATGAAGCATCCAGGATTACCTTCTCAAGTACAGTTAAATCCACAAGAGACGGTAAATCAGGTCACACTAAGAAGGGGGATGGTAGTTGGTGCATTGCCATTGAAATCTGTGGACAAAAAGACGAAGGAGCTCACTGACGGAGGGTACAGTTTTCCCAAACTGAACTCTGTAGCAGAAATTCAAATTCAAGAATTGAAGGGAAAAGACGATGAATTACATTTCAATCTGCATATCCTGAGCATTCTCAGCCCATAAATGAAGGTAAATCTAAGGTACCAGCTGACGTAAGTAAAATGTTGAGTTTACATGATCCTTCAATAAATATTTTGCCTCCATTTCCTCGTAGATTGGAAAAGAAAAAGGAGATGATATGGATTTTGTCTCAATTTTTGGAAAATGGATATTAATCTTTCATTCTTGAAGGCCATAAAATTACCACCAGTAAGCAAATTCTTGAAGGATTTTACTGCAGGAAAGCCAAGTTATTCGAGCAAGATCATGATGGGTGAATCTGTGTTGACCGTGATAAAAAAGAAATAGCCTCAAAAGTAGAAGGACCTAGGTGTGCTTTCCTTACCTTGCTATATAGGACATAAGAAGATTGATACTGCCATGTGTGATTTAGGAGTTTCGATTAATGTTATTCCATTATATGTGTATCAAACATTAAATGAAGCTGAAATGGTAGACACTAGAGTGGTAATTCAATTAGTAGATAAATCTTGCGTATTTCCTGAAGGATTTTTTGAAAATGTGCTTGTGCGAGTCAATAATTTTATTTACCTGCAGATTTTTATGTGGTAAAAATGAATCATACTAGTGATAGCATGTGGAAGTCTGGCCCAAGACTATAAACGACGGCACTATTGGGAGGCGGCCCAGTTTTCTTTCTTTTTGTTGGTTTATTCCCAAAAAATCCAAAAAAATACAAAATATACAAAAAAAGAAAGATCTGGAAAAAAATGAGAAGAAGATTTACTGAATTTGAATCTTGTTTTAATGCTTCAAATTTTTATTGTGCACGATTCCACGAGGAAACGCCACCATGATCCTTCCATGACCAAAATGAGCACATCCTTCTAACCCTTCATAGTGTGGCTAGCTCCTCTCAATAAGTCCCCCTTAATCCCTTATTTTGATTTTCTTTTTTTATTAGTTTTTTGCTGTTTAGACTAGTCCTCGTAACATTTTTACTAACTTGCTTGAGGGCAAGCAAGGTTTAGGTGTGAGGAGATTTATGTGTTTATATGTTAGTTTCATTTTAAAAGAAAAATACAAAAAGATTTTTGGTTTTTTGGGTAGATTCAAATTCAACATACTATTCTTGATATTATTGTTTTTTTACGGACTGAACTTGCTAGTAATAAACCTCTTGTGTGATATACACCTCTAAAATTACGTTGGTAAATGATTCTAACATAATTGGTATAAATTATCCTAAATGAGACTTGGGATGACGAATAAACACAAGTAATTGAATATTATAGCCTAGTAAAGTGCGGTTTGAGCTAGAGTAGAGCAGCCTCTACATCAATCGTTTTTGGGAGAGATATTGGCATTACTTGAATTATTTGTAGTGAAAATGATGAAAGGCATTAGGATTTAACCCCATGGCTTATATTTCCTACCTTACATCACTCTTAGTTAACTCCTTGAAGACTTGACCTTTTCTTTGTTTGAGCCACGGTCAAAGGAAGCCAAAGCCGGTTTTAATCCCCTTTTTCTCCCATATATATGCATGCTTGTGATTATGATAGATTTTTTCATATTATTTGTTTTTGGTCTTTAAACTATCAGTTCATACCTTGATTTTGATGTAAAAGTGACCACGTGGTACTATTTTTAGAGGTGGTAGAATGATAATAAAAACAGGGTGTTTTGGTGCTGGAAAACTCAGAACAAATGGGTTGATGTGCTCAGAAAAATTTCTTGAAGGATTTTATTGCAGGAAAGCCAAGAGATTCGAGCAAGATCATGATGGGTGAATCTGTGTCGACTGTGATCCAAAAGAAACAGCCTCAAAAGTAGAAGGGCCTAGATGTGCTTTCCTTACCTTGCTATATAGGACATAAGAAGATTGATACTGCCATGTGTGATTTAGGAGTTTCGATTAATGTTATTCCATTATATGTGTATCAAACCTTAAATGAAGCTGAAATGGTAGACACTAGAATGGTAATTCAATTAGTAGATAAATCTTGCGTATTTCCTGAAGGATTTTTGGAAAATGTGCTTGTGCGAGTCAATAATTTTATTTACCTGCAGATTTTTATGTGGTAAAAATGAATCATACTAGTGATAGCATGTGGAAGTCTGGCCCAAGACTATAAACGACGGCACTATTGGGAGGCGGCCCAGTTTTCTTTCTTTTTGTTGGTTTATTCCCAAGAAAAATCCAAAAAATACAAAATATACAAAAAAAAGAAAGATCTGGAAAAAAATGAAAAGAAGATTTACTGAATTTGAATCTTGTTTTAATGCTTCAAATTTTTATTGTGCACGATTCCACGAGGAAACGCCACCATGATCCTTCCATGACCAGAATGAGCACATCCTTCTAACCCTTCATAGTGTGGCTAGCTCCTCTCAATAAGTCCCCCTTAATCCCTTATTTTTATTTTCTTTTTTTATTAGTTTTTTGCTGTTTAGACTAGTCCTCCTAACATTTTTACTAATTTGCTTGAGGGCAAGCAAGGTTTAGGTGTGAGGAGATTTATGTGTTTATATGTTAGTTTCATTTTAAAAGAAAAATACAAAAATATTTGGTTTTTTGCGTAGATTCAAATTCAACATAATATTCTTGATATTATTATTTTTTTACGGACTGAACTTGCTAGTAATAAACCTCTTGTGTGATATACACCTCTAAAATTACGTTGGTAAATGATTCTAACATAATTGGTATAAATTATCCTAAATGAGACTTGGGATGACGAATAAACACAAGTAATTGAATATTTTAGCCTAGTAAAGTGCGGTTTGAGCTAGAGTAGAGCAGTCTCTACATCAATCATTTTTGGGAGAGATATTGGCATTACTTGAATTATTTGTAGTGAAAATGATGAATGGCATTAGGATTTAACCCCATGGCTTATATTTCCTACCTTACATCACTCTTAGTTAACTCCTTGAAGACTTGACCTTTTCTTTGTTTGAGCCACGGTCAAAGGAAGCCAAAGCCGGTTTTAATCCCCTTTTTCTCCCATATATATGCATGCTTGTGATTATGATAGATTTTTTTCATATTATTTGTTGTTGGCCTTTAAACTATCAGTTCATACCTTGATTTTGATGTAAAAGTGACCACGTGGTACTATTTTTAGAGGTGGTAGAATGATAATAAAAACAGGGTGTTTTGGTGCTGGAAAACTCAGAAAAAATGGGTTGATGTGCTCAGAAAAAGTTCTTGAAGGATTTTATTGCAGGAAAGCCAAGAGATTCGAGCAAGATCATGATGGGTGAATCTGTGTCGACTGTGATCCAAAATAAACTGCCTCAAAAGTAGAAGGACCTAGGTATGTTTTCCTTACCTTGCTATATAGGACATCAGAAGATTGATGATGCCATGTGTTATTTAGGAGTTTCGATTAATGTTATGCCATTATCTGTGTATCAAACTTAAAATGGAGCTGAAATGGTAGACACTAGAGTGGTAATTCAATTGGCAGATAAATCTTGTGTATTTTCTGAAGGGTTGTTGGAAAATGTGCTTGTGTGAGTCAATAATTTTGTTTATCTGCAGATTTTTATGTGGTAAAAATAAATCATACTAGTGACAGCATGTGGAAGAAGTCTGGCCCAAGACTATAAACGACGGCGCTATTAGGAGGTGGCACAGTTTTCTTTCTTTTTGTTGGTTTATTCACAAAAAAAGTCCAAAAAAATATATACAAAAAAAACAAAAAAAAAGAAAGATCTGGAAAAAAATGAGAAGAAGATTTACTGGATTTGTATCTTGTTTTAATGCTTCAAATTTTTATTGTGCACGATTCAACAAGGAAACGCCACCATGATCCTCCCCTGACCAAAATAAGCACATCCTTCTAACCCTTTATAGTGTGGCTAGCCCCTCCCAATACGTCCCCCTTGATCCCTTATTTTTATTTTCATTTTTTACTAGTTTTTTGCTATTTAGACTAGTCCTCCTAACATTTTTACTAAGCTTGCTTGAGGGAAAACATGGTTTAAGTGTGAGGAGATTTATGTGTTTATATGTTTGTTTAATTTTAAAAGAAAAATACAAAATGATAATTAAAGATGTTTATACGTGGTACTATCTTTAGAGGTGCAGTAGAATGATAATTAAAAAAGAGTGATTTGGTGCTGGAATACCCAGAAAAAATGTGCTGATGTGCCCAGAAAAAAAAAGAGAAAAATTTGAAAAAAAAGAAGAAAATAATCAGAAAAATGATAAAGAAGAAAAATGATAAAAAAAGTCCAACACCAACACTTAATGTTTATATTCAGTTTTGAACAGATTCTTTTACTTTTATGATGGTTGAAAATTGTTTTCTTTGATTGAGAATGTTTTGGGCATACATGAGCATGTATGTATATTTATATTTGAAGCTTAGAGCCCTTAGGACCTTACCTCGTTTTTATTCCCCCTAGCCCCATTACAAACTTGAATAAAGACCTTTCTGATTTACATTAAATGATTCGAGTATTTCCATGTCAAGATCATATACATGAGTGACTGTCCCTAACATCTAAAGTGAATGTGTGAAACGTGAGAAATATTTGATGCTTGTCTGATTTTGACTAAGTTGAGGGCTGATTTATATTAATTTGTAAGATGATTTTACCTATGTAATTTGAAAGGTGTGATAGTGTCAAGTATGTTATACAGGACCCCTTGTTATAACTTTTGTCCATGGATTAAGAAAGCAAGGATTGGTACACTGAATTTGTTTGTTTGTTGGTTTTGTAGTTAGTGTCTTTTAGATGGTTTTCTTGAGTCTTTCTTAGAGTCAGTATGAGATAGTTCGGAATTTTGTGATGAATAACATGATTTTGATTCTCATTTCATACTTGAGGGCAAACATGACTCAAGTGTGAGGATATTTGATGTGTATAAATTATGCTGTTTATTTTCTTGGGGTTTATTGTGATTTTATTGGATTAATGTGCACTTTAGGTGTCTTATTTTCCACACATTACAGTTTTTTGGGCTGAAAAGGAATTAGGTTGAATTGGAGGAGTATTTGGAAATTATGGCAGAAAAATGATAGTAAAATCTGCGCAGAAATATTCAGACGTGTGCAACCGTGGAGCATTTTTGGAGAAGGGAAAGTTTGAGGAAATGCGGTCTTTCTATAAGTTTATAGACAATCCACAAGGGCTATTACCTTAAATGTTGTATTTTTTAAAATAAAATTTAAATATTGTATTTTATAAGTTAAAACAAGTAATAATATGTATTTCAAGATGAAAATATAAAAATATAAGATATAAAAAAAATTTAAATTTTTTTAAAATTTTGTATAATTTAACAAATGCAATAAAAAAATTTTAAATTTTTTTAAAAATTTTGTATAATTTAACAAATGCAATGTATAAGGTAAAAAAATGGTATGTCCATAAACTTATGGGCAGACCGCTTGTCGGGAGAACCACTCCTTCGAGAATATTTTGGAGCTGATTTTAAGAGATTTTTGGGCTGATTTGATCTAATTGAAGAGATAGGCATGGAAATATTTTTGGAGATTTCATTAGATTATAATCTTTGAGAAAATGATTTCCCGTCAATAATAATGTATTACTGGCAAGAATAAATAGAGTACAAAAGGAAGACTAGTCTAGTATAACTCTAGTCTAGTTAACAACTCTATCTAGAATCAAATCAAATCAATCAGATACTTGACACATTCTAACACCCCCCTGAAGCGAAGCGTCGGATGCTCGACGCAAAGCTTAGATCGGAAGAACTCAAATAGCGGATGAGAGAGCCATTTGGTGAAGATGTCTGCAATCTGAACAGCAGTGGTAACATGAGCAACGCGCAGCTTGCCAGAAGCAACCAACTCTCGAACAAAATGATAGTCGATGTCAATGTGTTTTGCCCGCTTGTGAGCAATTGGGTTCTTGGCCAAGAAGATATCACTACTGTGGTCACATAACAGCAGCGGAGATCTAGCAAGTGGGACACGAAGATCACGAATCAAATGAGTCAACTAAACAACCTCAGAAGCAGTGTTAGCCAAGGCTCGATACCAGGGCTCCGTACTCAAACGAGAAACAATGGGTTGTTTCTTGGCACTCCAGGAAACAAGGTTTCCATCAAGAAAGGTAGCATAACCATAGGTAGATCGTCGAGTCTCCAAACAACGGGTCCAATCAACATCAGAATAACTCAAAACCTCTGGAGAACTAGCTGAACGAAATGTAAGGCCAAAATGCAGAGTACCCCAAACATATCGAAGAATCCGAGTGACTACTGCAAAGTGATCGTCACGGGGATCCTGGAGATACTGACTGACTGTGTTAACCACAAAGGGCAAATCAGGATGAGTAATCGTCATATACTGCAAAGAATTAGCAAATTAACTCCGGATTTAAATGATGTTGTCTGCTTTGATGATCGTTCATTTATTATTTGGGATACAATGAGAGAATGATTTCTCACAATGAATAATGTATTATCTATAAGAATAAATAGTGTACAAAAAAAAGACTAGTACTAGTATAACTCTAGTTTAGTCAACAAGTCTATCTAAAATCATCAAGTCAATCAAATACTTGACATATTCTAACAATCTTATCTTTAAGATTAGATTTGGAATTTGGAAAGAAGATAATCTAGAGAGAGTTCAATTTTAGTTTATTATATATTCGGATGGAATAACGCATATACGGAGTCACATTTTGTTTTGGAGTTTGTCATTTAATCGGATTCAAAAAGTTAGGGGCAGACATTAGTTGTAGTTCGATTTCGTTTGGTTTCCTTCTTCCTGCGTATAATATCATCAGCAAATTATAGTTTTCCATTAGTTTTCGTGCCTAATTAGTGGTGTCAGCATAAGCTTTGTTTCAATTAGTGGTGTCAATTCGGGTTATCGTGTTACATTCGTATCGGGTTTGAAATGTGTCGAGTTGAAACGTGTCGTGTTGAATCGTGTTGATTTCATTTATCGTATCGGGTTGGAAACGTGTCGTGTTGAAACATGTCGGGTTGAATCGTGTTGATTTCATTTATCGTGTCGGGTCGGGTTAGATTGGGTACTTATCGTGTCAGGTTGAAAACGTGTCAGGTTGAAAACGTGTCAGTTTTTTTCTCGGATTGGGTCGTGTCGGGTTGAGTTAATATCGGGTCGGGTTACTGTCGTGTAATTGTTATACTCGGATTAGATCGGGTCGGGTTAGAATATTGTCGGGTTGGATTGGATCGGGTTATTGTCGTGTCATTTTTTGTACTGAAGTTTTGTTCGGGTCTGATTATGTCAATTAGTTTTTATAATGTTTCACATTGAACTCAGATATATTTTGGGTTGGTTAATTTTAGATCGGGTTTTATATCACCAAATTAAATTTGGGTTGATTTAGGTTATATTTCAATAATACTATTGTTACAACTGCACTATTATCAGGTATTGTTTCGTTGTAACTTGCAAAATATAAAAACTTGACTCGTAACTCCAAATTAAAATCCGCTCAAAAGTGATGCTACCCTATACATCCCCCATTGTATTTTCCAAGTACGTTAGGGGTTGGCGTCGGTTCGGTTTATTCGGTTTTCGGCCTATTTGATTTGGATTATTCAATTTTTCCCCTAAAAAATAAAAAAACCAAATCCAACCCAAATAATTCAAATAACCCGAATTATCCGAACCGAATTCAAAATTTGGTTTCGATTTGAAACCGAATTCAACCGAATAAACCGAATTGATTCCAATCTTTATCAAATCGAATTCAATCCAATCGATTTTTTTGCCCACAACAATTGTGGGCCAAACCAAAAAACCCATAAGCATGTCAAAATTTTAACTTTAAATTAACAATTATGACCAAATAGTTCAAGGCCAAGTGATTTGTCACTTACGGCCCAATTGCATCTAATGCTTTGCTTTGAAGAAATAGAGGAGTGATACCCTAGTATTTATAATTGATATCTAATGCTAAGTCTCCACCATCTTTCGATGTGGGACTAATGTAGTAATGCTAAGTCTTCTTTCATCATTTTAAAGTCTTGCTGCCCTTGCATGACTTCACCTGTAGATTCATTTTCCATTTTCCAACTCCTTCAATTATTATTACCTTTTTTTTGGTTGAATTTATTATGAGTCTGTCTCTTGAAATACGGTCTTTCCATAAGTCATGGAAATATTATAGTTTAAAATGCAAATTAGAAGAAATGAAGATAAATTTTTTGGGTTTAATGAATCGGGTTATAAACTTTATAACTACTACACGTTGCATAATAAAATTTTAATATTGCAACTAAGACCTTTTACTTTGTATTATTATAATTAAACCCTATCTTTCCATAAGCCTATGGAATAATGGAAAGACGGTATTAATGAGACATCTCTCTTTATTTGACTATTATTCATTAGATTTATATATTTAGTCGTGTGCATTTTTAACTTAACATTGTGTATTCACATTTGTTATGAATTGACTTTACGTACTAGTAATCATATGGCTAAAAACCCCATTTGTTATTAGTTTGACGCACAACCAACTTGACTTGGTTCCATATTAAATGTTAATTGACTTTATAACTGCATCTGTTTTGGGTTGATTACATGCAGGGTTATATAGTTGATTTATCGGGTTGAATTAGGTTCGTGTTAAATTGGGTTCGTGATAAATTGGGTTCGGGTTGATCCCGGGTTCGTATTCAGGTCGAGTTCAGGTCCAGATTATCAGGTCATATTCAGGTCGGGTTCGGGTCCAGATTATCGGGTCATATTCGAGTTCGTATTCAGGTCGGGTTTGGGTCCAGATTATCGGGTCATATTCAGGTTTTGGGTTGAATTCGGTCATGTCGGGTTCGGGTACAGGTCAATATTTCTCGGGTCAAAATCGGGTTTCGGGTTGAGTGTGGTCGTGTCAGGTCGGGTTCGGATCAATATTTCTCGGATCATATCGGATTTCGGGTTGATTCGTTCGTATCGGTCCAGGTCGGGTTCTCTATTCGGGTCAGAGATTGACAGCTCTGGTTTCAATTGATTTTTGAGCACGTAGACCTGGGAACAAATTTGCATGCAAATTGGTTGGGTTTATTTTTTCTTTAACTTCACTTCTGTTTATTAAATTATGTTACTTCAGCAGTCCCACAGAGGAATTTGCAGAGAGTAAATCTCTCTGGAAATTTTTCTCTAGTGAAAAGACTCATTTGCCCCTTGTCTTCTCAAATTCTCCTTCCCGTCTACTTCTCCCTTTTATGCCACCTGCTTCTCCTCCTCCTACATCTCCATCACCACCACTAAATTGCCCTTACATTTTACAAGGTCCAGATATGACTCTCCTCCTTATTTAAGGTTCTGTCGCAGCTTCTTTCGCAACCCCTCCGCCGTCCACCCGCCGTGCCTATCCGACTCCTGCGCCTCATCTCCACCGCCGCCGCATCTCCATCATCGTGAGTGAAGCTTCTTCGTTTGCGCATCTCACGGGTGAAGCTCCTTCGTCGGCATATCTCACGGGTGAAGCTCGGCCACCTCCTCTTGCCGTATCCATCATAGGGGGTGAAGCTCTGTCATCGCGACTGGAGATCTCGGTCATCACGGGTAAAGAGCTCTAAGCGGGTGAGTCTCCGTCATCGCGATCTCTATTATCATATGTGAAGCTCGTCGGCGCTAGCCACTTCGTGGTGGTCCAATCTGAATGAAGAAGTTGGCTGGGTAGGGTTTTAATGGCATGGATTTGTGGCGGTGGTGGGGAAAATTGAGGGGTGGTGGTGGTGGGATTAAATGGACAAGAAAGCGTCGGCAGTGGCGGGATTGAAGGGACAAGAAAGGGGCGGCGGTGGTGGGATTGAAGGGACAAGAAAGGGGTGGCAGTGGCGGGATTGAAAGGACAAGAAAGGTGTGGCTGTGGCGGAAGAAATAGGGGTTCCAACGGAGGAGGAAATGGGTCGAGTTTAGTGCAGATTGTGTGGGTGTTGTTTAGGGTTTGGAATGAGTGTATGAGATGTGTAGGGCAATTTTTTCTTATTAAATATTTAATACTTCCTTAAAAGGAAAGTGTCTAGATTTGTCAGGGACAACCAAAAAAGGAAAGTGTGCAGATTCCTCTAAGATGGAGGGAGTATATTATTATATTATTAAGCTCTTAAGTTTAATTACTACGAGTAGTTAATTTGTTTTCTGGAGGAGAATAACAAATCTTAGTAATAAATTGTGATGCCTAATTGCTTTATAATTGATATTAGCATTTTTTTTATTGTTATTGATTGTCTTTATTTCTAATATGTTTAAGTCTGGCCAACTTAAATATTTTTAAAATACTGCTACCTAATTTCTACCAATGTGTAATTGTTGGATGAGAGTAGTAAGTGGTGCAATCTTGTGAAAAATAGTTAACTAGCTAAGACTGTAATAGCAAGATAGAGAATAATTGAGTGTGCATTGCTATTTGCTTTTACTTTGGTAAATGCTATATCATGTTCTTTTATTTCTTAATACTATAAAAATGTGTTGTGGTTCAGCAAATACTTTCTGGGGGCATTTTGGTAAGGAAAATAGTTAATTAAATATAATTAGCTAAATGTCGATAAAGTAATAAAGAATTAGGGAGGTTAAGTGTACTCACTTTCCTATTACCACTAGATGTGTCAGAATTGATTCATTATTGTGCCTGTGATCGATAATAACTACTATGAGTTATTCTTACCCAATATCATTCACATATAGATTTATTTCTCATTTTTAGTGTCAGACATCATTCTTGAATTTAATGCGTTGTGGCATCACCAAAAAGGTTTTTGAAATTAGTTGGAAGAGAAATTATAAATTGTTGCTTTTGCTTCTCATGAGATCGACTCTACTTACCAGTATACTAATTAGTATTAATCTGAGTTTGCAAGTTATTTGGCGAGTAAAACGGCCCTTACCAGCAGCATTAATATCAGTAAGAGAACCCTTGTCACCATTCATGTGATATAAGGCTCCGGAATCAAGAATCCAAATTAAAGTAGCCTTACCTGACCCATGGTTAGAAATAGAATTGAACTAATTAAATAGATTCCATTAGTCATTAGACAAAGCAGGACCGTAATCATACCGGATAGGAGGGCCAGAGAAGGCGGCTGCCACAAACCCTGGCGGTGATGTGAATGAACCAGTGAATGGCGGCTGAGGGTGGCATGGCGCAGCGACACCAATAGTTGGAACGCCGGGTGCGGCTTCGACTGGCGGAGCTGACACCCTTTTCTTTGTGGCTTTGGCTCTGTCACTCATCTCCGTGAACCATTCTAGATAGCCTTTGAGCTTGAAACATGTAGCTTTGTTGTGACCCATGCGATGATAATGCGTACAAATGAGATTCTTGCATTCAGCTACAGTGACAGCTCCAGGTGAAGGTCCTAGAGATGATGGGCAACGAGCAACATATGCCAAGGAATCAGTTGAATATTCACAAGACTGAATGACAGTGTTGTGATTCTCCTCCTGAGCCGCAAGGGCATACACATGCATGACAGATGGCAACGGGTCTTGAGTCATGACATTGGATTTCTAGGTGTGACGGCCTTTATCTAAACCGAGGAGAAATTGATAAATCATTTTTTCTCTCAACCATAAATATAGCAGCAACATAGTTACATGTGCATAGTGGTTAGTAAGCTTCACATGAACAAACTTGAGGGGGCTGAAGAGAGTTGTAGTTGTCATACAACTTCTTGAGGTTGCCGAAGTAGATGGCAATAAGCTGACCATTCTGCCAACAGTTTAGAATATCATCATGCATCTGGAGAAGTTTTGGACCATTACCAAGATAAAAACATCGAGCAAGATCATCCCACAACTCCTTAGCAGTGGAAAAATAAGTTTTAACAGATCACAAAGCTGGATCAACAGTCCACAAGATCCAGCTAACAAGGGTAGCATTCAGTCCAGGCCATTCATCAAAATCAGGATCACCAATCAGAGGTTTAGTAATGGTTCCATCAATGAAACCAATTTTCTTCTTAGAAAGCAAAGTACTACAAATCGATGTGATAGATGACCAAAACGAGACCGTCAGAATGACCAAGGTTGTGTGGAGAGTTAATAGATCAACCATGAGATACAGAATCCCCAATGCCAATTTGTAATCGCAACTGCTTGAGTAAAACTGCAATAACATCGGAGGCATTCAGATTCCGTAGGTTATTGGCCTCAGCTTCGGCGGCAATGCTGGAAAGCACTACGACATCAGGATCAAAACCAGAAGTAGGAGTCGACATTGAAGCAGATCGGTGACAGAATCAGATTGGATATGGACGATGCGCGATGCATGGGTGTTAAGACGAATGTGCATAGATCAGAGACGATGATGTGTGTGGGTCACACACAAGCAAATCTGAACATAAGACTCTAGCAGACGACCGTGACAAACGTGGAGGAGACTGTGGCGATTGGCTTATGGAGGTTGATGGAGAGCAGCGACTGACAGTGGCGACGCGTGTTATGAATGTGTGGCTGTTGATCAACGGTGGCAGCTCCGACAGAAAATAGCAGCGGGAAAAAATATTTAGGGTTTCAAGAATTTAGGCTCTCATACCATGTAGAAAATAAGGCTGTAATGTTGTGATTATATTAATGATCCGGGGTACATTATAGTGTTACAATAACCTATACAGAATAGGAAAATGATACTATTCTAAATATAAGTAATATTCACATAATATTGATTTTCCTCAACAATACATAGGAAAATTTGTTAATTAACTATTTCGATATAGGTCGTACCAAATCATTCAAAGTATGATCATTGTATCAAAACCTATAAAGGTGTTGGAAAAACACAGTACTGAAAAAAATCGAGTAACTTTTAAATCCAAATCCAGATATTATTTGTCATTAATTGTACAAGACATGTGCAAGACAAATCTAGAGCGTGATCGCTTGGCAGTTGGAGAACCGCTACCCCCATCTTCTTCATTTGCTTTCAGTTCCTTCCTGGTAAGACGAATGTCCATCCATAACTAAATCACTTCCTTCACTATTACCTTCATTTCATCGCACACCCTCATTAATCTGCCCATCTTAATGTCAGCTATAGGACACAAAAATAAACAACAAGTTGCATTCAATCAGTTTATCATTGATTATACATTTAAGTTTTTTTACAGTTACAAACTTAGCTCGCCGCCACAGGGCCTCTTGCTGTTGTTGTTCTTGATTTATTTCACCCATTATACTTGGTTGAGTACCCACCTGTTGTTCACGAATACTTCCAGTCGTACAACTTGCACAACATCCTCAAATGTCAGTTTCTTTTGCAAACACTTCAACTTATTTGCATTTTTCTATCTTTTGAATATCCGCTTCATACCAATTTCCTTGTGCCCTCTTAGAATTGAAGTCAACTTATGTGCTCAATTTGTATCCCATTTTTAGTACATTCGATTTCTAATTTTGTAATAGATTAAGGACTTAATTAAGAAGAAACTAGCATTTTATCAGTTAAGGGGTTAGGATGAATTCATATGTTTTATATCCTAATTTTTTAATTTATGAAGTGCTCTTGATCTTGATCTTGTTAGAGTGTTTGGGTTTGGAAGAGTTCAAGTGTCGAAGGAAAAAATTGAAGTAATTAGAAGATTGGAAGAAGAAGGCCAAATTGTCTTTGGTAGAAGATTGAAAGAAGACCAAAATTTCAATTTGGTAGAAGCTGAAGTACAGTGGGACAATTGCGGCCTGCAACCCACATTGCAACCCGCAGCAGATGGCAACAAGGCAAGTAGGCTGTCAGCAGGGGTCTTGCGGATCTCAGTCTCACTTGCGGCCCTCCGTGATGTCAACAGCCTAGGAGATACAGTCAGGTGGGTTATTGAGGGCCGCAACCCACATTGCGGTCCGCAGCGAGCACTTTTCAGTTCAGATATAAAAGCTGAAATCATTCTTTTATTTTCATCTATTATTTTCATTCCTTAGACCCATTTGCGAAAGACACTCTCCAAAATAATAGTTTTGTTTTATTTTCCATCTTTAACTCTATGTTTACCATGAAAAATTATTGTTTTGTTATGGGTTTAACTAATTTAGACTAAATACACTATTGAAAGCAATTGGTAAGCATTTTTAGTAGGCTGAACGACTTCAGGGGCCATCTAACTCTTACCCTTGTTCATTTTTAGCCCCCTAGTTAGTTTTTGAATATTTTTGCCCCCTGAACTAAAAAAATTGTTGAATCGTAATCCTTCCGTCCGGTCAAAGCGCCAAGTTTAGCCAAAATCGTCAAATTTAAGGGCAAAATGATCATTTTTTATTTTCCTTTTTATCCTCTTTCTTTTTTCCATCTCCATTTCCATTTCCATTTTTCTTTTTCTTTTTCCCATTTTCTTTTGGCAAAGTCTTGGAAAAGACGGGGTTTGATTAGAATATTAAAAGGTAAAAGATCTTAGTTGCAATATTAAAATTTTAGTATGCAACATGTAATAGTTATAAAATTTATAACCCAGTTCATGTAATCCAAAAATTTTATCGTAATTTTTTCTAATTTACACTTTAAACTTTATTCTTTCGTAACTTATGAAAATATTGAAAGACAGACTCTTTTCTTTTTCCCCTCTCATTTCCTTTTCCTTCTCTCGCCCCGCTCTGCTCTCGACTTCGTCGCCCCACCACCTTACCCCTTGGGTACTTCATCGTTCTTGACCCCAATATAATTTCAATGGAAACACGCGCTTCACTGATCTCCAACAGTGGCCTGATTTGTAGATTCTTGAGGAGCCTCGGACCGATACCGGTGTTGCTCTGACGGAAAGAAGAATGAGGACCACCAAGATTCTGAATAGATCCTGGGCGACGAAGAGCGCCGCTCGATAGATAGCGGTGTGGCCAGAGAAGAAAAATTCAAACTGGCAGCGGTCAGAGTCGGTGTTGCAGAAGTCGACGAGCAGATTCAGCGGCTTCGGGTGGTTCGGCGATGACGGAGATGAGCGGTGGCCGACTTGGTCGGAGGAGAACGGAGAAGATCTGAAAGAGTGGATATGCTCACCCGGAAAATTGAGTTAATGTCTTCAGAGGAGAAAATTGCAAGGCAAACCCCATCTGGACTGAAAGCAGTGAGCAGAGATTTAAGATTCCCCTTCCCCATCGAACCCAGAAAAACACAGCCGTTCTTTGAGTGATGACGCTGCAAGCAAATCGGCAGGCCAGGGTTTTGGGGATTAAGGTCTATCAGTAAAAAAATACTCTATGTGGATATATCTGAAGCCCTCGAAATTAAGACCAGCATCAAATATAACCCCATAACTTTTACAAAAGAAAATATGAAAATGATCACTTCACCCTTAAATTTAACGGTTTTGATTGAACGTGACGTTCTGACTGGACGGAAGGGCTATGATTCAGGCCAATGGTGAGCGTTGGGAAGAGTTTGAGGGCTCCTGAAATCATTCACCCTTTTTAGTATGAATTTGTGAGATTCAATTTATCATATTTTGTGCTTTGACTATCAAGTATATTTGGTGCTTTTTTTTGTGTGATTAATGCATGATTTAGACATGGGTAATCAACTAGCTGAAGATTGTGGGTTAGTTATGTGCTAGGTTTTTGGTCAAACCCAGAAGACTTTGACTTTTAGTCAACGTGATTATCATTGGTCAATGCTAGGTTGTAATTAGGAGTGACAACTAATTATGATTGCTGGTTGATGATATTTCTTAGATTTAAGATGAATTTGAATGGGTTTGATTGATTATCATTATGGCTCACTAATAACAATTAGCATGAAGCCGATCCTCATAGTCGTTATTAGTAGATATACTTGAGCTATCTATATGTTTCTCGTTTGTAGGACATTGTGGTAGTTATGTTGGGTCTCCAAGTGTATTGCTATCCTCGGGGAAGTCTTTGATGCTGATCGTCTAGGGTGACTCGAGGGTAAGGGTTATTGTGTGGCGCCGATCGCTTCACTTTAACTATTACTGAGGAGAGGCAAGAAATATCAACACTCGAAAGGTGTTGATAAGTTTTCCACAATATGTGGTCGATGCATAAAAATAGGATGATAAATCGATGATCAAATGATGACTATAAATGTAAACCAATTGCGCCCAAGGCTCGTTATCATATTAATTACATTCTTAGTGCTAGTTTAATCGTAGTTATATTGTTTGCTCTAATTGTTGGCTAATTTAGTTGTTAAAAAAGTTGTAGTGTTTTTCCAAAACCTAAACCCCCCACTTTGTTACCACACACATGGAGTGACTTCTTCGTGTGCTTTTCTACTACGCTTCAACACTTGATAAAACCCCATTTTCCTCGTGGAAGACCCCGTTTTAGTAGTTGACCGTATGTTGCGCTTATAAATACTATCTTTGAGAGGCACGACGACGGCCTCCCAAAAACTCCCATGTTTCTTTCTTCTTGAACTTTGAGTCTTTATCTTGCATTTTTCGTTTCATTTCATTGCATTTTCAGTAATCATGTTACTAAAATCTTCCGGATGATTGCGTAGATTCTCCTCCTCCCTAACCTCTTTATATAACCAACATCAATTTTCTCCAAGTCCTCGTGTGGTAATGTGACATTGACCTAGTCTATTTTTTGCCTCCCGAGCAGATCAGACCTCTCGGCACCAGCGTTATTGTACGCATCAGGAACATCATACATGTGGATTGTTCTAAGCAAGGTTTCTGAAGCTATGTTCTTGCTCATTAAGAGCATGATAAAGAGGACTATCTGGTTCTTTCCCTTGCTGTTTGCAAAGATCAATAACATTTGGTGTGTCAACACCAGTGTGAGTTCTTGAAAGACTATCCACATATTGAATACCATACTTCAATGGTTCTTTCTCCATCTGCTTCTCCTTTTCCTATTCTTCTTTGGAACTTGCACTTGGTGAATCTTGTGGGATAATTGGCTCCGCTCTTGGTTGCTCGATCCTTTCTTCTTTAACACTTTCTTCTTCCAGTATTGGATAGAAGTTGTCTTTTCCTTTGTGTGGAGTCCAATCCCATTCTTCTTCATCATTAAATACTTCTTTGGACAAAAAGTAAACATCGTCATCTTGGCTAGTTTCTTTAGCATAGTTGGCAGTCTCATAAACTCTATTATGTCTTGGAGCTTTATATTATGAGGCATAGGACCCAAACTTCTCACGGTTGTAGAATTTGATGCGAGACTTGTCCTACATGGGTTTTGGTCACCATCTACGATGACCTCTAGATGAGTCTTCTCTTCCGTGGTTGTAATTGAACCTCCAACCTTACTTGTATCCATCTCTACATCCACGATCTTGCACTCGATCGCATCCTTTCTTTGTTAACTCTCACCATCTTCTCCCTTTATTGGATGAGCATGCATCTTGAGTGCTTGCTCCACTACGTCCTTCTTATTCTTCTTCTTCTTCATCTGTTCACAGGCTTTCAATGAGCATAGAAGTTGCTCTATTGTCATTTCCTCCAAGTCTTTGGTCTTGGTGAGTGTTGTTTTACTCGCCAAATAACCTGCAAACTCATATTAATACTAATTAGTACTGATTAGTACACTGGTAAGAAGAGTCGATCCCACGAGGAGCAAAAGAAATCATTTATAATCACCCGGAGTAGTTACACCAACTATTATGGATGATAATAGAACCTTGAGGGATCTCCAAATCTAGATAGCTTACCCCTTTGCATCACATTCCCTCCTCTTCCCGAAAATGTCACATGTGAGTTTAAGACCGGGATAATCCATTATCTACCAACGTTCCATGGGATAAGCGGGGAGGATGCAAACAAGCATTTTTCCAAGTTCCACTATGTGACCATGAACATGAAGCCATCCGGCATTTCGGAGGACAATTTGAATCTAAGGGTGGTCCCTTTCTCTTTGAAGGATGCGGCCAAAGATTGGTTATACTACCTTCCCCCGGGAAGTATAACATTATTGAAGGAGATGAAGGGCAAATTCTTGGACAATTTCTTTTCGGCAATCAAGTCGGCGGGGCTAAAGAAGGAATTAAGCAACATCTCCCAATATTTGGGTGAATCTTTATATGAAAATTGTGTGAGGTTCAAGAAGTTGCTAGCAAGTTTCCCCTACCACCCATACAAGGAAGGAGATCTTGTGTACTATTTCTTTGATTGTTTGTCCATTGAAGATATGAGAATGATCAATGCCGCTTGTAATGGGTCAATTTCCAATAAGAACCAGAAAGACGCTATGGTATTGTTTGAAGAAATGGGTAATGGGACAAGACAATTTGGTATGAGAGAAAGAGCAAGGGTGCCCAAACTTGAGGAGGAAGTGCAAGCCTTAGCTTTCATGATGAAGGAGTTAATGAAGGGTAGAGCGCATCAAGTTAAGGTGTGTGGGTTGTGTTCATTGGACCATTCAACCTATATATGCCCTCAATTCCAAGATGAAGGGTTTGAGGAGGCGAAAGCTATGGGTTATTAAGGGGGATAGGGCCAAGGTTATCAAGGAAAAAAAGGCTACCACGGTGGTCAAGGTTTCTAAAGGGGATAAGGCAATGACAAGAAGTATGATCCCTACTCCAAGACCTACAATCCCGGGTGGAGAGACCATCCAAACTTTAGAGGGAGAAATAATCAAATGGGGCAATCCAATCCCCAAGGTTTTCCTAAAGGTGGCCAAGGTGGGTATCAACCAAACCATCAAGGAGGATGTACCCAATACCAAGGCAATCAAAGGCACAACCGAGCTCCACAACAACCGTACCCAAGGGATGGGGGGTAATCTAATCCTCGGGAAGGGAAGTCAAATTTAGAGCATGAGGAACTCTTACATGCTATTACCAACATGGTCGCTAACTTGGAAGACCGGACCGCAACTAGAATTGCGGATGTGGAAGACCGCTCTTCCACAAGATTCAAGAGCCTAGAGGTCCAAGTTCATCAAATAGCATTCTCCGTAGCCCGGTTGGAAGCTAGGGATTTTGGGAAACTCCCATCTTAACCGGAGTTAAACCCATGGCATCCTAATACTAGTTCCATAACCTTAAGGAGTGGAAAGGAGATCAAAGATCCTGATAAAATTGTGAAGGTCGGGAAGGAGATAGAAGACGAAGTTATGGTGAGAGGGAAAGAGTTTGAAGAGGTGGTCCCTTAACCACCAGAGAAGCACAAAATCGAGAAGGTCCTTCCACCACCACCCTTTCCAGTGGCCTTGCGGGACAAAAATTGCAAGGATGAGAACAAGGCTCTTTTTGAGGTCTTCCGCAAGTGTGAGGTAAATATTCCTCTCTTTGATGTCATTTACCAAGTGCCTAGGTGTTTAAATTCCTTAAGGAGTTATGTACCCCTAGGAAAAACAAAAATTTGAAAAATGGTGAAAAGATAAAAATTGGTGGTCAAGTGTCGGCCATTTTTCAAAGTAAATTCCCCTAACTGTGATAGCCCAAGAATGTTTACCATCCCTTGCATCATAGTTGGTAAGAATTTTAAAAATTCCATGCTAGATCTAGAAGCATCAATCAATGTGATTCCATACTCTTTATATGAATTCCTAGATCTTAGAAAATTGCATGAAACTAGGGTAGTGATCTAATTGGTAGACCATTCTAATGCCCTAGGGGGATTGTGGAAGATGTGTTGGTTAAGGTTGATACTTTCATTTTCCCCACCAATTTCTATGTTCTAGATATTTAAAGTGATAAATGCATCACCCCTATCTTGTTAGGGAGGCCATTTTTGAAAACATCTAGAACTAAAATCGATGTGCATAGTGGGTGTTTAACCATGGAGTTTAATGGGGAAATTGTGAAGTTCAACATTTATAATGCCATGAAATTTCCTAGTGAAGGTCATTCTTGCCATGCTACTGATATTGTTGATTTTGTTGAGGACTATGTGCAAGATTTGTTTGTGATTGATGGAAAAGATTTTGAAGGTTTCATTGGAAAATAGTCTTGATGTAAATGAATTGCATGATTATTTTTTGAAGGTCAATTTGCTTGAGACTATAGAGAGACTTATTTTGTTGGTAGGCTACCTTTCAACCCCCCTAGTGAAGTTCTCGATGCACCTCAAGATGTGGGAATCCCCAAGTCTCTTGAGAAGGCACTAGTAGTGGAGTTGAAACCACTACCCAAGAATTTGAAATATGCATTCATTGGTGATGGAGATACTTTGCCCGTGATTTTGTCAAGTAAGCTCACCAAGCAACAAGAGGGGAGGTTGATGGAAGTTCTTATAGCCTTTAAGGAGGTAAGTGGGTGGACCATTGCCAATATCAAGGGAATTAGCCCTTCCACTTGCATGCATCGTATTTTGTAAGATGATGGTGCCAAACCGGTGAGGCAACCCCAACGTCGAATTAACCCATCGATGATGGAGGTAGTGAAGAGTGAAATTCTCAAATTTCTCCAAAACAGTATGATTTACCCCATCTCTGATAGCAAGTGGGTAAGTCCCACCCAGGTTGTGCCTAAGAAAAGTGGTGTGACTGTGATAGAGAACCATGAGTGAGAATTGGTTCCCACTCGTGTGGAAAACGGATGGAGAGTGTATATTGACTACTGTAGGTTGAACGCGATAACTAGGAAGGACCATTTCCCTCTACCTGTTATTGACCAAATGCTTGAGAGACTTACCGGGTGGGATTTATATTTTTGTCTAGATGGGTATTCCAGGTATTTCAAAAAATTTTGTAGCCCCGGAAGACCAAGAGAAGACCATTTTCACATGCTCATTTGGCACTTTTTCCTATAGGCGCAAGCCTTTCGGTCTATGCAATGCTCCTGGCACATTCCAAAGGTGCATGGTTAGTATATTTTTGGAGTTTGTTGAGCACTTTGTAGAGGTCTTCATGGATGATTTTACCATTCATGGAGATTCTTTTTATAGTTTTTTTAAACCATCTATCGTTAGTGCTCAAGAGATTCATTGAAAGAAATATCGTACTAAACTCCAAAAAATGCCACTTCATGGTGGAAAAAGACATTGTATTGGGTCATATGGTCTCTTCTCAAGGTCTAGAGGTAGTAAAGCCAAGGTTGATACGATCCAATCCCTACCCTATCCCTCAAGTGTCAGAGAAGTTAGGTAATTTCTAGGTCACGTTTTTTACCTCCGTTTCATTAAGAACTTTTCTAAGATTACCTCCCTTTTATGCAAATTGTTGCAAAAAGAGAAAGATTTTGTGGTTGACCTAGAATGCTAAAGGGTCTTTGACACTTTGAAGGCAATGCTTGTTTTACCCCTATTATACAACTCCCTAATTGGGACCTCCCTTCTGAAATTATGTGTGATGATTCTTGGTCAAAGGGTAAGGAGGATCCCTCATGCCATCTACTACGCCTCAGTAACTCTCAATAATGCACAATGAAATTACTCCACCACGGAGAAAGAGTTATTGGCGGTAGTATTTTCCCTTGAGAAGTTTAGGTCATACCAACATGGTACAAAGGTCACTGTCTTCACGGACCATGCGGCTCTTCGCCACTTGATGACAAAAAATGAGGCCAAACCTAGATTGATTAGGTGGATACTTCTCTTGAGTGAGTTTGATTTAGAGGTGAGGGATAAAAAGGGGAGTAAAAATGTGATAGCCAACCATCTAAGTCGGTTAACATCGATTGATGAGTCAGAGAGTGTTTTTGAGAAGCCCAAAAGGGAGACCATTTGGGAAGAATTTCCTGATGAATATTTGTTTGCAATTAGAGAGGCTCACCCATGGTATACTGATTTAGTTAATTTTCTTGTCTCCCAATAATTTCCTCCACATTTCTCAATGGCTCAAAGAGATAGGTTGAAGAGTGGGGCTAAGAACTATGTGTGGGATGATCCATATCTATGGAAGTATTTCCCAGATCAAATGATCCAAAGATGTGTCCCAGAGAGTGAAGTGAGCTCAATTCTTAATATCTATCACTCTTTTGCATGTTGTGGGCACTTCAGTGCCTAAAGAACCGCTTTGAAGGTGTTAGAAAGCGGCCTCTATTGGCCTCAGATGATGAAGCATTCCTGCCAATTTTTCCAATCTTGTGACGAGTGTCAAAGGATGGGAAACATCTCCCAAAAGAATGAAATGCCACAAACAAGCATCTTGTATTGTGAGACTTTTTATGTATGGGGATTGACTTCATGAGACCTTTCCCAAACTCTTTTGGGTGTGTTTATATTTTTCTTGCCATCAATTATGTGTCCAAATGGGTCGAGGCAAAGGCTAAAAGGACCAACGATTCAAAACTGGTTGCGGATTTCTTGAAAGACAACATCTTCTCCCCGTTCGGAATTCCCCGAGTGTGATTAGTGACCGAGGAACCCACTTTTGCAATCTCACAATCGAGACATTGATGAAGAAGTATGGGATAACCCATAAAACCTCCACGGCCTATCACCCACAATCAAATGACCAAGCCGAGGTATCAAATTAAGAGATTAAATCTATCCTTGAGAAAGAGGTAAACCCGACTAGGAAGGATGGGAGCATTGAGCTAGATGATGCTTTGTTAGCGTATAAGAATTCCTATAAGACACCAATTGGAATGTCTCCATATTGAGTGGTTTATGGGAAACTATGTCACTTACTGGTTGAACTTGAACACATAGCATAATGGGCCGCCAAAAGCTTCAATATGAATTTGGATGAAGCCGGGGTGCACCGGAAGTTGCAATTGCAAGAGCTTGAGGAGATTCTGAAAGACTCTTATGAAAGCTCCGCAATTTACAAGGAAAAACCCAAGGCTAAGCATGATAGCTTAATCAATAGAAATGCCTTTTACATTGGTCAAAACGTCCTTCTATTTCAATCACGCCTCCGGTTATTTCCAAGCAAGTTGAGGTCAAAGTGGATTGGCCCTTTTGTGGTGGTGAAAGTTCCCGGATGGAGCGGTTGAAATAACAAGTGAGGAGACTTCAAAATTCCTCAAAGTGAATGACCACCGTTTGAAAGCTTACTATGAGAAATTCCAACCGGAACTAGTCGAGAAAACACTCCTCGATGAGCCGGTTAGTGAGTAATGGTTTTAGTGTGAATAAGTAGTGCCGACGATATTAAATAAACTTGGTTTTGACCATCTGGGTGCCATTGATGCAATCCTATTGATGTAGCTTCATTTTATGGCTTTGTGAATAAGTCGTGCCTACAGGATTAAATAAACTTTGTTTTATTCATCCGGGATATTCTGTCGATGCAAATGTTACTTTATTATATTTTTATTTAAGTAAAAATTTTAGTGCTTTATTTTATTTTGAAGATAATGAAAAATTTTCTATTTTGATTTTGGAGAAATATTATGCTAGGTTTGTTTTGGTTGTGATTTTGTAGAAATAAGGTCCTGTTGGTGAATTTTTGGGACCAAAACAAGGATTTTTGGAGGATTTTTAAAGGGAGAGGCAACATCTCTCTTGTGAGCCGCAACCTCACTTGAGGCTCGCAATCAAAATGGTCCAGAAAAATGGGAGAGGCAGCATGTCTATTGCGGGCCGCAACCTCACTTGCGGCCAGCATCACTGATAATTTTTTTATAAAAACAATGGTGCAAGAAGGAGTGTCTAACAGTGCCTTCATTGTGGGCCGCAGCCTCACTTGTGGTCTGCAGAGGCTCTTTAACCCCTCCCCTCCCCATCCCATTTTCTCCCATTCTTTTCACGCCAAACCTATCTTCACCCTCTCCTCCCTTATTTCCTCCACTCCCAACACCCTTCCACCACCACCCACTCGGTGAAATCCGCCCCTCTACCACCCTCTCCAACCGAATTTTTTCCTCTCTCCATCCTCCTTCCATTCCTCCGCATCTTAACACTCAAGTTAACCCAAAAAATTGATTTCAAAACTCAAGAATCCTAGAAATGGGGGGTTCTTGATTTTTTGGTCAAATTCAACCATATTGGTGTTGTCTACACTCATTCCATCACTCCCACGGTAACACTTCGCATTTCATTGTTGAATTTAAAGTGAGTTGAAAGTGGGTGTTCTTCAATGTTAGTTTTTGCTATACTTTGGGGTTTTGTGATGCCAATTGTGATACGTTATTGTATTTTTGGGTTTTTGTTGAGTGTTGGTGAGCTAGTAGCATATTGGGGATGATTGTTTTGGTGATTAAGGTTTGTGACACTTGTTGTGACACTTGGTGACATTTTGCTACACTTTTAGTGACACATTTTTGTGACCCTTTGTGACACTTGTTGGAATTATGTAGCATAGTGTACCTTTGTTGATTTTTGGAGTTTTCTCTTGCTGCTTAGATATCTTATGGCTCCAAAAAGAAAAGCCACCTCTGTTGCTAGTTCGTCCCGATCTCATGCGATTGACCTCATGCGATTGACCGCATGGGGTTGACCCACATTACATGGTCATTTGCTACACGGTGGGCAAACTTGGTCACCCCTAACCGGGTCATTTATTCCACGAATTTTTCCCATCAGCCCACTTTGGCAAAATTAGGGTTGTGACAACCCGTTGTGCAATTGTTTCGGAAGGTTGGCTTGGCTGGTTTTTTTTTCAAAAAAGGCATTGACCTTCCATAGATACACAATAGTGTTTCTTGCCACACTCACGAAGGAGGAACAAGAAGGTAGGAAATACATCTCTTTTCACCTCAATGATGAGCCATATTCAATGAGTTATGATGCCATATCCAAAATTTTTGGATGGGAGCTTGAGACTGTGGATGGTGATTTCACCATGCCTCTGGTTTCTACGAGTCATTCTTTTGGCCCGCGATCACAGGGAGAGCACAATATAGTAATGAAAAGCTTCCCGCATCGTCCATCAAGCTCTACACATTGCCCACCGCTTACTGGCCATGGGGGTGTTGTGTCAGGGTGAACTATTTCAATGTTCCATCGGCATCGGGTTCTTAAACGGAAGTAGGAGTCGACATTGATGTAGACCAGCGACATAATCAGATTGGATATGGATGAAGAGATGATGCATGAGTGTTATGGTGGTGGTGTATGGATCAGGGACAATAGCGCTTGTGGGTCATGCGTCATTGTCCCTGATCCATACACCGCCACGGGCAAGAAAATCTGAACAGATCACAACAGCAGTGGAGGAGATTGTGGCAATCAATGGGCCGCAGTCGATGGAGAGCAGTGGGGGTGTTGATCAATGGTGACAGCTTAGATGGAAATCGGCAGCGGAAAAAATATTTAGGGTTTCAAGATTTTAGGATTTCATACCATGCAGAAAATAAGGCTGTAATGTTGTGATTATATTCATGTTCTGGGGTACATTATATAGTGTTACAAATAACCTATACAGAAAAGGAAAATGATGCTGTTCTAAACATAAGTATATTCACATAATATTGCTTTTCCTCAATAATACATAGGAAAATATTTTAATCAACTATTTCCATATAGGTCCTACAAAATCATTCAAAGTATGATCATTGTATCAAAACCTATAAAGGTGTTGGAAAAATAAAATGCTGAAATAATCGAGTAACTTGTAAATCCAAATCCAGATATTATTTTTCATTAATGGTACAAGACATGCGCAAGACAAATCTATAGCGTGATCTCTTGGCGATTAAAGAACTGATACCCTCATCTTCTTCATTTGGTTTTAGTTCCTTCCTAGTAAAACGAATGTCCCTCCACAACTAAATCACTTCATTCACTATGGCTTTCAATTCATTGCACAACCACATTAATTTTCTCATCTTAACGTCACCTATAGGACACTAAATAAATAGCAAGTTGCATTCGATTAGTTTATCATTGATTATACATTTAAGTTTTTTTATAGTTAGAAACTTAGCTCGCCACCACGAGACCTCTTGCTATTGTCATTCTTGATTTATTTCACCTATTATCCATGGTTGAGAACCCACCTCTTGTTCGCGAATACTTCCAGTCATACAACTTGCACAACATCCTCAAGTCTTGCTGATTTATCATCCAAGAGGATCATTGTCAGCTTCTTTTGCAAACACTTCAACTTATTCACATTTTCTTTCTTTTGAATATCCTCTTCATACCAATTTCCTTGTGCCCTCTTAGAATTGAAGTCAACTAATGTGCTCAATTTGTATACCATTTTTAGCACATTCAAAATCTAATTTTGTAATAGATTAGGGACTTAGTTGAGAAGAAACTAGCATTTTATCAATTAAGGGGTTATGATGAATTCATATGTTTTATATCCTAATTTTTTTAATTTATGAAGTGTTCTAGATCTTGTTAGAGTGTTCAGGTTTGGAAAAGTTCAAGTGTCGAAGGAAACCATTGAAGTAATTAGAAGATTGGAAGAAGAAGGCCACATTGTATTTGGTAGAAGATTGAAAGAAGGCCAAAATTTCATTTTGGTTGAAGCTGAAGCCCAGCAGGACCATTGCAGGCCACAACCCATATTGTGGCCCGTAGCAGAAGGCAATAAGGAAGTAGGCGGTCAGTAGGGGTCTTGCGGGCTGTAACCTCAATTGCGGCTCACAGCGATGTCAACAGGCTAGGAGATACGTTCAGCAGGGTTCTTGCGGGCCGCAACCCACATTGTGGCCCACAGCGAGCATTTTTCAGTCCAGATATAAAAGCTAAAACAACCTTTATTTTCATCTATTCTTTTCTTTCCATAGACCCATTTGCGAAAAACACTCTCCAAAACCCCAATTTTCATTTATTGTCCATCTTTAACTCTATGTTTACCATGGGCTATTGTTGTTTTGTTATGGGTTTAGCTAATCTAGGCTAAATACACTCTTGCAAGCAATTGATAAGCATTTTTAGTATGAATTTGTGAGATTCAATTTATCCTATTTTGTGCTTTGAGTATCAAGTATATTTGGAGAGAAGTTGTCTTGTCCTTTGTGTGGAGTCCAATTCCATTCTTCTCCATCAACAAATACTTCTTTGGAGGCAAAAAGTAAATATCTTCTTCTTGGCTAGTTTATTTAGCGTAGTTGGCATTCTCATGAACTCTTTTATTTCTTGGAGCATTGTATTCCGATGCATAGTGCCCAAACTTCTCACAGTTGTAGCATTTGATGCGAGACTTATCATTCCTAGGTTTCGGTCTCTATCTACCATGACCTTTGGATGAGTCTTCTCCTTCGTGGTTGTAATTGGACCTCCAACCTTACTTGTATCCATCTCTACCTCCACGATCTTGCACTCGATCACATCTTTTTCTTTGTTAACTCCCACCATCTTCTCCCTTTATTGGATCAGCATGCAACTCGAGTGCTTGCTCCACTACGTCCTTCTTCTTCTTCTTCTTCCTCTTCTATTCACAGGCTTTCAATGAGCATAGAATTTGCTCTATTGTCATGTCCTTCAAGTCTTTGGTCTTAGTGAGCATCGTTGTACTTGCCAAATAACCTGTAAACTCATATTAACACTAATTAGTACAGAGGTAGACAAAGTCGATCCCAC
The DNA here is from genome assembly GCA_037428765.1 of Rubia yunnanensis. NCBI lineage: Eukaryota > Viridiplantae > Streptophyta > Magnoliopsida > Gentianales > Rubiaceae > Rubia > Rubia yunnanensis. The sequence goes on from CM075061.1 coordinate 131,430,000, forward strand.
GAGGAGAAAAAGCAATAACTTATAATTATTCTTCCTACTAATTTAGAAATATTTTTGGTGATACCACCACGCCTTAAATTAAGTGATTGTGCTAACACTAAAAATGCAAATGATGACTCTAAAAATGAGAAATAAATCTATGGATGAATGATATCGGTTAATAATAACCCATGCTAGTTAATATTGATCACATGCACAATAATGAATCAATCCTTAAAATTCTATCGGTTATAAGGATAACCCCCCCCCCCCCCCAATTCTTTCATACTTTATCGACAATTAATAAATTATAATCAATTAAATGGGTCACTTACCAAAATGCCCCCAGAAAGTATTTGCTAAACCAAAACACATTTTGATAGAATTAAGAAATAAAAGAACCCGATATAGCATTTGCCAAAGTATTTGGACTAATGATTTTATTATTGTGTTAAGTGTTGTATTGTTTTAAATTAGAATTTTGATTTGAATTCTCATTTATAGGAATTGTGCTGCAGCATATATGATCGAGTCTGTGTTCATGTAATTTTCATGTAGCTAATGGATATAATTGGACTCATCGAGAGTGACCTTACGACATCAATTAATTCGTTTAGTGGATTCTTTTATTGTGGTGGATTTTGAATATGCCGCCAAAAATGGGGCCGTGCGTGCATGGTGCCAATGCAAGGATTGCAAGAACAATGCTTATTTTGGGAGGAAGAATTTGCATTAGCATCTCATAATTCGAGATTTCCAAAGAAGTTGCACATGTTGGATATGGCACAGAGAGGTACCAACAAATATAGGTGGAGATGTTGGAATCAAGGAAGGGGTTGAATTAGATTGTGAAGATCGACTTGATGAGAAGGTGGAGGATGTTTCTAGAGAATTTAATGGCAAACCCAAGGTCCTAGAGTTTTTGCTTAATGAAAAGAATTGCCCATTGTACGTTAGGTCAAAACCTACAGTATTGAGCGTGACATTGAAAATCGTGAATTTGAAGGCCAAATTCTATTGGACTGAAAAAGGGATGACTGAAACTTTGGAATTGGTGTGGGAATTACTTCCCAAAGGAAATAAATTTCCTGAGAAATCTTATGCCACGAAAAGAATTCTATGTCATATTAGTCTAGAATAGGAAAAAAAATCCATGCATGTCCGAATGATTGCATGTTATTTAGGGGGAAGGAGGATGCATATCTTGAAACATGTAGGGTATACGGTGAATCTTGGTACAAGTTAAAGCATGGTGAAATTGGTGTGTGTGCGAAGGTGGGGATTGTTTCGAAAAAGAAGACACCCGCTAAGGTTTTATGGTATCTTCCTATAATTCCACAGTTGCAAAAAAAATTTGCTTCAAAAGAAGATGCAAATTTATTATGATGGCATGCAGAAAGAGATCATCCGGTGGATGATGTGATAAGGAATACGTCTAACGGTGAGAAATAGAAAAAGCTTGATGGTGTATACCTGGGGTTTGGATCGGATTCCCGACATTTGAGGTTAGGATTGTCTATCAATGGAATGAATCCATTTGGAAACATAAGCAGCACATACAGTTCTTGGCACGTGATGTTGGTGATTTACAATCTACCTTCGTGGTTGATAATGAAAAGAAAATACTTTCTGATATCCATGATGATTTCAGGCCCCAAGCAACCTGGCAATGACATTGACGTATATTTTTGCACCCCTGGTGGATGATTTGTTGATGTTGTTCAAACATGGAGTCCGTACCTACTATACTGTTGTAGATGACTTTTTCACGATGAAGGCCCTTTTGTTTTTCCCCATTAATGATTTTCCCGCTAATGGAAATTTGACTGGATATTCAGTGAAAGGCCACTATGTGTGCCCAATTTGTGAGAAAGAAACCTCATTTTGCCAACTTAAGAATGGTTCAAAAACTGTCTACCAGGGACATCGATGTTTTCTCCCCGAGGGTCATCCGTGGCATTGTTCCAAGAAGTGGTTCAATGGTAACATAGAGTTGCGAGGTGTGCCTGTACTATTAACTGGTGCTGAGGTATTTGAAAAGGTTCAAGGGTTGCCAAAAAATTTTGGTAAGGGGAAGTTGAAGTTTGTAGTTGAAGGTAGTTAGAAGAAATGCTCAATCTTCTTTCTACTCCCTTACTGTAAGGATTTGGATTTCAGACACTGTCTTGACATAATGCACATAGAGAAAAATGTGTGTGGCACTTTGATTGGAACACTTTTGAATACTCCTGGTAAAACAAAAGATGGATTTAAGTCTCGACTTAATTTGGTTGACATGGGTATTAGGGAAAATATTGGTCCCTTTACTGATGAAGATGCTTGTTACCTCCCTCCCGCCTGTTATTCGATGTCTCAGATAGATAAGAAATCATATTGTGAGATGCTAAGTGGTGTGAAAGTACCTGGAGCATATTCTTTCAATATTATTGCTTGTGTTTTGATGACAGAGTTGGAAGTTGGTTGGATTGAAATCACATGAGTGCCACTACTTGATGCAAGAATTGAATGCCATTGCGATTCGGATGTCGTTGCCGTCCCATGTACGATTGTGTATTACTAAGCTATGTTTGTTCTTCAAATCTATAATAGTCCATTTTATAACTCACTTGGTTTGGGTCTAAAGCTATGTGGTCTTGTATTTTTAAGATGGTACATGAAAGTTTTCAAGCATTTTGTGAAGAATAGGTGTAGGCCGGATGCAAGTAATGTGCAATGGTATTGTGCTGAGGAAGTAATTTAATCTTGTACTGATTATACTAATGAGATTGATTCCGTGGGGGGTCCCAATTCAAGGCAGGACGGGCGGTTAGATAGTGTAGGTGTTTAATAGGGTAAGCTACTAAGCCTATCCACTGAGGATTTGTGCACTGCACATTTGTATGTTCTTCAGAATCATGAGGATGTCATTCTATACATTGAGATTGACATGAATGAAATCTGAGAGTTGAATCCTGCTTTCAATGAAGCACGTGTTCTTCAGCAACACACTCAAACTTTTATTTCTTGGTTAAGATCTCACGTGGCATCTGGTTCGCATGGAGAAATAGTCAAATGGTTTTACCAGAGACTATTGGGTACAGTTATATCTTTCGGGGGTTATCACATTAATGGTTTTATGTTTTCTACAAAATCAATGGATGATAAAGGAGTCTCTCAGAATAGTGGAGTTTCACCATTTTCGAAGCATTGCATGTTCGTAGTTTGGCTGACAACAATCTAGTATATGCCAATACATGCTACTTTGGAACTTTTATTGAAATATGAGAGCTTGATTATGTTACAATGGGAGTGCCAATTTTTAAATGTGAATGGGTTGATTTTAAAAATGGATAAAAATGGAGGATTTGGGATTCACACTCGTGGACCGGAGTCGGTTTGGCCGGAGAGAAGATTCATTTATATTAGCTAACCAAGGTCATCAAGTTGTCTACATGAAAGATCCCATCGATCCCCTATGGGGGATTGTGGTTGAGGGAAAAAGGGCTTTCATAGAGAATTTCGAACAAGAGGATGTGATTGGTTTTGGAGCAAATAGTGTGCTTGGCTCAAATGAAGACGATTTTCTCCTCCAAGAGGATGATAACAGGTTGCATGAGTTTGTTGGTCGCATGGACCACAATGAAGTCATATGGGCCAACAAGCATGGAAAGATGACTAAGCGGCGAAAGGCAACCAAATGCAAGATGACAAAAAAGAATAAGAAGTCTAAGGTAAACCTTTAATCCTGTTTTTGAATTGAATTTGTAGTTAACCATTGTCAAAGAAAGGCTTCCGAGCTCGAAAGCTCATCTGGAATTTTGGTTTTTTCTATTTTTGGAAACATTTACCAATCAAGTATATGTTTTCCTACATTGCTTAAATGAATTATATCTCCCGGAATCACACGACATTAAAATGGCAAGCCGACTGAATATAAATAAAAATCCCAATATTATAATGTCAAAAGGATTATGAATCAAAACATAGGAGTTTACTTAAGTTTAAATTCTCAAATCATGGAACAAGAGGGATGAAATTTCATATTACAGAAAATGCGTTCTCTTCAGGGGGTGGTTTCTTGGATTCTTTTAGAGCTCTCTCGTTAGCTCTCAATTTCCGCCCCAGGGTCCAAACATGCTCTCTCAATTGGCACACTTCATCGCGAACCTATTTGTAGACGTTCTTCATAGCCTTCATGAATCCAGGGCCGAACTCATCTAAAAAAAAGTTATTTGTTAGGAATACATAACAAATAAAGGCATAGTTATTTATTTTAACAAACGTATATTGGAATTATATAACCTTCCTCAACTCTACGCCTCTTGCTTGGTTCCGCCGCTGGTGGTGTCTTATGATGCAACTTGTTGTTGATTAGTACCCACTTCTTTTTCATGAAGTACTATTTGTCGAAGTACTTGCACGATTTCTCCTCTCCACTTAATTCCAATCCCTCCATGGTCTTCAAAATTGACATAATCAAGTTCCCATACGGGAAAATATTGATTACCTTCTTTGACGTATCAATCGACATTATGTGTTTCAAAATAGCCTACCTTAGATTGATTCTATGGCCCTCCATTATGTAGTAGAAGATCATAAGTGTAGCATCAGTAGGTTCAGTTAAATGGCCGGACTTGGGAATTATTGACCTAGCTATAAAGTCCCACACAATATGATCATTCAGAACAAGGTGATCCAAAGGAAATAATTTGGGCCTACCAAGATCATGGGCATTTCAGAGAAAATACCGCACACTAAAATCCATGGGGTTCCAAGGATATTCATCGTCAAGAGGCCACTCTCCCCTATGGTAAACATCATCTAAAAGACCATTCTCTCTTTGTCGATACACATCCTCGGTGCCCTTATAGGGACAATCAATGATTTTATTCAAAATCCATGGGTTAAGCTCTATGTGAAAACCATTCACCTTCATCCAAAATGTACCCCTCCCTCAATCTCATGCAAATTACTATAAAATTGGTAATTTTCATCAAAATAAGAAGGCTCATTCATTGTTAATAGTTAAAGGACATGTTAGCCTTTTAATTTTTGCAATGGGTCGGCTGCCCCATGGTATGATAAAGATTCAAGCCCACGACATAACAATCCATCAACTTTCCACTCCTTCTTAACGCATTGTACCTAGTTTGCAATTCAAGAGAAAAAAACCTTCTCGTGTCATAGCTGGGGTTTGTGCCACGTCTGGCAACAGTCAATCATACAGATCTGGATCAGGCAAAATTGAAAGAGTCCAAAACTAAGGTTCCGATTCCGGAACCACTTTTGTGAATTTAAAAATAAATTGTGGACCAACAGCCAAACATACAAATCCAAATAAGATAAAAAGAAAGATTATGGAACTGAGGTTACGATTCTGGAACCACTTATGTGAATTAAAATATTAATTGATGACCAGCAGTAAATCATATAGATCCTGATCTAATAAAATGAAAGAATCTGGAACACCAGTTTTGATTCCGGAACTAATTTTGTTACCTAAAAAATAAAATAAACCAATAAGCTAAGCATCATAGATTGGGATCGCAAAATGGGTGAGAAAACGGAACGTGTATTACGAGTCTGGAACTAAGAATTTTTGAAAGTATATCTAACTGAAAGACAAGGTTCCAAATTCTGAACCGCGTCCATCTAAAACATTTTCAAAGGAAAGAGGTTGTTTTGGACTCAGAACAACTTCGAAAACTTTGGTAAAAATTGACTAATGCTTTTCTTTGTAATTGTGATCCACACATTCCCTGATCAAAATTACACAACTACTGATCCTCTAGGCCATGAAATAGTTTAGGATTAGTAGGATTTTTTAATAAATAGTCTAAACATGTACTAATCAAGATGAATATAACAATCAAAATATTCTGAAACCGGAAAATGAGATAATTATATGAAAACTTAGAATCTAGTAAAAATAAAGTCTAATATCATCAAATTAATCATCGCCATTGTCATTGTCGGAGTCCAACCCACCAAGCTCTTAACCGGATTGCTCATCAGTGTCGCCACGATCCTCCCCTGTCTCCTCTGCCTCCTCCTCCTAATCATCACTATCATCGCTAGAGTACTCAGGTTTGAAATTAAACATGGAGTCATCATCCCAGAGATTGATTTGGAAGCTGGTGGATTCAAAAAAATTGGTTTGATACACTTGTGCGGCCGCCACCTCATTGTTAGCCGAAGTAACATCTTCCTTGATGCATGCCAAGTATTTTTTGAAAGTTGCTATCCAACTCCTCTGCTCACCTATAATACAAACAAAAAGTATAAAAACTATGTAATGGGGTTAATGTGTACACAAATTTTATTCAAATGTTTTATAATGAATGTACTTACGTGACTTTAATCCTTCTGCCTTATCCAATGAATCTTCCCTTGCTCGCTTGGTGGCTTTTTCCTTTTTCCCTGGAATGTCCTTAACTCGCCATCTCTTGTCCTCAGCTAGAACCAAATGTCTATTATTAAACCATGACTTATCATAGAAGGCTAAAAGGGGTGGCTTGTTGACGAGGATTACTTTCCATTTCTTAATCATAGCGGTTATCAAACCGTCAAACGGGAGATTTTTCTTTTTCCCCACAGCTGTCTTAAGTATGTACATCAAAATGGTGTACCCTGGATTTAGTTTCAACCCCTCTATGATGTAGTAGAACAACATTAGGTTCCCTATGGTTGGCTCACACGAATGCTCGGCAGAGGGAAGTATATTCTGACAGATCCACTCAAACACTATCCTATGCTCAACACTTAACACCCCCGCATCATACTTGTCCGCTCGCCCTGGTACTACCTCGATACATCTAAATATTTCCAAGCCATGTCTAGTGGGCACATAGGGGTGATTTCACTAACAGTAGGCCAATTATTTTGGTGGAATATCTCAATCGGACCTTTACTTCCATCATCCGGGGTAAGTTTACTAGCGTTAGTATACTCGCAACCTAGGGCTTCTTTTATAATAAAGCCATTTACCATTGTGAGGTATCTATTATTCCTACTTTTGCCCAAATTAGCATAGAATTGCACCACCTTGTCATAATGCACTTGCTCATCTAGTTGCAATAACTTATCAAAACATGAGGTTTTTAAAAATTCAATCAAATAAGGCTCAATACCCAAAACATCAATAACCTGTGAATTGGAACATTTCCTTTTATGAAATTCAACGTACCTACTCTTAACATCCGTATTGAAGAACAACTCTGATACCCCTATTTCTGTATGAAGCTGATGACTCCTTGTTGCCTCATTGCTATATCCACCGCACGCACCTCGACCTCTAAACCTTGGCATAATTAATGGAGGAAATTGGAAGGTGAATTGATTTAGGTTTTTGAAGGAATTTGGAAGAAGAGAAGTTTTCAATTTGATACAAACTGAGTTTTGAGTCCGCAATTACACATGGAGCAGAACAAGTTCTAGATGAGAAACCTAGTTTCAAGTTTGGAACTTCTTATCAGCCACATCACATTAAAGGAAGTTCTCAAACAGACATTTAATACCCGTTTGATAAAACTGCAAATTCCCTCCATTTTCCCCGCCAAATCCCTCCTCTCATCTTCCAACTTTCCTTCCATCCACATTTCTTCACCCAATTTTCATCTATTGACATAACTACATCAAACCCTACTACATGTGTGATCTATACATCCAATGCCCAAGATTTTGTACAAAAGCATAGGTAATCCATGGGCTGGGGTTTTCATGGCTCAACATTGTTCTACATTAAATTGTTTGGATGACAAGGTACAAATTTCACCATCTACCCTTGTTCTACTATTAGAAATTTTTGTAGGGTTAGTATACATTGAAATATTCATGGTGTTAGTTTATTTCTTCAATGTTTATGTGAATTATAAAGTCTTTCTTCTTTGTTAAAAATTAAACCCCAGATTTTGTATATTAGTTTATGAAGTTTGATGAATGTTCGTAGGTAGTTTAATGTCTTGGAAGAGGACTCATGATGAACACGTTGATCCAATAGGAGGAAATTCAGAAAACCTAGGCATCGATGACAATGAGGGGGAGGGGTCGGAGGTGGGGGAAGTGGGGTGGGTTTGCTAGAACACATTGTAGAACATTGGAAAGGAGGATGGCTAGAAAGGAACTAACTTTATTGGTTTTCACCTAATTCAGAAATTGTGTATCGAAGGAATGAGCTAAATGGTCTAGTTGGGTAGGGAATGTCGGGTGAACAAGGGTAGACATCAAGTACAATAGTTGGCATGAGGTTCCTAAAGAATAAAAAGATGTCCTATGAATGGAGTGCAAAGTACCCAAATATATATTAGCGAAATTGAGTTTATTGAAAAACAAATGTTCCTAAATAATATCATACATGTGACTTTTAAATTAACTTTTATTTCTACCCACGTAGAGACTGTTTGAGTTTGATGCCCCAGATATGAATGATTTAAGGAAAAGGGCAATGGCCATGATGGCAAAGAGTTTGAGGGAGCACAAATATACCCTATCACAAGATTTTATATTTTCTAGTAAGAAGGGGGATTGTCCATTGTTGATTTATACACATATTCAACCCGAAAGTTGGGAGATCCACAAGAGGCAAGCCTTGGAGAATGATGAAAATGTGAGCCCAAATAAAACATGCTCGGTGTTTATTTCGTAACTATATATTTGATTTAATTAACATAAATACTACAAACTTTACAAATGTAGGGAGCAAGGAGTCAAAGAAGATGGTTTTCAAAGGAAAACAAAACCCCACATTGTAAGATTCATGGTGGATATGGATTGGTGGCCCTACAATTAATTAAGGAACAGTTTGAGAGGGATGTCCAAATAGAAATTAGCAAGGGAAAGACCGAGGAAAAGGCAAGAGCATCGGTAACACCTATGGATGATGAAGAGATTGACCGGTGCAATCTTTTCCTGATTAGCCATCAAAACCATAAAGGTGAATATGAGAATGAACTAGGGCGAGAAATAGCCAACCGAGTGGTAAGAACCTATATTGTTATTTCTATTGTTAAATTGAAATACAACATAATAAACTGAATTGGAGTATGTAACTTTCCTGTGTAGGCTAAATTAAAGCAAGCACAATTGGAAGAACGATTCATTGCCACGGGTAAGCACAACATCCACCGTGAGGCTACAGAAAACCCGATCACCTAGGGCATGCAAGAGGTGTTGGATCATTCCTATCACAAAGGGATGCTTTCGGAATTCTCCGGTCTCTCAACAAGGCTAAACCATTCTGGGTTCAAGTATTGCAAAAGGAAGCGCTAGCACGCGATAAAAATATTGAGCAACAAGATATGTTGATCTGCAAGTTAATCTCACACACCGGTCTCCTCATACGAGGATATTTAGCAAATTTAACACTTGGTTGGACTCCGCCTTCTAGAGGATCGCGCCACTCACAAGGAAATGTAGAGGTTAACCACAAACCTCTACAAAATCTGCAAGAAGATGAAGTTAATAATTTTTACCTCGCCATCATGTCCACCGAAAAAGATCAAAATTTAATATTTATAATCAAATTCAATTTGAATTACTTTAATTTGGTTCACTTAAATTTTTTGTGTTCCTTCGTAGACATCACATTTGTGTGAGTTGTACATTGATCATGCGGAGAATGGTTGGCTAATCCATGTTGCCGATGGTATTTTGCACGAGTCGATGCGACAACATCACTCCATTCCAATTTGAGATGGGATATGTAGAGTGTCATTGGAGAAGCCACTAGTCCTAAACTCTCTATTTCCAATTCCAAATGGCCAATTCAACCACGTGGGAACCACCGAAGGGCTTTTTATCATATGGCCTTGTCGCCTAATCTATGTGGACTACAAAGAATGGTCATTTGAAATCAAAGCCTAAAACGACCCCGACAATAGTTCATAAATCGCCGAAGAAGGCTAAGCCAACACTAACAAGGGCACAAGCTCTAAAGGAATCGCCGCACTTTGTGAGAGACTTGTATGATTTGATTGGCGGACACCAAGTCAAATCAACCTACACATTTTCGGGCAATAATGCCTATTTGGTCAAAAGAGAAACAATTTCATCATGGAGTGGCTTCGAAGACTTGTGGAGAAGTGACCAAGTTAATGAAACCATAATGTCCTTATACGTACTGTAAGTACTATAAACTTTCTTTAATTTGAATGAATAATTTATTAGCTTGAATATTTTTAGAATTAATGTTGTCTCATTTTATTTGAAAGGTACATGTATTATGTTTCTAATCAAAGAGAGAATGGATTGATAGCTTATTTGTGCCCGGTGATAACATAAGAAATTGGAATCAGGGTCAAAGAGCCGGCCAACTACATCCGCAAAAGTCTTGGACAAACAGATAAAAATATTTCCGTTTCCCCATACATTGAGAGGTAATGGTCAAATATCAAATCTACTTAAAACAACATTTTTTTGGATGATTTTTAATGTAGCACATTCTCTAAGGGATCATTAAAGATTATTATTTATTGTCTCGGACAAGAACCACGTTTATTGGATGGATCATGTACATTATCTACAATCCGGGTCATTTATTAAGATTTTGGACGCATCGGTCACTTTTCCCAAGGATTCTCCGTCCAAGGGTTTTAAAATATTCGAGATCAAGGTGAATTTTTTTTTCATGATCACAATTCCATTTTAGGCTATAATTCTAAACGATTGACATGATTATTTAATTCTTTTGTATTCAATAGTACAAGAAAAAAAAGCAAAGAATAGGGAGAGCGGGTATTATGTAATGCTATATACGGCGGAGTGTCTTCAACAAATCTGTATGGATTTTCTTGAAATCAACAACGTAAGATTTGAATTTGGTCTATAGGTTTATTGCACATATTAATAACATTCCCAAGTTTACAGATTTTTAAAGAGGATGAGAAGCCATGTTTACAAACTGATATAAACATGGCACGAAATTGTTTGGCAAGGTATATTGTCAACGCCCGTTCCCATTCCATTGGAAATCCCAACGTAGCGGTTGTATAGGTAGGTATTATATATGACGTCATTGCCATTAGAATAGATTTTTGTAGATTTTATATTCCTATTTATAGATTGTTGCTGCCCTAGCTTAGTCTATAGATTTTTTATGGATAATGTGGAAATGACAAGTAATTTTGTTGTATATTGACATTGTATTTGAGGCTTTCTTATAGCCGGATTATACTGAATATGTACCATTTTGACCATACTGTTCGAATAGGGTTCCAAATTCAGAAGACGAATCAGAACACAAATACCATTTTGACCATAATGTCTGATGGTCAAGGAATCACGTTACGAGCTCGAAACATCCGATCCAACAATAATTTTGAGTGTGGAAATTAAAAAGAGTATTAAATAGGCAAAACAAAAATGACTACAGATTGGGAACAAAAAACACATCAGAGCTCGAAAATCACAAGAGTTCCGAGTTTGTAAATTTATGTAGATCAGATCACAATCCATACATTTCGAGTCACGAACCAGTTGATATATCTGAGGGTTTAAATTGCATTTTGAGTCTGTGACAACATCAATGATCCGACAGTGTGCCTTAAGTTACGAGTTTGTAATCGGCACCCTGGTCTGACGGCCTCAAGGTTGTTTCAAGCTCAGAAATGATAGGAGGTGGTTCCACTATGTAGTTAGAAGGAGGTTTTGAACCACCTTCCATTGATGCTTTAGAAGGTGGTTCCTAGAACCGCCTTCTATCATCATTATATGAAGTCATGCCTATGGAAGTCACCCCAAAAGTGACTTCCATTTTCCAAAGGAACTGGCTTTAATAGAGGTGCCTCCACTAGTGATAACAGTACTCTAAAATCATTCTAGTTGATCAGACTTAAACATTAGAAATAAAATCAACCAAGAACAATCAAGAATATTAAAGAATAAATTATAAATGCAAAGTTAGGTTGTTTTCATTAATTAATTAATTGGAAATTTGTGAACTGATTTGGAAAAGAAAAACTTTCCATGTTGGAACATACATACAGCTGCAACCTAAAAGGTTTTGACGGAAGAACAGAATATTGTGATTGTGTTGATTTATGGAGTTTCTTGCCATTGTGGAGAAAAAACAACAAAAGTGTTGATTTATGGAAGGTTGAATATTTTGAAATATGCTAGGTGGTGTTAGAAGCATAATGGGTTTATGGAAAATCCCTACAAATATGGAATTGAATTTATGGAATAGTATGGGATATTTGAGATAAGGAAAATCCATTTATTTATGGGATTTAGATATGCTTCAGAAGCAGATAAGGAATAGGAATATTATGGAGATAATCATGAAGAGTTATGATATGCTCATGAACTATAAAAAGAGGACATAACGGCTACATTAAACTCACGAACTTAAATTTGAAAATCTGCACACAAATTTTCTATCTTTCCAAGAGAACTGTGAGAGCCAGCATATATATGTTCCAAAAAATGTAACCTGTTGTTCAAAGTTTATAATTGTATACCTTAATTTCTCAGGAGGAGAAGATCAAGCATCGTTGAGTTTTGAGGTCAGAGGGAGTCTGATCAAGGCGGATCAGAAGCAAGGGGAGCTTGCAGAATCCACACATTGTAATTAGATAGATAAGTATATTTGTATGATGTACTTTGTACTTTATCTTTCTGATTAGTGGATTCATTTTGAACTAGACCAGGCCCCGCAGATGTAGGTGGATTTCACCGAACTGCGTAACCAAGTCTCGTGTCTCTAAGTTTCTACTTGGTTCAATAGGAAAGTTACAACAATACAAGAAGCAAGAAACATAGCCACTATGACCTTGGACGAACTAATGAGATCTTTACAGAGTTATGAGATTACAGTACAACAGCCAACAAAGAAAGTCCAAATAGAGTTGACATTCAAAGCCTCATCTTCAATGGTCATCCCTGAATCTGATAGTGATGATGGAATTGAAGAACTAGCTCTTATCACCAAGAATTTCTCAAGAATTCTGAAGAAGGTGGTCAGTAAGAAATCACAGGAAATGTCTGATGGTAATAGATCTCGGCCTCAAAATGTTAGCAATCGTGGAACTCGGATTGAACAAGGAAATCAGCAGTTCTCCCGAAATCAAAGTGGTGAAGCAAAGCAGCCTGGGATAATTCAATGTCGAGAATGTGAAGGATATGGTCACATCCAGGCAGAATGTTCGAATGCTCTAAAGAAGCAAGGAAAATGAAATTCCACCTCATGGAGTGAAGACAAAGAAGATGAGAAAGACAAAGAGGAGCTTACAAGCAATTATGTGGCATTTGGAGCACAAATTCTCAATGGATCAGAAGATGATGTATTTTCCACTTGTCAGAGAAGAGTGATGCTATATGTTCCAACATAGGTACTGATGTCTCTTCCAATGATGATGAAGGAAAAGTCGTGAGTGATAAGATGATATACACATCATACAAAAACAATGTATGGCATGTGGCTTAAAGTTATTGGTGCGAACAAAGTGTTGAGAAGAAAAAAGTTAACTTGCCACACCGGAAAAGGTTTTATTGAATTTAATAGTTGAACTTAGAGGAGAAATTAAAGAACTAGATTCAAGTCTAGTCTCAACAACTAAGAGAGCTGAGATAGCCGAATCAGCTATTAATCAGTTAAACACTGGAAAGGAGAAACTGGATGGCATTCTGACCATGGGAAAAAATGTTGGAGATAGATAAGGAATCGGGTATGAAAAACCATCAGGAAGCACCGTCACACTCAAGTTGAAGATTCGAGAGATAAACAGAAAGATAAAGTCTCACCAGAAGAAATCCTTCATCAGCAGCTACTGCAAGTATCAAGGTCATATAGAGGAACAATGACAAAGACTACTCATGGATATCATGACTGGACAACAATTATTGGCATGTTCTAACATAGATGATGTCCATCGATCAAGGATAGTTAGAAAGGTATGGGTTATTAAACGCACTAGTACTTGCCTTGTTGTTCATACGTCTCTTATAGCACATTCTAGATACTCGTGGTACTTTAATAGTGGATGTTCTCAACACATGACTGGAAATTAGGAATTTTTTACAAACATCAAACCATATTATGGTGGTTTTGTAACTTTTGGCGATGGAAAGAATAGTCGGGTTGTTGGAAAGAGTGAACTGCATATTGAAGGATTCCTAGTATTCACTAGTGTTTTGTTTGTTGAAGACCTAAAGGAAAATCTGTTGAACATTAGTCAATTGTGTGATGGCAATATAACAGTAGAGTTTCAGAAAGACAAATGCATAATGAAACATGGCAAAGATAAAGTCCTTTCATGCATTCGATCATCAGACAACTGTTATTTGCTGGAACAGGAGGTGAATTGTTTGAGCTCTAAACTGGATAAAGGAATCTTGTTGCACAGAAAGCTCGGGCACATTAACTACAAAACCTTGGTGAAAATTGCTAATGTTAAGGTTGTGCGAGGTATGCCTACACTTACAAGAAAAAAAGGAATTGTTTACGGACCATGTCAACAAGGTAAACAAATTCAATCTCCCAACTCTTCAGTTCAGTATATAACTACCTCAAGAAATCTGGAACTATTGCATATGGATATAATGGGTCCAGCCAATACATCTAGTGTGAGTGATAAGAAGTATATCTTTGTATGTGTTGATGATTTCTATAGACACACTTGGGTATCCTTTCTAAAAGAAAAATCTAATACTGTGGACGTGTTTAGAAGTTTGGTGATGAAACTGCAGACAGGGAAGGGAAATAAAAAATTCTTGATTCAGTGATTTTTGTGATAAACTTAGCATTCAACGTGAATTCTCTGCTCCAATCACTCCCCAGCAGAATGACATTGTGGAAAGAAAGAACAGGACTCTTCAGGAGATGGCTTGAGTCATACTAGCCGAGAAAGGAATCCACAAAAAGTGGTGGGAAAATCCATTAATACAACTTGTTATACGATCATTTGTGTGTATTTTTTTCCATTCACAAGAAAAACTTCATACGGGATTTGAAAGGGAAGGAAGCCAAATGTTTCATATTTTCATGTGTTTGGAAGCAAGTGCTACATTCTCCGAGATAGAGAACAATTGGAGAATTTGACAATCGTAGTGATGTTAGGATCTTTCTTGGTTATTTTGTAAACAACTGGGCTAATCATGTCTATAATCTTTGGACAAATGCTCTCATGGAATCCATAAATGTCATTATGGATGATTCTGACAATCGCTAAGTATCAATTGATAAAGAAGATGAACCAGATCAAGACCATGTTCCAATACAGAGTAGTCCATCTGATGAACAGGACCATGTTGGAACATCGGAACAGACTGACAATCTGATGAACCTAAAGAAATTGAGCATGTTCGAACATCGTTCCCCACTGCACCATCTCATTTTCCAGAACAGGTGCAACAAGACCCAAGCATTAGGAGAACTCGATCAATCCCTCGAATAAACTACAGAAAACTAGCAGGATTACAATGTTTCATCTCTCTTATTGAACCCAAGAACTACAAGGAAGTGTTACTTGATGAATATTGGATTGTGTAAATTCAAGAAGAACTTGTTCAGTTTGCAAGCGATGTATGGTATCTCACTCCTTGCCCTAAAGGTTTAAACGTTATAGGCACTAAGTGTATTTTCAAAAAAAAATATGATGCTGATGGTCAAATCACTCAAAATAAAATGGGAGGCCATCGCTGTGCCTTTAAAAGTTAATATTTATAAGCCCTAAATCCTTACTATCTAGAACTAAGTAGATAGAGGCAAGTCAGGGTCGTCCACGAAGAAGGGGTATTTTCTCAAGCATTTAAGCACAAAAGGTTGCTATTAGGCTAGGAGTATATATATATATACATATAAAAGCATGTAAATGGAGGGGGGGGGGTTTGGTTGTTTGGTGGTCCTAAGTTATCAAAGTTAAAAGACAAGACAACTAGAAAAGTCAAGCGACTGTGCTAAATCATCAAACAAAACTTAGAAAAAGGGTTTTAAAACTACAAAAGATAAAGCCTTGGGGGAAATCGATATCCACTTCCAAATATAATGTAGAGCATTGAACCATTCACTCATCCTATCACAATTATTATCTATGGGGAATGCCAATAGAAGATCAACATCCATTCCTTCTTCAGAGTTATTTGCAAAGACAAACAACAACCATTTGCAAAACTCATTGATGATCACCCTAGATAAACAACGACCATAGGGATATTTCATCAATGGCATTATACACGAAAGACCATAGATTTGACAATGACAAGCCTTCTACCAAAGATATAGTCGTTTAACCAAACATAGAATTCATTAGGATAAACCTAGAACAAACCACATTCAAGGTTCAACCTTTCATTGGATTTATAGGATAAATATGAGAACAATCCACATTAACATACTTATCTAGCCAGAATCGCAACACATTATGCACAAGAAGTTCTAAGTTCAAGTTCCTAGATTTTCATGCAAAGGAGCTAAGGAATTCGTCACTTTCCTAACACCCTAACACTTCAATCATAAAAACACTTCATATTCTCAAACAACACATGGCATAAATGAAGTGAAACATAGCATTAAGAACACATGAATGCTAAATAACAAAGGCTTCAAGATCGAATGACAAAATCTATTCACTACTTCCACTAATCATACATTTACACAATACTAGCCAAGAACAATCGACATTCATTGACTTCTCTCATTTTCCACCTAAAACAAACATGACAACGAATTCAAAATCATCACATTCATCTAGAAATAATCAACACATCAACATCATTAAGAAATGGAAGCTTCAATCCATTGCTCCCAAGATAAAACTAAGCTAGATAATTAAAAGGCATGATTAACCTACAAAAACTAAGAAAAGAAAGAAAGAAAAACTAGGGTTTGAACCCCAAAAAAAGCAGAAAGAAGAAGGTGTCAAAAGCTGTTTAAAGAGGAGAGGATAAGGTGGGTATTTATAGCACAAAAAGCAAGAGGAATTTCTGGCCTTTCGTCCATTGCGAGTCGCGACGGATTCATTTCCAGCAGCTTGATGTCTTTCCTATTTTTGTTTCATATCCTCCTCTTCTCTTCACTTGTTTTATTCTTCAAATCTTCAAAATCTCAAATACAAGTCTTCAAATCTTCAAAGGTATTCTTCAAAGTCTTCAAACAAATTACCTTGTCACACAAAATTCTCAAGAAAAGTAATAAAAGCGTAAAAGTCGCTTTTAACCCTCCTTAGAGAACTTCAAGGAAAAATGTCACATTTAGAGCACAAAAGTGTACAAAAGTGAATCCTAAAAGTCCTAATATAACTATATAAAATGGGCACATCATAAAGCAAGAATGGCTGCTCAATGATATACTCAGGTTGAAGGAGTTTATTTTGATGAAACTTTCGCACCAGTTGCTAGGTTAGAGTTGATTCAAATTTTAATTGCTATCGTCTGCATTATGAATTTTACACTATATCAGATGGATGTCAAAAGTGCTTTTTTGAATGGTGTGGTTAATGAGGAAGTATATGTTGAACAACCCAAAGGATTTGAGGATCCTCACTACCCTCATCATGTGTATCACCTCAAAAAGGCATTGTAAGGTTTGAAACAGGCACTTAGGGCATGGTATAAACAACTTACAGACTTTCTAATTTAGAAAGGTTATCGTCGAGGGGGAGTAGATTGCACTTTATTTGTGCTTAAAAATCATAAAAATTCGGATTTCTCAAATCTATGTTGATGATATCGTGTTTGGGTGTACTTCACTATCTATGGTACATGATTTCGTAACTTTGATGTAGGTTGAGTGTGAGATGAGCATGGTTGGAGAGATCACATACTTTCTTGGACTTCAAGTAAAGCAAGAAAAGAATGGCCTATTCATAAATCAGAGTAAGTATGCTCTGAACTTAGTGAAGAGCTTTGGACTTAGCAATTCTCGAGCAGTACGAACACCTACAGGGGTTTTTGATAAAATGGTGAAAATGAGAAAGGAGTCGGAGTTGATCAGAAATTGTACAATGGCATGATTGGGAGTCTATTATATTTGACAGCTAGTAGACCAGATATATGTTTCAGCGTAGGAATATGTGCAAGATTTCCGGTTGATCCGAAGGAAACTCATTTGACTACAGTCAAAAGAATTATTCGATATGTGAATGGGACTTCAGAGCATGGTGTCTAGTATTCTAAGAATCAAGACTTTGATATGATTGGGTACATTGATTATGATTGGGATGGTAATGAAGATGATCATAAAAGCACTACAGGTGGTTGTTTCTTTATTGGAACAAATCTAGTTTCTTGGTACAATAAGAAACAAAATCCGATCTCATTGTCAACTGCTGAAGTTGAATATCTTGCTGATGGAAGTTGTTGTGCACAACTATTGTGGATGAAGAAAATGTTGAAAGATGTGGAATTCATCAAGGCTCTTTGATGATCTTATGTGACAACACAAGTGCTACTGATATTTCTAAAACTTTAGCCTAGCACTCTCGAACAAAGCACATTGATATAATACATCATTTTATTCGAGATCTGGTTAAATGGAAGGAAGTGGTGGTTGCCTATGTTCCAACATCTAAGCAATTTGCGGATATTTTCACAAAGCCGTTGAATACTGCCACGTTTGAGCTCCTCAGACAACACTTAGGTGTTTGTCAGATTTGAGTTATTTCTTTAAATGCTTTTATTTAACTATAGTTTTTTGGGTTTTTGTTTTGTGTACAAAAAATTAGAAAAACACAAAAAAATAGAAAGAACAAAAAAAGAAGTAATGGTGGTATGTTGGAAGTTCAAAGAATTGTACAAGAGTTGACAAGTGGGAAAAAAAGGCAATGATGGTTATTCTTGGAAAAGGAAAAAGGAGGCACGGTTAATGAGGTAACTAAGGGAGAAATTACTCTTGATTCAAACCTTTCCATCTCTCCACCTTCCTTCTATTTTCGGCTATGATACTCCTCTTCTTGTCGCTATCTTCATTTTTTAGCCGATATACTTGGGATTTTCTTACGAAAAAGAGATAATCTTCCCTATAGGGTTCCATAATTGAAACACTAAATCTCCAGCTCTAAATATCCTCCTGCCAAGAAAACTTCTTGCCGCAAAACCTCCAAGGCCAAAAACAACAACCAAGGCAATGCTCAACTCCCCAAGAACACTAATGGTGGCAATGAACATAAAGATGAAACTTTGGCCAAGGGTGAATCTCCCTACCAAAAGGTTACCGGTCCGGATCCTCCACCCCTTAACTTGCATGGCATGTAATTTAATTTTTCGGATGAGTTCTTTGAATGGGTTTAAGAAAATATAATTTCTATAGACTTTTCTAAGTTTAAAATTTTGAAAGGGGAAGCACTTGAAGTGGATGTCAAGGAGATATTTACTGGGGATATAGGAGATCTTGATGATGTGGAAGATCATAATCCTAGATTGTTGAGAGGTGCGTATGGCGTATACAATGGTAAAGATAGGTTCTGTGTCTACTCGTAGGCTCCTAGCCCTAGTAGTGTTAGGATTGAGGAGATTGATGATGATGAGGCTTAGGGATTTTAGGTGGTTAAATCCACTGATCGGATGCCATTAGTGGTGTATGATGATGATGTTTCCCAGAGGATTGAAGAGCTTGGAAGGCCTCTAATTATGGTGCTGACAGACAGTGAAGGAGAAAAGAGTGTTTGGAATGTTCCAACACATAGAGCAGAGTCAGAGACTGTTGAAGACATGGAAGTTGATGAACCAATTCTGGGGTTCTCGGATGCTGATATGGGTGGCCAAGATCAAGCTTTTGATGATTGTACAAGGAGTGCTTATGATGACTTAGAGTATATAAAAGGTGGAAAGACAGGGGGGTTGGTCTGATGCATGAGGTGTTAGGGCATGTTGGAACACGGAGTGGAGCTGCGGTAGATTTTGAGCAAGGTGGTGAAGAAGTTGATCAGACTGAGCATGTTCCAACACTGGAACCAAATCTGACTTACTCCAGTGATGAGGTTTTGAATGAGTTCATCCAGACCAGAAGGGCTAAGAGAAATATGTCTGCAACTAAGACATCTCCACCAGCTAAGAAGTCTAAAAAGAAGTTCAGGCTACATCAAAGAAGAAATCTTTACTGCCGCCTCCTCCTGTAAATGATCCAATTTATGAATTTTATTATGATGATGACTATGAAGAGATGGGGAAAGTATTTGCTGAGAGAAAAATAATTTTTGAGAAGGTGGTAGATCTTGAGGCATATAGAACGAGTGGATTTACTGGTTTTCTGGAGTTTCTTGAGTACAAAAAGTAGTTAGTCTCTGAGGTCTACTCAAACATGATGGCTGGGTGTGATAGAGCACATGTGAGGGAAAAGATAATTAAGTTTTGGGCTGCTAAAATAAACAAGCTGATAGGGCTGAAGACTCCAGGATTTGAAGGGGTATTTTATGATGATTTTGATATAACAGATGAGAAGATCCAAGAGGTGATCTCTGGTGGATATAAGACTAAGGGGCCAAAAACTGGATATTCCCAAGTTTCTTGTTTGTCATCCATATTTGTTTGTCTTTACTAGGTAGTAGTCAATTGTTGGATACCTTCTTCCAACACAACAACCCTGACAAGAGAAATGGAAAAACTTTTGTACTGTGTGGAAACACAGAAACCAGTTAATCGAGAGTTTCTCATACAACAGAGCATTGTGAGATAGGCTATTGCTCCCAAAGCCATTCATGCATTGGTATATCCTTGTATAATATCTGAGTTAGTTAGGAGTGAAAGGGTGAAGGCCAAGGCCATTGATGTGATTAGGGAACAAGGGTTTCTTCGGCCCAACTAAAACACATTTGGTATGAGGCAGGTCCATGATTGTGTTGATTTATGAAAGGTTGAATATTCTGCAATATGTTAGGCAGTGTTAGAAGTATAATGGGTTTGTGGAAAATCCCTACAAAATATGGAATTTAATTTATGGAATATTATAGGATATTTGAGATAAGGAAATTCCCTTTATATATGTGATTTGGATATGCTTCAGAAGCAGATAAGGAATATGAATATTATTGATATAATAATGGAGAGTTCCGATTTTCTCATAGACTATATAAAGAGGACATCACAGAGGCATTAAACTCACAAACTTAATTGCGAAAACCTGCACACAGATAATTCTATCTTTCTGAGAGTTCTGCTGCAAGAGCCACTATATATATGTTCCAACATATGTACCTTGTTGTTCAAAGTTCATAATCGTATACCTTAGTTCCTCGGGAGGAAGAGATCAATCGTCACTGAGTTTCGAGGTTAGAGGTAGTCTAATCAAGGTGGATCAATAGCAAGGAGAGCTTACAAAATCCACACATCGTAATTAGATAGATAAGTATATTTGTATGGTGTACTTAGCATTGTATCTTTCTGATTAGTGGATTCATTTTGAACTGGGCCAAACCCCACAGATGTAGATGGATTTCAACAAGTTGCGTAACCACGTCTCGTGTCTCTAAGTTTTTACTTTACTGCACACTTGGTTCTCTAAGTTTTTACTTTACTGCATACTTGTTTAAACAAGTTATGTTGGAACACATGAGTAATAATTTAGATAATTCGATAAAACTAAATTTAAATAAAGCAATTAGGCCTTGCGATTTATAAAGTAATATTTGTCATTCTCTGTGAATATATGAATTAGCCACTCATACTAATTAAACTAAACAAACTAATAACATAATAATTAAACATAATTTACCAAATTAAATAAATAATAAACAAAGCAATTATGCAACCGTGCGGTACCAATAGAATGAAACAATGACCAATTTTTATGCAACCCATTTTTTTATGCAATTATGCAACCCATTTTTATGCAAGCTTCTAAATCTAACTTAATTAAGATAAAGGCCTTTCTTGAAGTCTTTGAACACTGCTCAGGTCAAAAGTTCAATTTTGAGAAATCAGACTTTTATTTAAGTAAAAGGGCTACTGCTGCTAGAAAGGCTCAGGTTAAAGCAATTTTAAAAATGAAAAAAGGGTCTTTTCCATTCAAATACTTAGGTTGCCCTATTTTTAAAGGAAGAACTCTGAACAGATATTTTTTCCCACTGCTGGCCAATGTTGATGCTAAGTTACAAAATTGGAAAAACTGCTGGTTAAGCTCAGGTGGGAAAATGATCCTCATCAAATCAGTTTTGTATTCTATTCCTCAGCACACTTGGATGGTCTCAAATCCCCCAAAAGCTGTAATTAAATCTTTTGAAAAAAAACTGGCTCAATTTTTCTGGGGTAAGACTGAAGGTAAACAAAATAAGATTTGGAGGAAATGGGCTAACATTGCCATACCCACTAATAGAGATGGTTTGGGCTTTAGATCAGTTCAAGCTATTATTGATTCTTGTTCTACCAAACTATGGTGGAAGAGCCAATTGGGAACTTCATTGTGGTCTAAACTTCTTTGGTCTCTACCACCATCTTACAGGAAATCTGTTACTTGGAGGAGAATTTGTCACATTAATGAATTTGCTGTTAACAATTCCTCAATTATTCATGGGAATGGGAGATGTAATTTTCTTAATGCTAAATGGTGTCCGCATGGACCTCTCCTTTCTAAAATCCCTGAGTACATTACCTCTACAATGGAGGACATATCTGTGGCTGATTTCATTAGCAACAGAAATGTAATTCTGAACCAAATTGCATCTTTTCTTGAACATGACACTGTGCTTTTTCTTCAGGAGGCTGCTCTCACTGAGGATAGGGAGGATAGAATCATCTGGGAGCCAGAAACATCGGGTAAATTTACATTTAAGTCGGCATATAGAGCTCTAGTTCTACCAACAGGTACCTCTCCGGTCTCTAAGTTCTTATGGAATCCACTGGTACTAAAAAAGATTTCAATCTTTATCTGGAAACTCCTACATGCTTTTCTGCCCTTTGATGATGTTCTTATTACATGTGGTTACAGCCTAGCTTCAAAGTGCCCGGCTTGTTGTCATTCTGATTCTATCCAACATTACTTTATCTCATGTCCCTTGGCACACTCAGTTTGGTTGAAGCTGACTCATGCACTACCTTTTAACCTTAATACATCACATTCCATTCCTCAAAGATTCTATCTGTTTTGGGATTGTCAAGATTTAACTAAGTTTTACCAAATATATTGCATGTTTCTCCCATCTGTGATATGCTGGGGTCTATGGAAAGCTAGAAACAACTATCTATATGACCACAAGCCTCTATCCATGAATGCTATCTGTACTGAGGTGGAGAATTTGATTAAATTGACAGTTAGTGGTTGTCCTCCAACAATGTTATCTAAAATCTCAGTACCACATTATTTTCACCATCTCACTCCACTGCTAAGGCCTCCCCCTAAGCCAAATTTAAGGATTATTTGCTGGGAAAGACCTAAACATGGGTCTATAAAAATAAATGTAGATGCAGCCTGGTGCTCTAACAAAGCCACTGTAGGTCTTATAGCTAGGAATTGTCTAGGCTTACCGGTTGGAATTAGTTCGGCAGAAATAACATCCTCATCCCCACTACATGCCGAAATTGAAGCAATATTATTTGCTTCTGAATTCTGTCACCATCTGAACGGTTACATAATGGTGGAATCAGATTGTAAGTTTGCAGTGGATATGATTCTGAATCCATATGAGGCACAATGGTAACTTTTTGATAAGGTGTACAAAGTGAAATCTTTGCTTGGTAGTGTTCAACTGATTCACACTTTTAGGGAGTGCAACACGGTAGCTCATGCCATAGCTAAACATCACTTTGATTTGAACCAAGGGCTGGATATGACTAATGTTACACCTCGAATTCAAGGGCTTATAGATATGGATAGAGCCTGTTTTCCTCATATTCGAGTTGCTAAAACTCCTAGGTTATAGAATGTGATGCTGCTGAATGCCTTCTTGTCTTGTCTTTGCAGAACATGAGAACTCTACACTACTATGAGGAGGAGAATGCACAAGCTCATATTGCTGATACTTGTCTTAACCTGGATGCTCCCTTGCTGTTTTTCTGCTGCTGGAGTTGCTATGGAAGCTGCAACGGATTTTTGCACACATCATGAAGTGGGAATCCTTCCCATATAGGCTCAACTACAAAGCTACAAAGCTCAGCATACATGAGAAGATTTTATCTTGCGATTGAAGTTGCCTGGCCATCACAGAGGATTAACACGAGGGGTAGAGATCCTCTTGTTTTGGATCGCAACTTCAACACCTATCCTTTCACTTAGGATAGTTATATTTCACTATATTAGCAAACACTGTTAGGTCTTTTGGAAACAACCATGTTGTTTCACATCCCAACTCTAATTGTATATTCGATCATTTGAAATCAAGGCTTGGGGTACCTATAATAAAATAACCCTCACCCTCGGGTGTTCTCATTTAAAAAAAAAAAAAAAACAATGACCATATTTTTTATTAATCCCAAGAATGAATTTGAGTGCGAAACCCAAGTACTCCTTCTAGCCCAGACCAATCTGCACACTTACTATTTGACAATGATCAAACTTTGACTACATATTTGAATAGATATATAAACAATAATATTATCGTATGTGACATTGTTGGATTCGTCATAGTAAGTAGTTTCTAAATATCTAATTTTTAATTATCGTTATTATACGTAGTTAAACATTTTGATGGTCAAACATGTATCTTGAAGGCCTTGAAAAACATTCTGTGAAGTTTCGTTTGGGACGGAGGGAGAAACTAATATCTGATGTTTGTAATGTCTCCGTTAGAAGTAATAATAAACAAAAGGAAGAAAGGGCAAAAGAAAAACTAAGTCTTCTCCTGACTCTCGTTTGAAAATAATGGCTTTGTTTAGCAGGCCTATGCTTAGAAGCAAAATTGGTTTTTTTTGAAGTAGGGGGAGACCAGCTTCTGCTTTTCCCAAAAAATAGTTTCTGCATTCAAAATAAGTTTTTTTTTCACTCTACCAAACACTAAAAAGTGTTTTGCTTAAAAGCACAGTAGCTTAAGAGCTCTGCCATACAGAGCCAATGACAAGTGAAAAACAAGTCTCCCAGTCTAAGTCTCCGAATTTAACTAAAACAAGAATACTGTCTCCAAAGTTTTCTCCCGCTGGATCTCAAGTCTGAATATATTCCACATGCCATTTATAACTAAATAAGGGATAAGATCTAATCAAATCTCCAAATTTATCTCATGCATATCTGAATAAATCTCATCAACCAGGTCCAAAATCCCATTAGAAATCAAGGCATCAAACTCTAATTGCATAACATGTTTCCAATTGGGGTTCTTTTTTGCTTGGAGAAAATTTTTTGGTTCACAGTCAGAGAAGTCACATGAAATAGGATGTTTGGTAGCAGTACGGGCATTTAGCTTAAGGGAACGAGTGGAACCACGAATAACCATACCATGCACCGAGGTATCGGATGGACGAAAGTAAGAGGGCGCCTGAGGATATGGAGTGGCAGACGATGAGACCAGTGGTGGGGATGGTGGATCCACCGGAGGAGTTAGAGACGTGAGGCCAGAATGAGACGAGGAGTTAGAGATGAAAGTAATAGGTTCTGCCGGTGATGGACTGGCAGAGGCTACTAGTTAGGTCGCCTCTTAAAGTGGCAAGAAGGAAATCTCAAAGTTTTGTGAATCCGGGTGATTGGACTAAGAGTGATGCTCAGGAAAAGGAAAGAAATATTCGTTAAACATAACATGTCGAGCAATATAAGTTTTGAAGGAAGGGACATGACAGCATAGATACCCTTTATGCTTTGCACTTTTCCCAAGAAAAATGCATGCCACTGAGCGGAATTCCAATTTGCTGCTATTGTAAGGGAGAAGGTATGGAAAACACAGACAACCAAAAGATTTTAAAAAGTTGTAATCAGGATGACGATTATATAAGCATGCATACGGGGATTTATGAGCAAGAACAGGGGTTATGGTTCTATTGTTCAAGTAGATGGCAGTGTGAAAAACATATTCCCATAAGGTAATAGGGAGATTAGAGTGGGCTAAAAGAGATAAACCTTTTTCGACGATGATTCAATTTCAACGTTCAACTGCGCCATTTTGCTCTGGAGTGTGCGGATAGGAAACCCGATGTAGTATGCCATTGGTTTCAAGGAAGAATGAAACATTACAAAATTTACCCCTGAATCATATAGGAAAGTTTTCATTTTAGTGGAAAACTGAGTTTCAACAATCGTTTTTAAGGTTTGAAAAGCATATAGAACCTGAGATTTAGTGGCAAGAAAGTTTATCCACACAAATTTTGTGCAATCATAAAAAAGGAACACAAAATATCGGCTACCATTTAAAGAAGGAACAGAGGAAGGGCCCCAAACGTCTGAATAGATAAGATCAAATGGTTTTTCCGAAATAACATGACAAGAGGGAAGATGATGTCTATGACTCCGGCCTAACTGACATGCACTACACAGAGGCAATGACTTATTTTCAAAAATAGGTAAATCAAAAGTAGCCAATTGACAATGTAATATTGACTCATAAGGGTGTGCAAAATGGTGATGCCAACAGGAAATGGAAGCTCGTTCACCAATAAAGATACGTGGACCAAGTGCACGATCTGGAAGCTAGTACAAACCATTTTCAACGATGCCCTTCAGATATGTCCGAAGTGTTGATGTGTGTTATATTGTGTTCATATTTTGTGGGATTATTATGATTTTATTGAGATATAATTTGCACTTTAAGGTATTTTTGGTGCAGGAATTCATTGATTGCGAAGAATTGAGAGGGAGCTATACATTGTACTCTTTTTCCCTTAACCATCAGTTTTTTCCCACTGGATTTTCCAGGTTAAGGTTTTTAATGAGGCGATGTGCTCCAATGGAAAATGTTCTTATTTTATAAGACATTTTTCCAGGGATGAAGGAAGAGAGTCAAAAGCATAATTGCTGAAGTTATGGGGTGAAAAGTGAATTATCGAAGAGATTTGGATTTGAAGAATTAAAGATATTCACTTTCCATATTGATAAGGATTGTATTATCTCCTTCCATTTGAAATTCCTTAATTTTAGGAATTAGTTAATTAGATTTAGAATAGATATTATATTATTTCCTTTTTCTTTCGAAGGAAATGTCCGATTTAGCTTTGGATACATGTTGATGTATTTTTGCAGCCGCACGCATGTATAAATACATGCCAATGCTTTGTGGAAGACATTACACATACAAATACGGAGACTAAAGGTTCAATTTTTTTGGTTTTCCTTAGAGCAGATTTCTTCGGATTCGGATTTCGATATATATATTTCTGGCATTACAATATACTGGAGGAAGGCAGCAACATTGTTTCGCATGCAAATTATGTATTTGGTTGGATTTTATTATTTCTTCACTATTCATTAGATTAATTATGTTTTGTTATTATATTGTTTATTTGTTTAGTTTAATCATCATGAGTAGCTAATATATATATCGGCATGGAATAACAAGCATTAGTTTATGAATCGTGAGGCCTAATTATTTTATAATTGATTCTTATGTGTTCTTGATTGTTCTTGGGTTATTTTATTCTTGATATATTTTAGTCTGATCCACTTGAATATTATTGGGATAGTGCTATCTAATTCCACCAATACGTAATCGTTGGAAAGGGTTAGTAAGTAGTGAGTTCTTGTGAAAAATAGCTAACTAGCTAAGACTGTAATAGCAAGATGGGGAACAATTAAGTGTGCGTTACTATTTGCTTTTACTTTGGTAATTGCTATATCAGGTTCTTTTCATTCTTAATGCTATCGATGTGTGTATCTGGTTCAGCGAATACTTTCCGGGGCCATCTTAGTAAGAGAAACAATTGATTAATTATAATTGGTTAATTGTCGATAAAGTACGAAAGAATTGGGGAGGTTAAGCGTACCTACTTTCCTATAACTGCTAGATGCGTATGAATTGATTTATCTTTGCGCCTATGATCGATGTTTAACTAATGTGAGTTATTCCGAGCCCCGATTGCATTCATCATATATTTGCTAGATTTTTATATTTTTTAGTTTGCATTATTATTTCATATTTTATAGTTGCATTATTAGTTGTTAAATAAATCTGAAATTAAGGCGTGGTGGCTACACCAAAAATGTTCTATATTAGTAGGTATTTTATTATAGTTTTTGCTCTGTTCCTCGTGGGATCGACTCTGCTTACTACTGTGCTAATCTCATCTATAGAGTTTACAGATTATTTTGGTGAGTGAAACGACGTTCACCAAATTGTCGCCGCTGCCGGGGAACAGTAAGTCAATTTCTATAATTTTTTTCCTAATAATTTTTGTGTTACTGTGCTTGGTTTATGAGCAGATCATCCAGGCCGAATTTAATATTCGACCCGGAAGTTAAGAAGACAGCCAAGCAGAACAGAAAGCGAACAAAGGTGTGAAAATCAATTTCTGCCGAGACCCTTCGGTTTGTCCAAACTGAACCCATCGCGATTTTAGCAACTACCTCTGATTCGGGAACTGACATCGAGATGGACGGAGGTGACCAAAATCTGAATCCTGGGCAGAACCCAAACAATCCATACATGTGGGAACTCACTGGTCATAGTGAAGATGATCCCCCCACTCCTATTCAGTTGCCAGAGACCGAAAATCCTATTGAAATCAAGCTGGCGTTCCAGAACGTACTCCCCAAGTTCCACGGGAGAAGCACTGAAGACCCTTACAATTTTCTGAGCGAATTTATCAAGATTTGTAAGGTTCAGAAGAGACCATCTACCATGACGGAAGATCAATTCAAATTGGTGGCATTCCCATTCAGTTTGACAGGAGCAGAAAATCAGTGATTTTCGAGCTTGCCCCCCAACTCCATTGCGACATGGTCAGAATTGAAGATATTGTTCTTGGAGTACTACTTGCCAGCCATAAGAACAGATGCCTTGAAGAAGGAGATCACAAGCATCAAGCAAGAATATGATGAACCATTGAGTATGTATTGGCTGAGGTTCAGAAAGTTGGTAGACAGTTGCCCTAATCACCGAATGACGGAAGGCCAGTTGCTTAAATGCTTCTACAAGGGATGACATCCAGCAACAAGGACTTGGTGAACTCTTCTAGTAGTGGTGGATTTTCTCACCTTCGAGTGAATGAAGCTAGAGAGATCATCAAGAGGTTGGTGGACTCTAAGAAGGAGCATAATCAGTAGGAAGTACGAATCTTGAAGAAGGTGGCACAAACATCCACTCCCGAAAAAGATGAGATCAAGGAAAGGATGGAAATAATGGAGAAAATGTTATCCAAGGTCGTTGAAAAGGTTGCATCTGTACAAGAAGGGACTTACGATACATGTGGAGCAGTTAACCATACGACGTCGCAATGCATTCTTACCATGGGAGAGATACCTTTCCAAGCAAATGCTATGGGAAATTTCAATGAGAGGCAGCAAAAAGTTGGACCATATCCCCAAAATTTCAATCCAAGGTATAGGGATCACCCTAACTTCTAGTGGAGAGAATAAGGTCCCCTTCCGCAGCAGCCTCAATATTACCAACGACCCTATGTTCCACCAATGCAACGAGAAGCTCCGGTCTTTCCTCAGCCCCATCAAGGTGGTCAAGAGAAATCTTTGAATGATAAGATAGACATAATGATGGACATGATGCAAAAGCAACACCAAAGGTTTGAGAAGATCGAAGCAACTTTAGAGGAGCATACGCGACAAATCACCCATTTATCGAATTCCATGAACGAGCTCAGAATGAAGCAGCCTGGATTGCCTTCTCAGATCCAATTGAACCCTCATGAGACAGTAAATAAAGTCACACTCAGAAGTGAAGAAGAATTTGGTGCGTTAACATTGAAATCCGCAAGCAAAGAAGCGAAGGAGTTCACTGACGGAGGGTCCGGTTTGGCCAAACTGAACCCTGCAGCAGAAATTCAGAATCAAGTAACGAAGGAAAAGGACGATGAAACCACCAAAAACTCTGAGATTCCTGAGCCTACTGAGACCCGAGATAAAGGCAAATCCAAGGTACCAGCTAAGGTAAGTAAGAGGTTGAGTTTACATGATCCTTCACTTAAAATTTTGCCTCCTTTCCCCCGTAGATTAGAAAAGAAAAAGGAAGAGCCTATGGATTTTGTATCAATTTTTGGAAAATGGAGATTAATCTTCCGTTCTTACAGGCAATAAAGTTACCACCAGTAAGCAAGTTCTTGAAAGATTTTATTGTAGAAAAGCCAAAGGATTCAAGAAAGATCACGATGAGTGAATCTGTGTCAGCTGTGATCCAAAAGAAATTGCCTCAAAAGTGCAAGGACCCAGGTATGTTTTCCTTACCTTGTTATATAGGAGATAAGAAGATCAATGATGCCATGTGTGATTTAGGAGCTTCAATTAATGTTATGCCATTATCTGTGTATCAAACTTTGAATGGAGCTGAAATGGTAGACACTAGAGTGATAATTCAATTGGTAGATAAATCTTGTGTATGTCCTGAAGGGTTGTTGGAAAATGTGCTTGTGCGAGTCAATAACTTTGTGTACCCAGCAGATTTTTATGTGGTAAAAATGAATCATACCAATGATAAGGGAACACAAGGGGAATTGTTGGGTCGTCCATTCTTGAAAACTGCAAACACCATTATTAATGTTGGGAATGAAACTATTTCACTTGATTATTTTGGTGATAAGTACGCACTCAATATTGATAAACCCATGCAGAAATCTATAGATGCTGAGAATGTGAATGCAATTGATCGTACTGACCCATTTGTCCAAGATTCTCTTGAGACTAAAGTTTTGCAGGATAAGTTGGGAATTCAAATGCCTACAAGTCCAGAAGAGGAAAATGTTCAAGTCTCAAGTGATAAGGAAATCCGTAAATTGGTATGTTCAGTGCACTCTCAGAAAGTGGTACCCAGAACTGAAATAAATCAAGGAATGCCCAACTTGACTCAGCCCGAATCGGATATTTTGAAAATTTCTGAAGTGCGTACAGGGTCCGGTTTGACCAAATGGGACCCATCCGCCAGACTAGTCTCATCGGAGGTGAAAACCTCAAATTTGGAGTTGAAGGAGTTACCACCCGATCTGAAGCATGATTATCAAAAAGATGATAATACTCTTCCAGTGAGTATGGAGTCGCTCAAGTGTGAGGAAGAAACAAAGTTCCAACTCCAAGAATTGAGAGATCTAAGATTGAAAGAGTTTGATCAAGCTATGCGGTACAAGGAGCGCAATAAGTTGTGGCATGACAGAGATTTGAAGCCTAAGAAATTTGTGGTTGGGCAGATAGTTCTTATATCTGAGTCAAACTTTCGACGTATGTCATGGAAATTCAAGTCTAAATGGACTAGACCATTCGAAGTGGCTTATGTTTGGCCTGATGGGATGGTAGAGATTATAAGCATGGACGCAAAAAGGGCATTCCTCGTCGATAGTCATCGCCTTACTCCGTACTATGATAATTCTCAGGTGGCATTAATGGAAGAAATTTCATTGTGCCCAAAAAATATTAATTAACGGCATCTGGAAGTCAAGCCAAAGACTATAAACAAAAGTGCTAATTGGGAGACAACCCAATTTTCTTAGTTTTTTTTCTTTTAAGTTTTTTATTTATTTTTAGGAATTTCAATTTTTCATCTGATCTCAGTTCTTGATCTACAAATTTGAAGTACTTGAATTTGCACCATAGAGAATTCACACATTTGGAAAGCTGGACTCGCAGGGTTCCGTTTGGTCAAACGGGAGGCCAGCGGCAGAACATGATTTTGATCCAATGCTCTCCGCTTCATCAGGAAATTTCTCCGAAACCCACCACTATAAGTTCCCTCTTCCTTTGTCATTTTTTATGATGTTGACTATGTGTTAAACATTTTCTCATAAGAGCTTTGCATTATTTGCTTGAGGGCAAGCAAAGTTTAAGTGTGAGGAGGTTTCTTGTGTGTTTTGTTTTGTATTTTTGAAAAAAAAATTATTTCAGTTTTTTTTACAATCAAACATGTGTTTTTTGTGTTGTTTGAGTCGATCATTTGACATGAGAAAATTCTAGTGGCTCTTGATAACAGTACCCTGCCGGTTGTAAATTTCATTGTAACAAACTTGGTAAATCTAATATGCCTTGAAGTTATTGAATGAGATTTTCTATGATTTGTGAAATTTGATTGGTATGATTTTTTGGATGACGAAAAAGGACGAGTTTAATTGAATATTTTAGCCTACTAAAGTGAGGTTTGAGCTAGAGTAGAGCACTCTCTACATCAATCTTTGTTCTGAGAGATCACATTGTTATAATTGGAGTTGTTATGTGTGAAAGTGATGGAAGGCACTAGGATGAACCACATAGCTTAAATTGCCTGCTAATTACATTACCCCTAGTGAAACATTTTGAAGCTTTAACTATGTTCTTTGATATGAGTTACTATATATTTAGCTAAAGCCTTGTTTTATCCTTTCTCTTGGCCCTATTATGCATGTTCTTGGAGTTAATGTTGATGAATTCATCCATTGTGCTCTCTTGAGTTGATGACATTACTGCGTTATAAGAGTAGAAGCTAGAGTTTTTAAATGTTGAATTTTTGTTTGTCTCGTTGTGTGATTTGTGTTTCTATCTTACTTTTTCTTTTTATAGGGTCATTTTAGATAGAGTCTTACGAGGGAATGAGAACTTATGAACACTATGGATTATTGATTGAACTTATATTCTTCACTTCATACTTGAGGGCAAGCATGATTCAAGTGTGAGGATATTTGATGTGTGTTATATTGTGTTCATATTTGGTGGGATTATTATGATTTTATTGAGATATAATTTGCACTTTAAGGTGTTTTTGGTGCAGGAATTCATTGATTGCGAAGAATTGAGAGGGAGCTATACATTGTACTCTTTTTCCCTTAATCAACGGTTTTTTCCCACTGGGTTTTCCAGGTTAAGGTTTTTAATGAGGCGATGTGCTCCAATGGAAAATGTTCTTATTTTATAAGACATTTTTCCAGGGATGAAGGAAGAGAGGCAAAAGCATAATTGCTGAAGTTATGGGGTGAAAAGTGAATTATCGAAGAGATTTGGATTTGAAGAATTAAAGATATTCACTTTCCATATTGATAAGGATTGTATTATCTCCTTCCATTTGAAATTCCTTAATTTTAGGAATTAGTTAATTAGAGTTAGAATAGATATTATATTATTTCCTTTTTCTTTCGAAGGAAGTGTCCGATTTAGCTTGGGATACATGTTGATGTATTTTGGCAGCCGCACGCATGTATAAATACATGCCAATGCTTTGCGGAAGATATTACACATACAAATACGGAGACTAAAGGTTCAGTTTTTTTGGTTTTCCTTAGAGCAGATTTCTTAGGATTCGGATTTCAATATATATATTTTTGGTATTACAATATACTGGAGGGAGGCAGCAACATTGTTTCGCATGCAAATTATGTATTTGGTTGGATTTTATTGTTTCATCACTATTCATTAGATTAATTATGTTTTGTTATTATATTGTTTATTTGTTTAGTTTAATAATCATGAGTAGCTAATTTATATATCGGCATGGAATAACAAGCATTAGTTTAATTATGTTTTGTTATTATATTGTTTATTTGTTTAGTTTAATCATCATGAGTAGCTAATTTATATATCGGCATGGAATAACAAGCATTAGTTTATAAATCGTGAGGCCTAATTATTTTATAATTGATTCTTATGTGTTCTTGATTGTTCTTGAGTTATTTTATTCTTGATATATTTTAGTCTGATCAACTTGAATATTATTGGGATAGTGCTATCTAATTCCACCAATACGTAATCGTTGGAAAGGGTTAGTAAGTAGCGAGTTCTTGTGAAAAACAGCTAACTAGCTAAGACTGTAATAGCAAGATGGGGAACAATTAAGTGTGCGTTACTATTTGCTTTTACTTTGGTAATTGCTATATCAGGTTCTTTTCATTCTTAATGCTATCGATGTGTGTATCTGGTTCAGCGAATACTTTCCGGGTTCAGCGAATACTTTCCGGGGCCATCTTGGTAAGAGAAACAATTAATTAATTATAATTGGTTAATTGTCGATAAAGTACGAAAGAATTGGGGAGGTTAAGCGTACCTACTTTCCTACAACTGATAGATGCATATGAATTGATTTATTTTTGCGCCTATGATCGATGTTTAACTAATGTGAGTTATTCCGAGCCGATTGCATTCATCATATATTTGCTAGATTTTTATATTTTTTAGTTTGCATTATTATTTCATATTTTATAGTTGCATTATTAGTTGTTAAATAAATCCGAAATTAAGGCGTGGTGGCTACACCAAAAGTGTTCTATATTAGTAGGTATTTTATTATAGTTTTTGCTCTG
The DNA here is from genome assembly GCA_037428765.1 of Rubia yunnanensis. Lineage (NCBI taxonomy): Eukaryota > Viridiplantae > Streptophyta > Magnoliopsida > Gentianales > Rubiaceae > Rubia > Rubia yunnanensis. Next base: position 131,464,152 of record CM075061.1, read on the forward strand.
TTCCTCGTGGGATCGACTCTGCTTACTACTGTGCTAATCTCATTTATAGAGTTTGCAGATTATTTTGGTGAGTGAAACGACATTCACCAAGTGTCTTAGCATAACAATGATTAGCTTGAAGTTCAACAAAAACATTGTTATCCCAACATAAACAAACACTAATGAGTTTTTTAGAAACTTTTGGAACTACAAGAATATCATTTAGGGCAGGGGGTTTAACAACATTCTTTGCAATTAAAGTAAGATTGCCAGTATGCGTAATAGGAAGGGACTGACCATTCGCGACGACGAGATTTTTGGTGCCATCGTACTCATCCGAGAGATTGAGCCCACAGATGTTGGCTGTGACATGATTGGTGGCGCCTAAGTTGACTAACCACGGATCTGAGATGGAAGATGCACTCGCCTGATACACCGAAAAGGCCCGCTTGCTGGTGGCAGACTGGTGGAGAAGATCGGCGGCGTGACCGTTCATGGCGGGGAAGGCTGAGAGATTGAGCCTTTGATGGCAATTGCGTCCTTCATGGCCAGGCTTGTGTATATTAGGCAAACAGTCCGAGTGCTCATCAGAGATGGCGTGTTTCTTTTCAACATACTCCAGAATTGACAGCCCACCTTTGGAGGGAACCTAGAGCTGCTGATTCAGGTGCGCTTGCCGAGCATGAGATTGAGACTATAATGTTTGCGCCAACAGAGACAAGACTTCCGCCGTGGTGGTCACTCGGGCAACGTGGCCGAGTATCGGTGGGGAGAGAGTCGACCGGAGCCACAGAAGGACGAGGCGATCCTTACGTCTCCAAGTAGTGAACGCCGGGTTTGGAGCTCCGACACACGTTCCTTCAATAGGTGGCAGCAAGGTGGGAGGAGCACTACCGGTGACGAGAAAGCTCTCAAGTTTGTAGGCTTCAAGAGCAGATCGCACGATGATCTCCCATAATTAGTAATTCGTCCGGTCAAGGCGAACCACTAATGCCGGAAAACTCAAGTTGGTTGCGGCACCACCGGTGGTGGTGAAGAGAATTTGGGCTGCGGTAACTGAAAAGGGGGCCTGAGAATTGGAGGACATGGTCGGTGGATTCTTAGGCAAATTCGATACCATATAAAGAATGAGAGTAAATATGGAATGAAGGTTAATTTTACTTATGTATTCTGAAGTACATATATACTAGAATTCTAACAACTGATTTCCTATTCTATCTCAACAAATGTACAACTAATTCCTACCTACTAGGGGTACAATATTTGGTGTGCGAATATTCTACAACAGGAGACACGGAAATGGCCTTCAACAAACTAGGACAAAGTCTTCAAAAACTAAGACAAGGTCTTCATCTTAATAGATTGCCATTTTTTTCTGCCTTAATAGCAAAATGTTCCTCATTCTCCTCCAAATTCCTCTGGATCCCATAAACTATGATATGTGACAAATAAAACACGTAAAGTGCACATTAATCCAGTAAAATCACAGTAAACCCCAATAAAATAAACAACATAATTCATACACATCATGTCTCTCCGATGATGGCAATAGTATGCTCGAACTTTGAATCTAAAGACCAAAGAAATTTCTCCATGATTCTAATATCTTCCAACTTCTCATCATTTCTTTTGAGGTTATTAGCTACTGTCAAAACACTTGAAAAATAATCAGAGACTAGTTTACAAAAACTCATATGGAACGACTCAAACTCTCCTCTTAGAGTTTGAAGACGTACCTTCTTAACTTGTCCAGCTCCCTTGTGCGACACTTGAAGCTACTCCCATGCTTCCTTGGCAATCTTTGCTTCAAAAATCGTTTACAAAGTGTCTTCATCTATCCCTTGATTGATTAGACAGAGAGCCTTCTTGTCTCTCTTTCTTGAATCTGTCAAACTACTTAGTTGGCCTTGAGAGAGCTCACCTTCTTTCTCCGGTTCAGTGTGGCCTTTCTCAACTATCTCACCTGCATCATTTACTCCAAGGAGATCCTTCATTCTTAGACTCGAATTGTCATAGTTGCTCTTAATGAGCACTTGGACTTGGAAGGGAATAACATTATTTGCCATTATAAAAGGGTCTTGTAGCTATAATACCACTTTGTTTGGAGGAAAAAGCTCTGATACCACTTTGTTGGAAGGAAAATTTAAATGGAAAAAGAAGGGCTTAGAAAAATTAGGAGAGAATGGAGAACTTGGAAGAAGAGACTAGTTGTATAAGGAGAATGTTTCTATTGTTTTTTGCTTGATTTAAACTATACTACATCACCCATATTTATAGTAGTGGGATCACCCAACCAATGGCTATAATCTTGTCATCCCAACTTGAATATAATGGTTACAATTAGCTCTCTGGAATTCTCTCTACAATTTCATCTTAATCTACACATTTTAGAGATCTTTAGAACTTCCTCTAGAACCTTCCATAATTCTTAATATTTCTTTGAACTTCTTCTAAATAATGGGCTACTAAGAAGCAATTTGGACTAACCCTAAATCAAGTTTAATTTTCAACATGATAGAGGAGAGGTTTCAGCTTTAAGATTTTCCATGTACTGATTAGAAATGAGGAATGAAATGTATTTTCTCTAAGTGAGATACATTCCAGTGTTGGATTTTGCAACTTCAATGCCAAGGAAATACTTGGAAGTGCCAAGGTCTTTAATCATAGAGCAGCCTGTCATGAGTTCTTTATTGACTGAATTGAAGCTTCAAAATTCCCTGGAACCATGATTCCATCTTTATAGAAAATCCAGGCCCAAATAGTGGAACCAGTCACTAGAAGAAATTAGACTTTCCTCGGTTGTTTAGGGGATTTTACCATTTTTAAATAAACAAAACGACGTAAAAAAAAATCGAGGCAAAAATCCTGAATAATCAAGGTAACAGGTTTGGTTCTTGTAGTGAGTGAACCAAAGAAACTGACATGAATCATTTTAAAACTAATGAAATCCAATATTTTTCAGACGTTTAGATATATATTTTTTTTCCCTCTCTTCCACCTCAGTTTAAGAGACCACTTAAGAGACAACTTTTTTTTTTCTCCACAATGGTTAAGAGACCACAATATACTATTCATGGAATCCACTTGATTTTCTCTATCATATTCATTAATTTAACCATTAAATTTTATTTAAAATAAATTTGTCCATCCAAAATAAGTTGAATGTGAAATTTAATAATATATTTTAACATTTAAAATATAATTTGTTTTTTTCAAAATATGTTAAATAATTTATTTTTCTCGATCTTGTCAATATCATGTTTCGGTGTAAAAAAATAGTTAGGTGGAAGTATTGGAATTAGAAGTAGTGTGATGAAATGAGTTAAAATCATCTATATTTATATGAAAAAAATTAGAGGATCATGGAATAAAATATAAATTTGAAATTCTGAAATTTTTGTAAAAAAATTAAAAAATACGGCAGGGACACGTGTCGCCACCAGAATGGGACATGTGTCCCATTCAAAATTTAAAAAAAGAAACAGCAACTTAGTGGGCACGTGTCGCCATGAGAATGGGACACGTGTCCCATTCAAAATTCAAAAAAATTCAGCAAATTAGTGGGACACGTGGCCCACTCAGAGGGCGACACGTGTCCCAAACAATCAAAAAAATGGGCGCGCACAAAGCCCATGTGCATGTGTCAGTTGTTTGGGCCACGTCCGGTCTCTTGCACGGTCTCTTAGCAAGAGACTTTTAAGTGGTCTCTTGTTAAGAGATCACCCTGGAGATCACCATTATAATGATTTTCGATCTCTGAAACGGTATTTTAATTTTAAAAGACCACCATTATCGGTTTGCCTTACACCATAGACGGATTTATGCAGTCTGCAAACTTGCCCTTTCTTAGCCTTTAGGTAGCTTACTAGGAGGAATCTTCAAAAGAGGTAGCTTACTAGGAGGTAGCATTTAAAGTTTCTTATCAATAAAACCATGCACAAATGCATTATTGACATCAACTTGGTGCAAGAACCAGTTATGTGCTGAAGCGATGACAAGAAAGAGTCTTACAGTTACTGTTTTAGAAACAGGTGAAAAGCTTTCATAAAACTCTCCCCCTCCTATCTGCTACTAACCTTTAGCCACACGTTTTGCCCTGTAGCTATTAACTAAGCCATTAAGGTTACATTTGATTCTATAAATCCATTTAGTGCTAATGGATATTTTCTAGGTGACAATGAAACCATTACCTAGGTTTGATTGCCTTTCCAATCCTATATATCATCACAATAGTGTAGAAGTGCCTTGTTTGTGACAGTGATACTTGTAGTAGGACGGCAGTTTCAAACTGCCTTCCCTAGGACAACCATGGTTCATACCCCTCAATTAGATGGCAGTAGATTAACTACCGTTTTTTGTCACGATCAATGGTGTAACGCTATGCGTTTTTATTTCTCAACCACCAAATAGGTTTTTGATTTCATAATGCCCCGAGTCGACCATTGTGTCAAAAGTCTTCAAATATTGTAAGTCAAAATTTCATGGCATATGTTGGTATTGTTTGCAATGGTTCTTCCGATACTGGAACTTAATGGCCTGATGCATTGCCATTTTGTTTGTTGAGTTTCCGATGTCTAAATGTTTCACTGATGGTGCGTGATAGAATGATTTGCCGTAGTAAATTGTATTATTGATATCTGAATATATAGAGAGTACAATAGAGGTGTAATAAGGAAATAACTCTAATGACAATAAATCATAATCTAATCAGGATAAATCATAATCTAATCAGGATAAATCATAATCTAATCAGGAGTCTGATTTATTCTAACACCCCCCCTCAAGCGAAGCGTCGGATGCTCGCCGACGCATAGCTTGGACCTGAAGAACTCGAATAGCGGACGAGAGAGACCCTTGGTGAAAATGTCTGCAATCTAAAGAGAAGTCGGAAGATGAACAACACGCAACTTTCCGGATGTCACCAACTCACGAACAAAATGGTAGTCGATGTCGATGTGCTTCGCCCGCTTGGCGCCACCGGATTCTGAGCCAAGAAGATAGCACTACTATTGTCGCATAACAACAATGGTGAACCAGAAAGTGGAACCCAAAGATCACGAAGCAAATGAGTGAGTCATACCACTTCTGAGGCAGTGTTGGCAAGAGCACGGTATTTAGACTCAGTGCTAGAACGAGAAACAGTGGGCTGTTTCTTAGCACTCCAAGAAACCAGATTCCCACCAAGAAAAACCGCATAACCATAAGTGGACCGACGAGTCTCCAGACAGCGAGCCCAATCAGCATCAGAGTACCCTAACACATCAGGAGTACTAGCAGAAAACCTGAGACCAAAATGAAGAGTGCCACGAACATACCACAAAGTCCGAGTCACAACAGCAAAATGGTCACCTCTGGGATCCTGAAGATACTGACTCACCGTGTTGACCGAGAATGCCAAATCCGAGCGAGAGATGGTGAGATACTGCATAGCACCAACAAGAGAATGATAAAGTGTAAGATCCCGAAATGGAGGACTGGTAGAGCTGTAAAGCTGAGAACCGGCGAAAAATAGAGTAGAAACAGGTGCCGCATCAGACATACCAGCCCGATTCAAAATATCACAAGGATACTTTGCTTGGCCAAGCAGTAGCCCTGAGGAGGTAGGCGAAACTTCAAGACCAAGAAAGTAATGAAGAGCACCAAGATCCTTGATCACAAACTCTCTGTGTGTCCGATCAATGAACTGGCGAAGAAGAGTCGAGTCATTGCCTGTAAGAATGATATCGTCCATATACACAAGTAGATACAGTAATGAAGACCCTCTCGAAAGAACAAATAAAGAAGTATCAACTGAGCTGCACCAAAAACCAAGCTGTGTCAGATAACTGCTGAAACGTTGGAACCAAGCCGGGGGAGCCTTCTTAAGACCATAAATGGCCTTTCGCAAGCGACAAACATAGTCTGGATGGACAGAATCCTGATAACCAGCGGGCTGCTTCATGTAGACTGGAACATCAAGAACACCATTAAGGAAAGCGTTCTTGACATCCAACTGATGAAGTGGCCAGGAACGCATGGTGGCTATGGCGAGAACTGTCCTAACAGTGGAGGCTTTTACCACAGGACTGAAAGTGTGGTCAAAATCAAAACCCGGAATCTGCAAGAAACCCTGCGCCACAAGTCTAGCTTTGTGACGCTCAATAGTGTCATCTGGTCAATACTTGAGCCTATAGACCCATGCGGAACCAACAATGTTGACATTCGAAGGTCGAGGTACCAAATCCCAAGTGTGCTGACCACGAAGAGCGGTAATCTCATCATCCATGGCTGAAACCCAGGCTGGATCCTAAAGGGCAGAGCAATAATCAGTGGGCTCTGTCTGAGAGAGGAGTGCCGCAGTGAGACCATGAGCAATAATATTCGAATAATCCTGGCGCTAAATGGCACCAGTAGAATACCAAGTGGCCATCCGATGGGTACGAAACTGAGGCGGCGAAGCTGAAGGAGTCGATCCAACTGACGACGAGAAAGATCGAGCTACGCTGACCGAAGAGTGGCCGACGGAAGTCTCCGGAGAAAGGATGACCGATACTGGCTGAGACATGGTGGCCGGTGGCTGGGGAGTGATTGCCGGTAGCTAGAGTGTGGTGGCCATTGGCTGAGGAACTGAGTCCGGGTCGGCCATCCAGATAGAAGGTGGTGAAAGAGGGGCGGCTGGAACAAGCACAAGCATGGTGGCCCCAATCGATGAAGTAATAGCTCCATCAAAAAATGATGAAATGTCCAGATCTGAAATATAGCGACTGTCCGCGGAAGATGAGACATAAGGGAATTAGGTTTCATCAAAGCGAATGTGGCAAGAAACATAGATACGCCTAGAAGTGGGGTCGAGACACTGGAAGCCCTTGTGACGAGGGTTGTAGCCAATAAAAACACACGGAATGGATCGCGATGCAAACTTATCAGTAGCAGTAGCCTGCAGACATGAAAAAGCATGACAGCCAAATGGGTGAAAGAGGGTATAATCAGGCACATGACCAAAAACAATCTCAAAAGGTGATTTTCCACCAAGAACTAAACTTGGTAGACGGTTAATGATGTAAACCACAGAGGAGAAAGCTTCCACCCAATAACAATGTGGCACGGAAGAATGAAAAGCATGGCAAGACCGGTCTCTGTGATGTGACGATGCTTCCGCTTAGCTCGGCCATTCTGAGCAGGTGTATAGGGTGATGACATCTGATGATGAATGCCACATGATATGAAGTGAGTCTGAAGTCGATGATTAGTAAACTCTGTGCCACCATCGGTCTGAAAATTTTTAACCCTAGTAGAAAACTGGGCCTCAACGAATTTATGAAACTGGATAAATGTGTCATAGAAGTCCGACTTATACCGCATCGGGAGAAACCATGTGAATAGCAAAAAGTCATCGATGAAAATGACATAATCTAATCAGGATAAATTATAATTTAATTAGGAGTCCGATTTATTCTAACAGTGCTTCTTTGAGAGTGGGAGTTAGATGTAACAATTAGGTTATGGTTTGGAAGATTCTTAATTCGATTCCAGAACTATTGATTGGTATTTGTCCCGATGGCTGCATCCATTTTGGAATTATTAATGTTGTATTATAACAATGTAATTTAAATAGAAAAGTGCATATATAACCCTATATAAATATAATCCTATATAATTGATGAAAGTGCAGATATAACCCTATGATAATGAAAGTGCAGATATAATTATGCGATAATTAAAAGTGCAAATATAACCCTGGTAAGTCAATGCCGGAATAATTACTTTAGGGTTATATTTGCACATATGTATAATAGTTAGGGTTATATTTGCATATATGTATAATAGTTAGGGTTATATTTGCACTAAAAAACAACTCAGGTTATATTTGCACTTTCTCCAACATATAGGGTTATATTTACATATTACCCTAAATTAAAAATAGCTTCCGATCTCGGTATATGGATGAACTACGATTTATTCACATTTGTTGAATGATCCGATATCGAAAATTATATTGAAATTTTTTGTATGTGCTACCTTAATTTCATTCAGTTTGAATGGTGGGAGGTGAAGTGAATCCAACCAATTAACCATCATTGTCCTATTATTAAATGCAACCAAATGCCAATAATCCTTGCCCAAAATCAAGCATTCATGTAGGATGAATATAAACAGTATGAGACACACAGTTAGGAGAAATTTACTTCTCTATCATAGGTGCTAAAAAGAATGATGTGTTCTCATGTTCAAGTCTCATTGAAATATATGAGTCTCTCTTCTATGGAATGCCCAATTTCTCGGTTGCTTCCGGACATAGCAATCCAACACATGGTTTTTGAATCTTATTTCTCCCATCCGCCTTCAGCATACTTGACATATGCTTGATAATATTGTATTCAATGCAGTGAAACAAAATATATTTACGAAGTCAAATGTTATACTACAAAGAAAAGAGTAAAAGTATTCCTTGATGGGTGGTGCAATTTCAATGTTCTTACAGGTAAAATATTGACATTAGTTGCTGAGTTATTTGGTCAAACTTCCACAAGTCTTCTAAATCGTGCCAACAAGCAATAATTTTCCAGCGAAACCCAAAAATCTATTTGCAGGCATGAAACTCGTATGTAGTATCCTTTTCATGCGCAACAATCGAATCAAAGAACACCCTCGCATGTAATGGCATTTCAGTTGAATTTAGGGTGTTCACAGATTTGTTCGGTGTCACAACACCCTTGCCGATGTTGGTTGTTCGAGTGTTGGATTTTGTGACATATTTGCTTGGCAACGGTGGGACATTTTTGGGGTTGGATGTCATCTGTTACCCTTTTTCACGATTAGCCTTGTGGGCCATGGGAGGGACAAGTCCTTCGCATTCAACCTTTTGTACAACCATCTTGCTTAAGGGTATGAGTGCATCGCACGATTAGAACTTCCACTAACACTCTCCAAAATATGAACCGTCAGGCAACATGAGTTGGTCTTTCTCCATTTGGTAGAATGATAAGTAGCTTGCATGGTACTGCAGGCTACAACATATGAACTGGTTGTAAGTACTCCCTCCGTCTCAAACGAATCTGCACACTTTTTGGTCAACTTTCTCAAGATACATTTAACCATAAATTTCAACTAGTATATAGATACCAATATCATCATGTGAGATATTGTTGGATTCTCTGCATGCTGTATTTTCTAAATATCAAATTTTAACACACCGTTAATAAACGTAACTAAAGTTATCGTTGGTCAAACATGATCTGAGAAAGTTGACAAAAAAATGTGTATATTCGGCTGGGACGGAATAATATCAAATATGACCTATGTCACCTATAACTAACCTGAATGGGTGCCCCCAAATTATCCAGTGAATTAAGAGGTCGTTTGCTATGCGTACCATACACGGTGATTATAAATTCTGCGTATTTTAGGATTGGTAGAACTGTTTGGTTGACGGAAAGTAGTAAATACATGGGAAGTTGTAATTCGGAGGAAATTAAATTTCCCACATAACGTGGGAAATATGTTACTGAGTACCTCCTCGGTCGAATGCAATTCTGCGATGCTTTTGTGTGATATTACACTTTTATCCTAACTATGGCGCGTAAAACGTTATGGTTTCCCTCCTTCATGCGGCAATTTTTCATTTCCTTCTACTTCTTCGTTTTCTCGCATACTCATTTGTGTCTATAAAAGAATTTTAAATTTTTATATGTTTTTTTGTTTTTTAGACTTTGAGTGGAATAGGTAATTGTTATTGAATTCGATTTATTTTTTAATTTTATTTAAGACAGCAATAAGTTTTTTTTTTCGAGTAAGTTATGATTAAGCTCAAATTTATTTTGTCATGAATGTTTGAAAATTATGATAAGTGAATGTTGTGTTGGAGTTAATTTGAATTTTTTGAAAAAGTAGTTACAAAATCGTTAGATTCCAAAGAAACAAATGAAGTCAACCAAACAACATGCAGAAAATTAATTCATAGGAAATATAGAATCCGCATGTGCAACCAAACACGATTTGTGTATATCCTAGAAATTTGATCACGGAAACAACTTCTCATGAAATACAAATTACCGCAGAATTGAATTCCCACATGAACCAAACGACCCCTAAGCATTTATTACGGGGAAGGCTAAGTCATGTGCGTCATGCTAATATAGCAATTGCCATGTCTTGATTCTTCACTTTCATCCTTGTTAATTCTAAATCCAATTACAACTTCCGTAAATTTTTTTTCCACTTTTGGTGATAGGAAGGGCGTATACCTGGTGAACTTCGTTTCACTCACCAAAATAATCTGTAAACTCTATAGATAAGATTAGTGCAGTAGTAAGTAGAGTCGATCCCACGAGAAACGAAGCAAAAACTATAATAAAATTCCTACTAACGTAGAAAACTTTTGGTGTAGCCACCACGCCTCAATTTTCAAATTTATCTAACTAATAATGCAACTAACTAATATAAAATAATAATGCAACTAACAGATATAAAAATCTATAAAATATATGAATAAGGTAATCGGCTCGGAATAACTCACATTTGTTAAACATCGATCATAGGCGCAAAGATAAATCAAATCATATGCATCTATGAGTTACAGGAATCCCCAATTCTTTCGTACTTTATCGACAATTAACCAATTATAATTAACAAATTATAATTAACTAATTGTTTCTCTTACCAAGATGCCCCCGGAAAGTATTCGTTGAACCAGATACACACCTCGATAGCATTAAGAATGAAAAGAACCCGATATAGTAATTATCAAAGTAAAAGCAAATAGTAATGCACACTTAATTGTTCCCCAACTTGCTCTTACAGTCTTAGCTAGTTAGCTGTTTTTCACAAGAACTCGCTACTTACTAACCCTTTCCAACGATTACGTATTGGTGGAATTAGATAGCATTATCCCAATAATATTCAAGTTGATCATGCTTAAATATATCAAGAATAAAATAAACCAAGAACAATCAAGAACACATACGAATTAATTATAAAATAATTGGACCTCACAATTCATAAACTAATGTTTGTTATTCATTGCCGATATATAAATTAGCTACTCATAATAATGAGTAACCTAAACAAATAATTATTATAAACAGAAAACATAATCAACGAAATTAAATAAGAAGCAAATTAAAACAGCAAATCGTGACTTGAAGAATCAAAAGCTGCACATGAATCTCAAAGATTTAATATTATTTCTAGGTAAGCAGACTTTGATCACTAATATCAATTCCAAAAGACATGTGGCTGCCGAAACTATACATAACCAAAGCTAATATAATGTTTTTCATCAAAACCTAACTCAATGTATCCTCTCGTAGAGCCTTGACATGTATTTATACATGCGTCCGGCTGTGAAGTACAAAACCAAATCCAAATATATTTCGGACTCTTTTTCCGAAAATAAATCAAATCTATTCTAATTCTAATTAACTAATTATAAAATTAAGAAATTTCAAATGGAAGGAGATAATACAATCCTTAGCAACATGGGAAATGAATATCTTTATTTTCTTCAAATCCACATCTCTTCAATAATTCACTTTTTACCCCATAACTTCGATAATTCTGTTTTTGCCTCTCTTTCTTCATCTCTGGAAAAATATCTTATAAAATAAGAACATTTTCCATTAGAGCACATCGCCTCATTAAAAACCTTAACCTGGAAAACCCAGTGGGAAAAACCCGTTGGTTAAGGGAAACAGAGTACAATGTATAGCTCCCTCTCAATTCTTCACAATCCATGATTCCTGCATCAAAAACACCTTAAAGTGCAAATTATATCTCAATATAATCACAATAATCCCACCAAATATGAACACAATATAACACACATCAAATATCCTCACACTTGAATCATGCCTGCCCTCAAGTACGAAGTGAAGAATATAAGATCAATCAACAATCCACAGTGTTCATAAGTTCTGATTCCCTCATACGACTCTATCTAAAATGACCTAATAAAAAGAAAAGTAAGATAGAAACACCAATCACACAACGAGATACACGAAAATTTAACATTTAAAAACTCTAGATTCTACTCTTATAACAATAAATTTTCTCCTGCCAAGGAGTAAAGGATCACCTTAACGCACCTGGAAATCATCAACTCTTAGAGTAATTGAAATGAAAATGTTCAAGATCATGAAATATAATCATCAATTCAGTCAAAATTGGACAAATAATGGATATTTCTCACGGTTTCACTCAATCAATCTAAATATATGAAGGACATTCACTCAAATAATTCACAAGTTATAACATAGAGAAGTTAATATGCAAATTAGGAAGGTCTTTCTCAAGGGTTGTAACGGGGCTAGGGAGTTAATATGCAAATTGGTGAGATCCTAAGGGTTCTAAGCTCAAACAATATCGATCAAAATATTATGCATGTTTTTTTCTTCAACCATCATCCATGTATAGTAGACATTCACGAACAATCTTCATCTCATGGCTATAATGAGAAAGCCAAGTAATATCATATCAAATGTAGGTGCTATTTTATTTTCTTTTTTTTTTTGATTTTTTTCCAGCACCACTCTTCTCCAATACAGTCCAAAATCTATATGTTTGAGAGAAAATCGCAACATAACAAACAATAAGATTTTTTTTCTTTTTTTTTCATAGTTACGCCCCTCCAGTTTGGCCAAACGAAACCCCAGTGTCACTGTTCATAATAAAATTCAGCCTTCAATTTTCGAAACCATTCAGTCTGGGCAAACTGGACACATAATCAGTAATGTCATCAACTCAAGAGAACACGATGGATGAATTCATCAACATCAACTCCAAGAACAAGCATAATAGGGCCAAGAGAAATGATAAAACAAGGCTTTGGCTAAATATATAGTAACTCATATCAAAGAACATGGTCAAAGCTTCAAAGTGTTTCACTAGGGGTTAATGTAATTGGTAGGCAATTTAAGCTGTGTGGTTCATCCTAGTGTCTTCCATCACTTTCACACATAACAACTCCAATTATAACAATGTGATCTCTCAAAACAAAGATTGATGTAGAGCGTGCTCTACTCTAACTCAAACCTTACTTTAGTAGGCTAAAATATTCAATTAAACTTGTCCTTTTTCGTCATCCCAAAAATCATATCAATCAAATTTCACAAATCATAGAAAATATCATTCAAAAAAGTCAAGGCATATTAGATTTACCAAGTTTGTTACAATGAAGTTTACAACCGGAAGCGTACTTTTATCAAGAGCCACTAGAATTTCTTCATGTCAAATTATCGACTCAAACAACACAAAAACACATGTTTGACTGTAAAAAAATTGAAATAAAAAAATTATTTTTTCCCAAAAATACAAAACAAAACACACAAGAAACCTCCTCACACGTAAACTTTGCTTACCCTCAAGCAAATAATGCAAAGCTCTTATAAGAAAAAGTTTAACACACCGTCAGCATCAGAAAAAAAAAATGACAAAGGAAGAGGGAACTTATAGTGGTGGGTTTGGAGGAATTCTTGATCAAGCGGAGAGCATTTGATTAAAATCAGGTTCTGCCGCTGGCCTCCAGTTTGGCCAAACGGAACCCTGCGAGTCCAGCTTTCCAAAGGTGTGAATTCTCCATGGTGCAAATTCAAGTACTTCAAATCTGTAGATCAAGAATTGAGATCAGATGAGAAATTGAAATTCCTAAAAGATAAAAAATAAAAAAACTTAAAAGAAGAAAAATATTTTAAGAAAATTGGGTTACCTCCCATTTAGCGCTTTTGTTTATAGTCTTTGGCTAGACTTTGGATGCCGTTAATGATTATTTGTTGGGCACAATGAAATTTCTTCCATTAATGCCACCTGAGAAGTATCATAGTACGGCGTAAGGCAACAACCATCGACGAAGAATGCCTTTTTTGCATCCATGCTTATAATCTCTACTTTCCCGTTCGGCCAAACATAAGCCACTTCGAATGGTCTAGTCCATTTAGACTTGAATTTCCATGAAATATGTCGAAAGTTTGACTAAAAAATAAGAACTTTCTGCCCAACCACGAATTTCTCTGACTTCAAATTCTGCGTTCCTTATACCGCATAGCTTGATCGAACCCTTTCAATATTAGATCTCCCAATTCTTGGAGTTGGAACTTTCTTTCTTCCTCACACTTAAGTGACTTCATACTCACTGGAAGTGTATCATCATCTCCTTTAAAAACATGCTTCGGATCGAGTGGTAACGCATTCAACTCCAAATTTGAGGTTTTCACATCCAATGGAACAAGTCTGGCGGACGGGTTCCGTTTGGGCAAACCGGACCCTATACGAACTTCAAAAATTTTCAGAACCTCTGTTTTGGACTGAGTCGAGTTGGGTATTCCTTTATTTATTTCAGTCCTGGGCACCACTTTTTGAGAGTGCACTGAACACACCAATTTGCGGATTTCCTTATCACTTGAGACTTGAACATTTACCTCTTTTGGACTTGTAGGAATTTGAATTCTCATCTTATCCTGCAAAACTTTAGTCTCAAGAGAATCTTGGACAAAAGGGTCAGTATGATTAATTGCATTCACATTCTCAGCATCTATAGATTTCTGCATGGGTTTATCAATGTTGAGTGTGTACTTATCACCAAAATAATCAAGCGAAATAGTTCCATCACCAACATTAATAATGGGGTTTGCAGTTTTCAAGAACGGACGACCCAACAATACTCCCTGTGTTCCCTTATCACTTGTATGATTCATTTTTGCCACATAAAAATCTGCAGGGTACACAAAGTTATTGTCTTGCACAAGCACATTTTCCAACAACCCTTCAGGACATACACAAGATTTATTTGCCAATTGAATCACCACTCTAGTGCCTACCATTTCAGCTCCATTCAAAGTTTGATACACAGATAATGGCATAACATTAATCGAAGCTCCTAAATCAAACATGGAAGCATCAATCTTCTTATCTCCAATGTAACAAGGTAAGGAAAACATACATGGGTCCTTGCACTTTTGAGGCATTTTCTTTTGGATCACAGCTGACACAGATTCACTCATCATGATCTTGCTCAAATCCTTTGGCTTTCCTGCAATAAAATCTTTCAAAAACTTGCTTACTGGTGGTAACCTTATTGCCTGTAAGAACAGAAGGTTAATATCCATTTTTCCAAAGATCGATGTAAAATCCAAAGGCTCTTCCTTTTTCTTTTCTAATCTACGAGGGAATGGAGGTAAAATTTTAAGTGAAGGATTATGTAAACTCAACCTCTTACTTACCTCAGCTGATACCTTGGATTTACCTTTATCTCGAGTCTCAGTAGGCTCAGGATTCTCAGAGTTTGTGGTGGTTTCATTGCCCTTTTGCTCCATTACTTGATTCTGAATTTCTGCTGCAGGGTTTGGTTTGTCTAAACCGGACCCTCCGTCAGTAAACTCCTTTGCTTCGTTGCTTGCGGATTTCAATGGTAATGCACCAACTACCTTTCCACTTCTGAGTGTGACCTAATTTACTGTCTCATGAGGGTTCAATTGGACCTGAGAAGGTAACCCCGGTTGTTTCATTCTGAGTTCGTTCATGGAATTTGATAAATGGGTGATTTGTCGCATATGCTCCTCTAAAGTTGTTTCAATCTTCTCAAACCTTTGGTGTTGCTTTTGCATCATGTCCATCATTATGTCCAGCTTATCATTCAAAGATTTCTCTTGACCACCTTGATGGGGCTGAGGAAAAACTGAAGCTGCTTGTTGCATTGGTGGAACATAGAGTCATTGGTAATGCTGAGGCTGCTGCGGAGGGAGACCTTGTTCTCTCCACTGGAAGTTAGGGTGATCCCTATACCTTGGATTGAAATTATGAGGATATGGTCCACCTTTTTTCTGCCTCTCATTGAAATTTCCCATAGCATTTGCTTGGACAAGTATCTCTCCCATGGTAAGAATGCATTGCGATGTCACATGGTTCATTGCTCCACACGTATTGCAAGGCCTTTCTTGTACAGACGCAACCTTATCAACGAACTTGGATAGCATTTTCTCCATTCTTTCCATCCTTTCCTTGATCTCATCTTTTTCGGGAGTGGATGTCTGTGCCACCTTCTTCAAGATTCGTACTTCCTGCTGATCATACTCCTCCTTAGAGTCCACCAACCTCTTAATGATCTCTCTAGCTTCATTCACTCGAAGGTGAGAAAATCCACCACTACTAGAAGAGTTCAGCAAGCCCTTGTTACTGGATGTCATCCCTTGATAGAAGCATTGAAGCAACTGGCCTTCTATCATTCGGTAATTAGGGCAACTGTCTACCAACTTTCTGAACCTCAGCCAATACATACTCAATGGTTCATCATATTCTTGCTTGATTCTTGTGATCTCCTTCTTCAAGGGATCTATTCTTGTGGCTAGAAAGTAGTACTCCAAGAACAATTTCTTCAATTCTTCCCATGTCGCAATGGAGTTGGGGGCAAGCTCGAGAACCACTGATTTGCTGCTCCTGTTAAACGGAATGGGAATGCCACCAATTTGAATTGATCTTCCGTCATGCTGGATGACCTCTTCTGAACCTTACAAATCTTGATAAATTCGCTCAAAAAATTGTAAGGGTCTTCAGTGCTTCTCCCGTGGAACTTGGGGAGTACGTTCAAGAACGCCAACTTAATTTCAATAGGATTTTCGATCTTTGACAGCTGAATCAGAGTAGGGGGTTATCTTCACTATGACCAGTGAGTTCTCACATGTATGAATTGTTTGGGTTCTTTCCAAGATTTAGATTTTGGTCAGCTCCGTCCATCTCGATGTCATTTCCCGAATAAGAGGTATTTGCTGAAACCACGACGGGTTCGGTTTTGCCAAACCGAAGGGTCTCGGAAGAAACTGCTTTTCGCGTCTTTGTTCGCTTTCTATTTTGCTTGACTGTCTTCTCAACTTCTGGGTCAAATATTAAATTCGGCCTGGATGATCTGCTCATAAACCAAGCACAGTAACACAAAAATTAGTAGGAAAAAATAATAGAAATTGACTTACCGTTCCCCGGCAACGATGCCAATTTGGTGAACGTCGTTTCACTTACCAAAATAATCTGCAAACTCTAGAGATGAGATTAGCACAATAGTAAGTAGAGTCGATCCCATGAGGAACGGGGAAAAAACTAAAATAAAATTCCTACTAATATAGAACACTTTTGGTGTAGCCACCACGCCATAATTTTCAGATTTATCTAACAACTAATAATGCAACTAACTAATATAAAATAATAATGCCACTAACAGATATAAAAATCTATAAAATATATGAATAAGGTAATTGGCTCAGAATAACTCACATTAGTTAAACATCGATCATAGGCGCAAATATAAATCAATTTATATGCATCTATCAGTTATAGGAAAGTAGGTACGCTTAACCTCACCAATTCTTTCTTACTTTATCGACAATTAACCAATTATAATTAATAAATTATAATTAACTAATTTTTTCTCTTACCAAGATGCCCCCAGAAAGTATTGGTTGAACCAGATACACACCTCGATAGCATTAAGAATGAAAAGAACCCGATATAGCAATTACCAAAGTAAAAGCAAATAGTAACGCACACTTAATTGTTCCCCAACTTGCTATTACAGTCTTAGCTAGTTAGCTGTTTTTCACAAGAACTCGCTACTTACTAACCCTTTCCAATGATTATGTATTGGTGGTGTAAAGTCCTCCGGAGTTGGACTTATGTATGGCATATTGTGAATACTGGTGATCTGGTGTTTTAACACCACTGAGTGAATTCTGGTGATATGGTGTTTTAACACCACTGCTATCCAGCAGTATTCCAGCAGCATTATGGTTGATGTTCACGAATTATGGAGTGTATTATGGGATATAATTGTGCGATCTGATTAGAATATTGTGAAGATAAACGATTAATTTCGTGGTCATCTAATTCTGGTAAACGAATATTCCTGTAATAGTTAGGAATTGGTTAAGTAGTTTATTTATGGAACAAGTCCTAT
Organism: Rubia yunnanensis; assembly: GCA_037428765.1. Classification (NCBI taxonomy): domain Eukaryota; kingdom Viridiplantae; phylum Streptophyta; class Magnoliopsida; order Gentianales; family Rubiaceae; genus Rubia; species Rubia yunnanensis. The sequence continues at coordinate 131,482,042 of CM075061.1, forward strand.
TGATAACAGGATTGTTCAATTAAATACCAGATTAGCATTAGATCTTTCCTTAGTCTAGAAGTCTATTTGTGGTAGAGTTAGACAAGGAAAGAAGTTGATTCAAGGCAGGATTGCGATGGGATAAAAAGAAGACGAAGACAACGCAATCATTGACGCGACCAAGATCTATTCTCTACGTGAGAACTTTGGAGCGATCTGCCTGTGGTGTTTTGGAGGAGTGTTTATTCATCCGACCAAGTTCGTGAAGATCAGAAACAAGGAAGTCTTAATTCCTCGGGAGGAGAAGATCCAGGGAGACGTGTTGATCGTAAGGGTTCAACGACGTAGGATCGACAGTGAGGGGAGCTCACAACATTCACTCTGTAGGTTAGCAATGGATTAGTATTTAAGTTAAGCTTCTTGTACTAAAGACTGCTTTCTAGTGAATGGTTTCTGATCTGGGCAAGGCCCCGCAGACGTAGGTGTATTTGCACCAAACTGCGTAACCAAGTTGTGTGTGCACTGCGTATTTCATTTTGTTTTTAACACCAAACTGATCTTGGTGTTCCAACACCAAACTGTTAAACAACTTGGTATAAAGGTTTAGAATTCAGGTGAAACGGAATTTCAATTGGTATCAGAGCTTGGCACTTGCTAACCCCTATACAGGGAGAGTGAGATCAGGTTTCACCATGGCACCAAAGGAGGGGGCCTCTGTCACGCGACCACCGTTGCTGGAACAAGGCAATTACGCCTACTGGAAGGCACGTATGAAAGTATTCATTGGAGCATTAGATGATCAAGCATGGAACTATGTAGTGAATCAGTACACTCCACCTCCAAGTGACAAAACAAAAGAATCGAGCTCATCAACGATCAAACCATATTCTGAATATTCTACTGAGCAGCATAGAGCGTACATGTCCAACTCAAAGGCATTGAATGCCATCTTCACAGCAGTAGATGAAGATCAATTTAAGATGATTTCAAATTGTGAGACTGCAAAGGAAGCATGGGATGTGTTACAGACGTATCATGAAGGAACAAGCTCAGTCAGAGATTCAAAGTTGCAATACTATACATTGAAATTTGAGGAATTGAAGATGCGGGAAGATGAGACTATCTCCGAGTTTAATGGACGAGTCCGAGATATTGCAAACAAGGCTTTTCAGTTTGGTAAAAAGTACAAAGATCAAAAACTTGTAAGGAAGGTGTTGAGGGCATTACCTCCACGGTTCAATATGAAGGTTACAGCAATCAATGAAAATGGAAGGATTGGAATGATGACACTTGATGAGCTCATGGGGTCTCTGGAATCTTATGAGATGGAGATGCTGCAAAATAAAATCGGAAAGAAGGAGATGGCTTTTACAAGCACAACCTCTGGGAAGGCAGATGAAAATACAGATAATGAAGATTCCGATGAAATTGCTAGCATAACCAGAAACTTCTCCAGATTCATGAAGAAGATGGGCAGGAAGCCACATGACAAGTTAAGTGGGAGCAAAAATCCGAATGCCAACTTCACTCCCAGGTTCGGTCAGGCAACTGGTGTTGAAACACCGAAGATCAAATCGGTAAATCCAAATCTGAACAGAAAAATCCAATGCAGAGAATGTGAAGGCTTTGGACACATACAAGATGAGTGTTCCAATACACTTAAAAAGCAAGGGAAATCATATGCCATAACCTGGAGTGATGATGACGGAGGAGACGATATTAAGGATGGAGAAGAGTATACAAATCATGTTGCTTTCGGCGTGTCATTGGAAGAGTCTGTTGAGATAAATCGCAGTGTGTTGAATGAAGAAGAAAGTGATAGCTCAGATGAAGAGACTAGAAGCATTAGTGATGATAACATTCGCAAAGAAAGTATGGAGATGTATAAAATGTGGTTAAAAGTGGCGGATGAAAACAAAGAGCTCAAGGTTGAGAACAAGAGGTTATGTGAAAAAGTTAGAGTGAATGAACTTGGAAAGAAAGATGCAATTGAAGAACTTGAAAAACTTAAAAAGGAATTTGCTGAAGTAGTTCAACGAGCGGAGGCAGCAGAACAGGCTATTAGACGTCTCAATACAGGGAAAGCTAAGCTTGAAGATTGTTTGAAAATGGGACAAACTACCAAATTTGGAATTGGGTATGAAAGATCAGTTGATGCATTGAAAATTAAGGCAGATCAAGGTGCACCTGTTCCAAGAATAATTGAGGAGAATTGCCCCATCAAGAGAATCAGGAGATGCGAATACTGTGGAGTTCAAGGTCATGTGAGAAACAGGTGCTTCAAATTAATTAGGACAATGTCTGTCAACCCATCATATCGGTACTTCAACACCATTCCAGGATACAATACCGTGCACCAATTCAACATTGGAGGATACAGGAACGGATTCTTAAACACACATGCAACTCAAAGATCACATCGCATCACTCGACCAGTAAGCCAGGTATGGGTTCGAAAGTCTCAAGATATTTGTCTTTCAAGTTTTGTATGTTTTGGAGCACATACAGGAACCTCGTGGTACTTCGACAGTGCGTGCTCAAGGCACATGACAGGAGTTCCTGAAAATTCAAACCTGGATTTGGTGGACATGTTAAATTCGGTGATGGAAAACGAAGCAGAATAATTGGCAAAGGGGAGTTAGAAATCAAAGGGCTTCCAGTGTTCCAAGATGTGTTGCTAGTGGAAGGTCTGAAGGCTAACCTATTGAGCATCAGTCATTTATGTGATAATGATATGACAGTGTACTTTGACAAAGATAAGTGTATTGTAAATCATAGGTCTGGAGTATTCACTGGATCCAGATCAATGGATAAGTGTTATCTACTCGATCAAGATGTCACCTGCTTGAGCTCGAAAAAGGAAGTCAGTACACTGTGGCACAGAAAATTGGGGCACATAAATTATAAATCCTTGGCTCGTATTTCCAGACTAAATACAGTCAGAGGTATTCCCGAAATCAGTGAAATCAAGGAGACTGTTTGTGGATCTTGTAAGGAAGGAAAGCAAATTTGTATTCCTCACCATGCTGTACATGATGTTTCAACATCAAGACTTTTGGAGCTTCTACATATGGACCTAATGGGGCCAGTGAGTACACCAAGTGTGGCAGGGAAGAAGTATATTTTTGTTTGCGTGGATGACTTCTCGAGGTATACGTGGGTATCATTCCTCAAAGAAAAATCAGAGGCCGCTGATGTATTCAAGACCTTCGCGCACAAGCTTCATGTAGAAAAAGGAACCGTTCGAATTGCACGCATCAGGAGTGATCATGGAAAGGAATTCGAAAACTCTAAATTTCGGGACATCTGTGAAACGCTTGGTATACATCATGAATTCTCTGCCCCCATAACCCCTCAGCAGAATGGTATAGTAGAAAGAAAGAATCGGACACTGCAGGAAATGGCACGAGCAATGTTGGCTGAGAAAAAAATTCATTCTAGATATTGGGCTGAGGCAGTACACACTGCATGCTACACCATCAACCGAGTTTATCTGCGTCCGTTTACCGAGAAGACACCATATGAGATCTGGAAAGGAAAGAAACCAGATGTGTCGTATTTCCATGTCTTTGGCAGTAAGTGTTACATTCTGAAGGATCGAGAACCCTTAGCTAAATTTGAATCTAGGAGCGACATTGGAATATTCTTGGGCTATTCTCCTACCAGCCGAGCATACCGAGTACTGAATCAACGTTCTGGGGTAGTCATGGAGTCCATTAATGTGGTGATAGATGATTCAGAGGACGGCAATGCTGGAGAAGGTGATGCGCTTGATTCAGCCGTTCCTACTGGTGTTGGAACACCAGAACCATCAACTGGTGTTGAAACTCCAGAATCTGGAATTCTTGATTCTGACCAGAATCCAACGAGACATATGCAGTTAAGGGATCAACCCCATGTCAATTACAGAGAATTAGCAGGATTATCGTGTTTCATCTCACTCACTGAGCCAAGAAATTACAAAAAGGCTTTGCTAGATGAATATTGGATCTCGGCGATGCAAGAAGAATTGCAGCAATTCGAGAGAAACAATGTTTGGTTTCTTACCCCACGACCTGTTAATGTAAATGTGATCGGTACCAAGTGGATTTTCAAAAACAAATCTGATGCAGATGGTAATGTCACCAGAAATAAAGCACGCCTTGTTGCTCAAGGGTACACACAAGTAGAAGGGGTTGACTTCGATGAAACTTTTGCCCCTGTAGCCAGATTGGAGTCCATCAGACTAATTTTGGCCGTGTCCTGCATACTAGACTTTACTCTTTATCAAATGGATGTCAAGAGTGCATTCCTGAATGGCATAGTAAAAGAGAAAGTTTACGTGGAGCAACCTAAGGGGTTTGAAGACCCTCAGTTTCCTGATCATGTTTATAGGTTGAATAAGGCGTTGTATGGACTCAAGCAGGCACCTCGTGCTTGGTATGAGCGACTGACTACCTTTCTGATTAAAAAGGGCTATCGTCGAGGGGGAGTAGACCGTACACTGTTCGTGCTGCACAAGGGGTCAAAAATTCTAATTGCACAGATCTATGTGGATGACATTATGTTTAGATCTACTGATTCAGCCTTGGTGAAGGAGTTCGTTGACTTAATGACTCAAGAGTTCGAAATGAGCATGGTAGGAAAATTGTCATATTTTTTGGGATTGCAGGTTACTCAGGAGAAGAATGGTCTGTTTATCAATCAACAGAAATATGCAGAAAACTTGATCAAGAGATTCGGACTTACAAGTGCAAAGGCAGTACGCACCCCAATGGCAACCACCGATAAGCTTACAAAGGATGAACAGGGGCAAAGTGTTGATTAGAAATTGTACAGGAGTATGATTGGTAGCCTGTTGTACTTGACTGCAAGCTGACCAGACATCTGTTTAAGTGTTGGTATTTGTGCTCGCTACCAAGCTGATTCAAAGGAATCACATATGTCAGCAGTGAAAAGGATTATTCGGTATATAAGTGGAACAGCGGAGTATGGAGTATGGTTTTCTCGAAACAAGGATTCACAATTAGTAGGTTTCAGTGATTCGGACTGGGTTGGGAATGCTGATGATCGTAAGAGTACCACTGGAGGGTGCTTCTTTGCTGGATCTAATCTGGTCAGCTGGTACAGTAAAAAGCAGAATTCTATATCTTTGTCCACAGCTGAAGCAGAGTATTTAGCTGCCGGGAGTTGTTGTGCGCAGTTATTGTGGATGAAGCAGATGATGAGAGATTATGGGTTCAATGATGTGAGTTTGACAGTCCTGTGTGATAATAAAAGCGCCATTGATATTTCCAGGAATCCTGTGCAACACTCTAGAACAAAGCATATCGATATCCGACATCATTTTATCAGAGACTTGGTTGAAAAAGGAGAAGTCGCAGTCCAGTATGTACCAACAGCAGAACAACTGGCTGATATATTTACAAAACCACTGGATGGTGAGACGTTTGAAGGCCTCAGACAGCACTTGGGTGTCTGTCGAATGTAAGGTACTCTGATCCGTACTTTCTATTGTATTATTTACTGTTGTGTTGTTTCTTTTATAATATGGTGAAAAAGAGAAAAAAATAGAAAAATCAAAAGTATCAAAAATATGTGAAGTGGTGTTTAAACACCAAGGGAAATCGGAGGAAAGTAAATCAGACGGGCTGAAAATTTGGGCCAGAAAAGTGTGTTTATGGGCCTAAGGGTTCGTATGTGGCAGTCTGAAAAGAAGAGAAAGTAGATGGTCTTTTGGGTTTGTGAAAAAGGAGGGAAAAGAGAAAGTTGATTCCCACAAAAACTCAAACTCTCGACGGTTCATCTTCCTACAGTGTTCGCAACTCCCTGTTCGTCAGAATTTTTTTTTTCCAAAAATCCTCGATTCGTGTAGCTCACTCAAAACTCTGTAAAGATGGTAAGTTCCAAATTCCACAAGATGATCGGAGACTTTGTCAATGTTCGGGTGCCGGAGAATCCTCGAATCGAAGAACTCGACCCTGACACAGAAGTGGCAGATTCTGGAGAAGGCCGAGAACGGACGATAGTTCAGTGGGATGGCAAAAACCGACGCCGCCCAAAACCCAGGTTTGACCACTCGTTTGTTCACGATGGTGTGTATTTTCCCTCTGTTTTGGAGTTCATTACCTGGATGGTCCAAAATAGGGATTACATTGATCTGAGAAAATATAAAAGTTTACATGGCAAGATTAACGGGTTTAAACTTGAGGAGTTATTAACTGGTGGCATAGGAGAGATTAGGGAAATCAGTGAGTATAATGTCAAGCTGGTTGGCGTTGGTTTCGGAGAATGTTACAGAGTAGGGGAAGAAGAGGGTCAGTTCTTCACAATCTACACACGGATAGCCTCCCTGCACAGGCCGATTATCAGGAATTTGGGGGATAATGTAGTTTTGCAGCCCTGGATAAAAGTGGTTAAATCCACTAATTTTACTGTGGCTGGTGACACAGAGATAGTGTGTTTTGATGAGTCTCTGTTTCAGACTCAAGAATCACTGAGAAGGTTGCCTATTCCTGTTGTGGACATTAGTGATAGCGAAGAGGAGGCAGGGTGTGCAGGTGGCACTGATGAGGCTGAGATAATTTCGAGGGTGAATGAACCAGAGAGTGCCTCAGTACTGAGTGAATCTGCGTTAAATGAAGCCATATCAGAGTTGTTTAGGTCTGAGTCTTCCCTATCAGAGTTTGTGAGGTCTGATTCTGAGAAGGAAGATGGTGAAAGAATTGCTGCGGAGAGAGCAGGTGGGGCTGATGTGCCAAGTGCTGGTTTGGTTGATACTGATGATCAAACACCAGATGAGAGCCATGCTGAGAAGGAGCAGAGTCCAGCTAATCTGGGTATTGGTGTTGAAACACCACTGGAGACAAGTCCAGCCCAGGGAGTCAAGAGGAAAAGGAAGGAGGCTGGTGTTGAAACACCATCTGAATTTGGAGACAGATCTGAACCTCAGATGTCTGAGACAGGTGAAGAAAGGTTGGCCTCTACCTCCAAGAGGGTTCGAAGATCTAAAAGATGCAGAGTCAAAAGTACAGCCACTAGTGAGGACAGTGATGAGCCGATTGGACTGAAACTTAAGAAGTTACGTGCTGCCAGACAGCAAAGACAAGCTGAGACAATTGAGTCTAGTGCACAACCTGTACCTGAAGCGAGTGAAGCCATTAGTCCTGAATTCTTTGATCATGCAAGTCAAGAAAAGTGGAAGTTTGTCTGTGACAGAAAGATATTGGCGGAGAGGCCAGCTGATGCTGTAAAATATAAGGAATGTGGATTCACAGACTATTTGCATTATCTCAAGGTGTTTAAGGAAGCTACCTATTTCTGTGACTATAACAAGCAACTTGTGATGGAATTTTACTCAAACTTGAAGGAGGAGTGTGAAGAGGAACAGTGGTGGAATTTTCCCCGGAGGCAGTAAATGTTTGTCTGCAGCGTGGAACATCGAGGAATGTTCAGGCGGTGTTCCAACACCAAATGCCAGAGAATTTCGATGCAGTGGCAGTAGAGTTGACCGGTGGTGTGGAAAGTTCGTGGCCACTGACTGGGAGACAACAAATACCAGCATCAAACCTGACCTCCAGGTATTACTGTCTGTATATGGTGGCAGTTCATAACTGGATTCCTTCGGTAAACAACACGATTGTTACCAAAGAAATGGCGACTCTTCTTTACAGCCTGGGAACGAGGCATAGGGTCAATCTGGGCAGGTTGATATTTAATGATATTTTGGACTGTGCTCGCAAGACGAGGAAGGAAGCTTTAGTCCATCCCTGTGTGATATCGATGGTCCTGCAAAAAGGGGGAGCAGTTGCAAGCGAGACCGATGAAGTACTGGCAACCCAAGCATTACGGCCAACTCTCAGAACCCTGAGTGGTCGTATAGTAGTGAAGGATCTACCTTGGACGCCTCCAGTAAAGACAAATGAGGATGAAGGAGCAGCTCGGCTGAAAGCCATTGAGGCGAGAGCTACGGTATGTCAAGAGATTCTTGGGCGTCATCAGGATGCGATAGTCAAGATTCAGGGGGAGCTGGCAGCTTTGGAGGCTGAGAGAGAAGCATTGCTGGCAGCGAATCAAAATGAAAATGGATCAGATGCTGGAGATTCAGACAATGCTGCATCAGAGGAGTCCGAGTGATAGTTTGGAATGATTGGAATTCTGGATTTTCTTGGTTTTTCTTGTCATATTACTGAATTCAGGGGGAGATATTAGAGATTTTGTATGATTTGAATGATTTTGTGTTCTGGATAATTGGATATTTGTGCTAGCTGGTATTTTGGTGTTCTATATTGTTTATGCTAGTTGGTTTTATGGTATTCTATGGTGTTTGTGCTGACGTTCTATGAATTCACCAATATGCCAAGGGGGAGATTGTAAAGTCCTCCGGAGTTGGACTTATGTATGGCATATTGTGAATACTGGTGATCTGGTGTTTTAACACCACTGAGTGAATTCTGGTGATATGGTGTTTTAACACCACTGCTATCCAGCAGTATTCCAGCAGCATTATGGTTGATGTCCACGAATTATGGAGTGTATTATGGGATATAATTGTGCGATCTGATCAGAATATTGTGAAGATAAACGATTGATTTCGTGGTCATCTAATTCTGGTAAACGAATATTCCTGTAATAGTTAGGAATTGGTTAAGTAGTTTATTTATGGAACAAGTCCTATTGATAACAGGATTGTACAATTAAATACCAGATTAGCATTAGATCTTTCCTTAGTCTAGAAGTCTATTTGTGGTAGAGTTAGACAAGGAAAGAAGTTGATTCAAGGCAGGATTGCGATGGGATAAAAAGAAGACGAAGACAACGCAATCATTGACGCGACCAAGATCTATTCTCTACGTGAGAACTTTGGAGCGATCTGCCTGTGGTGTTTTGGAGGAGTGTTTATTCATCCGACCAAGTTCGTGAAGATCAGAAACAAGGAAGTCTTAATTCCTCGGGAGGAGGAGATCCAGGGAGACGTGTTGATCGTGAGGGTTCAACGACGTAGGATCGACAGTGAGGGGAGCTCACAACATTCACTCTGTAGGTTAGCAATGGATTAGTATTTAAGTTAAGCTTCTTGTACTAAAGACTGCTTTCTAGTGAATGGTTTCTGATCTGGACAAGGCCCCGCAGACGTAGGTGTATTTGCACCGAACTGCGTAACCAAGTTGTGTGTGCACTGCGTATTTCGTTTTGTTTTTTAACACCAAACTGATCTTGGTGTTCCAACACCAAACTGTTAAACAACTTGGTATAAAGGTTTAGAATTCAGGTGAAACGGAATTTCAGGTGGAATTAGATAGCATTATCCCAATAATATTTAAGTTGATTAGGATTAAATATATCAAGAATAAAATAAACCAAGAACAATCAAGAACACATACGAATTAATTATAAAACAATTAGACCTCACGATTCATAAACTAATGTTTGCTATTCATTGCCGATATATAAATTAGCTACTCATAATAATGATTAACCTAAACAAATAATTATTATAAACAGAAAACATAATTAACGAAATTAAATAAGAAGCAAATTAAAACAGCAAATCGTGACTTGAAGAATCAAAAGCTGCAAATCCAGCTGGTGGCAATAAAACTCTTGCTATACTAGGTGCGATTCCCACACACTAAACGTGCGACCCGCTCCAACGGCTCTGCGCCGGCCGCCCCTTCACAATCCGGCACCGCCGCTATGGTGGAGCCACCGCCTCCGCTTTCCTACGCCCAAGCTATCACTCAGGAACTACGAGAACCCCTAAATCTGGGTCTGGTAACCCATCACGATGTCCAATACTTCATCCCAAAGGCAAAAATTGACCACCTGGGAGAGCCGGCCCTCCACTTTACAGAGGATGAATGTATCAGATTAGAGGCCCCCCTCAAATGGACGCTGATCGGAAAGTTCTCACGTAGCCGCCCTCTACTCGAAAAGCTCAGGAAAGATTTTCACACGGCCGGATTTATAGGGCACAATAACATCACCTTGCTCGACAATCGTCAGGTTTTGATATCCTTTGCTATTCCTGAAGATTATTATCGATGTTGGTTACATAAAATCTGGAACTTCGGTGCTTACTCTGTTAGAATGTCAAAATGGGTTCCCAATTTTAATCCTAATGCTGAGTCCCCTATTGTCCCGATTTGGATCTCCCTCTATGGCTTACCGCAGCAATTTTTTGACTATTCTGTTCTTATGTCTATTGGCAACCTAATTGGTACTCCTATTAGGGTAGACAAGGCTTCAATCAATAGGACTAGACCACATGTCGCTAGAATCTGTGTTGAACTGGATGTTACTAAACCTATGTTGGAACGAATTTGGCTAAGTTTTAGAGACATAGGCTTCTGGCAATACATCGAATATGAAGGGATTCCATTTTATTGCTCTAACTGCCTTAAACTAGGACATACGGACTCAGTTTGCAGATTTGAGAAGAACTCTTCCAAATTCATTCCCTGGAAACCCCAAGGAAACACCACTAAAGAAGGTAAAAAAGCCATTCCCAATGATGAACAGGGAAGGAATAAAGGTAAAGGGCATGGTATTCCTCCATCTGGCCCCTCTATGACTAAGACTCACTTTGTTTATAAGAATAAGGCAGATACTTCTGTCAAGCAGACTTCTCCGGTCACTGATGCTGCGAAAGGAAACTCAAATTCGGGCACAATCGCAAGTTCTGAAGTTCAGAGCCTTAGACAAGGTTCACAGGTTGGCAACCCCACACAAGGTGCTCCACAAATGAACAAAAACGAAAGTACTGAAGATTTGAACCTTAGACAGGGTTCCCAGGTTTCCACTAAGCCTCATGATATTTCTGCCATCTCTGGTTATGCTGACCCCTCTTTAAACTCTGTGAATGCTGTTGCCTTTAACAATTCTGGTAGTACTGATATCTACAAATCTCATGATGATCCTGATGCCTCTTTGAACTCTGGATATGCTGATTCCTCTTTCAAACCTGATAATGCTGGATATATTGATGTCTCTTTAATTTCTGGAAATGCAAAAGTCTCAATTATATCTGGGAGTGCGGATAATAATAAGTCTCATGTTAACGCTGTTCTCTCTTTAAACTCTGGTTATGATGATATCTCTTTAAAGTTTGGGATGGCTGATAACTCTTTCAAATCTGATAACATTGATACATATAAGTCCCAGGAAAATGCAGTTGCATTTCTAAACTCCGGAAATAATGTTGTCCCTTTTAAATCTGGTCATACTGATATCCATAAAACTCATCATAATGCTGTAGTCCCTTTAAACTCTGGACCTGGTTATATCTTTTTAAACTCTGGGAATGCTAATGCCTCATTCATTTATGATAATGCTGGTTATGACAGCACTCAAATTGAGAAGTTCAATGGTAAACACCATGATAGCAATCCTACAGCTACAGTCATTTCAACTCAGATTGCATAAACCAGCAAGCTTTCAAGCACAACATACAAGATCCAACAAATTGACCCCCCAAAAAACATTATCCCGGCTGAGTCACCATTCCCTTTCGAAACAACTGTAATCAGACTCCCCCTTTTACCTCGTAAGGGATTTACATTCAAACCACTAGACTGGATTAACTCTGACACCTACCCGAAGCAGCAAAAAATACTCGAGTCACAAATGAATCTACCTTTAGAAGTAATAAAAGCTAACCTATATCTCGAACATGACAGACTATCCAAATTCCTTAATCCCAACCAAACGGTGACCAAAAATAAACAGAGGAAATACACTAAAAAGGATTATACCTCCACACCAAAAACGGTTTTCACCCGTTCCTCTTTGACCCTATCCAAGAATATCCATGATTAGAGGAATCCTCCTAAAACTGTGCCACTGCCAACAGAAGCTCCTCCCAAATCTTTAAATATGGCCGAAGACTACTTACCAAGAGAATTTAAGGCGACTGATAGTTTTCTTTTTGGAATTGAAAAATGCCCTTCTCAACTTCAATGATGCACTGTTTTTCACCTTGAATATATGCATGCCGTCAATTAGAATGGAGACTACTGTTTTTCTCTGTACTTGCCCTCAGGTCCATTTACAAGAAATCGGCATATACTCAGGCGCTCTCCTCAGCTTCATCTCGGATGGCGTACTCCTCAGCTTCATCTCTACACATTCGGATTCTGACTCAATGCACATTGGAACATCACCTCACGAGGAACCTAAGAAGCTCAGAGCAATTCTTCCTCTGTTGCTTAAGCTTAGGTTTACAATTTGTCTAGTTAATCTTGCCTGGCCAACGAAAGAATTAACACAAGGGGTGGAGATTCTTTGCGTTGGAATCGCAATTTTAACTTTGCATCGACCTTCTCAAGGCAGGTCACTAGTTTCCTTAAAGACACTACATTTTGCTGTATCTACCATTAACACTCATCTTCTACTCTTTTTATGGTTTGGGGAGCCAATATATTCCCCCTCACTTAGGTGAGTCTTCAATTAAAAAAAAAAAAGCTGCACATGAATCTCAAAGATTAATATTATTTCTAGGTAAGCAGACTTTGATCACTAATATCAATTCCAAAAGACATGTGGCTGCCGAAACTATACAACCAAAGCTAATATAATGTTTTTCATCAAAACCTAACTCAATGTATCCTCTCGTAGAGCCTTGACATGTATTTATACATGCATCCGGCTGTGAAGTACAAAATCAAATCCAAATATATTTGGGACTCTTTTTCCGAAAATAAAAATATATTCTAATTCTAATTAACTAATTCTAAATTTAGGAAATTTCAAATGGAATGAGATAATACAATCCTTATCGATATGGGAAGTGAGTATCTTTATTTTCTTCAAATCCACATCTCTTCAATAATTCACTTTTCACCCCATAACTTCGACAATTCTGTTTTTGCCTCTCTTTCTTCATCTCTGGAAAAATATCTTATAAAATAAGAACATTTTCCACTGGAGCACATCGCCTCATTAAAAACCTTAACTTGGAAAACCCCATGGGAAAAAACCGTTGGTTAAGGGAAAAAGAGTACAATGTATAGCTCTCTCTCAATTCTTCACAATCCATGAATTCCTGCACCAAAAACACCTTAAAGTGCAAATTATATCTCAATAAGATCACGATAATTTCACCAAATATGAACACAATATAACACACGTCAATACCCTTGAATACTTCTCATTGAGACATGTATACACGATATCCTCTCATTCTCACCGGGTGGTCATTAACACTATTGCCTCACACATTGCATCCTGTTTTTGTGATGGAATAAAATCACCTTTTTGTTCCTAGCGCTTAACTTCTTCTTGAATGGAAGGAAAAACATTTTCGCATGCAAAAAGACAACATATGTGTATTTCATAACCAATCAATCACCTTACAATTTTTTATAGCAAGCTCCCGTGTTCTATCATGAGTTCACTTATACGCATATGGCATATGTAGTCGAAGAGAGATGAGTTGTCTACGGGACATTGAGGTTGTCCGATTGCTTTATAGGACGAATTGAGGCTGCAAGTAGCAAAGCTTAAGACAATGCAAAGAGCTAACTTTCATGCCAATTTCACTCATGTTGAACCTACCAGTGAAAATGAGGGATTTGACAACGAGACAATTTCGGACTATGTTGGAGCGATAGTGATTCAAATGAGCCTCTTCCATTACTGCTTCTCCCCCCAGAAATATAAGTTTTGCTGGATATAGACAACAATTTTTTTGCATTTTTATTTTCATTCTTGATGATATCTTTCAATGTTTAATTGGGATCGTACAACCCCCATTTGTGTAATAGTTTTTTTGACATTGTGGGTTTGGGTGTCGGGAGTTTTTATGGTTTAACAAGCCACTAATGTACAATAACTCCAACTAACAGAGGTTGGACATATTTTTTGACAGCTTCTACGAAATTGGAACAACTGATGGATGGCGATCAATGCTAAGTAAGGAATTGAGATCCTTAATCAGGTGTACATTCAGTATACAAACTGCGGCACAATTTTAAAAAATCAATGAATTCCATATTTCTAATCGCAAATTAGGTTTGATCTCATTTTCACAATGTTGAGCAGGTTTCTCCATAAGAAAATATGTAAAAAATTAGGTTTTTCTATTTCAAGACCTGTTGTGAGATCAAAAACCTATGCAACTTACGTAACCTTGGGGAAAAAACTCTGCATGCCTTAGAAAAATATATCATACCAAAATCTTTCCCTATTGCCATTGAACCGTCGGTCAGTCACAGTTACCGTCCAATTACAAGAAACACACTTCTTTCATCAAAACCAAATGGCTTCACAGTCGATGCAAGTTGCCACAACTTCTTGAAGGACAAAACAGACGACCTAGAGAAGGAATAATGATTAGTTCAAATGTTCATTGTTTTTCACCAAAGAATGTGAGGTTAGGTACTAACATTTATTTTCAATCTTCTAAGATGTTGGATTATTACCATGATCAACAAAATGATATAATTAAGTTAGGCCTGTCTGATTTGATTTGTAAATTTGAATGAGGGACAGGGAGAGAGATTATGATAGGGACAGAGACTATGACAGGAATAGAAACTATGAAAGGGATCGGGGCAGAGGACGTGGTAGGGAAAGGGACAGGGACCGCCATCACCTAAGAGAAGATAAGGATTATGGGCTGGAAAGGGAGCGTGACAAGAGAGAAAGGGACCGTGGTCGTCGAAGAAGTCATTCTAGGAGCCGAAGTAGAAGCAGAGAGCGTAAGTATCGTGATGATGAACGTCGCAGAAGATGGGCACATGATAGTGCGAGTCCTAGAAGGCGTGAGGTTCCTGATAATAGCAACATTAGAGATGAACCAAAGAAGAAGAAAGAGAGGAAGGAGAAGAAGGATGATGGAACTGACCACCCAGATCCAGAGATTGCAGAAGCAAATAGACTCCGTGCATCCCTTGGATTAAAACCTTTGAAGCTTTGAAGAAACAGCAGAGTTGGACTCACGAGAAGTGGTTATGCTTAGAATGCGGTCTTGGAAATGCAAATTTCAATTTTAGAATGTTGCGAGTAGATGAATTTTAATTTCAATATGTTGTGAGTAGATGTGCTACTTTGGAGAGTATTTTTTTTTCCACTTTAATTCACTGGGAAAAAAATAAAAATAAATTAATCACGGCTACAAGGTTGGTGGAGGTCATCCAATCCATCATCATGACTAGCTACAAAAAAAAGAAAGCAAAAATACAAGAACTCTATGGGATCCTCAATCTTACTAAGACCATGGATATCCTAAACCAAGCTGGTGCGAGTAAAAACTCCCAAATAGTTGGCAACCAAACTTGTTCTCCCTTTTTGGAAGGAAAATAAATTTGAAAGCAGCAGAAAGGCGGGAACTGCAGGCTGCAGGAGTTTACTTGCAGAGGGGAGGGTTTTGGGTGCCCTCAAAGATTGGGGTGACATTGGAGCAATTACCCCTGGGAGGGCCTTCAAATGTGCCTCCTGGTACTGAGGGTGGGCCCACGTACTTCAAATCAACGGCGCCAATAGTCACATCCTTGCATGGGTTAGCCTTGCTGCAAATTAGCTTCGCGACTTGAGGTGTATATGAAGTCCCAGTAATGCCTTTGTAGCTCACTTTGCTGATTGCAACTTTTGATGGAGGCTGCCATGAATGCAACAAAATCAAATCATCCACATTCGATAACCTTAAATTGAGACAGAGGGAGTACTAATCAAATTACTTACATCGACTGGGCAGGTTCCGCCCGGGCAATACTGTTGATCGATGAGAATAGGGTTGCTGACATTGTCCATCTTAATGTTTTCGAAATGGATGTCGGAGACAGCAAGAGGGAAAGCATTAGGGCCAGCCCAGGATTTGATTCTGACACCGTTGTCTGTGCCAACCAGAGTGCAGTCGCTGACGGTGATTCCTTCGACGGGCTCTTCATTGTTGTACTTTCCAAGACTTCCAACACTGATACCATGTCCCGGTCCGCAGGTAACTCCCTTAACCGTGACTTGTTTGCACCCGTCGCCTAGCGAGACGCAGTCATCTCCAGTTTTAATGGTGGCTCCATCGATTGTTACTCCGGTGGAACGGCCGATGTGGATGCCATCTGTGTTGGGGCTCTCCTTTGGCGCGTCGATCGTCACACCTGTAATTGTGAAATTACTGCACCCGAAAATGAGGAAGTGAAACAATTTGCTGTCCTTGGAAGTGACGTCCTTGATGGTAGAATCATTCACGAAATTGAACGCAAAGTTCTGCCCAGCCAAAAAACACAAAAGTAGTTATGTTCCATTCCCCGTAATTATAGAAATGAACAAAGCAATTCATGATTACATTTGCGAGGCGATTGCAGGAAGCCGCAGATTGGCAACGGTCAGATTGCTGCCATGCCACGGCTCCTCCCTTGCCATTGAAGATTCCCTTGCCCGAGAGAGTGAAATGCTGAACGTTTTCAACCATGAACCATTCCTTGTCTTTGGTTATGGAGCCAGGATCTGGGATGGCTTCAACGGTGCCTTCGTTCTGAATCTCGATCGGGCCCTGGCACGGTCCTTTCAAGTAAACTTCCTTGAGCTGATATGTTCCTGCTGGGATCAGAATTGTCGTTGGTGCTGGTGCTGCGCATGCCGTTTCCCAAGCTTTCAACAACGCCTGATTCATCATTTCATCAAACTCCTCAAATTAAAATAGGCATGACAAGAATATTTTGGATGACATCAATAAAAAGGCATGTTTTTGTGTTCGTGCGTAGAGTTCATTTACCGGGGCGATATCAGATCCTGCTGCTGGCTTCAGATCAACGATTTCTGATCTGGCTACCAACAGGCATGACAAGAAAATGGTGATTCCCAATATTCTGTCCATGCTGTTCATCATATATGTAAAATTTTTTGTTTTGTTTTTTGTATTATGATCTGTATCTTTTTTTTTTGTGTGTGTGTGTGAAAGACTATGTTACTTTGATGTTATTTATAGCGCCAGATAATGACTAGTTTTAGTTTTTGAAAGTTAACCACCACACAATACTTTGCATGTTCGTGGTAAGGATTCACTTTGATCTCCTTTTTCTCCTCTCACGCTATACTTCTCCTTTTTCTTTTTTCTTTTTTTTTTTTTTTGAAGAACACCAACAACAAGAGGTTTTCTATACAAGCTCACTTTTTGTTTAATAAGGATCATCAAATTTTTATTATTTTTTTTTGAGCAAACAATCATAGTTCATACATTTGTCACGAGTAAGTGAGTACATTGATTTGAAAGTAAAACAACACGGAATAATCAAATTCCGTTGACATATTAAACTTAATATTTGCAGTGCACAAATCGCAATCAATCTGTAATGTGCATATTTATGCCCTTTCACCGCGGATACGCCTTGCAAGCTGGATGGATAGCACAAAGATTTGTGTCACTCGCTTAGCATGGATAGCACAAAGATTTGTGTCTTCAAAGAGACCAACAAGGTAGGCCTCAGCAGCTTCTTGTAGTGCAAGCACAGCATGACTCTGGAACCTCAGGTCCGTCTTGAAATCCTGAGCAATCTCACGAACAAGCCTTTGAAACGGCAGTTTGCGAATCAAAAGCTCAGTGCTCTTCTGATATTTCCTGATTTCACGAAGAGCAACAGTTAACTCCACCAGTAGTGGGTGCAGACTTCCTGGCAGCCTTGGTGGCGAGCTGTTTCCTCGGGGCCTTTCCTCCGGTGGACTTGCGAGCGGTTTGCTTGGTACGAGCCATGGGGATCTGAAAGAAGCCTCTGGCTTGATGATTATTTGGATATGCTTGATCATCAAAATATCTATGATCCTGAAAAGAGTCTCACTAGTTTTAGTTTACATTACACTTTATTACTTGTAGGGTCCCCCATTTTATGTTTTCTTTGCCTTGAAGAAACAGGGTTCATGGCGCCGTAACTCTTGGAACTGAACCCTAGGCATCCCAGCAGACCTTGCCGGTAGGGCAAGAACGTCTTACTCCTCAGCTCCTCCGCCTGAGCCCTGTTCGCCGTGTAATGCAGCTCGTGGGGCGACTGCGGGACCCTTCTTTTTCCGATGCCATTTACAGCCTTCTTCTTCGCCGGAGACTCTGCTTTCTCCGACGGTTCCTTCTTCTCCCGGGTAAACCCTGTTGCGGATGTGAACTTGGCCGGCATAAACTTCTCCATTTTAATTTTCCGGTCCTTCACTGGCGAAAATGTGATTGAGCCCCAGAACTTATGCCCATTGTTTCTGCCTTCGCTTTACTTCTGTAGAGAAACTCCTTCAAGAAAACCCATCTGCTAGAACTCCTCCCCACTGACGACGATCTCGAGGACACCCCAGATTCGCACGGCGTCGTTTTATCTTCCTCTCCGGCGCCACATTCTTCTTTCCCGCCCTCCTTCCCATCCTCCGTGTTTTCACCTACTTCAAATTCCTCGTGCCAGCCGAACGGCGGCGCGGTACGGAGCGGGGACATAGATCTAGTCCGGCGCCGGAGCGATCTATCCCGCATCTTAAAATCTCTTCCCCGGGAAGTGTCCTCCGGTTCATCGTCCGGGGCCTCGTCGATGTCGAGCAGCGGGGCGAGGTTCTGCGGGCGCTGGAGATGGGAGGAGAGCTTCCTGGGCCGGATCTGGCCGTTCAGGAAGAGCTCGTCGGCGGAGCTCATGGATCCGCCGGAAGAGGAGCCGTTTTTGGAGGCCTTACTCCCGGAGAAATCGAACTCAAAGGAGGAAGTAGGGGAGAGTTCAGAGTGGGAGGAGGAAGGCTTCTTGGTGACGGTGGGGGCGGCGGCGGCCATGAAATGCATGGGGCTGGCGGGGGCGCTGTAGTAGAAATGGGAGATTGGGCGGCCGGGGCTGGAGGGGGCGCTGACGTAGGGGGTGGAGCAGGCGCTGCTGTCCATGTCGTAGTCGTCAATTGAGGTGGTGGAGTGGTGGCATTGGGTGGTGGTGGGAGTTTCGAGGTGGTGCTCTAGCATTTTTTCCTGTGAGGGAGTATTGGGGAATGGGACGAGTTGTCCACACTATACTTCTCCTTGTTTACAGATAATAGCTAGGATGCTTGCGTCTCCCTTGGCGAACTAGGACGTATGACTTTAGTGTGGACAGTATTGCAATAATTTTGACAGGTTTATGTCATTGCTCAAATATAAGGCTCTGATTTTCTAGTATGGGCAGATTTTCTAGAATGGAATTCACTAAAGAAATTAGAATGATCACCATGTTAGACTAAGTCATATAGAAGATTAGTACTAGAGTTCACGTTGATCTCAAACTCTCTATGTCATCATCTATATAATTCCATCTCTTAATAATAATATTCATTACTGGAAATATTCTCTCTAACATGGTATCAGAGCATGATACGATTCTTAACCTAAATTAAACTTTTATTTTCCTTTCTCATTGCAGTCATAGCCTGCGTCTTCCTCTCCCTCAAGCACTTTTCTCCGTTGCAGTACACAAACCCTAACCTTTCTCCATTTTTTTTTCTGTCGTCTCTCATTTTTCTCAATGGCTGAAAAGCTTTTCTGTGGTAAAATAAAGGACGTGCATCATTTAAGCTTTGACATGCTCGGCTGGGACATGTTTTCAACAGTGTTATTTATAGTTTGCAAAAGTCTGGAGTACTTTATGTTTCTTCCTTTTACCCAAACCAAACACATACGCCCCATGTGTTACAGAAAAGGAACATCGGTTGGCATTTGTTGAAAATCATAAACGTGCTTTGCATGTATTGGATTTGCTTCATTGTGAGTTATGGGGCTCTTCGCAAATTTTATCTGATTCTAGTTTTACTTATTATGCTTTTTTTGTTGATGATTAATCTTGATTCACCTGGTTGTATCCGCTTCATCGTAAGTCGAATTTTGTTGATATTTATTAGCAGTTTGAGGCGTTGGTTGATAACCAATTTTCTGCTAAGATTAAAGTGTTTCAGAGTGATGGTGGTTCCAAGTTCCCCAATACTCGTTTTCACTCCCACTTTTCCTACAAGGGTATCCATCATCATGTTTCTTGCCCGTACACTCAAGAGCAAAATGTGCGGGTAGAACGAAAACATAGACATGTTGTGAAAATGGGGTTGGCCATGCTTTTTCACTCTCATTTACCGCTATCTCTTTGGGATGATGCTTTTGCCACTGCGGTTTACACCATCAACCGCTTACATACTCCGGTTCTACAGGGTTCTACTCCGTACAGTCTATTTTTTGATTGAGCTCCCCACTTACTCAAATTTTACCCATTTGGGTGTCGAGTTTTCCCTTATGTTTGGCCGACTGCTCAACACAAGCTGTCACCTCGCAGCATTCTGTGCATCTTTATTGGTTATAGTTCACAGTATAAGGGATTTCAATGCCTTGATCAATCTTCATGCCGAGTTTATGTGACCATACATGCTTGTTTTGATGAGTTCTGCTTTCCGTTTGCCTCCTCCTCTGCCTCAGCGGCTGGATCACCATTTTGGACATTGGATGTCTCTGCTTTCATTGACCCTGAGTTGGATTCCTTGCCAGTGCCAACTCCTTCATCTCCTGATCACTCCTCCCCCTGTCAAACTTGTCCTTCTGATTCCGACTCTCTGGTGGTTCCTTCTTCATCTACACTTCCATTGTTATCTTTGGTTATTTCTCCTCCTGCCTCACAAACTTCTTCATCTTCGGATAATTCCTCACCTTCACCCCCTCCTCGGACACATCCGATGATGACTGGATCTACCACATAGGCTATTTAGCGACGTAATTACTCGAATCTTGATGCACATGGTTTTCTTGTTGCTTTACTCTATCAGGCGGAGGCTACCGACTATCGTACTTCTCTTCATGATCCTTCTTGGGTAGCAACTATGGATGAGGAAATTGCTGTTCTTCGGAGTCAGCACACTTGGGAGGATGTCAACATTGTTGGCTCCAAGTGGGTGTATCATCTAAAGTATCATGCAGATGGCAGCATTGGCCGCTATAAAGCTCATCTGGTCGCTCAAGGATTCTCTCGAATACCAGGCTTTGATTTTGATAACACCTTCAGCCCTGTGGTCAAGGCCTCGACAGTTCGCACAGTCCTGGCTATTGCTACGATGTGCTCTTAGCCTCTCAATCAGTTGGATGTTAAGAATGCCTTTCTTAATAGTGTTCTTAATGCTCCGGTGTATATGGCTCAGCTTGTCGGTTACAAGGATCCACTATACCAAGATCATGATTATCGCTTGCGAAAGGCCATTTGTGGTCTCAAGCAAGCCCCTCGAGCTTAGTTCCAACTGTTTAGCAGTTACTTGGCTTGACTTGGTTTTCAGTGCAGTACCGCTGACACATCCTTGTTTGTTCTCTCTCGTGGGACTTATTTGTTGTATCTCCTTGTCTACGTCGATGGCATTATTCTCACCAGGAATGACTCCTCTCTTCTCCAGCAGTTTATCACTCGCACTCATCAGGAGTTGGCTATCAAGAACTTGGGTGCTCATCACTATTTCCTTGGTCTTGAAGTTACACTAACTGCCTTTGGTTTTCTTCTGGGTCAGGCAAAATATGCACGTGATATTTTGACTCCAGTCGGGATGTCGGATGCTACTCCTGTTTCTACTCCATTCTTGCCAAACTCTCAGCTTCTTAGCAGCACCAGTCCTCAGTTTTTTAATCCAACGCTCTATCGCTCTTTGGTTGGCGTATTGTAGTACTTGACTATTACTCGCCCGAATTTGGCTATTGCAATTGACTCCGTCAGTCAGTTTCTTCAGGACCCCGGGAATGATCATTTTGCTGCAATTAATTGGATCCTCCGCTATGTTCGCAACACTATTCATTTTGATCTCACATTTGATGCTACTAGTTCCCCTGAGGTGCTGAGTTATTCAGACGCTAATTGGGCTCATTGCATCAAGACTCATTGCTCTACTTATGGATATGTTGTTTTCCTTGGCTGCAATCTTGTTTCTTAGAACACCAAGAAGCATCCCACTATTTCTCGATTGAGTTCAGAGCTGAGTATTGGGCCCTGGTAAATAGTTCATCTGATGTTGTCTGGTTATCTCATTTGCTGTGTGATCTGCGGGTTTCTCTCTGGGGAGCCGTTGTTGTTATGTGACAATAGCAGTGCTTTTTTCTCGGCTCAGAATCTGTTTAAGCACAAATTGGCCAAGCACATTGATATTGACTACCACTTTGTTCACGAGCTCATTTCTGCTGGCAAGCTTCGTGTCGCCCAAGTTCTCACTACACTCTAGGTTGCGGACATCTTCACCAAGGATATTTCCCGTCTTTTGTTTGAGTTCTTCATATCCAAGCTTTACGTCTTTAAGCATCAGACGCTTCTCTTAAGGGGGGTGTTAGACTAAGTCATTTAGAAGATTAGTATTAGAGTTCATGCTGATCTCAAATTCTCTATGTAATCATCTATATATTTCCATCCTTTAATAATAATATTCATTACGGGAAATAATCTCTCTAACACACCAAGATAATAAATGACAGGTTTATGACAACTGGACCGGACATACCAACTACTTGTCCTGTGTGATTTTTGTAATTACTCGATTTTTGTAAAATGTATGGAATTTTCACACTGTTATCTGCATCTTCATATGTCAATAAAATTTAGCTACACCTATACATATACATCTTAGAGTGTTATAAAAGATAATACTCTTAAAAGTGTTACAAAATTAATTTATACGCATATTAAAGTTACTCTTGTAATATGTTATACTCCCTACTCTGGTCTGCTAATAATGACCCATTTTTTCTAACATTTTGTAAGGTATGGTTGACCATCGGAAACTTTAGTTGCATATGATAACGTACTATAAAATTTAACTTTTTAAAATCACTAAATTATTTTTTAGTCCCCTACATATTCTTCAATACCTTCTTTTGATCCCCCACTCCAAAACCGAGTTTAATCGGCCACTCACATTCTGAAAATGAATCTTTTGGTCCCCTGAGGTAGATTTTAGGTAAAGTCAATGGTAAAATTGGTCAAAAATTTGTATATTACCATTATACCCCTGAGTTAAAAAAAAGATGCTGCCTGACCAACTCTGCCGCTCCGCCGCTGCCTGATCAACTCCGTTGATTTGCCGGAAAGTAGATCTAAAAAAATTTTGGACTCCATTTGAAAATTTTATTAGATTCCATCTGATAAATTTTAATTGCACAATTGAATACTCAATAGCAAGTAGATCCAACTCCTCCTCATCCTTGACGGTGGTCGGTGCCGGCTTAGAGATAATAACCAGCCGCTCTATTTCTTCCAAAGAAAGGCGATGAAACATGCGATCACTACCACCGAGGTTGAAAGGACGAGTAGAACCTGGTTCCTGTCTTCCCCCAGGGCTCGAGCTGACTCGATGGATCTGAAAAGCTTGAGCTTTGCGCCAATGACCGTGGTCGCTCTGACTCCGCCGCTCTGACTCTAGCGGCAGCGGCGGTGGAATTTCTCTTCTTCGTCCCTACATGAATTCCTCTACTTCTTCCTGGTGAACCAGTGAACCATCGGCACTGGTAAACTTTCATCCTGGTAGCGGTGGATAAGGGTATCAAAGGAAACCCTAAAAGAAAGAGCAGGAACAAAGATGTTTTTAATTGAAAATATTTTTAATTACTAAAATTACTAAATACCCCTGGCTATATCTGAAAACCATTCCGGTTTACCTGAAAACTTCCACAAGGGACCAAAATATTCATTTTTATAATGTTAGTGGCCGATTAAACGTGGTTTTGGAGTGAGGGACCAAAAGAAGGTATTGAAGAATATGTGGGGGACTAAAAATATAATTTAGTCTTTTAAAATTACATGTTATAGAGAGACATCTATAAAATATGAATGTGTGATTCATTAATAATGCAAGGGTACAATATATAGACAGCATATATAGAATCACAAATGAAAAAGGTTTCTATCTTGGTACAATAATATTGTAGAATATATTGACAAAATATCTTCTACACTCTTCCTCAAGTTAGAGCATGTGGATCACGAATGCCCAACTTGTCAAGAAACGTTTAAAAGGACTATCATCCAAGCGCCTTGGTAAACAAATCTACTAGCTGACAAGAAGTACCGATATAATAAGTAACCACATTGTTAGACTAAATCAAATCACAAACAAAATGACAGTCAATATCGATGTGCTTTGTCCTCTCATATAACACCGAATATGTAGTGATATGAAGAGTTTCCTAACTATCTCAATATAAACACATCAGAGTAGGATGAGCAGCACCCAACGAACGAAAAAAAGACTTGAGCAACTAAAATTCACAACAAGCAACTTCCATTGCCCAATACTCTACTTCAGCCAAAGAACGAGAAACAGTCGGTTGTTTCTTCATCTTCTATGAAATTGGAGATTCACCAATCATCACAAAATAACCAGTCAAAGATGTCCTAGTAATTGGACAAGCCGCCCAATCAGAATAAGAGAATGGCGTTGTTGTGGTATTCCCAATTCGCCCAAGTGACCTCTGTTCACCTTTAACGCTCCTGCAAAAGAGATCTCGAAAGTGATTCCGGGGGAAATACTCTGATGCTTAAGTTAGTAGTTTTCCTCTTGAGAATTAGGATTTCTTGGTATAGTTGCACTTACCTCGACTGGTGTTCTTCTTCTTGTATTTATAATAAGTTATCATTGTGGCTCCACATTATTAGGGAGCACGATCGTGGGTTGTGTCGTGGTCCTATAAATCATATTCGTGTTTATTGTTGTGGCTAGAATCCTATCGTGACCTCTGTCTTTCTCGGTTCGTGGTCTAGTCCCTTTTGACCTGATTCCACTTTTATTAGTTTGCATGCAAAACTAGATTGAAACTTAATCCTAGGTTGGGCTTAAGCCCAACCTTATGGGCTTGGTATACTCCATAAGCCCCTCCTAGCCACGAAGACTAAGAGACATGAAGCAATGAAATTAACTGTGGAATAAATGCAAACTGTTGTTGTATGAGTTCAAAAAATTGAACAATCTGTTCGTCATTAATATTTATCATCTCGTTATCGCAAAGCGTCATTTGCTTCTTGGCTATGCTTGTGATATTGATGTTTTTGAATTTTGAATTTTGAACCATCATCACTGATCTCCTCTTTGTGATAGACTAAATTGTTGAGATTCTATTTCAATGAACCGTGATTCTTTCCCCTTACTTTGCTATACAGTTATGATTTTCCTGGACTCCGTTATCGACTTTTCTCTTAAATTAGGAATTTGAATCAATTGACTTATATCCATCAATATTCATTGTATTGTCTACTCAAATTCCACCGCCATCTCAATTTATGTAAAAGGTATTCTGCTTTTGTGTCAGACTATAATCGTGATATTTTTTTAATAAATTGAACTTCCCATTTTTTGCATCTATATGTTGTGGTTTAAATCAGAAAATTTATTTATTTTAGTTCATCTTCTCCCTCATTCAATCTTTTATCTTCTTTGATCTTTCGAATCCTTTCAGGAATTAATTGTTCCTTATCCCCTATAAAAGTAAGTCTATTTAGCTCTTCTTCTTCTTTTTCTTTTTTGAATCTGCTAAATTTATGGGGTATGTCTTCTTCTTTTTTCTTGTTCCTTCTTCATCAATTTCCCTTTTTTTCCTTAATTTTTCCAGTGAAGTACCAAAATCTATGCTCTGTTGCTCTAATTTTAACTGTTATCATGAATTTTAAGACTATTCTATATTTAGATGGCTTCCTCTAACCATATTGATAATCCCGTAGAAGATGTTCACTCCGACAAGGATTGCAGTCATATCACCGGATCTTCCATTTTTTGCAATGCATTGCCTAGCCGCTACCTAGAAGATTTAAAGAGATACTTTCCTCTCTTGTGTTCATTCGAACTTTGGGCTCCTGCGAACTTTGAGTGTATTCGCACTCCTCTTCTTGGATATATATCATGCTACTTAGCATACCTTAACTTCAGTCTTTACTTTCCCCTTCCTCGACATCTTGTTGATCTCCTTTCTTCATATAAGATCGCTTTGTCTCAGTTCCATCCC
This sequence comes from Rubia yunnanensis, assembly GCA_037428765.1. Lineage (NCBI taxonomy): Eukaryota > Viridiplantae > Streptophyta > Magnoliopsida > Gentianales > Rubiaceae > Rubia > Rubia yunnanensis. The sequence continues at coordinate 131,507,915 of CM075061.1, forward strand.
AAGGGCATCGCTAGTATTATGGGATTCCACCATGCGTGTGAAAATGCAACGTTCCTTTTACGCTCAACTTATTTTGTAACTTTTATCATCTTCGCAAAGTAAAAAATACAATCGATGAGTTCACATTCTACCATGTTACTCCTGGTGTTGAGCTTGTCAGCGGTTTTCCTAGTAACGTTGGTCCCTGGCGTAGCATAAATTTTTATGTGAAAGTAAATCAAGAATCTGATGGGGGGTTTTTCCATATTGGAACTATAATTTTCTTAAGTCCAAGCATCCTAATTTAGGGGTTCATTTTACTGCAAATTTAGAGGTTGTGGTAACCCTCCGCAAAGATACATAACATCTCTGTCATGCTAATTCTGTTGCTGGAGGTGTTCTGCTTGTTTTTATGTTATTGTTTCACCCTGTTGTATCTGCTTTTTTCCTCTTGTTTTTTAGATTGCTTTGCTGTTTTTGTGCATTCGTCTGATTATTTATTATTTTTATGTCTTCCTCTTATGTGTATCACACACATTTTTTCAAATATAGACCTAGTTGGAGGTGCTCCTGATAGGTCACTTCTTTCCATTGATGATGAAGAGATAGATGAGATGCTTATCTCTTCCAATGATGTTACTGGTGATGATATACTTCTCGAGGGTGTCCAAAATGCAAACTCTTAAATAGTGTATGCTAAGGGTAAAGCAACTGAGGGTAAGAAGTGAGTGGCGATCGCGGTACTGGTGACTCGAAAGAAAAGAAAAGGAAAAGGAACCGAACTGATGGGTCCTCATGTATCTTATTGCCTCGTTCTAGGGCTCCGGCAAGGAATACTAACTTACTTGTGGAGGAGACTATTCCTGCTACCCTTTCTAAACTTTCTCACCCTGAGACCTTGGTTGTTGTAAGATTGTTTGAAAGTTTGAAGTACTTTTTGTTATAATTGATATTCTCCTATCTTGATGAACCGTTGTCCTACTTATTTGTGCATTTCTATTTTAAGGTTGGTGAGAGTCTTCACCTTATTAGTGATCGGATTGCTAAGTTTTCCAAGGATAGTGATCGAATCTGCCCTTGCTATCCGGAGCACTAATCTCTCTAATAACAAAGTTAGTTGAATTTCTAGAGATGTGATATGACTTGAGACAATATTATCTTTTGTTTGTAATACCTAATGGCATTGTTGTGCATATTTGCATTACTTTATTTACATATTCATGAGTTAAAAAGGTTCTGCTTTAAGCAAAATGATCTTATCCATCATCAGCTACTCAATTTGGTAAAGATGATTCGACAGCAAGAAGAGGCAAAAAATATTGCTGCAAGTAAAGCCCGGGAAGTGTACCAGAAAACTAGTATCATAGACAAACAATGTTCTTGCATTGATGACTTACTTGATTGGTTGAAAAAGAAGCAAGACGATTGTGATGATCTTTCCAGTTGTTCCATAGAGTGGCAAACCAAGTTTGACGAGCAGGTTGTTTTGAATATCCAATTGTGTAGTGATAATGATCGCCTTCTCGCTGAGTGCACACATCTTGATTCAAGCATTCATGAACTTGAGAAAGTTTGCTCCAATTATAAGGATGAGCTGAAGGCTATATCTACTAGCCAACGTGGTTCCACTGGTCAAGGTGATCTGACTATGAGTATTGGCGGTCAGAGAGTTAATTTATCCAAGGCAGTTCGATCGTTTAATTTCCAACTACAGCACGAGATCAATAATTTGGAGGAAGAAAATAAGAGCTATCAAGAAACTTTTGGCCTTATGATTATGCAACTTGATCGAGAGAAGTTTGACCCTAAAAATTATTTTGAAGTTATTATGCTAAGTATCTTGATTGCATGGAGCGAAGTGGTCGAATTCGGCATCCTGATTACTTGCATATGAAATGGTGTTACGATCATATAATTGTTGAAGAACATTAGGCCTCGCAGTCTCATCGTTTTGGTGGTTCTTCTTCTTCTTGATCTTCTCATGCCTCACAACGTATATAATTTATGATGTAATAATTTTTCCTTTGAATGCTTCAAGTACCATTTCCTTTTTTTTCTAGCTTTTGAATGATGTTGCAGTTTCTTTTCAATAATACCAGACATGCTTTACACGGTTTTGCTTGCTTGATCATGTTTCGTTCGCACGATCTATCTCTTTTTCGTTTGTCAATGTTGTTGTGTACATGCGTGTCGTATATTACGCAAACACCGATATTTTGCTTAATGAAAATCTGCAAGATTTATTGACTGCTTCCCACGCTTTTTGTAGGCACATCTGCATAATTGCAAGATCCGCTTAATTAAAAGTTTGTTTTTTGTAAAGCCACAAGATCTATCACTTGCTTTTGTCATTGTTTTGTGGGCATATCTTCTTTATAGCAAGATATATAGCTTGCTTAATTGAAAGTTTTTATTATGCGAAGCCACAAGATCTATCACTTGCTTTTGTCATTGTTTTGTAGGCATATATGCCTTATAGAAAGATCTATAGCTTGGAGAGTTGAATATTTGTATTGTGTGAAGTTGCAAGATCTATAGCTTGTAGAATCAAAATTTTGTACTGATGTAATCATGCGTTCTTTAAAAATTTCTTTTAAGATCTTCTAATAGACGACTTCGTAGTTTGTTGCATCGCAGGTTGTCAGACTGAATTATTTGCAACTGCAATACATAGTATGTAAGTAAAGGTTAAAAATGTAATCAGCCCCAAAAGGAATTTTTTAATATTTATGTTGCGATAATATTGCCTTCAAAACAAAACTAGGGTGCGAACATTACCAATGATCATGTCATGGTTCCTATACAACACTAGATTTTTCCTGTCTTCTCTGTTTGACCTGCACATAAAACTTTCTCAAATTGATTACGTGCCTAGTATTAGGAATGTTGCTTCCATCCAATCTCTCTAACTCATAGCAGTTAGATTAATGTGTCTTCGTTATCTTGTTCGGTCCTTCACATTATGGGCTAAACTTTCCCTTTTTTTCCGCTAGGCTGGCTTCATTCTTCCTTAACACGAGATCACCAATTTGAAATTGTGTCTATTTGACTCTCTGATTATATGCTTTAGCCATCCTTTCCTTGTACTTTGCCTCTGTGATCATTGCCCTTTGTCTCTTTTCTTCAAGTTCATCTAGATCAAACCTCATCATTTTGGGATTATCGTCCTCCTTGTATTCTTCTACTCGAAGGATTGAGTTCTCGATTTCCACTATATTACCGCTCCGTGTCTATAGACCAGACCGTATGGTGTTTTTCCCGTTGGTTGCAGAACAGTTGTTCTGTACGACCACAAGGTAATGTGTATCTCATCAATCAGCCAGTTCGCTTTCCTTCCTATTTTTTTGGATACCTTGATCTATTGTCCTGTTTGTTACCTCCACCTGACCATATGCTTAAGGGTGAGATATAGATGTAAACTTTAGTGCGATTCCCAACTTTGAACACCATTCAGTAAAGGTTCCACTTGTGAATTATGTGCCATTGTTGGTGATGATAGTTTGTGGCACCCCGAAGTCACAAACTATATTTTTCCAAACAAACTTTCTTGTTACTTATGTTGTCACTCTTCCTAATGGCTTTGCTTCCACCCACTTCGTAAAGTAATCAATTGTCACAATTAGAAATCTTGCACTGTCAGCACCTTTTGGAAAAGGTTCGACTAGATCCATTCCCCATTTATCGAATGGCCACGCTCCATATATTCCCATTAAAGCAGCATGTGGCTTGTACGATATCAAGGTGTTAATCTGGTAACGTTTAAATTTGAGGACAAACTTGTACTCATCATTAAACATGGTTAGCCAATAATATCCAGCTCGAATGATCTTCTTCGCTATTGTTCGAGACCCTTGATGCTTTCAACATAATCCTTCATGCACTTCCTTCAAGATTTTTCCCTCTTGCGATGGTTTCACACACTTTATCCACATAGATAGAAATCCTTTCTTGTACAAGATCCCTTCTTCATAAACATAAATGTGAGATTGCAATTCTAACTTTTTGGATTGTACCTTGTCTATTGGTAGCTTTCCTTTTTCAAAGTAGTCTATTAACAGTGTCATCTAGCTTACTTCTTCTATCTAGATTGTTGACACAGTTGTTGTTACTATGCTCCTAACTGCAATGACCTTCACATTCACATCCCTGTGTTCAATTAGTGATTCAAACCCAGTTGTTGCTAACTTGCTTAAGGCATCTGTTTTCATGTTTTCACTTCTTGGAACATGCTGGTTATTGAAGTATTTAAGGTGAGCGAAGAGCTGACAAACCCTAGTTAAATATTTTATCAATTTTTCTTCTAGCACTTCGTAGTCTCCCCATACTTGCTAGACTACTATGTGTGAATCACTAAAGGCCCAAACGCTCTTGACCTTCATCTTAACTGTGAGATCTAAGCCACATACTAACGATTTGTACTCGACTTCCTTTTTGGTGAGTGAGAAATCAAAATGAAGGGAGTATCCGTGTTCTCCCTCTTCTGGGTTGACCAATAATAGTCCAGCACCACAACCTTCCTTGATAGATACCTGATTAACAAAAAAGTCCATGCCATGTCTTCCTACTTGGATTTTCCATTGTCCACTCCGAGATTTTGTTGTGTGTTCGCTTCCCATGCCCTTGTAATTTCATTATTGGAAATATTTTCTCTAACATGGTATCAGAGCATGATACAATTCTAAACATAAATTAAACTTTTTTTCCCTTTCTCATTGTAGCCACAGCCTGCGTCTTCCTCTCCCTCAAGAACTTCTCTCCACCGCAGTACACAAACCCTAACCTTTCTCTCATTTTTATTAATGGCTGAAAAGCTTTCCCATGGCACTCTCAACACCCTTATCCATCTCTCCACTGCCAAGCTTTCACCAGAAAACTTCGTTCTCTGGCAAACTCAGGTCAAGCATGTGTTAGAATCATAGAATTTATTCGGTTTTCTCGATGGTACTCTTCCATGTTCAGTGGTCCCACCTGAAGCAACATCATTTGCTTCGTTTGTCTCTCCTCCCAGAACTTGTGCATCATGCTCTACTTCCACCAATCTCGCCAAGGTTGCTGCTGAGCTAAGCGTGAAGCTTGGCTCGTCGACGATCACTAGTAGAGGCAGGCCAATTAAAGAGTCTATTAAAGGCGGTTTAGGGGTTAAAAAATACGGAACCACCTTGGTCAAAATGTTCCAAACTTGGAACCCTCATTCCGGTATGGGGAAATTGTATTTAAGGCAGGTTTTTATATATTTTAAGATGGTTCTCAAATAGCCACCTTTAATTGACGTTAATTAAAGGATGTTTTAAGTAAAACTGCCATTAATTAGCCATAATTAAAGGTGGTTGTGCCTAACTGCCTTTAAAATGGACTGGTTCCGAGTTCGTAACAAGGAACAATCAGCCATTCGAGTTTGGAAAAAGCTACATCCTATGATTCTAAAAAAATGATTGCCTTTCCGAACTCAGAATTTGATCGGGGGGCCTTTTCCGAGATCGAAACCGGATATGTATATAAAAAAAATCGCGGCCATTTATTTGAACTCAAGATAAAAAAAACATTATTAGGTTTTGCTCCCTCTCACAATATATTGATGAAGAAGTAAAGTCAATATATACATCGAAGACCATCATTTTCCATTGAAGATTGTAGGATTTGTTTATAAATATATTGTTGGATTATTTTGAATTTTTGGTTTCTCATATTAAAATTTTGAATTAAGGTTTGTATTTAGGTAAAATAGGGGTGGGTTATGATCAATATTGCAATAATGCTAATGGGTTCTATTGTAATTGACTTGTAGGACAATGGATCGCATTGAACTCATTGGTAATGATCATTGAAAATCTCCCGATTACATGTCATTAATTGAAACATATGTCACATTTGTGTTTGAGGATGCTTCAAAGAATGGTGTTGTTCGAGCCCCGTGTCCATGTAAAGATTGTTAAAACAATGTGTATCTTGGGAGGAAAAAATTGCAAGGACATCTCATAATGAAGGAGTTTGAAAGTAGTTATACTCGTTGGGTTTGGCATGGGGAAGTTGGAGAAATGGCTGGGACAAATGATTTGAGTAACACGAATGTGGAAGATGAATTAGATGGGAATGCGGAATTTGACAAAATGGTGGAGAATATTGCAAGACAGTTCAAATTCGGTACTTAGAGCTTTGCATGAAGATAATGAATTTGAAAGCCAAATTTGGGTGGACCGATAAGTCGATGAACGAAACTCTAGAATTGCTTACGGATTTGCTCCCCGCAGGTAACATGATGCCAGATAGGTTGTATGCGGTGAAGTAAGTTCTTTGTCCGATGGGATTGGAATTGAAAAAAAAAATCCATGCTTGCCTGAATGATTGTATGTTGTAAGGGGATGGGGGGGAGATGAAAATCGAGAAACATATAGGGTATGTGATGAGTCTCGTTACAAATTGAAGAGAGGTGCAATTACAGTGGGTGCGGAACTGGTAACTAAAACAAAGAAAAAGACACTGGAAAAAGTGATGTGGTACCTCCCCATTGTTCCACGATTGCAGAAGTTGTTTACTTGTAAGGAAGATGCAAAATTGATGTGTTGGCATGCAGAGAGGGATCGACCGGCTGATGATATCATTAGACATATGTCAGATGGTGAGCAATGGAGAAATCGATACCATTTACACTGAGTTTGGTGAAGAACCTCGACAATTAAGGTTGGCCTATGCACTGATGGAATGAATACATTTGGTAATATGAGTAGTACATATAGACCTGGCAAAATATAACTGAACCCAAAAACCCTGTATTAAATAACCGAATTGAATCGAACTGGCACCCAAATAGTGAGACCCAATCAATAACCGGAAACCGAAATCACCCGATTGAACCGTACCCGAACATAAATTGCCAGACCTGATGGGACCCAAACTCGAACAACACCTGAACCCGAATCGAACCTCAATCGAAACCCGAAAAGGACCCGCACTTGGACCGAACCTGAATCCGAACCCCAAAAAGGACCCGTACCTGAAAGAAACCTGATCATACCCGACTACTACTCGATTCGAAATGAACCGAATTGATGTTAACCCAAATTTAAAGACATCCAGATTAATGTTAACTCAAACTGAACAAGACCCGAATATGATTGAATAATGTGTTACAATTGTTAGTTGTTACTGTCTAAAATTTTAACTTGATCATATTTAGTTGAAAATAACATTACAATAATAAACAGTGTTGATATGTTATTTAATATTAAAATATCACATAATAAATTAAATTTATAAATTTAAAATGTGTATTAATAGCATAGCTAGATGAAATTATTTTTAAGAGTATATTGAAAATTTATGTGTTAAATAAAAGAACATTGTAAATTATAAATTTAAAATTATTTTATGATAATTCTTCCTCCCGGCTCGATCCCATGAAGAAGGGCCTAGAATCCCGACATCACGCATCACAGTTCAAGGCTCCGTCTTCTGTGATCCATGCCACAACAACACCTTCTTGAGACACAGATACTTCTTGCCAAGTACTTAGCATGTGTGTCTTATAAACTAAGCAGTTCTAAGTGTCTGGTAAAAATGTCAAGATCTGCTTGTGCTATAAGCATAATCAAGTTTTATGTGTCTGATAAACATCTTAAAAGCTGCTTATTTTAAAAGTATAAACCATTTTAAAGCATCTGGCACACTGCTAAGATCCGCTTAAGTTAAAAGTAGAGTCATTTAGTTATTAGTTTCTAGTAAACAGCTAAAATCTGCATGCAGAAGTCAATTTCGGGAGAAAAATATAATCTAACCTCCCTCTACTTTTTAAATAAGCACAGTTCCACGAAACAAAACCTAAATGTCTTCATCCATATGTGTGTTTGTGTTTTTCATCAGGGGTCGAAGTTCACATCCAATGCAGGCTGATGGCGAAATCGTCGGTAACAAAGGAAGAGATGGCGTTCTCAGTTTATAAAACCAAACAGATATGGAATCTACAAGATGGACATACCCAACATTGAAGGAGTCGACTGCACCGGACAACCTAATGTCCAGACATTCTGCGAAGCAACGTTAAATGGTCCCTCGTCGCGCGACTGCAGCATCCTGGGGCTAAATGCCACTACCAATGAGATGAACCTCAAATCGAAGCGATACAATCACTGCATTTACATCATGAGCGCCTTGAGCTACAAGCCAGAAATGTAACCATGTGTGGCACTAAAGAAAGCATCGATTTGCAATAGAAAACTTCAATTCCTCCAAGTGTTTCTTCCCTTTTTGGCCGCCTTATTTCACATGGCCTCAGTTGTCTCCTTTGCCTCATTTGCCACCATTTCCATAGCTTCTGCCTCTTATTACGTGGCCTTTCGTGCCTCTCCCGCCGTCTTCTTCACCATCTCTGCCTCATCTGCCGTCATTACCACCGCTTCTGCCACTACCACCACTGCCATCTCTGCCACCTTGGAGTTTCCCTCCACAGACAAAACCTCCATCTCCAACATCCACATCCAACAATGTGGGAGATGTAATAATTCCACAACCTCAACAGCCATGAAAATTGCTGTAAAATCCATACTATGCTATTTTCAGAACATAAATGTGAACTAAAACAAGTACAATAAATATGTAGCAGTTTGATTCTTTATGTTCTTTTGTTGTTTTTGTATAACCTACGACTCCCTTCTATAATTTTGGCAAAATGTATCTCTCTACAAAGAGAAAAATGGATCAGAATCAATTGAACATGTTAAGGATCATTATTCACGTTTAGCTCCAGAGCATGAAAACATACCTTGTTTTGAGAAATTCATTTTCTTCCTTCATCTTATTAACTGTCCTTGAGTCATCATTTGAGGGGGCCGACACCATTTCATCCTCGCGATTCTGTTGTTCGAGTAAAATGATCAGGAAACTAAACATATGAAGGGCAGGGGGAGAATGTACATATATTTAGAAGAAGTAATTTACCAATATACATTGCGATTCTGTATTTTTCATCTCTTCTTCGACGGGTGATCTAGAGCCATTTTTGGGGGTGCACATTGAGTCAGGACTGCTATCCATTTGTGCCTTTGAAGAAGAAACTATTCTTTTCCCAGCTGAAACTGATCTGTTTTGCTTCACTCTTTCGGCGTATCTCACCTTATGGCAGTTTTGAGACCTAAATTTCAAAGATTTGAGAACCAATCAAACAAGCAGTCACAATAACAACCTTAAAAATCAATACAAATTCGCGAAGAAAAAACTAGAATTTCTTCTGGATGGGTACGAAATGTTGTTCAAGTCTCGAAAACATGAGTGTACGCTCGAATCCTTGCTTATCGTGTGCTGGTTGAATGAAGTTAGCTTCTAAAATATCTGTCATTCAAAGATGGGTTAAAAATGAAAAGGGGAGTTTCAAAACATTAGCATTGAACAACACAAGCACAAATAGCTACATGTTTCAAAAGTGAATTAACCGCATAAACAACCTTAATTAGGCAATTCTTGTGATACATTGAACCCCTGAACGTCGAGATGGTGAGTTGCATCCTTAATGAAGCTATAAAACTAATATAGAGTTGTCCAAAAGTAAGAATGAAGAAATCAAGAGATGAAAATAGGAGAAGATGATGATCCCTTGCTCTCTGAGAGAGACATGAGGAGGAGAAACGGTCTTGGTGGCATGGCAATCAGTGCAGCACTTCTTTGCTGCGGTCATTTCCTATTCCTATGGACAAAAACGGTTAATCAGAAGTTCAAAAACACCCCAAACGACGCAATGCTTCGCATGATCCTCAACATTTCTCACCTTTTTCTGAATACGGTGATCCATCTCTATTTCCATGAATTCATTCTGATCATGATCTTTCTCGGAGACTTTAATCAAAGAAAAATCCAACTCCGGAAGACTCAAGATTACACTGCGATCATAGAGAGGCGTTGATAAAATCAATCAACTAATGCCCTGCTTCTCTAACATGCCCAAAACTTTCAACGCTTCCCACACATTACCCAAGCTGAGGAAATCATCAAGCTCTCAGATAAAGAAGCAATCAGCTGCACCAGACATCGAATGTGAAAATCATCAAGCTGTGTAATGTAACTAATGTTGTTCACTCCACCTCCATGGCAGTTGTGGCATTCCCCTGTTCATCTCTTGTGTGTAATAATCAGTGTGTAATACATAAATGATCTATCAAGTTAAAGTCTTGGCCTAATATATCGCACTCTTGATCCACATGTCGTTAATTCAGCTTCATTTTCATTACACTAATATCATCACCTATCTCATCAAGAAAAATCAGACAAAATGTGACTAGAGAATCATTCATTTCAAGAAAATCGAATTCAAAAGAGTGGAAATGAATGGATAGCAAGAAATAAGTTTTGTCTAAACTAAATCACAAATTACTCAGCATATAGTCAGTAAATGATCTATCAAGTCAAACTCTAAATGTTGATTCTGAAGGCTTCCAGATGCTCTACTGACTACTGCCAACCAGAATAACATAGTGTTTACTGTTTAGGCTAGCATTGAGATGCAATGAACTGCGTATACATCCCTGGAAAATTCAGATGCCCTTTGAAACTTTAAGTTGCTTCAGAGATTCGCGATCATTGATGTATGCAGAGGATTCGAGATGTTGTGACACCATTGCAGATTCAGAACCTTGAGTCCATCCATGCACCTGAAGAATGGATCTAGAAAAGTTTCCATTTTGGCATTGCAGAAAAGCATGGTTGTCACTGTCAATTACTTACCAATTACCATAAGATTCCATCAAATCCATTCCACGCCACATCCTATAAATTCCTCATCTCCAAAGCCTTCATGGGTAACAAAAGAAAATTATTCAAGTACAAAGAAGAGATGAAACAGAACATGAAAATTGACCAATAAAAAGCACTTACATTCATAGCCGTGCAACCAACTGCGTGTAGTTATCAAAACTTCCACATTTTTGGGAATGAAAGAGCTCCTCCACTTGTTCAAAATTCTACCTCCAATGCTAAATGTTGATTCTGAAGCAACAATTGTGAGAGGGACAACCAATATATCTCTAGCCATATTAGAAAGCACACCATATCTCTTTTCTTGTTCTCTTCAAAAATCTAAAACATCCAGTTTGCTACTTCTGGGAACTCTACATTCATCTAAATAAACTTGCAACGTTGTCTTTTTAATAAAAGTATCCTTCTCATCCACATCAAAATCCTACGGAAAAAATAAGTTACATATTATAAACTATTTAAAGTATTTAAAAATACAACAAAGCAATAAAATACTGAATATACATATTATTAACCTAAAATATAAGTTAACTAATCATAATTTATTATAAAGACTACAAACATACCGCAGAATAGTCACACTTGCGCTTGCGTCTATCAGTCCCATTAGAGTTGGATCTGGTTTGAGTGTTTGATGAAGAAGACATTCTACTTGATGGCCTTAAAGAATACTCATTAAATAGCATCGCCAATTTCAGAGATATGTCACTCACTTTTCTTGCCTCTTTCAACTCATCACTGCCAAACAACTTCTTATAACAATACTTGAGAAAATCAAGTTTAGGGTCAAGAATTATTGCAAAAGCAAACAAGGTGCAATAATTGTTTTCTTCATTTTCAGCCCAATATTTATCAAATTTACCTTGCATCTCTACAGCCATTCTTTTCAAAATCTCATCTTCACTTTGAACCAAGTCCTTTAACAACATAGCAATATTCCAGACATTCTCAAAGTACAAATTTGCCGTAGGATAGTCACTACCAGAAAATAACTCAGTAATAACATTAAATGGTTCCAAAGCATCTCGAATTTTGGCAACTATGTCCCACTCATAAGGTTCTGGACATTGTTTATATGTCACATCTTCAGTGTGCAAATTATCAAAAGCATCTCTATACAAAAGAGCCCTATCGAGCATCATGTTCGTAGAGTTCCATCTAGTAGCAACATCAAAACACAATGACTTAGTCTCTCGTATTCTACACAAGTCCACAACTTTTCGAAAAGAAATTTTTCTTGCTTCGGAAACCTTAACATGTTTCACACTCTCCCTAATTTTTACCACAACATTCACAATCACCTTAAGTCCATCCTTAACAATAAGATTTAGCACATGGGTTGCACATCTAACATGAAAGTGATTACCATTATTCAATAAGAATCCCCAATCATTAAGCCTCACCCTCATATGACTTTGCATTCTATCATTACTAGAGGCATTATCCAATGTCAAAGAAAAAAACTTATCATCAATGCCCCAATCCTTAACTAATTTTATTATAACCTTGCAAATTTCTAGTCCAGAATGTGGTGGTAGGATATGACAGAAGCTCAAAACATTGCTATTCAATTTCCAATTCTCATCAACAAAATGAGCAGTCAAACACAAGTATCCTTCACTTAGGAAAGAAGTCCATAAATCACTAGTTAGACTTATACGACCTGGTGCACGCTTCAGAATGGCTTTAAGGAGATTTTTCCGAGTGTTATAAATCTTCATGCAATCTGCTTTTGCAGTATTTCGACTAATACATTTAACCTTATCATTCAAGTACTCGTGAATCTCTCTATTTCCTTCATGTTCAACCCAGGAATAAGAATAACCATGTTTGATAATTGCTTTTGCTACTAAGTCTAGGTAAATCTTTTGATAAAAAAATCTAACCTTCTTTCTTCAAAGTCTGAAGATGAGCTTGATACACTGCACACTTTTCAAGGTGATTTGTATGATTAGTAGTCCCTCTACTGGATTCAGCAATAATTGATTGCACCTTATAATGCTTGCATTGACTTCTCAAATATCCATCATGACTATCGGCTCCACTAATTTGAATAAACTCCCTCTAAAAGGGACTCTATCAAATATCCATCATGGCTATCGGCTCTACTGACAAATGACAATGTATAAAACAATTCGAACATTTTGTTATTTCAGATTATGTATTCTTTGTTATAATATGATTTTCTTTTTGTATTTTTAACAAGTTATGATTGATTATATCAATATGTAGTAAATAATTCAAATTAGTAACATATTATAATATTAGTATGTTATTTTTAGACAACTTGAGTTTGGATTAGTCAAAATGACTTAAATATCCGGTTGACAGCACCATCCATATAATTTCTATTATATGGTGCTTGGGATTATGAACTTAAAAGGTAATTAACGTTCAAATAAAATAAAACATCATGGATAAGAGGATATATCATATAAGCAATTAACTAGAACTAGAAAATAAAGATATTCATACAAGTTAAACAAGAGCATTACTCGTCATTATAAATATTAATAAAGCCTGTAGTTAAACAATTTCAAATTTTGGGTGTACAACATATCGTATAGAATTAACTCAGTTAAGTCATAAGTGTACATAAAATATAATAACTATTAATAAGTGCTTATAGAACTCAAATATGTATGTTAATCAAATTAGTTACGGTGGAATATAACTGTGTAAAATAGTAAGACACAATTATAAAAATAAATGAGAATTAATATTTATTAAAATTCCACTTCGAGGGTTGATTATATAAGTCTGCAGAGTTATTGGTAATATACTAATATTTCACCCGATTAAGAAAAAATGAGCATGTCTTTCTAGAATGTTTTCTTATCTTAATTTAATATGCTATATTTTAAAAATGAATTGCAATCATGAATATATCTCAGGAAAGGCGGTCTTTCCATAAGCTTATAGACAGTTCACGGTGATTTTTACTTTAAATGTTGTAAGTTTTTTTATAAAATTTAAATATTGTATTTTTAAAGTTAAAACAAGTAATAATATGTATTTGAATTTGAATGTATAAGGTAAAAAAAGTGGTCTGTCCATAAACTTATGGACAGACCGCCTGTCAGGAAAACTACTATAATATATATATATATATTATAACTTGCAAGTTAGGAGTTTTGTGAGTTATGACTTATGAACTTATGAGTTATGATCGACAACATAAAATAAATAAAAAATTAAATACAAACTATTCTATTTTGTTCTTATATACTAGTATAATCTTTATGCGGTAACTTATACAGATCAATGTTTGCATAAATGTCATGTTCTTTACAAGCGAAATAAATTTTCATTTCAAAAAATCCAAAGTATACATTAAAAAAGTGACTAATAAAATTCTATATATATAATAGATTAGTTCAGCGAAAGTATTTTTACAAAATTAATATATTAAAATTTTATGTTCATTATAATGACAATTTGCTATATTTATTTGAATAAGATCCGGATTGAATGTATTGGACTCCAACCAAACCCGACCCGAAAGAGAATGTATTCAAAAAGTACCAAATCATACTGACTCAAACCAAACCCAATCCGAACCTGATTAAAAAAATGTAAAACCAAATTCTACCTGTAACCAAAACAACCTGAACCAAATTTGATCCGAACCCGATTCAAAAAAATGATACCCGAATTGTATTGAAATTGAAACAACTATAACCCAACCTGGCCAGTTCAAATATTTTTCAAAACTACCGAAAGACATTCGAACCTGAACACACCCGATCAAGACCCGATACTTGAAGACAAAAAAATCTACCGAATCATACCCGACCCGATTGGGTCTCACCCGTATCCGACCAAAGAGACCCGTTTCCCAGGTCTAGATATGTTGGTTTATAATGGATTTCTTTTGTTATGTTCCAACATTAGAAACATTTTAGCAATTTAATCCGTGAAATGTAGGGAGTTTGTTGTGTATGAAATCTTAACCTAGGTGGTGCTAAGTTGATGAAGATTTTCTTTGACTTCGGAACAGTTTTTTCGTTGGAATCTGAGAGAAAAGTGGGGTGGGGTTTACCCCTATTGGATCCAATGGCACATCTAGGGTGGGGGCACATGCCCCCACTGAGCCCCCACCTTTAATACTTACTAGTTCTAAAATTTTAAAATATATTTAAATTTTTTTTAATTGTACACGTGTTCTCAATGTTTATAGGTAAATTTTCAACAATATTAAAGAAGTTTATTAGTTGTACACCATTCACTTCACTTATTTCAGTCAGCATTATAAATTTTCCTCTTGAAAGTTTTGTTCCCCCACCTCTCTTCCTTTGAACACTCATGGTGAATGGGTTCAAGCCTTCACCACATGGATAACATTAGGGTCGTGCTGACGATCTTAAATATATGGAGCTTTAACGTGCTGACGACGTAAATAAACTCGGCCTTTTATTTTAATTTTTGTTGTTTAGTTTTTGTTATTTTGTCTTGTTCTTTTTACGGTGTGTTTTTCCTGTGAATTTGTAGAAAAGTGAAGTGCATTGAAATGGAGGAGATGAAGGAATAAAATCTATGATAAAGGGAAGAAATCTTGGAATGTTTGTGAGGGAAGGAATCTTGGAATGTTGGTGAGAAATGATCGAATTCTTTCTAAGTGCTAGGAGGGGTTGTGATCGCGAGTCACGACTACCTTGCAAGGGACCATCACGAGTCACGATGTGATCAGAAGTTTTGTGCTAAAAAACAAGCCCCCAGCCACCACTTTCCGCGAGTCGCGATGAGGCGTCGTGAGTCAGGACCAACAGGTCCTTGAGACAGCATCCACTCGAGACCTCGAGTCGAGCCGAACCCCAAAAGCCATCAGTCCTCTGGTCCTCTAGGCTATAACCCCTCGACTAGAGCTGAAGTCCTCGAGACCTCAGGTTCTCGAGGCCACAAGCCCTCGAGTCAAGCTGAGCTGAACTGTGCAAGCCCTTGAAGACCTCAGGTCCTCGAGGCCAAAAGCCTTCGACTCGAGTAGAAGCCCACGAGGCCAGTGAAGCCCTTGAAACCTTGGGTCCTCAAGGCTGCAAGCCCTCGAGTTGAGCAGAGTCCAACAGTATAAGTCCTCGAGTCCCCGGGGTCCTCGAGCTTACAAGCCCTCGATTTAAGTTGAGGCCATCGAGACCTTAGGTCCTTGAGGCTGCACTCGCTTGACTCAAGCTGAAGCCCTCGGGACCTCAGGTCCTTGAGGCCACAAGCTCTCGATTCGAGCTGAGGCCCTCGAGACCTTGGGTCCTCAAGGCCTCAAGCCTCGACTCACACTGAAGTTCTTTGGGATATCATCCCCTCGAGACCTCGAGGCAGTAAGCCCTTGACTCGAGCATAACTTTAAAGTTCATCAGCCCTCGAGACCTTAGGCTAGTTCTCGAGGCTAGTTCTTGAGACATCATCCTCTCGAGATCCCGAGGCAGTAAGCCCTCAACTGTAGAAGAAATTGAATGGCCATCACACTCTCGAGACCATCATTTCTTGAGTTGAACCAAAGCACTCGACACATCAGCTCCTCGAGACCTCAGGTTCTCGAGGCCACAAGCACTTGATTCGAGTAGAAGTCCTCGAGGCTGCAATCCAACTCGTGGTAAAGCCCTCAAGACCTTGGTTACTTGAGGCTGCAATCCGACTCGAGCTGAAGTCCTCGATTCCTCAAGGCTGCACTCCCTCGACTCGAGCTGAAGCACTCGAGACCTCGGGTCCTCGAGGCCACAAGCACTCGATTCAAGCATAAACCAAAAGTGCATCATACCCTCGAATCCTTGGGTCCTCGAGGCCAAAAAGCCCTCGACTCAAGACGATGCATTGTGAGTCGCGACCAGTGCTGTCGTGAGTCGCGATGAAAAATCCAACTTTTCAGTTGAGCTTAAACATTGCATAATCCTTCCTTCTTCTCCACTAAATACTCCCAAGAACCCCCACACTTCCACTCATTCCTCCAGTATCTCATGTATATTGACATATGAAAATTCTTGCATCTTTATAGCATCTTTGTTGATTGTAGTATGCCGACAAATCATTGAGTCTTTAATTGCTATGTTCTATAATAATGCTTGGATATGTGTTGATATATGTTGGATATTTTTATTAAACAATCTTATAGTGGTGATTGCATGATGGATTGGTTGTTCTTTGATAATACTATGGTTATTAACTCTTGATGCTAAACCTAGTTTTACAAACATTATGTACTTGTGACTTTGATGTTGTTCTTTGTGGCGTTAGTCTTGATCAAACGGCACCAAGGAGACAACGTTTTGCTCGAGGGGTGAGTCCTTCTACGACACTTTTGCTCCCCCTTCTGACTCTGAAACCAAGTTTGGAACCAATCCTATACAAGCACATTGGATTGCGCCATATCACTAGCGACTATGTAGAGAAACGGGTGTCACTCTACCTCTTACCTTGAGTTTTATTATCCTTGCCTTACATGTTTACATTGAGGGCAATGTAATGTTTTAAGTGCGGGGAGGGGTTAGAGGACTCACATACATGCTAGCTTCATTTGGAATGTTTTTTTCTACTTTTGATTAGAAAAACATGAGAAAAAGAAAGGAAAAAATTTAAAAAATGGAAAATTTGAAAAAATAGAAAATGAAAAAAGAAAAAAATAGAAAGAAAAGAAAACTGCTAAGTTGAAAATCTGAGAGAGCAACTTAGGCAACATTGGGGGCCCGGATAGGTCAAAAACCCAAAAAGGGCGGCCTAGGAAAAAATGAGAGGCTAAAATGTGTGGAAAAAGGTGAGATGTGAGCCAAAAAAACATGATGTGTGACTATGATGAAAACCTAAAAGGGCTCCTAGGAAAAATGAGAGCAAAAGAGAGGAAAGAAAAATGCTATAATTTCACTCATTTGCCGGCTTTGGAGTCATAAGGTTGCGGTTGTCATACTGATGGATCAGGTAGCTCAACATCTAGAGACCTCTTGTGATTGGGTAACTTAGTGGGTTGAAAAATGACGTATTGGTATGAAATTCTTGATCCTTTTATACTTCGCTTCGGTTGATATATTGGCATTCGGTGAAGTATGTGTTTAAACCTCCTCTATGCTTTTGACTTCATTTTATGTCATTGGATTTGGTTGATATATTGGTATGAAGTGAAGTGTGTGCTTGAACCTCCTAATGGTTTTAACTTCATTTTGTTTCTTTGGACTTTGGGATTATCAATTCGGGACTTTGAAATGTTTTAATGGGTAGTGAATTGATAAGTGGTAGGTTTGGTTAGATTTAGGAATTGGGGTTGTGTGTGTGAAAAAATCTCATTTGAGCTTTGATTTTGGGATTTATAATATTGAGAGTTTTTGTGAGGTGTTGATTGGGGGAATATTAGTTAGGATGTGGACATATGAATTCCTTCGTGTGATTAAATCTGTTCTTACTCGAGGGTGAGTAAGGTTTAAGTGCGGGGAGGTTTGATGTGCTCATTTCATACGGTTATATTAGGACTTTTAGGATTCACTTTTATACACTTTTGTGCTCTAAATGTGACATTTTGCCTTCAAGTTCTCTAAGGAGGGTTAAAAGAGACTTTTACATTTTTATTACTTTTCTAGAGAATTTTGTGTGACAAGGTAATTTGTTTGAAGAATTTGAAGACTTTGAAGAATACCTTTGAAGATTTAAAGATTTGAAGACTGATGTGTGATAATTATGTTGTTTATTTTATTGGGATTAACTGTGATTTTACGTGATTAATGTGCACTTTAAATGTTTTATTTGTAGCAGATCACAGTTTTTGGGCTCGAGAGAAATTTGAAGGAGAGCAGGGAGAATCGGGCAATTATCACAAATTATCGCAATCAAATGAAGATCAAGTCGTAGCAAGTTATTTGGAGCAGATTGGATTGATAATCTTGGAAATATTCTTGAAGATAATGTGAAGATTGGATCAGAATTTAAATTTGGGAAGAATTATATATTTTTTTGGAAGAGTCCAATATGGACATTATTTTGTAATGACAGCCTATAAAATTAGGCGCATGAAGACAAAAATTGGGTGTGCTGTTTTGGGTATTATTTTAGGAATGCTAGTAGTTTGAGGGAAAGAAAAAGTCAACACATATTTTTTCTTTCCTCTGTTTTTGTTTTCGGCCAGGGAAGTAGTTTTAGGGGAGGAAGAAGACAAACATTCTCTTTCTTTTTCCTTTTTGGCTTTGGACGAAAGAGTCAGAGGAGCAGCTTTAACATTGGTTTCTTCTCTCTGTGTTGCTATTTTCCCAGACGTGGATACAGACTTAGTGGAAGCATTGGTTTTGTTTTCTTTAATTACTTGTCTCCTTTTCATTCAATTTCAGTAAGCATGTTTATATATTATTATATATATTTGTTTTGTTTAGTTATCATGAGTAGCTAATTTATATATCGGCAGAGAATAACAAATGCTAGTTTATAAATCGTGAGGCCTAATTGCATTATAATTGATTCTTGCATGTTCTTGATTGTCCTTGGTTGAATTTATTTCTAATATGTTTAGGCCTGATCAACTTAAATGTTTTTAGAATACTGCTATCTAATTTCCGCCAATACGTAATTGTTGGATGGGATTAGTAAGTAGCACAGTCTTGTGAAAAACAGCTAACTAGCTAAGACTGTAATAGCAAGATAGGGGATAATTGAGTGTGCGTTACTATTTGCTTTTACTTTGGTAATTGCTATATCGGGTTCTTTTAATACTTAATGCTATCAAAATGTGTTCTAGTTTAGCGAATACTTTCTGGGAACATTTTGGTAAGGGAAACGGTTAATTAATCATAATTAGTTAACTGTCGATAAAGTAAGAAAGAATTGGGGGGGTTAAGCGTACCTACTTCCCTATAACCGGTAAATGTGTAGGAATTGATTCATTATTGCGCTTATGATCGATAATAACTAGCATGAGTTATTCTTAGCCGATATCATTCATTCATATATTTATTTCTCATAAGTTTAAGTCTTCATTTGCATTTTTAGAGTTAATAAAATCATTACATTTAAGGCGTGGTGGCATCACCAAAAAGGTTTTCAAAAATTAGTAGGAAAAATAATTAATGATTATTTCTTTTGCTCCCTGTGGGATCGACCCTGCTTATCATTGTACTAATTAATATTAATCTGAATTTGCAGGTTATTTGGCGAGTAAAACGACGTTCACCAAAGACTTGTAATTGACCTTTTCAAGATTTTAAGACTTGTAATTGACCTTTTGAAGATTTGAAGAATTGAAGAAGTGAAGAGAAGAGGAGCATATGAATCAAAAAGGAGAAAGAAGAAATGGTGCTGGACTTGGAGTCCGTCGCGAGCACGTCGCGACTCACGACAGACGATGGGTCAGAAACCCTTCTTGCTTTTTGCACGATAAATATTCACCTTATCCTCTCCTCTTCAAGAAGCTTTGGACAGCCTCTTCTTCTTGTGGTTTTCTGGTTTTAAAACCCTAGTTTTTCTTTATTTGTTTTCTTATTTTTTGTAGGTTAATCATGTCTTTTAATTGTCTAGCTTAGTTTTATCTTGGGAGCAATAGATTGAAGCTTCCATTTCTATGTTTTAAGAACCACATATATATATATATATATATGTTTGGTGCATTTGCTATTGTGCATTTATTGAGCTTTGAATGTGAATTGTTAATGGCATTGATGTTGATGGGAGCTTGAGTATATGAATTACTCGTATGATTACTTGTTAGGGTTGGGAGAAATTAGCTAATTCTTCCTTCTTTTAATGTGGAATCCAAGAGCATGAGTTAGAGCTTTTTAATGATGTTTATGTGTTGATTATTGCTAGATGAATGTGATGATGTTGAATTCGTTGTCATGTTTGTTTTAGGTAGCAAATGAGGGAAGTCAAAGCAAATGAGGGAAGTCAATGAATGTCGATTGTTCTTGGCTAACCTTGTGTAAAATGTATGAATAGTGGAAGTAGTGAATAGATTTTGTCATTCGTTCTTAAAGTCTTTGTTATTTAGCATTCATGTGTTAATAATGCTATGTTTCACTTCATTTATGCCATGTGTTGTTTGAGAATAGGAAGTGTGTGTATGATTGAAGTGTTAGGGTGTTAGGAAAGTGACGAATTCCTTAGCTCCTTTGCATGAAAATCAGGGAACATGAACTTAGAACTTCTTGCGCATAATGTAATGTGTTTCTTGCTAGATAAGTATGTTAATGTGGATTATTCTCATATTTATCCTATAGATGCAATGAAAGGTTGAACCTTGAATGTGGTTTGTTCTAGGTTTAGCCTAATGACTGATATGTTTGGTTAAATGGCTATGTCTTTGGTAGAAGGCTTGTCATTGTCAAATATTTGGTCTTTCGTGTATAATGCCAATAATGAAATACCCCTATAGTCATTGTTTGTCTAGGGTGATCATCAATGAGGTTTGCAAATGATCGTTGTTTGTCTTTGCAAACTACTCTTAAGAAGTAATGAATGTTGATGTTCTATTGGTATTCCCCATAGGTAACAATTGTGATAGGATGAGTGAATGGTTTAATGATCTACATTAGGTTTGGAAGTGGATATCGATTGCCCCCAATGTTTTCATCTTTTGTAGTTTTAAAACCCTTTTTCTTAGTTTTGTTTGATGATTTAGCATAGTTGCTTGACTCTGCTAGTCGTCTTTTCTTTTAGCTTGCATAACTTAGGACCACCAAACAACCAAACCCCCACATTTACATGATTTTATATGTTTGTATGTATATATATATACTCCTAGCCTAATAGCAACCTTTTGTGCTTAAACGCTTGAGAAAATCCCCCTTCTTCGTGGACGACCCCGACTTGCCGCTGTCTACTTAGTTGTAGATAGTAATAAAAAAGGGCTTATAAATATTAACTTTAAGAGGCACGGTGACGGCCTCCCAAATTTTGGCTGCGCTGCCGGGGAAGAGACTTTTATTTTTAAGTGTTTAGGTCTATTCGGTTGCATATTAGCTAGTTGTTTTTATTTTTCACTCCTTGGTGGTTGTTTTTGTTCGGACTAGGTATTGCTTGAGTTCTTGGCAAATATTTATCGAGAATCATTTCAATATGATTTTGGACTTTTGAAAAATTTTAAAAATAAAAATAAAAATGGAGCGTCTCACCTTGAGGGAACTCATGATGAGAAGAGAGACTCAACAAGGAAGGTTTTGTAGGATGTGTCATTCCAGCCATCCTACTGAGTCTTGCTATTTGTTGTGGGAGGATCACTATGAGGGGGAAAGAACCCTGGTTTCCAAAACCAGAGATATTATGAAGAGTGCTACCAAGAGGTAGGAGATGTTGGTTTTCAAGTGCAAGAAGCTCAAGAATGGTATCCATACCACAACTGGAGAGGGTTCGACTTCAGAAGTTCGAGTGGAGATTGTTCGAGTCAAGCAATTCAAGTAATAAGACTTTGAGTGGAGAGGATTCGAATATAGGGTTCGAGTGGAGTGGGTCTGAATAGAGGTTCGAGTAATACTGGGTTCGGGTGGTACTGGGTTCGAGTGGTACAGGGTTTGAGTGCTACTATTTCTAGTGGAGAGGTTCGAGTGGAGAGATTTTTAGTGGTAAAGGTTCGAATGGAGAAGGTTCGAGTGGAGAGGATCGAGTGGAAAGGGTTCGAGTAGTCCTGGTTTGAGTGATGAGAATTCGAGTATGTCTCCTTCTCTACACACACCACCTTTGGCCACATCCAACCTCCTCTCCACCAGTCACCCGGCGGTAAGCTGTGGCTTGCCAAGCCTCGGTGGCGACACCACTAAAGACCACCAGCTCTATTCCCACTCTTCCACTCATCCCCACCTAAAACCACCATCTCCCAACCTTCCCTCCACTTCTAAAGCCTAAGCCGACTGCCTCCTATACCCAACCTTTACCAGAGACAACCAAGGCCCAGTCTGAATGACCTGTTTGAGAGGTGGCACCGCCAAGAAAATCATTTATCCCCTTCTGCCACTGCTAAGAACTATAAAGGCCCGGCGAACTCTGCTTTAGCCTTGCCGGAGAGCCCTATTTGAAAAGACCACTGTACAACCCGACGAAGATGGCCAGAGCAACTCGCCAGTGGTCCCAAGCTCATCGTGATTAGGCAGAGGCATTCCCTCAAGCAGAGATGTTTCCAGAACAGATCAACCAGCTGTGGATTCTCTAGATTCCACAACGTAATTTCATAGTTTCCCTAACAAAAATTGAGCACCTTTTCCATCATCGTTGCTCCAATTTCCGTAATGTTTCTGGTACGCTTTCAATTTTTTCTTAGTCGAAATAGAGTCCGATAGAAGGTGATTTTGGGCTTTCCTCTGGGTTCCTAATGTTGATGTGTTTTTCTCCTTTCTACCAAAGTTTGATTTGTGAATGCAAGGTGTTCGTTGAATTACCTGACTTGTTTTGCTAATTGTTTTCTCCTTGTTTTCCCCTTCTTATTCATAAAGGTTGTGCCACTGCGATTCAGGATAGGTACATAAATTGGGGGATTCTATCTGACGGAGTTTGGTATGAAGGAGCCAATGGTGGCGATGGATTTTTCCTGGGAATACCTTTTTCTGGGTTTTTCTGCATGCTTATCTCATTGTTTTCTTAGTTTGTTGAAAATATTTTGTTTTTATTTGTAGTGATTCACTGATTGGGCTGCGATTTCAATTATGGAGATGGAGCTGAGAAGTGAGAGGAAGTCTTTTTATGGACTCTACATTTTCATTCATCTGTTCCACGGGTGCTAATCCCATATACCTAGAGTATGGCCCTTTTTTGGTCGTAATGCTTCCCAAAATGTCTGCTTATAAGAATAATTAACTTTAATTCTGAACTCATCTGTAAAACAGGTTATATAATTTAGCATTTATCAGTGTTACGTCTCCGTTAATGCTCTTTTGTGGCATGGAGCATCAAATCCCAACACAACTCTTTTGTGTCATAGAACATCAGAAACCAGAGCAGTAAGAGGCGAAGAAATGTTTCAATCTCAAGTAGAGGGATTTCGAGGGTTCGAGTGGTGAGGTTCGAGCAGTGAGAGTTCGAGTGGAGAATTTAAAATAGAGACGGTTCGAATAGAGGTTCGAGTGGAGAGGGTTCAAGTGGTACTGGGTTCGAGTTGTACTAGGTTTGAGTTTAGGGGGTTCATGTGGAGAGGGTTCGAGTAGAGAGGGGCCGAGTGGAGAGGTCCAAGCAGAGTGGTTCGAGTGATACTGGTCAGAGTGGTGAGGTTTGAGTAGTGAGTTTTTGACTGAAGAAGGTTCAAATAGAGGATTTGAATGGAGTGGGTCCAAGTATAGGTTTGAGTGATACTGAGTCCGACTAGTACTGGTTCGAGTGGAGAGGGTTCGAGCGGAGAGGTTCAAGTGGATAGAGTTTGAGTAGGGGGTGTAAAGAGGTTTGAGTGGAGAGGGTTCGAGTGGAGAAGGTTAGAGTGGTACTATCTTTGAGTGGTACTGGGTTCGTGTGGTAAGGGTTCGAGTAGAGCGGGTATGAGGTTCGAGTGGAAAGGCTCCGACTATAAGGTTCGAGTGGAGAGGGTCCGAGTGGAGAGGTTCGAGTGGTGAGAGTCGAGTGATAAGGGTACCATCCACCACTGGAGAGAGTACCATCCACCCCTCAACAAGTTTGTCGACCACCCTTCAAGGGTACACCATCTACCTTTCGAAAGGGTAAAACATCCATCACTAGAGAAAGTACACCTTCCACTCCTCGAGGGTACGCCATCTACGTCTCTAGAAAGGTGTACCAGCCTTCGAGGATACACAACCCCATGAGAGGTCACACATCCACCCCTCTAGAGTACACTAGCCCTCGAGGGTACACCACCCCTTGAGAGGGGTATACCACTTGGAGCATCGAACCATCCACAAAAGCTCTCGAGCTATGGCCCACTCCCCTCGAACCATCCACGACACCACCACTCGAACCATCTACCCCTCGAACATCAGCCATCCGTCTGTCGGACCATCTTACATCCACTCCTATGACCATCACCCCTCAAACCATCAGTCCTCGAATATCCATCACGCCACCACTCAAACCATCCACCTCTCGAATCATCAACCATCCGCCTTAAGGCCTCCCTACCACTTGAACCATCCACCCCTCAAGCATCAACCATCCGCCTCGAGGGGTGTTAATTCAAGGTATCCTCTCTTGAATCATCAACCCTCGAGCCCTTGGAACCATCAACCATCTCTCTGGATGCATCACCCCTCAAACTCTCACCATACGAACCCAGTACCTTGAGGGGGGATGGTTCGATTGGTGGCGGCTCGTGTGTAGGAAGTAAGTGTTAAAGGTGGTTGATGGTTAGAACGGAGGATGGTTGATATTCAAGGGGTGAAGATTCTAGGAGTGGATGGTTGATGGTTTGAGGGATGAATGGTTCCAAGGGTTCGAGGGGTGATGATTGGAGGGGTAATGCCTCAAGGTGTAGTGGATGGTTCGAGGGGTGTTTATTCCAGGGGTGGATGGCTATGGTTCTAGGTATGGATGGTTCCAGGGGTTGTAGGGGTCAAGATTTGAAGGGTGGATGGTTGCCTCGAGGTGGTAGAAGGTTCGAGGGGTGTTGGTTCCAAGGGTGGATAACTGATGGTTTAAGGGATGGATGGTTCCTGGGGTTCGAGGGGTGGATGATTGCTTCGAGGGATGGATGGTTCCAGGGGTTATGAACAAACCATTCAAGGTCAGAGTAGTGGCACGGTGGATGGTTCGAGGGATGATATTTCGAGGGTTGATGTTCCCAGGAGTGGATGGTTGATGGTTCAAGTGGTAGCAAGGCGGATGGTTGATGGTCCCAGGGGTTCGAGGGGTGATGATCTGAGGGTGATGGTCACAGGAGGTGGATGGTTGATGTTCGAGGGGTGGATGGTTCTAGTGTTAGAGAGGTGGATGGTTGATGGGTTGAGGGGTGATGCCTCGAGGGGGATAGTTTACGGTTCTAGGGCCTCAAGGATTGATTAATCAAAGGATGATGCCTCGAATCAATACCACTCGAGATGGATGGTTGATGTTCAAGGGGTGGATGGTTCAAGTGGTGCCAAGGCGGATGGTTGATGGGTCGAGGAGTGATGCCTCAAGGGGGGTAGTTGATGGTTCCAGGGCCTCGAGGATTAATTAATCAAAGAATGATGCCTCGAATCGACACCCCTCAAGACGGATGGTTGATGTTCAAAGGGTGGATGGTTGAGTGGTGGCGAGGCAGATGGTTGATGGGTCGAGGGGTGATGCCTTAAGGGGGATGGTTGGTTCCAGGGGCTCAAGGGTTGATGATTCCATGGAGGATGCCTTTAATCAACACCCATCGAGGTGGATGGTCAATGTTCGAGGGGTGGATGGCTCAAGTGGTAGGAAGGCCTCAAGGTTGATAGTTCATGATTCGAGAGGTGGATGGTTCGAGTGTTCGCATGGTGGATATTCAAGAAATGATGATTCTAGGGGTGATGGTTCCAGGAGTGAATGTAAGGTCATTCGACAGATGGATGGTCTATGTTCCAGGAGTATATGGTGGATGGTCGAGGGATAGATGGTTTAAGGGATATATGCCTCTAGTGGATTATGGTTCAAGAGCTAATGTTGATGGTTTGACGCTCTCAGTGGTATACCTCTCTCGAGGGGTGATGTACCCTCGAGGGCTGGTGTACTCTAGAGGGGTATATGTGTGACCTCTTGAGGATTTGTGTACCCTCGAGGTTTGGTACACCTCTCTCGAGATGTAGATGGTGGACCCTTGAGGGCTGGTTACATAACCTCTCGAGGGGTGAATGGTACTCTCTCAAGTGGTGGATGGTACCCTTACCACTCGACTCTCCCCACTCAAACCCTCACCACTCGAACTTCTCCACTCAGACCCTCTCCATACAAACCTTATACTCGGAGCCTTTCCACTTGACCCCTCGAACCTCCTATACTCAAACCCTTTCCACTCGAACCCATACCGCACGAACTAGGTACCACTCGAACCCTCTCCACTTGAACCCTCTCTACTTGATTCCTCATCACTCGACCCACCCTCACCACTCGAACCTCTCCACTCAAACCCTCTTAACTCGAACTCTCTCCATTCAAACCCTCTCAACTCAAACTCTCTCCATTCAAACCTCTCCACTCGAACTAGTACCACTCTGACTCAGTACCACTCTGACTCAGTACCACTTGAACCTAGTACCACGCGAACCCGGTATCACTCAAACCTCTACTCGGACCCCACTCCACTCGAACCCTTCCCACTTGAACCCTCTATTCAAACCTTCTCCACTTGAACTCTTATTACTCGACCCACTCGACTCGAACCCTCTCCATTTGAACCCTTTTCACTCGAAACCTGTACCCGTAGAGTGGTGAGAATTTGAGTACGCCTCCCTCTCTACATTCACCACCTTCCGCCACCGCTGTCCTCCTCTCCACTAGCCACCAGGCGGTAAGCCGTGCCTCGCCAAACTTTGTTTGGGGTGTTTTTGAACTTTTGATTAACCGTTTCTGTCCACAGGAATAGGAAATGATCCTGGCGGAGAAGTACTGCACTGATTGCCACGCCACCAAGACCATTTCTCCTCCTCATGTCTCTCTCAGAGAACACGGGATCATCATCTTCTCCTGTTTTCATCTCTTGATTTCTTCATTCTTACTTTTGGATAACTTCATCGTTTTGATCTCTGGTCTCCATATTAGTTTTATGGCTTCATTAAGGATGCAACTCACCATCTTGACGTTCAGGGGTTTAATGTGTATCACAAGAATAACCTAATTAAGGTTGTTTACGCGGTTAATTCACTTTTGAAACATGTAGCTATTTGTGCTTGTGTTGTTCTATGATAATGTTTTGAAACTCCCCTTTTCATTTTTAACCCATCTTTGAATGACAGGTATTTTAGAAGCTAACTTCATTCAACCAGCACATGATAGGCAAGGATTCAAGCGTACACTCATGTTTTTGATACTTGAACAGCGTTTAGTAGCCATCCAGAGGAAATTATGGTTTGTTCTTCATGGATTTGTATTGATTTTTAAGGTTGTAATTGTGAATGCTTGTTTGATTGGATCTCAAATCTTTGAAATTTAGGTCTCAAAACTGCCATAAGGTGGGATACGCCGAAAGAGTGAAGCAAAACAGATCAATTTCAGCTGGGAAAAGAACAGTTTCTTCTTCAAAGGTACAAAGGAATAGCAGTCCTGACTCAATGTGTACCCCCAAAAAGGCTCTAGATCACCCGTCGAAGAAGAGATGAAAAACGCAGAATCGCAATGTATATTGGTAAATTACTTCTTCTAAATATATGTACATTCTCCTCCTGGCCTTCATATGTTTAGTTTCCTGATCATTTTACTCGAACAACAGAATCATGAGGATGAAATGGTGCCGGTCCCCTCAAATGATGACTCGAGGACAGTTAATAAGATGAAGGAAGAAAATTAATTTCTCAAAACAAGGTATGTTTTCATGCTCTGGAGCTGAATGTGAATAATGATCCTTACCATGTTCAATTGATTCTGATCCATTTTTTCTCTTTGTGGAGAGATACATTTTGCCAAAATTATAGAAGGGAGTCGTAGGTTATACAACAATAACAAAAGAACATAAAGAATCAAACTGCTACATATTTATTGTACTTGTTTTAGTTCACATTTATGTTCTGAAAATATCATAGTATGGATTTTACAGCAATTTTCATGGCTGTTGAGGTTGTGGAATTATTACATCTCCCACATCGTTGGATGTGGATGTCGAAGATGGAGGTTTTGTCTGTGGAGGGAAACTCCATGGTGGCAGAGATGGCAGCAGTGGTAGTGGTGGAAGCGGTGGTAATAGCGGCCGAGGGGGCAGAGATGGTGAAGAAGACGACGGGAGAGGCACGAAAGGTCACGCAGGAAGAGGTGGAAGCGATGGCAATGGCGGTAAAGGAGGCAAAGGAGGCAATTGAGGCCATATGAAATAAGGCGGCCAAAAAGGGAAGAAACACTTGGAGGAATTGAAGTTTTCTATCGCGAAATCGATGCTTTCTTTAGTGCCAAACATGATTGCATTTCTGGCGTGTGGCTTGTACTCAAAGCGCTTATGC
Organism: Rubia yunnanensis; assembly: GCA_037428765.1. Lineage (NCBI taxonomy): Eukaryota > Viridiplantae > Streptophyta > Magnoliopsida > Gentianales > Rubiaceae > Rubia > Rubia yunnanensis. Next base: position 131,536,612 of record CM075061.1, read on the forward strand.
TGTAAATGCAGTGATTGTATCGCTTCGATTTGAGGTTGATCTCGTTGGTAGTGGCATTTAGCCCCGGGATGCTGCAGTCACGCGACGAGGGGCCTTTTAACGTTGCTTTGCAGAATGTCTGGACATCAGGTTGTCCGGTGCAGTCGACTCCTTCAACGTTGGGTATGTCTAGCTTGTAGATTCCATATCTGGTTGGTTTTGTTGACTGTGAACACCATCTCTTCCTTTGTTACCGACGATTTTGCTATCAGCCTGCATTGGATGTGAACTTCCACCCCTGATGAAAAACACAAACACACATATGGATGAAGACATTTAGGTTTTGTTTCGCGGAACTGTGCTTATTTAGAAAGCAGAGGGAGGTTAGATTATGTTTTTCTCCCGAAATTGACTTCTGCATGCGGATTTAGCAGTTTACTAGAAACTAATAACTAAATGACTTCTACTTTTAACTTAAGCGGATCTTAGCAGTGTACCGGACGCTTTAAAATGGTTTATAGTTTTAAAATAAGCAGCTTTTAATATGTTTATCAGACACATAAAACTTGATTCTGCTTATAGAACAAGCAGATCTTGACATTTTTACCAGACACTTAGAACTGCTTAGTTTATAAGCCACACATGCTAAGTACCTAGCAAGAAGTAACCGTATCTCAAGAAGGTGTTGTTGTGGCATGGATCACAGAAGACGGAGCCGTGAACTGTGATGCGTGATGTCGGGATTCTAGGCCCTTCTTCATGGGATCGAGCTGGGAGGAAGAATTATTATAAAATAATTTTAAATTAATAATTTACAATGTTCTTTTATTTAATACATAAATTTTAAATATACTCTTAAAATAATTTCATCTAACTATGCTATTAATACACATTTTAAATTTATAAATTTAATTTATTATGTGATATTTTAATATTAAATAACATATCAACACTGTTTATAATCGTAATGTTATTTTCAACTAAATATGATCAAGTTAAAATTACAGACAGTAACAACTAACAATTGTAACACACTATTCAATCATATTCGGGTCTTGTTCGGTTTGAGTTAACATTAATCTGGATGTCTTTAAATTTGGGTTAACATCAATTCGGTTCATTTCGAATCGAGTAGTAGTCGGGTATGATCAGGTTTCTTTCAGGTAAGGGTCCTTTTCGGTTTCGGATTCAGGTTCGGTCCAAGTGCGGGTCCTTTTTGGATTTCGGTCCAGGTTCGATTCGGGTTCAGGTGTTGTTCGAGTTTGGGTCTCATCAGGTCTGGCAATTTAAGTTCGGGTACAGTTCAATCGGGTGATATTGATTGGGTCTCACTATTTGGATTCCGGTTCGATTCGGTTCGATTGTTTAATACCGAGTTTTTGGATTCAGTTATATTTTGCCAGGTCTAAACATATCTATGAAATTATAACCATATTCGGAAGCTTCACCTTCCGAATCACTCATCGGCTTCGTTAATTATACAAGGTTCCAGATTTAGAACAAGGTTTGTTGATCACTGAAATTCCTGCAATCATTTTTGGAACATATTCTCTTAATCTTTTTTTTTGTGTGTGTGTGTCAACTGTTATTAAACGACTTCCATTGCTATGAAATAAAATGAACCTATTGGTCTTTAAATAATAACAATACACTTGTATGAAAATAAATTTAACACAATAGATGAAAAATATCAAAAAATAGCATCTGCTTAGTTCATTTTATCAATTCAACATCATGGATACTCTTCTCAACGGCAAAAAATTCGAGCAGATTCTCAGCATGGATAATAAAACCAAAAATCCCCAGATGCACCACTAGATCCAGTCTCACAACGTCCATCCCCCTGCTAATGTTTGTTGCACTGAAGCTTACAGTATCCTTCCGCAGACATTCGAGGGTCCATCTTAGCTTTGCACTCTCCGTTCGTGCTTACATCGATACTCATCACTTCCACTACAAAACAAGAAGAAGAAAATTTACGTTTAGTCATAAGAACCCTAATTGAAATCTCAAAATCTGAATCCTTCACTTCCATAAGTTCATAAATCCAAACAACTCTACTAAACTCTAGTAAGATGCTCAATTCCTCTCCTAACGAAAATACAATACTTGATAAACCCTAAACCTCAAAAAATAGATAAAATTGTATTGGTATTTGGAGAGATTATTTTTTAAAAATAATAGATGAGAACAAGGAACAACCTGATGAGAAAATAAGAACAAGGAAGACGGAGCATATGTATGCTGATTTAGCCATTTGTTTAAACAAGGTTTAATCTACAGAATTTGGTGAGGATTAAAATGATGATTAGAACAGTATGTGGTACCAGTATTTATAGAATGCGTATGATTGCCAGAAGTTGAAGATTTGGGGATTGGAAAGATTAATTTGGCAACTACTTATTAAGATTTTCATTTAATAATTGCACAAAGTCTTACTTTATACAACCTAAACTTTAGGCAGACCCCATTATGCAATTAATATAAATCTAAAATTTGAGGTGGCATTTTAAAAAAATTTGCCAATAAATTCATGGACCTGTTGTGCAATTATTGAACTGCTATAAATATCACAAAAAATTCAGAAATTTTATTTTTCTTTCCTCCTCCTCCTCCGATCGAAACTGCCTCTAGCCAATGGTAACCACTGGATTTCACCGGATTGTTGCTGGATTCCACCGCGTCTGCCGATAGCTCGTCGGAATTTCACCGGAATCCTTGTCTTCGTCGGTATCTTGCTGCAATTCGCCACAGCCACCACAAAACCCTAGGTTCTGAGATCGGTGAAACACTAGGTTTTAGAGATATTGATAGACGACAATAACTCTTCGATTCGTTCATCGATCAACGACAATAGGTCTGATCGGCGGCGGACAGCGTTTGTGCGAAGGAAAAGGTATCAGTTACAAGTGATCTGTGCAACGGAGGTGGCATGACACCGGAGCACGACGTCGATCGATCTGCGATGGCACTTGACCGAAGGTGACGATGGTGATTGACTGGAGGTGACGATGACACTTGACCGGAGGTGATGACGACGCTTGACTGGAGGTGACAATGGCGCTTGATGGAGGTGGAGATGGTGCTTGACTGGAGGTGACGATGGTGCTTTACCGGAGGTGATGACGTGTCACGGTTCACCCTCTGAGGGGGTTAACCGTGCAATCTAGTCGTGCTAGAGTGTCACAACTACTGTCTGATTTCCCACGTGCGTCGCACTCAGCTTGGTTGCTCTCAGCACACCAAGCCCTTAGAGGGACATGGTCGAGTATGAAATGGAAATACACACACGAGCTTAGATTAGGAGCATGGATTCAACACACAAGCCAACAATGCAATACAAGGCCTAACAACTAGGGAGTGAATGCTCATTTTCAATATATTGAAAAATGGTAACCGGATGTGGGTAGCTCAATACTCCACATATATGTTGTACAAACGTTATCATGAGTACCAAGTACATAGACAAAAGAAGGTCAAAGGAAACAAGGCACGTAGGCCTGGACCTTAAGTAAAGAAACTAAGCTACACTACTAGCTAAGCTATTACAAGCAAACAGAAAAGACTTCTGGGACAAGGAGCTTGGGACATGTCTACTCGGGTCGTGACTCAACACTTAATGTGCTGGCCTGGCGGGTGACCAGGCACTGCACGCATGGGTGTTGGGAGTGAACTACTCGTATGTTGTGCAAAGTGCATCGCGGGCACAGAGGGGGATATCACGGGTCGTGAGCGGTTAGGAGGTCAGCCTGGATAACCCAGAGGCATGTGCAGTGCGGCCGAGGGAGACCTATTCGTAGGTACGCATTGAGCAGCACGGGACCGCAGCACCGTTTTGGCATGCATGCAAGCTTTGGGTTGCATTGAGTTTGGGTGATAAGCCCCACCCCATAACAGTCTCCCCCACTTAATTTGGTAAACGTCCCCAGAGCCATCAATTCTCCAAGGTGCTTTGCTACCCACATTTTCTAGTACATTTCTGCCTTAAGAAAGGAGTTTATTCAATTGACGGCGCTGATGTACTCTGATTTAGTCATGGTCCTTGGCTTCTCTTCAGTTCCAGTTTAAGCTGGGTTGATTTTATAGTACCCACTCCTTATCGATGACCGATGGAATGTCCAACTTTGGGTGTTTTCTGGTACGCATCATCATCCGTTCACGTTTCTGCTTCCTGCCTTGTGGAACAACAAGGGGTTGCTGATATGAATGATGAATCGTCTTTCCCCGTCGAGGTTTACAAGGTTTAGCTTGCTTGAATGACTCAAAAAGGGAAGTTTGATGGGGCACGTCAGCCGGCAGATACATCTTTGGAATCCAGATCTTCTTGGCAACCGACGAACGCTTCCTACCCTCCATGCTTAACAAATCTTCGTCCATTACAGCTGGGGAGCGACCCACAACATGCTCAGTCTTCAGACTTGCTTCACAATCTCCTCGGATCCATCGAGCAAACCCTTTTGGCCCTTCATTTCTATTTTTCCCACTGGGATTCGCTGAACTGCAGTCCTCATCTTGTCTTATGCATATGACAAGCTGCAAAGTTGAGAGTTTTTCCCCGGGTGATCTCTTTGCAGTCACTTTAACCGTGCACAGATTGGTGCCTAAGACTTAAAATTAGTTTCCATATGGATATACGACAATTCATGCATCTCTCAAAAAATTCATGCTGAGGACTAAACCAAAGTCATCCATTTTAAAGACATGGAAATCCACTGTGGCTTTCATGGTGCCAACCTGGACTGTGCATTGCCTTGCAACACCTAATACCAGTTGAGCTATACTATTAACAACCTTCATTTTTCTCACAGTTTTCACCAATGTGAGCCCCAATCTTAATGCCTCTGATTCAGAGACATACACATGGCTAGCTCCCATATCGACCATCACTCGAATGGGTTTTCCATTCATGTGCAAGTCCATATGCATCAATGCTCCATTCGTTTGTTGCACTTGTTTCACACGGACAATCTCGGGTTTTTCAAGCTTTGGTGTGGCCTTCCCCGCTTTGCTTGACCAATTCGTGGCTCTCTTTAATCGCACTGCAGCAACCACTCGGTCGATCTCAGGCTCCATTAACAGATTCAACCACACTGGCTCTATTAATCCCACCATGTAATTACCCTGCAGATTCAATGCCCCCATGGAGCATGGTTCTTCCTCTTTGGGCCAAGACTCATAAATCAAATGCTCCTAAACTACCTCATTCCGGGCCTCCCTGATTTTCTGGAGTCCTCAAGCAATATAGATGTGGTCCTCTACTCTCTTGGACAATCAACAAGGGCATAATTCCCTTTGTACATTCCACACACAAGTTACGCCTTCCCGGTTTGTCCATCACACCTTGGTTTGGACCCAACTAAACTAGCCACACTTACACTAGGGCTTCCCATATTTCTTCCCGCACCTGAATTGAGCCTATAGCTACCTCCACGGCTCAGACTGGGTCTAAAGTTACCCCCACCTTGGCAACAGTAGAACCATTCACCTCCCTATCAACTCATTACAATTCTCTGCCATTGCAGTCTCCAGGCTTTCGACGAACGCCACTGCTATGTTTTAGTTAGTGTAACGAGGTCTCCTTAGCTCAAGTCTAGTCCACGGCTTCAATCTATGGCTGAAGTCATAGAGTTTTTACTCCTCCGGATGGTCAGTAAAGTCGAGCATACAAGCCTAGAAAGCCAACACGTACCCCATAATACTACCGGTCTGCACCAAGGTTCTTAGTCTCAACAATGCCTATTCTTTCACATTGGTGGGCATGAATTATTGCCTCACCTTGAGCTTCAATTCATCCCATGTGTCGATGGACATGCGTTTGGCCTTTATCTGTGTGTCTTGGGATTGCCACCATACCATAGCAGAGCCCTCTAGGTACATCGTGGCAATAGTGACTTTCTATGCTTCCAAATCTATCCTGGTCGCGTTAAAGTATTGATCCAACTCGTACATGAAGTTATCAAGTTCTCTCGTATCACTTGCCCCCACCATATTTCTTAGGTTCAGGGACTTTCTGTTGGTGCACAACAAGAACACCATCCCCACCTTGGGATAAGTTGGCACCAGGTTGTATGAGAATGTGCACGCCTCTGCCAAGCTGCTCGATGATGCCTCTCAACTCAGTAACGTCTGACTCGCGAGATGCCAAAGCTTCCCTCAGCTCGGCGATCTCTTCATCCTGACGTGTAATCTTTGGGTTGGCCAACTCGATGTCTCTACTGATAATGGCAACATCTATTTCCATCTAATCCACTCGGCCAGCTAGGCTCCCGGCCCTTGTGCCTCACTAAAGAGAACACTCTCAATGTTCTCCAACCAATCTGTATTCTTCAACATAGTGACGGCATTTCACTATGCACTCTAGGACTGCTTAAGCTCTGATACAAACTGTCATGGGTCACCCTTTGAGGGGGTTAATTGTGCGGCCTAGCTGTGCTAGAGTGTCACTACTGCCGCCTGATTTCCCACGTACGTCGCACTTAGCTTGGTTGCTCTCAGCACACCAAGCCCTTACGGGGACGTGGTCGAGTATGCAGTGGAAATACACATGAGCTTAGATTAAGAGCATGGATTCACACACACAAGCCAACAATGCAATACAAGGCCCCACAACTAGGGAGCGAATGCTCGTTTTCAATATATTGCAAAATGGTAACCAGATGTGGGTAGCTCAATACTCCACATATATGATGTACAAATGTTATCACGAGTACCGAGTACATAGACAAAAGAAGGTTAAAGGAAACAAGGCACGTAGGCCTGGACCTTAAGTAAAGAAACTAAGCTACACTACTAGCTAAGATATTAAAAGCAAAAAGAGAATACTTCTGGGACAAGGAGCTTAGGACATGTCTTCTCGGGCCGTGACTCAGCACTTAGTGTGCTGGCCTAGTGGGCGACTGGGCGCTGCACGCACAGGCGTTGGGCACGAACGGCTCAGGTATTATGCACAGTGCGTTGTGGGCACGGAGGGGGACATCACAGGCCTTGAGCGATTAGGCGGTCGGCAGTTGATGACACATAGGCGTGTGCGGCGCGGCCGAGGGAGACCAATTTGTAGGCACTCGTTAAGCAGCACGGGACCGCATCACCGTATTGGTGTACATGCGGGCATGGGGTTGTGTTGAGGTTGGGTAATAAGCCCCACCTCGTAACATGATGGAACTGCGACCGGAGGTGTCTTCGCTTTGATTCTCGACGACGACCGTGATGCAATGGCGAAGGAGGAAAACGACAGAGTGCAGAGAGAATGCGCATGAGATACACCCGCCCGAAGGATGAAGATGACATGCATGCATCTAACGCATAACCGGAAGTGTTGATATCGCTTAGTGGCGATGGCGGAAGCGGACAACGTTAGTGGTGGACGGTGGAAGGACGGTGGTTCTGCTTCATGAGGTTAGGTTAAATATTGTATTTCACATTTTTCAAATACTCGCTGAGGTATAATATGTTGTTGACTAAGCTTATTTCATGAATGAATGTTTGGTCTAGTGGTTAGTACTCTTGTTGATGAGCTGAAGGTTAGGGGTTTTAGTCTCACTATGACCTTTATTTTGAAGAATTTGTGTTCTTTATTTTGACGAATTTATGTTCTTGATGTACATGCTAAGGTTACTATTATTTGACTGAGTGCATGTTCAATAATAGTCTTTGGTGTAATGGTTATTGCTCTCGGCTTTGAGGTTATAGGCATGGGTTCAAATTTCACTAGATTCTTTTTTTTCAAGAATTATTATTCTTGAGGTACTGTAGTTTTTTATTGATGTTTTTAGCTTTTTTTTCTCTTATGTTGATATTTTTTATTATTCAGGTGAGATTTAATTGATATGAGTTGAGGTTTTATAGTTTTTTTTTGAGTGATATTATTGATATTTGTAGTGCTTTTTTTCTCATGTTGATGTTTTTTATTTTTCGGCTGAGGTTTTGGCAATAGGAGTTGGTATTTGTAGTGTCTTTTTTCTTATGTTGATATTTTTCATTATCCGGATGAGTTTCAGGTGTCAGGAGTTAATGTTTATAGTTTTTTTATAAAATAAAATCGTTGATGTTTTATGGTTTTTAAAGGGAATAATTTATAATGGGGGTACCAACGGGAAGAAGTCTCTGACAATGCCTACTGTATCAAATTATAATCACCAACAAGGAGAACAACAACTTAGGCAGGAAATTGAGACTTTTCTACAACAACAGTTAGATTATTGGCAGCAATGATCAAGACTGCAATGGGGCATTGTGCTGATCAGAATACCAAATTTTTACAACAGTGGGCCACAAAAAGGCAGCCAATCAACCTTATCAGACATTTAAAAGAAAGAGATGGTACCTGTGTTCTGGAGGAAAACCCGATTTAGAACTCGCTGGTCATGCATATAACAAATACATACACATCTCTAGACAACTATCCACACCTCCTAGGACATGAAAAAACTCTACAACAGGTACTACAAACCGATATGAACAAGCTGACACAGACACACTGTCAAGCGCTCATGCAGCATTTTAGACCACAAGAAGTCAGAGAAGCTTTGAAAACCATGAAACCCTGGAAAGCACCAAGCCTTGATGGTATCCTAGCAGGATTTGACAAAAGATACTAGCCTTATGTTGGGGAGCAAGTGACGACAGAAATCCTATCCATTCTACAGGCTGCACAAATTCCAGAAGTTTGGAATCAGACTCAGATATTCTTAATTCCAAAGAATAGAAATCCAGAGAGGGCAAAAGACGTTCGACCTATTTCCCTGTGCAATGTCAAATATAAAATTTTAGCCAAAATACTAACTAGACGAATGCAACAAATCATGGGAGATTTAGAGGATAAGGAACAATCAAGATTCGTAAATGATAAGACTTATTGGAGAAAATGTCCTCATAGCATCAGAAATGCTTGAAATGATGAAAAAGAAGATAAAAAAAAGAGGAAGATGGGGCTGGCAGCAATTAAGCTTGACATGAGCAAAGCATATAATAGAGTATCATGAGAATTTCTAATGAGTGCACTAAAACACATAGGTATGCCATCACATTGGATTCAACCGATTCAAATGTGCACCATAACAGTTAAAATGTTGGTAAAAGTGAACAATTGGTAATCATAAGGGATAAATCCTATCAGAGGACTTGGGCAAGGTTGCCCGCTTTGCAATAACTCTTCATCATCTGCCAACAATACTTATCCAGTCTTGGTATGTCATTAAACCACCAAATAATTCCTGAATTATGCTAGGAATGACACTAACACGGTGATAAGCAGGGTCGATCTCATAGATAATGGTGTAATCAAAATTCAAATTCTTAATGATCAAATTTGGTGAAACCACCGCACTTTATTGAAATATATTGATTTTTATCAACTAAGAAAGCAAATAATAAAATTAAAACTACTAAGATATTATCAAATAGATTTTAAAAATTGGCATTTGAATAATCCACACTAGTTACTTGATCGGATCGTTGGAGCAATAATAAATTATTATCCATAAATCAACTAGTTATAGGATAGTAACAGAGATATAGTTGATTTAGAATCAAGATAAGAAAGGAATACCCTTTCTGATTGGTTTTGTATAAATCATGTTCCATATTTATTTTTACTATATATACCATTTGTACTAACTATATATATGAATATACACAGCAACAATTACTTGTGAGTTTTACATCTTATCATTTATCAGTCAGGTCTTTCTGAAATTCTTGGCTTTTATCTTGATTTCCTCATAATAAATAAATTTTCCGTCCATTCCAAACGGCCACTGCTCGATCACCGGTCTTCTTCAAGTTTTCTGACATCCATTTTTTCTTCGGCGAGTCTCCTACGGTCGCTTGCTTAGCCGGACCATCGTTGACTGCCGATCGCAAGACTGTGATGTGCAATCGCTCCGATCAGTCTGCCAATCTACATTGTTTACGGCGAATTCTTCACCATTCTTCTCTGGTTTTCAGCCTTGCGATGCCGATAATTTCTGCTTCTTTCTTCTTTGTGTAGACGTTCCGACGCTCTTTAGTTTTTGCTGCCTTCCACCGCCAGATCCAAGCGTTGGCCGTTCACTTCTTTGTGTTAAGCGCATGTCACACATGCGCCATCTAGTTGTTCGCGCATGCATCTCCGCGTCCGGTTCTCGCCACTCGCGTGAATTCCACGCGCCTCATCATCTCGTGAGTTATCCACCTTCTCACGCATTCATCTTGCTTTACTGCTCATATCACCAGTTGTTCAACTTCTCGTGCCAGGTTAGTTTCTCATTCCCAGTCAGCGCCCAATTGACACCGTATTATAAAATTAAAAAAAACCACATTGCTTCTCTTGTATTATGGCTCTTTTTTATCAATCACGGTGTCAATGGGTTATGCTCTGGGTCATGTTGCTTCTTCTTGTTCTAAACATCACGATGAATGGTACCAGTTGCAATGTCAGTGGTGTAAGAAATTTGGTCATGTTGCCTCTACTTGTTCTCACTTGGTCACTCTAGACTCCTCTACTGCTGCTCTACCACATGCTCCTTCGCATATTCGTTCGATAGCTAATTTTGGCGCAACCAACCACTTGACTTCTTCTTAGCCCGCTCTTGAACGTTCGATTCCTTATTCTAGTAACACTAGTGTTATTTTTGGTAATGGTTCTCCTCTTAACATTACCCATGTTTGTCTTTCTCGAGTGTTTGATTCATTATCCTTGTCTGATGTTTCGGTGTTTATGCAAATTACTAAAAAAAAATCTATTGGCAAGTTGACTCGAGATATAAATGTTGTTATTTGTTTTGATGATTCTTCTTTCACTTTTTCAAATAAGTTTACTAGGGATGGTATTGGCAAAGGTCATTGTGATGGTGACCTACATGTTTTGAATTACAGTGGTGCTGCTTTATCTACTTTTGTTGCATCGAGTACTTCTAAAGCTTCTTTTGAAATTTGGCATAGTAGATTGGGTCATGTGCCTCACAACATCATTTTGTCTTTGAGCAAGTCTGGATGTTTGTTAGTTACTAGTTTGCTGCCTAAGCTTCATTTATGTCCCGCTTGTGAGATAGCTAAAGTCAAGCGTCTTTCTTTTAATGATAATTTAGAATGCGCGCCACGCATACTTGATTTGGTTCATTGTGATCTATGGGTACCCTCACCTGTTCTCTCTCGCGCTGGCTACTTCTATTATGAAATTTTTGTCGATGATTTTTCTCGATTTACTTGGTTATATCCTCTACGACGGAAGTCGGATTTTGTAGAGGCTTATGTGCAATTTGAAACTTTAGTTGAGAACCAGTTTTTTACAACCATTAAAGTATTTCAGAGTGATGGTGGAACCGAGTTTGTGAATCATCGCATGCAAACTCATTTTGCATCAAAGGGCATTCATCATCAACTTTCTTATCCTTACACTCCTGAGCAAAATGGTTGCGCAGAGAGGAAGCATCGTCATATTACTGAGACAGGTTTGTCAATTCTCTTTCATTCTGGCTTTCATAATTCATTTTGGTATGATGCATTTTTCACAGCAGTCTACATCATCAACAAACTGCCTATTCCAGTTTTATCTGGTCAGTCTCCACTCTTTGTTATTTTTTGTACTACACATGACTACTCCAATCTTCATCCATTTGGTTATTGAGTTTTTCTGTATTTGAGGCTCTATGTTGTGCATAAATTAGAGCCTTGAAGTATGTCTTGTATATTTTGGGTTACAGTTCACGGTACAAGGGTTATCGATGTCTTGATCCTCTCACGAAGAAGGAGTACATCACTCGCCATGCTCGGCTAGATGAGTTATTTTTTCCAGCCACTGGTACTGGTACTATTACAGATTATCATCACTGGGTGTTTATGCTTTTTTAGAGCCTTCGGTAGTCCCGTCGGAGGTCTTTGAGCCATCTTCTTCATCAAATTCACCTATTCTTTTGGAAATTTTAAATTTTCCAACTATACCGGAAGCTCAGGGTTCTTCAAAAGATTGTGTTTGTTTGTCACTGGGTAACCAGCAGCTTGTTTGACAGCAGCCAGTGTTGCCAGCTAAACCAACGATGACGACTCCATCGACTCACGCGTTGGTCACCCCAGTTGCACGTGCACTTCCCGCGACACCAGTCTAGGCACCGGTGCCTTTTCTAGCTGCACCGACCAACCCAGCTTCCCTAGTGATGCCATCGATCTCTTCTGCCCGATCGCTGATGCTCACTTTGGGATCTGTGCCCAATGCCTTGTGATCCGTGACTGCCTCAGAATCTGCACTTTCCCAGGTTGTGAGTCCCTTTTCTCGTCATCTGATGGCTACTTGTTTGTGCATTAGTTCTCTACTGTAAAAATATTTTTCTGATTATGATATGTTTGGCTTACTCAGTGCCTTATTTTCTAAGACCAAGCCCGCAATCATCGCTCGGCTGTCAAAGATCCTGAATGGGTTGCTGCTATAGACTTGGAGATGGATGTCTTATGTACTCAACAGACATGAGAGTTGGTTCCTCATCCTTTAAATGCCAATGTTGTTGGTTTTAAATGGGTTTACCAATTGAAGTATAAAGCCGATGGCTCACTTGATAGACACAAAGAAAGGTTAGTTGCTTAGGATTTTTTGCAATTAACTGGCTTTAATTATGATCATACATTTAGTCTCGTGGTGACGGCTTCTACTGTTCATAGTGTTCTATCTCTTGTTGTCCATCGCAATTGACCATTGCGATAGCTTGATGTCAAAAATGCATTTTTGATTCTTGATTCTCCGGTTTACATGGAGTAGCCTGCTGGATTCAAAGGCATGCGTCCTGATTATGTTTGTCATCAACGCAAGGCCATTTATGGTTATGAGCAAGCTCCCCGTGCTTGGTTTCAGCGGCTCAGTTCTTTTTTTATTGGCCTAGGTTTTGTATGTAGTTTCTTCGATACCTCCTTATTTGTTTCCTCACAGAGTTCCTCTTTGCTCTATTTGATGGTTTATATTGATGACATTATTCTTACCAATGATGGTTTTCTTATTCGGAAGTTTAAAGATTGAGTTAATCAGGAATTTAAGATTACCGATCTTGGCACTCTACAATATTTTTTGGGATTGGAGGTTGTTCTTACTTCTAACGACTTATTCCTTGGTCAGGCCAGATATGCTAAGGACATTTTATTACAAGTTGGCATGCAAGACTATGCACCAGTTTCCATCCCATTTGTGGATTTTTTGTAACTATCAAGCTCTTTCGGTAAGCCGTTCAGAAACCCCACACTTTGTCGTTCTTTGGTTGGTGCACTACAGTATTTGTTGATTACATATCACGCCTTGTCCTATGATGTGAATACGGCCAGTCAGTATATCCAGGCTCCTGCTAATAACTACTATCCAGCTGTCACTCAAATTTTATGCTATGTGCGTGGTACACTTCACTATGGTCTTTGATTTCACGCAAATTCGTCCGCTTTACCAGTTATGGGTTACTATGATGCTGATTGAGCTCGTTGTATAGAGACATGTAGGTCCACATATAGTTATGCCATTTTCCTTGGTGGCAACCTAGTTTCATGGAGTGCTAAGAAGCAGCCTACAGTTTCTCGTTCTAGTTCAAAATCAGAGTACCATGCTATGGCAAATACTGCCGCGGAGTTAGCTGGGTTGATGAATCTTCTTCGGCACATATGTGTGACGATGCGTGCACCTGCTGTTGTTGCTATGTGATAATAATAGTGCTCTCTTCCTGGCTCAAAATCCAGTTTCTAGTAAAAGAGCCAAGCACATTGATATTGACTATCATTGTGTGTGTGAGATGGTCTTTTCTAGCAAACTCAGGGTTGCTCATGTTTCTACGGATTTGCAGCTTGCATGTATCTTTGAAAAGGGTTTACCTCGTCCTCAGTTTGACTTTCTACGATTCAAGGTTTGCGTTACGGCCAGTCTGATGCTTCGCTTGGGCGGGATGGGGTAATAGAGATATAATTTATTTAGAATCAAGATAAGAAGAAATACCTTTTCTAATTGGTTTTGTATATATCATGTTCTATATTTGTTTCTACTTTGTATACCCTTTGTACTCACTATATATATATACATATATATATATATTTATGAATACACACAACCACAATTACTTGTGGGTTTTACATTCTATCAGATAGCAAGTATTTACTGAACTACCTCAATTCTTTCTTACCTCGTCAATAGCTAGCAAGTATTTGCTGAACAAGCTATTTTCCTTATCGGAATACATCCAGCAAGTATTCGCTAAACCAGATAAATACTCCAATAGCATAAACACAAAAATAACCCATTACAGATAACTACCCAAGCATTTAGCAAGTTATAGTTATCTACCCAATGATTCACTACCTCCGTTACGACTGTTTGCTATTTTTACGGAAATTTGCCACTTAGTAACCCTTGCCAACAATTACGGATTGGTGGAATTAATTAGCACTATCTCAATTAAACTCAAGTTGATCAGACTCAAATAAAATGAAAATAAATCATACTTAGAACAATTAGGAACTCACAGATAATAATTATGAAATCAATTAGGTCTCACAGATTAATTAAACTAGTGTTTCATTATTCTACGTCGAATAAACAATTAGCTACTCATATTAAATAAACTAAAAAAATAAATAATACAAAAACAAAACATAATTAAAATAATAAATAATAACTACCGAATTTAAAGAAGGGAAAGTCTCAGGAAAGGCGGCCTTTCCATAAGCTTATGGACAGTCCTCAGGGGCATTTGCCTTAAATGTTGTAATTTTTTATAAAATTTAAATATTGCATTTTATAAGTTAAAAAAAAAAATAATATGTATTTGAATGTGAAAATATAAAAATATATGATATAAAAAAATATTTTTTGAAATTTAAAATTTTGTATGTAATTTAAGAAATGCAGTATATAGGGTAAGAAATAAGTGGCCTGTCCATAAGCTTATGAACAGGCCGCCTGTCATGAGACTCATTCTTTAAAGAAAATCAAACCAGGAAATTGGGTCGCAGGTGAATTTATCTAAAAAAAAAAAATCAAACCAGGAAATTGGGTCGCTTTGCGCGCGAAATTCGTTCCCAGGTCTCCTAAGGTAATATTGCCAAAGTAATTAAATCCAGCCGCCGGAATCTTCTAGCTTCCGGAAGCCAACAAAAATAAATCAAAACTCAATGTATTTCGTAAACTAAAACTTCTCTGTATGCGTACATTTTCTTTGCCGATGCCCTAGGTATATATATACATATATATAAAGCCCCTTCTGAGTCTCATACTTGAACTTCCCTAATTGTATCACAAACCATATGTGTTTCCAACTTCCCTCAATTCATTCAATCAGCATAATTGAATCCAGTGGAGAGGTAGCTGACTGAAAATTTTCTATTTGAATGGATGTTTGGAAAATGAATAGGTTTAAGAATTTGCTTAATATAAATTTTTGAATAATCTATTCTATTGGGATCAGTTTTGTTCTAAATATGTTGAATGCCGATGGAATGTGTATCAACTAATGTGAGCTCTTAGTAATTTTGGATTTTTTTGGATGTCATCTGCCAACCATGGGCATGTTGACTTAAAGATGCTGGTTACAAAATGTCTGAGTTGTGGAATGTCAGGTTCTGTTTGGAATGTCAGGTTCTGTTTGGAATTGGGTAACACTATATGATCTAGATTAGGTTTATCAAAAAATGATGGACTTGGGTTTGAGCTTGAAGGAATGGATTTTTGGCTGGGATTTTGAGGGTTTGGAGTGACTATCTATTTGGAGTAAGTACTGTGTAATTTGAAGTGATGATTGTAGTATGGATCAGTCTTGAATATGGATTTTGTGCCACTGTAGAATAAGTAAGCGGAGGAAAGTCCGGCCTTGGTACCTTTGGCGTCAAACGCTTGAATTTGAAGAACTTGTGTTTGAATGTTCACTCATGTTTTCCTGTGAGGAATTCACGAGTTAAGAAATTTGGCAAGGAATTATCCTTACCTTTAATAAATTGAATATCAAAATCAAAGACTTATAAAATTGCTTGCCATCTAGCAAAAATCTGTTTGGAAACCAAAATTTTAACATCCTTTTGTAAAATCTCTTTTGCTGATTTACAATCTATTTTTTGTAAAAATTTCTTATTGTATAAATCATCTTGGAGTTTTGAAATACATAAAACAATTGATAAAACTTCTTTTTTAACTGTTAAATAATTTACTTGTGCTCCTATCCATAAACTTGAATGATATCTAATTATTGATTCTTTTCCTAAATGTAGTTGTTTTAATATACCTCCATAACCCAATTCTGATGCATCTGTTTCTACTATCATAAATGCTAATGGATGTGGAATGTCTAGGCATGGTAGTGAATTATCTTTTAATTTTATGGTTTTTACTAGTTTAGTATGTTCATCTGTCCACATAGGTGGATTAGTCTTTAATCTATCATATAATTTTTTACAAGTTATTCTTAATTTAGGAAAGAAATCTGATATATAATTTAGACATCCTAAAAATCTTTGTGGTTAATTCTTGTCTTTAATTTCATCTGGGAATTTATCAGCAAACTCAATTGCTCTTTGAATTGGTTTAATTTTCCCTAAATGAATATTATAACCTAAAAATCTTATTTTTGTTCGGAATAATTTCATTTTTTGTTCAGATATTACTAAACCATTTTTCTTAATGATTTTTAGAAGTATATTCAAATGTTTGAAATGGCTATCTATTGAATCAGAATAAACTAATATATCATCAATATAAACTATGACGTATTTTGAATAAGGATTTAAATATATCATTCATAATTTTTTGAAATTCTGAAGGTGCATTTTTTAATGCAAATGGCATTACATTCCATTCATATTGTCCGAATAGAACCACAAATGTTGTTTCATATTTCTCTTTTTCATTTATTTGAATTTACCAATATCCTGACTTTAAATCAAATTTTGAAAAAACTTTTGCATTAGTTAATCCATTTATTAAGTTTTTTTTGTTTGGAATAGGGTACCTAACCCATTGTAATGTTTTGTTTAATGGTTTGTAATTTATAACTAGTCTAGGAATTCCTCTTTCTTTTTTCGGCTTGTTTATTAACATAGAATGGTGAGCAACTCCATGGGGATTTGCTTTTCCTAATCAGTTTTCTTTCTAAGTGACTTGAATTTCTTTTTTACATAATTCGATTAATTCTACATTCATTTGAATAGGTCTGACTTTTGTTGGAATGTCTTGTTCATTAAATTCTTTTTCGTATGGTAATGTTATAATATGTTTCTTTCGATCCCGAAAGTCATTGGGATGACTTGAACAAACTTGAATTTTAAATTCGTTTTCTAATGTTGTTATTTTTCTTGGATTAGTTTATTACTTAGTTGTTCTTCTGTTTTTGAATAACATAATTCTGTTTTTAGGAATACCATTTCTTTTCATTTTGTATTAAATAACCATAATTTTTTATATATAGACTTTGTTTGTAATAGATGTAATTCTATTTGGCTCGGTGGATTAATGAATTTGAATAATAATCGTGTTCCTAATATTCTAGTGCTAATTCCATCTTGGTTTCTTGAAAGGGGTAATTTGATATAAAAATGGATTTCCTAATACTGCATCATGTGGCACATTTTCTAATATAAGGAATGATTGTTTAATACAATAATCATTATTACATACAAAACTGTTTGGTAATTTTTTATTAATTGTCATTGGAGTACCATTTGTTGCTGATAATTTTTCATTAGTTTTGACTAAATATTTACTAGGAATTATTCTTGCTCTAATGCATGACTGATATGCTCCACTATCAATCAATGCTACTATTGTAGTACTAAAGTCATCTACTCCTATAGTTACTAATGTATAGCATTTTTCCATATTAATTGTATTAATAACATTGAAAAATTGTTTATCTGTTGGAGTACCTTGACTTATATCAATGTTTAAGGCACTACCTGGCCATTCTTTGTTCTTGCTTAATTCTATAAGTTGTAATTCTAGTTCTAGGTCTAGATCTTTTTCTTTTAATGAATTTAATTCATTTTTATTAAACTAATTTCTGTTTTTAATTAATTAATTTCTATTTTTAAATCATCCGAATTTATTGGTTTTTTCTTTTCTATTTCTGAGTATTTTTTAATTTTTTTAGTTTAACTAAATGCTTCTTCTATCCTTGGTTTTTCATCCTCTTTTATTAATTCTTTTAATTGGTGTAAATATTCTGCCTTATTTTCTGAATCTTCTAATTTATCAATCATATCTAATAATAGTTACTTTTTATCGTTTGAAATGCTTAACATATTAATTGTTGAAATCTTACATTGACATATTTCTGAATCACTAGAGTTATCTGAGCTGGATTCATAATCTGTTTGTTCATTTTCTGAATTGTCTATTAATAGTGATAACAATTTGTTTTTTTAATTCCTTTTCTTCTGAAAATAATGAATTAATCTTGTTTCCAGTCTTACAGTGTGAGGCTGTATGACCAAACCTCTTACATTTATAACATTGAATGTTTTTATAGGTATTGTTCTTTTTGTAAAAGTTTTTATTTTTATCTTTACTATAACTTTTGTATTTATCCTTAATGTAATACCTATTATTTTTGTTTTTCCTGAAAATCTTTTTGCGTTCAGAGGATGGTGGTTTAGTACTCATTATGCCGAATTGTTGGTAAAATGTTCCCATCTCTTTTCGCTCTGAACCATATTTATGTTGAATTTTTATGTTTTGACATAATGTGAGAGTTTTTTTTTAATGAAGGCAAATATTTGACCGAATGTTAAAGAGTTGTAATCTATTTTCTCTGTCCCTAATGTTTTTTGTAAGTTAGTAATTATCCTTTGTGAAAATAGGTTTGATAATCCCGTAATAAATTTTTCTTTCCAAAATGAAGAGTTTGAATCAGTCCTTCTTAATACTTGAGTTAGGAATATATCTTTATACCATTTGAAATCAGTTAAAGACGAACATCTTAGATTTGTTAGACATATTTTTGAGCTAGTTAATTCCTCTTCTGGGTTTCCTATGAAATACATTGATATTACATAAATTAGATAGGTTGATCCATCCTAGACCATTACAAATTCTTCACCTTGAAATTCTTTTGTTTCATGATTTACAATTGATTGTTTATCTTCTAATGTAAGATGATTATCCCACCATCCTTTTAATTGGACTTTAAATCCTGTTACTAATAACATTACAATATTTGGTTCAGTTATATTAATCTTTGCTTTGTATCCCATTCTGGCCATACCCATTTCTTGCAATATATTTATTATTTGATATTCAGATTTTCCATCTATATTCCATTGGTACAGGGATGATCCATCATAAATGTTTAATGAAGTATTTTGTTCTTCATATTGAAAATCAGGTGGAGTAGGTCTAGAATAATAATTTTTTATCCTATCGTTTCTCCATTTTTTTCTAAACCTATTTGTTTTCATTCTATTTATTTGTAATTGTGGTCTATCATTTTATTCCTCTGGGTAATCTTGAAATTGTTGTTCTATTAAATCTATCTGAGTTTCCAATTGGTTTTCTATTAAATCTATCTGAGTTTTCAATTGGTTTTCTGATTCAGAAGAAGGTGAGTTTCATGTACTGGAATCTTGTGGATTTATTTCAGATATAACTCCTATGATTTTTGAAGTGCTAGCTTTATCCTTTTTTTATTAATGATACCGAGTTTTCCATATTTTTTGGAAATGAAGATACTTGAAAATGTTGTTTTGAAATGTCTTTTGGAAATCTTTCTTGCTTATTATCTAATTTAGTTAATATTAAATCTACTTGGTTTGCTGAAGTGTGTAATATTTGATTTGAATAGTTAATTTGTTGATAGATTTTGTTAATATCATCTGAATTAACTATTTCTGTCCCAATTTTTCCAAGTTTGAATTGTGATGCTATTACTGTTTGGTTTTCTTTAGTAAATTCTATCTCTTTTAATGGGGGATGGATTGAACTTACCACTGTATTGTTTTGTAATTTCCATTTTTTAATAAATTAGATTGAACATTAATAATTGAAATTTCTTCTATCTTATCATAATTTATTATGTTCTCTTTCTTGAAATAATATTCTAACCAAATAAAAATCTTCATTTTCCTAATTTGCCTTGTATGTAATTCTGTATAAAATTCTTTTTTTATTTTTTCTTTAACTTCATTATCTAATTTTTCAAACCATAACCTAAACCTAGTATTTTCTAGACTGTAATAATCATTATTTAAATATTGTTAATCTATTGAGAATTCTTTAATGCTAGTCATCATATTTAATTTTGAATTTCTCATTTGACTATATGTTGGTGATCCTACTGAGGAACTAGAATCTTGAATTATTTCTGGTAACAGAAATGAGTATCTAATTTTAGAATCTTGAAAAGTTGAAGGTATATCAGATAGAATACCTATGTGATTGGAAGTTATCTAAATTTAAATATCTAGATGTTTGACCAGAATTATATCTACTAGACATAGATTTATTATATTTTATTAATATTTTTCCAATAGTTTGTTCTTCAATTATTGAAGGTTCTGTTAGTTTTATATTTCTTTGTATGCTTAATGGTCTTTCGGCTATTATTTCTTCTGGAATAGTTATTTCATTCCATCTTAATAATTTTGGAGTTTCTATCTTTATATTATCCCAATTAGTAGTAACATATATTGACTCACCCTTTTCTGAAGGATTTAATCTTAATGCCGTTGGAATCATAGATATGATTAATTTAAAATATATTCCATAGATTAATACAAAGTGTTCAGTTTCGTTTACTATTTTATCTTGTTTTAATTGGATATCTAGTTTTAGTGAATCCATAATATGTGGATCTGGTAAACTGACCGAATAATTTGGAATGCAAACAAATCTTATTGTTCCATTACAAATATTAGTTTGAATCATAGCTAATGTTGAATCCTTATATGCAACTAATCTATCATCTCTTAATGACATGAATATTGGGGTATCAATTCCTAATCTTACTAATGGGTGCAAAGCTACTTGAATTAGGCCAAAATGTAAGAACCTATAATCTTGTTCTTTGTATTTATTAATAGCATTTTGTGAAAGTAGTTTTATAGATTGAAATTATTGATTCATTGGAAGTATTTCTTCATGAATTTTAATCGAATATGATTTACCAAATTCTAATATGCCATGATGATAAATCAAATTTATTTTACGACTTGGTAAAACTTGTTGGATTTCATGACTCTGTAATGTACTAGATGATTCTGATGATGTCATTGCTGAATTTGAAAGGCTAGATTCTCTGAACAAAAATCTCTTGACTCTTTCTGTCATATTAACTTTTCTTTAATTGCTCAATTTATTGTATGAACTAGGGTTACTTATGTTTACAGGGACTCCATATATACCTTGCGTGGACCACCTCATCATCGGGCTGACCAACCGTCTTACAGGCAGAGGATGCTGACCAAACTGCCTAACATAGGTAATCTAACACACACTCTAAATTTATATATATATATATATATATATTTATTTATTTATATATATATTTATTTATATATATTTATATGTATATGTATATATATTTATATATATATTTATATATGTATATGTATATATATTTATATATATATTTATATATGTATATATATATTTATATACATATATATATATATATATATATTTATATATATATATTTATATATAGATATACATACATATATATGCATCTATACATTCATATATATATATATACACATATATATATACATATACACATCTGCACGGCTCCAAAATTACAAACCGATTACAAACTTTATTCGGAAATTTCTTGCGGAACAAAATATACCGATACAGATCTGAGTCCGTCTCTTGAAAGACGATCTTTCCATAAGTTATGAAAAGACCAGGGACTACATTGCAATTTTAGGACAATTGGCAAGGAAATATTCGCGAGTCACAAGATGGCATAATCGGGGGGTCATAATAATCCACGCGCCTATATAAGCTAAAACCAATCCTTCCATTATTCCCTAAATTCTTGCTCTACTCTACTCGTTATTTTCCCCCAAATTCTTGCTTTACTCTGCTCGCAATTTTTCCCCAAACCCCAGCTCTACTCTACATCACCTCAAATCAAGATCCAATTCTGCTGATCTCAAATTCTACCTTTCAAATCTTAAAATGTTGCAGATCTCACCGAAAAATGTTTTCGATTTGCCTCATAGATCGTTGATTTGCCCCATGAATTCAGGCGATTTGCCGATTCATAAAACGTTGCCGATTTGCCTCATAAATTCAGGCGACGTAATTGTACAAATTTTTATGACCAGAATGTATGGTTTTTGTTTGTGATTTAAGTTTTTAAGTGCGATATAATCGTAATGTTTTATTAATTTGATTGAATCTTATTCTTTAGATGATCGAGACTGAAGAAGAAATCGAAGAACATCTTGTTGTTGCTACTGTTATGCGTACTGAGTGTATGTCTCCCTTTCAATCCATACATAATTAGATTCATTAAAAACTGAATGTTGCACACACACAATGATACCTTTTGAATCATAAGTAGTTTGTTTTTGTTTAAAAAATATGAAGTTCTTCTGTTCATGAAATTGAAGAAAAACTTCTTGTTGCTGCTATTATGCATACTGAGTGTATGTCTCCCTTTCAATCGATACAGAATTAGATTTGTTAAAAACTGATTGTTGCACATACACAATGATACCTTATAAAACATAAGTAGTTTGTTTTTGTTTAAAAAATATGAAGTTCTTCTGCTCATGAAATCGAAGAACAACTTCTTGTTGCTATTATTATGACTATTGAGTGTATGTCTCCTTTTCAATCAATACAGAATTAGATTCATTAAAAACTGAATGTTGCACACACACAATGATACCTTTTAAATCATAAGTAGTATGTTTTTGTTTAACAAATATGAAGTTCTTCTGTTCATGAAATCAAAGAATATATTGTTATTGTTGCTAACATATTGTTGTTAGCTAAATCCCAATTTCATTATTGTTTTAAGACTTAAAGTCCAAGTTTCAATATAAAGCTATAGTGTTTATACTGAACATATTTAAGAATCGGATTAGAGAAGAAAAACCAAAAAGAAAAGTTAACTGCAATTACGAATGAGTAACTCTATATTTTTAATATATAACACCTGTATGATTTAAATTATACATCAAGTGTTTCAGTCTGAAACTCTAATGTTTTATTTGAAATTACTGCAGTGTATGACCATCAACCAAACTTAGCTAAAATTAGCATGATTGAATGCTTTGAAAGGCTTCAAGCAAGAACGCTGCAGGAATTGGAGGACCTCTACAAATGGCATGCTAACAAATTAGGATTCAGCTACAAAAAAACCATAAGGAAGCACAACGAAAGAGACATTACTGAAAAGTACTTTTCATGCTCATGTTAAGGGAAACTCGTGAGAAAAAAGCAACATCAACCCCACCAATGCCAATTTGTGATGGATCGAACGAATCAACCTCTAAAAGGAGAAAGACAAAGGAATTTTTTTGTAACCAGAACAGGTTGTAAGGCTGAAATATGAATCAAGTTGGTGGACAACCTTTATAAAGTGATGCACCATATCTTGCATCACAACCATGACTTTACAAGACCAGATTGGCAATATCTACAACGTAGTGATAGAAAAATCATAGCAGAGAAAGCCAAGATCATAGAGGGGGTGTAAGCCGTTGGATTAAAGCTATCAATTGGCTTCAATTACTTGGTCCATGAAACTAGAGGTGAAGAGAATTTAGGGCATACCATGAGGGACCATATAAACTACATTGGAAGACTGAGAATGAAGTTGATTGAAGGTGGGGATGCACAAATTGTTATAGAGCAACTTCAACAAAAGAATGAAGAAGATGTGGATTTTTTCTTTTGAGTGAAGATGGATGATGAAAGCAGGTTATCGGCCTTATTTTGGAGAGAATCAATGATGAAGGAGGATTACACATTGTTTGGAGATGAGTTGGTGTTCAACACAACCTTTAGAACCAACAAATACAACCTAATATGTGCTCCATTTGTGAGCACCAACAACCATTGGAAGAACGTCATGTTTTCTTGTGCTTCATATTTGATGAAAAGGCACCAACGTTTTAATGGTTGCTTGAAACCTTCATAAAATGCATGGGAGGGAAAAAATATAACCATATTAACTAATTAAGACCAAGCAATGGCGACTTCAATAGAAAAGGTACTGTTTACCTTAAAAATCCTTATCTTTTCGTACGTAATTGATGTTTCTTTATAAACAATTGCTATTTTAATATATGACTCATGTGTTTCAACATTACATACTGGAACAGGTTTTACCAACAACAAGACACCGACTATGTATATGGCACCTTCAGCAAAATGCATGTACGCACTATGGAGAATTGAAGAAAGACGGTCCATTCAAAAAGGCATTTGATCATTAATTAACATGGTGTTCTAATCATGAAGAATTTGAAGACAGTTGGTAGGCCAGGCAATGATCACGCCATATGGCTTAGAAGACCACACTTGGTTTCAACGTTTATATAATATCCACAATAAATGGTGCCTAGCTTTGAACAAGAATTTTTTCTCAGCCGGAATTCTAGCATCACAAATGAGTGAGAGTACCAAAAAATCCATCTTGTTCAATGCTAGTAAAACAACATCTCTCACTCAATTCTTGAAGATATTTTAGAAAATTGTCAAGAAATGGAGAAGCATAGAAAGTACAACCAAACACAACTGCGCTCGATCCATACCAAAATCAGCACATGATAATCATGATGGCCTTTTAAAACATGCAAGCAAGGTCTACACTTTGAAACTATATAATGACTTCAAGAAGGAATTTGACATCGCAATGGCAAAAACAATAGCAAAAAGCTACAACGGTGGCAATTTCAAACTGTTTGAAGTAAGTTGGGAGAAGTACCCAACAGTAATAGAATCAGTAATGTTCAATAAAACACAAGAATCATTGAGCTCAATTGTACTTGCAAGGTGTTTGAAGAAATAGGTATGTAGCTGATCAACAATTCTTCTTATAAACAATTACACTTTTAATATAAACAATTATTGTTTAAACATAAATTGTACACCCTTCACTGCTTGAAACAGGTATGTTGTGTTTTCATTGCATCACAGTACATTTCTACAAGATAGACAAAGAATGTGAAGAAATAGGTCCGGGATAAATACCTCAAGCAAGGCATAGTGTCATGAAATTGAAGGACACCATTCCATGGTGTCATGAAATGGCAAGGAAATTATACAACTTGATCTTGAAGAGAGAAGACAGTGTAAATGCTAGAGGATTTCTCGAAGATGCACTAGGTAAACAAACAATCGAAATTTAGCAAATCTTGTCTACGGAATCAAGCGCCACAGAACAAAACGAGGCTATCAGCGCATCAAGTTCAGTCACAACAAACATACTCAATTCAAAGTATGCAAAGACAAAAGGAAGGCGTGCAAGAATGAAGTCGGCATTAGAGAAAGGTAAACGATCAACAAATGAGTTTGGTACCAAAACACCAAAACAACATACCATTTGAAGCACTTCAGCAACTTATTTCAAGTGTAATTCAGAAATTGAAAGTTCCTTTTAAGTGACATTATAGACTACATTCATTACAAAGTTTATTCTAAATTATTAATGTTTTTTTATAAAGCCTTCATTACAATCGCAGAATTGACATTATAGATTGCATTCATTACAAGAAGTAATCTTTCAAAAATCATAACTAAAATTGTAAATTTATGAATTATGCATTTCATAATGAATATCTATCACTATGAAGTCTTAATGTTTTAGCCTAAATATCAAATCTGCCGAAATTAAAATCAGGTTGATAGAAGGCTAAACTTTTGGCTAATGCAACTTATAGTGAAGATGTATCACTACAAACATGCAATATTTTAACCTAAAATCCAACCTGGCAGACAAATAAGCAGATAACTTTGAAATTTTAAGAGAAATCACTAAATAAAATAAACTTCTGAAATGAACATTTTAAAGTGAGCATTTATCACAATAAGCCGTCACTGTTTTAACATAAAACATCCACCCTATCATGCTTAAAGTTAGAGATCTATCAGAACTAAAGTTCAATTTTTTTTTCATCCAAGATAATCCATTTTCATCCAAAATATTAAATGTTTGGCCCCATCTAAATCCACCACAACCTATTACAGAATATTTTCAAAAAAGCGTGAACGTCAATCATCAACGTGAAAGTCAAAACTAGGCATGGAATCAAACATTTTCTTCTTAAAACCATTGTACAAATCATCATTCTGCTTCAAGAATGCAGGATCTTCAAAAAAATCTTGAGAGTCCTGCTGCTGGTCAGAATTAGTATTGGTATCATCCCGAAGGGCCAGTGGTTGTGCTGCTTTCAACAAACGCTCTGATAATTTGGCACTAACCACTTCCATATCCCTCGGAAACTAGGAAAATGCCTCACTAGCAGCCTGTAAAACAACAAATAATTAAACTAAAATAAAAATAAACCAACATAAAACAAAAAATAAATGAAACACCATACTCACATTCATTTTAAGGGCTGAAATATCTAAATCTGTTAGAGCCCTAGGAGGAATATCAAAATGTAGAACTCGACTATCAGAAGTAGCAACTTTACAAGACCCACTCGTACTACCTTTTGACCCACCAGCTCTCAATCTACCACACTCAGTCAAAAGATACACTTCCTACAGAAGGATACACTCATAGCCTTATAAGAAGGAACCTTCTTAAATCTCTCCACACCCTCACACAATTTCTTAAGAACATATCCACACAAATTCAGTTTCTTAATTCTACTGACATCTTCAATAGCTCTTAAGAGCTTCATATCAAGGAGCAAGGAAGTGCGCAACACAATACATGATAAAAACAACACTGAAAGTCTCCGCCTCCTTCATTCAACCCATTCATATAATAAAAAACCAGCTCTAAACGAATCTCATCTTTCTCTCCAATCTTAAACATTTCCTTCCATCGTTCCCTCAATTCTAAATCTCGCTTTTCACCCTTTCCTGTATGACTAATCTCAACAACTTCCTCATAGGAAATAGGCAATCCAAGCACATCAAAAACATCATCCGGACACAGGGTATACTTATCATCACCAATATATTGCACACAAAAGCCCAGATTAAAATTTTGAACCTGAATAGTAACAATTTTTATGGGCAACTTACGGATACTAATCTCCAACAAACTACAAAAACCAAGAGACAGAATATCAGCCACTTGACACTTAGACAATAACATATTCAACTCCTTAATCAAGTCCGGTCTGCAAGAAGACTTGAAACCTTCTCAACTCTACAATTGCAAATAACAACATATCCATAAAATGATATATTATAACTAAAAGGTTAACCTTATTTTAAAAAAATGTACACTGCTTTATAGAATAATAACTTCACTCACTAAAAGCAATAGATAGTCACATCATGAATAAAAGGCATGCACTTTAATATAAACAGTAAAACCTTTAAACTAAACTATGACACGTATTTATAAAACTAAAATAGAAAATGTTCAAGACAAAAATCACATGTTTCACCATAAAAACATCATGTTGAAAAATGCATATAAGTTAGGTTCTTAAATGATCATTCAATGGCACTATTTTTAGCTCATCATTATTTAGCAATTTTTCAATCACATAGTTATCACTACATCAACAAAGAAACGAAGGCCTTTCAACAATGCATCACAATCAAAGAACATCAACAAAGAAACAGTAAAACCTTTAAACTAAAAACGAAGGCCTTTAGACACGTATTTGTAAAACAAAAACAAAAATTGTTCAAGACAAAAATCACATGTTTCACCATTTAAAAATCATGTTGAAAAATACATATAAGTTAGGTTCTTAAATGATCATTCAATGGCACTATTTTCAGTTCATCATTTTTCAGCAATTTTTCAATCATACAGTTATCACTGCATCAATAAGAAATGAAGGGCTTTCAACAATGCATCACAATCACAGAAACATCAACAAGGAAATTGTTAAACCTTTAAACTAAACTATGACACGTGTTTATAAAACTAAAACATAAATGGTTCAAGACAAAAATCACATGTTTCACAATAAAAAAATCATGTTGAAAAATGAAAAACTTACTTTACTCCATCGCTGCCCACCAGCGTCACAACTTGTTGAACCTCCTGATCTCTCTTATTGGCTCATGCATCACCATCAGCTAAATTTTTGTTGTCTTCTCAACATCCACCTTCTTCGCATCACCATCAACCTTTTTCTTTATTGTCTTCTCAATAACCTTTTTCTTTGCATCACCATCAGCCTTGTCTTTCTCAGCTTGAAGAGCATTGTTCTTCTCAGCTTCAATTGCCTTCTTTTTTGCATCACAATTAGCCTTGTCTTTCTCAGCTTGAAGAGCCTTGTTCTTCTCAGTTTCAATTGCCTTCTTCTTTGCATCACAATCAGCCTTGTCTTTCTCAGCTTAAAGAACCTTGTTCTTCTCAGCTTCAATTTCCTTCTTCTTCGCATCACAATCAGCCTTCTCTTTCTCAGCTTGAAGAGCCTTGTTCTTCTCAGCTTCAATATTTTTCTTCTTAGTTGTTGATGCTGACTTTCCACTACTAACTCTTTTCCTCACACCAAACTTGACCTTCATAGGTCGCTCACTGAGGACAACATCCTTAACAAAATCATAACCATCAGCACCAGCACCAGCACCAGCACCAGCAAAGTCAGCACCCCCAGCATCAGCAACCGCAGTTCTAACCGTGCGCCTTTTTGTAACTTTCTTAAAAGTGCAGAGAGGAGTAGTTTCTACTTCCTCAATGAACACATTAATAGCATTCATCCCCTTATTGGGAAGATCCAATGGAACAGTCGATAAATTCCTAATGGGCGATGATTTGCACAATCCTATTTGTACAAAACCAAACTTATTAGTAAAAATAATAAAACAGCACCATTACAGATATAATAATGAACCTTATAAGATAAACTGATAATGTAACATACTAATGTAACAACCTTTTAAAATACAAAAACTTGAGCCTCGTATGAATTTAAACGCAAAAAATATAAACCTAAGTTAGTTCTTAGTCTCAAAAGCACACGAATGCAAATCATGAATCAACTCCATAAGATTCCTATGAAAACCAGGGACTACATTGCATCAAAAACCTTTAAAAAAATATAAAAACACCAAAACAAGCTTCCAACATTAAAGGGAGACAGTAACATTCTAGAAAAGAGAAACAACAGAGAAGCCATAAGTACATTATACAAGCCAAATAACTTGAAAGGCACGCAATGCAGTCAACCAACAAGGACTTTAAATGTAAAACCATATTCAATAAAATCAAATAGTTTTAATGCAGTAAAACTTCACAGTTGAAACATTCATTATGCATTTCTATACTTTCAGACTTTTAGTCCTTATGTACATTGTGCACTATCAGTGTGGAAGGAATTCATTTAGTAGCAGAGAATCCATATTCTTAGAATTTACTTATCACTCCTGAAGGGGGAAAAAGGGAAAAGAAATAGCAACAAGGTGTTCTGAAATCATGAAAATGGACATAAATTATTTTTAAGGTGTTTCGGAAGAGGAAATCACAGAACATGAATCCCCATACTCTAGTAAAAAAAACTTTGGAAAATCAAATATAGAGAATGCTTTGGAAAAGCTGCCTAAAACCAAGAAGTATGCACAAAGCAAGAAGACAAGCTCAAATGTATACAGTGCAAATGTATACTAAACCAAGTAAGCTAGTAACTAAACCAACTATACAGTGCAAATGTATACTCTGAGTATATACATCGATTGATGTAGCGACCATTAGCTAGGTAACAAAATAGGTTTCCATGCTTCATAAGATCTAGTCAAAATTGCAAGATGCTACTTCTGTTTAAAATAAGAATTTACTTGAATCAATTCCTTTGGAAAGCCAGAATGCCAAGGAAGGCAACAACATGAGTAGCTAAGCCAGTGAGAATGAGAATAGTTATGCAAAGTATAGCATCATGCAGACTATGAAGGGATACTTTTCAACAAAATTACAGTATCCTTTACAAATTCATATAAACACCAAAGCTAAAAACACAAAATATTCATGTAAACACCAAAGCTATTAGCAAATTTTCTAAACCCTAAACCTAGTAAATTGGGGAAAACATTGAAAAAACTAAAATCATCTCACAAATATAATAAAAAATTGGTTAAAAGGCAACATAAAGCAAAGCATTCAACATTTGACAACGAAAACATACTATAAGAGCAAATATTGAGAAATAAACATCACCTTGTTCATTCTGAACACTATTGATGGAAACTTCCTTCCTCTTCACCATTCCGCTGCAATAACACACAACAAATATCAGATCTGAAACAAAAATCCTAAAATACGAACTTAAAAACCTAAAACGAAACAATAAATCAGCTCAAAAGTAGAATATTACCTATGGCAAACACAAAGGAACACGGATTTGGAAAAATGCACAGTGAAATTCCAGTGGAAATAGCGATCAGAAAACCCTAACAGAGAAGAAGAATATGGACGAAGAAGAAGAGAGAGAATTTCCGAGATTTAAAATGAAAAATAAATGAAATGAAAAAAAATCCTTGTACATATTGCGCGTGAAGTGCGCTTTCTTGAAAATTGCTACTTGATCCCTAGCTTTCTATATTTCTAATGAGACCCCGTCTTTCCATAAGCCTATAGAAACACGGCCTTTCCCAAGACTTTGTCTACAAATTTAACTCTAATTAACTAATTCCTAAAATTAAGAAATTTCAATTGGTAAGAATTAATAAAATCCTCATCAATATGGGAAGTGAATATATTTAATTAATTATCTCTCTCTTTATTTCTCTTTCCCAAACTCTTACTCGATAAAAACCCTCCAAACACTAGCTAATGGGAGGGCGTCCCCACCACCACAGCGGTCTGGCGCCCCCCTCCCACCCCCCATTATTTCCAATCCCATTTTTCTATTCCTAGCTTGTAGATCGAGGTGGAGAGCTATTAACCACCCATATCGTCGCTGCCTTCCAAAGTTTCCAGGCGACACGTCTAGCCTCCGCTCACATATCGATGAACCTATGGAGATTAGCATCCCCAGACCAAAGGCAGAAGCCAGTCGGTGATGAGTCTACCGGTGGTGAAGATCGACAAAGACAAGGATGGGCAGAGAGCTCGACTCTACCGACAAAGTCTAACAAAAGAACAACACTGGCAATGGAGATGGCGACCAGATCTGGTCGTCTGCATGATAAATGATGCTCCAGCGTGTCCAAAAATGTTGCGGTGCTTCAACGGAGTTCTGGCGAGTCAAAAGAGGCCCAGCATGGTTAGCAGTGGCGAGGACAGAGGTGTGTCTATAGGCTAACAGTACTCCAGCAAAATAACGGCGTCTCTGACAAAGTCAACAACATCGCCGACAAGGTTAATGGCGGTCCTGGTAAGGTCAACGACATCTCTGACATGGTTATAGGCATTCCTGGCCCGGTCAACTTTTTGGTGAGGTCAACTACTATTTTGGCGGGGTCCGGTGACCTAGCCCTGTCAACAGCCAACCAGTAGTCAACGGCATTCCTGACCAGGTCGATGGCAAATAGGTGGTCATCGGTGGAACAAGTGGCAATTGGTTTCCTCCCATCTCAACCCTACCAGAAATTCAGGCTTAAAGCACATCCTACGTAAATCCTATTTCAATTCCATCCTGAAAATCTAACAACACCCCACTTATTAGTTCATTATCTTACAATCTTCATCGCGACCGGCTGTAGACACGGAAGCCTCGAGGAGGCCATGGTGGAGAGATGATGTGAATAGGTGGTTTCCTGACCCTATTAGTGTCGGTATTAGATTGTTGGCAACAGTCAAAATAGTGCATGGTCGGTGGAAGTTGCCTGTTCTGGTCCACTAAAATAGGTCATTCCGTAGTATTTTGCAATTGTTGATTGGAGCATTCCGGCATACAATGGAGCTCATGTCCTGTAGCACCACATCTATGGCGAGATTGGTGGGAAATACTCCTAAGATGATACTTACTTATTGGTTATAGAGAAGTTACGTAGTAGCATGACTTTCAAGGATTGAAAGGTGGGTGTAGGTTAACCATATTTTTCTATGCTTGTTTTTTAACTTTCTAGGTGTGTTGGTCTTTTTGTGACTTTGGCGTGATTTAGGTAACTATTTACTGCTGATTGGAGAAATCCAGCTACAACCTCCAAAAAAGTTCTCCAAAAAAAGAACTATGGAGTTGTTGCAACCCACTAAGGAGAAACTTGACCAATAATGAAGAATTATTGAGGCAAGCAGTATCAGATTGCCTAAAAAAAAGGACATGTGCTCGGATTATCTTTACGACACTGCACCAAAGATTGGAGAA
Source organism: Rubia yunnanensis (assembly GCA_037428765.1). Lineage (NCBI taxonomy): Eukaryota > Viridiplantae > Streptophyta > Magnoliopsida > Gentianales > Rubiaceae > Rubia > Rubia yunnanensis. The sequence goes on from CM075061.1 coordinate 131,568,910, forward strand.
ATCCAGCAATAGCTTCTTCAAAACAACAGAGCTGATGCAACCTGGTGAAGATAAAGTTTGGAAGGATCAAGAAGCAGACTGCAGTATAGCATGTGGACTTCAATCAAGAAATTGGGTTGAAAGGTCCATTGTGAGAGGCTCACCCCATATTGTGTGAGCCAACTAAGTGTTTAAGCATAGATAAGATAGATTAGTTAAAATTATTTGCTAGGGGTTGTACGGCCTTAACCTGACACACCATTGTAACAGTCTTAAATGAATGAGAAGAAGAACACCTGTGTTTTCAAAAAATAATATATCTTTAATTTCTTCAAGTCCTTATTTCTTCAATAATTTACTTTTCACCCCATAACTTCAGCAATTTTTCTTTTGCTTTCTTTCCTTCATCCATGGAATAATGTCTTAAAACATAAGAATGTTTTCCATTGGAGCACATCGTCTCATTAAAAATCTTAACCTGAAAAACCCAGTGGGGAATATCATTGGTTAAGGAAAAAAGTGTACAATGTATATATACCTCCCTCTCAAATTCTTCATAATCAATGAATCTCTGCATCAAAAACACCTAAAGTGCAAATTATATCTCAATAAAATCATAATAATCCCACAAAATATGAACACAATATATCACACATCAAATATCATCACACTTTAATCATGTTTGCCCTTAAGTATGAAGTGAAGAATATAAGATCAATCAATAATCTACAGTGTTCATAAATTTTCATTCCCTCATAAGACTTTATCTAAAACAACCCTATAAAAAGAAAGGAAAATGAAAAATTGAAACACAAACCACACATGCAACGAGACAGACAAAAATTCAACATGTAAAAACTCAAGATTCTGATCTTATAATGATAGATTTTCCCCTGTCACGGAGTAAAGGATCACGTTAATTCTCCTGGAAATCATCAATCCTCAAAATAATTGAATAAAATGTTCAAGATCTTGAAATCTAATCATCAATTCAGCCAAAATAGGGCAAGCAATGAATATTTTCTCATGGTTTCACTCAATCACTCTCAACATATGAAGGACAATCACTTAAATATTCACAAGTTATAACACAGAGAAGTTAATATGCAAATCAGGAAGGTCTTTCTCAAGGGTTGTAACGGGGCTAGAGACCATTTAGAATGGTGAGATCCTAAGGGTTCTAAGCTCAACAATATATCGATCAAAGTATTGTGCATGCTTTTTCTCAAACCACCATCCATGTATAGTAGACATTCATCAACACCTTCAAACTCATGACTAAGAGATAGCCGAGTAAAAATCACATCAAACGTAAGCGCTATTTTTTTTTGTTTCTTTTTTTCAGCTTTTTTTCTTTCTTTTTTTTCCAGCACCATTCCTCTTCATTGCAATCCAAAATCAGTACTCGTGAAGAAAAAAAATTGTAACATAACGAGAAATGTTTTTTTTTCTCTTTCATCGTTACCCCTTCTCTTTGGCCAAACCAAACCATTGCGCCTGTTCATAACAAGATTCCGTTGGATACTAAAACCTCTTTTTTTAGCCTTACATTTCAAACCCTTTCATCTGGACAAACAAAAAACATACTCAGTAATGTCATCAACTCAAAAGAGCATAGTGGATGAATTCATCAACTTCAATTCCAAGAACACGGGTGTGAAACACTCTTATCCTTGCTTATTAGAATCCAATGCAATTCAGATTTGGAAGGTGTGTGCGCGTAAATTTGATGTTCGGACTAATAAAGTAACAGAGACTTCAACAACTTTCTGTATATTGCTAGAATCGTATCTTGGAATAAGAGGCAAAGTTAATCGAAGTGGTCAAGAAGATTGACATTGCCACTTCCACTAATAAAAAGTGAAGTTGCAGAGGTAAAAAGGGTGGCAGATGAATAATTCTTCTGACAAATTCTGCTAAGTTTCATTTTTTCTCTCATCTCTCTCCTCCTCCACCCCCTCTGTAATCGCTTTTCTACTGTAGAGATCGGTAATGGCCACATTTCTACCGTTAACGGCTCTCTCTCGCCTTGACGAGAGAGTTGCTCCATTTATCGGAAACCATGGCTGACAAAACAACAACCACAAATGCTAAATCGCTCATCGCAGCGCTCCAATCGAAAGCCCCACCACTCCTCTCAGCCTTACCAAACAATCCAGAGATCACCCCAAAATCCGAACACCTCGGAGAACCCACTTTTTTATACTCTGACGATGACATATCCACACTCTCGGCTCACTATACGAATGCCCTCGTGGGTAAGTTCACCAAAGGGAGATTATCTATGGAACAGCTGGAAGGGGTTTTCAAGACTGTGGGCTTCTCTGGGAAATACCAGTTGGGGTCGCTCGACTACAAACATATAGTCATCCTCTTTGAACTACCAAACGACTATCAACGTTGTTGGATCAAAGGTCCATAGAGCTTCAACGGAGTTCACATGAAGATCCTCAAATGGTCACCGGATTTCTCCACACAGAAGGAATCGCCGATCGTCCCCATCTGGTGTATAATCAGGGAAGTTCCCCTTTACTATTACAATACTTCATATATAGAGGCTATTGGGAATAGTATTGGCAACTTCATCAAAAAAGATTTAGCAACTGAAATGCTAACTAGACCTTTTGCAATCAAGCTCTGTGTTGAGATAGACCTGCAAAACCCCTAAATCAGTTCATAAGATTAGGCTCTGTCTCAAACAATAGGAAGTATAACATTGAATATGAGGATATACTCCTGTACTGCAAAAATTGTGCTAAGTTAGGACACTCACTGAACCAATGTAGAGGCCTAACCCAGACCAACACAGCTCCACAGTGGCAACCCACAGGGAACAAGTTTGAGAAGATGCCTAAAATTGTTCTTGATCCACAACCTACTAACAGCACCCATCTCAAAGACCAACTACTGCATCAAAAAGCCACTACTAATCCTACCCTGCAACCATCCTCCTACATACTTAAGCACTTGGAAAATAACTCTGCTAAGATCATTGCACTGCAAGAAGTCAGTCCAGTAAGTAACACAACACACACACCTCATCCATCTCCAATCCTTGACCTCACAGACTCACCCCAAGCTGACCCAGTATCACCTACTACAGAGTTGATCAATGCAACAGCACTACCAAGCCATAACAAAACTCACAAGGTCTATGCTCAGGACGATATACAGATAGGGTCCCAAAAACTTTTTACCCACAAATTCTCTCACACTAATCCTCCACTTTCTCAACATAGAAAGATGGCAAATAGATTTTCTGTTCTGCAGGACACATGTATATCCCCAGAAGCAGAGGAAGAATTGAATCATTCACCACAACAAACACTGCTAGGAGAAATGGAGGAAGAAGAATCTTTCCTGGATGACACAACTACAATACCTGAGCAGGTTAATGTTCAATCTCAATCAACAGGTAACATTAATACTATAGGTAAGTCCAAGTCTAGGAAGAACACTTACCTGAATTAGTTAAATAAGATGATGTTAAGATCCAATACTAAAAGCCACAAATCAAGTGAACAATGACATACACCACTTCCATTAATTTCCTGGTCTGGAACCTTAGGGGTTTAGAGACTTCAATGCTTAGATTAAAACACATTGTCAGGAAAAACAAAATTGAGCTGTTGTGTATAATAGAGCCAATGCATGATAACAGTGAATGTCACTCCTGCATGGAGAAACTTATTCATTCACATTTCTTACCTCTTCAAAATGGGAAAATATGGATGTTCTGGAATGACACTCTAAATGTTGCCTTACTATCCCAACATGAACAATTTTTACATGCTAAAATTACACATGGATGCTGTATTTGTCTATGGCCTTAGGAATAGAGAAGGCAGAAAGGTCATGTGGCATGACCTGAGTCACCTTCCAATTTCAGAAACAATTTTCATAGGTTATTTTAACACAATTTCTTCACTTACAGAATACAGGGGACCTTCCAACCCAAGTCTAGGTAGTATAAGAGATTTTAATAATTGGATAACCACTAATGGAATTCAGGAAATTAATACAGTGGGAAATCTCTATACATGGACTAACTCTAGATTGAGAAAACCTACTTTCAAAAGACTGGATAGAGGTCTTACTACCATGCAATGGAATGCTAAATTCCCAGCATCTTCCATTCAAGTACTAAATAGGCAATCCTCAGACCACTCCCCTCTTCTTCTGTAAATCTCATCCACGGTCCCATCCCAGTCAAAACCCTTCAGATTTCTTAACACATGGTTCAACAGATAAGAATTTATAGAATTGGTTAGGAATAACTGGGCCATACCAACCCCTAACCAAGGAATGCTCAGACTTTATCTTAAACTAATAAGGCTAAAAAAGGTAATTCAGGTCTGGAATAAAGAATCTTTTGGAAACATTGATTCCAATGTATTAGTTGCTGAAGAAAATTTAAGACTGCGGGAGATAAACTATGACTCCATAGGCACCGATACAGAATTATTTAAACTGAATGAGAAAAAGGCCCTGCTAATTAGAGGTTTAAAAGAAAGAGAAAATTTTTGGAAGCAGAAATCTAGAACTAACTGGACCAAACTTGGAGATAATAACACAGCTTTTTTTCATAAATCAGTTCAGGAAAAGAACTGCAAGCTACACATTCAAAAATAAAAAATAGACAAGGTCTCTGGCTAGAAACTCATACTGACATACAAGAGGAGGCTGTGTCTTTTTACTCTGACCTGCTCTCTGAACCTAATCAGCCCAACACTACCACATATTATTCTCACTTTCTCAGCCAAATCCCAGAACTAATATCTCCCCATGACAATCAGTCTTTGTCCAAACCGATTTCAGAAGATGAATTAAAAAAAGTGGTAATGAGTTTGAATAGGAATAGTAGCCCAGGCCTTGATGGTTTTACCCCAAAATTTTATGCTAAATGCTGGGATATAATCAAACAGGACCTAATAGATGCAGTAAATGATTTCCTGCTAGGCTCAGAAATACCAAGAGGAATTAGCAGCACATGGATAGCCTTAATACCCAAAAAACAGACACCATCCTCCTTTGATGATTACAGGCCTATTAGTCTATCAAACGTTGCAAATAAAATCTGTTCTAAGGTGCTAATGGAAAGAATGAAACCATACACAGACAACTTAATTTCCCCTAACCAGACAGCTTTTATTAAAAATAGAGACATATCTTATAATTTACTCTACCTCTAGGAAATGATTAAGTTCTTAGACAAGAAAAATAGGATACCAAACTGCATCTTAAAATTAGACCTTAGAAAAGCTTTTGATAGAGTTAATTGGCAATTTCTAGAAAGGGTTCTTAGTAAATTTGGATTCACAGGGAGCTTTTTAAAAGCTGTAATGAACAAACTTTCTCAGGCCTATTTTTCTGTTCTTATAAATGGTAATCCGGTTGGATTTTTCAGAGCTACAAGGGGCATCAAACAAGGTGATCCTCTATCTCCTTTTCTTTTCAACATTTTCTCTGAAGCTTTCTCCAGAAGCTTATCTTTTATTTTCATGAATAAAAAGCTCAGTTACTATCAGCTCCCCACTGGTATCACACCTGCATCTCACCTGAGCTATGCTGATGATACTATCATTTTCATGCAAGCATCAAAGTCTAATCTGATCAGAATAAAAGCCTTTTTAGAAACTTTTGAACTAACTTCTGGGCAAAAGATAAACTATGATAAATCTGATTTCTATGCTAGCAAAAGAGCAACAACTGTTAAGATAAATCAGATAAAATCAATCTTAGGGATGAAGAAAGGAATCTTTCCATTTAAATACCTGGGATGTCCAATTTTCAAAGGTAGGGCTTTAAATGTATATTTTGAACCTTTGTTGGAAGCTGTAGATAGAAAGCTTCTGAACTGGAAAAATAGGTGGTTAAGTTTGAGAGGCAAAATGGTGCTTATTGAATCTTGTTTGTATTCCCTCCCACAGTATATTTGGTCAGTCCTAAAGGCCCCTAAATAGATAATAAAAGCACTGGAAAAGAAGATGACAAGGTTTTTCTGGGGGGAAACATACGGAAAATTACACAAAGTGTGGAGAAAATGGACTGACCTGTGTAAACATAAATTCCATAATGGTTTAGGATTTAGATCTGTAAGAGCTATAATTGACTCATGCTCAGCCAAACTATGGTGGAAAATCCAATTGGGTACAACCATGTGGTCAAAACTGCTATGGGCACTTCCACAGTCCCATAAGAAATCCCATACCTGGAAAAGGATATGTAGTATTAACTCCTTTGCAGAAGAGAACTCTCTCATCATACATGGTAAAGGATTGAGTAATTGCTGGAATGCAAACTGGTGCCCAAATGGTCCGCTCTCTAAATATGTCCCACCCTCAGCCCTGCCACCCTTTTACTATCACACCATTGCTGATTTCATCTGAGAAAAAAACCAGATACTGCAGAATATCTCACCTTATCTGGAACATGATACTTTGACTTTCTTGTAGGATGCACAGCTTCACACAGACAGGGAAGATAGACTAATATGGAAACTAGAAGATACAGGTATCTTCTCTCTCAAATCAACATATAGAGGCCTTACCCAGCAATCAGGTAATTTTCCAGCCACTGCATATATTTGGAACCCTAGACTGCCAAAAAAGATTTCCATTTTCACATGGAAGCTGCTGAATACCCTCCTTCCTTTTGATGATGTCTTAGTCCAATGTGGTATTAGCTTAGCCTCGAAATGTCCTGCATGCAATCATCCTGATTCAATAGAGAATTTTTTCACCTCATGCCATTTAGCTCAAGCAGTTTCAAATAATACTTCTGACATTCTGGGGATAAAAATGGATACATTAGACAGCTTAACCCTAAGGTTTTTTGCCTACTAGAACAATACTGAACCCTCTAAGGTGCATAGAGATATTGGTAGAATGTTGCCATCTCTGATATGCTGGACATTATGGAAAGCAAGAAATTCCTTCCTCTATGACAACAAAAAATTTTCACAGGTAATAATTATTAAAGAAGTGAGGGATCTTATCTTTCTGTCATTCTCAGCTAAACCTGCTCACTCCAATGTGTATCTTACCAGAAGCTATCCTATTTTCTCCCTAATTCCGCCTCTAAGACTACCACCTAAGCCTTCGATATCCATTATCTCTTGGAAAAAGCCTCCACAAAATAGTATAACTGTGAATGTGGATGCATCATGGTCTCCCGACATGTCCACAATTGGCCTAATCGCTAGAGACTGGACTGGTAAGCCGTGCCTAATACAATATTTCACTACTATAGCTAGTACACCTTTAGAGGTGGAAATGAAGGCCATCCAAGCAGCAGCTAGATGCTTCCCCAGTTTGGACCCCGGATGTTCCTATATAGTGGAATCAAATGCCATGACCGCGGTGCACATGATAAACAATCCCAGATATACCAAATGGTCTCTATATGTCTTAGCCTTCCAAATTCACACTGAGCTTAACCAAGCTATTTTAAGACATGTATATAGGGAATGTAATGCAGTTGCTGATGCAATCTCAAAGTATAAACCAACCCACCCTCCCCAACATGACATTAGCATCTCCAACATTCCAGCTTTCCTCAGAGGTCTTATCGAACTGGACAAAAATGATTTTCCCTACATCCGAACACAGAAGCATGCTGCTAAATAATAGATACTGCCGGGTTTTTCCTTTCATTTTGTGCAGGGACACACCTTTGAGCTTAGTCTACTTCCACCTTGAGCCTGGAGAGTCGACCACTCGAACAGGAAGCCCTAGAGCCTTTGCACCCTCGAGCAATCAAGCTTTGGTGGCATCGTGTACTGGAACCCTCGAGCTACAGAACAATCGAGAACTGGACATCTCGAAGTATATTAGTTTGAATCACGGCATTGTACATAGACAATTCTCTAGCTTGAGCCTAGAGCATCGAGCACTCGGCCTGAGCATCGAGCACTCGAGCCTGGGGCTTCGAGCACTCAAGCCTGGTGCATCGAGCACTCGAGACTAGAGCATCGAGCACTCGAGAATGGAGCATCGAGCACTCGAGACTGGAGCATCGAGCAATCGAGATTGGAGCACAGAGCACTCACACTTGGAACCTGGAGCATCGAGCATGGAGCATGGAGTACTCGAGACTGGAACATCGAGCATTCATCCTTGGAACCTAGAGCATGGAGCATGGAGCATGGAGCACTTGAGATTGGAGCATCGAGCACTCGAGACTGGAACATTGAGCACTCGACACTGGAGCCTGGAGCATCGCGCTCTCATTTTGATGCCTGGAGCATCGAGCACTCGAGAATGGAGCATTGAGCAATCGAGGTGGGTTTTCGAGCACTCAACAATGGAGCATCGAGCAATTGAGACGGGTATTCGAGCACTCGAGAATGGAGCATTGAGCAATCGAGACGGGTATTTGAGCACTCAACAATGGAGCATCGAGCACTCGAGACAGGAGCATCAACCACTTAGGAATGGAGCATCGAGCACTGCTGGAGTCTGGATCATCGAGCACTCGAGCCTCGTGCATCGAGCACTCGAGCCAGGAGCAATGCGAATACTTCAGCTTGAAGCATTGACCACTCGACCTTGGAGCATCGTGCACTCGAGCATCGAGTACTCGAGCACCAGTGCATCGAGTACTCGAGCACATGGTGCATCGATCACTCGAGCACTTGAACATCGAGCACTCGAGTCTGGTACATCGAGCACTCGAGACTGGAGTACCAATCACTCGAGACTGAAGCACCCAAGAATGAAACATTGACCACTCGAGACCGGACCAGCGAGCACTCGAGACCAATGTACTCGAGACTGGAGACTCGAGAACACGCCCCATGCAGCATCGAGAACTTGAAACTGGCAATGAGACCTCGAGACTGGAGCATCGAGTACGCGCCTGACAGACCTCGCCCCATGTAGTCCCGACACCATGGAGCCCTCGAATCTTGAAGCCCTCGAACTATGGAGCCCTCGACCACGAGCACAACACCCCTCGAGAACTAAGGCACTCAACAACTATGGACCTCTCGAACACGAGCACACCACCCCTCGAGAACTACAGCACTCGACACCCAGAACACATCACTCCTCGAGCACACCACCGGACCCCGACCCAGCAAGTTTCAACTCCTTCAGTGTACATCCACCAGTCCACTACTATTAGTCTATTCTTTTGAAGGCAACAAAGTTGCCTTACCGATGTAATCTCCCAAACATCTTTGTACATCTTTTGATTTCTACATAGATCTGGGGAACCTAATACATATCCCCACCTTAGGGTGCTTTAAATTAAAAAAAAAGATGAATAATTCTAGTCATTAATAGGGTTTTGTCCCCAGAAAGGGAGGATACAAAAAATAAAAAAGGAATACGAAATGAAATACCGCAATACATATGTCCTCAAATTTAAGACTATTTACAAAAATTTATACTAATCATAAATTTCTAATATTATCCACATATAATATACTTTTATAGCCCAAACTAATACTTTTAGACTATATTGAACAAATACATAATCAATATGAACTAATACCTTGAAACTATGAACTAAAAAATTCATATATCAGCCATGCAATTTTATCTATTACTAAAGTTTTATTTAATAAAAATGAACAAGTACCTAAACCACGTGAATCAATGACTTACAAACTATAAATTAAAGTAATATGCGCCACACAATTTACCAACTAAAAAATTATTTAATAATAATGAACAAATGCCTAAATCACGTGAACTAATATCTTAAAACTATGAGCTAAGAAATTCATATAACTACACAATTTCATCTATTACTAAAAGAATTATTCAATAATCATGAACAAATGTCTGAACCACGTGAACTAATAGTTTAAAACCACGAACTAAAAAAATTTAATACCAACCATGCAATTTTATCTATTATTAAAAGTTATTTAATAATAATGAACAAATGACTGAATCACATGAACTAATAATTTAAAACTAAGAACTAAAAAATTAATATCAGCCATGCAGTTTTATTTATTACTATCAAATTAATTTAATAATAATGAACAAATGCCTAAGCCACGTGAACTAATAACTTAAAACTACAAACTAAAAAAATTCCTATAAGCATGAATTCAATAATGATGAACAAATGCCCAAATCGGTTGTAAGTTTTGGAGAAAAATGATAGATCGAACTAAGTTCTTAAAGCGATTGACAAGCATTCGAAACACATGAACTAATAAATTTGATCACAAGTTTTTGAGGATAAAAGGTTTGAACTAAGTTTTACAACTGTTAACAAACATTCTAAACACATGAACTACTATATATGTATATATCTTAACAGGTGGTAAGTTTTGGAGAAAAATGACAATTTGAACTAGTATTTTTAAAACGATTAATAAACATTCTGAGCACATAAATTAATGTATCTTTATTCATTGTCAGTTTTGCAGAGAATGGAAGTTTGAAACAAGTCTTTAAAACGATTAACAAATATTCTAAATATTGGAACTAATATATCTCTAACCGGTGGTAAGTTTGGAGAAAGTGTCAACTAATAATTTAAAATGATTGACAAACATTTTAAATAGAAGAACTAATATATCTTTGGTGGTAAAGTTTTGCATAAAAATAAAAGTTTGAACTAAGTCTTTAAAACGATTAACAAACTTTCTAAACACATGATATATCCTTACTAGTTTTAAGTTTTGCAGAAAGTAAAAGTTTTAATTGAGTCATTAAAATAATTAACGAACTATAAACATATCAACTAATGCTAGTTATAAGTCTTGTACAAAATGAAAGTTTGAACAAAGTTCTTTAAACTACTGACAAACATTCTAAACACATGAACTAATATATTTTTATTTATTATTAAATAAATGTGTAAATATAATTTAGTCTAAAATAGTAATCTAAGACGTTTAAGTTTTAAACTACTAGTTAAAAAAATACATTTAAGGATATATATTCCAGTTAAAATTAAAGAAAAAAATACAAAATTATAAATAATTTTAAAAAAATGTTTTGTAACGTATTAGAATACTTCCTCTACTCTATTTATGTCCCATTTTCTCTGTAAAAATTTCAAGGCATGTTTGACCATCAATAACTTTTATTACGTACGATAACAGATTATAAAATATTACTTTTTAAAAACTACATGTTATGGAGAATCCAAAAATATCTCACATAATGTTCATTATTGTACACAACAAAAGTTATCGATGATCAAACATGCTATGAAAAAATATCTGGTTAATGAAGGGCCACGAGTAGAGGTCTGAAGGGAGTTTAAAGTTTTGAACTAAGCAGTGAAAGATGGTTTGGACGCATCGTATGATCTGACTAACGTGGATCCATTGTGCAAGTTCGAATTTTACTATTTACAGTTTTACTGTATTTTTACTTCAGCACATTTCCATCCACGCGCGCTACCAGCGTTCCGCATTTTATTCTCAGCATGATCAAGCCCATGGGTGCTGGTACTGGGCTACCGTGATTTACCTCTCATATAATGGTCTGGGTGTGGGCTGGTATGGGCCGCTGAGGGCGAGCGGATGATCGCCTTTGCCAATTCTCAGCATGATTAATTCCGTATTTGCAACTCAGTCCTCCACCTCACCTTAAGTTCAGGTGAGACGGTCTCACACAAGTATTTGTATTGACTAAGAAATGAAGTGTGTATATATATATATAAAAGAAATACCAAACAAAACATACAATAATCTTCTCCACACTTAAACTTTGCTTGCCCTCGAACAAATAATACAAAGCTCATTTGAGAAAAGCAGTGGCAGAACCAGAAAAAATATTTAGGGGAAGCTAATTAATATTACTCAAATTTAAATTTTAAAAACTCAACTACAAAATAATGAAAAATACTACGTAATATAATAAATCGAGTACGATACAATAAGGTTTTTACAAGTTCACTAAACTACTAAAATAACTACTTTCTGATGCTCGAATTATTAGAAGTAGAACTAGGAACAAGTGGAGGCAACAAATATCTACGATACTCCATGGCTTGATAACGTTGCATAATCGGTTCATTCTCAATCTTAACAAAAATATTTTTTTCAATATACACCGTCATAATATTATAATATCATTCATCTCTCATTCTATTACGAAGATCGGTTTTGATATTCTTCATGGCACAGAAAACTCACTCAACTGAAGCAATTGCAATTGGTAGAACTAATGCTAACTCAATAAGACGTTATACCAATGAATAGAGTACACTGCTACGTGATCGAACCATATTTAGAGCAAGACCTCCAAGATCATTGATGACTGAATAATAATCATCATCTCTCACATCATAAATGAAGAAATCAAGTTGTTGCTCAAGTTTTAAACGATCAACCAGGGAGAAGTCATCTAGATAGAGTTCAGCAAGGCGAAACAACTTACCAACATCAAACATGGAAAATCTTTCTCTCGGATCAAGGCATGCAATACAAGTGAGTAATTTCGAGCTTGCTTCACAAAATCGATGATTCATTTCAAGAATCATCCTGTCAATGGTCTAGTATTGGAATAATTAAAAATATAACAATAAGATAAAAAATACATATAAAAGAATATAAACAAAATAAATTATACCATGTAAATATTAAAGTAGTACCTGAAGAAAAATATCAACACGGTAAAAATCAGGGTTGGTCAACATTTCTCCATGTCATCTAGAATAGTGACAAATTTTCCGTTGTACTTCCATCACGTCTAATGTGATCTCATGCTTCACACAAAATGTGTTGACTCCATCCAATAATTTATCAAAATCACCATATCTGAATTATTGCAATTCATTCTTCGTTCTATTCATCATTCGTACAACAATCAAAATATTTTGATCTCTTTGTTGTAATGCAAGGGTCAATTGACTTGTAGCTCCCAACAAATGCTTCATAAAAAACATACAAAATAAAATTCATAGCTCTCCATTCTATCAATCAAATATTTTGTTGTAGAGGCATTTTCATCTAAATTACTATGCTCACAGATATTAAGAAACACTTGAATAGTAGAAGACCACATAGCCTCAAAACGAAGAATAGTTGTGTAATGTGATCCCCAACAGGTATCACCAGGCCATCTCAAACTCATTTCCTAATTTTTGCCTCTTCCACTAACATTCTCCCCACTCTCCAATGCCTCTACAAGTCTAGCATGTTCTAATTGCACAAGCATCTCTTTTCTAACACATGAACCTCCAACTAGATTAATAGTTTTAACAAGATACCCAAAATATTCACCCACATATAGAGTACTATATGCAACAGAATCAACAACCAATTGAAGTTTGTGAGAGAAGCAATGAATATACCTTGCATGAGAGTTTTCTTTCAATATCAAAGCTTGCAATCCATTAAACTCCCCTCGCATATTTGAAGCCACATCATATCCTTGACCTCTCAACTTTAACAAGGACAATTTCTTATCTACAAACAGTTGTTTAAGAGCCTCCATCAAAGTAATAACTTTAGTATTGGAAACATGCACAAGAGCAAGAAAACGCTCAAGAATGCATCCTTGCTTGTTGACATATCTCACAATAACCCTCATTTTCTCTTTTATTGATGCATTTCTAGCCTCATCAACAAGAAGAGAAAATACACTATCTCCAATGTCATTAACAATAGCATCAGTTACCTCGCCAGCACAAGCACTTGAGAGCGGTTTCTTAACTCTGGGGGATGTCAACTTGCAATTTCTGGGAGCATCACCTTAGCAACATCATCTCTTTTTTCTTGCAATACCAATCAACCAATTCAAGATAATTACCCTTGTTGATGAAATCACAGGTCTCATCATGACCACAAAAATCCAAACCTTGATTTATCAAGTATCTTGTCACATCCAACACCGCAGTCAAACATGTGCGATATGCCTTCTTTGCTTCAGTAAAAGGACCGTCGAAACAATGTGAGATACTTTGCTTTTGAAAGCTAAAATTTCTCAATTTGATTGCTGCACCGTGAGGAATTCCATCCACATTAATAGCATGTTTCCTAAATATTTTAAGGGCATTCTTCCAATTTATCACCCCATCCACAGTATATGCCTTCCCCTTTGCTGAATTATAAAAAAGATAGCAAGGAAAACAAAAGGCAGCATCCTTTGAAACACTATACTCCAACCAATTAAATTCATCAAACCAACCCTTTTGAAAACTTCTAAATTCATCGTTGAACATTGTCTTGGGAAAAGTATGATTCTTAGGTTGACAAGGACCTCTTAATATATATTCTCTTAGCACTTCATCTCTAATAGAAACATCAATCTCTTCAATAGGTTTACGTAGCCTGGGATCACTTATAACATCATTCCGATTGAATTATATATGAGATTTTTTTCTACTATTACCCTCTTCATTGTGCCTTTGTTCATTAGGTTCATTCGATGTTTTTAAAGACGGAGATCCACTACTTCGAATTAAAAATTTGTCCATACCCTATTAAATATCAAATAGGGAAATATGTAAATTGATTCATTCTTATAAAATCTAAAAGAGTCACGAAACAATAAAAAATTAAGATAACAAATAATTTATAAAATCATATTCATTTAAATTCAATTTAACAAAGATCCCTAATTCCATAATTCGATTATGGCAATTTCACATGCAAAATAAATCAAACAATTATAATTTATACATATGCAATTCAACTGAAGTTCAATGATCATACAATCATGTAACTTCAATTCGACATCCAATCTAAAAATCAAGTTCACATAAATTTAAATTTTGAAGGAAAAAATAAAATAGACAATAAACACTAAAATTAAATTACCTTAGCATAAAGAGAACCAGTGGTTCAGTGGAGATTGGAAGGCTGGATAGTGGTGGGCAATGGCGTTGGCGTTAGCTACAGCGGTGGGACAGTGGCGGGATGGTGGCATCCGGCAGGTTGCGGAGGTGTGGAGGTGGAGCTGAGATTTGCCACTAGGAAGCACCCTTTCTCTTCCCCATTTTCTGAATATGAAATTTGATTGGGGAAAATGGCCCAATCCAGTTTTAAAAAACCTTAAAACCTTTTTTTGCCTTCAATACTAGTGAAACGACGTGATTTTAGTACTTCATGGGCCAAAAGAATTAAGGCCTCGAAGTGGCTGTTTTCTCCGAGCAGGCTGGCTGAACGATGTACAGACACGTCGAAAGACTCGGAAACATGCCAGAAACCTAATCCTTCCACCACTACTACCTTCGGTCGATGACTCAGGTAGGGCTGGAGCCCTACCTCACGTACCATTGGTTCCTTCCCCTGGAGAAAAGGTTGGACACATAGTCAAACATCATTAAAAAATGACAAAGGAAAGAGGGAACTTATAGTGGTGGGTTTTGAGGAATTCATGATCAAGAGGAGAGCGCTGATCAAAATCAAGTTCTGCCGCAAGCCTCTTTTTGGCCAAATGGAACCCTGCGAGTCCAGCTTTCCAAAATGTGTGAATTCTGCATGGTGCAAATTCAAGTACCTCAAAATCTGTAGATCAAGAAACTGAGAGCGGATGAAAAATTAAAATTCCCTAAAAAAATAAAAATTAAAAGAAAAACAAAAAGAAGAACTGCAAGAAAAATATTTGGGGTGCCACTCAATTAGCGCCTTTGTTAATAGTCTTAGGCTAGACTTTCTCATGCAATCAGGTATCGGTGGTGAGAAACAATGGAATTTCTTCCACTGTAGCCACTTGAGAAGCATCATAAAATGGCTTGAGACAGTGGCCATTTACAACAAAGATTTTTCCTCTCACCAAACTTTTTATTTCTCCGGTCCCGTTTGGGCAAACCGAAGCCATTTCGAACGGTTCTGTCCTCCTTGACATGAGTTTTTTGGGCATCAATCAAAGTTTGGAATGGAAAAGTAGAACTTTCTGCCCAACCACAAATTTCTTGGATCTCAAATTCTTATCATGCCACCTCTTGGTGCGATCCTTTTACCACATAGCTGGATCATACGCCTCCAACCGTATATATTTCAACTCTTGAAGTTGGAACTTCCACTCTTCCTCACACTTGGTTTGTTCCATATACATCTCCTTTATAACCCAAAATGCCATGTGCTCTAGCTCGATGGGTAGATGACACACATTTCCATAAACAATTCTATAAGGAGACGTGCAAATAGGTGTCTTATATGTAGTACGATGTACCCACAAGGCATCATCTAATCTCTTTCTCCAATCCTTCCTTGAGGGGTTAACAGATTTCTCCAAAATTTGTTTTATTTCCCTATTGTACACCTCATCTTGGCCTTTAGATTAAGGATGATACGTGGTGGTCAGCCTATGATGGACCTCATACTTCCTCATGATAGTTTCTATGGTGTGGTTACAAAAATGAGTGCCTTGATCAATTATGATTTCCCTAAGCATGCCAAACCTGCTAAAGATATGAGATTTCAAGAAACCTGAAACAACTTGGGCATTATTAGTACGAGTGGCTTTAACATCCACCCACTTAGAGACATAATCAACCGCAAGTATAATATATAAATTACCAAAAGAGCTAGGGAAAGGTCCCATGAAATACATGTCCCATACATCAAATATTTCACAAACAATTAATGGTACTTGTGGCATCTCATCACGATGAGAGATATTACTTGTCCTTTGACACCTTGGACAACTCTTACAAAAAAAAATATGCATCTTGATTAAGTGTTAGCCAAAAGAAACCACTATCAAGTATCTAACGAGATGTGCATTTGGGACCAAAGTGTCCACCACCAGTAAATGAGTGACAGTGTGGGTATAGATATCACCTTGCTCTTCCTCGGGAATGCATCTTCTAACTATTTAATCATATACTACCCTCTACAAATAAGACATCCCAAATATAATATTTAGAATCACTTTTCAATTTGAGCCTTTGTGCACATGTGAATGTGTGTGGCATCTCCCCAATGATTAAATAATTCACAATGTTAGCATACCATGGTTCCTTACCTTGCTTACCTTTTGTGTCATAATTCTGAATTGCAGGTGTGAGTTTCTATTTGGCCTGGTTAAAGCTTGGAATCACGTCAAAGGGGTTCCAGTTAGACAACTGGAAGACTGTTTCTGGTGACGCTTGCAGCAAACTATGGTCCGATTTGGTCAAATGGAAGGCCTCTGCTACAAACAAAAAATCTTCGGGACAAGTCATCATAATTGGTGAAGTATATTCAGGCCTAAGAAAATGACTCAGATGGTCTGCCACATTATTCCCTGCCCCTTTCTTGTCTCTAATATCAAAATCAAATTCCTAGAGCAACAAAATCCAGCTTATAAGGTGAGGCTTTGACTCCTTCTTAGTAAGCAAGTATTTCAGAGCTGAGTGATTGATATACACAATAATCTTCAACCCAAAGAGGTAAGATCAAAAATTTTCCAGAGCAAATGTTATCACCAACAACTCCTTTTCAGTGGTTGTGTAACTACAGTGAGCAGAGTTCAATGTCTTAGAGGTGTAGTATATCACATGACTGTCTTTTCCCACCTTTTGTCCTAACATAGCTCCCACCGCATAATCACTCGCATCACACATGAGCTCAAAAGGTAGCTCCCAATTTGGTGGTTGCATGATAAGAGCTAAAATAAGCTTCTTCTTTAGCAAATCAAAAGCTTGCTTGGGCTCCTCTGTCATGTCGAATGGAACATCATCTTGCAAGATCTTGGTCAATGGCTGAGCATTTTGTGCAAAATCCTTGACGAAATGTCTATAAAATACCGCATGCTTGAGAAATCCTCTTATCTCATGAACATTGGTAGGATATAGTATCTGCTCAATCCAATCAACCTTCGCTTTATCCACTTAAATTCTTTCTTAGAGACCACATGCCCCAAGACAATCCCTTCCTTCACCATGAAATGACACTTCTCGTAGTTAAGAACCAGGTTCCTCTTCACACAATGCTCTAATACTTGCTCCAAATGCTCCAAGCAACTATCAAAAGAATCTCAATACATTGTGAAGTTATCCATGAAGACCTCAATGAACTTCTCTATCAAATCCAAGAAGATACTCATCATACATCACTGAAATATCCCAGGAGCATTGCACAAACCAAAGGGCATTATTTTATAAGCATAAGTACCAAAGGACATGTGAATATTCACTTCTCTTGGTCTTCCGAATTCACATAAATATGAAAGTAACCACTAAATCTGTCCAAGAAACAAAAGAAATTCTTCCTTGCCAACCTTTCCAACATTTGATCAATAAAAGTTAGAGGGAAGTGGTCCTTACGAGTTACAACATTCAATTTTCGGTAATCAATACACATGCGCCAACCAGTCACTAAGCGCACAGGGTCCTTCCTTGAGTTTTCCACAACTTGAAAACCTGATTTCTTAGGCACCGCATGGACAAGGTTTACCCACTTGCTATCAGAAATGGGATAGATGATTCCCTTTGAAAGTAGCTTAATGATCTCCTTAAGCACAACCTCTCTCATGTTTGGGTTCAATTTCCGTTGCGGTTCTCTACTTGGTTTGGCATTATCCTCCATAAATATATGGTTCATGTAGATATCTGGGCTGATTTCGATGATGTTAGCTAGAGCCCATCCAATAGCTTTTTTGTGCCTCTTTAGTAAGCAAATCAATTGATCTTCTTGTGTTGCGGTCAAATCACTACTGATGATAATTGGAAGTGTCTCATCCTAGCCCAAATATACGTACTTCAAGTGATCAGGTAAGCCCTTCAACTCCAAAGTTGGAGCTTGGATATCAAATGGAAGTGGTATGTCACAGAGGTTCTGTTTAGCCAAATGAAACCCTGGACGTTCAAATTCATTTGGGTCCTGTTTGAATTTGGTCACACTCTCTGGTAAGGATATGTCCAATGTATCCTGTATGAATTTGGTCTCAAGATATTCTTGGACATTAAGAGCATACAAATTTTCATCATCAATAGGATTTTTCATGGCATTATCAATATTAAAAGTAAACTTTTCACCATAATAATCCAAACAAATTGTGCCCTTGCTGACATCAATTATTTTTTTAGCCGTCCTTTAGAAAGGTCGATCCAACAACACACCCCCTGTTCCAGGACACATTTTAACCACATAGAAATTAGCTGGATATACAAATTTGTTCACTCTTACAAGCACATTCTCCAATAAACCCTCAGAAAATATACAAGATCGATCAGCAAGTTGGATAACCACCCTAGTGTCTTCCAGTTCTACTCCAGATAAAGTTTCTTAAACAGACAATGGCATAATATTTATAGAGGCTCCTAAGTCACACATTGCATGATAAATTTTTGTTTCTCCTATGAAGCATGGTAACGAAAAAATACATAGGTCATTACAATGGGGGTGGTAGGTTCTTTTGAATCACCGTGAACACATTCTCCTCCATTATGATTTTACCAGCATCTTTAGGTTTCCCTGCACTAAAATCCTTCAAAATATTTCTTAGATGGGGTAAACTTATTGCCTCCAAAAATTGAAGGTTAATATCAATTTTCCCAAATATAGATAAGAAATCGACAGGATCTTCTTTTTCTTTTCTAACTTTCCAGGGAATGGGGCAAGAATTTTTATGGATCGATCTTTCTAATTTAAACACTTACTTACCTTAGCTTGTTTACGAAAACAAGCATTGCCTTCAAATTCTTCTGCAGCATGTTCAGAGATAGGGTTCAGTTTGGCCAAATGAAAGGTGTCTGATCCTTCAGCAGAGAGGTTATGTTTGGCCAAATGGGACCTTGCGGGCCTACTGGTGTAATGAATTTTATCCATTTTCTTAGTTGGAGGATCACTTATCTCTTTTCCACTTCGTAATGTGATTTGATTCACATTTTCTCGTGGATTTGGATGTACTTGTGATGGTAGCCTTCCCTGACTTCTTCTAATCTCATTCACAGAAGTTGATGGTTGCGCCATTTGATTCTTGAGTTCTCTAAACTCTTGCTGACTGGCTTGCTAATGTGCAATTTGGTTGTTTTGCATTAATTTCTGTGACTCCATCAACTCAGCCATCATATCTTCAAGAGACTTCCCGGTCCGCCCTTGTTGATTTGGGATGCGAACTTGATACATTCCTCTATGAGGTGGTGGTTTGTAGACTTCCTGTTGTTGTTGCTGCTGATTTCCTTGACCTCCTTGACCTACCCAGCTGAAATTTGGATAATGTCTCCACCCTGGATTGTAAGTGTTGGAAGAAGGGTTAAAACAATTTTGTTGGCCTCCTTGAACATTACCAATTTCATTTGCTTGAGCACTTGCATCTTTAATAGTAGTGGCACAATCACGTGCCAGGTGCCCAAAATTTCCACACACATCACAAGGTCTTTGTGTTTCAACCGAAGACACTTTCTTCTCAATGGTGGACATCATCTTTTCTATCATTTTTCCATCTTTTTCTCCATCTTGTCCTCCCAATCCAAAATTCTTCCTTTGGATGTGGTTCGATATACTCTTTTGCAGCTTCAAGAACATTTTTCAGCAATTGCTTCCCTCCGGCTCCTGATTTCTTCAAAAATAATCCATTACTCATAGAATTGAGCAACTTCTTATCCTCGTGCTCATTCCATAGTAGAAGCACTTCATCAACTCCCCTTCAGTCATCTTGTGGTTCGGACAACCATCCACTAACTTTCTTAAATTGCACTCAATACTCATTGATGTTCTCCTCATACTCTTGTGAGATAGATCGTATTTGTCTCACCATTGTGGATGTCTTAGTTTCAGAGAAAAAATTCTCAAGAAAAGTCTTCTTCATGCTATGTAGTGATCGAATTTGGCTCCAAGGTAGCAAACCATGCATTAGCTGTATTAGACAAAACAAAAGGAAAGACCGCAAGTCTAAAGTGATCTCCGGACACTACATTATGACGCTTCTGGACATTTAAAAAAAATCAAAAAGTTATGAGGTCCTCCCTTGACTTTCCGTAGAACTTTGGAATCATGTTTAAGAGATTTAGAGCTTAATCTCGACTAGGGGTTCTCATTCAGGTAGCACAATAGGGTATGGGGGATCGCCCACCTAGTGGCTTGAGAGTATGCACATCGGTGTGTTGTCTTCAGCCATCTCAACAATATCTATTTCAAAAAAATTTGGTTCGACCGAGTTCCGTTTGGCCAAACAGAAGGCCTGCGGAATTCTAGGCTGAAAGTTCTCTTTATTTTTTTGCATGAGTTTCCTTACGATTTTTCTTGGCTATCTTCTCGGCCTCTGGATCCAATATCAGCTGCAAATTCGAATACCTTGTCATACACAAACAAAAGTGTAACTGATATCAATAGGAAAAAGAAATTAAAACTAACTATTGTTTCCCGCCAACGACGCCAATGACGCCAATTTGGTGTGTCGTTAAACCACAAATTAATTCCTAAATTCTGTGTTAGCTTGGTTGATGTATCTTCTTCGGGACTTACGTGTGACGACGAGTGCACCTCCTGTGTTGCTGTGTGATATTAATAGTGCTCTCTTCCTGGCTCAAAATCCAGTTTCTCATAAGAGAGCCAATCACATTGATATTGACTATCATTTGTGCATGAGATGGTGTCTTCTAGCAAGTAATTGTGGCTGCGGAATTCTGAGTTAGCTTGGTTGATGAATCTTCTTCAGGACTTACGTGTGACGACGTGTGCACCTCCTGTGTTGCTATGTGATAATAATAGTGCTCTCTTCCTGGCTCATAATCCAATTTCTCATAAGAGAGCCAAGCACATTGATATTGACTATCATTTTGTACGTGAGATGGTGTCTTCTGGCAAGCTCAGGGTTGCTCATGTTTCTACAGATTTGCAGCTTGCTGACATCTTTACAAAGGGTTTACCTTATCCTCAGTTTGAATTTCTATGATTCAAGGTTTGCGTTGCGACCAGTGCGACACTTCGCTTTTGGTTAGGGGGGGGTAATAGAGATATAGTTGATTTAGAATTAGGATAAGAAAGGAATACTCTTTCGGATTGGTTTTATATATATCTTGTTCTATATTTTCTTCTACTTTGTATACCCTTTGTACTCACTATATATATGAATACACACAGCCAAAATTACTTGTGGGTTTTACATTCTATCAGATAGCAACTATACCCCAATTCTTTTTTACCTCGTCGATAGCTAGCAAGTATTCATTGAACTGGATATTTCCTTATCGGAATACATCAAGCAAGTATTCGCTAAACTAGATAAATACTCCAATTGCATAAACACAAAAAGAACCCAATACAGGTAACTACCCAAGTATTCGCAAATAATAGTTATCTACCCAATTATTCACTACCTCCATTACGACAGTTTGTTGTTTTTACGGAAATTTGCCACTTATTAACCCTTGCCAACAATTATGGATTGGTGAAATTAATTAGCACTATCTCAATTAGACTCAAGTTGATTAGCCTCAAATAAAATGAGAATAAATCATGGTTAGAACAATCAGGAACTTATAGATGATAATTATAAAATCAATTAGGCCTCACAAATCCATTAAATTAGTGCTTTGTTATTCTACGCCGAATAAAAAATTAGCTACTCATATTAAATAAACTAAAAATAAAACATAATTAAAATAAAAAATAATAACTACCGAATTTAAAGAAAATCAAACCAGGAAATTGGGTCTGCTTTGCGTTCGAAATTCGTTCCCAGGTCTGCTAAGGTAATATTGGCAGAGTAATTAAATCCTAAGCCGCCGGAATCTTCTAGCTTTCGGAAGCCAACAGAAATAAATCAAAGCTGAATGCATTCGGTAAACTAAAACTTCTCTGTATGCGTACATTTTTTTTGGCGATGCCCTAGATATATATATACTAGGCATGGCTTTTGCACGTTGTGCAACTTCAGCCCCGGATTTGAATACATGTTGGGCAGAACACAAATCACAAAACAATGTCTGTTAACACCGTGCAGATTGCTAATATATTACCACGAGTCGGTGGTTAGCCCTATCTGAGTTGACGCATCTTAGTAAACCTACAATAGCAATAGGAGAAGCTCGAACTTTACGCCACCGAGCAACAAAAGTAGCCTCCACTTTCGGTTGATTCTTCAGTATTTGAAGTTGCTTTTCTAGCACATGTTGTATAGAAACCTCCCCGATGTCGGCCCCAGCATATACCGAGTGAGAACTTTTCTGTTACTAACTGTTGAGGTGATGAAGTCTAGTAAGTTTCATTCTTCACTCGAAGGACTGTCGGACCTATTTCTTTTTACAATTGTTGTGCTCGAACATCAATGGTGCCGAAAGAATCATAAATGTGCCTCAAATTTTGCAGGAGAATGTCGCCCTACTCCTCAGCCATTCCCAACTTCTCCTCTGCGTATTCAGCTGACCTTTTCAATTCGTTTACCAGCCGCTCTGCCTGATACTGAAAAGTGAAAAGCACACAGAAACCATAAGTTTCGCGCGGAGGGCGCCACTTGATCAAAATTGCTACAGTAATTTCACCATTCGTTTATCGTACAACACACTTTTATGAGACCTAAATATGGTATTTAACAATCAAAACAGAACTGAAGCAGGCAATAAGCCATAAAACCGTAAAAATGAAAAATTGGAAACGTGACCTGCTACCATAGACCGTCTTTATACCTGGAATAACCAGGAGCGCAATCCGGCACTTGAAAAGAGAGAAGTTTGGTACGTGGAACCAAAATTACATCTGAGTCGAGCCAAGACAATGATCTATATAGATATGCAATAGGTCTTCCTCAAGGTTCAATTGCAGCAGCTGCAAGTGGGGCATTCTCAACTTCTAAGAGTTGTCTTGGCGCTCAGCCTGTTTCTTTCCACATGCACTGATTCCCAACATAATGTCCACCGTGGTACCTGTCGTGGCAAAGAAAACAAGGGGCGGCAAAGATTTTGGTTTTATCCAGCTACTGAAAATGTAAAGTCAAGAGATTTGCGGTGCATATTTAATTGGCAGTTTGTGTGAATGAACCAAAAATCTTTCCATGTTGGAACGTGATGGATTCAGCATTTGACGCCAAGGAATTATGGAAATTGAAGTCATAATATTGTAGTATTTTGTAACTTATGGAATTTGTATATTCGGCTAAGTAAATCAGGCGTGTGAAGCATAATTGTTTTATGAAAAATCCTACTTACATGGAGGTGATATATTCGAATATATGGGATAGATTGATATAAGGTAAATCCCTTTATTTATGGGATTTGGATATGCTTCAAAGAAGCAGATTCGGAATAGGAATATTGTGGAGATAATCAAGGAGTATTCCAATCTTTTCGTGGATATAAATTGGGACCAACACAACTGCATATTCACAGATTTAATAGAGCAAAAATTTGCACACAGATTTTTGAGACTTTCGAGTTGTGCTAAGAGCGAGTTTCATATGTTCCAACATACCTGACCTGCTACACCAAGTTCAGAATCATAAACCTTAATTCCTCGGGAGGAGGAGATCCAGCGTCGACGGAGTTCGAGATCAGAGGGAGTCTGATCAAGGTGGATCGGTAGCTAGGGGAGCTAGCAGAATTCATGTGGTATAGTTAGTAAAGATAAGTATTTTGTAAACTGCACTCTGTACTGTATCTTTCTAATTAGTGGATTCATTCTGAACTTGGCCAGGCCCCGTAGATGTAGGTGGATTACACCGAACTGCGTAACCAAGTCGTGCGTTCTTTATGCTTTACTCTATTATGCACTTGGTTAAATTAGTCATGTTGGAACATACTAGTAAGGACTAAAAAAATTGGTAAACCCAAATTTCAATTGGTATCAGAGCTTGGTCACTTATTATTCCCTTGGTTGTGTCGGGGAAAGTGAGATCTATTTTTACCATGACGACGAGAGAAGGAGCTTCAGTCTCTCAACCACCCCTGCTAGAAGGCAACAACTACAACTATTGGAAGGCACGCATGAGAGTCTTCATCAATTCACTGGACGAACTTGCATGGTTCTATGTTGAGAATGAATGGAATCACCCTACAGAAGATGCTGATACAAGTTCTAAGGCAGTAGAAGGAGAGTCAAGTCGAAGGGAGCAGAAACTCAAAGACAAAGCTAGATGGACTCCAGATGACCTCAAAGAATCTCTGGCAAATTCAAAGGCACTCAATGCAATCTTCACCGCAGTTGATGAAAATCAATTCAAACTTATCTCTACATGTCATCAAGCGAAGAAAGCATGGGATATTCTTCAAACTGTTCACGAAGGAACCAGTCAAGTTCGTGAATCTAAACTACAGATGCTGGCTACTAAGTTCAAGGAACTCAAAATGGAGGAGGATGAAACTATTGCTATATTCAACGGAAAACTCAGGGACATATCCAACATGGCATATCAACTTGGAAAAGTTTACAAAGAAACAAAGTTGGTGAAAAAGACCTTGAGATCACTTCCCAAGAGATTTGCAATGAAAGTAGCAGCAATAGAGGAAGCAAGAGACGTAGCAACCATGAGCCTAGATGAACTAATAGGTTCATTACAGACATATGAGATGACTTTCCAACAAGCTACAAAAAGGGTCTCTAAGGAATTGGCGTTCAAAATGTCTTCATTAAAGGACAATCAAGAGTCAGACAGTGATGATGAGATTGAAAAACTTGCACTGAGCACGAAGAATTTCTCGAGAATGCTAAAGAAGGTGGTCAACAAGAAATCTCAGGAAAGGTTTGGCGGAAATAGACAAAGAAACAAGACCCGGGAAATAATCGTGGAATGAGGTTTGAACAAGGAAATCAGCAGTTCGTGAGAAATCAAAACAACGAACCAAAACAGTCTGAACTAATTCAATGCAGAGAATGTGAAGGGTATGGTCATATTCAGGCTGAATGTGCTAACACCCGTAAGAAACAAGGAAAATCATATGTCACCTCTTGGAGTGAAGATGAAGAAGATGAGAAGGAAGAAGAGGAACTTACCAGTAACTATGTAGCGTTTGGAGCAAAGGTTCATGATACATCGGAGGATGGATGTTCCAACACACTGAACAAAGGTAAAGCTGTGTGTTCCAACATAGATCTGGATGATGCACGCAGCAATGAAGATGATGATTTCTCTGTAAGTAATGAAGAAATCTACAGTACCTATGGAAAAATGTATGCTATGTGGGTCCAAGTAGCCGACATAAACAAAGAGCTGAACGAAGAAAAAATGAAGTTAATAGAAAGTGAAAGAGAATTACGATTCACGGTTGCAGAACTTGAAAAGATTAACGAAGAACTAAATGGAAAAATGACAGCAGCAGTCAAAAGGGCGAGATGTCTGAAGCAACGATCTCTAAATTAAATTTTGGAAAGGCAAAGCTTGATGATATTCTGGATATGGGAAGAAACTTTGGTGAACGACATGGGACCGGATATGGGAATGTACACATGACTGAATCACATGAAAATTCAGTAACCCTCAAGACCAAGATCCGAGAAGTGAAACGGAAGTTTGGTATGCCTTATCAAAGAAAGCCACTCATTTGTAGATACTGTACGTATCAAGGACATTCTGAAAAGCAGTGCAGAAGACTGATCAGAGACCAACTGACAGGACGACAACCTCTGGCATATTCCAACATAGGCAATATTCAGAAAGTAAGATCGATCAGAAAGGTATGGATTGTTAAATGATCTATCACGTGTCTGGTGGCACACACTTCTCTCACAGCTTATTACAGAGATTCATGGTACTTTGATAATGGCTGTTCTCGGCACATGACTGGCACTCCAGAATTCTCACGAATTTTACTCCATATGATGGCGGATATGTAACTTTTGGTGATGGGAAGAAAAGCAGAGTAATTGGAAAAGGCGAATTGAGAATTGAAGGTTTTCCAGTATTCACAAGTGTATTATTTGTTGAAGATCTAAAGGCAAACTTGTTAAGTATAAACCAGCTTTGTGACAAAAATATGGTAGTAGAATTTCAGAAGGAAAAATGTATAGTGAAGCATGGAGAAAACAAGGTTCTTTCAGGGATAAGATCATCAGACAATTGCTATCTGCTAGAACAAGGAGTACGGTGTATGATTTTGAAGAAAGATGAAGGCGTTCTGTGGCACAGAAAGCTCGGTCACATCAATTATAAAACACTGGTGAAAATTGCAAATGTGAAAGCTGTACGAGGATTGCCTACCCTAACCAGCAAGGAAGGAATTGTATGTGGACCATGTCAACAAGGTAAAAAAATTCAATCTCCTCACTCTTCAGTTCAGTATATTACTACATCTAGAAATATGGAACTATTGCATATGGATTTGATGGGTCCGGTCAATACGCCTAGTATAGGTGGAAAGAAATATATCTTTGTTTATGTTGATGATTTCTCCAGATTTACATGGGTAGCCTTTTTGAAAGAAAAATCTGATGTGTTAGAAGTATTTAGAAGCCTGGTAGTGAAGTTACAAACTGAAAAGGGGAGTCCAGTTGGGAAGATAATTCGAATTCGAAGTGATCATGGTAGAGAATTTGAGAATGCACAATTCAGTGACTTTTATGATGAGCTTGGAATCCAACATGAATTTTTGGCACCCATCACCCCCCAGCAGAATGGTATTGTAGAACGTAAGAACAGAACCTTGCAAGAGATGGCTCGCGTTATGTTGGCTGAGAAAGATATTCACAAGAAATGGTGGGCAGAAGCGGTCAATACAGCATGTTATACAATCAATCGAGTGTACCTTCGACCATTCACCAGCAAGACATCCTACGAGATTTGGAAGGGAAGGAAACCAAATATTTCATATTTTCATGTGTTCGGAAGCAAATGTTACATTCTCAGAGATAGAGAACAGTTGGCAAAATTTGACAATCGGAGTGATACAGGAATTTTTCACGGGTATTCTATCAACAGCTGTGCTTATAGAGTGTTTAATCATCGAATCGACACTCTCATGGAATTCATAAATGTTATTGTGGATGATTCAGAGAAGGAACAACAACCAAAAGGTGTAGAGGAAGAACCCAGCAACACTCATGTTCCAGCACAGCCTCGAAAATCTGACAAGGCAGGTCTATCAGTCGAATCTAAACTTCACCAACGTGCTGGAACAACTGAGCAAAGTAGTCCTAACCCTGCCGAAGCTGACCATGTTGGAACATTGCCCCCCGCTGCTGACCCCCATGTTCCAACACAGGACCAATCGGAATCCACCATGAGAAGTACTCGATCAGTTCCACGAGTGGATTATCGTAGGCTAGCTAGACTGCACTATTTTGTATCTCTCATTAAACCTAAGAACTACAAAGAAGCCTTGCTTGATGAGTATTGGATTGCTGCTATGCAAGACAAATTGGGTCAATTTGCACGGAACGATGTGTGGTACCTTACTTCTCGCCCCAAAGCCATTAATGTCATTGGTACGAAGTGGATTTTCAAAAATAAGTCTGATGCTGATGGCTAGGTTACTCGAAATAAGGCTAGATTAGTAGCCCAAGGATACACACAAGTGGAAGGAGTTGACTTTGATGAGACATTCGCACCAGTTGCCAGGTTAGAGTCCATTCGAAATTTTACTTGCTATTGCCTGCTCTATGAATTTTATGATGTATCAAATGGATGTCAAAAGTTCATTTTTGAATGGAGTGGTGAATGAAGAGGTATATGTTGAACAACTAAAAGGATTTGAGGATCCTCATTATCCACATCATGTGTATCGTCTCAAGAAGGCTCTATACGGTCTAAAACAAGCACCCAGAGCATGGTATGAACGACTCACTAACTTTCTTCTGAAGAAGGGTTATCGTCGAGGGGGGGTAGATCGCACTTTATTTGTGCTCGAAAAGGCTTCCACATTTTTTATTGCTCAAATTTATGTTGATGATATTGTATTTAGCTCTACTTCATCCGCTATGGTACATGATTTTGTCACCACTATGCAATCTCAATTTGAGATGAGCATGGTTGGAGAATTCACATACTTTCTGGGATTGCAGGTCAAGCAAGGAAGGAATGGTCTGTTCATAAATCAGAATAAGTATGCTTTAAATCTAGTGCAGAAGTTCGGCCTAAGCAATGCTCGAGCTGTTAGAACTCCAATGGGTGTTTCGAACAAACTCGTAAAAGATGAGAAAGTAGTTTCAGTTGATCAGAAATTATACAGAGGCATGATTGGAAGCTTGCTATATTTAACTGCTAGTAGACGAGATATATGCTTTAGTGTTGGGATTTGTGCAAGATTTCAGGCTGATCCAAATGAGTCTCATCTCACTGCAGTCAAACGAGTTATTTGATATGTAAGTGGTGATGGTAAAAAGAATGAGGGCTCTGATGTTGAACCCGGTAAATAAGAAAGGTCACTGGTGCCAAGAAGAATAACCGTAAGGCAACTGGTCCTCATCCTTCTCCCTTGAAATTCATGGGCATAGAAGTTAAGAGTTTTGATGAAATTTTTGAATGGCTAGAGGCAAACAGAGTTGCCTTAGATTTAACAAAGATTAAAAGCATAAAAGGGGAATATCTGAATGTTAAAGTTAAGGAGCTGGTGACGAGTAATATAGGTGGAATAAGGAAGATTGAGAATTATAATGTGCAATTTCTGTTGGGAAAATATGTTGAATACAGAGAAAAGGATAAATTCTATGTGTATTGTCGTATTCCCTTGCCAAGTTATGTTTCTTTAAGAGAGATCAGTGAAAGAGAAGTGGCTGGAAGGGAAGTTGTGAAGTATGGAGACAAACTACAGGTTGGATTCTATGACTCGAATGCTGCTAAAAAGATGGAAGAATTAATAAAGCCCGTTATAATTGAGCTGTCAGATAGTGATAAGGAGGACATTGTTCCAACACAGAAGAGTGAACATGAAGATTATATGGATTTGGATTCTGATGCTGATCTGGGGGGTGAGGATCATGATGATATGCATGGTAATCTGAATGATGTGGCTGAGTGTGATGAGGAAACTGATAAGGATATGACTGATCTAAAGGACTTGGATCAAGATGATCAGTCTGAAGGAGAATTTGAGAAGGAGAATGAAGCTAAAGGTTCAGGGAATGTTCCAACACAGGACATTCCTGATTTGGCATACTCGAGTGATGAGGTGCTCGATGAATTTTACCAGACAGCTAAGGCAAGAGGAAGACTGCTAAAGCTAAGGTTTCTACTCAAGCAAAAAGGAGCAAGAAAAGGCAGGAATGTAAGGAGAAGAAAATACTTCCTCCCCTCGATGTAAGTAAGGCATTGTCTTTCTTGTATTTTGATTCAAAAGGAGAAGAAATGGGAGAATTTTTTTCTGAAAGGAAATTTACCCCTTACCCCTGAGAGACCCATGGACTTAAAAGCTTACAAGGAGAGTGGGTTCTCGGACTATCTGAAAGCAATTGGGGTGACAACTGCAGCCACGGTCCAACTACAGTACAATATGCAGGTTGTGCTTGAGGTATACTCTAACCTCATGACTGGAAATCTGGAGATTAGTTCCCCTTGTTATGGAAGGGTTTATGTGAGGGGGAAGATAATAGACGTGTCTGCTGCCAGGATTAACAAAGTGTTGGGTCTTAAGACACCAGAGATAGATGGAGTCTTTTATGAAGATTTGGAAGTTTCTCATGATCAAATATTAGCTACTATCTCGGGTGGGTATAAGGTTGACTGGCCAGCAACGGGGTATTCACAAGCATCTTGCTTGTCCTCGAGATTCTTTGGTTTATATCAGGTTGCTATTCATTGCTGGTTGCCCTCAACTAATACCACTGCATTGACAAGGGAAATGGCCAAATTGCTATACTGTGTTGGGACACAGAAGCCTGTCAATCTTGGGCTCTTCATTCAGCAACATTTAGTCAGGCAAGCTACTGCCCCAAGGTCAATGATGCCATTATTTATCCTGCACTGATATCTGCACTAGCCAAGAGTGCCAAATTGAAAGGAAATGCATCGGATGTGGTGATTGACAAAGAATTTCTGAGGCCAAACAAGAAGACGTTTAGGTTAAGGCATGTGCATGATCTTCCTTGGAATCCATCTGGATCGACTTCTACATCAGCAGCAGCAAAAAAGGAGGCTAGGCTGGTTGTTATGTATGCTAGACTCGGTGCCATTGTCATTCAAATGGCTGCATTGAAGGCAGAGAAAACTAATCTGGAGGCAGAGAAGGCCCGGTTGGACTCTTGAACCTTGATGTCTGATGCAGGGGGAGCATCTGTTGCTGATTTTGTTGTTGCCTTTGGCCTCTGTGTGGTCCCAGGGGGAGTAATTTTGGATTTGGATATTTTGGTTCAATTTGGCTGTAATGACATTTAGGTTTTGGATTTGGATTATTTGGTATTCATGTTATGGGAATTCAGGTATTTCTTTGTTGTTTAGAGTTGGTATTATGCTGAAAGTTTTTCGTTGTGCAATACATGTCCAAAATGTTATGGGTCCACAAAATGCCAAAGGGGGAGATTGTAAAGTCAGGAGATTTGCAGTGCATATTTAATTGGCAGTTTGTGTGAACTTATTTTGAACCGAAAATCTATCCATGTTGGAACATGATGGATTTAGCATTTGACGCCAAGGAATTATGGAAATTGAAGTCAGAATATTGTAGTATTTTGTAACTTATGGAATTTGTATATTCGGCTAAGTAAATCAGGCGTGTGAAGCATAATTGATTTATGGAAAATTCCTACTTACATGGAGGTGGTATATTCGAATATATGGGATAGATTGATATAAGGTAAATCCCTTTATTTATGGGATTTGGATATGCTTCAAGAAGCAGATTCGGAATAGGAATATTGTGAAGATAATCAAGGAGTATTCCAATCTGTTCGTGGATATAAATTGGGATCAACACGGTTGCATATTCACAGATTTAATAGAGTAAAAATCTGCACACAGATTTTTGAGACTTTCGAGTTGTGCTAAGAGCGAGTTTTATATGTTCCAACATACTTGACCTGCTACACCAAGTTCAGAATCATAAACCTTAATTCCTCGGGAGGAGGAGATCCAGCGTCGATGGAGTTCGAGATCAGAGGGAGTCTAATCAAGGTGGATCGGTAGCTAGGGGAGCTAGCAGAATTCACGTGCAATAGTTAGTAAAGATAAGTATTTTGTAAAGTGCACTTTGTACCGTATCTTTCTAATTAGTGGATTCATTCTGAACTGGGCCAGACCCCACAGATGTAGGTGGATTACACCGAACTGCGTAACCAAGACGTGGGTTCTTTATGCTTTACTTTATTATGCACTTGGTTAAATTAGTCATGTTGGAACATACTAGTAAGGACTAGAAAAATTGGTAAAACCAAATTTCAGAAAACATCCATGTACCTAGTTCACTGCACGAGTACACAAAGTTAAGTCACGTTTGAATAAGAAAAAGAGCATTTGTTTATATGCATGCTTCCCAATATACAAAATTGAGAAATCAGATGAAATTGGGCATGGTATGTGAAAGAAAATCATCACTTCTTTTGACAAACAATATAAAGATTGATTTTCTTTTTCTTTAGTTACAATGATCTAAACCAAAGGAATACGAGAATACTTCATGCAAAAGTGATAGAAAGTAAAATCCACAAATTATTATGGCTGTGTGTATTGATATATATAGTGAGTACAAAGGGTATACAAGACCTAAACAAATATGAAACATGATATACACAAAATCAATCAGAAAGGGTATTTCTTTCTTATCCTAATTCTAATTGATTCTTTCTTATCCTGAACTAGAACGAGAAATTGTAGGTTGCTTCTTAGCACTCCAAGAAACCAGGCTGCCACCAAGGAAAATGTCATAACCATATGTAGACCTACGAGTATCTATACAATGAGCCCAATCAGCATCAAAGTAACCCAAAATTGGTAAAGCAAAGGAATTTGCGCCAAACTAAAGACCATAGTGGAGTGTAGCACGAACATAGCGCAAAATTCGAGTGACAGCTGGATAATGGTCATCAGTAGGAACCTGCATATACTGACTGATCGTATTCACAACGTAGGATAATTCGGGATGTGTAATCGATAGATACTGTAGCGCACCAACCAAATGACGATAAAGTGTGGGGTTTTCGAACGACTTACCGAAAGAGCTGGATAGTTGCAAAAAAACATAAATGGAATAGCAATAGGCGCAGAGTCTTTCATGTCAGCTCGCAGTAAAATGTCTCTGGCATATCTGGCTTGACCAAGGAATAAGCCTTAGGAAGTACAAACAACTTCCAATCCCAAAAAATACTGCAGAGTTCCAAGATCGGTAATCTTAAACTCATCAATAAACTTCCAAATAATACGGCCATCATTCCCAGTAAGAATAATGTCATCAACATAAACCAATAAATAGAGTAAAGAGGCGCCCTGTGAGAAAACAAATCAGGAGGTATCTGAAGAACTGCATACAAAACCCAGGCCAATAAAAAAGGAAATGAAACGCTGAAACCAAGCGTGTGGAGCTTGCTTCAAACCATAAATGACCTTGCGTAGATGACAAACATAATCAGGTCATAGGGTCTTTGTATCCAGCAGGCTGCTCCATGTAAACCGGAGACTATAGAATGCCATTTAAAAAAGCATTCTTCACATCAAGCTGTCGCAATGGCCAATTGCAATTAACAGCAATGGAAAAAATAGTACGAACGGTAGAGGCCTTCACCACTGGACTAAAAGTATGATCATAATCAAAACAAGACGATTGTGAAAAACCCTGGGCAACTAACCTCGCTTTGTGTCGGTCAAGGGAGCCATCAGATTTATACTTCAACCGGTAAACCCATTTTGAATCAACAACATTTGCATGGGAAAATGACAAATCAGCTCCCATGCCTATTGAGTGCGTAAAGCATCCATCTCTTAGTCCATAGCAGCAACCCATTCAGGGTTCTTAACAGCTGAGCGATGACTGCAAGGATCAATCTTACAAAATAAAGCACTCAGTAAACCCCAAATATCATACTCAGAAAAATCCTTGTACCGTGAAGAACCATTGTGCAAATGAGTAGCCATCAGATGTCACGAAGAGGGACCTACAACTGGAGTTGATGTGGATCACGAGGCAGACATGGAACCCGTGGTGATGGGCATGAAACCCGAGGGTAGAAATAGTTGTGTTGAAGGCGCCAATGGCGGTGCTGGTGAAGCAGGGCCTGTTAGTTCAGCTGGAGAAGCTGCCGGCGATTAGACAGGTGGCGCATGGTGCACACGAGCGTCAGGGGTGGCTGGAGTGTGAATCGGCTTCAGCGGCAGCATCTGAGTTGGCGGCGCCGACTGCTGCCGATCATGCTGCTGGTCACCTTGTGGCAGACAAATACAATTCTCTGAAGAGCCCTCAACTTTCGGTACAGTTGGAAAATTAAAATTTTCCAAAATAATGAGTGATTGTGTTGAAGAATATTGCTCAAAGACCTCCGACGGGACCGACAGACTCCAAAAAAGCAGAAACATCTAGTGATGATAAATATGTAATAGTGTTAGTACGGGTAGCCGGAAAAAAATAACTCATCAAACTGAGCATGACGAGTGATGTACTTCTTCTTCGTAAGAGGATCAAGACATCGATAACCCTTGTACTGAGAATTGTATCCCAAGAAAATACATGGCAAACTCCAAGGTGCCAATTTATGAGGAGCATAAGGGCGCAAATACGAAAAAAACTCGACAACCAAAAGGATGAAAGTTGGAGTAATCAGGAGTAGTGCCAAAATTTATAGAGAGCGGAGACTGACCAGACAAAATCAGGAGTAATGACAATCTATTCACTACTTCCACTACTTGTTGTGAAGATAAATTTTCTATCCTTCTTGAATAGTAGTTTGCAAGAGTGATTTCGACATCTCTTGTCAAACCTCACCAATGACTCCCTTAGTCGAAACACAACTAAGAGTATCCCATTCGTGGCATTGAGCACGAAGAATCAACAAACTTGGCAACATCTATGAAACTACACCGTGTCTAAGCATTTAACCAATTCATGCATTTACACAAAATTAGTCAAGAACGGTCAACATTCATTGACCTATCTCATTTGCTACAGGCAACAAACATGACAACGAGTTCAACATCATCACATTCATCTAGCAATTATCAACACATCAACATCATTAAGAAGATCTAACTCATGCTCTTGGATTCCATATTAAAAGAGGGGATAATTAACTACTTTCTCCCAACCCTAACAAGTAATCACACAAGCAATTTATATACTCAAGTTTCCAACAACATCAATGCCATTAACAATTCATATTCAAAGCTCAATAAATGCACGATAGCAAAAGCACTTAATAGATAGATATGATTCTCAAGACATAGATATGGAATTTTCAATCGATTGCTCACAAGATTAAACTAAGCTAGATCATTAAAAGACATGATTAACCTACAAAAACTAAGAAAAGAAAGAAAAACTAGGGTTTTCAACCCAGAAAAATGCAGGAAGAAGAAGGGTTTGTGAAGAGGAGAGGATAAGGTTTAGTATTAATAGTATAAAAAAAGGTAAGAAAGTTTCTGGCCATACGTCCGTCGCGAGTCGCGAGTCGTGACCGAGCTCAGTTTCAGCATCTTGATTTCTTTCTTCTTTTTGTTTCAAGTCCTCCTCCACTTCACTTATCTTCAATTCTTCAATTCTTCAAAAGCTCAAATACAAGTCTTCAAGTCTTTAAATCTTCAAAGGTATGCTTCAAAATTTTCAAAGTCTTCAAACAAATTGTCTTGACACACAAAATCCTCTAGAATAGTCATAAAAGCGTAAAAGTCACTTTTAACTCTCCTTAGAGAATTTCAAGGCAAAATGCCACATATAGAGCACAAAAGTGTACAAAAGTGAGTCCCAAAATTCCTAATATAATCATATAAAATGGGCACATCAAACATCTCCGCATTTAAACCTTACTCGCCCTCGAGTAAGAAAAGATTCAAGCACACAAATGAATTCATATGCCCACATCCTAACTAATATTCCCCCAATCAAAACCTCACAAAAACTCTAAATATCATAAATCCCAAAATCAAAGCTCAAATGAGAAATTTTTACACACACAGCCCCAATTTCTAAATCAACCAAACCTATCACTTATCAATTCACTACCCATAAAAATATTTCAAATTCCCGAATCGATATTCCCAAAGTCCAAAGACACAAAATGAAGTTAAAACCATAGGAAAGGTTCAAACACACACTTCACTTCATACCAATATATCAACCAAAATCCAATGACACAAAATGAAGTCAAAACCATATAGGAGGTTCAAATACATACTTCGCCACATGCCAATATATCAACCAAAACGAAGTATAAAAGAATCAAGGATTTCATAACCATACTTCATTTTTCAACCCGCTAAGTTACCCAATCCCAAGAGGTCTCAAGATGTTGAGCTACATGATACATCTATATGACAACCACAACCTTACAACCCAACACCAGCAAATGAGTGAACTCATAGTATTTTCCTTTTCTCTCTTTATCTCATTTTGTCTAGGAGCCTTTCGGGTTTTCATCCTAGCCACACATCATGTTTCTTTGGTTCACATCTCACATTTTTTCGCACATTTAGTCTCTCATTTTTTTCTAGGTCGCCTTTCGGGTTTTCGACCTATCCGGGCCCCCAATGTTTCCTAAGTTTCCCTCTAGGGTTTTCAACTTAGCGGGTTTTCTTTTTAAATTTTAAAAAATATATTTTTCTTTTTCTTTTTTTTTCAAATTTTACAATTTTTCAATTTTTTTTCTTTCTTTTTCTCATGTTTTTCCAATCAAAAGTAGCAAAAAGCATTCCAAATCAAGATAGCATACATGTGAGTCATCTAACCTCTCCTCGCACTTTAAACATTTCATTGCCCTCAATGTAAACATGTAAGGCAAGAACAATAAAACTCAAGGTAAGAGGTAGAGTGACACCCTTTTCTCCGCATAGTCGTCGGTGATATGATGCAATCTAATGTAATTGTATAGAATCGGTTCCAAAATTGGTTTCAAAGCCGGAAGGGGGAGCAAAAGTGTCGTACAAGAACTCACCCTCGAGCAAAATGTTGTCTCCTTGGCGCCGTTTGATCAAGACTAACACCACAGGGAACAACATCAAACTCACAAGTACATAAGGATTTGTAATACTAGGTTTAGCATCAAGAGTTAATAACCATAGTATTCTCAAAGAACATCCAATTCATCATGCAATCACCACTATAAGATTGTCCAATAAAAATATCCAACATATATCGACACATATCCAAACATCATTATAGAATATAGCAATTATAGTCACAATGATGTAGTCGGCATACTACAATCAACAAAGATACTATAAAGATGCAAGAATCTTCATATGTCAATACATGCAAGATGGTGGAGGAATGAGTGGATGTGTGGTGGTTCTTGGGAGTATTAGGTGGAGAAGAAGAGATTATTATGCAGTGTTTAAGCACAGTTGAAAAGTTGGTTTTTCCATCGCAACTCGTGACAGCACTATTCGCAACTCGCGATGCATCGTCGTGACTCGCGACCAAGCTATCGCGACTCGCAATGTGTTTGGTTTGTGAGCTCTATTCTTTCAGAAATTTTCTGATTCGGTCGGGACTCACAATGGCCATGTCGCGACTCGCGATGGATGTGTTGCGAATCATCGCGACTCGTGACGGCCATGTCGCACCTCACAAAAAGATGATGCTGGGAGTTCATTTTTGCTCCCCTATTCGTCGCAATTCGCGACGACAGGATATCCCAACACTTAGAAAGAATTTTTCTTTTCTTACCAACCTTTGCTCCCTTGCTCATTGATCTCATTCCTTCATCTCCTCCAATGCAATGCACTTCACTTTGCTACAAAATCACAGAAAAATACACCGTAAAAAGAACAAGGAAAAATAACAAAAAATAAACAACAAAAACCAAAATAAAGGCCAAATTTATTTATGTCGTCGGCACGACAAAGCTCCGGATATTTAAGGTCGTCGGCATGACCCTAATGTTATCCATATGGTGAAGGCTTGAACCCCTTTACCATGAGTATCCAAAAGTAGAGAGGTGGGGGTACAGAACTTTCAAGAGAAAAATCTTGTTGAGGTGGAAATGGTTTAAAGGGGTTGGGTGGTTAGGAGGCTTGGGAGAGTCTTTTGGCTCCTCTCTTGTCTCCCTCAAAACGTCCGAAAATAGTGTAGTTGGTTCACTAGGTGGGAGAAGGGGTGATGATGCTAATGAATGTAGCACAATCACTTCTTCCTCCATTTTTTCATGCTCAACAACCAACTCCTCATCCCCTTCGAACTCAAAATCATTTCCCATGGTGACCTCACTCACCGAATCCTCGAGTTCGACTTGAGGTGGTGTATTTTTGGAATCACGAGCTTCCATTCGGGCCAATGCTTTTAATATACTCCTCGCATGCCCTTCAGTAGCCTCAACACTAGGGGAGAGCCGAGTGTCTAGCTCCTCACTAGTAAAGTTGTTCAAGTTTGCTATTGTATTCATGACTTCCTCACTTGTCAAACTTGAACTTCCTTGTTAGGCTTGGTTTTGGGGTATGGTATAAGGTGGTGATTGCCAACTATTTTGCTCGTACTGTTGATTTTTCGGCTCATTCTCATACCACCAATCCGGATTACCACTCCATTAGAGATTGTAAGAACTGTGGTATGGATACCATTCCTGAGCTTCTTGCCCTTGAAAACCAACATCTCCTACCTCTTAGTAGTACTCTTCATAATACCCTTTGTTTTGGAAACCAATGGTTCTTTCCCCCTCATAGTGCTCTTCCAATAACAAATATCAAGACTCGGTAGGATGGTCGGAAGGACACGTCTTACAAAACCTTACTTGTTGAGCCTCTCTTCTCACCATGAGTTCCCTCAAGGTGAGACGCTCCATTTTTTATTTTTTTATTTTCAAAAGTCTGAAATCATATTGCAAGTATTTTTTAGAAAAACTCACCAAGAACTCAAGCAATACCTACTCCGAACAAAAACAACCACCAAGAAGTGAAAAATAAAAACTAGCTAATATGCAACCAAATATGCCCAAACACTTAAAAATAAATGCATCTTCCCCACCAGCGGCGCCAAAATTTGGGAATTCGTCGCCGTACCTCTCAAAGTTATAATTTATAAGCCCTTATTTCTTACTAAATACAATTAAGTAGATAGTGGCAAATCAGGGTCGTCCACGAAGAAGGGGAATTTTCTTAAGCGTTTAGACATATAAGGTTCATATTGGGCTAGAAATAGATACATATATATACATAAGCAAGTAAGTAGGGGGTTTTTGTAGATTGGTTTTCCTAAGTTATGAAATTAAAAGACAAGATAACTAGAAAAGTCAAATAACTATGTTAATTATCAAACAAACTAAGAAAAGGGGGTTTAAAACTACAAACAACAAAGCATTTTAGGCAATTGATATCTACTTCCAAACCTAATGTAGATCATTAAACCATGCACTCATTCTATCACTTTTGTTACCTATGAGGAATGCCAATGGAAGATCAACATTCATTCCTTGTTAATAGTAATTTGCAAAGACAAACAATGACTCTTTGCAAACCTCGTTGACAATCGCTCTAGGCAAACCACACCATAGAGGTATTTCGTCAACGGCATTATACATAAAGGACCATAGATTTGATAACAACAAGCCTTCTACCAAAGACATAGTTATTTAACCAAACATAGCATTCATTAGGCTAAACCTAGAATAAACCACATTCAAGGTTCAATCTTTCACTGCATCTATAGGATAAATATAAGAACAATCCACTTTAACATACTTATCTAGCAAGAGTCACAACACATTATACACAAGAAGTTCTAAGTTCATGTTCTTAAATTTTCATGCAAAGGAACTAAAGAATTTGTCACTTTCCTGACTCCCCAACACTTATATCATACAAATACTTTCTATTTTCAAATAACACGTGGCATAAATGAAGTAAAATATAGCATTAAGAACACATGAATGCTAAATAACAAAGGCTTCAAGAACAAATGACAAAATCTATTCACTACTTCCACTACTTGTTGTGAAGATAAATTTTCTATCCTTCTTGAATAATAATTTGCAAGAGTGATTTCGACATCCCTTGTCAAACCCCACCAATGACTCCCTTCGTCGAAACACGACTGAGAGTATCTCATTCATGGCATTGAGCACGAACAATCAACAAGCTTAGCAACACTTATAAACACTATACCGTGTCTAAGAATTTAACTAATTCATGCATTTACACAAGATTAGTCAAGAACGATCGACATTCATTGAACCATCTCATTTGCTACAAGCAACAAACATGACAACGAGTTCAACATCATCACATTCATCTAGCAATTATCAACACATCAACATCATTAAGAAGCTCTAACTCATGCTCTTGGATTCCATATTAAAAGAGGGGAGAATTGGCTAATTTCTCTAAACCCTAACAAATAATCACACAAGCAATTTATATACCAAACTTCCAACAACATCAATGCCATTAACAATTCACATTCAAAGCTCAATAAATTTACAATAGCAAAAGCACTAAATAGATAGATATGATTCTCAAGACATAGATATGGAAGTTTCAATCAATTGCTCCGAAGATTAAACTAAGCTAGATAATTAAAAGACATGATTAACTTACAAAAACTAAGAAAAGAAAGAAAGAAAAACTAGGGTTTTGAACCCAGAAAAATGCATGAAGAAGAAGCGTATGTGAAAAGGAGAGGATAAAGTTTAGTATTTGTAGTACAAAAAAAAGTAAGAGAGTTTTTGGCCATACGTCCGTCGCGAGTCGCGACCGAGCCCAGTTTCAGCATTTTAATTTCTTTCTTCTTTTTGTTTCAAGTCCTCCTCTTCTCTTCACTTCTCTTCAATTCTTCAAGTCTTCAAAATCTCAAATACAAGTCTTCAAGTCTTTAAATCTTCAAAGGTATTTTTCAAAGTTTTCAAAGTTTTCAAACAAATAGCCTTATCACACAAAATCCTCTAGAAAAAGTAATAAAAGCGTAGAAGTCACTTTTTACTCTTTCTAGAGAATTTCAAGGTAAAATCCCGCATCTAGAGCACAAAAATGTACAAAAGTGAGTCCCAAAAGTCCTAATATAATCATATAAAATGGGCACATCAACAACCATTTTTCTCCGGAGTGTAAGGACATGAAAGTTGATGATAAATGCCCTTAGACGCAAAATGTGATAGTGTGCAATGGTTCAGAAATTCGATTCCACCATCACTCTGAAATACTTTAATGGTGGTAGAAAATTGGTTCTCAACAAGAGCCTCAAAATGCATATAAGCTTCCACAAAATCAGACTTTTGTCACAGAGGATATAACCAGGTGAACCGAGAAAAATCAACAACAAAAATGACATAATAAAAGTACCAGGTACGGGAGACAACAGGAGAGGGTCCCCAAAGATCACAATGAACTAGATCAAGTATGCGTGGTGCGCGTTTTAAATTATCACTAAATGAAATACGCTTGCCTTTAGCCATCTCACAAGTGGGACATAAATGAAGCTTAGGTAGCAAACTAGTAACTAACAAACATCCAGACTTGCTCAAAGAAGAAACGATGTGGGGAAATGACCCAATCTAATATGCCAAAGTTCAAAAGATGCTTTAGAAGCACTCGATGCAACAAAAGGAGATAAAGCAGTACCACTAAAATCTAAAATATATAAACCCACATCACAATGGCCTATACCAAGAACATCATTAGTAAACGTTTTCAAAATAGTGAAAGAAAAATCATGAAAATAAATAACAGCATTCATATCCCGAGTCAACTTGCTAATGGAGAGCAAATTTCAAGGAATTTGTGAAACCACCAAAACATCAGACAAGGATAGTGAATAGGAGACTCGAGAATGACCAACATGGGTAATGTTAAGAGCATAACCATTACCAACAATAACACGTTTGTTACTGGAATATGGAGTCACGCAAGCAAGAACAGACTGAGAAAAGGTCATGTGGTCGGTCGCACCGGAATTAGCTATCCAACGAGCATGCGGTAAAGAGTCAGGAGAAGGAGCCCGAGAGACCGAGGACACATCGGGGCAAAATGATCAAATTCCTTACACCACTGACACTGCAACTGGTACCATTCACTCTGCTGTTTTGAGCAAGAAGAAGCAACATGGCCTAAAACACCACACCATTGACACCGTGGCTGGTCAAGATGAGCCATAACCGCAAAAAAAATAATAACCTTTTCATACACCTCAAAGAACCAACCAAAGAAAGTAGAGCAGAATAACATATTCAAGGTAGGACAGCAACAGGGGACATACTGAGGAGTTGAATAAACAAGAATTCATATGGAGTAATGAGTCAGAAGCAATGTTATTTGAAGATGAACGGAACATGAATACCGATAGATAGTATAAAGACAAGAAGGTCCAGGTAAAACATCACGGATTACAATA
This sequence comes from Rubia yunnanensis, assembly GCA_037428765.1. Classification (NCBI taxonomy): domain Eukaryota; kingdom Viridiplantae; phylum Streptophyta; class Magnoliopsida; order Gentianales; family Rubiaceae; genus Rubia; species Rubia yunnanensis. The sequence goes on from CM075061.1 coordinate 131,611,054, forward strand.
TCATTCAAAAGAATAAGACAAGACAACCAGTAATATACCATAAGTTTCCATCTTCGAAAACAACCAAAAATCTCCACCTTCACATGAGAAGAACAAAACATTATAGTATGTAGTAGGATTTGTCACATTCGTTGACTAACATTAAACTTTAACATGAAGCAATGCATTTTGTTTTGCTTTTCACTGTACCAGAGAGAGTAAAAGAACTGAAGTAGTTGGAATCTTCTTAAAGCATTGAGACATCAAACCTAATTATTTGTGAAAATACACTCCGCAAGACCGTGCACCAATTAAAACAACATAAAATGTAAATTATAATTACATTCATGAGCATACAAGTAGATGAGATGAATCAAATGACACTTTCAACTACGACAGACATGATGAAGCAAAGAAGAAACATATTCAAAGGTGTACAAGACTGGAAAAGGAGAGCAGTTCAAAGCAGTAAACATACAAAGCCATGGTAGACACCTACTGCCACTCTGTGCCTCGGCCTACCGAACCCAAACCCCAATTGATCGTAACCACTGCCACTTTGTGGCTTGGCCTACGAAAATCCAAACCCCAAATTGAAGAATGGGGTGGTCAAAACAGGTAGGTGAAGGATATAAAACCTCAGTTGAAGGCTTGTTCGACGAAATGGAGGAGAATTGGAAAACTGAAACAGCAGAAGGTGACAATAAAAAGGACAATTGAAAGGTGAGTTACATTGAGATTAAAAAAATTATATTTTTCAGCATACCAAGCAAGCAAAATATTTACTGAATCTATTAATACAAATCAATCTCTAAATCACAGCCTACAAAATATGAATCAAACCTATGACACTCAAATCCGAGTCTGGGCAACATAGCACTAAACGGATGCATCAGAAAACATTAGCCCATTCTCCACACCATTCCACTAAACACGCATATTGCAAAGAAAATGATACACTAAGCATCAATTAACTAGCCAGATAAAATTAGATTGAAAGCTAATTATCTACAAGGCTAATGCATTCTAAAACAGAGTTGCTACAGCAAAGCATACTCACAACGATTTTTTTACCACTACTACCACTAATCACCACAAAAAATAGCTTTAAATCAAGGAACACTAATTCAATAGTGTTGATAAACATAGAGTATTGATGATGGGAAAATGTTAATTTTATTTACTAATCATCTCTTGTTAAATAGAGTACAAGTGTGGCTATTTACAGTAACTAAATTCCTGATTACAAGGAATAGATATGATGAGATAAGGCTGATTGGATGAGATAAGCAACTAAGCAATAGCTAAGAATGTACAGCTAATATACTTAACATCCCCCCGCAAGCTCATGACCGAGGAAGGACATGCAGCTTGGATCGTAGAGTGGCGAAGTGATGATTACCCACAGCCTTAGTGAAAATGTCAGCAATCTGATCAAGAGCCCTAACATGCCGAACCACAAGTTCACCAGAAGCAACCTGTTCCCGGACAAAGTGATAATCAATCTTGATGTGCTTGGATCGCTGATGGAACACTGGATTAGCTGAGAGGAAAGTGGCACTGAGATTGTCACAGAGAAGAATGGGGGGCAAGTGTAACGAGACATGCATTTCCTGAAGAAGCTGCTGAAGCCAGATGAGTTCAGCAGAAGCAAATGCAATAGCCCTATACTCCGCTTCAGTGCTAGACTGAGCAACAACCTTCTGTTTTCGAGATGACCAGCTGATAAGATTGCCACCAAAGTAGATAGCAAAACCGTGCTGAGAACGGCAATCATCAGGATCAGATGCCCAACCAGCATCAGAGTAAGCCACCAAACGAGAGTCTTGAGCCTGGCAAAGAGTCAGACCCGAGGAAAGTGTACCCTTGAGGTATCGCAGAATCCGTTTGACCGCACACCAGTGAGTCTCGGTAGGAGCATGCATGAATTGGCAGACTCGATTAACAGCATACGAGATCTCAGGACGAGAGATAGTAGCATATTGTAATGCCCCAACAACACTGCGGTAAAGAGTGGGATCAGGTAAAGGTTTTCCAGCGGCAATAAGACGAGAGCCAGGTTCAGCAGGAGAGCAGATGGGTCGTGCCCCAGACATGTTACTCCGTTCCAAGATGCCACAGATGAATTTCTGCTATGAGAGGTGTAAAGAAGAGCCCTGGCGAGAGACTTCAATACCGAGAAAGTAGTGAAGCGAACCAAGATCCTTGAGAGAAAAATCATGATGAAGTAGGCTGACAAACTCATCAATGAACTCGGCATGGGAGCCTGTGATCACAAGGTCGTCAACATAGACCAAAATATACACCACATGAGAGCCAGAATGCTTAACAAACAGAGATGGATCAGAAGCACAGGCACAAAAACCAAAATGAACAAGAAAGGCAGTCAGCTTTTGAAACCAGGCACGAGGAGCCTGTTTCAAGCCATAAAGAGCTTTCCGAAGACGACATACATGAGTTGGTTTATCCGGAGAAACGAAGCCCTGAGGCTGATCCATAAACACTGTCTCGGATAGATCACCATGGAGGAAGGCATTGTTGACATCCACTTGACGAAGAGGCCAACCAGCAGAGACTGCCAAGCTAAGGACAAGTCGAATAGTTGTGGGCTTGACCACCGGGCTGAAAGTGTCAAAATAGTCCACACCTGCTTCCTGATGAAACCCCTTTGCAACGAGGCACGCTTTGTAGCGTTCAATAGACCCATCAGATTTCCTTTTGATCCTGTAAACCCACTTGCAACCAACAACATTAGCAGATACAAGACGAGGTACTAAGTCCCAAGTCATATTAGTCATTAAAGCATCATATTCAGTTTGCATCGCATGCTGCCAATTGGGATCTTTAGAGGCCTGGTTAAACAGTTTGGGTTCAAGGGAAATAGTGAGAGCAGTGGGAAGAGGATATTTAGTGGTAAAGTGAGCTTTAGGTTTAAGTGAGTGAGTGGCTGACCGAGTAGTCATACCGTGAGTGGACCGATCTGCTGGGCGGTACCAGGTAGGTGCATTAGGATATGGAGTGATATCTGAGGAAGGGGCTGAGGAAGTTGACGATGGCGAGGCAGACCATGAGGTAATGGATGGTGAGGCAGAGAACGGGCTAGTTGAAGAAGGCGAACTGGGAGATGGTGAAGGAGAAAAGGTATGCTCATGAGAGGTAGGCTCTAGTGAGGGAGGAGGAGCTGTCGGAACATGAGTCGAGACACTGGGAATAGGGTAGTCATGAGGAACAGGAATGATGCAGGTGGAGGGTGAAGGTGGAGTGGGGTCGGTAGGAAGCATGGTTGGATAAGGAAAGGTAGATTCATCAAATACGACAAACCTAGAAATGTATGTGCGGGAAGTTGGCAAGTGGTGACATAGGTAGCCCTTGTGTTTGGAGCTATAGCCCAGAAATATACAGGGGAGAGAGCGATACTCAAGTTTGTTAGTGGTGTAGGGGCGAAGAAAAGGATAGCAGAGACAGCCAAAAGAGCGGAGAAGGTTGTAGTTGGGAATATTGTTATAGAGGCATTGGTAGGGAGATTTATGAGACAAGGTTGGTGTGATGGTTCGATTGATAAGATAAGTGGCGGTGTGAAAGGTTTGCTCCCAAAAGGTTGTAGGGAGTTGAGAGTGGGCAAGAAGAGAGAGACCTTTTTCAACAATGGTGCGGTTGCGGCGTTCAGCAGATTCATTTTGCTCCGGAGTGTGAGGGCAGGATACTCGGTGAAGAATACCATGAGAGGCAAGGAGGGTAGACACGTTGCGATACTCGCCACCCCAGTCAGATTGAAAAGCTTTGACCTGAGTGGAAAATTGGGTTTGGACAAGTTTTAGAAAAAGGGCAAAGGTGGAGTAGACCTGAGATTTGTTGGTGAGGAAATAAAGCCAAGTGAATTTGGTACAGTCATCAATAAAACTGACATAATAGCGACAACCAGAGGTAAATGGCACAGAGGATGGGCCCCAAACATCTGAGTGAATTACATCAAAAGGTTTCAAAGAAACAGAACTACGAGGAGACAAAGGTAAGCGGTGACTCTTGCCAAGTTGACACGAGCCACAGATCGAGTCTAGTTTATTAGAAGAAACAGGAAGATCAAAGTTGGAAACCAAACGACGTAGAACAGCTTCATTTGGATGCGCTAGGCGATGATGCCAACACCTGAGGGAAGTACGCTCCGCAATTAGGGCTGTGGAACGGGAAGGCTGCGATAGATGGGGGGCCGACGGTAAGCAGTAAAGATCGTTCTCAACGGTTCCCTTTAGGAGGATCTGCCCCTGCAAGGTCTTAACAAGACAATGATCTTAGTGTAATTCAACAAAGACAGGATTATCGCGAGTTAATTTTGAAACACTGAGCAGGGATTTAGTGATCTTAGGAACACACAGTATATCATTAAGTTTGAGTGATTTAGCAGCATGTGGTACAGACAAAATAGAATTGCAAGAATGAGTAATAGGAAGGGAAGTACCATCACCGACGGTGATGCCATCATTACCGGTGTATTGATTCTGAATGGCCAGGTTGCCCAAGTCTGCAGTCACATGATGACTTGCTCCCGAGTCAATGTACCAAGGGTCGGCTAAGTCTGACGGGCTGGCAGTAGTGACAGTAAAGGTAGATTTTCTTCCTCCCGTGCTTTTGAAACGAGCAATTGCCTGGGAATTAGTTGCCGGAAACTTGTTCAAGTTAAAACGACCAAAACAGTTTTTAGCATCATGACCTATTCTGTCACAGATCTGGCATGGAGGGCGCTGACCACCGCCGGCGGCGGTGGCGGCGGCATTGACCACCGGTAGCGGTGGCGCTGACCGGCGACCGGCAGATCGGAAAGCCGCGTTCACAGAGGGCAGGGACTGGAGTTCTTCCTCCTGGCGCGCCTCTTCCTGCAACAAAAACCCCAAAAGCTCATCCGAAGAGATCGGTTCGGAGCGAACCTAGATGGCAGACCGGAGGGAGCCGAACTGGTTGCCCAGGCCGTAGAGAAGGCAGCCGACAAATTCATGATCGGGGACGACAACTAGGCAGTCCGAGAGTGAGTCAACAAGCGAGCGTTTCCGGTCGAAATACTCCATCACCGACAATGATCCCTTCTGCAGCGACTGTAACTAATCGCGAAGATGCATTTGTCGTGCGTCAGTGTGAGCAAAGAACGTCCGACCGAGAATTCCCCATGCCTCCGATGTGGTGGTGGCACGGGCAACCAAGCCCAGAAGAGAAGCAGACAATGTCGATCGAACCCAAAGAAGGACCAAACGATCCTTCTTGATCCACGCACTCCACGCCGGGTTGGTTTCGACCCGTTTCGGTGTGCCTGAGGTAGGGTCGGCAGAGTCTTTAGGCGGGACGGCATCAATGATGATGGTGGGCGACGGTGGTTCCGTGGCGGTGAGAAATTCATCAAGGCCAAAAGCCTCTAGTGCTGACGTGATTGTGGACTTCCATAGGGAGAAATTGTTTCTATCTAATTTGATAGATAAGTTGGGGAATTGATAGGTAGGGTTCTGGGAATCTGAAGTGGCCAGAACCAGGGAAGTGATTGATGATGAAGCAGAAGCCATGAGATCAAGTTGGTGGGAAAAAAATTGCTGGGATCGGGAAAAAGAAATGATTGATTAGGCTGATACCATGTTGATAAACATAGAGTATTGATGATGGGAAAATGTTAATTTTATTTACTAATCATCTCTTGTTAAATAGAGTACAAGTGTGGCTATTTACAGTAACTAAATTCCTGATTACAAGGAATTGATATGATGAGATAAGGCTGATTGGATGAGATAAGCAACTAAGCAATAGCTAAGAATGTACGGCTAATATACTTAACAAATAGCAAAATCTTGGTTTACTTCTCTGGAACAAAAACGTGATATCGAATTTCAAAATCAAAGGAGGTACGAATTTAGCCTATAATTATAAAAAGAAAACTCGGGAGTTCACCTAAAACCTATCTAACAAAAATCAAATGAGGCATACATTGAACATATAAATTTAAAACAAACAAAACCAACAAAATAAAAGGCAAGAGCTTGAAATACAAACTTCTAATCCAACAATAGAAATTGGGGATAATCATCTGTAGCTGCTGGCAAATGGCAAATTAAGACCTCAAAATTAGTTTTCCTCTTCTCTTCCAACGTTTCTCTTCCACCTCTGAACACTATTCACTGTCGATAACGTACCTATTTCCGCTTCTTCTATGGCGGAGCCACCGCAGGACCGCGGTGGCACGGCTCCGATTCGTAGTTTCCTCCAGGCCCTCAACACTAAGCCAACTCCACTCCTCTCCTCACTCCCCTCCACCCCCTCCATTAAACCAGTTACGGAATACAAGGGGAAGATAGCTTGTATAATCACCCCGGAGGAGGTCGCGCAACTCTCGGCTCACTACCAAAATGCCTTGATTGGGAAATTCGCCAAGCTCAAGCCATCAATGGAATTCCTGAATGAGGCTTTCAAATCGGTGGGTTTTAAAGGAAGATTCCAACTCGGTTCTATCGACTACCGTCATGTCCTAATCCGATTTGAAGACCCAGAGGATTTTCAGCGGTGCTGGATGAAATCACAGTGGGCTTTCAAAGGTGCTAATATGAAGGTATTCAAATGGACCCCTGATTTCTCTCCTGAGGCTGAAACTTCCATAGTCCCTGTTTGGATTACACTTCATAAAATTCCCCTATTTTGGTATAATTCTGCCATGCTAGAAATAATCGGGAATACAATAGGAAGGTTTATAAAAACTGATGCTGCTACCTTAGGTGTTACGAGACCCTCTGCTGTTAAGATATGTGTAGAAATCGATCTAATGTCCAAGCTGCATACTTCTATCTCACTGACAAATGGTATTGCTAATGAAGTTGCTGAGTATCCAATTGAATACGAACAGCTACCATTTTACTGCAAACACTGTAAAAGACTTGGTCATGAGGTTGTTGAATGTAGGATCCTTCACCCTGACCTTAGGCCCCTCACAATTAGGAACAACACCCCCAAAAACTCCAACCAAAAACCCCCTCTGGTTAACTCAGTTTGGAAAGTAGTCCCAAATAAGGAACCCAGTTCTTCTGGTGTTACTCCCTCAGACAAAGCCACCACAATTTTGGCACAAAAAGAAGACAAACTCCCTAATCCATCTTCCACAGTTCAAAATGGTGATCTTCCTTACTTAAGCAAGGATATAGTGGGGCCTGGTTCCCCGTCTAAGAATACTCAGGACAATAAAGCTCCTACACATCAAGCTCAAGTTTTCTCTCAAGATATCCAGGCTTTGAATACTCCTAGAATTTCTAATCCAGAAATTGTCCTGATTGAAGATGAGACCCTCCCTATGGTTTCTTTAGACTCCTCGGTTCAATCAGTTCCGGTACCTTCTCTAGATGTGCAAAGGATACCTGACTCTCAGACCTCAACTCCTCAAAGAGTTCAAAAATATGCTGCTGATGACATTTCAGTGCATCCAGGTAAATTGCCTATCTCTCCTGATAATCCTTTTAATACTAACAGGTTTGCTTCTTACTCTCAACCCAGATCCTCAGGAAATAGGTTTCTACCATTAATTCATGAAGAGGAGGAGAGCTCTGAGCAGGCTAGTGTTCATCAATCCCTGGATACTGAGGTACAATGTGACATATCTCAGGTACAAGTTGACTTCCTACCTGAGGACAGTTCTCCTCTAATCCCCCCCATTGTTATGACTAACACTTCTCAGATCACTTCTCCTACTCACAAAAATGCTGACCCCACTCATGGGAAAGTTCCAACGTATTTCAATCAGATAAACAAGATTCTCACTAGAACAGCTACAAAAAGCCTTAAGCAGAAAAAATAATGATTAGCACAACCTTAGGAATTAACATTTTAGTCTGGAACATTAGAGGCATGGATACTTCAATTTTGAGACTATCTAGACTTATCAGAATACATAACTTGGAAATGATTTGTCTAATTGAACCTCAACATAACAACATGGAATGTGATTTTTATAGACAAAAACTCCAGTTTGATCACTGCTTGTATGCTGTTAATTGTAATATCTGGCTTATGTGGAATTCTAAGATTGACATTGCTCCTAAGGTTGATCATAATCAATTCATCTCAGTACTGTTAACCAGCCATACACTTAATTCCTCTACTGAGGCTATTTTTGTTTATGGTTTGAGGACAAGAAAAGAGAGGAAAGTCTTATGGTCTGATCTTAAAACAATGACACTGGCTGATACCCTCCTGATTGGTGATTTTAATGCTATGGCCTCTATTAATGATTATAAGGGGTCTTCCACCCCTAACCTTGGTAGCATTAATGACTTTAGTGGTTTTATTGATTCTATGGCTTTGCTCCCTATCAATACTGTTGGGAATTTTTTTACTTGGACTAATGGTAGGAAAAGTAGTGGAGTTAATAGACATACGGTGGAGAGGTTAGATAGAGGTTTATGCTCCTCTCAATGGATCTCTAAATTCCCACAATCTTCTATTCAGGTTCTCAATAGGAATACCTCTGACCATTGTCCTCTCCTACTCAGAATCAGTAACAATTGCCCCTCTGTCCCTAGACCTTTCAGGTTCATCAATACCTGGTTTAAGAGGAAGGACTTTATGGATTTCATTAAATTCCATTGGAGTTCTCCTTTTCAAGGTCAAGGAATGCTAATTTTTTTTTCTCAAGCTAAATCACCTTAAAAAACACCTTAAACTGTGGAATAAGGAGGTTTTTGGTGATATTAATGCAAATGTCATTCAAGCAGAGGAAAATCTGAAAGCTCAAGAAATTGATTTTGATCTTAACAGCACTCCTAGTGAGCTAATTAAGTTAAATCATGCAAAAGCTATGCTTACTAGGGCTCTTAAAGAACAAAATAGCTTCTGGAAACAAAAGGCAAAATTGAAATGGTTTAAAGAGGGAGATGAGAATACAAAATTTTTCCATAATGCTGTAATGGAAAAAAGATGTATGCTTAATATCACAAAAATCAGAAATTCTGATGGTACTTGGTTAGTTAATAGCTCTGACATAGAAAATGAAGCAATTTGTTTCTATCAAAAGCTTTTGACTGACCAACCACACCCTGATCAGGGACTCTTCTACTCTCATTTCCTGTCCCAGATTCCCAATCTGATTTCTGAGGAAGAGAATGCTTCTCTCATTAGTCCTGTGACAATTGAGGAATTAAAAAAAGTTGTTTTCAGTCTGAACAAGTGCAGCAGCCCTGGTCCTGATGGCTATACAGCCAAATTTTTTATGAAAGCATGGGATATTATCTGTTCAGATTTATTAGAGGCATCAAATGATTTTCTCTCAAGGTCTATCATTCCTAGAGGTATTTCTAGTACTTGGATCACAGTGATTCCAAAGAAACAAACTCCTACTAGTTTCAATGATTATAGACCTATTAGTCTTTCAAATGTGACCAATAAAATTTTCTCTAAATTACTAATGGAAAGACTCAAACCATTGATGCCTAAATTAATTAGTCCGCACCAATCTGCTTTCCTCCAAAATAGAGACATCTCTGACAATGTCATCTATTTAAAGGAAATGATCAGATTTTTGCACAAAAAATCTAGAGACCCTAATTGCATTCTTAAACTTGATCTAATGAAGGCTTTTGATAGGGTTAGTTGGGCTTTTTTAAATAGTATGCTTCTTAAGTTTGGTTTTCATGGGAAATTTGTTCATTGTATCATGAAAAATCTTGCAAATGCTTGGTTTTCTGTTCTCATAAATGGCAAACCTGTTGGTTTTTTTACTGCTTCCAGAGGCATTAAACAAGGGGATCCTTTATCCCCCTTTTTGTTCAACATATTCTCTGAAGCTTTTACTAGAAGTCTAGCCTATATTTTTCAATCTGGAAAGCTGCAATATTATGCTCTACCAAGGAATGCTATACCTATTTCTCATTTAAGCTATGCAGATGACACTATTGTCTTTCTCAAAGCTTCTAGAAGTAATCTGATCAGAATCAAAGCATTCCTAGGTATTTTTGAAGAGGTCACTGGGCAGAAAATTAACTATGATAAGTGTGACTGCTTTGTTAGTAAGAATGCCACTCAAGCTAAACTCAGACAAATTAGGAATATTTTGGGTATGAAATCAGGTATTTTACCTTTTAAATACTTGGGTGTTCCTATACACAGTGGTAAAATTCTCAATCTTCATTTTCAACCGGTTATGGAAATGATTGATAGGAGACTGAAAAACTGGAAAAATGTGTGGCTATCTACTGGAGGTAAGCTGATCCTTATAAAGTCATGTTTATACTCTATACCTCAACACATTTGGGCAGTGATGGAACCCCCCAAACAGATTATAAAGAAAATTGAAAGAAAGTTTGCTATTTTTTTCTGGGGGGAGACAGATTCAGGTCCAAAAAAATCTTGGAAAAAATGGGATTCTATTTGCCACCCTACTGAACAAAATGGATTAGGTATGAGATCTCTAGCTGCAATTATTAGAGCCTTTTCCTGCAAACTATGGTGGAAATACCAATTAGGAGCAGCTCCCTGGACTGTTTTCCTTAACTCTCTTCCTGAATCTCATAAAAAATCTCAGAACTGGAAGAGGATTTGTAAAATCAATCAATTTGCAGAATCCAATTCCAGAGTGATACATGGTCAGGGTCATTGTAATTTCTGGACTTCTAACTGGACTGGTTTTGGCCCCTTGATGGATTTCTACTATCCAAGTGAGTCCCAAAGTCAGTGTACTGTTGCTGATTTTATTAGCAACAAGGACACTCTTCTCCCACTCCTGCAACTAGTGCTCCCTGCCCCCATCATTACTACTATCCAGTCTGCCTCCATCCATGAACATAGACCTGATAAACTTGTGTGGATGCCTGACTATATTGGGAACTTCTCTGTCAAAACAGCATACCTCAAGCTGAGACCCCCTACTAATGTTTTCCCTGCTCTTAAAAGTATATGGGCTACCCATATTCAAAACAAAATCTCAGTCTTTATGTGGAGGCTTTTAAATGTGCTATTACCATTTGATGATATTCTTGTGCATTTCGGCATCCATCTCCCCTCCAAATGCTGTTTTTGCAATAATACTGATTCTCTACATCATTTTTTCAATACATGTGCTATCTCATCCATGGTCTGGAAGAAAGTTCATCAAATTTGTGGTATTTCATATTTTGAATCTGAAAATTTATGGGATAGACTGGCCAGTTTCTGGGCAATTTCTGGTCTATCAAAAATCCATACAAGACTGATCCATACTGCACCTATCTTTGTTTGCTGGTCTTTGTGGAAGGCTAGAAATAGAAAACTCTTTGAAAACCTCAATCCTCATTGTCATACTATCATTAAAGAGGTCAAAGACAACATATATTTATCCTTTTCTGCCTTTCCCACTGACATAACAAGACAGATTGACTATGAACTTGCTTCAGAAGGCTACATTCCACAGATTTTTAAGCCTCCAAAACCCCCCATTATCACTGTGACTTGGCAGAAACCTGAATTGGGCATAAAGATAAATGTTGATGCCTCATGGGATCATTCCAAAAAGGCTGGTATTGCTGTCATCATAAGGAATAAGCATGGTTTTGTTCAAGCCATGGGGTACTTTGTTACTGCAGTTTCCCCTTTGCATGCTGAAATTTTAGCTATCCAATATGGGGTACAGTTAGCATTTCTTTATGCAAATCAACAGGTTGTGATTGAATCTGACTGTCTAAATGCTGTTAATATGATTTTACAGCCATCGTTTAGACACTGGAAATTCCTTAATCTTCTCGACAGCATTCACATCTCTTTGGGGAATACTAAACTGATACACACTCTTAGACAAGGAAATCAACCTGCTGATGATCTTGCTAAGTTCATGCTTCTTACTAAGACTCACCAATCTTTCAGTTGGTCGAACTTGCCTGCAAGAACTAAAGGACTTCTCTGTCTTGATGACTTAGAGATTCCTACAGTTAGACCCCTTTCTTAAGAGAATTGATGCTACTAACTGTTTTTAGTTTCTTATGTTTTTCTTTCACAGGTTTTTAAGCTCATGTTTCACTGCCACCACTATCATTTTGAGGACTTCTTTTTGATAACTCAGCTCAGTTCTGGAAGCGGCCACTCTCAGCTGCACCCTCACTCCTGCATTTGATGCTGTAGTACTGCTCTGCTGCATTTTTTGAACCTGTTGTTATGTACTTCTGCACTTAGTCCGGTTCTTTTAGGCTACATTCTTGTCTTCTGCTACTATTATCCTAGAGATATAGGTGGCTAAGTGGTGTTTCGATTCGTTGATCACCGACCTGCTCCTTATTATCACTAGGTATAGTGAGTTAGTCGTCTCTTTCACTTTGACTTTTGGAAGCAATTGTTTTGCTTCAGGCTCTTGGCCTCCTTTAGATTAGGAGTTATTTTTGTACTGACTGAGCAGTTATGGCTTATTTCTGCTTCTCTTTATTTTAAAAGGGTTTAGGGTGCCCAATAAATATCCCTCCACCGCATGGTGGTCTTCATTTAAAAAAAAAAAAAAAAGACCTCAAAATTGTAGGGTAAGGAGCAGCTGTTCTCTGCACAGCAGAACATCATTCTTCAGTCTATTGAGATCATCAAGAAAAATGGCGCTACACTCGCAATTTCAAACCATACTAATCAAAGAGTTTTCACTACAATTAGTAAGAAACACGGAGTAACAAATAAACAAACAAAAATACCTTTCTTTAAGAACCCTTCAGTTCTTGAGTTCTTGATTTTACTATTGTAAAAATTTGAATCTCTGCTGCGGATACGGTTGTTCTGGAAAATGGCCAACATGGTGGAGGACGCATTAGGGTAATGCGTCCTCAGGTTTCAGATTTTAATTTTTTTTGGTCCAGAAAAATAGAGGACGCATTTTTGAAATGTGTCCTCAAGGATTTTTTAATAATGTTACGTCAAATTTTTTTAGCTATAAAGTAGTAGAGGACGCATTTTAGAAATGCGTCCTCAAGGAATTTTTTTTCCCGGTAATTTAGCAGTATTTTTTTTAGCTTAAAATAATGGAGGACGCATTTTAAAAATGCGACCTCATGGAATTTTAATTTTATTTTCGGTAATTTAATAGTATTTTTTTAGCTTTAAATAATGGAGGTCCTCAAGGAAATTTAATTTTATTTTCGGTAATTTAATAGTATTTTTTTTAGCTTTAAATAATGGAGGACGCATTTGAAAAATTAATTGTTCGGTAGATCGGGTAATGCCATCGGCTGGAGAATTTTAATTATTGTGCAAAATGCTTACTCCCAATGACCGTTATGCGGGTTTTTTTTAATTGCAGCGATTTTTTCTCAGTTTTTTTCCGATTATAAAATCGTGTCATGAATTCAACAAAAGTGTATTTTTCAGAACGAGTCATGAATTTAAGTAATAAATTATCCTGGACTGTTGCAATGTATACCTTACTATTTGTCATCCCATTGATTTCGGTGAAGATTGTGCATAAGTAGACTCATGTTTGTCTGATGATATGTTGAGAACTAGTCAAACGATAAATTACGGAAGTGTGAGTTGCTGTTTGGTAACTAGTCCTGAATAAGGGTGTAGGAATGAAGTATTGCATAGTTAGAATGAGTATGAATTAGCATAAATGTACAATAGCCGAACAGTACGTGTGAAATGTAATGCAAATCAGTGTTCACTGGCATGCACTGTCCTAGTGACGATCTCTGCAAAGCTTTCCGCCCGTTCCACACGGTGGAGGACGTACGGTCCTGGATGTCCGTCGTGGAACAGCCATCTGTGTAGGTACATGCACTTCCTCATGTGGAACTCCCTCTGGTATTTCGTCCTCCATTTCGCCTCCTGCCTCCTCACGATAGGCATGTGGAACACTACCCGTATGTGATGGAGCATCAGGTGACATGAATCGATGACTCGCTGTTGGAGTGAAATATGTAGTGTATTCCGATGGAGTCATGTCGTAATGTGAGGGTTCACCATGTGATGGTCCGCCAATCGGTGGACTCACATATGAGGGGCCAGCTTGTGATGGACCAACGTGTTCCGTTTGGCCCCTAGGACGCCGCCTCCGACCTCCCTGTCGAGCTGGTGGAGCCTGGCGGTGGCTTCTGAGGTCCGCATATCTCACACCAGGGGGAGGATCCTCACAGTGCACAAACGGCTGATAGTACTGCAGTCTAGAGGCCTGATGCGTGTGTTGCAGACCCCGTGTGACAACTTCATTGATTCCGCTGAGAGCGTCCGCAAATTGTGGGGGACATCCATCCAAGTTAATGTTCGACCTGATGTGCACCTCAGTGATTATCTGCAACTATAGAATCGAGATAAATATGTTAGATATGCAATGTAGGGGAAATCCGTAGCATTATTTCTTGACAATATTATGATTGTAGGAAATACCAAGCACTCCACAGTTGCACCGTCTCCATGGAAACCCTCTGTAGCCGTTAGAGGCCGTCCTGGCTGATCAATCATGCTCACCGTCTTGCGAAAGTACCACTCCATGTATTCACGGCTGGGACAATATGGATCTGCATACCCAAGTGGGTTTACTTGTCGATCAGATCGTTGTTCCCAAGCAACGAGACATCTTCTTAGTTCGACACGCCAATCAGTACCAGACCTACCGCGACGGTCTCTAGCATGAAGCAGTTTATACTCTTCCCCACTGACCAACTGGGTGGGTATTGGTTGGATTAGGCCGAACTGCCTGAGAACCCAATGTGCGTGGTGGAACTCCACGATATGCCAGCAAATAAGGTCGACGCAAACTAGCCAATTGTTGCTACCAGCTGTACAGTACCACGGGAGTTGCCCCACGATATCCGCCGTGTATGGCTCCCAAATAAACTGAAAGAACATGATGGTGTTGCGGTTAGGTACTGAAAACCATGTTTCACACGAAATCAGAAGAACTAATCCAAGTTGGCCCATACCTGATTCTGACTGAGAAATGTGATCTGATCGCGATACACTTTCAAAACATGCATCGGTGATTGTGGTAAATCGTAAGGGGCTCTCCACCTACGAGCAGTGATGAGTGAATTATATTCACAAGTATATGGAATTGACTACGGTTTTAAAAATTGAAAACTAGAATTATTCGGCACCTATCGGGACCCAACAGCATTCATCGGCACTGATATTGGTAGAGCACCTGCAGGTCGGATGGATGGTATGCGCTCCCATGCCCACAACTGTTCCATAAATTAAATTAAATGTAACACAAAGTAACGTAGTGGACATTATGTACAAATGAGTGGAGTGACAGACTAATTTACCTGTAGCAAGACAAGGGGGCTAGAAATGGATTTAACTTGTGGAATTGCAGCGTCACATAAGCACCGGTACAAGTGTGCAAGAATGGCACTCCCCCAACTGTAGTGACGTGCTGCACCTAGGTCCATCAGTACCGACAAGTAGAGCAGTGGAATTAGATAGCCAGATGTGTCTGACATGAGCATTCCCCCAACCAGCAGTAGAATGAAAACTCTCGCCCACTGTTGACATTGGACCTCAGTAGGGTGAGTAGGGAACGGACTGTTCAATAAATTTCCCAACCAACTTGCCCTAATGCGACCCCCTCGGATAACACCGGGGTCAGGTGTAGCACCTAGGTAGTCCGTGCACACTACCATCCATTCCTCCGTACGCCTACTGGTGTCTACTCCTGTGACTGGGATCCCATCGATCGGAAGACCCCATAGCATCCCCACATCCTGCAGCGTGACCGTAGCCTCCCCCATCGGTAGGTGAAATGTGTGCGTCTCAGGCCGCCACCGCTCCACTAGGGCAGTGATGAGTGAATTGTCTATCCGTATCGGTGCAGAATCAAGGAGTCCCTGGAATCCTAAGTCACGCACGTAGCTCGTAACTGTGTCAGGCATACCTGTGGTCCAGCATGCCCCATCGCACCGCCGGACCTGCAGTGCCTCATCCTCTAACTGGCTATTGTACAATGCCCGGGCACGATGCTCCTCGTGAAGGTACAACAAATCATCCTCCATGGGTCCTGAATGACAATGATACATTGTGTTGTCCCTGTTTACAATTACAACATATGAAAATTAATTACTGAAACGATTACCATGTCAAACATATTTGGCAAATAGAAGCTATAACATCACGAGATAAATATTCCGATGAACGAAAGTAATACAACAAGTAACATATGACCGAGGTAATATTACATGCATTATATGACAACATGACACTAAGCACGGCCATGCCTACGGCCGCCCCTGGATTCACCCGGCACCCGCTCATCCATCTGATTCCTTATCCTTCTCTCCGCAAACTGTCCACGCCTCCTATTGCGTAACTTTTCCCCATCAGGAACCAACCTCCAACGGGCACGTTGCCAGAGTGATGGATCACGTACAGGCATGAAACCCTGACTATATTGTTGCACATATGTGGTCGTGTGATACACCCTATCACATAGACTAGTAGGATCGTCACGTCTATGCCGACAGACGGCCAAGGTATGGGAACAAGGGAAACATAATATTTGCCACTTGCGACAAGTACACTCTCTTCTTCGGTATTTAACCATGTACTGTCGTTCACTAATGCTCCCATCGATGTTCCTTGTAACAACCCTATAAGTCTGCGACGCATGGCCGAACAAGGTTACGATATGTCCCTGTGCCCATGTATCCTGCTTCTGAAACTTTTTCCAGTTCCTCTTAGGAAACACGGACCTGGACAAACGAACAAGATTTTAGAATCCATAAAATGCTCTACAGACACATAAAAAAGGGTACGTAAGTGACAAAGTACCTCCAATTCGTGGCGTCCATAACCCTTTGCGCAAACATTTCAACTGTTCGCTCGAACGTCGCTTTTACACAAGCTGTGATCGGGAGATGGCGTGCGCAGCGTAAACAGTTGTTGAAACTCTCAGACAAATTCGTCGTAAGAATTCTCCAACGTCGATCACCCTCATCGAACGCAAGACACCACTTACTCCTATCTTGCCGTTCCAGCCAAGCCCAAGCAGATGGATCTATACTCTCGAGCTCCTCCTTGTACTCCCTCCACTTTCTCTCTCGCCTGGAACCACCAAGCTCCCACACCAGAGTCTTCATAAGCGCATTCTTGAACTTCCCGGAATCATATGATAAGAAGTTGGATTGAAAATGCCGCAGGAAAATTCGATGGTATCCAGCCGGCTCCATCCACTCCTCCATATGTGTCATCGCATTTATAAGTCCAGCATGCCTATTGGATATGATACAGATTGGCATGCTATCACCACCAACGACGTGAAGACGCAGTCTCCCCATGAACCAGTTCCAGCTTTCATTCGTTTCTTCGTCAACAATAGCGTAAGCAATGGGGAGGATGTAATCATTTGCATCGTGCGTCACGGCGACCAGTATTGTGGACTTATATGCCCTTTCAAATGAGTGCCATCCACGCTTATGACTGGCCTGCAGTGGCGGAAGGCTTCAATTGCCTGACCAAATGCCCAGAACACAAATTTAAATTTCCTACGCCCGTGACCGTGTATTCTGTCAGGTACGTCAGCCCAATCAACTACGGTGCTCGGATTGGCCCTGACTAGCTCATCCATAAACGTTGGGAGCTGTTCAAAGGAATCCTCCCAAGTTCCGAACACCATGTCAATTGCCTTCTGTCGAGCATACCACGCCTTCTTGTAGGAAATGGTGACATTGAACTCCTCCTTCACTTGAGCTTGTACATCTTTCACTGTATATGAAGGGTTTACATCAATGTGGTGGCGGATTGAACGAGCGATCATCACCGACGGCAGATTCACGTTACCTGTAGATCGACCAGCACCGACACACCCATGGCTACTTGCCCATCTGGTGATCTCCCACATGCCATGTGAAGCCTTCTTGTAAGCTCTGGCAACCCAAACACAATTCCCAGTTCCTTCGACAACGTCCTTGCATTTCACATACCATGTGCGTGATGTGCTCTCCACGACTCTGTGTTCCCTGTTCATCATGGAACTCCACCTAGAGATAGCTTCAACCAACTGGGCCTTCGCCTGGAATCGCATACGCATATCCACTACACCAGTCTCTCGATCGTAAGTAGAAACTTCGGACCCAAAATGAGTTGGGTCATAGCTATCCTCATCAGGGCCACCATAATCCCTATAGTAGGCCTGTGTATCCGGATTCGGCAGAATATGAAACGACTGGGGTACATTGTTCGTGCACACCACTTGTTCTTCCTCGTCCCCAGGATTCGAATCAGTTGATAAGGAACGATCATCCTCACTTCCATCGTCAAGTTCACCTTCGTCACCATCGTCTTCGCCACCGTCATCCCGAACAACATGGTCGCTAACGTGTCCCACATAATCATCATCCAAGACATTCTGCTCGTCACGGTCCATACCATACATACCACCACTTGTGGACGGCTGAGCACAATCCACGGGAGCATACCCACAAGGTTGGCTGGACTCACCAATTTCTAAACCCCGGCTATGAACGGGTGGCGGTATGCTTGGTAAATCGGCAAAGTTCTGCATGTTGCTCAACAACGACATAAACGTCATTGGCCGTGCCCAATCATTAGTGCTTGCCAACTGTTCCATGACAATGTAAAAATCCACGGACGACAACGACAATCGATCAACAATGTTGAAGAAGAACGTGGTTGAGTCATCATATTCCACATTATAACATCGATAGTATATAGCCGAACCAATCAGTTCAGGACATCGGTAATATATTTTCAACATATACCTCTCACTCGCAATGCCAAGCCTCATGACAATTACATCAACTAATTCTGAGTGGTTCAACCTCCTCTCGAGAGTCACAACTCGCTCCGGTATTGGAGGATCATAATACACACCCACAGTCAAATCAAACTTGATCTGACCGCCTCTATACATATACACAGTCAAAAACATCGTACAACTGCAATACACGAATACATAACTTTTAATTCATTTTCATTCTACATTCATTTTCATTGTATCCTCAAATATGTACATATACTCCACCCGACCACATTAACAACACTATTAACACAGACATAATACATTAATAAGTAAACGAATATGCAAAGACATCACTTTTATTTTATTCTCACCCGACATTCCTTTTCGTAGTATCCTCAAAAGTCATACTATTGCTACAAACTAAATACATTTATCAGTTAACAATTCACTTAATTACTTCATTTAGTCACGCGTGAGCATTAAATGCTATCAAAGCATCGGACCAAACTTAATCACTAAACCTACACACAATCATACAACACATCCGAATTAACTAAAATATTTCCGGATCTCCGCAACTTATAATTTAACAAAAAAATCAACAAACTTTCTACGACAACTCACACATAATCGTGGAACACATTCGTAAAATTATTTAGGGTTCAATTAACATCAAGAAAATGGGAAAAAAATAGGGTGGCAGTTTGAGACTCACGGACAAGGTGACAAATGTGGAAGTCAACGGAGGTCAACGGCGGGTCAAGGACGGTCAACGGCACGAACTTTAGGCCGATCGTGATCTCTACAACCACAAATCCATCACAAATTTTACTCGAACAAAACCTTAACAAAATAAAACAAGAGCTAAATGTAGGATTTTCCAAAAAATAAAAATAAATTATCGATAACGTGAACAAGCGGAATGGTGGAGAACAACTGGCGCAATGGCGGAGGAGAGTGGTGGTGAAATCTCGGGAAGAAAGATAGGAGAAATGAAGAAAATTTCGGCCAAATGGGGAAGAGATAACAAAAGAAAGAGGAGAAGAGGCTGATAAATAGGCTGGGACAGGGATCAGAGGACGCACATTGCAAATGCGTCCTCTTGCTGCACCTGCCGTCTGCCACCCTGCAGCTCGCCAGTTTGACCAGACTGAGAGGACGCATAAACAAAATGTGTCCTCCAAGCCACATCAGCCTGCCTGCTGTCTGCCCCTGCCACGGCCAGTTTGACCTGACCGAGAGGACGCATAAACAAAATGCGTTCTCCAAGCCACATCAGCCTGCCATCATTCACGAAAAATAAAAAAGCCTGGCATTTTTCCCGGAAAAATCAAATGGAAAAATAAAAAAAAGGTAGTAGAAGACGCATTTTCTACATGCGTCCTCCCCATTTTCTTCCATTTGTGGCTACTGTAGCCACAAACATAGAATTTTCTCTCAGTTCTTCTATATAAATTACCCTAAACCCCTAAATTCAACAAATCAAAACCCCTAAATTTCACTCATACAGAAATCAAAGGAGAAGAAACGTAAAGGTGTAATGGTAGAATGTAAGAACGTGGGTTTTTACCAAGGGGAAATTGGGACAAATGAAAGGCTACCGGCCACCGTACATCGAAGGATGAACAAATCAAAACCCAATTTGACCCATACAGGAATCGAAAAAGCAAAAACGGAAAGAGGCGACTCACCTTAACTACCGGCGACTTGCATAGAAGGTGGGTAGTGATTGCGGAAAGCAAAGTAAAACTGCAAATAATGGCCTTTCAAAGTTGAAGATGACCGGCCACCGGCGACCTGCAAGCAACCTAGGGTAACTGGTGACAAACTACCCAAATTGAAAGAGAAACAGAGTGGTGAAGCAGAGAGGAGATGAAATTTCAGGCGCGTTGCAACAGATCACCGTACCTAGCACAAAAAATGAACTCACTTTTTCAGTATAGTATAGATATAGACACCCGCGCGGCTCCAAAATTACAAACCAGTTACAAACTTTTTCCGGAATGTTCTTGCGGAATAAAACATACCAATACCAATTCTAACTCTAATTAACTAATTTCTGAAAGGCAAAGTCTTGGGAAAGACGGTCTTTCCATAGACTTATGGAAAGACGAGGTTTGATTAGAATAATAAAAGGTAAAAGGTCTTAGTTGCAATATTAAAGTTTTAGTATGAAACATGTAGTAGTTATAAAATTTATAACCCGGTTCATGCAACCCGAAAATTTTATCTTAATTTCTTCTAATTTACCCTTTAAACCTTGGTCTTTCCATAACTTATGGAAAGACCGTCTTTCAAGAGACAGACTCTTTCTGAAATTAAGAAATTTCAATTGGAAAGAGATAATAAAATCCTCATCAATATAAGTGTATATCTTTAATTTCTTCAAGTCAACATCTCTTCAATAATTTACTTTTCACTCCATAAATTCAGTAATTCTGTTTTTGCTTTCTTTCCTTCATCCCTGAATAATGTCTTAAAACATAAGAACATTTTCAATTGTAGCACATCGTCTCATTAAAAACCCCAACCAAGAAAATTTTGTGGGAAAAAACCGTTGGTTAAGGGAAAAAGAGTACAATGTACATATAGCTCCCTCTCAAATTCTTCATAATCCATGAATTTCGGCACCAAAAACACCTAAAGTGCAAATTATATCTCAATAAAATCATAATGATCCCACATAATATGAACATAATATAACACACATCAAGTATCCTACGACAATCAATCCAGGCAAGTTTTAGTCTAGGGAGAGAAGCCCCAAGAATATCCCATCTGATGTATGCTGGTGACAGTTTACTGTTTACAATGCAGACGGTCAGGAAACTAGCATTCAATCAAAATGATTTTGCAAGATATATGGGTCACGGAATAAATGTGGAAAAATCTTCTATTCATGTAAGCAAAAACACAGAACCGCAGATGGAGAGCAACTTGACATATACTTTAAACATGCACAAGTTGAGCATTGGCTGAAGATACCTGGGAATGGAACTTGAGCTGAAACTATCTAGGTGTGATACGTATAAAGCCTTAATAAATTGAATCAAGGCAAAATTTGATCGTTAGAAGACCATGTCACTCAGTTTGGCATGGAGGATAACCTTAGAAAACTATGTCCTCTCTGCTATGCATTTATGCCCCTTAGCGATATTCAAGATACCACGGACAATGGTCCAAAAAATTGATGCCATCATAGCATGATTCATTTGGAATGAAGAGATTGAGCATAAGGGAGTACTCTGGGTATCTTCGTTAGCTATGTGCAAACCCACAAGCCATGGAGAATTGGGGTTAAAATCTACAGAGAAAATGAATAAGGCATTATTGGCTAAGCATGCGTGGGCAATACCGTCGGACAAGCCATCACTCTTTGTTGCAATTTTTAAAGCAAATACTGCAAAAGTCAGAACATTCTGAACTACACACAGAGATCAGGTGATAGTTGGGCTTGGAAATCTATACTATGGGGATATGAGCTGTTGAAGAAAAACATCAGCTGGGAAGTAGGGACTAGTGAAAATATCAATTTGATGGATAACTGGATTCCGAATCAACCCCAACTCATAGAAGAATGGGAAGCACTGGTAGCCCAACAACACACACCCATGAAAGTCGCACATCTCATTGATGAGAACAAACAATGTAGAGTGCCTTCATTGCACGTACTCTATCCTCCGTCAATGGTACAACGAATAAGGGCAATAGTCCACAGCAAGAGAACATCAGAGACAAACAAGTATGGCAGCTTACGTCGGATGGAAAAATGTACAGTAAAATCGGGTTATAGGGCACAAAACACAATATACGGCGGGCAGTCCAATCTACACACTATACATTGGAAGAAAGTTTGGAAGGTACCTGTCACCAGGAAGATACTACTGTTCATATGGCGAGCCATAAAAAACGCCATTCCAACAAGAGCAAATCTACAGTTAAGAGGAATTACTCAGGATGCTACATGTCAACTATGTCAATCACAATTAGTAGAGAACATTAGTCACTTACTGTTACAGTATCTAGCGGAAAAATGGATTTGGCGAACCTCAGTTCTTGGTTTTGTCTTAGACCAAGGTCCCCCAATAAGCTTCACAAATTGGATATGGAATTGGTTCAAAGACGCCCCAGACATAGATGCTATTAAACTATCTTTCCATCTAAAAATAATTAAAACATAACTCAATGAGTGAGATGAAATTTACTGTATTTATTGCCATTGTTTGCATATTTTAGTCCACATTTGCGCCTAAAAGAACAGTATTCAATACTGAATATTTTTTTAGCAGCAACATAATATTTGTAAAATGTAAGGAATCAATAGAGTGTGGCAATAGAGTGTGGCAATAGAGTGGGTTTAGGTAGTTGAACAAGTAATCCACATTCGTTGGCCATTAGTCTATGGGGAATAGTAAGGGTTTTTGGGAGTTTAAATTCTAGGGTTTATAGAGCTAAACAGATTGGTGGAGAATGGAGGATTGGAGGAGGTGAAGAAAAGGAAGTTTGCTTTTATAAAAGGGATCTTGTGGCTTAGTATATTGTGCAGTAGTAATTATGAGGGAAAGATTTACAGCCTCGGAGATGAAACGATTGCCCAAGAAAGGAAAGAATTTAGCTATAAATACTGCTCAATTCAATGCAATGTCAGACATCTTAAATTCTTCTTAATGCTCAAAAGAACCTCTTAACATTAAATCACACAGTATGAGTGACTCGGAATCTTTAAATATCTCTAAGGCTCTGTACACTCCCACTGGTTCCAACTATTCAGAGGAGAGGCGTAACCCACAAGGGTTTGAAACAAAATTTTGTTTTATTCCAAGGCCGAGTAGGAGAGGAGAAGGAGTACTGAAACTCACCATGGCGGACATAGAAGAATATGTTGAAATGGAGTAGAACTGCTTGCTTGTATATTGGCTGGACGACAGAGAATTTAGCACGGATCAGCTGAACCAATATTTCAGCGATTTCTGGAACATAGATGCGTTTGTCCTCCACCGCCATAAAAAAATTATATGTGGTGAAGTTTCAATAAAGGGAGGAGGCATTGACAGTGTTACACTACAAGCCCTACTTTATGTCAGGAGGACTTTTGGAGTGCTTGATTTGTATGT
The DNA here is from genome assembly GCA_037428765.1 of Rubia yunnanensis. Taxonomy (NCBI): domain Eukaryota; kingdom Viridiplantae; phylum Streptophyta; class Magnoliopsida; order Gentianales; family Rubiaceae; genus Rubia; species Rubia yunnanensis. The sequence continues at coordinate 131,634,796 of CM075061.1, forward strand.
GCATGATTTTTCAAAATTGGACGCAGGTGTGCATGTTGTCTGATTTGTACATCAGGAATGCGTCCTCAGTGAGAATTTCCTTTTTTTTAGGTGGTCAGTGTGTATCAATTATTTCCCAGAAGAAGAATCTGTTGAAATCGAGTACAACTGCTTGCTTGTATTTTGGTTGGATGATAGAGAATTTAGCACGGATCAGCTGAACCAATATTTCAGCGTGTTCTGAAGCATAGATGCGTTTGTCCTCCACCGCCATAATAAAATTATATGTGGTGAAGTTTAAATAAAGGGAGGGGGCATTGGTAGTGTTACACCGCAAGCCCTACTTTATGTTCGGAGGACTTTTGGAGTGCTTGATTTGTATGTGCATAATTTTTCAAAATTGGATGCAGGTGTGCATGTTTTCTGATTTGGACATCAGGAATGCGTCCTCAGTGAGAATTTCCTTTTTTTAGGTGGTCAGCGTGTATCAATTATTTCCCAGAAAATTCAGAGGATACATTCTCTGAATACGTCCTCACCTGGAATTATTTTTTTTTATCCAGAAATGTAGGCTCGAGGGCTTGGGGTACAGGCTCGAGGACTCGAGGGGTACAAGGCTCGAGGGGTAGAGGGGTAGAGACTCGAGGGGTCGAGTGGTAGAGGCTTGAGGGGTTCACGCTCGAGGGGTTTATGCTCGTGGGGTACAGGCTCGAGGGGTACATGCTCGTGGGGTACATACTCGAGGGCTTGGGGTAGAGGCTCGAGGGACAATGTGAGGAGAATGGGAAAATGGAGGAAATCTAGGCATTACAAGGAGTGGCAGCGAAGGCATATTGGAGGACGCATTTCAAGAATGCGTCCTCGTTGACGTGGCGGCCGTAGTGGGAAATTCCCGAAATCAACGCGAAGAAAAAAAATAAAATGCAGAGGACGTATTTTCCAAATGCGTCCTCGTGAAATCTTTAAAAAAATTTTGGAGTACGGAGAACACATTTGCCTAATGCGTTCTCTAAATTTGAAGCCACTGTTGGCTACTGTAGCTACACTTATAGAAATTCCCAAGAATTTTGGCATTCAAACAGTAGGGAGTATGGATCTCGTTAAGAAGGATCAAGGTGGATAAAGTTAAAATCAATCTTTAAATCCAGTGATTCCTAATGGGAGATTTAGCACCCCGAGCGACAATTAAGGGGGCACAAATTGTTGTTGATCTGGTGCCAAATATCAAGTATCAGAGAGCAACAACATGGGTCAAGCCAAATGGTCCTCTCCTTTTAGGTTATTATGTTGATTTTGCGGATGAGACGAGAATATGGGTGGACATCAGTTATGAGTGCATGTACAAATTCTGCCGCCGATGTGGTGTGATTGGGCATCCATGTCAACATTGCTCAATCCAGGATTATCATGTTCTAGATCAGTTTGTGGAGAGCTTAATCCAATGCCACAATGCTGCCAGGGGAACTGACATTGTTTGCGATGCCAATAAGGAGATGTTTCAATCCTCTCTCAGGGCTTACTCACACAGAAAACTTCAAAGAAACACTCGCATTCCCGCTGGTTACATGGACAGCAGGTGGGAAAGATATACTGTGCTATCGGATGATGAGGTGCAAGAGGGCTTTCTGTTTTCAATAGTGATGAATAATGGTCTTCCCCAGCAGAGCTTTAAAGGTCTGGCAAACCCTGGAGCAGGAGGATACAATCTGGGGGACGGTGATTTCCGTCAAAGATTTTTTGACTCGTGCCTTGGAAGGGGAAGACAGTACTCGCCACCACCACCACCGCATAGAGCATCGCTAATGCCTACAAATCTCTTACAAAATGGCCACCTGCCAAATGGCTTTCATGAGCCAAATGGGTATAGAGACTTGGGCGTGGATGAGTATGGAAGCATGGACCTGGATATGAATATGGGGTAGTGGGCAGAGGCTAACATGAGAGCCCTCCGACACAAGCGCAACTTGAAGCTTTTCACCGGGCTGAGGGGCAAGAAGAGTTTCTAACACTACAAGAAACTGAACCTATTGCTTTGCCCCCATTTACCTCGGTTTTTTGGCTTAGCTCAAAAGATCGAGGTAAAAGAAAAAATCGAGGTAAAAAGTTCTTTTACCTCATTTTTCCAATGTAAATAATATTATTTACCACGGTTTAAAAAATTGAGGTAAGTAATAAGTTTTTTAATGCGGTTCTATGATAACTGGAGTAAATAGTCTTGAATATTGAAGTAAAAATTATTACCAACATAATTGTGATTTCACCAATATGGGTAGGACCTTGCAGTAATAGTCGGTGATGAGAAGATCGACTTCACACCATCCGTCGATGTGACCGAATTATTCCCAACGTAGGAATCGAAGTCAAATTTTCCAGTACGCAAAGTCGTGTGTGCCCCTCAATCCAAACCCATGCCTAAATCCATTCAAATAAATTAATTTATACGATGTCGCATCAAAATCGATAACATGTCGATTAACTCAAAATCATGTTGTGCGAATGAAGCGCGGCGTCGCAAGTATCTATCATAATAAATTAACGATACTTAAGCAATGCAGCCAGAACGTAGAATGTACAGTCTAAAGGTTCCATTCCAAGTTCATGACAGCAAATCTCAAATTTCATCAAGTTACACCGGTAAGAATAAAGCTAGGTACTTACGTATATCAAAAACACATAATCCTTCATACCATATAACATCCCATCAAAATCAAAATTAAACAAAAGATATAGAATCTTAATAAAATCCAAACAAATATTCTTCATCTTCTACGACAAAATAACATATAGTCTATGGAAATCATTAAGGTGGTGACTCGGGTGGGATAACATCGTCTGCTGATGAACTACTTACGTTGTCTCGAGAATTAGCCTTCGACTTTTATGTGGAAGACTCGCTATTGTCGGTGTTAGACCCTTATTCATCATCTATGGTATCCAGCCCATCCTCATCCACCAAGGCCCCTCATCCATATACCATTCATCCTCTGCAGGTTCATTGATCGCATCGGCAATCATAGCCTTCAGCACCGCCAATTCTTCCATAAGTTTACGCACAGTGTGTTCCATGCGCAGTGCCATGGCCTTGGTCTCGACTATGTTCTTCATGAGGAAGCCCCAGCCCTTTTTTTAAAATCCCGTGGGATAAGAAATTATTTACATTAAATGAAAATGCAAAATTTTAATTAATAATAATTTTGAATAAACAAAAAACCTCAAAATTTTTATACCTGTTAGGGGGTCAGATAAATTGGTGGGGTGAACGTCCATAGCTGTAGAAGCCAATGGAGCCGTCTCGGGCCCGGGTGTGGGAGGCACATCTATATCCCCTTTAGGGATATTGCGATAATCCACATCCCAGCCTCCCAAACCCAATGCTTCAGCCCGAAGTAGTTTACATCGTACTACTTAGGTTGGATCTTCGCTTTCAATTTGATGGGAACCTTCTTCTTCTCCAAAATGGTAGTGATGATGTTGTCGTAAGGGAGTGTCTGACTCTTCATAGAGAGGGCCACATGGTGCATCTCTTGGATGATGGTGTACCCGAGGTCGACTAACTTCTTCTCCACAAGGTGGTAGTACATGACGGTCATGTTGATTGTGCACTCCATAGGATGTCTGGCCAGGATAAGTACTTGTACAATTATATTGAACATCATTCTCTCCTGAAGGTTGAGAAAACCAAGCTTGATCTGATTTATTAGGTTTAGTCTGTTCCCCACTTTAATTTTGAAGTACTTCTCCACCATTTGGTTGGGGTCAAGCTCCCCGGATGGGTCATTCTCGTCGGAGGCCAATTTTCTCGGCAGTACATCTATAGAGGCTCAACCTCCGACTGATCATCCCAATCGACTGTGCACCCAATCACTAGATTGATGAAATCTGTTGCCATCTCCACGTCTATCCCGTTCACTCTTGTCTTGTAGATAGTGTTCGATTCCTTAGTGAAATTGGCATAGAACTCCTTGACCTCTGTATCATACGTTGTTCTAGCCAAGCATATCAAACCCTACATTCCTGGTGGTTTGAAGGGTTTAAGGAAAACATCGAGGTGGAGTCGTTCCACATCCTCGGGCTTCATCAACCTGATCTCCTTTATCCTTCAGCCTTGGATCTCTTTGAAACACTTCTCTTCCTTCTCCTTGACGAAGCATTTTTTTCCCATATTGGTAATTGAGGGGTGGTTATTGTCTTCGTACCTTCTTCTTCCCTTTTCCTCATGGCTATCTGATCATTTGAGCCATCTGAGAATTAAAGGGACATAGAACAGTTAGTTCAACAATCAAAAACTCAATGATGTGAATGTGTTTTAGCTGACTTCATATTGATGTCGTACATACTTCGGCTAGATCGACATGACCAATGTGAAGTCGTAGATTCATGTGGTTGAATGTGCGATGTCGCAGGCCAATCGACTAAGCCAAAACAGTATGCGACTGGAACAAATGGTCCTAAAACACCCATAATCTCAATTAACAACATCACAAAGTAAACAACTAACATACCACGATTGAATAACCAAGCAATGAGCAACAAAAGAAGTATACGAAACCCAAAAATGAACATTGAACTTGATCAGAAAATCCTTACCTTTTTAGGGTTTATTGCTCTTCTCCTTTGAAGGAATCTGCCAATGTACTACGTCCAAAGTCATTGAATGTGGGTTTTGGGGCTATGGTGATATGAGACGAAGATTTTCCATTGATATTTGAATATTTTTTGGCCATTTTTTTCAGGTGAAAGGTTTTGGTAAGACGTCGTCAATTGGGAATGTGAAAGCGGAGGGTGCTCGGGTATTTATATTCCCGCAGTGAAATGCTGTCATTTAGTCATAGGTGCGACGTCGCAGGTTGTGTCACAGAGGATGAATAAGACAGAGAACATAGTACGACGTCGCGGGTTGTAGGTTTGGGCCATGATTGGGCTCAAACATTATAAATTTGGGCCTGGACAAGAGGTAATCTGGTGAACGTTGTTTCACTCACCAAAATAATCTACAAACTCTAATAATGATATTAGCACAGTAGTATGCAGAGTCGATCCCACGAGGAACAATGCCATAACTATGATAAAAATACCTACTAATATGGAACACTTTTGGTGTAGCCACCATGCCTTAATTTTATATTTTTCTACGACTAAAGATGCAAACTAACAAATATCAAATATGAGTTAAAACGCAAACTAGCAAATATTAAATAAATCTAGAAAATATATGATGAATGTAATCGGCTCGGAATAACTCACATTAGTTAAACATCAATCAAAGGCCCAAAGATAAATCAATTCATACGCATCTATAAATTATAGGACAACAAGTATTTGCTTAAACCCTCACAATTCTTCCTTACCTTGTCGACAATTAACCAATTGTAATTAACCAATTGTTTCTCTTACCAAGATGCCCCCAAAAATTATTCACTGAACTAGATACACACCTCAGTAGCATTAAGAATCAAAAGAACCTGATATAGCAATTACCCAAGTATTCACACGTAGTAACGCACACTTCATTGTTCCACATTTTGCTATTACAGTTTTAACTAGTTATATGTATAGCTCCCACAAGAGCTCGCTACTTACTAACCATTTCCAACGTCAATGTATTGGTGAAATTAGATAGTATTATCCCAATAATATTCAAGTTAGCCAAATTTAAACATATTAAGAATAAATTAAACCAAGAATACATACAAATTAATTATAAAACAATTAGACCTTACCATTTATAAACTAGTACTTATTATTCCATGCTGATATATAAATTAGCTACCCATAGCGAAAATAAACAAAGAAATAATATAAAAACAAAACATACTAATATACTATAATATAAAGAAAACGAAACCAAATAAACAAACCAGAAAATAACCAATAAAATAAAAATATTATTTTTCTAACCTTTCAAAAAATAATATATTGCAAGTACATGAAGTAAGTAAAATATAAAAAAGAAACTTTGAACTTGTGGAAAAATAAAGAACTGTGTGTATATGTGAACTAAATAATGAATTTGGTGGCATAAATGCAGACAAGTTTTTGTCACAATCATTGTCTATATGTTTATTTTGGAGAATTGTTTTCTATATACCAATACAATCTTATATACTTTCGAAAGTGCCGATATAACCTTCAATCATTCGAAAGTTTTAAAAAACTACCTAATTAATGAAAGCGACAATATATAATCCTCTGAAAGACTTTCCGGCGTTGACCGTGCTTTTCCAACTATTGACCCACCTTAAAATGAAAATAATCCCATCAGACCAAAAGCTGAATTTAGGTGGACAATTATAACTTACCCACAACCATGGAACCATTGTCGCCGCTGCATAACATGTAGGGTTATATCAGGACATTATGAATTTGATAGGGTTCGGGTGGTACTGGGTTCAAGTGTAGAGGTTTGAGTGGTATTGGATTTGAGTGGAGAGGTTCGAGTGGTACTGGGTTCAAGTGGAGAGGTTCGAGTAGATTTGGGTTCGAGTAGAGAGGGTTTGAGTGGTACTGGGTTCGAGTGAAGAGGGTCCGGGTGGTGAGGGTTCGAGTGGAGAGAGTTCGGGTGGTGAGGTTCAAGTGGAGAGAGTTCGAGGTGAGATTCGAGTGGAAAGGTTCGAGTGGTACTTGATTTGAGTAGAGAGGGTTCGAGTGGAGAGTGTCGAGTAGTACTGGGTTCGAGTAGAGAGGGTTCAAGTGGTACTGGGTCCGAGTGAAGAGGTTCGGGTGGTGAGGGTTTGAGTGGAGTGGTACTGGGTTCAAGTGGAGAGGTTCGAGTTGTACTGGGTTCGAGTGAAGAGTTTCGAGTGGAAAGGGTTCAAGTGGTATTGGGTTCGAGCAGAGAGGTTCGAGTGGTGCTGGGTTCGAGTGAAGAGGTTTGAGTCGAGGTGGATGGTTGATGTTTAAGGGGTGGCGAGGCGGATGGTTAATGGATCGAGGGGTGATGCCTCGAGGAGGATGGTTGATGGATTCAGGACCTCAAGGGTTAATGAATCGATGGAGGGGTCCGAGTGGTACTGGGTTCGAGTGGTAATGGGTTCCAGTAAAGAGGTTCGAGTGGTATTGGATTCAAGTGGAGAGGGTTCGAGTGGAGAGGGTTCGAGTGGAGAGGGTTCGAGTCTAGCGGTTCGAGTAATAGGATTTTGAGTGGTATTGGTTTTGAGTGGAGAGGGTTTGAGTGATACTGGGTTCGCGTGGAAAAGGGTTTGAGTGATATTATGTTCGAGTGATACTGGGTTCGAGTGGAGAGGTTCGAACGAAGAGGTTCCAGTGGTGAGGTTCGAGTGATGAGGAATAGAGTGGAGAGGATTCGAGTAGAGAGGTTTGAGTGATACTATGTTCGAGTGGCAATGGGTTTGTGTAAATGAGGTTCGAGTAAAGAAGGTTCGATTAAAGGAGTGGAAAGGTCCGAGTGGAGATGTTAGAGTGGTGAGGGTACCATCCACCACTGGAGAGAGTACTATCCACCCCTCGAGAGGGGTATACCATCCACCACTTGAGAGAGTATTATCCACCCCTCAAGAAGTTTGTCAACCACCCTTTGAGGATACACCATCTACCTCTCGAGAGGGTAAACTATTTACCACTGGAGCGAGTACACCTTCCACCCCTCGAGGGTATGCCATCAATGTCTCGAGAGAGGTGTACTAGCCCTCGAGGACACACCACCCCTCGAGAGAGTATACCACTGAGAGTGTCAAACTATTCACATTAGCTCTCGAGGGGTACTGGGTTCGAGTGGTAATGGGTTTGAGTTGTAATGGGTTCGAGTAAAGAGTTTCAAGTGGTACTAGGTTCGAGTGGTGAGAGGTCGAGTGTTGAGCATTCGAGTGGTGAGGGGTCGAGTGGAGAGGGTTCGAATAAAGGATTCGAATGGAAAGGGTTCGAGTGGTACTGGTTCGAGTGGTGAGGGTTCGAGTAGAGAGTGAAGAGGTTTGAGTCGAGGGGTGATGCCTCGAGGGGGATGGTTGATGTATCTAGGGCCTCGAGGGTTAATGAATCAAATGCAGATGCCTCGAATTAACACCCCTCAAGGCGGATGGTTGGTGTTCAAATGATGGATGGTTCGAGTGGTAGGGAGGCCACGAGGCTAATGGTTGATGTTCGAGAGGTGGATGGTTCTAGTGGTGGTGTGGTGGATGTTCAAGAACTGATGGTTCGAGGGGTGACAGTTCCAGGAATAGATGGTTGGTGTTCGAGGGATAGGTGGTTCGAATGGTGGTGTCGTTGATTGTTCGAGGGGTATATACCTCGAGTGGGTCATGGTTCGAAAGCTAATATGGATGGTTCGATGCTCTCAGTGGTATACTCTTTCGAGGGGTGGTGTACCCTCGAGGGCTGGTGTACTCTAAAGCTAATGTGGATGGTTCGTTATCCATTGGAACACACTACCTCATTAAAAACCCAATGGGAAAAAAGAGTATAGTGTTAGGTTCCCTTTAAACTCCAAAATCCTTCAATTTCTAATCTTTCTTGCTTGCTTCTCCAAATTACTCTAATCATCAAAACTGCACAGAAAACACACCTAAAGTGCACATTATTCCCATAAAACCCCAATTTGATACCCCAAATAAACAACACTAAATGCACACATCAAATATCCTCACACTTGAGTAATGATTGCTCGCAAGTATGAAATGAAAATTCAATCATGTTGTTTATTTAAAACTCCAATCTCCCTTCAAAAGACTCTAACTAATGACTCCAAATAAAAAATAAAATAAAATACAATGACTCACGAAAATTTAAACTTAACTGACTCTAAACATCACTTCACACACAAAATATTCAGCACCTAAAATCTCAATGCATTAATCCATATCGATAGACCTTTCCATGCCAAAAGTATATATCATGTTAACAAATTATATTCACTGCCCTCTTTAACAACTCCATACAATTCTCTGAAATCAATTAAATTCAGCCATCAACTTAGTCAAAATCGGATGAAGTATGAATATTTCTCACAATTTCACTCAATTACACACGAAGATAAATGGCAGTCACTCATATGTAATAATCACCTGGAAATACTCAAGAATTTATGCAAATCAGAAGGTCTTTATTCAAGTTGTAACGGGGCTAGGGACCATGCGAATGGTTATATCCTAACGGTCCTAGGCTTAATTATCATCAAATATGCACACATGCTCAATCTCAAATCTGCCCTGTTCTTTCTTATCATTAAAAACAACACTTTCAGTCACCATAAAATATAAATATTGCAGTATTTTGACTGTCAGACTTCCAAATTTTGATTATGATTTTTATGGATTTTTTAAATTTTTTTCTTTTTCTTTTTCATTTTTTTCCTAGACAAAAAGCACCCATTTTTTATTTTCCAGCACCAGAATTTTCATATTCACCCCATTTTTCTCATCCTTGCTAACATATAAAGCATAGAGTATCTTGAAAAATATCGCAGAACAATAGGAAAATGTTCTCTAATGGAAAATGTTCTTATTTTATAAGACATTTTTCCAGGGATGAAGGAAGAGAGGCAAAAGCATAATTGCTGAAATTATGGGGTGAAAAGTGAATTATTGAAGACATGTGGATTTGAAGGAAATAAATATATTCACTTCCCATATTGATAAGAATTGTATTATCTCCTTCCATTTAAAATTCCTTAATTGTAGGAATTAGTTATTTAGAATTAGAATAGATATTATTTTATTTCCTTATTTCTTCCATAAGAAGAAAAGTAATTAGAAGTTGATTTGGATTTGGTTTTGGTTTGGTGTATATAAATACACGGCCGAATGGTTGGGAGAGGAGATTATTATTTGGAGACGTATATATTAATACGGAGACCACAATATTCATGGGAGATGCGCAGACTTGATGCAAACCAATTCCTGGTTTGTTTGTTTTTCGTTAGTTAGTATTACTTTATTAGGTTAATTATGTATTGTTTTTATATTGTTTATTTGTTTAGTTTAATTATTATGAGTAGCTAATTTATATATCGGCATGGAATAACAAGCATTAGTTTATGAATCGTGAGGCCTAATTGTTTTATAATTGATTCTCATGTGTTCTTGATTGTTCTTGGTTAAATTTATTTCTGATGTGTTTAAGCCTGATCAACTTGAATATTATTGGGATAATGCTATCTAATTCTACCAATACGTAATCGTTGGAAAGGGTTAGTAAGTAGCGAGTTCTTGTGAAAAACAGCTAACTAGCTAAGACTGTAATAGCAAGATGGGGAACAATTAAGTGTGCGTTACTACTTGCGAATACTTGGGTAATTGCTATATCAGGTTCTTTTCATTCTTAATGCTATCGAGGTGTGTATCTGGTTCAGCGAATACTTTCCGGGACCATCTTGGTAAGAGAAATAATTAATTAATTATAATTGGTTAATTGTCGACAAAGTACGAAAGAATTGGGGCGGTTAAGCGTACCTACTTTCCTATAACTGATAGATGCATATGAATTGATTTATCTTTGCGCCTATGATCGATGTTTAACTAATGTGAGTTATTCCGAGCCGATTACCGTATTCATATATTTTATAGACAATTATATATTTTAGTTTGCATTATTATTTCATATATTAGTTAGTTGCATTATTAGTTGTTAGATAAATCTAAAAACTAGAGTGTGGTGGCTACACCAAAAGTGCTCTATATTAGTAGGAATTTTATTATAGATTTTGCTCCGTTCCTCGTGGGATCGACTCTGCTTGCTACTGTACTAATTTCATCATTGGAGTTTGCAGATTATTTTGGTGAGTGAAACGACGTTCACCAGATAGATATTGGACGAGGAATGCTGCTTGTAGCGTATGGTATAATTCTTTAAGGAGTGCGATAGATGGATTTGATTAAAGATGATGTGACTGCGATGAATGTGGTGCGTAACTCCTCCAATCAACTTTCAGAATCATCTCGTTAGTTTTAAAATTTCAGAATAATCTCGGTAAGTTTTTGAGAATTTATAAGTTGAACTATGTTGTTGGCTGTCAATTTTGAATGGATTAATTATTTGTTTTTTTGTCAAAACAGACGAAGAAACATTATCGGTATATAATACTTTCCTGAGTTTATAATCGTAGTATACATGCACTGAAACATAAATAAATTGCATATGCTAGAACAGTTAGATAAATTGAGAAAATTAATAATAAATGTTATAATGATTTCGGTTGGAAAATGAGGGATTCGTGTAAACTGCTAATACGGCCTATACCATTCAAATTTGTTGATTTCATCACTACAATTTCTATGTTTGGTCTAAGTTTGGCTGGTAGGATGAGGGTGGAGTAAACATATTTTACATTATATAATTGTTGCAATAGATTTATTTTTCGACATACAACCACATGGGATGTGTAATGCAAATTAGTTGTACACGTATCTATAACATGAGTACATATTCACTCACGTGTATTTTTATTTTTAACATGCGATATAAGTATGCATAATACAGACAGGGCGGCTCAGCCTATGCCTAAAATGACCATGCTGAAATTCTTTTTATCAAATACATGGCAATGTATTCCTAAAAAGGCATCATGACGATGATGGAAATTTTAATAATGAAATTTTTCTTCAAATACATGGCAGTGTATTCTTGGAAGGCATCATGTCGGTGATGGAATTTTTAATGAAATGCAGTCTTTGTTTATCACTGTAAAGCGTAAAGGATAAAGATGGAATATTCTATGTATTCACTGAAATGTTGAAAATTTTATTTTCAAATAAATGAACTGGCGAGAATATATATTTTTAAAATTTTATTTATATGTCAATGATTCAAAACACATTATTCCAAAAAAAATAATATGGATGTGTTGACTCTTGAAAAATGAATCAAAACACAGTATTCAAGAATTAAGTAATACGGTTGTGTTGGCTCTAGAAAAATGAAAATAAACTAGGGTTTTCATGTTACCATTCCTTACTAAGGAAGAAGTGAAATGAAAATTAGCAGGCAAGGGGTGAAGAGGAAATTAGTGGAAACCTCAATTACTGGTAAAGAGCTGAATGGTAAGAGAACTGCTGGCATAGGGACAGGGATGGTTACGAAATTTGGTATATAAAATTTTGTGGTGGCCAAAATCCAATTAGGCATAATGCTGATTTTTGAGTTAATAACTCATAATTTGATTTTAAGTTAATTTTGTAAGATATCAACGCAATCAAGCGGAACACTTGACAAAGTGACTAGTTAGGGACTTGATAAACAAGTCGGTGATTGGGATGGTTTTAAAACCTATTTAAATTTTTAATAATGGGATACCCAATTTTGCTATGATACTATGTTAGATTAAAATAAAATTTGGAAGGCCTATTGTTTGATATTGAATCATATGATTTTATATCCCGAAGGTAATAGTTTGGGACTTGCATGAAAGGAAGGTTGAGGTCTTAACTTCTTAATGGATTCTTTGACAAAGTACATTTGCAGGTGTACGATTAAAGAGATACACCTATATGAAGTGTGAAGTGTAGCCGCTTCAATAAACCCAGCCTTGGCTTTGTATGCTCTCATGAATGGGTAGGGACACATGGCTTGTATAGTGTTGGTTTAAGCTTTTGAGTTTTATTTGAACTTGTGTGTGGTTTATCTTCAAGTGTTTAAATGGGTTGAAGGGTTCAATCTTTAGAGACACCCTGATTCAAATATTTGGAATGTGTAGTTCACTAAGGTGAAAATTCAATCTTCAAGACATTTTCAACTTGCATTTGTTTGGTTTGGTTGTTGGATTTTTCTAATCAAGGATAATACTTAAATGGGGGGGATTATTTGTGTTTTATGAAACAAAAAATTATTTAAGTATAATTGGATTTGAGTAATTGTAAACTTGGGACGTTAAAACAAGTTTGGTGGTGTGGAGTGCACACTTGTGTAAACTATCTACGAGTTTACAGGTTCATAGGATAATAAGTAATTGTGTTGGTCATAACTAACATGACTTGTCCTAGAGTGTGGAAAGATATATCATTTCAGAATTTATTTCATTTATGATATGGTGGTGTGTATTGTCTAACTTCTCTTTGATGGAAATGATAAGGATGATATCATATTAAATATGATATATTGAATGTTGTGGTGCAACGTGGAAAGTTGTATTACGTGAAAATTTTCATCATTTCGGAATTTTTAATTCTGATAGGTACATGGTTTTGTGTGGAATGGTGAAGTGTTATATCTTTTCACGGCATTTGTTTCCTATAAATACATGCATTCACATGAATGGTGAAAATACACACAATACAGAAGTGAAAGAACACAGTATACACACTGGAAAACTAAGAATTTTCCTAGACATATATACAACCAAAAACACAGGCACTCAAAAGTTACAGGAGGGATTCTCGATTGTTTTATCCTCGAAGAGAATTCGTGTAACCCAAGTCGGTAATATGGTTGAATTAATCTCTAATGAACACAACGTGACTCACATTGATATCCATGAAATGTTTCACCATAAGAGTCCAAGCGTGATTTTACCAATCCATTGGAATGCCGTATTACAACATCTACCCCAACAATCTTCAAGAGAAGTTTTTTAACGTATTGGATGATGAGTTTGGTGGTGCATGTGGCGTATGCATGGATGGATATTGGACGAGGAATGCAGCTTGTAGCATGTGGTGTAATTCTTGAAGTATTGCGAGATGGATTTGATTAGAGACAATGTGACTGTGATGAATGCCGTGCATAACTTCTCCTGTCAACTTTTAGAATCATCTCGGTTAGTTTTAAACTTTTAGAATAATCTCGGTAAGTTTTTAAGAATTTGTAAGTTGAACTATGTTCTTGGTTGTCAATTTTGAATGGAATAACTATTTGTTTTTTCGTCAAAACAGACGAAGAAACATTATCGGTATATACTACTTTCTTGAGTTTATAATCGTAGTAAACATGCACTGAAACAGGAATAAATTGCATATGCCAAAACAGTTAGACAAATTGAGAAAAAGTATTAATAAAGGTTATAATGATTTTGGTTGGAAAATGAGGGATTCATGTAAATTTCTAATATGGCCTATACCTTTCAAATATGTTGGCATCATCACTACAATTTCTATGTTTGGTCTATGTTTGGTTGGTAGGATGAGGCTGGAGTAAACATGTTTTACATTATATAATTGTTGCAATAGATTTATTTTTCGACATACAACCACATGGGATGTGTAATGCATATTAGTTGTACATGTATCTATAACATGGGTACATAATCACTCACGTGTATGTTTATTTTTAACATGCGATACATGTATGCATAATACAGACAAGGCGGCTCAGCCTGTGCATAATATGACTATGATGTAATTCTTTTTTATCAAATACATGGCAGTGTATTCCTGAAAAGGCATCATTACGATGATGAAAATTTTATGAAGAAATTTTTATCAAATACATGGCAGTGTATTCCGGAAAAAGCATCATGTTGGTGATGGAATTTTTAATGAAATAAAGTCTTTGTTTATCACTGTAGAGAATAAAGGTTAAAGATGAATGTTCTAGGTATTCACTGAAATGTTGAAAATTTTATTTTCAAATAAAAAAACTGACGAGAATATATATTTTAAAATTTTATTTATATGTCAATGAATAAAAACACATTTTTCCAAAAAAAAATTAATATGGATGTGTTAACTCTTGAAAAATGAATCTATACACAGTATTCAAGAACTATGTAAGACGGTTGTGTTGGCTCTAGAAAAATGAAAGGAAACTAGAGTGTTCATGTAACCATTCCTTACTCAGGAAGGAAGAAGTGAAATGAAAATTAGCAGGGAAGGGGTGAAGCGGAAATTAGTGGAAACCTCAATTGCTGGTAAAGAGCGGAATGGTAAAAGAACTGTTGTAATAGGGACAAGATGGTTACAAAATTTGGTATATAAAACTTTGTGGTGGCCAAAAGCCAATTAGGAATAACGCCGATTTATGAGTTAATAACTCATGATTTGATTTTAGTTGATTTTGTAAGATATCAACGCAATCTAGCGGAACACTCGACGAAGTGACTAGTTAGAGCCTTGATAAAGAAGTCGGTGATCGGGATGGGTTTAAAGCCTATTTAAATCTTTGATAATGGGATACCCAATTCTGCTGTGATACGATGTTAGAGTAAAATTCAATGTGGAAGGCCTATTGTTTGAGATTGAAACATATGATTTCATATCCCGAAGGTAATTTGTTTGGACCTGCATGAAAGTAAGGTTGAAGTTGTAACTTCTTAGTGGATTCTTTGACAAAGTACATTGACAGGTGTATGATTAAAGAGATACACCTATATGAAGTGTGAAGTGTAGTCGCTTCATGAAGCCTAACCTTGGCTTTGTATGCTCCCTTAAATGGATAGGGACACATGGCTTGTATAGTGTCGGTTTAAGCTTTTGATTTTTATTTGAACTTGTGTGTGGTTTATCTTCAAGTGTTCAAATGGGTTGAAGGGTTCAATCTTTAGAGACACCCAGATTCTCGAATATTTGAACTGTGTAGTTCACTAAGGTGAAAATTCAATCTTCAAGACATTTTCAACTTGCACTTGTTTGGTTTGGTTGTTGGATTTTTCGAATCAATGATAATACTTAAATGGGGGAGGATTGATGGTGTTTTATGAAACACAAAATTATTTAAGTATAATTGGATTTGAGTAATTGTAAACTTGGGAGGTTAAAACAAGCTTGGTGGTGTGGAGTGCACACTTGTATAAACTATCTACGAATTTACAGGTTCATGGGATAATGATTAATTGTGTTGGTGATAACTAACAAGGCTTGTCTTAGAGTGTGGAAAGATATGTCATTTTAGAATTATTATAATTATGATATGGTGGTGTGTATTGTGTAACTTCTCTTTGATGGAAATGATAAGGATGGTATCAGATTAAATACTATATATTGAATGTTGTAGTGCAATGTGGAAAGATGTATCGTGTGAAAAATTGCATCATTTCAGAATTTATAATTATGATTGGTATATGGTTTAGTGTGGAATTATGAAGTGTTATGTCTTTTCGACATTTTTTTTCTATAAATACATACACTCGCATGAATGGTGATAATACACACAATAGAGAAGTGGAAGAACACAGTATACACATTGGAAAAACTATGAATTTTCCCAGACATATATACAACCAAAAACACAGGTACTCAAAAGTATTCTCCTAATTCAAGCCTAGAACATGTGGGATTCTCGATTGTTTTATTATCGAAGGGAATTCGTGTAACCAAAGGCTGTAATAGGGTTGAATTACTTTCTAAGGAAAGCGTACTCAACGCAACTCACATCGATATCCAAGAAAGGTTTCACCATAATCATCCAAGCGTGATTTTACCATTCTATTGGAATGTCATATTACAGCATCTACCCCAACAATCTTAAAGAATAATTTTTTTAACATATTGGATGATAAGTTTGGTAGTGCATGTGGCGTATGCATAGATGGATATTGGATGAGTAATGCTGCTTGTAGCGTGTGGTGTAATTCTTTAAGGATTACGATAGATAGATTTGATTAAAGACGATGTGATTCCTATGGATGTCGTGCATAACTCCTCCTGTCAACTTTCGGAATCATCTCACTTAGTTTTAAACATTCAGAATAATCTCTGTAAGTTTTTGAGAATTTTTAAGTTGAACTATGTTGTTGGCTGTCAATTTTGAATGGAGTAATTATTTGTTTTTTTGTCAAAACAAACGAAGAAACATTACCAGTATATACTATTTTCTTGAGTTTATAATCGTAGTATACATGCAGTGAAACATGATTAAATTGCATATGCAAAAACAGTTAGACACATTTAGAAAATTTTTAATAAAGGTTATAATGATTTCGGTTGGAAAATGAGGGATTTATGTAAATTTGTAGTACGGCCTATACCATTCAAATTTGTTGACTTCATTACTATAATTTCTAAATTTGGTCTATGTTTGGCTTGTAGGATGAGGGTGGAGTAAACATGTTTTACATTATATAATTGTTGCAATACATTTATTTTTTGACATACAACCACATGGGATGTGTAATGCATATTACTTGTACATGTATCTATAACTTGGGTACATAATCACTCACGTGTAGGTTTATTTTTAACATGCGATACATGTATGCATAATACAGACAAGACGGCTTAACCTATGCATAATATGACCATGATGAAATTCATTTTTATCAAATACATGACAACGTATTCCTTAAAAGGCATCATTACAATGATGGAAATTTTAATGATGAATTTTTTTATCAAATACATGGAAGTGTATTCCTGAAAAGGCATCATGCTGGTGATGGAATTTTTAATGAAATGCAGTCTTTGTTTATCACTGTAAAGCGTAAAGGATAAAGATGAATGTTTTATGTATTCACTGAAATGTTGAAAATTTTATTTTCAAATAAATGAACTGACAAGAATATATATTTTTATAAATTTATTTATATGTCAATGATTCGAAACAAATTATTCCAATTTTTATTTAATATGGATTTGTTGACTCTTGAAAAATGATTCAGAACACAATATTCAAGAATTATGTAATACGGTTGTGTTGGCTCTAGAAAAAACTAAAAGAAACTAGAGTGTTCATGTATCCATTCCTTACTTAATAAGGAAGAAGTGAAATGAAAATTAGCAGGGAAGGGGTGAAGCGGAATTTAGTGGAACCTCAATTGCTAGTAAATAGCTTAATGGTACGAGAGCTGCAGGTATATGCATAGAATGGTTACGAAATTTGGTATATAAAATTTTGTGGTGGCCAAAAGCCAATTAGGCATAACGCCGATTTATGAGCTAATAACTCGTGATTGGATTTTAGTTGATTTTGTAAGATATCAACGCAATCTAGCAGAACACTTGACGAAGTGACTAGTTAGGGGCTCGATAAACAAATCGGTGATCGGGATGAGTTTATAGCCTATTGAAATCTTTAATAATGGGATACCTAATTTTTCTCTGATACGATGTTAGAGTAAAATTCAATGTGGAAGGCCTATTGTTTGATACTGAAACATATGATTTCATATCAGTAAGGTAATATGTTTGGACCTGCATGAAAGGAAGGTTGAAGTTGTAACTTCTTAGTGGATTCTTTGACAAAGTACATTTGCAGGTGTACGATTAAAGAGATACACCTATATGAAGTGCAAAGTGTAGCCGCTTCAATAAGCCCAGCCTTGGCTTTGTATGCACTGATGAATGGATAGGGACAAATGGCTAGTATAGTGTCGATTTAAGCTTTTGAGTTGTATTTGAACTTGTGTGTGGATTATCTTCAAGTGTTCAAATGGGTTGAAGGGTTCAATCTTTAGAGACACCCTGAATCTCGAATATTTGGAATGTGTAGTTAACTAAGGTGAAAATTCAATCTTCAAGACATTTTGATTTTTGCACTTTTTTGGTTTGGTTGTACGATTTTCTGAATCAAGGATTATACTTAAATGGGAGATGATTGTTAGTATTTTATGAAACACAAAGTTATTTAAGTATAATTGGATTCGAGGAATTGTAAACTTGGGACGTTAAAACAAGTTTTATGGTGTGGAGTGCACACTTGTATAAACTATCTACGAGTTTACATGTTCATAGGATAATGATTGATTGTGTTGGTGATAATTAACATGCTTGTCCTAGTGTGTGGAAAGATATATCATTTCAGAATTATTATAATTACGATATGGTGGTGTGTATTGTCTAACTTCTCTTTGATGGAAATGATAAGGATGATATCAAATTAAATACGATACATTGAATGTTTTAGTGCAATGTGGAAAGATGTATCGTGTGAAAATTTTCATCATTTCAGAATTTATAATTCTGATAGGTACATGGTTTAGTGTGGAATGATGAAATGTTATGTATTGTCACAACATTTTTTCCTATAAATACATGCATTCGCATGAATGGTGATAATACTCACAATACAGAAGTGGAAGAACACAGTATACACACTAGAAAACTGAGAATTTTCCCAGACATATATACAACCAAAAAATACAGGTACTAAAAAATATTATTCAAGCCTATAACAGGAGGGATTTTCGATTGTTTTATCTTCAAAGGGAATTCGTGTAACCCAAGGTTGTAATAGAGTCGAATTACTCTCTAAGGAAAGCGTACTCAACGCGACTCACATCAATATCCAAGAAAGGTTCCACCATAATCATCCAAGCGTGATTTTACCATTCCATTGGAATGCCGTATTACAACATCTACCCCAACAATCTTAAAGAGTAATTTTTTAATGTATTGGATGATAAGTTTGGTGGTGCATGTGGCGTATGCATGGATGGATATTTGACAAGGAATGCTGATTGTAGCATGTGGTGTAATTCTTTAATGATTGCGATAGATAGATCTGATTAAAGACGATGTGATTGCAATGGATGTCGTGTGTAACTCCTCCTGCCAACTTTCAAAATCATCTCGATTAGTTTTAAACTTTCAGAATTATCTCTGTAAGTTTTTGAGAATTTATAAGTTGAACTATGTTGTTGGCTGCAATTTTGAATGGAGTATTTATTTATTTTTTATCAAAACAGACGTGACAAATTACCGGTATATACTACTTTCCTGAGTTTATAATCGTAGTATACATGCAGTGAAACATGAATAAATTACATATGCAATAACTGTTAGACACACTGAGAACAGTAATAATAAAGGTTATAATGATTTCGGTTGGAAAATAAGGGATTTATGTAAATTGCTAATACGACCTATACCATTCAACTTTTTTGACTTCATCACTACAATTTCTATGTTTGGTTTTATGTTTGGCTGGTAGGATGAGGGTGGAGTAAACATGGTTTACATCATATAATTGTTGCAATAGATTTATTTTTCGACATATAACCACACGGGATGTGTATTGCATATTAGTTGTACATGTATCTATAACATGGGTTCATATGCACTCACGTGTATGTTTATTTTTAACATGCGATATATGTATGCATAATACATACCAGACAGCTCAGCCTATGCATAATATGACCATGATGAAATTCTTTTTTATCAAATACATGGCAACGTATTCTTGAAAAGGCATCATGACGATGATGGAAATTTTAACGATGAATTTTTTTATCAAATACATGGAAGTGTATTCCTGAAAAGGCATCATGCCGGTGATGGAATTTTTAATGAAATGCAGTCTTTTTTTATCACTGTAAAGCATAAATGATAAAGATGAATGTTCTATGTATTCACCGAAGTTGAAAATTTTATTTCAAATAAATAAACCGATGAGAATATATATTTTTAAAATTTTATTTATATGTCAATGATTCAAAACACATTTTTCCAATTTTTTTAATATGGATGTGTTGGCTCTTGAAAAATGAATCAGAACACAGTATTCGAGAATTATGCAATACGGTTGTGTTGGCTCTATAAAAATGAAAGGAAACTAGAGGGTTCATGTAACCATCCCTTACGCAGGAAGGAATAAGTGAAATGAAAATTAGCAGGGAAGGGGTGAAGCAAAAATTAGTGGAGAGATTCTCGATTGTTTTATCCTCGAAGAGAATTCATGTAACCCAAGGCTATAATATGGTCGAATTACTCTTTAAGGAAAGCGTATTTAAGGCGACTCACATCAATATCCAATAAAAGTTTCACCATAATCATCTAAGCGTGATTTTACCATTCCATTTGATTGTCGTATTATAGCATCTACCCCAAAAACTCGGCTGGGATTTTTCTCGCCAGAATGAGCGATGAGTGCTTTCTTTTAAGATGGTGAATATATTTGACCTAGATGCAATTAAGTTGAAAATTAAACCCGAAAACAAATGGGGAGGACCTATATTCTTTTTCCTTTTTTTGAACGACGTAGTTAGTGGAATAAAAGAAAACAAAAAATAAATGTAGAGGACGCATTCACTGAATGAAACAACTAATTACTTTTCTTTTTTATCTTTTCTGAACGTCCCATGTAATGGAATAAAAGTAAAGGTTTTTATAACGTGTCATGGACACTTGTTAACATTAATAGATTCTATAGAAAGTTAAGTGGTGGTGGAATCTTTATGAAACAATAATGATCAATACCACCTAGATAAAATATAAAATAACATTACTCCTCATTAAACTCAAGGCAAAGTCTTGGAAAATCATCTTTCCATAGAGTTATAGAAAGATGAGATTTAATTAGAATAATAAAAAGTAAAATTTCTTAGTTGCAATATTAAAAATATATTATGTAACGTGTTGTAGTAATAATGTTTACAACCCGATCATTCAACCTGAAAATTTTATCTTCATTTCTTCTAATTTGCACTTTAAACCTTGATTTTTACATGGCTTACGGAAACACAGTCTTTCAAAAGACGGACTCTAAACTCAATTCCAGCATTATTTCGTATTTTGAGTGTTTTCAATTTTTCTCCAATTTCTATTATACTCACAATCAATATCTCCAATGCAAACATGAATTAAATATTTTAATTCATATATTATTTAATTTCTAAATTAAATTATTAATTTAGTTTGAATTATTGTAATATTTAATTATAATTAATCTTGTTTGTTATTTTCATTTAACTTTTGTTTATATATATATATATAATTCAGAATTTGAGCAAGATATAGATGAAACAAAATTTAAAATGTTGAGGACGCATTTGTTTGGTAAATGCATTCTCTATTTTTCCTTAGAAAAAATAAGGCAAAGTCTTGGGAAAGACGGTCTTTCCATAGGCTTATGGAAAGACGGGGTTTGATTAGAATAATAAAAGGTGAAAGGTCTTAGTTGCAATATTAAAGTTTTAGTATGAAACATGTAGTAGTTATAAAATTTATAACCCGGTTCATGCAACCCCGAAAATTTTATCTTAATTTCTTCTAATTTACACTTTAAACATTGGTCTTTCCATAACTTATGGAAAGACCGTCTTTCAAGAGACGGACTCAAAAAATAATAACAAGATGCATCATCTATTTTTTTCTTTTATAAAAAATAATAATGAAAGGATGCAATTTCTTCTTTAAAAAATTAATATTATCAAGAAGATGCTTTCGTCATTGATAAAATATAAATTATTTTTTATTATGATTCACTAATATTAATTAATAGGGATAAGTGTCAATATAACCCTATCTACTTGAGTAAGTGCCAATATAACCCTATGATAATTTTTAGTGCAAATATAACCCTAACTAGTTAATGAAAGTGCCAATATAACCCTCAGACCTCATTTCCGGCATTGGCCTCAATTTTTTGCCGTTAACTCTATGTAAATTGACCAAAATACCCTTTGGGCTAACTCTGAAATTAGGTGGGCAATTTTACCCTCATAGTTCGCCGGACCACCATAGTTCACTGAAATTAGGTAGGGTTATATCAGTACAGTATGCAGTCTTATTGGGTTATATCAGCACATTCCTAATGTTTGTAGAGTTATATTAGCACATTTCTAATGTTTGTAGGG
Organism: Rubia yunnanensis; assembly: GCA_037428765.1. Taxonomy (NCBI): domain Eukaryota; kingdom Viridiplantae; phylum Streptophyta; class Magnoliopsida; order Gentianales; family Rubiaceae; genus Rubia; species Rubia yunnanensis. Next base: position 131,657,168 of record CM075061.1, read on the forward strand.
TTATATAAGCACATCCTTAAAAATTATAGAGTTATATTGGTAGTTTCACTAACTAGATAAGGTTATATTGGCACTTATGTCAACTAGGTAGAATTATAAAAGCACTTTTTTCTAATTAATAATATACCTCACAATGACGAGCTTTACGATATATAGACAGCAAACTGTTTGCATCAATGACACACTGTTTGCATCCACAATACGCTACTGTAGCGCAGACGAAGAATTTTCTCAATGAGCGATGCAGTGGTGTGACGAGCAGAGCTGAACGCTGGCTTCGCTTCCCATCGGTTTGGAGTTGGGTCGTCGGACTGGAGCTCTGGCAGTGACGACCTGGATTGAGCGACGAGGCTGAGCGCTGGCTCACCGGTGTGACTGGAGCTGGAGTGGAGCTGAATGGCGGTGGCTGGGTTCTCGAGATCTAGTGGCGCGGCGGAGCTGTTTCACCGGAACTGCTGAGGTGGTGGTGCGTGAAGCTTTACCGGCGATAAAGTCAGCTGAGGTGGTGTAGCGGCTGAAGGTTGTATAGGAGCAGAGCTGGACTCACTTCGCCGGTGACTATAATCAGAGGTGGCGTTACGTGTGGAGCTGGAATGGTAGTGGTTAGACTAAATCAGACTCCTGATTAGATTATGATTTATTCTGATTAGAGTTCTTTCCTTATAACACCTCTATTGTACTCTTTATATATTCAGATATCAATAATACAATTCATTACGATAAATCATTCTATCATGGTATCAGAGCAAGTTCTGATCCTAAGCCCTAAATTTTAATTTATTGTTCAGCGCCTTACCTCTTCTCTCTTTTCCAGCCCTGATTCTGGCAAAGTTCCGGTCAAACTCCGGCAGCATCCGGCAGCTCCTTTTTGTTCACTAGTGCTCCAATCGGCATCGTCATCTTCCGCTCGTCCATCAGGTTCAACGAATTCATCATCATCGCTCATGATCGACCGTCCAACAGCGGTGTCTTCTCAAGCCTCGATTTTCTTTTTCCGGCGAGTTCTTCATCAGCGGCGAGTTCTTCCCGACGTCTTCAGATTGATGTTTCCATCAGCGGTCGACGTCTCCAGCGGCGAGTTCTTCCATCAGCAGCCAATGTCTTCACATCAGTGGCCGACGGCGAGTTCCATCAACGACAAGTTTTTCCAGCATGAGATCCACGCTCGTTTTCCAGTGCGTGAAAGTCACGCGCCAGCTCAGCCGAAGAAGACATCTCCAGCGCTGATGGACACGCGCGATTTGACTCGCTCATCAAGTGAATTTCTCACGGGCGTCAATTTATCGCGATTTGAACCTGTTTCGTGCGAGTTGAACCTGTTTCTTGCGAGTTGAACCTATTTCTTGTGAATTGCTCAAATTCTCATCGGCACCCAGTCAATTTCTGTGCAATTTCGGTCCTTTGCTATGGTTTATTTGGGCCCTATATCTCGGGAAGATTGCTCCACTAATTGGATTGCAGACAAGGTGTTGTTTCAGGCCAGTTTGAATGGTTTCAACCGTCATTCTTCATCGAATCAGTGGATCGTTGATTCAGATGCTACATCTCACATCACTGCTCACACTAGTCATCTTGATCAGGTAAAACGTTATTGTGTATCTGATTCTATTCTTGTTGGAAATGGTGAATCATTATCTATTTCTCACATCGGCCAATGTCATTTATCTGGTTTCTCTGTTAATGATGTCCTTGTGGTCCCTATGATTACTAGAAGTTTATTGTCCATTAGTAAGCTTACTCGTGATCTACCTGTCCGTGTTATATTTGATGCCGATGCATTTTCCATTGAGCACAAGCTTACAGGGACGATAATTGGTAAAGGCCATCATAAGTCTGGTCTTTATTTTCTTAAGGCTGGTGAGTCCAATTTTTTAGGTGAACTACGCTCTACAAAGCTTCATGCTTCTTTTGAGCAGTGGCACTCTCTCCTCGGTCATGTGTCTCATGATACTGTTCAGTTATTGCATCGACGGGCCTTATTTCTGTCACTTCTGCTATGCCTGCACCTGTCAGTTGCTCTCCTTGTCAGATGGCCAAGAGTAGCCGTTTGTCCTTTTCCACTAGTGACAAGCGCGCTACTGGTTTATTGGATAAAGTACATTGTGATTTATGGGGACCAGCTCCTGTTTTATCTGTCGGTGGTTTCTCTTATTATACTGTTTTCATTGATGATTTTTCACGATTCATATGGTTTCTTCCAATGCGGCATAAGTCGGATTTCTATGACACGTTTCTCTAGTTTTAGAAATTCGTTGAGAATCAGTTTTCTGCTAGGGCTAAAAATTTTCAGACCGATGGTGGCACCGAGTTTACTAATCACCGACTTCAAGATTATCTCATATCATGTGGCATTCATCATCAGATGTCCTAGCCCTATACACCTGCTCAGAATGGCCGGGCTGAGCGAAAGCATCGTCACATCACAGAGACTGGTCTTGCCATGCTTTTTCACTCTTCTGTGCCGCACTGTTATTGGGTGGAAGCTTTCTCCTCTGTGGTTTACATTATTAACCGTCTGCCTAGTTCAGTTCTGAGTGGTAAATCACCTTTTGAGGTTGTTTTTGGTCATGTGCCTGACTATACCCTCTTTCACCCGTTTGGTTGCCGTGCATTTCCATGTCTGCGTGCCACTGCTACTCATAAGTTTGCATCCCGATCCATTCCCTGTGTTTTTATTGGCTATAGCCCTCATTACAAAGGCTTCCAATGTCTCGACCCGACTTCTGGGCGCATCTATATCTCTCGCCATGTTCATTTTGATGAAACTTTCTTCCCTTATGTCTCCTCTTCCACGGACAGTCGTTCGATTTCAGATCTGGAGATTTCATCATTTTTTGATGGAACTGTTACTTCATCGATTGGGGCCACCACACTTGTGCCTATGTCTGTGCCTGTTCCAGCTGCCCCTCTTTCACCACCATCTTCCATCTGGACAGCTGACCTGGACTTGGCTCCTCGGCCAACGCCCACCACATCTCAGCCGCTGGTCATTGCTCCTCAGCCACCATCTCAGCCACCGGCCACCATGCCTCAGCCAGTATTGGTTATTCTTTCTTCGGTGACTTCCAACAGCCACTTTCCAGTCAGCGCAGCTCGATCTTCCTCAGGGTCATCAGCTGGTTCGACTCCTCCGACTTCGCCGCCCCAGCTTCGATGGCCACTCGGTCTTCTACTGGTGCCATTCAGCACCGGGATTATTCGGATATTATTGCTCATGGTCACACTGCCGCACTCCTCTCTCAGACAGAGCCTACTGATTATCGCTCCGCCCTTCAGGATCCAGCCTGGGTTTCAGCCATGGATAATGAGATGGCCGCTCTTCGTGGTCAGCACACTTGGGATTTGGTGCCTCGACCTTCGAATATCAACATTGTTGGCTCCAAATGGGTCTATAGACTCAAGTATCGACCAGATGGCACTATTGAGCGTCACAAAGCTAGACTTGTCGTGCAGGGTTTCTCGCAGATTCCAGGTTTTGATTTTGACCACACTTTTAGCCCTGTAGTCAAAGCCTCCACTGTTAGGACGGTTCTCGCCATAGCCACCATGCGTTCCTGGCCACTTCATTAGTTGGATGTCAAGAACGCTTTCCTTAATGGTGTTCTTGATGTTCGAGTCTACATGAAGCAGCCCGTTGGTTATCAGGATTCTGTCCATCCAGACTATGTTTGTCGTTTGCGAAAGGCCATTATGGTCTTAAGCAGGCTCCCCGGGCTTGGTTCCAGCATTTCAGTAGTTATCTGACACAGCTTGTTTTTCGGTGCAGCTCAGCTGATATTTCTTTGTTTGTCCTTTCGAGAGGGTCATCGTTACTGTACCTACTTATGTATGTGGATGATATCATCCTTACAGGCAATAACTCGACTCTTCTTTGCAAGTTCATTGATCGGACACACGGAGAGTTTGCGATCAAGGATCTCGGTGCTCTTCATTACTTTCTTGGTCTTGAAGTTTCGCCTACCTCCTCAGGATTACTGCTTGGCCAAGCAAAGTATGCTCGGGATATTTTGAATCGGGTCGGTATGTCTGACGCGGCACATGTTTCTACTCCATTTGTTGCTGGCTCTCAGCTTCACAGCTCTACCAGTCCTCCATTTCGGGATCCTACACTTTATCGTTCTCTTGTTGGTGCTCTTCAGTATCTCACCATCTCTCGCCCGGATTTGGCATTCTCGGTCAACACGGTGAGTCAGTATCTTCAGGATCCCAGAGATGACCATTTTGCTGCTGTGACTCGGATTTTGCGGTATGTTCGTGGCACTCTTCATTTTGGTCTCCGGTTTTGTTCTGCTAGTATTCCTGATGTGTTAGGATACTCTGATGCTGATTGGGCTCGCTGTCTGGAAACTCGTCGGTCCACTTATGGCTATGCGGTTTTTCTTAGTGGGATCTGGTTTCTTGGAGTGCCAAGAAACAACCCACTGTTTCTCGCTCTAGCACTGAGTCTGAATACCGTGCTCTCGCCAACACTGCCTCAGAAGTGGTCTGGCTCACTCATTTGCTTCGTTATATTCGAGTTCCACTTTCTGGTTCTCAACTGTTGTTATGCAACATTAGTAGTGCTATCTTCTTGGCTCATAATCCAGTGGCGCACAAGCGGGCGAAGCACATCGACATCGACTACCATTTTGTTCGTGAGTTGGTGACATCCGGAAAGCTGCACATTGCTCATGTTCCAACTTCTTTTCAGATTGCGGACATTTTCACCAAGGGGCTCTCTCGTCCTCTGTTCGAGTTCTTTCGGTCCAAGCTGTGCGTCGGCGAGCATCTGACGCTTTGCTTGAGGGGGGTGTTAGACTAAATCAGACTCCTGATTAGATTATGATTTATTCTGATTAGAGTTCTTTCCTTATTACACCTCTATTGTACTCTCTATATATTCAGATATCAATAATACAATTCATTACGGCAAATCATTCTATCAGTAGTCATCTTCTCGATCGGAAGGCTCGGTTGGAAGTGTGCTTAGGCTTCAACGGCGCGTATGGAGCTGGAATGGTAGTCATCTTCTCGATCGAAAGGCTCGGTTGGAAGTGCGCTTAGGCTTCGGCGGTGCGTGAGCTGGAGTGGCGTCGAATAGAGCTGGAAGAAAGGGATGTCCCAGCTTCGCAGCGTTGGAAGTGCACTTAGGCTTCGGCGGCGCATGAGCTGGAGTGGCGTCGAACAGAGCCGGAGGAAAGGGATGTCCCAGCTTCGCAGCAAACAGGTAGGGAAGATATGTTTGAACACGTGGACAGGGTTTTCTCCAAAAGGTGATTAAACGGTTCGCCTCAGCCGTTCCGGCCACACCGACACCACAATCATGTGGACAGGGTTTTCTCACTTTTAGTAAAAGTGATCTAACCGCAAATTTTACAACTCACTCCCAACATGTTTGTAATCTTGTGTAATTGCCCACCATCTTTAATTCAGAATGTGGCAGTATGTCTCAAGTCAAAGTTCACCCGGTCTTTTCCATATTCCTCCCTGCGCAAACAAACTAAAATTATCGATGTTAATTTCAATCAAATTCTAGAACAATTAGATTTTTCTCATTTTGTCTTTTTCGTTTTTTGTTTTCTGTTTCATTTTTTTAATCACAAACAAAGAAAATAAAATTTAACACTAAGAAAAAATGCAAAGTCTTGGGAAAGAGGCGATTTAAATAATGAAAAATTCAATATTTAAAAATGATATCCAGAATGACTGGAAAAGTAGAAATCAGACCAGATACAATTTCATCATTATGAACAAATCCAAAATATTTTTTCTCTTTTCACGACTTCAAGGAAGATCCTAATAGGAAGATAGGATAAGTACATTTATAGTTTCCTTTGGCTGCACAATGCCTTTTTCTATGCATGTTTATGCGCATTCTCATAAAAGGTGATTTCGATAATTAAGAGGAACTAAACAATTATGGCAAGGAAACGTTGATTCAACGGGAGAAGAAAAGGGAAAAATTGAAAAAAAATATCATTTGATTCGTCGTTCTTTCAATAGTCTTATGGAGATACGGAGTTTAATTATAATAATAAAAAGTAAAAGTCTTAGTTGCAATATTAAAAAATTATTATGCAGTGTGTAGTAGTTATAAAATTTATAACCTGATTTATGTAACCCGAAAATTTTATCTTCATTTCTTCTAATTTACACTTTAAACCTTGATCTTTCCATGACTTATGGAAAGACCGTCTTTCAAGAGATTGACTTAAGAAAAAAATACAAAATAAAATAAAAAGAAAATCTAAAAATTGGGTTGCCTCTTAGTAGCGCCTTTGTTTATAGTATTTGGCTCGACTCTCAGATGCCATTAGTGATTAGATACTGGGCATAATAGAATTACTTCCAATAATGCCACTTGAGAAGTATCATAGTACGACTATGACCATTTACGAGGAATGTCTTTTCTGTGTCCATACTCTTGATCTCGACTGTCCCGTTTGGCCAAACCGAGGCTACCTTGTACAGTCCAATCCACTTGACTTGAGTTTCCATGGCATTGATCGAAAGTTGGACTCAAAATGAAGAACTTTCCGCCCAACCACAAATCTCTTAGACTTCAAATTCCCGCCATGCCACATATTAATATGCTCTTTGTACCACATAGTTTGGTCATCCACTTCCAACCACACAAAAAATGGAATGCCGGTTTGAATGTGATTCCAAATCGTTTGAGCCGTGGGGGGTATGGATTGGCGGCTCTCAAGTACGTTGAGGAACGTCTTGAGATGGGTGTTCAAAATGCAATCGAGACGAGGATGACTAAAGAGGAGGAAATGGCTACGATACAACCAATGGATGTGGATAACATAGAAATGTGTGATTTATTCCTCAAAGGCCGACAAAACAAGAAGGGTCTATATGAGAAGCCTGAAGAAAAAGAACTTGTGGAACAAGTGGTAAACCTGACCATCCTACAACTGTTTTTTGACTTCCTTACTATAGTGTACATATTACCATAGATTTATGTTCTAAAATTCACATATTTTCAATACTTAGGAGAAACTGAAGAATGATGCATTGGAAGGAAAATTCATACCCACATTTAAGAACGACATCCTTTCTGCGGCTACCAAGAAACCTGACCATCTGGGCTGTGTTGTGGGAGTCGGTGGGTACTTGAACTAACATGAGGCATTTCGAATTAATCGGTACTATGGTCGAGCACAACCATCGCGTGTCCACACTTTGCAAAAATACACCCTTGAACAAGAGAAACGAATAAGGCAACAAGACATTCTTATATGGAAGTTGATCCAACACACCGGCCTTGTTCCATCAAGAGGATCACACCATTCACCAAAAGATGTCAAGGTCAGTTGGGAGGCAATCATTGAAGCTCCGGTAAACGAAGCCTACAACCACGACAAGGCCATCCTCGCTTGTGATAAAAAGGTAAAAATTTAACATTTATCAGATCATTAATTCAAAGTATTTGTCAAATTTAACAAACGTAGTTGGTTTCAATTAGGGTTCACATATGTGCGAGCTATACATAGATCAAGGTATATGTGATAGACCACTCCATGTAGCCGATGTAATTTTGTATGAGTTAATGAAACATCATCACAGTGTACCAAATCTAGAAGGTTTGTCAAGAGTATCTTTGGAGAACGCATTGGTGAAGGGTTCCCCATTGCCATTTCCAGATGGTGAATACAAGAATGTCGTCCCCACTCGTGGCACATTTCTTTTGTGGCCGCGTCGACTAGTATTTGTCAATCCTATAATGGATTGCCATTTGAAAGTCAAACAGCTGACAACGTCAAAAGCGGACCAAACTACACCAAAGGCAGTTAAAATATCACCTAAACCAGTCCACACTACACCCAAAACAATCCAAAAGACACCAAAACCGGTTCAAACAATACCGGACAAGATTAGACAACCGGTTCCAGGGGCACAAGTCTCGAATGATGCACCTCACTTTGTAAAAGTGCTATGCAACTGGCTTCAACTGCATCAACGCAACTCAATTTACTCATTCATGGGAAACAATTGCGTATTTAGTGCCAAGAGAGACATCAATGCGATGTGGAGTGATTTTGCGGACCTGTGGAAATGTGAGCAAGTTAATCAGACGATAATGTCCATATACATCTTGTGAGTGAAATTTATATTTACACATTAAATTCGTGTTTAATATTTAATTTTCTCTAATATTTTACAACTAATGAGAAATATTTCATAATTTAAGGGTACATGTATTTCATGTATAATCAAAAGAAGAAGTGGGTCAGATACATGTGCCCGGTGATGACTCAAGAGATCAGTTGTACAACCCAAAAGAAAATCGACTACATCCACAAAAACCTTGGGAGAAATGATAAGAAATTATTCATTACGCCCTACATTGAAAGGTTAAAGTTACGATCTTCATTATCTTTGTAAACATAATTTACTTCTTTTAATACACATTACATTCTATTTTTTTGCACATGGATCATTGGCAATTGATCATCATTGTTTCGGAAAAAAATCATGTGTATTAGATAGATCCGTTGCACTTACAACCATTGGACGCATTTGTCAAGATTTTGGAGTCTGCTATGAAGGACACTAGCAAAGATGGTGAGAGCAATTTTCAGATGGTCAAAATCAAGGTACAATATGCATAAATTGCTTCTTTTTTTCAAACGAGATTCATTTATGTGTTTCTTCATGTTACCATATTCATGTTGTTTAAAACAGTACAAGAAACAAGCTCAAAATTGGGAGTGTAGCTATAACGTAATGTTGTATGCAATAGAGTTAATTGATGGCGTGAACTTGGATTTACTTGAGATTGACAAAGTAATTGTACATTTGGTTGTAATAGACATTAGTAGTGTCTCTATGTCAATAATAATATTTTTGACTAACTCGCTATACAAACAGGTTATACCAAAGGCAACAAGGCCTTATTCAAAACAAGGCACCAACACCGCTAGGAATTGTTTAGCTAGACATCTTATTCTCAACTGCTCACATCCTCTTGGGTACCTTGACTCGGTAAATTAGTGTGATGTAAAGGTTTGGAATAGAATATGATTGAGTCCTATTCCTATCTATAGATTATTGCTTAGTTAGCATTTTCTATAGATTTACCAAGTAGAACAATTGTGTGTATTTGATTACATTTGTGGATGTTGATTGACGCCTATTTTGAGCAGGGAAATTCAATGAATTTTTTTTTACCAATGGGGATGAGTAGAGTTCCGAAACCAAAATTTGGTCCTTCAGAAAGCATTATGACGAATGGGTTTCCGAACGTGGAACTGAGAAATACCAACAAAAATATAGTCAGCAAAATTACAGAGGTGGCTCGGAAAGTGCACACGATCAGGGAAACATGCATACAATGGGAGCCAATTATGGCTTCCGAGTGAGGAACCTATTTACGTTCTGAGTTAGGAACCTATCAAAGGCAATTCCACTGGCCTTTTAAAGGCGGTTCATAACCTCCTTTAATCGCTCTTTTTTAAAGGTGGTTCTCAGATGTCCGATAGAACTACCTTTAATAACCCTCTTTCCACTAGTTGTTGGAGGTCCAATAACAACCACGAAGGAGGACTCACCCGGAGGTCGTGGTAGAATGAGACCAAACCCCAGGTATGACAAGTCTCACATCAAATGCTACAACTGTGAGAAGTTTGGGCACCGTGCCTCGGAATATAGAGCTCCAAGATATAAAAGAGTTTAAAAGAAGGCCAACTACGTTGCAGAAACCAACCAAGAAAATGGTGTTTTACTTCTTGCCTCCAAAGAAGTATTCGATGAAGAAGAAGAATGGGATTAGAGTTCACACAAAGGAGAAGATAACTTCTTTCCAAAACTAGAAGAAGAAAGTGTTAAAGAAGAAAGGATCGAGCAACCAAGAGAGGAGCCAATTATCCCACAAGCTTCACTAGGTGCAAGTTCCAAAGAAGAACATGAAAAGGAGGAGCAGACGGAGGAAAAGTCATTGAAGGATTATATTCGGTATGTGGATAGCCTTTCAAGCACTCCCACTGGTGTTGACACGTCAGATGCTATTGATCTTCACAAACAACAACGAAAAGAGCCGAATAGACCTCTGTATAAGGTTCTAGATGAGCAAGAGGCAAATATAGCTCCAAGAACCTTGCTTGGAACAACTCATTCGAATGGTGTTTCAAGTGCGTGAAATGATGTTGGTTCTAAGATGGTTGATCTACTCCAAAGTCAAAAAACAAACAAGTTTGATATCACATTAGCACAAGAGGAGTTTGAGGAAATGGATGATGTTTTGTCAGCCAAATATAAAGAGGCTAAGAGAGATGAGAAGCTACGTAATCAATGGGAAAATTATAGTGACATGGTTGCTGAGAACTCAAATAATAGGAAAACATAGATGCAGGAAAAAGACTTCAAGTTCAAGAAGAAATATTTTTTGGAGTTGCTTTAATTCCATAATGGCATGAGGCAATTAGATTGAATCAGATAATCAAAAGAAATAGATATGCAAATACTTTGAAAAAGAAGCCGACCAAAATTTTTGTGAACGACAAATTAGCAACATTGGGTAAGAATCCAGTCTTTCATGATTGAAACACTATAACATGCATCATCACTACACTAGAGAGTGCATAACCAACAGAGATGTACAAGTGGGATACATAAAGTCATGCGATCAATTGGCGGATATTTTCACCATAAGCGCGATGATTTTATCAGGATGATGAGTTTTCTCGGAGTGGAAAATCAAGTTTAAGGGGGGGCTATTGAAGATTAAACTTGTTTTGGGTTTAGCCCAAATGACATTTCTTAGTAGCCCATAATCTAGAAGGAGTCCAAAAGAATCTTAGAAGAAGGGAAGGTTCTAGGGTAAGTTCTAGAACATGTCTAGAATGTGTAGATTATGATGGAGTAGTAGAGAGAATTTTAGAGAGCTAATTGTAGCCATTAGATTAGAGTTATGACAAGATCCAAGTCATTGGTTGGGGGAATTCCACTAGTATAAATAGGGGTGATGTAGTAGAATTTCAATCAAGCCAAAAAATAATAGAAGCCTTCTCCTTATACAAATAGCCTCTTCCTCCAAGTTCTTCATTTTCACCCAAACTTTCTAAACCCTTCTTGAACCATTTAAAGTTTCCTCCCAACAAAGTGGTATTAGGGTTATTCTCTCTCAACAAAGTGGTATCAAAGCTATTTATGTTCCAACACATTTCAAAAGAAAATTGACCTACGTTCCAATTTTGCGGCTACAACTACTAGAACCACACCGAACAAACTGACTACCCTTCCGAGCATTGTACCCCTCCCGTCCAATTGAATTTTGACATCGGATGCACTGGTATAGCAGTTCTAACGACATACCAAATTTCAAAATAAGATTCCGTATCAAAGCATAAAAGATGGAACTCCCGGTACCGTAACATTGGACGACGTTAAAATGGGTGCCACAGTGCAAAACAACATCATGGTATTCATTATAACACGACTATTACACAACACCGTGCATTGTGATACACTGAAAATAGGCAGTGCTAGGAACAGTGTGTCATAACCACTTTAATTATCATTGACACTTCATTCCAAGCACTAATATATTAGGATTCTGGCCTAGTTATGGTCCAATTAATTAAAGATTCCTAATTTAAAATTTGCAAAATATGGGGAACTATTTGAAGATCTTGATAGGTATCGACAATTGGTTGGAAAGTTAAATTATCTTCCATTGACTCATCCTAATTTTGCATATTCAATCAGGTAGGTTGGCCAATTATTTATGTCATCTTCAACAATGTAGGCAATATTAGTGCATATTTTGTGTTAATTGTTGAAAGGAGCACCTGAAGGAAGAGGTATTTATGCAAATCATTGATACAAAAAAATTGATTGTTTCTCATATATATTTCATGTTGTATCTATGTTGGCAAATATTTGGTCCATGAAAAAGTAAAAAGTAGCAAGTTGTGTCACAATCCAATGCAGAATCAAAATATATTTTGATCAATTATTGACTAAAGTAGGGATTGAAATCAGTAGCGAAACATAGGGGGACTCGAGGGTGCCTGATTTTGATTAACTTTTTTTTTACTTAGTATTTTTTTTGTATTTTATTTATTTTTGTATGGTTAAAAAGGTTAAAACCAACCCCCCCTCCAAAATAATATTTACAGCGGAATATACGTAGAATCAAAGAAAGAAACGCAGTATTTCTTTGTTGTAATTTTATAGTCCAAGAAACATAATTCCTTCTTATCTAATTTTACCTTTAATATTTATCCAAAGGGAAAGTCTCAGGAAAGACGGTCTTTCCATAAGCTTATGAACAGTCCTTATGGGCATTTGACTTAAATGTTGTAATTTTTTAATAAAATTTAAATATTACATTTTATAAGTTAAAACAAGTAATAATGTGTATTTGAAGGTTAAAATATAAAAAATATGATATAAAAAAATATTTTCAAAATTTTTAAATTTTGTATGTAATTTAAAAAATGCAGTGTATAAGGTAAGAAATAAGTGGCATGTCCATAAGCTTATGGATAGACCGCTTGTCAAGAGACCCACTCTTATCCAAATTGTGCTTTAAAATGTATTAAATTAGATTTTATCTTTAAATACAATTAAGAGTTGGTTTTATCCCATTTATACGGAAGTATTTGTACTGTCCAAGTTTTTGTACTGTCCAACGTGTTAATACAAAGTTAAATATTTGGCTTCCAATTAATATTTGTCTACATGTATTATTTTGATTCCAAGTTTTTCCATTAATCGAAAATAATTTTCATTACGGTTAAATATGAGTTTTTAAGGTATACGCAAGTTTTATTTAATAAAAATAGTATGATTCCAACTAAGATTTTTTTTTTTAATGAAATCACCCAAAGGTGGGGTATATATATAGGCACCCCAAACCATGAAGAGTAGCCATAATAAGTGGCAGAATTTAATACAAAAAGCAACAACGTTGCCTCAAAATGAGTTAGTCTGTACAGGTTTATGGTTATATCCGAAAGGAGTTGTGATTCCAAAGTAAAAACGAATCTCCACACCCCGTGTTAATTCGCACTTTGGCCAGGCAACTCTATGGATATAACCAACATGTGGGTAGATTGCTAGCTAAAAGGAAGCTAAGTACAACAATGGGCAGGTGCAGATCCATCTTGTTTCCTTGAGCATGGCAGAAGTGAAGGAGTTAGGTGGTAGTACATTTTGAAGATCAAAAAATCCTGAATTTGGTCTTGGTCTTGGATTCCAACTAAGATTTATTTTTTGCTTAATACCAAGATAGTATAAATAGATGTACATAATTTTAAAAAAACATAAATTTTCAAATAAGACATCAAGAAATAAGGAAAAAAAATCAACAAAAGGTATTTATTTTTCATTAACTATTTATATAATTTAGACTTTAGAGTGTTTATATCCTCTAACTTTAAATTTGTATCAATTTTGTATTTTCTTTAGCACTAATTTATCTTTAGCATTTCATTTTTTGTCCTTTAAATAAAATAATTTACTCTAATTTGTTATTCTAATGGTTGATTCAAAAAACATGTATAACTTTGGTGCCCCCTAAATGAAAATTCTGGTTCCGCTCATGATGGAAACCACTTAAGTTCCTGTTAAACATGATAACCAAGCTACTCTTCATATGAAAATGGGTCACGTGTTTCATGAGAAAATGAAATGCATTGAAATATACTGCCACTTTGTTTATGAATTGGAAGTTTCACTACTGGGAGAAGCCCCCCCCCCCCTCCCCCTCCCCCTCCCCCTCCCCCCCTAAGCACCAATTTTTTCACGTCATCGGCACCAGTATTTTGAGAATTTTCATACCGGTGCCTAAGTGACCCGGTGCAGAAGGTGTAGTGTCATATGCACCGGTAAGTCGTACCGGTGCTAGAATCTATTCTAACACCGGTACCATTTACCCATGCCTATGCACGAAATACCAATGCTAGTAAATAGACGATCATTTAAAAATATCCGTCCAGTGAGAATAAACTCACTGGCCGGAATATGAAACCCTAAATGAACAAAACACAAAAAAAATTGAAGCCCATGTAAAAAACCGAAAATTTCATACCACTACCCAAAAAATGAGATCGGATCCGAGCTAAATCAGAAATTTTAGTGGAGCTCGCAACTCCGACCAGTAACCATAGCGCCATAAGGAGATGGAGTCGGAGCTGGTCTGGGAGATAGAGTCTGGGAGGCGTCGAAGTGGAGGAGTCAAGGAGATAGAGTCGGAGTTGGTCCGAGAGATGGAGTCGGGGAGGCGTCGGTGGAGGCATCGAAGCGGCATCGTCGGCGCTAGGCATTGAAGCGGATGCTGCGGAGAGAGAGAAGTGGTGGAGGAGAAGGGAGAAGATGGAGAGGAGGTAGAGCAAAAGATAATGAGAGGGAAATGAGGGTGGGAAGATTTAGGGTTTCAGGGGTAGTATTATACTGGTGCCTATGGCGTGAAAAACGAAATAGAAAATATACGAATAACAAAATATACTAGTAGTCCAAAATATACGAATTTACAAAATATACTAGTAGCCCAAAATATACGAATTTTGTTATTCTTGCATAAATATAGAAATAGAAAATAAGTTTTATTTAATGAAATTTTGAAAAGGGCTACTACAAGTTTTATAGTAATCTAGAGTTGATTACTTAGAAGATAGAAAGGAAAATCGGAAAGGATTATGGATATGTTCTTGTGCCGATTGTTGATAAATATTTCATTATGGATTTGGAAAATACAATGAGGGTGTATAGGCTAGCATCACGTTCGAGCGAATTTTAATTGGAAGTCACGATTAAATTTTTTACTTTTTGCACTTAGGTCTCTCCAAGAAAGTTGGAGTCGTCGAATCACGAAATTGGCGGAACCAAAATGCAATTTAATAATACATGATCTCAACTCTGAAATTTGGGTATGTATGGGTGAACGGAAGGGTCTCGAAATTCAACATTGATTACTTCTATGAACTCTCGAAAAATTACACAGTGACCCAAAATTGTGTTACCCCATTACCCATTGCTCCAAAATACATAATTTTTTTTATTATTGACTAAATATAAATATATAAAATAAATAATTTTTTTGGTGAATTATTGAAAAGCGCTAGTATATGTTCTAAAGTAACTTATGGTTTATTACTTGGAAGTTACAAAGTCAAGTCAGAAAGGATTATAGATATGTTCTTGTGCTCGATTTTTGATAAATATTCCCTTACATGCATGTAAAATACACCGGAGGTGTATAGGGTAGATCACGTTCGAGCGGATTTCGGTTTGGAGGTACGAGGTTTTTACTTTTTGCACTTAGGTCCCTCCAAGATAGTTGGAGTCATCAAATCACGAAATTGGCAGAAATAGAATGCAATTCAATATTATACGGGTGTAACTCTACAATTTTGGAATGTATGGGTGAACGGAAGGGTTTTGAAAGTCAAGATTATTACTTCTATAAATTCTTGAACAATGATATTGCGGTCCAAAATTGTGTTACCGATGTTGAATTTATTTATAAGCACCATTTTTTTGTGTGCCAGTGCTAAATTTTGGTTTTGTATCACTGATATTCATTGCATAGGCACCGGTTTTTTGTGTACCGGTGCTGAATTTTGGTTTTATAGCACCGATATCACTGACATACCGGTGCCTATGACATTTTTAGCACCGATAAATTTGCAGTGATGCCCATATACCTGTTTTCCAGTAGTGTTTGGACAATGAATTTTTTTTATACAGCCAAATCGGCAAAACATTTATCCCATTGTATTCTCAACAGTAAATACACAAAATTCTCTACATTCTTATATCTAATTACATTTTGGAACATAATAAATTTCAGTAGTGGATACTTGTTCGAGGACAGAGGGGCACACAATACCTCAACTGCAGCTATTCGTACTTCTATGTGCATAAAGCCTTCTACATAATTTGCCGATATTGACTAATGATAACTACATATCGACAACCAGTTAATGGACAAGATTATTTACTTGCAAATGGAAGGGGCTTGGGTACCCGTAAACGTTGGCGTAACATTAGAGCAGTTGCTTACGGAAGCGCCTTCCGGACCTGAGTATTTCAAATCGATGTTGCCAAACACCACGTCCTTGCATGGGTGACTCTGGCTACAAATAAGTTTTACAGCTTCAAGGGTCCCTGAAGTGCCCGTAATGTCATTGTAGGTCACATTGCTGATCTGAACACTTGACGGGGGCTGCAAGGGAAAAACCGACAAGGAAAATAACATTAGATATCCCGGTTTTCGATCCATAACCTGAAGTCCGGGGCGGGACTACAAGGGAGCTGGAGCACTAGATATCCCGGTTTTTTGTCGATAGCCTTAAGTCAAGGGGGTTGGAGCACTAGATATCCCGGTTTTCGATTGATAACCCTCAGGTCAGGGAAGAAAATCATAAAAAATAATGAGAATAATTTTGAAAAGCTTTCTTACCGGTCCCCTCTAATATGGGAAAATTATAAAAATATATATTTCTTCCTACCTACCAGCCATATAAATTTCCTGTTTCCGCCCCGCTGAAGTATCATCATATAATTGGTGTGTGATAAAGCATATGCACTTACATCGACCTTGCATGGAGTGGATGGGCAATACAATTGGTCGATGAAAATAGGGTTGCTAACATTTTCCATCTTTATGTTTTCAAAATGTAGATCAGAGCATTCCGTAGGGATCGAGCCGGCCCATGTTTTGATTCTGAGGCCGTTGTCCGTGCCATTGAGGGTGCAGTTCTTGACAAAGACTCCCTTAACCGGCTCTTCCTTTTCATGCCTTCCGAGGCTTCCCACGGTAATCCCGTGTCCCGGACCGCAGGTGACTCCAGTCACGTTGATGTTCACCGAACCATCGGAAATGGAGATGCAATCGTCTCCTGTTTGGATGTTACAGTCCCTCACGGTTACATTGCTGGCACGTCCGATGTGGATACCGTCGGTGTTAGGGCTCGTCGCGGGGCCTTCGATCGTTACATTCGCAACCGTGAAATTGTTGGTGGCCGTGACAAGAATGTGGAATGATTTGCTGTCCTTGGAAGTGATGTCCTTAACCACCGAATTGTTGACGCCATCGAAGAAGAAGCTCTGCAATCCTCAAGAGAAAAACATAAATTTTCACATTATCATCCATGAAAAATTAATGAATTTATGAATGTGAGATGATCCAATGGCGTTTGTTTACCGTTGGAGGTTTAGGGCACGGCTCGGACGAGGCGCAGCGATCCGACATCTTCCATACCATGCGTCCTCCTTGGCCGCTGAAAGTTCCCTTGCCGGAGAGAGTGAAATTTTCGACATTCGAAATCATTACCCATTCTTGATTTTGGGTTATTACAAGGGGATCTTTGTCAGATAGAATGAAGCCTTCGTTCTTAATCTCAATGGGTCCTTTGCATGGTCCATTCAGTACTAATTCTTTCATTGTGTACTCACCTTCTGGGATCAGTATTGTAGTTGGATGTGTTGAATTGCATGCTACTTTCCAAGCATGCATCAGAGCCTAATGGAACATCAGATCATATTTTCTTACATGAATTCATAATCAAAATGTTCTTTTTTAAATAAACGAAACACAAAAATATTCGATATTAATATTTCATTTGAAAGATTACCGTGGCGATTTCTGAAGTCATTCTTGGCGCCTGCTCTGTCTCCATAGGTTTGACACCTTCGGAGGGAGCTTGCGCCGTCCTGCCTGCACGAACAAATTCAGATTTTGCTAGCAGTAAGCATGACACCAGAATTGTGATGCCGAATAGCCTTTCCATCTTGTTGAACAATGCGAACATTTTCTTTTTGCAGGGTGATTTTTGTTTATTGGTTTTGCAGGATGTTCAATGAAGCTATATATAATGTGGGGGGGATTATGTTTCGGAAATAACTTATTTTAGACAATATTTTCGCATGTTTGAGGTGAGAGTTTGATGATATTGATCATCTCCTTCTTCTTCTCTACATTTCCTTCCCAAAGATTGTGTGCTATATATCATTACACTTGTTACGTTTTTGTCTGATTTTTTTAAGGATCATAATCTTCCTTCGGCTTCAATAAGGACCTGTGGATGAATTATAGTTTATACTTGCTTCTATCTAAAACTGTACCTACATACGTAACTAACTTTATATAATAAATATATACTAATTAACCTCAGAGCCAATAAAAACATAATTCATTTTTATAAAATGGACTCAGGGTCAACTCAGCAGAACATTTGTCTTTTGTAAGGACGAAAAATAGTTAGGCACACTGATTTTAATCACCCCTAAATGGTCACTTTAGGGTTCAGTGTCCGTGGTGCAATATTATTGTGTCTAAATGAAATATTTTATCCTCATTGCCATTATTATTTAGAATCTCATATCAAATTCCTAGTAATATAAATATGAATATATATAAGTCATTTATACTTATCACTAGCTGATTTTTATATCGAATCTCATGACTTTTATAGCATGCCAATTTTGTTAAGGCCATAATAATACGTTGTAGGGACAATTTTATACAATAAAGGTTGCCTGAAACAAGAAACTTTTTTTTGTGTGGGGGAATTAAGTCGATGGGGTGAGGGACCAGTAAGGTTCTGACATATTGCAAGTGAGTGGAGTCAGAATTAAGTTATATGCATTTTTTCATTTATTCATTTGCTACATGTCAGAATCTTACTAGCCCCTTCACCCTCACATATTCAATTCCTCCACATAAAGATTTTTCTGGCCACAAACCATATTAGTGTGTGTGGGGAAAAAGGTTTTCCTATAAAGAAAGAGGAGAAAACCCTAAAAGCTAAAGAGCCCAACTTCCTTCTCACCGACGCTGGAGAGGCCACCACCACCAACTCTGGCGGCCTACCCACCACCCTCAGTCCCACCCTCCCACTAGCAACTCCCTCCCTCCCTCCCATCTGCTCAGCCCCTTAGCCCCCTACCTCTCAGCCGCTTAGACCAACCTACGACCTCCCTCCCCGAGTGCTCAAACATCTACGCCTAGCTCCAAACACAACGGATTTTCATATTTACCGCAGCCAGCTGATATCATGGAAGCCAGTGCTATGGCCCAATGTATTAACAAATAGTGATTGATTATGAATTGATATCTTTCCATTAATTCAAAGGCCATATATATAGGCATAATACATACAAGTTTGCACAGAGAAGGAAACTAATATTGCTGCTAATATCTTGTGGATATTTGACTAACTAATTATATGCTAAGATATTGTGGGATATTGCTAACTAAATATATATACAAAAGAGTAAGACTTGTTCAGCACCCCCACCCTCTCCCAAGTTGGAGCAGGAGTAGACATATCTAAGATGCCCAAATTGTCAAGTAGTCGATGAAATGTGTCAGCGCCAAGAGGTTTTGTGAAGATGTCAGCAAGCTGGTCATATGAGCGAAGGTAGGTGGGTGATAAGACCAGAGGGAATATTTTCTCTAATGAAGTGACAGTCTATTTCAATGTGTTTGGTACGATTACGAAGACTGGTTTTTTCAGTAATATGTAGTGTTGCTTGGTTATCACAATGCACTGTGATCGGTCCAAATGGAGAAAGACCAAGTTCAGATAAGAGAGAAGCAAGCCATTGAATTTTGGATATGAGTGCACCAAGAGAATGATATTCAACTTTGGCGGAAGATCGAGAAACGGTTGGTTGCTTCTTAGATTTCCAGGATATTGGACTAGACCTAGCATAGTAAAATAGCCACTAGTTGAGCGACGAGTGGTTGGGCAACCAGCCCAATCAGAGTCAGAGAAATTAACCAGTCAAAAGCAAACTAGAGGCAGAAAGGAAAAGCCCATTGCCAATGAATCCTTTAAGATAACGAAGTACTCGATGTGCAGCATCGAGGTGAGAGATACGGGGATTTTGTAAAAATTGATTAAGATTGTTAAAAGCGTATTGGATATCAGAACAAGTAACTGTCAAATATAAAAGACGTCTGATGAGTCGATTATAAGGGGATGGATCGGGCAAGAGAATACCATCATCGGGAGAAAGACGACGATGTTGTTCCATAGGAAAATTACATGGACGAGAACCGAGCATGCCAGAACCTTTTAAATTTATCATTATTTCTAGTGATAATTATATCATCAACATAAAAAGGACAAACATTGTGATATCTTTATGAATATTAGTGAAAAAACTATAATCAGAAATTGATTGACGAAAACCGTGACGGAGAAGAGTAGAAAAAAAATTAGCAAACCATTGAGGAGAAGCTTGTTTAGGTCCATAAATATATTTATGTAACTTGCAAACACAATTGTCACTATGAAAGGAGAGACCTTGGGGAAGTTTCTGAAAACGTCTTCATGAAAATCGCCTTGCAAGAATCCATTGTTGACATCTAGTTGATGAAGGGACCAGTTTTTAATTTTAGCAATAGAAGGAAGAAGGCGGACTGTAACTAATTTTGGTACTGGGGCAAAAGTATCATGATAATCAACACGTTCGGTTTGTGTGTAACCTTTGGCCTCTAAACGAGATTTAGATCGTTCAATTGACCTGTCGGGAAGATATTTGATCTCATAACCCATTTATAACCAATGGCCTTCTTACCATGTGGTAGATGACAAAGAGACCATGTGTTGTTTAATTCTAAAGAACGAAGTTCTACACTCATAGCATCACACCAAACTGAAGATTGAACAGCTTGGGAATAATTTTGAGGTTCATTTCGATCAAATATTTTACTCAAAAAAATACGATGAGAAGGACTCAATTTTTTCCAAGAGAAATGATTGGCTAAAGGAAAATTAGTGGAAGAATGAATAACTATGCATACATAATCACTAAGATGAGGTGGTGGTCATTGATTTCTCTTAGAGTGATTCAAGTCTGTAGGAATTTCAGGACACGAAGGAATATTGTCCGACAAGGAAACGTTATTATTAGATGAAGAAGCGGGAAGCGTGGAAGATTCAACATGAGTTTTTGATAAATCAGGTTGAGGGAAACCAAAATTTGGTGATGAAGGAGAGATAGAATAGTCATCATCCAAAGGTGTGATAAAAATGCCAGGAGGATGATGATTTGAAACATTGTGGTATGGAAAAGTGGATTTGTGGAAAATTACATCATGAGAGACAATAATATGATTAGTTGACGGATCATAAACACGATAACCTTTTTGCCTATAAGGATAACCAATAAAGATGTAGGGTTTTCCTCGAGCATCAAAATTATGTTGAATATGCATGTTTTTAGCAAAACATAAGCAACCAAAAACACACAGAGAATAATAATTTGGAGGTTTACCAAATAAAACTTCATGCGGAGATTTAAATTTCAGAGTTGGCGTTGGTAATTTATTGATTAGAAACACAGTTGTGAGAACACATTCTCCCCTAAATGAGACAGGAAGATTAGCTTGGAACCTTAATGAGCGAGCAACATCGAGTAAATGACGATGTTTACGCTCTACAATCCCATTTTGTTGAGGGGTTGAAACACAACTTCATTGGTGAATTATTCCATGAGAATGAAACCAATCTTGAAAGGTTGATGAGAGAAATTCAGCTCCATTGTCAGATCTAAGAGCTTGGAGTTGTGGAATAAAATGACCCCCATTTCCAGAACGAATTGTAGGGGTTGACAATTTAAATTGTCGATTAATTTGATTTAAAAATGTGTTACTATATGAAAAGTTCGAGATTTTTTTTCCATTAAAAAACCCAAGTACATCTGGAATAACCATCCACGAATTTTAAGAAGAAACTAGAACCATTTTTGGATGGAACGGAATAAGGGCCCCAAATGTTGATATGAATTAATTCAAAACATTTGGAAGAGCGAGAAATACTTTGCGGAAAAGAATAATGAGATTGTTTTGCTTGTTGAAATATATCAGGCATAAAATATTTATTTACAAAAATAATTGGAAAGTTCTTAACAAGAAACTGAAAAATGGGAAATACATGGGTGACCGAGGCGTGAATGCAAAAGGTCGAATTTATTTGCAATGGAAATTGGGAATGCTGAATTCAAATAAGAAGCATCATCTAAGAAGTACAGCGCTTGCTGAAGACTACCCTGACCAATCACCTTCGTCAATTCACGGTCCTGAAATATTCAACCAATATAAAAGAATATTACACGACAACGAAGCTGTTTTTTTGAATGTGAGATGGATAATAAATTGAATTTGAAAGACGGAACATAAAAAAACATCTTTGAGAATGAATCCAGGAGAATAATTTACAACTCCAATGTGTGTCACTGATGCATATGATTCATCAGACAATTGAACGGGAATATGTTTTTCCAGTGAAACATAAGAAGAAAATAGAGATAATGATGTACATACATGGTTAGATTCACTAGAATTAATGATCCAACGTGAAGCCAAATAAGAAAGAGTAATACCTGCAAAGGTAGCTGAGGGTTCATTGATGTAGTCCTTGGCAATGAGAGCAAGCAATTTGTTATACTCCTCAGAAGTAAACTGGGTGATTGGTGCAACCTGAGTGACTGGTGCAGCAAGATGAGCGACTTGTAGTTCAAGTTTTTTCCCCGTCACATCAGGATAATTGTGGAGTTGGTAACACTTCTCTTAGGTATGACCATGTCGATTGCAATGGTCACAAAATGGACGCTGCCTTTTTTATGGTGCTCAATCATAATATGGTGGCCTCGTAAATTGGAATGCAGTTGAATCGACAGTTGGAGTGGATCAAACATTCAGCTCTTCTTTCTTCTCTTCTTGGTGAACAAGATTGTAGATACGTTGAATGGCCGGGAAAGGCTCCATGAGAAGGGTCTAACTACGAATTGAGGAGAAGTTGTCAAGGAGACCTTGTAGAAATTCCATGGCACTATCCTGATTTTGTTGCTCAATGATACATTTTTCCGTTCCCGTTTGTACACAGAGTGATGGTCATAATGTTGGTTAATTCATCCCAAAGAGATTTGAGTTGAGTAAAATACAAATAAACAGTCATGCCTTCCTGTTTGAGAGAAGAAATTGAATGTTTCAGCTGATATATCTTGGGAGCATTGGACTTACAAAAATGATCTTGAAGATCTGTCCAGATTTGAGCAGCGCTACTGTAAAAAAGAATACATGGCCTAATTTCTGGAGAAACGGAGTTGAGTATCCAGCTGTTAACAAGATCGTTGCAGCGGCTCCAATTGGTGATATCACTTTCGACCATTGGCTTCAGCAGTGAACCATCGACGAAACCAAACTTGTTCTTAGCCCGTAAATCCAATGTAATGGAATGATTCCAAGAGCCATAATTATATACCGTGAGTAGGGGCATGACGGAAAAAAAGGAAGGGCTATCATAGTGATTGATAGCATAAGGATTAGGTTGTGCTAAAAAGGAATCATTGGCCCTGATATTGAGATGAAAAGATGAGTGATTATTAAGATGAAAATATGAGTCATTGAAAGGAAATATCGTAGATTCGTATCAATGCTTTGATATCGTATTAAGAAGTAGTGATTGATTCTAAATTGATATCTTTCAATTCATTCAAAGGCCATATATAAAGGCATAATCCATATAAGTTTGTACAGAGAAGGAAACTAATATTGTGGCTAATATCTTGGATATTTGACTAACTAATTATATGCTAAGATATTGTTGGATATTACTAACTAAATATATGTACACATGAGTAAAACTTGTTCAACATAATGGAAAAGCGGTTTGACAGATAAAAGCAGTCGCTGAAGTTACCAGTCCTCCCAATGTTCCTTTATGTCATATCTACGTCAGCAACGACAAAGCGACGTTGTACATAATATGCATGGTGATTCTGAGCGATAGTGCTACATGACACACTACAATACAAAAACTCTATTAGGACGCTAAAAAATTGTTCCGATAGATCTCTATTGTGCTTCCATTCATCTGAAACTTTTAAAAGTGCCTCATAAACGTCTGATTATCGCAAGTCCCTATAGATCTTGGGTCGCTACATTAAGCGACTCTATAGACAAGATATAAGGTTGTTTTTATGCAACCTATTTTATTATCACTTTTTAATGTTCTAGTTACATATGTATTGTGACATTTAATTTATAAGTGTCCTAATATACATCTATTAGGACACAGATGCTTATATGTGTCCTAATAGTTTTGATATTTGGCCTCTTTTTGTCCTTATTATATATATATATATATAAATATATATATATATATATACACTCCCTCTGTACCAGCCATATCTGCACACTTTTTGGTCAACTTTCTCAAGACACATTTGACCATAAATTTCAACTAGTATTAGACTCCAATATCTTCATGTGAGATATCGTTAGATTCCCTGCATAATGTATTTTCTAAATATTAAATTTTAATAAACCATTAGTAAATGTAACTAAAGTTATCGGTGGTGAAACATAGCCTGAGAAAGTTGATCAAAAAGTGTGTAGATATGGCTGGGACAGAGGGAGTAATATATGTATATATATGTGTATATATATGTATATATGTTTGTGTGTATTGAGACGTTTTTAATGTGTATCAATTTTATAAGTGTCTTAATATATATTTATTAAAATGCTTCTTATAAAAGTGTCCCTATATAAGTGTCCTAATGGCCCTTTATTATTGTAGTGATGTCGGGTTAGGCCACCATATAGGTAGGGTTTTCATCAAAGGCATCGGGGTAAAATTGGTCAAGATTGAAATGGGCCCTAAAGTTTCTTCAACAACCACATTTGGGAAGAAATTGTTAATATTGGGCCAAAGCTCAAGGGTAGAGTTGGATTACCATTATGGACCGGAGTTGGAGTTAGGGGTTGAGTTAGGGTTGGAGTTGAGTTTGGATAAGGTTAGGGTTTAGTTTTTGTTTCTTGATTTCTTATCCTTAATTTTATTATTTTTATTTTATGTCGTTTCTATTTTCTTAGTGACGCTTTGATTTTCATCTGTTGGAAATTCTTATAAAGTAAGATATAAATCGACCACATAAATCAAGTAATAAAGGGAGTGCTTACACTCACATCTTGTAACTTACCTTTGTTGAAGAAAGAAAGTGAGTTGCAACCTACATTTTAATGGAGGTGTTATGTTGGGTGATCTTCCTATAACGCAAGTCTCTTGATGAAAGGAAGCAAAATGTTTCTAGCCTATCATCTATTGTCTGAAGTTGTATGATTGATAGAACATCACATGCTCTTATATAGGCTAGGTTAGGACCCTCTCTTAATGGTAACTCTTTCCATCCATTCCATCAAGAGACTTACGTTATAGAAAGAGCACCTGACATAACATACACCTCCATTAAAAGGTATGTTACAATTCACTTACTTTCTTCATCAAAGGTAAGTTACACCATGTGAATTTAAGCAATCCTTTTATTACTTTATTTGTGTGGTCTATTTATGTCTTACGTTATAGGAATTTCTAAAATTCTCCCACTTGGACCACACAACATATGAATCTACTATTGACCTCTTTAATATGACCATAAACTTTATAGTCACTTAAGAATGAATTGATTGCTCCGTAAATACTTAAATAAAAATAATAGGATACACGAATCACGGCAGTTATACTCCTTTATCAAGAATTTCCCTCCATATATCACAGTTTACCATTATTTCTAGCCAGACATAAAATGTTTATGAATATTTCATAAAAGACGTTGTGGGTCCAGTTTATCAAAAAACGTCAAAAGAATTGTGCACGATCATGATATCTAGACAAACTTTCTAGTTAGAGGTAGAGCCTAAAATGGGCTCACCATGCCCATATGAATTGCATGATCCTAAAATAATTTAGCCGGCTATCCTTTAGTCATGGGATCATCAATCATTAACACTTTGTCAATATGATCTCTAAGTACATCTCCATTCCTTACGTGATCTCTGACTTTCAAATAGTTAATGTTAATATGTTTGTTGGACTCCCACTTATGGCGTTCCTTGAAAAGAGCACGGAATCAGCGCTGTCACAATAAATCTTCAACGGTCTTATTGACAACTCTAAGACCCATGATGAAGTTCCTCTGGTCATATTGCTTGAACAACCGATTGAGATCCCCTATCAAGAGTTGGAAGAAAAGAAGAGAATGGGATGAAAGGAAGAGTAAGATTTCTGGCATATCACCTATTGTCTAGAGTTGTATATTTGATGGAACATCGCAATCTCTTATATAGGCTAGGCTAGGACCCACTCTTTATGGTAGCTCTTATCATCCCTTCCATACTTGCGTCATGAGAAGAGCACCCATCATAACACCTTCATTAAAAGGTATGTTACAACTCACTTACTTCCTTCATTAGAGGTAGGCTATACTACTTTGTTTATGTGGTCCCATTTTTACCTTATGCTATAGGAAATTCTAACTCATCGGCAATGAAAATCTTTACCAAAGAATGTCTGATTGGTTTTCCATCCAATGATCTTAGCCTTTCATTTCAAAATCAATTGATGATTCGATAAAATACGAAAATTCTAATTATTGGGATTGTGTGCATTCATGTTTATAGTTATATGTGAGTACAAAGGGTTACAAAGTACAAATCATACATGGAATAGGATATTACAAAATCAATCAGAAACAATTCTTTCCATATTTTTATTCAATAACTCTATTAAAATGTCTCAATAAGAAAGTATTTCCACAGACATGCATGATAGTTTCTTTGTATATTTTGAGGAACAAACAATCCCTTAAGGGAGGTAAATTAAATTCTATAAAATATTAGGATTAATTTAGGAGACACCACTAATTAAATATGTTAAATTTTCATTTAAATAGTTGGTGTATATGTCATTTTAGGAACACCCAATTATTGCATTACCAATGAACCACGGTTATTAAATGGTGTCCACATGGCCCAATTGTAACTTTTGGTCTGCCAAATGGTGTCCACATGGCCCCCTTCTCAACTATGTTCCAGATAACATATCCTCTGCTATGTTTGATATCTCTGTGCAGATTTCATCAGCAACAAAAATAGTATTTTAGACCAGATTTTTCCTTTTCTGGAACATGATACGCTCTCATTTCTACAGGTTGCAGAACTCACATTGGATAGGGAGGATAGACTGATTTGGAAACCAGAACCCACAGGTAGTTTTTCATTTAAGTCAGCTTATAGGGCCCTCACTAATTCATCAGGTAATTTCCCTGTAAGTAAATTCTTATGGAACACTCTACTTCAGAAAAAGATTTCTATATTTACCTGGAAACTATTGCATGCATTTCTTCCTTTAGATGATGTGCTCATTACATGTGGATTTAGTTTAGCCTCTAAATGTCCAGCTTGTTATCAGTCGGACTCGATCCAACATTGTTTCATCTCTTGTCACATTGCTCATGCTGTTTGGTCTAATATGGCATCTTTAATTCACTTTAACCTTAATGCTCAACAATCCATTCCTGATAGATTCTATTTATTCTAGAATTGCCATGACCTTCCTAAGTTTCACCAACTCTACTGTAAGATCCTACCTTCTTTGGTGTGTTGGAGTCTCTGGAAAGCTAGAAATAGCTTCATATTTGACCACAAGCCTCTCTCTTCGGATCTTATTTGTAAAGAGGTGCAGGACCTGATTAAACTTACATTAAATGTTTGTCCTCCTAAACTGCTATCTACTGCATCTATCCCACCATCTTTTAGGTATCTCACTCCTCTGCTTAGACCTCTCCCTAAGCCAAACATAATGACAGTTCTCTGGGAAAGGCCTAAGACTGGCTTTATAAAAATTAATGTGGATGCATCATGGTGTTCTAACAAAGCATCAGCTGGTCTTATAGCAAGGGATAATTCCGGTCACCCTATACAGATTAGTTCAGTAACCATTTCTGCGGCATCTCCACTACATGCTGAAATCAAAGCAATTTTACATGCCTGCCATATTTTTTCTGGTTTAGATCATACTTTCATAATTGAATCTGATTCTAAACTGGCGGTTCAGATGATTAATGACCCTTATTCTGCACATTGGCAAGTTTTTGGATTGGCTTTCAATGTAAAGTCCCTCCTTGGCAAAGCTGAACTCAAACATGTATTCAGAGAGTGCAATTCTGTAGCTAATGCTATAGCCAAGCACCATTCCAATCAAAATCAATGCCTCCACCTAACTAATATCCCCATGTATATCAGAGGCCTTATTTCCTTGGACAAAGAATACACACCACATATTCGAGTACTTAATAGCGCAAATGTTTAGAATAGATACTACTAATATGTGGTTTGTTTATGCAGGTTTTTGAACAATTTTGCTGTCTATCAAGCACTTTATTCATACTGGATCGGCCTTTGCCTATTGATGTCCTCCAAAGGAAAACTTAAAGAAATCTCCATCTGCTGGTGTTGCTAAGTTTCACCAGCTTTGTTGCCTGATAACTTGATACTGCCCCGCTCTTCACCACCATCAGGATTGTACTCCTCAGCTCTTGTGCTCTGGAGTAGGTAAAGACCTGAAGCTCAACTCAGCAATATATTCATGGACTTCCAACTCAAGTTTCTGCAAAGTACTAAATCTGAAGCTAATAACAAGTACACTTCAGCTGCTAGTCTGTTTACTCATTAATCTAACTTTTGGTTTGGAGCTCTTTAGATTAAGCTTTGAAATTTTTGGATTGAAGTTGCCTGGCCAAAGGAAAGAATTAACACAGGGGGTGGAGATTCTTTCTTTTGGATCGCAACTTCAATAACTATCCTTTACTATTTTGGATAGTTATTACACATCCTAGTTATAGATAGGTAGGACTTTTGGAGGCAACTATATTGCTTCAACGCTCTTTATGAACAAGCTATACTTTATGTACATCTTATTGATCTTCGACTAAGGCTTGGGGAACCTTAATATATAATCCCCCACCCTCGGGTGTTCTCATTAAAAAAAAATGAACCACGGTTATTAAAGTTAGGGGACGTCATTTGAAGAACATTCGATTGCTGCATCACCAATGAACGACCATCACTGAAATTGAAACCTTCACAATTGCACGTTCATAAACCATTGCAAGTTGGGGAATTATGATGGACTTACTCAAATAAAATGTCGTAAAAAAATCTAGAACATATAAATTTTGGGGTTTGATTTAACTTGACCTCTCTATACAAATGAAAGAATGAATTAATCAGCAAACAAAGAATCAATTCACATTGTCTTTTTTGGCCCGTCTCTTGAAAGACGGTCTTTTCATAAATTATAAAAAGATCAAGGCTTAAACTGCAAATTAGAAAAATCAAGAAAAATTTTTTGGATTGCATTAATAGGGTCATAAACTTATAACTAATGTACGTTGCATAATAAAATTTTAATAATGCAACTAAAATCTTTTACCTTTCTACTTTCTAATTAAACATCATCTTTCTATAAGTCTTTAAAAGAGGCTGTCTTCCCAAGACTTTCTTTGTTTTGTTTAATTAAATGAAACTAAAACCTTAAAGGAAACTTGAACGAATTCTTATTGAAAAACAAAGCTGTTGTGGCTATTATATAGCCTTGCAACGTTCGACAACTAAAACACAGAAAAACAAGGAAACAAACTCTAAGAACTCTTGACATATTCTACTCCTAATAACAAACTACTTATTCAGCCCCTAACCAAGTCAACCAACAAATTCCTCCCCTTAAACTGAAACATGCTCAGCAGCATTCAGTTTACACTTCAAGTCGACAAACACGAAGCAAACCTCTAAGCTTTACAAACTGGTCCAACTTAACCGGTTTGGTCATTAGATCTGCCACTTGATCATGGATTCCTCAAAATACTAACTTCACAATTCCATCACTTGACAATCACGCAGATAATGAAACCTTACATCATTGTGTTTTGTCCTTCTGTGCATAACTGGATTCCCGGATAACTTAATTGATGAAGCATTATCACAGAGAATATTAACGCACTCACAATTTTTTATGTCAAATTCCTTCACAACTTGTTTTAGCCAGATGCAATGGCAAATACAAGATGTAGCCGCCACATATTCAGTCTCTCTAGATGAAAGAGTAACAATATCTTGCTTTCTTGAACTCCAGCAGATTGCAGCTCCATTTAGTAGGAAAACATAGCCAGAAGTATTTTTCCTATCATTCACATATCGAGCATAATCACTTTCAGTGTATCCCAACAACTCCACCTCCAATCTCTGCTTGTGTAAAACTCCAAAATCCAATGTTCCTTTCAAGTAACGCAATACTGTTAGGATAAGATGAGATATGATTGGTATATGATTGAGATGTTAGGATAAGATGAGATATGATTGGCATATGATTGGGATATGATAGAGATGTTAGGATAAGATGAGATGTTAGGATAAGATGAGATATGATTGGAATATGATTGAGATATGATTGTGATTTGGTAGGGATCTTATGTCTAGATACATCGTATGTCTAGGCTAGTATTTCTATATGTATTCCATCATTCACAAAGATTAATCGAGGGAGAATTACCTTATTCACATGGTATCAGAATAGGGTTTACGATCATTTTTTTCCCACAGCAGCCATGTCTGCTCTCATTTTCTCTTCTCCTCCTCAAGAAATTTTTTTCCTTCTCCTCTCACCATGACTGAATCATTCAAGCTTCCCTACAATACTCTTCTACATATGTTCACCATCAAGCTTTGTTCAACAAATTACTTGCAATGAAAATGACAAGTTGTTAATATTCTCAAACCTTAGAGACTGTACGGTTTTCTCGACGGCACCAAGCCATGCCCGATTCTTCCTTCACCACCATCAGATTCCACGCTGTCGTCTTCCACCTATGCAACAGTCAGTGGCTCTTCTTCTAGTTCCACGTAGGAGGATTTGAAGGCTGCTTATGAACAAGCCTTGGTTGTGCGTGAAGCATGGCTTGATGAGGATCAGGGAGTCTGTAGTCTCTTGTTCTCGTCCTTGTCTCCGGAAGCCCTGGCTGAGCTTGACGATTATAAAACCTCACAACAAATGTGGGAGAACATTGCTGCTGTTTGTCAGAACCAAAGTAAGTCGACCATTCTACGCCTTCGTTCCACTGCCTTTACTATCCATAAGAATGGTTCGATGCATGATTTACACCTTCAATTTAAGACTGTGTTCGGTCAACTTGCTGGTTTGGGTGCTCCTGCATCAAATGATGATCAACTTCTTTGGTTTTTGACTACTTTGGGTTATGAATTTAAGGAATTTTCTGCCTCATTTATCACTGCTTCTCTGACTCCTTTGTATGTCGAGATAGTTAATCGTGCAAAGGACCACAAAGAATTTTTGAACAATTTACAAAGAAAATACGCTTCTTGTGGTACTGCAGTTGGGTTGGTCGCATTTACAGTGTCAGAATCCAACTCCGGCGGAGGCGCGTGGTCTCACACGCCGGCGGGTGCAGCGCGTAGTGGTGGCGCGTCTGGCACACGCGCCAGGCATTCTGGCCAATTCTCAGGTCGCGGACGTGGCAGGTTTCTGGGGCAGTCCTCAGGTGGTCGGGGCCATGGTCTACAATGCCAATGGTGTCGCAAAATGGGTTATGATGCTGCTCACTATTATCGTTTGGTTCAACGTCCATCTGAGACTTCTAATCTTGCTCAGCAATTGCAGTCATCCCTTCAACTTGAGATAGCCGCCGTCACCTCTAATTTGTACCTCGACTCTGGAGCTTCTGCTCATATGAGTTTGTTTGCTTCGAACCTTGAGAGTGTCACACCCTACAATGGTAAATCCTTTGTTTCTGTTGGAAATGGTACTAGTATATGTATCTTTGCTATTGGGGATTCTCAACTTACGCCTTCATTGCAACTGTTTGATGTTTTGGTTGTTCCTAGTAAAACCAAAAAATTATCATCTATAAGCAAGCTTACCAGCAAGCTTACCCGAGATCTTGGTGTACTGATCACTTTTGATGACCGTTATTCTGTGATTCAGCACAAAGTCACCAGGGCAGTCATGGGTAGAGGCCACGGTGAGGATGGTTTACATGTGTTGGATCGTGGTGAAGAAGCTTTACTTTCCTTTACTAAGCAAAATAAATCTCGAGCCTCTTTTGAACTGTGGCATACCCGTTTGGGACATGTGTCCCCTAGTACTATTTCCTTGTTAGCTAAAAATGGTGAACTATCTGTTTCATCTTTATTGCCGAAACCTAATGCATGTGCCTCCTGTGTGATGGAAAAAGGCCATAAACTGTCATGTGTTGAAAAATCTAAACGAGCTATGCATGTCTTGGATTTGATTCATTGGGATTTGTGGGGACCATCTCCTATTTTATTTGCTCATGAATTTCTGTACTATGCTCTCTTTGTGGATAATTTCTCAAGATTTACATGGCTTTACCCTCTTCGTCGTAAATCTGAGTTTGTTGATGTATATATGAAATTTGAGGTGTTTGTTGAAAATCAATTCTCCTCTCGGATTAAAGTGTTTCAAAGTGATGGGGGCACAGAGTTTCTGAACACACGTCTCCGAACTCATTTTGAGACAAAAGGAATCCTTCATCAGGTTTCCTGTTCATACACACCTAAGCAGAATGGGCGTGCGGAACAAAAACACCGTCACGTAGCAGAAATGAGGCTTTTGATGCTTTGTCATTCACATCTGCCACTATCTTTTTGGGATGATGTGTTTGCGACAGCTGTATATGTCATTAATCGTCTTCCCACCCTAGTTCTTGATGGCACTTCTCCTTATGGTATTCTGTTTGAGTGGGCACCAACATACTTTAACTTCCATCCTTTTGGTTGTAGAGTATATCCATTTGTTCGTCCCTATGCTGAGCACAAGCTGTCACCTCGAAGTATTGCTTGTGTGTTTGTTGGGTATAGTTCTCAAAACAAGGGATTTCACTGTATGGATCGTACTTCTGGTCAAGTGTATATCACCCACCATGCTCGGTTTGATGAAACTTGCTATCCTTTTGCTGCGTCGTCTTCGAGTTCTTCAGCTTTCTCTTCTCTTGATATATCTTCATTTATTGATCCAGTTCTTCCAGATACTATGCTTCCATCACCATCGCCTTCTCTTTTGGCACCTTGCTCGCTGTGTTCAGCTAACTCACCTATTTTGTCGGACCCCATGTCTGCTACTCCTGATCAGATCCATGGTTCTCCGGTGTGCTCTGAGTCTACTGCTGATGACTCTTCTGACAATTCTCCTAGTCCACCATCATCTCTGCCTCATGCCATGGTCACTCGACCTCATACCATTTTTCATCGACCTCGATATCTTGATGATTATATTGTCACTGGCCTTACTGCGGCTGTACTCGACCACTCTGAACCTCGGGA
The DNA here is from genome assembly GCA_037428765.1 of Rubia yunnanensis. Taxonomy (NCBI): domain Eukaryota; kingdom Viridiplantae; phylum Streptophyta; class Magnoliopsida; order Gentianales; family Rubiaceae; genus Rubia; species Rubia yunnanensis. The sequence goes on from CM075061.1 coordinate 131,690,313, forward strand.
TTATTGAGCTGCTCTTCGTGATCCTCAGTGGGTTGCTGCTATGGATGAAGAGATGTCTGCTCTTCGAAGGCAACACCCTTGGGATCTAGTTCCTCGGCCATCTAATGTAAATGTTGTTGTCTCCAAATGGGTCTTCCGAGTCAAATATATGCTCGACGGAACAGTTGGCTGCTACAAAGCCCGACTTGTGGCTTAAGGGTTTTCCCAGCTACCAGAATTTGACTTTAACTACACTTTCAATCCTGTGGTCAAAGCATCCACTGTTTGTACGGTTCTTGCCATTGCTACTATTCGAAAATGGCCCTTGCACCAGTTAGATGTGAAGAATGTGTTCTTGAATGGTGTTCTTGATACCCCAGTGTACAAGGCCCAACTCGTTGCCTTCAAGGATCCTACTCGACCTGATCATGCTTGCTGTCTGTGGAAAGCCATTTATGGGCTTAAGCAGGCTCCGAGGGCATGGTTTGATCGGTTCAGTTCATTTCTCTGCCAGCTTGGTTTTGTCTGCAGTTTTACTGACACATCTCTATTTGTGTTTTCTCGAGGCACTGTTCTGATATATCTACTGGTGTATGTGGATGATATCAACCTTACTGGCAATGACTCTGCTGCCATCCGTCAGTTCATTTCTCGCACTCATCAGCAGTTTGCCATCAAGGATCTTGGCTCCCTTAGCTACTTTCTTGGTTTTGAGGTCTCTTCCACTACCTCTGGTCTCTTCTTGGGTCAGGCTAAGTATGCTAGGGATATCCATCGTCGAGCTGGTATTGCTGATGCTGAGCCGGTTTCCACCCCCTTAGTACCTTCTTCTCATCTTCTCAGTAGTTCGAGCGAACCTTTCAGCAATCCCACTTTGTATCGGTCTTTGGTTGGTGCTCTGCAGTACCTCACCATTACTCGACCAGACTTGGCCTTTGCTGTGACTGATCAATTTGCGGCAATCACCCAAATTCTTCGCTATGTCAGTGGCTCTCTTCATTTTGGATTATCATTTCGTTCTCCCACTTCCATGAATGTTTTAGGATATTCTGATGCTGATTGGGCTCATTGCCTAGAGACTCGACGCTCGACTTATAGCTACACAATTTTTCTTGGGTGTAATCTCATTTCTTGGAGTGCTAAGAAGCAGCCTAATGTGTCCCACTCCAGTTCAGAGTCTGAGTATCGTGCTTTGACCAACACTGCGGCAGAGGTTGTCTTTCTTTCTCACTTGCTTCATGATCTTCGCTTTTTGCTTTGTGAGTTGCCCATCTTGTTGTGTGACAACAACATCACCATTTTTCTTGCTCAGAATCCGATGGCTCACAAATGCACCAAATATATTGATATCGACTATCACTTCGTTCAGGAGCTGGTTGCCTCAGGGAAGCTGCGTGTTCGTCATGTGCCAACATCTCTCCTAGTTGTTGACATATTCACCAAGGGTCTTTCTCACCCTTTATTTGAATTTTTCAGATCGAAGATGTGCATCTCAGCCAATCCGACACTTTGCTGAAGGGGGGGTGTTGGGCTAAGATGAGATATGATTGGGATATGATTGTGATTTGGTAGGATTTTATGTCTAGATACATTGTATGCCTAGGCTAGTATTTCTATATGTATTCCATCATTCACAAAGATTAATCGAGGAAGAATTACCTTATTCACAAATACTCTCCTTGCAACCCCCATGTGTTCATCTTTAGGCTCAGCCATATAGCGCGATAACAAGCACACAACAAACATTAAATCGGGACGAGTTATAGTTCAGTACATCAAGCAACCAACCGGGCGGCTACTTGTACCTAGTTGCATCAACACCTTTGATGTCCTCCTTTCTCATAATTGTACCAGGAACGATTGGATTCTTTACGACATTACAATTCCACATGTTAAACCTTTCCAGCTTCCTTAGCATACTTCTTTCGACACAAATGAATCCCATCATTGCTCTGATGGACTTCAACTCCCATAAAAAACTTCATTTTGCCCAAATCAGTCATTTCAAACTCCTCCTACATTGACAGCTTAAAATCCATACACAAAAGCTCATCATTCCCTGTATAAATTAAAACATCAATATAAAGACTTACCATTGGCTTTTCTGAAACCCTTTCTTCTTAAAGTAACTCTCAATTTGACTAAACCAAGCCCTTGTAGCTTGGTTTAAGTCGTACATAGCTTTCTTCAACCGGTACACCTTGTTTTCCTCTCCTAGTTTAACAAATCATTCCACTTGATCGCTGTATACCTCCTCTTTGAGTTCACCGTACAAGAAAGAGCTTTTAACGTCCAGTTGATAGACGCACCATCTATATTGAGCTGCTACTGTAAAAAGGATCCTAATTGTATCCCAATAGGCCACGAGTGTGAACACTTCATTGTAATCCACTCTTGGAGTTTATGAGTACCCTTGGTGACGAGTCTAGCTTTGCATTTTTCCACCTTGCCTTCCTCATTAAGTTTTGTTTTGTAGATCATTTAACACTGATTTTCTTCGCTTGAGATAGCAGTGACACAAGCTCCTAAGGATGATTCCTTTCAATAGCTTGGATTTCACGTTCCATAGCATCCCGCCACTTCTTTTCTTTCACGGCTTCTTCAAACCTTGATGAATCATCATGGGTGATCTATAGAGCTAAATTTGCTTCATCTTAAGACAATCCTTCAACGCTTTCATAATCATCCATCCAACTAGGATCTCTTCTTGCTCTTCTTCTTTGTTCCCCAAGCTCAGGAGACACCTTTGGACTGGTAACTTCAATTTCTTTAGCTTCAACATCACTCTTTTCTCCTTCAAATTCACTTACAACAGCATCATCATCACCCATAACCAAAACATTTTGTTCTGATTCTGCCGTGCTCAACTTCCAGTCTCATTTACCCCCTTCCACAAATATAACATCCCTACTTAATATTATTTTCTCCTTTTCCGGACCGTACAAACGATAAGCTTTGAATTCTTCACGAATGCCAAGCATAATGAACTTGCAGCTTCGATTGTAGAGCTTTACTCTCTTCTGCTCAGGGACATAGACATGGGAAATCGAGCCAAAAAATCTAAAGTAGTCCACCTTTGGCTTTGGTCCCGACCACCTATCGTCGCTTGTAGCAAATGAGAGAAGTCTATGAATGTCAATCGTTCTTGACTAATCTTGTGTAAATGCATGAATTGGTTAAATGCTTAGACATGGTGTAGTGTTTATAAGTGTTGCCAACCTTGTTTATTCTTCGTGATAAATGCCATCAATGGGATACTTTTAGTCATGTTTTGACTACGGGAGTCATTGGTGAGGTTTGACAAGAGATGTCAAATTCACTCTTACAAACTACTATCTAAGAAGGATAGAAGTTTAGTATTCACAAAAAGTAGTGGAAGTAGTAAATTGGTTGCATGTTCAATGATGGATAAGAGGATGGGAAGTGGAAGTCAATTGCACCCAAGGTTCTGTTAATTGTTGTTTTCATCTTATCTTTAGTTGTATTGCATGATTAGCAAAATTCTCTTACTTTGCTAGTTGTTGTACTTTAATTTGATAACTTAGGATCAAACCAACCAAAAACCCCCCTTGTTTACATACTTTTATATGAATCTATGTATGTATATGCTTAGTATATTTTCTCCTATATATGTGTAAACACTTGAAAAGATCCCTCTTCTCGTGGATGACTCCGACTTGCCATTATCTACTTAATTGTAGATATGAAGCATTAGGGCTTAAAAGTATTAACTTTGAGAGGTATGACGATGACCTCCCAAATTTTGGCGCCGCTGCCGGGGAAGATGCATTTATTTTTAAGTGCTTGGGCATATTATGTGTGATTATATGCTATTTGTAAATATTTGTTAGTTTGGTTTTATTTTGATTTTTTAGTTGATTTTCCATTTTCACTTGGCTTGGAGATGTATTTTTCGAGTTCTTAGTGTAATGTTCGTACGCGATCCTCTTCACAATAACCCGTACACTACGACCCTGAGTTAGAGTTGAATTTGAGATGAGCTAGGAGGCTTTCTTTGGAAAGTGTGAATAACACCCCTCCTAGTGACCATTTTTTGGTTACATCTTCCTCTATGAAACATCAACTTGAGCACGAAGATGAGCATCCGGGAGGGGGCCTCAACATCCTCCTCTCCAAGGGCGAGCCCCTCCTCTCCACCAAAGAGAGATTCCATTGGGGCAAGCTTTGTTAAAAGACATCATGACCCCCAACCTCAATCAACAACCAATGTGCATCAAGTATCCTGTGGTTGGACCAAATGGGCACTTTGAGTTAAAAATTGGGTTCATTAACATACTACCAGTCTTCCTTGGTAGGCAAGGGGAGAATGCCAACAAACACCTCACCGAGTTTCAGTTCTTGTGTGGTGGTACATTCCCCCATGGAGTGGATGAAGATTTCTATTAGTTGAAAGCATTCTCGTTCACACTAAGGGATGGTGCAAGAGATTGGCTCCACTATCTACCGCCCAAGAGCATTAAGAGTTGGCTTGATATGAAAACAAAGTTTCTAGCCAAATACTTTTTGGCCTCTAGATCCGCTGCCTTGAAGAAGGATATAAGCGACATCCTCCAATGGCATGAAGAATCTCTCTTCGACTATTGGGAGAGGTTCAAGAAGCTTCTTGCAAGTTGCCCTTACCATGGTTATTCGGAGGGGGATTTGGTTTCTTATTTCTACAATAACCTTCTTGATAAAGATCAAAGGTTGGTAAGAAGTTCTTGCGGTGGAACCCTTGGGAACAAAACATCCTCCGAGGCTATATAATTGTATGAGGAGCTAACAGAAGAATCAAGAAACTTTAGCTCAAGGGCCAATTTGAGAAGGAGAAATCCAATGCCTGCACGTGACTCTTCAAATAGTGGAAAGCTCGAGGATCAAGTCTCGGTCCTGCATCTATGGTCAAATCATTGGTGATGAAGCCCGGGAATGCGCCACATGTTAAATCATGTGAAATTTGTTACTTGGCGCATCCTACAGACACTTACCCCACTTTGCAAGAGGATTATGTTGAAGAGGTAAGTGTCATGGGCTATCAAGGGAATCAAGGCTACCAAGGCAACCAAGGATATCAAGGTGGGAAAGGCTACCAAGGTCACCAAGGCTACCAAGGTTATCAAGGGTACCAAAACCGGCCGTACAATTCGGAAAATTGTGATAACCTGAACCTCCGGTATGGAAACCCTTAAGGAAGCCAAAAGCCTCAACCATATTGGCCTCCTCAACAACAATATAGGCCACCTCAACAACAATTTCAAAGGCTCCAAGACAAACCCCGAGACCAAGGGAAGAGCTCGGGGCTAACAAAGGATGAGGTGATGCAAGCCATTCACCGGTTGGGCATGTGCGCGGAAAAAAGTGAGAAATTCCAAGATTAAGCCAAGGCGAGTATCAAGATCTAGGAAACTCAAGTGAGCCAAATAGCTCAAGTGGTGAATTGGATGGAAGCCTGGGAAAAGGGTAAGCTACCCTCCCAACCGGAGATCAACCCTAAAAAAAATGCAAGTGCTATCGCTTTGAGAAGTGGTAGAGATGTTGGCACTTCAGCGGATAGTGAAATTTTTGAAGAGGAGTCTATGAGGATTGAGGTGTTTGATAAAGAAGTTGAGAAGGAAGAAACCCGTGAGAAAAAGGCTGAAGAGTTAGCCAAACAGAGCAAAGAAGAAGAAAGAAAGGTGGAGACATTGCCGCCAAGACCAGAGTCAACCTCCATTCTGGAACCTTCATCTCCCCCTCAAAAAAGAGAAAAGATGGTGAAGATCCCTCCATATGTACCGGAACCTCCATTTTCAGAAGCCTTGAAAGACAAAAAGAGGAAGGAGGACAACAAGGACATCTACGAAGTCTTTCGTAGATGTGAGGTAAATATCCCACTCTTGAATGCCATTGAACAAATTCCTAGATATTCTAAATTTCTCAAGGAATTATGTGTTGTGAATAGAAAACAAAGGGCCAAAAATAAGTTGAAAATGGAAAAAGTGAGCATGTTTCCGCCTTGTGTCAAAAAGAGCTACCCCCTAAATGTAGCAATCCCGGCATTTTTACAATCCCTTACATAATAGGAAATACACATTTTGAAAAAGCTATGCTTGATTTAGGTGCATCAATAAATGTGATTCCTTACTCTTTATATGAAAAACTCAACTTGTGTACATTGCACAAAACCGGGATGGTAATCCAATTGGCTGATCGTTCTAGTGCATACCCTAAAGGTATTATCAATGACGTGTTGTTTAAGGTGGATTCCTTAGTTTTTCCAGTGGATGTTTATGTCCTTGACATGGAGCATGACAAACATGATGCCCCGATCTTGTTGGGGAGGCCATTTTTTAAAACCTCTAGGACAATGATTGATGTGCATAAGGGTACCCTCACCATGGAATTTGATGGAATAAAAGTAGAGTTTAAAATAAATGACTCTATGAAGTATCGTAGTGAAGAACATGCTTGACATGCCCTAGGTGTTGTTGAATAAGTTGTGCAAGATGTTTTTGAACTCAGTGGTGATGATTCTTTATTAGTTTCTTTGCAATGTGATAGTAATGATGCCCACAATGTATACTCTATGATCACTAACTTGAAGGAAAGCTTTGAGGATTTGAACCTGCTTGAAGAAATGAAAACGAGTCTCTCAAAACCTCCTCATCTACTCTTAGAGGAACCTGAGGAACCGGAATTCCTCCTGTCACTTCTGATAGCGCCGGTGATTGAACTTAAACCTTTGCCAAGTGACCTCAAGTATGCTTTTCTTGGGGAAGGGGAGACACTTCCATTTATCATTTCAAGCAAGCTCACCAAAGAGTACGAAGAAAAGTTGATGGTTGTGTTACGGGAAAACAAGGAAGCAATTGGATGGACTATTGCCGACATCAAAGGCATAAGTCCATCCACTTGTATGCATAGAATCTTATTGGAAGAAGATGAGAGACCCGTCCGGCAACCCCAACGCCGTTTAAACCCACCTATGATGGAGGTGGTGAAGGCGGAAATCCTCAAATTACTCCAAGCGGGCATGATCTATCCAATCTAGGATGGAAAGTGGGTAAGTCCAACTTAAGTGGTACCCAATAAGAGTGGGGTAACGGTGGTAAAAAATGAGAAGGGTGAAATGGTGCCCACCTGAGTTCAAAATGGGTGGCCCGTTTGCATTGACTATCAGATGCTAAACGCGGAAACCCGGAAGGATCACTTCCCGTTGCCATTCATTGATCAAATGCTTGAGAGGGTAGAAAGCCACCCTTTCGATTGCTTTTTGGATGGGTACATGGGGTACTTTCAAGTTGTTATCGCCCCAGAAGACCAAGAAAAGACCACCTTCACGTGCCCCTTTGGTACGTTTACTTACCGGCATATGCATTTCGGGTTACGTAACGCCCCGTAAGTTTCCAAAGGTGTATGGTAAACATTTTCTCATAATTTGTTGAAAATTTTGCTGAGGTATTCATGGATGATTTCACCATTCATGGTAATTCTTTTGGCAACTGTTTAACAAATTTGGCACAAGTTCTTAAACGTTGCATTGATACTAATCTTTTGTTAAATTCTGAGAAGTATCATTTCATGGTAGAGCAAGACATTGTCTTAAGCCATGTTGTCTCCTCTAAGGGTATTGAGGTTGACAAGGCAAAGATAGACACAATTCAAACTTTTCCTTTTCCTACTAATGTGCACGAAGTGCGCTTTTTTCTTGGCCATACAGGAATTCTATCGCCGGTTCATCAAGGACTTCTTGAAGATAGCATCTCCTTTATGTACGTTGAAAAAAAAGGTGGAATTTGTGATGCAAGAGGGTTGTAAAGGGGCCTTCGATACATTGAAAGAAAGGTTAGTTTTGGCCCCTATTATACAACCCCCAGATTGGTTGTTGCCTTTTGAGATTACGTGTGATGCGAGTGATTATGCTGTTGGAGCAGTGCTTGGTCAAAGGGTGGGAAGAGCGCCTCACGCCGCCTACTACACATCCATGTCTCTAAATGAAGCCCAAAGAAACTATTCCACCACCGAAAAGGAGTTGCTAGAAGTGGTATTTTCTTTGAAAAATTTTCGATCTTACTTGCTTGGTACAAATGTTATTGTGTACACTGACCATGCAGCACTTTGTCATTTAATGATGAAGAAAGAGGCCAAGCCAAGATTGATTAGATGGATCCTGCTTTTGAACGAATTTCAGTTGGAGGTACGAGACAAGAAGGGCGCAAAAAACCTTGTGGCCTATCATTTGAGCCGGTTGACTCCATGCAAAGACATTGCAGTGAAGGAGCAGCTACGGGAGGAATTCCCTTATGAACAATTATTCACCATTAGGGATCTCCAATCATGGTATGCCGACATTGTAAATTTTCTTGTCGCCGGTAAATTCTCTCCTCATTTTTCTAAGGCTCAAAAGGATAAATTAAAGAGTGATGCTAAGTATTATGTGTGGGATGATCCTTTTTTGTGGAGACATTGTGCTGATCAAGTTGTTAGGAGATGTATCCCTGATAATGAAGTACACTCAATTCTTGAATTTTGTCATTCTCTTGCATGTGGCGGTCATTTTGGAGCAAAGAGGACCGCTAGGAAAACTTTAGAAAGTGGGTTTTATTGGCCTACATTGAATAAGTGTGCATACACCTTTTGTAAATCTTGTGATGAATGCCAGAGAGTAGGAAATATCTCCACTAGGAATGAAATGCCCCGAAGGCCTATTATGTATTGGGAAATCTTTGATGCTTTGGGTATTGACTTTATGAGACATTTCCCTAGTTCTTATAGATTTACATATAGTCTTCTTGCCGTTGATTATGTGTCGAAGTGGGTTGAAGCAAAACCCACTGGGACTGATGATTCTAAAGTGGTTGCAGAATTCCTGAAAGATAACATCTTTTCTAGGTTTGGGGTACCCCGAGCCTTGATTAGTGACTGTGGCACCCATTTTTGCAATCGGACCATAGCGGCACTCTTGAAGAAGTATGGCATCACTCACAAGACATCCACCGCCTATCACCCACAAACCAACGGGCAAGCCCAAGTTTCCAATCAGGAAATCAAGTCCATCCTTCAAAAAATGGTTAACCCTAACTGGAAGGATTGAAGTTCTCAGTTGAATGATGCCTTGTGGGCGTATAGGACGGCTTATAAGACACCAATCGGTAAGTCACCATACCGGTTAGTGTTTGGTAAACCTTGTCATCTACTAGTGAAAATTCAACATAAGACTTACTGGGCAGTCAAAGAATTCAATCTTTATATAGTTAAGGCCGGCTTGCATAGGAAGTTACAATTGGATGAACTGGATGAGATCCGGAGGGAGTCCTATGAGAATGCTGAAATCTATAAAGAGAAGACAAAGGTGTGGCACAACAAAATGATCATTAGGAAGGATTTTGACATTAAAAAGGTCCTCCTATTCCAATCTCGCCTTTGCCTATTCCCAGGTAAGTTGAGGTCCCGATGGATCGATCCTTTTGAGGTAGTTAAGGTATTCTCGCATGGAATGGTGGGAAGTTTAGATGAAGCTAAGTCCAATACATTCAAGGTTAATGCACAACGTTTGAAACCTTACCACGATAATTTTGTGCCGAAAAAAGGAGAGGACGTTGATCTCCTTGATCCGGTTTGTGAGTAAAACCCAAGAAAATGGAGTAAGTCGTGCCAGCGATGTTAAATAAACTTGGTTTGATCATCCGAATCGTCATTCGTAACTTTCTGTTGATGTTGTTTGGTTTTGGATTTTGTCATTAAGTTTCATTATTTTGCTTTATTCTTTTCACGGGTTGTTTTTCCATGATTTTGTAGCAGTTTTGAAGCCAAGACATTGGATTTTTGAAGGGAGAAATGCTTGGAGTCAAGAAGGAAATACTTTGACAAGAGAAGGAATTAGAAAATTATTCTAAGTACCAGGTTAGTAGTCCGTTTCGAGTCGCGACCACATCGTCGTGACTCGCGACGGGCTTCGTAAGTTTTGGTGAGATTTCTGGTTTCAGCCTCTACTTTCTGCAAGTTACAATGGCCTCATTGTGAGTCGCGATGGCCTCGTGAGTCGACACCAAATCATGAATTTTGGCTGAAAAATAGAGGTCTCGGCCTCCACTTTTTGCGATTCCCGATGGCCTCCCAAGGGCTTCATTGCGAGTCGCAACGGAGTGGTTGCGAGTCACGATGTAATCAGAAATATTGTGTTAAAATTCAGCTCCCGGCCTCCACTTTTTGCAATTCGCAATGGCCTCACGAAGGCCTCGTCGCGAGCACTCAAGACCAGTCAAACCCATAATCCCATTGGCCCTTCAAGACATCATCCCCTTAAGACCTCAGATCCTCGAAGCCCTAAGCCCTTGACTCGAGCCAAACCTGAAAGTACATCATCCTCTCGAGGCTAATTCTCGAGACCAACCCTCGAGACATCATCCCCTCAAAGCCTCAAGGCAGCAAGCTCTCGACTCGAGCAGAACCTGGAAGTCCATCACCCTCTCGAGGCCAGTCCTCGAGACCATCCCTCGAGACATCATCCCCTCAAGACATCGTGGCAGTAAGCCCTCGACTTGAGCAGAACTTGAATGTCCATCACCCTCTCAAGGCCAGTCCTCGAGACCAGCCCTCAAGACATCATCCCCTCGAGACCTCGAGGCCGCAAGCCCTCAACTTGAGCCAAACCAGAAAGTCCATCACTCTCTCGAGACCAAACCTTGAGACTAGCCCTCGAGATATCGCCCCCTCGAGACCTCAAGGATGTAAGCCCTAGAATCGAGATGAGCCATAAAGTTCATCACCCCTCGAGACATCACCCTCTCGAGACTAGTCCTCGAGACCTCGGGTCCTCGAGGCCACAAACCCTCGACTCGGGTCATGAGCTGAACATCTCGAGACCTCGGGGTAGCGAGCCAAACCTCTCGAGACCTTGTGTCCTCTAGGCCAAAAGCCCTTGAGACCAGTGAAGCCTTTTAGCCCCTCGAGACCAATGCTTCTCGAGATGTCATTTTTCATCCTTGAGCCTAGCTAGACCCAAGCCCCTTGAGACCAAATCTTTCATCCTTGAGCCTAGCCAGACCCAAACCCCTCGAGACCAAATCTTTCATCTTCGAGCCTAGCTATACCCAAGCCTTCTCTACCCATCACGAGTCGCGACAAACACATCGCGAGTTGCAACGGGAATACAGGTCTATTTTAAAAACTGGGCAAAACCCTTTTAACCACAAACACATCCACACTTCCGCCGCTGCTTTTCACCTTCCTCCACCTTCCCTCCACCAAGCGATCGCCGCTCACAACCGTCCTCCGCCGTTCAAAACCACCACTCCATACCCCATCCTTTCTTCCAAATCTCCACCCACATATCGCCATAAAATCTTTGAAGAACACAAACCCAAGAATTTGGGGGTTTTGTGACCTTGGGCAATTCGATTTCGAATTGATTGTGGGATTCCTCCTTTCTTTTTCCTAAGCATCTAAGTGGTACATTTATTCAATTTATTGAGCTTCAATTGTGATTATGAATGTATACTCTATTTATTGGATATTGTGTAGATTTTGTGTGATACCTTAGGAAATTAAATTGTTGGACATTGGTTGATTTTGGTGAATATATTGTGCTTTCAATTTAATTTGATGGGTATTGTGTGCCTATTTTGTGGTTGCGGTGTGGATTGTATATTATGTGGTTACGGTTTGGATTGTATTGTGTTTGTTTGATTTTGGATTGTGTGCATTTGTGTTGCTTTGGCTGAGAATGGAATGTAACTTATGCTAGATATGAGGCATGTTGGTTTTTGATTAAACATAGTTGTTATTTGGATAAAATGTTATTGTGCTTTGCCATGTTATTTTGCTTAGGGTAGTTTAGCCATGGGACGTGGATGTTGACATTGTGAATGCACTAATGGTGGCTAAACTAGTTTAGCACAACTGTGATTTTGAAATATAGCATATTGATTTCAACTATGTGAGAACTTCATGGACTTGAGAATATGGGCTTGGTGGACATAATATGGATTGTATATGAACTAGTTTAAGGTTGACTATGAATTTGCAATATTACATATACACATATTCCTATGCGTTTGATTTTTTTGCTGTGGTTGTTAGATATGACCCCACGAAGAGACCCGGGGCTCCCCCCCTGAGGCAGGCGCACCGCCGCTCCACCTCTGCCTCCTCCACCGGCTCCAAAATTGAGCCATATACCTCCCCCTCCGGATAGGTACATGGGTTTGACCCGGATGACCGGGTCCTATGTAGAAAGGTGGGAGGCCCTGGAGAGGCATAAACTCAAGGAGAAAAGCTTTGTAGACGTGCCCACATTACATGCTCTTGGGCTCACTTAGCATGTCAGATGCCTCCCCACCAATGGGGGAATGGAAGGGTTCATGAGTAGGAGCACGCCCTCTTATCGGAGGTACACACTGGAGTTCTTGTCCACGGTCCGTATAAGCAGCATGAGAGGATTGAGGTATATTTCTTTTCACTTAGATGATATATCTAGGCAAATAACTGACTTGTGGATTGAGGAGGCCTTTGGAATTGACACCACGGAGATACGGGCCAGGCTGGACCCACAGGCCCAGGAGCGATCGATTGAGGATGACATGCACTTTTGGAATGTCATCAACACGAGGCCAAAGAACTCCCATGATAAGAGTAGCGCCATTATCCACCCTGCACTCAGTTATGTGCACCGACTGTTGGCTGGCACAGTACTTTGTTCCGCGGAGCCGACGAATGTGCCAGACAATGACATCCCCTTTCGGTGGCACTTAACGAGTGATGGACCAAGATACAGGCTATGGGCAGAGTTCTGGATGAAGCAAATCGTGGAGGTGGAAGGAAAGCCTAAGGGGAAGATCATGGTTGGAGGCATGATAGGCTTTTTAGCAGAGTTCTTGGGATTGGTTCCTCCGGCTGACTTTCCACACTTAGGGAGGCACACGTCATATCTTATCACTGTTGAGAGGTTAGTTAGATTTGAGATGCTCAGTGCCACACGGACAATAGGGCTATTCCATTGGTTGTATGGCGCGAGGAAGGTCACATACATGGCCCTTCCTCAGCCCAACAATACGAAGCTGGAATTTAATACACCTCTAGGAGACTTGGCGATTTCACCTGACTCCTTAAGTAGAGATGACTTCCAGCGTGAGCTCCACAGCCTTGGCCCAGCTTCCGTCCTGTGCAATGATAGCACCCTACATTTTTCTGAGCAACGGCATCAGCAGCACTCCCAGCAGCACTCCTCACAGCTTTCACCAGAGACCGAGCCGATGCAGGAGGACGATGTGCGACCTCACTATTCCCAGCATCCACCGGACTTCTACGAGTGGATGATGCAGATTATATAGGATGGATTCCGCCGCCAGGACAACATGATATTGGAGCATAATATATTTGTCTCTCATACCTTGATCGACATGGATGAGAAGATTGACCACCTGTCAGCTCGCATCCATAAGATGCACTCCCAGGCAGGTGGTGTCTCAGTCCCCAATCCAAGAGCAGAGAGGTGGAGAGCTAAGAGGCAGAGGAGCACGGAGTGGTTGGCACAGTATCAACAGCGCTATTTTGGCGGTGGCCCTTCTTCATCACATCAGTGATTTTGTGAGCACCATATCTTTACCCTTTCCATACTTCACTTTGTACATTTTTGCCCTATTGTCTACATTGAGGGCAATGTAGTGTTCTAAGTATTGGGAGGGGTATCTACTGTGAGGAGATTGGGATTGAACACACTCTTGGAGACACTTTTGCATAACTCTTTTTTTTTTGTTTTGGATATTTTCTCCCTTTTGTTTTGGGATGTTTTTCTTTTGATGTACTTGGATAATGTTGGCTTTGATACTTTTCTTAGCCTTAACATTTAGAAAGCACTTTGCTACTTTTTGGACTGGAGAAATGTGGAAAATGCTGAAAAATTTGAAAAACATATATATAAAATGAAAAAGAAAAATAAATAAATAAAAAGAATCCCGCTAAGTTGAAAACCCGAGAGGGCAACTTAGGCAACATTGGGGGCCCGGATAGGTTGAAAACCCGAAAGAGCGGCCTAGGCAAAAATGAGAGGCTAAATGTGCAGAAAAAGGTGAGATGCGAGCCAAACAAACATGATGTGTGGCTAGGATGAAAACCTGAAAGGGCTTCTAGGAAAAATGAGAGCAAACGAGAGAAATTGAAAAATGTTAAGTGTTCACTCATTTGCCGGCGTTGGAGTCATAAGGCTGTGTGACCATACGGATGGATCGGGTAGCTTGACATCTTGAGGACCTTTTGGGAGTGGAAACGTTAGCGGGAGAAGACGAAGTAAGTTATGAAATTCTTGATCGTTAATATGCTTCGTTTTTAGGTTGATATATTGATATAAAGTGGACCATGTGTTTTGAACCTTATACATGTCTTTAGCTTCACCTTGTATCATTGGATTTAGGATTCTCAATTCGGGATTTGGATATTTTTAGAGATATCAATGAATTGATGGGTTGATATGGTTTGGGTAGATTTAGGAATACGGGTTGTGGGAAACTTCTCTTTCGACCGTAACATTGGGATGTGTGATATTGAGAGTTTTGTGAGGTATTGATTTGGGGGAATAGTAGTTAAGATGTGTATACGTCATTTCTATCGTATGCTTGGATCTTTTATTACTCGAGGGCGAGTAAGCTTTAAGTGTGGGGAGGTTTGATATGTCCATTTTATGTGCATAATTTAGTATTGTTTTGGGTCACTTTTGTGCTCTTTTATTATCAAGAGCTTAGGTTTTACCTTGAAATTCTCTTAGGAGGGGTAAGAGCAACTTTACGCTCTTTTACCTCTTCTAAGTGGACTTTGCGTGACAAGGGAAGAACACTGAGGCATGAAGATCGGAGGCCATTAAAGATCACATTTTCGAAGACTTGCTTCGAAGACATGAAGACCGGAGGCCATTGAAGACCATTTTTGAAGACATTGAAGACTTGAAAAATGAGAGGAATTGCTATGAAGATGAATGTGTACCACAAGAACACTACCACAGAGACCCACCTCTAGCACCGGTTTTTTAGCACCGATTTAAAAAACCAGTGCAAATAATGTAATAGCAACGGTTTTTTTACTAGCACCAATTTTTTAACCGGTGTTAATTTAGCACTGGTTATAATTATGTTAGCACTGGTTTTATTTATTATAACCAGTGTTAATATAACACCGGTTAAAAAAATGGTGCTAGAATTGATGAAAACCGGTGTTAAACTAACACCGGTCGAAAAACCGGTGATAAAAATAACAAAAACCGGTTTTAAATTAGCACTGGTTTGAAAACCGGTGCTAAAAATCCGCATAACCGGTGAATTGGAAATGTTAGCACCAGTTTGAAAAACCGGTGTTAAAAATGTCGAAATCCAGTGCTAAATTAGAACCGGTTTGAAAACTGGTGTTAAAAATTGAAGAAAACTGGTGTAAAGTAGATATTTGGCACCGGTTTTAGAATCCGGTGCTAAAAAATGACCAAAACTAGTGCTAAAAGAATTTAGGAAAAAAGGCGGGGAAAATGGCACCGTTAAAGTTTGTACCTGTTAAAAACTGGTGCTAATAAGGAAGATGGCACCGGTTTTACATACTATTAACAAAAACTGGTGCTAAATTGAGCATTTAATGCTCCTAACTACCCCTCTAAAATTATTTCTGAACTTGTAGTTTCCTTCTCCCTTCATTGATGGAAGATTTTTTGGATGGTAAGCAATAACTCAAAGCAATGAAGCCACATGGATGTAAGTTTTCATTAACTTCTTGGAATTTCAATCAAATAGCTAGTAGTTATAATAACCATAATTGCATGCTTAAAGAGAGTTTATTTGTATGTATTAATGGTTTCTATATGCTTTATGTCGTCGGTTTAGTATCATGTTGTGAAAGTGTAAATGAGTGTGGATGTAAACATGGTTGTGTTTGTTTTGGGAGATGAGATATATATAAATATATATGTATCCCAAGAACAAACTAGTTGATCGATTCACATACATATACACATACATGACACTTTTAGTATTGTGTGCAAATTGATTGTGTTTATTTTTATTATGTTTGAACAATGAAAATTTGTGTAATTGTTTATTATGTGTTGTTTAGATACAACGGACCGAGAGTCGATGTTTGCGTGGAGGGAAAAATGGTTAGATATCCAAGTGTAGCTAGAGGTAGTGGTGAACATATTGCATTTATTGATTTATTTCTTGATTATGTCTTTGGTCGGGAGGAGAGGATACTTTGTCCATGCAAAAGATGCTTGTGTTGTGAAAGGTTTGAGATCGTGGGCTTGTTAGATTTCACTTGTTGAAGAACGGATTTGACGGAGGTTACATTGTATGGACATTTCATGGAGAGGTTGAGCAAGGACATAACGGTGGTTTTTACAAGGTAGATGGAAACAAAAGTACCATTGATGCTATGTTCGATGACATTTTAAGAGATTTTGCGGGGAAGCCTAAAATGTTGAGTGCTTTGCTCGACGAAAAAGAGAAGCCATTGTATTCAGGATGTAAAAGTAAGGATACCATAATCTCTTTTTTTATGGAGGTTTTCAATTTGAAAGTCACAAGTTCTTGGAGTGATGCTAGTGTGAATTCACTCCTAAAGCTTCTAAAGGATAAGTTTCTGGAAGGGAATGGAATACCGAAAAACTTTTACGAGGCCAAGAAAATATTGAGTCCACTCGATTTGGAATACAAGAAAATACATGCATGTCCAAATGATTGTGTGTTGTATGACGGTGATTTGAAAGACGCGGTTCAATGTCCCGTGTGCAAACATTCAAGATATAAGGGTGTGAGAAATGATGATGATGGGTGATTGAGTAAGAAGAAGAAGAAGGTCCCATTGAAGTGTATGTGGTATCTTCCTTTAATTCCTAGGTTGAAGAGGTTATTTGCGAATTCAAAAGATGCAAAGAACTTGCGATGGCATGGAGAGAGGGAAAGACCAAGCGACGACAAGATAAGACATCCGGCAGACGGTGAACAATGGAGAAATTTTGACAAGCAATATCCTTCATTTGGTTCGGAGGTTAGAAATTTACGCCTTGTATTGTGTACTGATGCGATGAATCCATTTGGTAATATGTCATCGAAGCATAGTTCTTGGCCCGTGATGTTGGTTATATATAATTTGCCCCTTTATTTGTGCATGAAACATAAATATGTTATGATGCCTTTGTTAATCTCAGGTCCTAGACAACCTGGGAATGTGGTTGATGTGACTTGAGACCGGTGATCGATGATTTGAAGATATTGTGGGAAGAAAAAGGGGTGTTGGTATTTGATTCCCATATGAATGTGGAGTTTCAATTGCGTGTCATGCTTTTTTGCACGATCAATGATTTTCCAGCCTATGGAAATTTGTCGGGCTATGTTGTGAAGGGGCACAAAGCGTGTCCTATTTGTGAGGAGAAGGCGGAATTCAAACAACTAAGACATAGAAGAAAGACAATGTATCTTGGCCATAGAAAATGGCTGCAAGGAAACAATAAATACCGGGATGATGTGGTCAATTTTGTTGGTGGGAAAGTTAAGAAATTGAGAGTGGTGTTAGGAAAGTATAAAGGCAAGGACAGAATACATTGTGATGGTCCATGGAAGAAAAGGTCAATATTTTTTTATCTATAGTACTGGGAGCATCTTGAGGTTAGGCATTGCCTAGACGTGATGCATATTGAGAAAAAATGTTTGTGAAAGTTTGATAGGCACCCTCTTGAATATTCCCTGGAAGACGAAAGATAGTTTGAATGCCTGGTTGGACTTGGTTGATTTGGGAATCAGAAATGACCTCGCCCAGAAGTGAAGGGTAAGAGGACTTACTTGCCCCCTGCACCTTGTACATTGTCAAAGGAGGAGAGAATCTCAGTTTGTGATAGTTTGAAATCAGTGAAGGTCCCAATTGGTTATTCATCGAATGTGAGTCAGTTAGTTACGAAGGATTGTCGAATGACCGGGCTGAAATCTCATGACTGTCATGTTTTGATGCAGTAACTGTTACCTATTGTTATTCGTGGGGTAATGGAGGCCGACGTAAGGTACTCAATCACTAGACTTTGTTTATTTTTTGCTTCCATATGCCGGAAGTCTGTTGATCGGGACCATTTGGATGTCCTACAAAAAGAGGTTGTTATTGTGCTATGCAAGTTGGAAATGTATTTCCCTCCATTTTTTTGATACAATGGTTCTCTTGGTTGTTCATTTAGTGCGGGAGGTAAAGATATGTGGTCCGGTTGGTATGCATTGGATGTATCCTTTAGAGTGTCACATGAAAATCTTCAAGGGATACGTGAAATGTATGAGTCGGCCGGATGATGGTATTGTTGAGAGGTATGTTACCGAAGAAGTAATTGAATTTTTCTCTAGCTATTTGGAGGAACATAGAAATTTTGGGGTGCCATCGACATGTTGGAAGGAAGGTGGGCAAACCGAGGTCGAGGGGAATGTCATTTACTCCATTGAATAGTGATTTGATGTTAGTTCATTTGTATGAGTTGAGGAATTGTATGGAGACTACTGCTTATGTGACCGAGCACCTTAATTCGATCATGGAGTCTCATCACATGTGGCCCCCTAATAAAGTTCAGATTGAGCACAATGACAAGTTTGTGAATTGGTTATATGATCGATGCAATGTAGGTGATTACGACCCAAAAATTAGGGCATTTGCAAGGAAGCCTAACTGCACGGTTTTGAGGTATTCTGGGTATGACATGAACGGTTTCATTTTTGCTACTAAGAACCAAGATTTAAAGAGCACAACACGAAATAGTGGGGTATACATTGAGTCGGAGACTATGTGGCAAGCAAGCAAGTAAGAAAGACAATAAACCAGTCCTAGCTGAGATGTCGTTTTATGGTGTTATTGATGAGATTTGGGAGCTTGACTATGGAGAATTCAAGATTCCGGTTTTCAAGTGTAAGTGGTTTGATAACACAACTGGAGTTCGAACTGATGACACAATGGGATTTACCCTTGTTCACCAGACTCGTGAAGCATATGATAATGATCAGTTTATTTTGGCCGAACAAGCAAGACAAGTTTTCTACATAAATGACCCGTGCAATGTAGGTTGGTCTATTGTGTTACAAGTTAAGAAATTCTCTTTCCGTGATGAAATTTATTTTGAAGTTACAAGTGAAAGGTTAGAGTTCCCCTCTATTTCCCCTCTACTTAATAACAACGGGATTGAGGAGGGAGCAATACAGAGGAAACATAGAGATGGAATTTGGATAGATGAAGATGGCCAAGAAATTTGAGACGTTCAATCCAAGAAGAGGAAGGTGGTTGAAGACTAGCGAGGGTGTTGATCAATGAATTCGAGATAAAGTTTGTGTATTTTTGTAGTTTGTTGTGTTTTGTACCAACTATATTCCAATTGGTCCCCAATTTGAGCAGCTCTGTGAGCTGCAGCGAGCTGCCGTTGTTTAAAAAAAAGCCCTGCACAAAATTAGCTTAATTTTCCTATGGTAGCTGCTGCCCGCTGCCGCTGTTTTAAAAAAAAGCCTTGGACAAAATTAGCTTCATTTTCCTATGGTAGCTGCTGCCCGTTGCATCTCTTTTGACTCAGCGCACTGCAGCTTTTACACACACACATTAGATGTTTTGAGTTGCTCATTTCCTCTAAGAAAAGAACATGAATACGATACGAGACTAGAAATGTCAACTTCCGAAATCACATCCAAACAGTAGCAATATATGTTATGCAAATAAAAAATCTACTAATCAAAGTTCCATATTAACCTAGCAAAAGAAACAACCTGACAAAATGAAGATGTGAGCTCAATGTAGGTAGTCAACCCCTGCGCGACCTCTTCGTCCCAATGTTGGACGTTGGCGAATCTAAGGTAGGGATTGGACCCAATTCCTTGATCCTCTCGCCACACATGGCAGTGAGGATCTTCCTAACCTGTGATGTCCATCACACCAAGTGATCCACCTTCAGTTGCAATGCTGCCATTTACCCATCCGAGTTTGTCTTAGATGAAGTACTTGTTGCCGCCCTAGATGACTCAACAACGTTCTTCTTCTTCGAGAATATTAGAGGGTTTATGGGAAGCTTAGGTATCATTGAAACATCATCATCTTTGAATCTGCAACTTGCTTCCACGCATATGGCAGTGATGAGTGAGGAGAAGCCTATGCAATTATGGGCATTGACACAATCCCATATGTACCCCATTATCGTATCCCCAACATCGATGCTCATTTTCTTCTTGATCTTATAGAGCAGTGACAGGCGCGGGCGGTCGTCGCGCCCGCGCGCCAAAAGATAATTTATAAGCCCTCAGTGCTTACTTTCTACAACTAGGTAGATAGTGGCAAATCGGGGTCGTCCAATGAGAAGAGGGATCTTCCTAAGCGTCTAAGCACACAAATGGTTGATATACTAGGCTAGGAGTAAATATATATACACACACATAAAAGCGAGTAAAAGGGGGGGGTTGGTTGGTTGGTTGGTTCCTAAGTTACAAAAGTAAAAAGACAGGATAATTAGCAACGTCAAGTGACTATGCTAATCATCAAACGAAACTAAAGAAAAAGGGTTTTAAACTACAAAGATAAAATGCCTTGGGGGCAACGGATATCCACTTCCACATCTAATGCAGTTCATCGAATCATTCACACATTCCATCATATAGCATTCATGACCCAACGCTCACACATCCCATCTAGCAAGTACCACAACACACACACCACAAGGAATTCTAAGTTCACGCTCGTAGATCTTCATGCAAAGGCGCTACGGAATTCGTCACGTTCCTACACCTAAGCAATTCAACCACACAAGCACTCCCTATGCTCAAACCACTCATGGCACACATGCAGTGAAACACACCGTCAAGAGTACATAAACGCCGAATAACAAATGCTTCAAGAATGAGTTTAAATCACCTATTCAATACTTCAACTACTTGTCGTGGAGACTGAACTCCTATCCTTCTTAGTTCGTAGTTTGCGAGAGTGAATTCGACATCTCTCGTCAAACCTCACCAATGGCTCCCGAGTCGCGACCACGACTCAAGGCGACATTGGTGGCATTTAGCACGAAGGACCAACAAGCTTGGCAATGCCTATGACCACTACACCGTGACTAGGCATTGAACCAATTCATGCAATTACACGAGATTGGATGAACGTGCAACGCACATTCATCCGCGAGCATATGACTCTCTCGTTTGCTACACAAACGAACGTGACGAAGAGTTCGACATCAATCACATTCGCCTAGCACATTGTCAACACACTAACGCAATCGAAAGCTCTAATTCACACTCTAACATTGCTAACAAGAACAGGGGGGAAATTAACCCAAATCCCCCAAACCCTAGCTAGCAATTAATCCAAGCATTTCATATCATCAAGCTCTCAACAACATCAATGCAATCAACAATTAACATTCAAAGCACAACAATTGCACAATAGCAAAAATACCAAATAGATAGATATAAATGAGTTCTTGCTACATAGATAGTGGAAGCTTCAATCCTTTGCTCCCAAGAACAAGAACTACTCTAGAAAAACAAGAAAAGACATAATCAAACTAAGAGAAAGCTAAGAAAAGAAAGAAGAAGAAAAACCTAAAAATGGCGCCCAAAACCAGAGAGAAGCGGGCTGGAAGAACTTGAGAAGAAGAGGGAAAAGAGATGGTATTTATAGTGCAAAGAAAATAAGAAAGATTTCTGGCCGCCCGATGGTCGCGACTCGCGACGGGGTTCGTCGCGACTCGCGACGGTGCCCCGGCTCGCGATGGTGTCGCGACGGTGTCGCGACGGGCCAGATTTCTGCATTGTTTCTTTGTCTTCTTCATAGCCATCCCTCTCGATCTTCAAGTCTTCAACGGCTCCAAAAGTGGTCTTCAACGGCCTCCGGTCTTCATGTCTTCGAAGTGAGTATCCAAAAGTCTTCGAAAGTATAGTCTTCAATGTCTTCCGGTCTTCGTTGGTTCCGTGTTCTTCCCTTGTCACACAAAATCCACTTAAAAGAGGTAAAAGAGTACAAAGTTGCTTTTACCTCTCCTAAGTGAATTTCAAGGTAAAACACAAGCTCTCGATAATAAAAGAGCACAAAAGTGATCCTAAATACTACTAAATAATGCGCCTAAAATGGACACATCAAACCTCCCCACACTTAAACCTTACTCGTCCTCGAGTAAGAAAAGATTTAAGCATACGGAGGAAATGGCATATCCACATCCTAAAATCCCCAAAATAACCACACAAAATGGACATATGAAACCTCCCCACACTTAAACCTTACTCGCCCTCGAGTAAGAAAAGATTCAAGCATGCGGAGTAAATGATATATCCCAAAACCTAACTAATCCCCCAATCAAAGCCTCACCAAAACTCTCAATCTCGAAAATCCCAAAATAAAAGCTCACATGAGAATTTTGCACACACACATCCCCAATCCTAAATCTAACCAAACCTACCACTGATCAATTCACTACCCATAAAAATATTTCACAGCCCAGAATTGATATTCCCAGAATCCAATGACACAAAATGAAGCTAAAACCATAGAGGAAGTTTTAAACACATGCTTCACCTAATGCCAATATATCAACCAAAAACGAAGTATAAAGAGATAAGGAATTTCAGAACCACACTTCGTTTCCTAACCCACTAAGCTACCCAATCCCAAGAGGTCTATAGATGTTGAGCTACCCGATCCATCCGTGTGACAACCGCAACCTTATGACTCCAACGCCGGCAAGTGAGTGAAATCATAGCATTTTTCAATTTCTCTCAATTTCTCTCATTTTGCCTAGGAGCTCTTTCGAGTTTTCATCCTAGCCACACATCCTGTTTCTTTAGCTCACATCTCACCTTTTTCCGCACATTTAAGCCTCTCATTTTTGCCTAGGCCGCCCTTTAAGGGTTTTCGACCTATCCGGGCCCCCAATGTTGCCTAAGTTGCCCTCTCGGGTTTTCAACTTAGCGGGTTTTCGTTTTCTTTTTTTTTTTTTTTTTTTTCTTTTTTTTTCTTTTTGTTTTTCTATTTTTTTTTCTTTTTCTCATGTTTTTCCAATGAAAAGTAGCAAAAAGCATTCCAAAACAATCTAGCATGCATTGAATCCTCTAACCCCTCCCCACACTTAAAACATTACATTGCCCTCAATGTAAACACGTAAGGCAAGAAGAATAAAAATCAAGGGAAGGGAGTTAGAGTGACACCCGTGTCTCCGCAATTCGCCGGTGATATGGCGATATCCAAGTACTTGGATGGTCCCGAGATGGATTTCGGAACCGGAAGGGTGAGCAAAAATGCCGTAGAAGAACTCACCCCTCGAGAAAAGCATTGTCTCCATGGCGCCGTTTGATCAAGACTACACCACGAAGAACACATTAAACGCACAAGTACATAAGGATATGTAATACTAGGTTTAGCATCAAGAGTTAATAACCATAGTATTGTCAAAGAACAACCAATCAACCCTCAATTACCACTATAAGATTATGCATGAAAAATATCCAACATATATTGACATGTATACAAGCATCATTATAGGATAAGAACTTACGGTCACAATGATGTAGTCGGCATACTACAATCAACAAATGTACTATAAAGATGCAAGAATGTTCATATGTCAATATATGTAGGATGGTGGAAGAAATGAGAGGTATGTGATGTTCTTGGGAGTGTTGGGTGGAAAAGAAGGAAAGATCATGCAATGTTTAAAATCATTTGGAAACTTGGAAGCTTGGAAATTTGAAATCCGGGCTCAAAAAATTTTTCAACAGTTTCTGAGCTCGTCGCGACTCGCGACGAGGTTGGTCGCGACTCGCGACGGGCCTCGCGACGTCAGGGCGACTCGCGGAAAGTAAAGTCCGGGAGCTCAAAATGTTCTGAGCTCGTCGCGACTCGCGACGAAGGGTGTCGCGACTCGCGACTAGCCTCGCGAAGTCATCGCGACTCGCGGAAAGTGGAGTCCGGGAGCTCAATATTTTCTGAGCTCGTCGCGACTCGCGACGTAGGGTGTCGCGACTCGCGACGAGCCTCGCGACGTCAGGGCGACTCGCGGAAAGTGGAGTCCGGGAGCTCAAAATGTTCTGAGCTCGTCGCGACTCGCGACGGAGGGTGTCGCGACTCGCGACTAGCCTCGCGACGTCAGGGCGACTCGCGGAAAGTGGAGTCCGGGAGCTCAAAATGTTCTGAGCTCGTCGCGACTCGCGACGAAGGGTGTCGCGACTCGCGACGAGCCTCGCGACGTCAGGGCGACTCGCGGAAAGTTGGCGCTGGGAGTGGATTTTGCTCCCCTGTTCGTCGCGACTCGCGACGAAGCCCATCGCGACTCGCGACGGCAGGGTCTCCCAGGCTTAAAATTTTTTCGTTTTCTTACCAACTATCCAAGCTTGCTTCCCTCGTTCATTGATCTCGTTCCTTCATCTCCTTCATTGCAATGCACTTCACTTTGCTACAAAATCACAGAAAAACAAGCCATAAAAAGAACAAAACAAAACAACAACAAAAATAAACTAAGAAACACAAACTAAGAAACAAAAACTAAAAGAAATGCCGAATTTATTTAACGTCGTCGGCACGACGAAGCTCCGTATTTTTAAGGTCGTCGGCACGACCCTAATGTTATCCGTATGGTGAAGGCTTGAAGCTCTTCACCATGAGCATCCAAAATAAGAGAGGTGGGGGCACAAAACTTCCAAGAGGAAAGTCTTGTGGAGGTAAAGATGGTTCAAAGGGAATTAAGTGGTTAGGGAGCTTAGGATAATCTTTTGGCTCCTCTCTCGTTTCCCTCAAAACTTCCGAAAATGGAAGAGTTGGTTCACTAGGTGGGAGAAGGGGTGACAATGCTAATGGATAATGTAGCACTATCACCTCTTCCTCCATTTTTCTATCCTCTACAACCAACTCCTCATCCCTTTCAAACTCAAAATCATGTCTATTGGTGACCTCACTCACCGAGTCATCGAGTTCAAATTGGGATGGTGTGTTTTCGGAATCATGAGCTTCCATGCGGGCCAATACCTCTAATATGTTCCTCACATGCCCCTCAATGGCCCCAACACTAGAGGAGAGCTGGGTATCCGGCTCCTCACTAGTAAAGGAGTTCAAGTTTGCTATGGTATTTAAGACATCCTCACGTGTCAAACTTGAACTCCCTTGTTGGGCTTGGTTTTGGGGTATGGTATAGGGTGGTGATGGCCAACTAGGTTGTTCGTAATATTGGTTTTCCGGCTCATTCTCATACCACAAATCCGGACTACTACTCCATTCCGGATTGTAAGAGTTGTGGTATGGATAGCATTCATGAGCATCTTGCCCTTGAAAACCAATATCTCCTACCTCTTGATAGCACTCTTCATAGTACCCCTGGTTTTGGAAACCAAGGGTTCTTTCTCGGTCATCGTGCTGTTCCCACAACAAAGGGCAAGATTCGGTAGGATGATCGGAATGACACATCCTACAAAACCTTGCTTTTTGAGCCTCTCTTCTCATCATGAGTTCCCTCAAGGTGAGACGCTCCATTAAGAAATTTTTTTTTTTAAATTTTAAATTTTTCAAAAGTTCGGAATCATAGTGCAAGGATTCTCGATAAAATAAATCACCAAGAACTCGAGCAATACCTACTCCGAACAAAAACAACCACCAAGTAGTGGAAAATAAAAACAACTAGCTAATACACAACCAAATACACCTAAATACTTAAGAATAAACGCCTTCTCCCCGGCAACGGCGCCATTTTGACAGGCGCGGGCGGTCGTCGCGCCCGCGCGCCAAAAGATAATTTATAAGCCCTCAGTGCTTACTTTCTACAACTAGGTAGATAGTGGCAAATCGGGGTCGTCCAATGAGAAGAGGGATCTTCCTAAGCGTCTAAGCACACAAATGGTTGATATACTAGGCTAGGAGTAAATATATATACACACACATAAAAGCGAGTAAAAGGGGGGGGTTGGTTGGTTGGTTGGTTCCTAAGTTACAAAAGTAAAAAGACAGGATAATTAGCAACGTCAAGTGACTATGCTAATCATCAAACGAAACTAAAGAAAAAGGGTTTTAAACTACAAAGATAAAATGCCTTGGGGGCAACGGATATCCACTTCCACATCTAATGCAGTTCATCGAATCATTCACACATTCCATCATATAGCATTCATGACCCAACGCTCACACATCCCATCTAGCAAGTACCACAACACACACACCACAAGGAATTCTAAGTTCACGCTCGTAGATCTTCATGCAAAGGCGCTACGGAATTCGTCACGTTCCTACACCTAAGCAATTCAACCACACAAGCACTCCCTATGCTCAAACCACTCATGGCACACATGCAGTGAAACACACCGTCAAGAGTACATAAACGCCGAATAACAAATGCTTCAAGAATGAGTTTAAATCACCTATTCAATACTTCAACTACTTGTCGTGGAGACTGAACTCCTATCCTTCTTAGTTCGTAGTTTGCGAGAGTGAATTCGACATCTCTCGTCAAACCTCACCAATGGCTCCCGAGTCGCGACCACGACTCAAGGCGACATTGGTGGCATTTAGCACGAAGGACCAACAAGCTTGGCAATGCCTATGACCACTACACCGTGACTAGGCATTGAACCAATTCATGCAATTACACGAGATTGGATGAACGTGCAACGCACATTCATCCGCGAGCATATGACTCTCTCGTTTGCTACACAAACGAACGTGACGAAGAGTTCGACATCAATCACATTCGCCTAGCACATTGTCAACACACTAACGCAATCGAAAGCTCTAATTCACACTCTAACATTGCTAACAAGAACAGGGGGGAAATTAACCCAAATCCCCCAAACCCTAGCTAGCAATTAATCCAAGCATTTCATATCATCAAGCTCTCAACAACATCAATGCAATCAACAATTAACATTCAAAGCACAACAATTGCACAATAGCAAAAATACCAAATAGATAGATATAAATGAGTTCTTGCTACATAGATAGTGGAAGCTTCAATCCTTTGCTCCCAAGAACAAGAACTACTCTAGAAAAACAAGAAAAGACATAATCAAACTAAGAGAAAGCTAAGAAAAGAAAGAAGAAGAAAAACCTAAAAATGGCGCCCAAAACCAGAGAGAAGCGGGCTGGAAGAACTTGAGAAGAAGAGGGAAAAGAGATGGTATTTATAGTGCAAAGAAAATAAGAAAGATTTCTGGCCGCCCGATGGTCGCGACTCGCGACGGGGTTCGTCGCGACTCGCGACGGTGCCCCGGCTCGCGATGGTGTCGCGACGGTGTCGCGACGGGCCAGATTTCTGCATTGTTTCTTTGTCTTCTTCATAGCCATCCCTCTCGATCTTCAAGTCTTCAACGGCTCCAAAAGTGGTCTTCAACGGCCTCCGGTCTTCATGTCTTCGAAGTGAGTATCCAAAAGTCTTCGAAAGTATAGTCTTCAATGTCTTCCGGTCTTCGTTGGTTCCGTGTTCTTCCCTTGTCACACAAAATCCACTTAAAAGAGGTAAAAGAGTACAAAGTTGCTTTTACCTCTCCTAAGTGAATTTCAAGGTAAAACACAAGCTCTCGATAATAAAAGAGCACAAAAGTGATCCTAAATACTACTAAATAATGCGCCTAAAATGGACACATCAAGCAGCAGCATACGGGACCGATGAACCTCACTATTCATTTTCACCGGGAGAAGCCGGGCAACTATGAAACTGTACCACACGTTCATGTCTTCAGTTAAGTATTTCTTCTCTATGCTGGACCATTCTTGTGGTAGATTCCAGACAACTTCACTGCTATCATCACAGATTTCTCTTATGATGTCTTCCCATGAAGCTTGTTCAACAGCTTTCTCGGCGGCTTCGGTGGGATCTTATAGTACCTGTTGATCACATCCGTTGCAAGCTCAACGAACTGACCACGGAGGATAACATCTGGATTCTTGTACTTTATGAGCGACAAGAACTCACATGCCATGGTCTGGTTTGCCCGAGGCGGTTGTGAGGTGTAGCCTTCCTAGCTGTGCTCGTTCACGTAGTCCTTGTAGGGCTTTTCTACTCTCAACCCTCTCTCTTGTATGTGGCCCCTGCTAATGAACTCTTTGTACACAGCCATTGCTTCATGACAGTCCGGCTCTACAGTCAATATTGGATTGTTCGTGGAGACAATCTGAGACCCGTGCTGACACTCATCCTTCTCGCCTACTCTGACTTTTTTTTGGAGACTTTTGGGTGATGTTCTTCTGCTTGGGAGGACTCTTTCTGGGGGCCATACCTGGTAAAATAAATGTTTTATGGTACGTAATACGCCAGCAAAATGTTAACACAAACCATAATATTAATGGGTGTTCAGAATACTAACGAAAAATTAGAAAACTGGGTGGTCAGAGTATTAACGGAAAATTAGAAAGGAAAAGGATACAAATTGCTGATACAGTACTGTAAATGGACAAGAAAACTACATTAGTTTGTAAGTAATACATGGACAGGGTGATAATAAAGAATCTAACACCCTCAAATACTTTAGCTACTCAATAAAGAGACACTGTGAAGCATTTAGACAAAAATGGTAATGATCTCTTGCCAATAAACACACCAATGTTGCTTTAAAAACATTCTTACATATGAAAAACAACCAAATAGCCAAATTCCATAAAAATATGAAGAGCATGGCCATATGTCAAAAATAAAAACACAGCACATGCGCCTCACAAGAAGCAGGACCTACCGTGCTCATGGAGATGTCAGATTCTTTTATGGAGACAAGTTTTGCTAGTGATGGAGAAACCTTCTTCCCATTTGTTGAATATTAAGAGATCTTAAGTTTTGCAGAACATATGTTTTTTTATCTAATGGATCTAAATTTTCTACTTCAAAAAAAAATTTGTTTTCCCACTTGCAGAATACAGAATCATTCTTTTCCATATTCAGAGTAAACAATCAGGTTTGTACACAATTACTCACACATTTCCAAAACAGAAGCACAACAAGGTTCATCCTAATTAGGCATTTTCATGAAATCAAACCTAAAGAATACAAAAATTAGTAGACAAACCCTAGGAAACCAAACACAAGTGTGTATCAGCTTACCTAATTTGGACTATGGTTTCTTGACGAAAGGTGTTTGGAGTGCGGACGGTGGTTGGCGGACAGAGCTTGGCCGATGGAGCTAGGCGGACAGAGCTTCGTTGACGGTAGCTTAGTTGAAGGTGGAAGATGGAAGGGATGGAGCTCGGCGGAGGTGGAATTGAGCAGGAACGGCAGAGGGAGCAGGAAGGGCGGAGGGAGCAGGGTCGGCAAATGGGAGTGGGGACGGCGAAGGGAGCGAGGATAGAGTTTGCCAGTGGAGGGAGCTTGGGAGAGGAAAGGTGTTAGGGTATTGGGTGGGTTTAGTGACCAATTTCACAAACATATTTCACCAAGGCTACAAACAAATGGGATGAATTTTACACCCAATTGGGCTGAATTTTACAAAGACATGGGTTGAAATTGTTAACACTTTTAAGAGACACGAATCGAGGGGCTGGAGACCTCGAGGGGCTCGAGGGGTGGAGGGGTTCGAGGGTTGGAGGGCTCGAGGGATGGAGGGGTTCGCAGTTAGAGGGGTTCGAGGGATGGATGAGGTTCTAGGGGTGGGGAGGTTGGAGGGTTGGAGGGGTTGGGGGGGAGGAGGGGTTAGAGGGGTCGAGGGGTTGGAGGGGTTGGAGGGGTTGGAGGGGTTGGAGGGGTCGAGGGGTTGGAGGGGTTGGAGGGGTTGGAGGGGTTGGAGGGGTCGAGAGGTCGTGGGGTTCGAGGGGTGGAGGGCCTCGAGAGGTGGGGGTGTTCGATGGGTGGAGGGCCTCGAGAGGTGGGGGTGTTCGAGGGGTGGAGGGCCTCGAGAGGTTGGGGTGTTCGAGGGGTCGATGAGGTTCGAGGGGTGGAGGGGTTGGAGGGGTCGAGGGGTCGTGGCATTGGAGGGGTCGAGGGCCTCGAGAGGTGGGGGTGTTCGAGGGGTCGATGAGGTTCGAGGGGTGGAGGGGTTCGAGTAAATTGGTAAATAATATTGACGGTTGAACCCACGGTAGAGCCCTAAAAGAGCCCTATCAAATACAAAACATAATCCAACCCTAAGCTAAAAACCTAGGGAAAAAGATGCGGGGGGGGGGGGGGGGGGATACCCAATTGAGTACCCCCCCCCCCAAATTATTTTTAAAGAAATGCTAACCCTAAGCTAGAAAGTACTAAGCCTAGGGAAAAATAAATGCAAGTCCAGATGTGTGAATCTGGACCTATACATAGCAACCAGAAATGTGTAATGGCTCTTCATATGAAAACTTCATCGTAGCCGAGACTCGGGTCTCGGGTCTCGGGTCTTTAAGAAAATAATGAAGAGGATGCCAGTGGTAGACAAAAAGCACAGCCGAGTGTGGTGTACTCGGGCCTTGAATGGTCGCCATGGTGTGCTGGTGTTGCTGAATCCGAATGAAGCTAGGACCGCCAAAGGAGGAGCAGCTTCTACCATATACACCCCTAAGGTGAGGATAGAGGAGTGTTATTGGCCTTCTAACGTTCTTGTGATATGAACCGAGGCTAATTTAGAGGGCAAGAGTGTCGTAGGCAGTGCCAATAGCTCTTGTGAATCTCTCTAAAAGTAGCCCTCCTAAGGATGGAGAGAACGGACACAACTTATACGGCGTGTGTCAAGCCTAGTGATTATGTAATCGCCCACTCCATTTTGAGCAAATGGACATCTTTATGCTAATTTAACACAAAAAGTGCAGCGCGAGCATAGAGCGCGTAATGACCGTCAATTCCAAGTAACTACTAGCAGTGAGTTAATTAATTTTGCGTACGCTAATTAATTAACCCACTACCCAACTCCTATGGTCAAGCAACCAAATGTAGAAAGACCGCTCTCCCACCCTCCAAGTGGAAAATATGCAATTATCCACCAAATACAAATTTAGCCCAAAGAGAAGGCCAAAACTCCATAATAATCCACAAATTAGAGCCCAAAAATGAAGGAAATTCAGCCCAAGAATAATGCATGTAAGCTAAAAAATACTCCATTTAATTAGGCCTAAGAACCCTTGAATTCGGCACACCCTTCACTCGGCCCAGCGCTCGGCCCAGTACCCTAAGCTAGGGTTTCAACTTGACCGCAGCCGCCTTTAGTGATGCCTTTGACCGGGTTAAATCGGGTTATAACTGTGACCCGTTTCGTGCCTAATCTCTATTTAATCAGCCTGTGTTTCAGCCCGGCATTGGCCCAAGATATTTATAGCTTTTAGCCCAGTAGCTCGGCCCAACAGCCTTTGCACTAGGGTTTTGTTTTGCTGACCCGACCGCATCCTTAGCGGGTCATTTGACCCGCGCCGCCACCAGTCGGGCCGAAACCCTAAACAGCCTCCAACCCATTTTACCTATCTTGGATACTCTGACCCGGCGGCGCACAAAACGGGTCAAACACCCAGATCCAAATCCTCGCCGGTTTCGCAATTTTCCGGTGCCGTCCGGCCGCCGGAAAGAAGCCGAAATCTGCAAAAATTCGCCAATGAAAACTCTCGAATCTGGGCACTCTTCCAAGTGAAATTTCAACTGGATTTAGCACCTAGAATACTGAATTTTATACCCCCAAACTGTGGTATGTGAAATCCGGCCGAAAATTAACCATTCCCCTCGCCGGAGTCGCGATTTTCCAGCGAGCAAAAACAATCATATCCACACTCCTTTGTTCTCTTTTCCAGCCGTAAGAAGCATCTCAAGCATGAGAAATAGAAATCCGAGTCTAGGGACAGAGAATCGAGACGGTTTCGTGCTTTTCCCTTGTCGGAATTGCGTTTCTCCGGCGACTTCCAATCGGAAAATCCAAAACTTCAATCTCCAAAATCCAAAAATTATCAGTTGCTTTTCCGATCTGTTAATGCATGACAAAACGAAATCCAAATTTTTTCAAGGCATAACAAGCATTATAACTCGCCGGAAAAAGTGATTTTCCGGCCAATCCGATCGGAAAATTCTAACAATCATAATCCAAATAATCCATCCTTTACGGAAAAATCTGCTCCTCCATTCATCTAGATCTGAATACTATCATGAGATTGAACGAGGAGAAAACCTTGGGCCTATGATCGTTAATGAATCCAATTAAACCAATTAACTCCAAACATCTGTCTTGAATCCGACTAATCCCAAACCATCAACCCCATCGAACAATAACATTCAAACACCCAAAATCTTGAATCCTACATGATTGTTCATCAGTCAAGAAAATAAATTTAAATTCTTTGCATGAAACATAGCAATCTGGTCGAAGTTCCAATTAAAGCAGACAATCATGGACAGTGGGGCATCTGATCACATGAATGCCCTTTCAACAGATCCATCATGAAATCTTCCAAATACTAAAAATTCATGCTTCAGATTCATCTCTACTCCCAATCCAACATGAACATCACATTGACTAACCACCATAAACAAATAATCTTCCATACAAATCCACACAGATTCATCATAAACAAACCCCTCATCAATCATCCAGATTAGATCTATCAACGAAAGATTAAAACTTACTTGGAACAATGGTAGATCTTCATCAAATACGCTCCATCAACAACTTCAAGATCAAAAAGTCTGATCTTTACCCAAAACCTCCAGATCCAAAGATCAAATCTTCAAATTCAAGCACAAATATACCTCAAAAGATGCCCGGCGAGGAATCCGACATTAATGTTGGATTCCTCGCCGGAAACTCTGAATTGTAGGAGAGAAACTGGAGGAAAATCGGCCCCGGTATTCCGGAGAAGGGCTGCGCCCTTTTTTCTCTCCATAGAGAATTTTCTCTCCTCTCCTAGCAGATATTGAGAGCTTTTTCGAGATTGGTGGAGGTTGATATTTGAGGGGTGGAGGGGGTGGAGGGCTTGGAGGGGTCGAGGGGTAGAGGTGTTCGAGGGGGCGAGGGGGCGAGGGGGAAAGGGGGTTCGAGGTTAGAGGGGTTCGAGAGGTTGAGGGGTCGAGGGTTCGAGGGGTCGTGGGGTTCTAGGCAAGGGCCTTGGAAGGTGGGGGTGTTCGAGGGGTCGATGAGGTTCGAGGGGTCGATGAGGTTCGAGGGGTCGATGAGGTTTGAGGGGTGGTGGTGTTCGAGGGGTCGAGGGGTTGGAGGGGTCGAGGGGTCGTGGGGTTCTAGGGGGTTCGAGGGCCTCAGGAAGTGGGGGTGTTCGAGGGGTCGATGAGGTTCGAGGGGTGGATAAGGTTCGAGGGGTGGTGGTGTTGGAGGGGTCGAGGGGTTGGAGGGGTCGTGGGGTTCTAGGGGGTTTGAGGGCCTAGGAGGTGAGGGTGTTCGAGGGGTGGATGAGGTTCGAGGGGTGGATGAGGTTCGAGGGGTGGATGAGGTTCGAGGGGTGGATAAGGTTCGAGGGGTGGATGAGGTTCGAGGGGTGGATGAGGTTCGAGGGGTGGATTAGGTTCGAGGGGTGGAGGGGTTCGAGGGGTGGAGGGGTTCGAGGGGGCGATGGGTTCGAGGGTGCGATAGGTTTGAGGGGTCGTGGGGTTCGAGGGGTGGAGGTGTTCGAGGGGGCGAGGGGGTTCGAGGAGGCGAGGGGGTTCGAGGTTAGAGGGGTTCGAGGGGGTGGAGGGGTTCGAGGGGTGGAGGGGTTTGAGGGGGCGATGGGTTCGAGGGTGCGATAGGTTTGAGGGGTCGTGGGGTTCGAGGGGTGGAGGTGTTCGAGGGGGCGAGGGGGTTCGAGGAGGCGAGGGGGTTCGAGGTTAGAGGGGTTCGAGGGGTGGACGAGGTTCGAGGGGTCGAGGGGTCGAGGGGTCGTGGGGTTCTAGGGGGTTCGAGGGCCTCGGGAGGTGGGAGTTTCGAGGGGTCGATGAGGTTCAAGGGGTGGAGGGGTTCGAGGGGGCGAGGGGTTCGAGGGGTCGTGGGGTTCGAGGGGTTCGAGAAGTGGTGGTGTTCGAGGGGTTCGAGTGGTCGAGGGGTCGAGGGGTTCGAGGGCTTGAGGGTGTTATAGAATATCTGGATTGATTTTAACGATTCTGAAGAAGTGATGTTGACTAGGCCAGAGTTTTAGTAGGACTATACTTCCTTTTGTATTATATTTATTCCTGTCCACAATAGATCATTCTCTAATATTGTTATACTATTGTTAGAGTAAATCATGTTTCTGATCAGATCTTGATGGATTCTTGACAAGTCATGGTTACTAAGCTACAATGCTACTCATATTATATTTCCTTATTGCACTCTATATTTGTTTGTGAGCAATACAATAATCAGTTTCGTCGACTCAAATACAGTCTACTTGTCGTCCACTACCTACAGAGGCGACTCAAATACAGTCTTCCTCAAGTGCAACTTAGTGAGGCTACTACCAAGCGAGGCACTTAAACTTGTATGTATTGACACAGACTAATTCCTGGTTAGACTCTATTTCTCTAGTTGTTCTATGTGTACAAGTAATAGTATAAGGGTTGGTGTCTGCTAGTCGTATGCTTCGGACATCCGAGTCAAGACTCAGCTCCGGCAGTTGCGAGTCAAGAGTTAGCTCCGGCAGTTGCGAGTCAAGACTCGATACTTCACTGTGTTTGACTGTGATGGTAGTCAAGAGCTCGATTTATATTGAGGCTATACTAAGACTGCACAGTGAAAGCCACTTATTCTTTATGTACCCTTCTCATCGCACTGCCACATTGGTGTTTGATTAGTATTGCAATATCGATTAGTTCCTTTGTGTATCTTTCTCTATTAGTTATTGAGGTCTTAGATTAGAATTGTAATATTCAGATAGTGCCTCAGTATAAATGAGTTTATCCCATATGTGATGTAAATCTACGGAAACTGCTTGATGTAAGCCTTCGAGAAACAGTTGATGTTTTAAAAAAAAGGGTCGGGAACACTATAAACCCGATTTTTAAAAAATTGTATAACTTTTTTTACTTCTTATAAAACTGTTATTAAATTGCTATAGAATTGCCAAATTGCTATAAGACTTTTTATACTTTTTGACTTCCGCTCTAGGTCAACAAAGCATCATTTTCCTTCCCTCCCAAAGCTTCCCAATTCCCTCCATAACCTTAACCCCAAATTTTTGGCCCCCTCCCATCCCAACACCACTACCGATTTCCCTCTTCCCTCCATAACCTTAGACTCCAATTTTCTCTCTTTCCACCATAACCCCTACCGATTTTTCCCAAAGATATTGTCCATCCCTTCACCATTTAGTTAGAGCGGTTCTACTTCTCAATCTTGGCCACGATCCTACTTCCCAAATGTTCTCGAGAATCGGCATCACAATTTTGGTGGCCAATTTTGTCAGAACTTCCAACTAGTAAAGCGGGTTACAAAGGTGGCCGGATCTTGGCAAAATACAATACCGCCGAGAGTGTGTACCAATAAGGTATGAGTGATTGGTAGTTTGCATCTTTCTCGGGCTTAATGAATAGCTATATTTATGTGGGTCTCTAAGTTTGTGAGTATATGTTTTCACTGCTTGATTTACTAGTGTGGGTAGTGTTTCAAGTGGATAGATGATATGTTTGCTAATAATTTCATAATTTTTTGCTACCCTGTTTTTGCCCCGATACAACATGTTCTTGGTTGGCTGTTATTGGAAATTCGTCTTCGGATGTGTTGCATTTAGATTTCCTTATGAGTGCTTGGTAGTTTGCATCTTTCCCGGGATTAATGAATAGCTATTTTTTTGGTTTTTTTGGTATAGTGAAACATCCACCTTTCAATATTAACCTATAGCAATTTAGTAATGTACAAATGCATAACTGATGCAACAAAATCTCAATGCTATGCATATAAACTCATATAAATTATTTCTCAAACAAAATAAATGACAATTTGTTGTTTAAATTCTGCATCATTTTAATGAATAACGTGTAGCTACAGATGCACCCATAGTCTTCAGAACTGTA
Source organism: Rubia yunnanensis (assembly GCA_037428765.1). Lineage (NCBI taxonomy): Eukaryota > Viridiplantae > Streptophyta > Magnoliopsida > Gentianales > Rubiaceae > Rubia > Rubia yunnanensis. Next base: position 131,726,113 of record CM075061.1, read on the forward strand.
AAAAGCCAATTTTATCATCTTCATTGATGGTTAACCAATGCTTTACAAGGATGGAATCGCTACTTTGATCAAAGTTGCAACTTCTAACTTAGTAATGGTATTCTTCGGAGGATACATTGGGCATTCTATCTCGTTAGTTCCGCAGCTCCGAATGAATAGCTATATTTTGGTGGGTCTATTAGTTTGTGAGTTTGTGTTTTCATTTCTTTGGTTACTAGTGTGGGTAGTGTTTCATGTGGATAGATTTCCTTGTTTTTTGATTGATTCTTCCTCGATATTGAATGGCGAAGCCGAGGAAGAAATTGTTTGACTCCGGCGGTACAAAATCCGTTGAAGAGAATTGTGTTACCCCTCCAAAAGCTGACAACTATGATGACAATAACGAGGAAGAGGATGATGCACCCAAATATTGCTCGGGATCTGAAAAGTCGGGGGAAGAAGAAGAAACTATTTTAAAAGATGACATGAGTGGGAGCTTCGACAAGTTTGAGATAAAAGAATATTGCAAGCGTAGAGGCACAACCACGTGCAAGTCCGTGTTGCTTGCGAAGCAAAAGAAGGTACTTAAAATATTCTTTGATGATAACTTCGAACCCCTAGTTATGTGTAGTCGATGTATGTTGGCTATGCCTTCCGACGAAGAATCCACTTCGGGACATGGCATAATTGGAAATCAGTCCCAGACCATGTAAAGAAAGATGCATGGGAAGACATTCTCGTAAGTGTGTTGTAATCCTCCATTTTCATTAATTCATATGAACTTCATTACATTTTGCACTAACAAGTTGTATCTTTGTCCACTAGATGAGCTGGGATATACAAACCAAAATGACGTTCAATGAGATGAATAAGTTCAGAAATAAATGGACTATTTATGCAGGAGAAAAGTGGAGGAATTGGAATACTAAGGTGGCTCACAAGTACATCGTTAAAAAAAACTAGTTCTTGTGCATGGAGAGATTATCGCTGGATGGACAAATATGAGCGAGAGCTAAACACAGATCAACCCCTGAATTCAACGTAATTCCTTGAAAATTATTTATCTTTAGTCATTACTTTGTGAGCATTTTACAAATTGATGGCCAAATAGGCAATAAGTGACGCAGCAAAAGTAGGCGCCTCACAAAAGGAGTACATCCATCACACAGGCAGTGGAGGGAATCGTAGGGTTGCAATAGAACTTGAGAAAAGGAAAAGAAAGGCTAAAATTGACGAGCTTTTGGATGAAGGTCATAGTGTAGAAGAAGCGGAGGCTTTAGTTCAATTCATGGATTTCAAACCGGACAACTCGGAGGTGTTCCTTCAAGCTAACTGGGACAAGAAATTATCAACCTCCTCCACCCGCTCCGTTAAAAGAGCATCCCCCACTATTGTGAGCATAATTCATAATTGGTTCTATCTCTAATAATATTCCCAGATGTAATGCATAGTAATGGCTAATATATGTTTTGTTTCCGAGATAATGCTCGTGGATAAGAAGCAAAAAGAAGATTTGGTTATACAAGGAAAAGAAGATATTCTCGTTCAAGCAATGGGTAAGAAGGATCATGGGGGTCGTTGGAGAGGATGATCCACAACGTCGAAGGTGAACGAGACCCTACCACATATGGCTGTGACCCGTTACGCATCTATTCGATGTGGGAGCACAAACACAAATCATCTGAGGAAATCTCAAATTCAAACAAACTACCAACGGATGGCATTGAGCTCAAGGAAAAATTTGTTGCCTTATTTGAGGCCCAAACAATTTAGCTAGCTGGACAATTGGGTAAAGCTATTCCCCCACACTTGGATGCACGCAATTTCCTTGCTACATCTTCCACCCCCACGAACAAGAACAACAGGGTATTCATTCCTTCAGCATCTGGATGTAGTGAGCCACAAGGAACCGTAGCAGATGACAAGGTATTCCATACCATGAACCTCGTCGTTAGCTCATTTCTTGTTCTGTGATCTTTACTTTCTGGTTTTCCATTTCCTGTCAAAATGATTTTGTGGGGATACATTGACTACTATCACGTTCATTTTGGATGTTGGTAATTTGGGCCTACTTATATATCTTCAAATTGTTCTTTTCCATGTAAATTGAGATAATGTCTATTTGCCAATCGATTTTTATTTGATAGACAGTTCATGGCAGATGAATGGTGAACGCTGCAGCGCTATCCAGCTCTCAGTCTCAGCTGAAAACTGAAAGCTGCAGCGCACTGCAGCCTTCAGCGGCTACATGTAGACTTCATTTCTTGTTATAATATATATGATTGCACTAACAAAAATATTTAATTTTCTTTACTTAATAACACTTACTTATTTTCCAACCGATGTATTTCTGAGTTTATTCTCATAAAGGAAAAAAGTGCAACCTATATGTTTTGAACTATAATGGAGAAAGGGATGTAGCTGTATTTGGTATCTTGTTTCCAAAGGACACGGACACGGACTTACCCATCAAATGGGAGCGAGTAAATCTTCGTGGACCTGTGTTCATTCCCAAGGCACCTTTGCTTATTGAACACGAAGCATTTGAGTTTGTCACTGAGGCCATTGGATATAACATTCTATGGTCGGGAAAGATGATAAGTGTCATTGGGCAACAGGATGATAAGGTGTGATAATTGTATTCTTCTTCTTATCGCATCATATATATCTTTCTAGATATTACTAAAACATAATATGTTGTTCATCTGCTTACGTAGGAGAATGAGCAGCAACCGCCCCCGCAAGAATTGGTAGTCGACGAAGTTGGAAGTCCTCAAATAAACCGCACACCAAAATTTGCCAAGGACACTACACATGTTAAACATATAAGCATATTAACTGGCTATGACATCCAGATACATATTATTGACACACTGTCCCTTACAGAAGGCGGTGGGTAAGGAAGATACTCCGCATGGACAGGAGGTCGCTCAATCGGTAAAAGGAGAGGTACATGCCCCCAGACTATTCATTTCGACCGATTTTTACCGATGCATGACTAACATTTTACCCATTAGCAAGTTCCAAAAGAAAATACTACATCAACGAAGAATGAGCAACCAAATCCTCCCATGTCAATTTCTAACCAGTACATATTTGTGAGGACCCATTTTAGCCTTTACAATATGATCCAATTCTGAATTATATACAAATACTGGAAAATGAACAGTCTTATATTCTCAATGTAATTAGGGGATCACGGAAGACCAAGAATGTATCGCTGTTGTTCAAGAGATTAATGATGCTTAAAGGCTATCTACACAAATATGTGGACCAAACAAAGTCTTCCACATCAATTTCAACGCGGAGGTGTTTGGATCAAAAGAAGTCTACACAGCCATATTTACTGACAAGCTAAGACTGTTCATGAGCAGCTTGGACGTAGAAGATGAAATGGAAAGGATTAGTGGGTGCCAACTTGATATATGGGCATCGTAAGAATTTGCATTGTTACATTAATTATAGATAGATGTATCATTATATTTGTTTCACTTACAATATTATTTTGCAAGATACCTTTGTGATTGGTTGGTTCATGGAGGCCACGTCCAGTTTATTCAGGCCTCTTCAAATTCAATGGCTCAAAAGACAAGTCAAAGGGTGGAATTGGCTGCGGAGGAGGTTTTGGCTGTCATGTGCCGCACTCAAGCGAGGTTGTGCGTCTTCCCATACAATCGAGAGTAAGTTCCATTTGTTTTCTGAGTTGCTAGTCCCGGCTACATGGAAGCAATAGCAACCATATGCTGTGATTTTATTTTCACAAATATATTTTTAGCTTCATTTTGGTTTTTCCTTTTTTTTAAAGGGACCATTGGTGTTTGCTCGTCTTCGTACTGGAAATCAATCGAGTATATTGCATCGAGTCAATGACTGGGGGAATTTGCAAACGAAATAGGTCATGCCTTAAAATGATTCATTTGTAAGTGGAACACATTCATGTCATTCCTTCAGCTTCAATGTTTTACAAAAATGTTTATTCACGTAAATCTGTTCTTGTACGTTTATCACTTTCTTGGCTCAAATATTTACAATTAATGTTAATTAATATATATTTTTTCATATATTGTGTGAACCCCAATTTGTGAAAACAATTTTTTAATATGTTGACATAAATATGTTTTCATCGATTGTAGGATTGCAACAAAATATCGACGGATCAATTCTGACCAAAATACCACCTACCCATCGAACTATACATGGAATGTCATAAGCATCAATGTACGTATTATCCCATAACATTATATTTCATCTGTCATTTTCATGTTCTTAATCGTTTCAACAAATTCTCTTTTACAACAGCACAAGCTACAAAGTAGTAGTTGGGCGTGTGGATACCATTGCATGTATTACATGGAAAAAATTGTTAGACACGTGCATGACATTGACATTATTCAGGTACTTTTTCCTACACTGCTTTTAGCACCGGTTATTCTCTCACAAATATATCCTTTTCTTAACATGTGATTTAATACATTGTTTCAGCAATTTCGAGAAGATTACACTCCAATAGGGAACGATTAACTACGGAGAATTGCTCTGAAATGGGTTTGTGTTTTTGGAAAATGTACTCTGCCAAAATGCATAGCTCAATTGAATGTTATACATGGACTTGCCTCCATCATCGGATAGTGGTTAGTGTTATCTCTTATGAGAAAGGTAATTAACATTCACTTTTGATACTCGTCAACTCCGTGATGAGGGGGGTTCCAGTATCTTAGGCCACTAAGAAACACGTTGCTCTTCTTTTGTTAATAAAAAATTATAGTTCATCGAACTCAATGCTTTTTTGAACCTACTTCATGTCTATGCGTCATGGTTGCTTACAATTTGTTCTATTTTTATTTGTGCACCGTTCTGTTACTACGCACAACAAATAATCGGTACCATCCTTGCAAAAGAACGCACCGGGTAGGAAAACAAGCTTAAAAATGAAACTGGCTGTGTGAAGATGAACTGAAAGAGCAGCAGCGCGCCGCAACTTACAGTGACCACAAATAGTTAGTCACGTTTAACACCGGTTTCTTTCGATTACAAAACCGGTCCTAATAATAACCGGTGCAAAATTTACGCTTTCAGCACCGGTTTCAAAACCACTGCGAAAAAAATAAATCGGTGCAAAATATACACTATTTTCACTGGTTAAAAAACCGGTGCAAAATAATAACCGGTGATAAATTTACACTCATAGCACCAGTTTTTAAACCGGTGCAACATATAATCTCTAGCACCAGTTCAAAAAACCAGTGCTAAAAAATAACCGGTGAAACATACACACTTTTAGCACCGATTTACAAACCGGTGCTAAAAGTGAACCGGTGCAATAAAAAAAATTTATCAGCAGTTTCAAAACAGATGCTAACTAAAAATTGGTGTTACATTTGCATATTTAGCACCGGTTATAAAACCGGTGCTAAATTTAGCACCGGTTTTCTTATTAGCACCGGTTTTCCAACCGGTGCTAATTTATCACCGGTTTTCAACCGGTGCTAAAGAAAAAACCGTTGCTAATTTAGCACCGGTTTAAAAACCGGTGCTAACTAAAAAACCTGTGCAAAAAGTTGGGATTTAGCACCAATTTTTTTCCAACCGGTGCTAAAGTATCATCGCTTACTTAGGCACCGGTTTTTTTTTTCAAAAAAACTGGTGCTATAACGTAAAAAAAACCGGTGCTAGAACGTAAAAAAAACCGGTGCTAAAGGGTCTTTCTTGTGATAGTGGAAGAAGAAAAAAGAAAACATGATTAAATTATGGCACCCGTCGCGAGTTGCGATGACCTCTTCGCGAGTTGCGATGACCTCTTCGCGAGTTGCGATGAGCCCGCCGCGAGTCGCGACGAGCCCGCCGCGAGTCGCGACCAACGGGTGGCCAGAATTTAACCTTATCATTTTTGTACTATAAATAACACTCTGTTTCCTCTCATTCACATCTTCTTCATTTGTGTTTTGGTACTGTTTAGAACCCTATTTTCTTCCATTTTATATTTGAATTCTCTTGTATTATGTTTAGTTGTTTAGCATTAATTAGTATGAACTCTTGTAGCTAAATCTAATTCTTGGGAGCAATTGACTAAGGCTTTCAAGCCCATGTCTTAAGAACAATTTTTAGCCTATTTAATACTCTTACTATTATGCATTTATGGAGCGTTGAATGTGTTTGTTAATGCCATTAATGTTACTGAAAGCTTGAGTATATGAAGTACTTGTATGATATGCTTGTTAGGGTTTGGGGAAATGGGTTGATTTCCCCTTTTCTTGATAGGAATCCAAGAGTATGATTAAGAGCTTTTGATTGTGTTGATGGATTGATAATTGCTAGATGAATATGATAATGTTGAACTCTTTGTCATGTTTGTTGCTTGTAGCAAATGAGAGAAGTCTATGAATCTTCCATTTTATATTTGAATTCTCTTGTATTATGTTTAGTTGTTTAGCATTAATTAGTATGAACTCTTGTAGCTAAATCTAATTCTTGGGAGCAATTGACTAAGGCTTTCAAGCCCATGTCTTAAGAACAATTTTTAGCCTATTTAATACTCTTACTATTATGCATTTATGGAGCGTTGAATGTGTTTGTTAATGCCATTAATGTTACTGAAAGCTTGAGTATATGAAGTACTTGTATGATATGCTTGTTAGGGTTTGGGGAAATGAGTTGATTTCCCCTTTTCTTGATAGGAATCCAAGAGTATGATTAAGAGCTTTTGATTGTGTTGATGGATTGATAATTGCTAGATGAATATGATAATGTTGAACTCTTTGTCATGTTTGTTGCTTGTAGCAAATGAGAGAAGTCTATGAATGTCAATCGTTCTTGACTAATCTTGTGTAAATGCATGAATTGGTTAGATGCTTAGACACAGTGTAGTGTTTATAAGTGTTGCCAACCTTGTTGATTCTTTGTACTAAATGCCATCAATGGAATACTTTTAGTTGTGTTTCAACTACAGGAGTCATTGGTGAGGTTGGACAAGAGATGTCGAATTCACTCTTGCAAATTACTATCTAAGAAGGATAGAAGTTTAGTCTTCACAAGAAGTAGTGAAAGTAGTATATGGGTTGCATGTTCAACGATGGATAAGAGGCTTGAAAGTGGAAGTCAATTGCGCCCAAGGTTCCGTTAATTGTTTTTTTCATCTTATCTTTAGTTGTATTGCATGATTTGCATAGTTCTCTTATTTTGCTAGTTGTCGTACTTTAATTTGATAACTTAGGATCAAACCAACTGAAAACCCCCTTGTTTACATGTTTTTATATGAATCTATGTATGTATATGCTTAGTATGTTTTCTCCTATATATGTGTAAACACTTGAAAAGATCTTTTTTCTCGTGGACGACCCTGACTTTCCATTATCTACTTGATTATAAATAGGAAGCATTAGGGCTTTAAAATATTAACTTTGAGAAGTACGACAACGACCTCCCAATGTACCGTGTTGCGAAGTTTCCGGCATCTGCTGCCATTCCTCCTCCTTCAGTGTTTTTCCTCTCAAACACTCCAGCAGACTTGTTTTTCACTCCCTCACTATCAGGTCACCTTTATCTCTCTGACTCCAAATAAAGGAAACTGGAATGAATTATTATTGAAAAACAAAGTTGTTGTGGCTATACAGTTGTATAGCTTTACAACGCTCGGCAACTAAAGCACCGAAAAACAAGGAAACAAAAACAACTCTTGACTTATTCTAATCCTAACAAAATGCGTATTCAGCCCTAACCAAGTCAACCCAACAAATCCAATGAGAATGTCTCTTAAAAGGCGGTCTGTCAATAAGTAATGAAACGATTAAGGTTTAAACTGTAAATTAGAAGGAAAAAAATTTAGCTAAAATTTTTATTTTGCATAAGTCATGGAAAAACCAAGGTTTAAACTGTAAATTAGAAAAAAGGAAGATAAAATTTTTGGGTTGCATTAATTGGTCATAAACTTTATAACTACTACATGTCACATAATAAATTTTTAATATTACAACTGAATTTTTTTTTATTATTCTAATTAAATCTTATTTTTCAATAAATATATGAAATGATGACTTTTCCCAATACTTTGTCAAACCCAATTCACACTAATTTCTTTAATTAAAGAAATGAAAATAATAAGGAACGTTATTCAAAATTAAATAAATAAAAACCGAAACGCCATAAGTCATGGATGGTCTTAAATAGGCTGATCTGGTGGCTCATCGTAGCTGCAAAACTTTGACTTTCCATTTGAAAGTCCGGTTCGGTAACTAAATCGACAATCATCAACCATACACTAATAGGTGCAACTATGGGATTGGTCGGTGCCTAAACGAGATTGATGCAGTCAAACCTTTGCCAACCAAGATCCACCTTTCCCTTTTTAAATTATTAGAAATGTCACTTGTTAAAACTACTACTACTCTCCGGTTCTTTAATAATGACACATTTTTTAATTTGGAATATTTCTTTTATTTTAACACTTTCTATTTATGGCAAGTTTAAGGTTATTAAATCTACTTATTTTACTTTTTCTTCTTTCAATTCAATTTCATCCACTCATTCAGTATCTCCTAAATTCTAACACAAAAAATGACGTTTCACTATTAGAAAAACAGATGGACTAATAAATTAAAATGTGATCATGGATAATTTAACATTGGTACGTTAAATGCCCGTAAGTTAATAATGATACGTGAAGCAAAAATAGTACTCCCTCCGTCCCGAATTAAACTACACACTTTCCATTTTTGGCTGTCCCTAATTAAATTGTAATGGTCAGAACTTTTCCAAATCAGCATAGTTGGCCATTGGTGAAAAGACTAAAATGCCCCTGGACCTTATGAATATTACAAGCATTTTGACTGATTAATTATGCTCATTTGCAATGAATTGGGACGCATGTTGCTTTATTGAGCAGTGATCCAACCCATTTTCAAATGGGTCAGACTTATCACATGCGTGCCTTTCGCTCTTCCCCATATCCATTATTGCTCTCTCAACGCTCCCTTTCTCTCTTCTCCATTACTTCTCAACGCTCCATTCACAGCTCCATTCACACCTCATTTCTCTCTTCTCCTTTACGAAATCACAGCGATGCTCTGTCCTCCCTCGATGCTTGAAAACCCTAGCCCCTCCATATCCGATCTGTGTTGAAGGGTTTGTGTTTCTGTTGATCCTCCTGTATGAATCGATCCTCGTTTTTTATTTTCAATCACAGCTTTTTGTTTTCCAATCTAGGGTTTTCTAAAATCGATGTTGTCCGCTTTCAAAATGAACTTGATTTCTACGTCGTCGATTTCCATCTCATCATTTTCTTGTGCTGGTCTGTGTTTGGGTCATTTTTTTGTTGGGTTTTGTACTGATTTGGTTGCTTCTTAAGTTGTGGTTTCTGCTTTCTTAGTTGTTGTGTGTCAAAACCCTTGGAATGTGTACGGATCCACAGTTTTCAAGTATAAAATCGGGTACATGCAAAGATTTTGTGTGGTTTTCTGTCTTTTGAATTCAGAAACCTAGATTTATCGTGCTCTTCGTTGGATTTTTTCACGGCTTTTGGCAGTTTTGACACATATATGCCCTAGTTTGTGGTGTTGTTCCCGTTCTGGGTTAATTTCATCCTTGATTCGTTACAATTTGTGCTCTTTGTCAAGAAAAGCAGTGTTCAAGTTTGATTATTGACGTATTAGTTGTACTTCGTACCCAGATATGTGACTACAGTGCCCCTGTTCTAACTATTCTTGCACTTTGGCCTATTAATGTTATTGATGTGACTCTGGTGAGGTGCCTTATGTTTTTATTCTCTGCTATCTAACTAGATGTGACATTGGAAGTGCTTGCATGTGTAGCATGTGTGTTATTCTGATAACTTTCAGTGTTATGTTGTGATTTAGCTCAAAACCGATGTTTGTTTGCTTATGAATTGTCATTGATATGTTAAGAATTACTCATACTGTGTTGTTTCAGGCCTAGGCTAGTTTGATTTTCAAACCCTAGTCCCATCTCTGGTCATAGAGAACGACTGTTTTTGCATGCTATTCTTTGTTTCTGTAACCCATTCCCCACCCATTGTGTCTTCCCTTACCTGGTGGATCACGGTGACAGGGTCATTGCTGGGCAGGGTGAGTATCCCCCTTGCCAATCCTTGAGTGATTCCAATAAGTTTCAGGCCAGTATTGATCCTACTTTATTTATTGGCCTTGATGACATTGAGTCACAACCCAAGGGCAGTATACTCACCCCCCCTCCCAAGCGTCCTGTCCTAGACACTGATTCGTGTGAATCTGGGGATACCCCTGTGGCAACACATTTTAGTCTTGTACCTGAAGCAATCCTGTATCACTCAGATTCAGATCCTGATTCTGATACATTACATCTCCTTCATCCACATGCATCACACTCCCCTGATTCTGATGAAACAATGCCCCCTGATTCTGATGAAACCCTGCCCCCTGATTCTGATGAAACCCTGCCCCCTGATTCTGATTAAAGCCTGCCCCCTGATTTTGATGGAACACAGCCACCTGATTCTAATTAAACACAGCCTCCTGACACTAGTAATTCTGATTCTGAATCCTGGTGTGAACCACATCCATCAGTGTTCTTTAAGGGTAACGAATTCCCTAAGTATGGTGAGCCTGGTTTCTGGGAAACTGGTACCTGTCTATATCCTGGGAACTGGACTGGATATGTTCATCATGTAGATTCTGATGCTGGAAAATGAATTTACTACTCACAGGTTTGTAATAAACTTACTCTTACATTTCTGCACTTTCTTTATGCGGTAATATTATTGACAGTGTACTAACATGTTACCTTTACATGAAGGTTTGCTTGGTGGTGCAACTGCTAGGTGTTGCTACTTGTCTGTGATAATTTGTTTCCTACTTGTCTGTTATAGCTTGTTAGCAAATGTTTTATGCTGGGTACTTGTCTGTGTGTGATGTTATTGATCAAATGTGCAACCACTCAGATTTTAAATCGGATTCAGTTGAAACCCGGGTGGGTGTTACCCATTTTTCATCTGAATCCGATGCAGAACCTGAGTTTGGAAGGGTATGTTTCATATCTGGGGCAATAATGGAGCAGTGAAAGTTATGCATGTGTATGTGTTTGTGGTTGTCATATGCAGCCATGCAGTAATGTTTCCAAAACTCACTGACCTTGGCTGGGCATATGTTAACTGCATTCTATATGATATATCATAGCTTCTTAAATTGTTTGTGATAGCATGTTTATGTGCTAGTTGAACCCTATTAATGATGTAGCTGTGATGAATGATTAAAACATGTAGCCATGCCTATCAGCCTCAAACTGATTTGATCTTGGCAGGGCATGATGTGATTAAACCCATCTCTGAAATTATTTGCCCAATCCACCTGTATTAGTTGGTAGCGACCTATGATGATATTGTCTGTTCACACTTGGGCAGCAACTGTGTTTTTTGAAAAACACATGGATGGCAGCCTTGTAGTGTCTTTTGCCACGAAACGGTTGTGTGTGTCTAGTCATCAATTACATTCTGGTCAATGTTTCTTTGCCTCAGTTATGAAATAAAAATTTACACAACACATTTTTTTACAAATTGCATGCATACTGAATGGAGTTTAGTTCTCCCAGCTTTTACAAGGTTGCCCTATAAACTTACCTTTACCAAAACTAACTGGTAAGTTTATCCTAGACCTGAATCTAGAAGCACAACCCTACAAAAGTACAGATCCCATGCACATCTAAACTATCTCCATACTGATCAGCAGGTCTTCAATGTGCATTGTTCTTCCAATAGTCACCATGTGTTCCAAGCATCCCCTAACCAGCGCTGGGTCAACTATTAAATTGTGGGGCAGCATCCCAAGGCTTCTAAGCCTATATTTACCCATATGTGGAAGTTTAAAATCATTCCTTCCTCTGCATTTCATGATTTCCACCATGACACATTGTAGACTCAGGAAAAATCTTGTCAATAATTTTTGGATCATATCTCTGAAATGCATCATACACAGCCTGCAATAACTCATCTAGGTTTTGACTAGGGTTTTGCTGCTGTAAACTTTGAATTGAGGCAAAAAACCCCAAATCCAGAACGTTTAGGTCGGGTGATTTTGATGGCTGGCACACTAACTGTATATTGAAACCATCCGAGGTGGCTGCAGCTAGAAATTTAGGGTCATTTGCAAATATGTGACAAGGGGCATTATATTGTTGTATGAAAATGTTTTTGGTTGCCCAAACTGGCCATTTCTGCTTGATTGCTGGTATCAGCTCATGAATAAACTTGTGTCTTATGATGTCTCTAGTTATGGATGATATGGGTTTGAGAATCATGGTTCCTCTAGGTCTATTTATAGTGGTGTACTTGGCTGGTACATAATCCACGTATGGAAACACACCTATTTTCCCATCAAACATTACATTACCATGTAAGTCAAGTAAAGGTCTAGACACAACACATAAAAACATGAGTTTTGGAATATAATGCTTGCTTTGTGTAATTCTATATGGTTCAGGTTCGTTGGGACCCAGAATATACCTTGTTGTTGCCTCTATCAGGTAGAACCACTTTTCATCGATGTGTATCACATTTTCCATAGGCTTGAACTGCATGTTACAGTCCAGTTTACTTAGGCACCATTCTAGCCTTGATTCTTTGCATGCCAAACTTAGTTGTGGATGAACTGTATTAGTGTGGCTCTTGATCTCCTTGCTTGCTATATCTCTATGTATCGTGTTTTTTCCAACCAGTAACTGTGCTGCTATGTTCCAACAGGTTTGCCGGTAACTAAGTGGCACTGCCATTAAGGCCTCCACATCGATTGGTTTCTTGGTTCTGCCACAACGCCCATGCCTTTTTGAATGGGCCTTCACAGCTTCTCCATTATGAAGTTGCTGCTTCACGCGCGCCCATATGGTAGAGATGGTCCGAACTGAACAGGACCATCTCTCTAATGCCTCCAGTCTTTGTTGCCGTTGAATCTGCCCATTTTTTTAGTTTTAAAGCAAAAAATGGGCTATGTCCTGCCTGTGCTCATCTGTCAGGTTTGCCCCAACCATCACAGCTGTGCTCAATGATGAATTCAGAATGAGGATGGAGATTTGTTTTCTATATCTGGCCAGTTCCTGAAGAACTGGCCAAAATTATTCTGAGAGCTGCCCCTTTTTTTCTAGATTTGGTTGGTTTGGGAGCTGTAATAAATGCCCCATTTTATAGAAGCTTGGATGAAATTTTCAGGCTTGTAAACAGTGGCGTAATTTGGCTCCAGAATTGAAAATTTTGGAGCCAAAAATTAGAAAAAGGAGGGAACGGTTACAGTTCCCATCAGGGTTCAGTAGCTTTTTAACAACTGTCGAATAGTAAACCAACTCTGACATCAGAGTACGAAATTCAGCTTTTTCAACTGAAAAGCTAGCCTAAATTCACTGTTCAATTTCGCAGCCAAATTTCTCTTTCATACGATTTAATTTGGGACGGAGGGAGTAGAGAAAAAAAGGGGAGATAGAAAAGAAAGTTGAGTGATACAAATAAGTAGGTAATAGTGCAAAAACTGTAACTGCCATTTTTAACTGTTCTTTACAAACATCGTCTGTAATTGTGTCGTCCCATGGCCGATCATTGGATGGCAATTGTAAAACCGCCATAAATTGCAACATTCAATTGGAGAGGCGAGTTTTGATTGCGGTGGACTCATGGGAAGTTCCGATGTTACGAGGTCTATTAAGGATATTTTGTAAATGGGTTTTTCTAACGAGTGCACCCTTTGTAAATATTCTGATTAAATTTTGTTATATTCTTTTCCCATTAGATTTAGGTTGGTATGCTTAGAGTATAATCATTTTCCATATATGATTAGTTAGTTACTTTTTCTCATTGGCATTTGGTATTTGTGTTTGCCCTATATATAGGAGCCTTCTATGATGAGTATAATCACACAATTATATTTTACATGGTATCAGAGCTAAAATCATGAAAACCATTAAATCCTAAATATACAAAAACAATCATCGCTTCTACTTCCGTCGATCAATGGTTATCGCTAAATACCCAACAATGACCGATGAAACTAAGCAGTCTTGTGCCTTCAATCTATCGTTGATTGACGTAGACCTCCAGTTATGTGACACCATCGCTCGAGTCATCAAGGATGTCATCGCCGCCCAAGCCGCTGCCGATCACGCTGTCGCAGATAGCCTTCGACTTGAAACCAACATCGCCAAGAAGCTCATCTCCTTCTTTAATGCTCCTGCGTTATTCCCTACATCTCTGTTTTTTGTTCATGCTTCATACAACCCAACGCTGCCAGTCTATCTAGTTGTTATGAAATGTCATAATTACTATGAATGGGCCGCGACTCTTCGCAGTGCTTTTCGTGGTAGGCAAAAGATTGGGTTTTTGGAAGGAACAATTACATGCCCTGATGTTGATTCTCGTGACTAGAAAAATTGGTTTGTCGTTGACTCTACCCTTGTTGGATGATTATTCCAGAGCATAGAGACATATCTTCGGCCATCCATTATTTATCGTGAATCGGCTAAGCAGATGTGGGATGATTTTGCTCAGCATTTTTCTATTGGGAATGGTCTTAGACTTATGCAGGTTCGTTATGATATTGTGAACTATCACCAGACGGGCAACAAATTGCTGCTTACTTTGGCATACGCCCAAAATTGTGGGATGAGTTGAGTCAACACATGTCACTTTATCCTTGTGCTTACAAAACTTATACCTGTCAATGTTGTTTATGGGTTGCCAATGCTGTCACTTATCACGAAATGAGATCATACACCATTTTTTTCATGGGATTCGATGATGGCTACAACACCCTTGTTCGAACATTATATCTCAAGAACCATTGTCACCTCTTAGTCACGTCTACGCCCTTGCAGTTCAGGAGGAGTGTCACAAGACAGTGGTACAAACTCATGATTCTCAAATTAACTCAGTAGCAATCGTTGCTCCAAGATTACGAGGCCAATTAGGCTTCAATATGTCCCAAAGTTAACTCGATTGCAAGAATCTGTCATGTACCAATTGTGGATGTAAAGGACATGATATTAAAACTTGTTTTAAAATCCATGGCTTCTTGGATTGGAACAAGGTGACATGTGGAACAGGTAGACAATAGCTGTCGCACCAGCCCAGGAATCAGACTACCACCACTGCCGACCAGACTCAATTCGGCACCATTTCCGTCGCCCAGAAGGTTATCACTGCGACTACTTCTCTGGGTTCATTGTTGATTAGCCTTGATCGATCGATAGTGAGACCCAATATATCTGATGTCCAGTGGAATTCAGCTTTTAATTTAATTTCTAAATTAAATACAAATGACGAGAAGTCAAGTAAGTCGTCTTTACCTTGGATAATTGATTATGGCGCTTCTTATCATATGACTGGTGAAAAGGAGATTCTTCATGACATTATCCATGTTGAATCTGTTGATGTTATTCTCCCTGATGGAATCATATCTACTGATGTTTACTAAGGTACTTTACGTCTTAGACATATTATCTCACTGCACGTCTTGGTTATCCCTGAATTAAGTTGGAAATTATTATATTGTGCTAAGTTACTTGCCACTCTAAATTGTCTAGCTATGTTTACCAAAATATTATGCATAATACAAGACGTCAACTCGAGCATAGTGATCGGTGTGGGTGAACAGTTGGGTGAGGTTTATTGGCTGCACATGTTTGAAGACTCCGCATCTCCATCACGCTTACTAGTAGTCTCTGCCGTCTCCTGGTCCTCTTTTTCTGCAAGTCTTTGGCATCAGCGATTTGGACATCCTTCCACTTTGGCGCTATCTTCTATTTGTTTTATTCAATATAAAAATTCATATTTTAATAACATTATTCCCTGTTCAATATGTCAAACAATCTAGAAATCTCTTTAAGTTTAAATAAAACTACTCATCCCTTTAAGTTAGTTCATTGTGATGTTTGGGGTCCTTATTCTTCCCCCCCCCACTAGTGAAGCCTTTTATTTTTTTAATCATAGTTGATGACTACTCTTAGGCCATTTGGGTTTATCTACTTTGTGCTCTTATTCTCCGACAATTCTGGAGCCTTATCTGCAATGTCCGAGCGGACAATCACAGAATTTTTACCATTACGATCTTACTTTGCTGAAATGGGAATTTTATGTGAGATTTCATCTGCTGATACGCCTTAGCAGAATGATCGTGTTGAACATAAGCATCAACAACTTCTCAATGTTGCCTTTGCTCTTCGGTTTTAGGCTTATCTACCTACTGATTTTTTTGGAGGATGTGTCTTGACTGATGCTTACCTTATTAATCATGTTCCTACACATTTGTTGGATGGAAAGACTCCTTACTAATTACTACATGGCCAAGAACCAAATTTTTTTCTTCTCCGGGCATTTCGATGTTGATGCTTTGCTTCTGAAGTGCCTCGCTGCTGTGATAATTTTCTTCTCGGAGTCACTGATGTGACTTTTTGGTTTCCCAAGAAGGAATGGCATGTTTATAATCTTGACTCTCAATCCTTATTTGATAGTTGTGATGTTATCTTTTACGAAGACCAGTTCCCATATTCTCAAGTTTCAAATTCAAATTCAAAATTCCAAAAACATACCAGATGCTATTTTTTAACAATCCGACGACATAATTTTTGCACCACCGGACATCCCTGCAAAAGTCGTCCATCTATCACCTGTCGAGATGCCTGCTGTCGACTACTCCATCGTTGCCTTGTCGTTTGCGCCTATCTCACCAATCGTCAATCGTTGTCAGCTGCCATCGCTTCCCAATCGTCCACTTTCGCAATAGGCATCAACTGCTCTGATTTTGATGTCGGAGCTTCCGCCGCCAGCTACTGCCGATCTGGTTGCCTCTTCTACTCCGGACATCCTCACCGCGCCGCATGTCAATAGATTTGGCTTGGCCTCTCTTGAGGTTGGGTTGCTAGCTCCTGCTAGCTCCAACGAGATGGTTTATGAACTTGAGTCGGAACAAGCGCTCGGTCCCACTTAACATAGCATGCGTGCTCTTTGTCTGCCTGCTTATCTTGAAGACTAAGTTTGCTCAGCCATCTCTAAGAACCCCTCTACAGTTGCTGTTTCACCTTCTCTGCCTACGTCAATGTCCTCAGGTAGTACTTATCCTATTATTTAGTATGTTTCCTATGATAAGTTTTTGGTTTTGCAATATATATGTATCAACGCGGTGGCTTCTAGCACTGATCCTTCTTCTTATGGAAATCTCTCTTTGCGCACTGGCAAGTAGTAATAGTGGAGGAAATTGATGCGCTTGAACGCAACCATACTTGGTTTATGCCTCCTCCCTCACCTAACAAGTCTGCTATTGGTTGTAAGTGGGGTTTTCACACTAAATACAACTATGATGGTTCTATTGAGCTTTATAAAGATGACCTTGTTGTTTTGGGTAATCGTCAGATTGAAGGGACTGGCTTTACCGAATCTTTTGCTCCTGTTGCAAAATTAAGTTATGTTCGTCTATTTCTTATTGTTGCGATCATTAAAGGATAGGACATTCACCAAATGGGTGTTCATAATGCTTTTCTAATGGTGATCTTAAGGGAGGAGGTATTTATGTGCCCCATCTGGGTTATCTTGTACCTCATGATGCGTCTTCGACCACCGACCTGTTCATGGGCTTGGGTTTTTCTCGAAGATAACTTGCAATCAAATTGTCACTGGAGTTCCAGGGGTCAGCACTCCGATGCTTAAGTTATTTCAAGCGTTTTATATGATTAAGACAAAATGAATGATAAGTAAATGTGTACCTTGTATTTATATTCTGTGTTCTAGATAACGTACTCCTTAATTATGGCCCTTAATTACTCACGAATGCAGTAATTAAGTTAGGGTATTAAATATTCCCATAACTGGGATGCCATGCCTGTGGCCCAATGGCCTTCGTGGGCCTAACCTCTATCAAGAGCCCCCAGAAAAGCAGGTTCTTGATTTAGAAGGCTGGAACGTCACGAAGGTCTTTAAGGACTTGAATGCATGAGACAATTCAAGAACTTGAAATGAACCTTGAACGCTGTGTTCCTGCTTTCGAGGATGAGAACTTAGTTTTCTAATCAATTTCATCGTTTAAGATTCCAAAAGGGCGCGCGCGTGCTATACAATCGTGTGTGGCACTGCCCCCAAAACATTGCACCGTCAGAAGAGAAAAATGCGATCACATCTTTCTATAACCTTGTATGTTTCCAATGCCAAAATAGTTACCTATCACTTCAGCCCCCATATTTACCCCTAATTACCTTTTATGTTTCCACGCTTCCTTATTTACTTTTCTTGTTTGCAGGTATCTTTTTACAAGAGATTTTTTTTTCTATATTCCTCTCACGAGCGATCCGACCTCCATCACTTTTTCCAGGAATCAGTTATTTCTTTTATCCCTACTCTCTCTCTGATCTTCTCGTTTCCTCCTTTTCCATTATGGCCAGCTCTAATGAGGGTTCCACCTCCGAGAAACTTTTCGGTGAAATCAGGGTAGGTGAGTCAGGGGTTAGTACGCCGGAGAGAAGCATAGCGACCTAGAATGTACCCCCTCCGAAGAACTCCAGTGCGACGCTAATGCTGGAGAGGGCATATCTAATAGCCTTGGGGAAGAGAGAATCTTTCCCATAACTGATATGCCCTCTCAAGAAGTTATTGAAAATTGGCTGTCGGGCATGGGCAAACCCTACATAAGGAGGTCCCCCATGAGGGGCAAGATTGGTTTTTACCCTTCTCCAAATCCAGAGCTTGAAACCATAAGGGAGGAGGAAGAAGTACTTCCTTTGATGTAGAAGGCAATCCTCGCCAGGGGGGGGAAGCTCCCTCGAGTGGAAATTGGGAATCTTCTCCGGCTAAGCCCTTTCAAGAGAAGAAAAAAGGGACTCGCCGAAGATTAAGGCTAAAGGACTTAGGGAGGGCCCCCCAAGTCGGATGTGGGAGCCACTATTTCCAAAAATTTTGGACTCGATCCCTCCTGGCTAACGGGTAGCTCCAGATGTCGATTTTCAACCCTTTCGAGAAGGTGACTCCCCTCATAGCCTTCCTGAAGGAAGATCGTCTATCTCTATCCGACAGCTTTGGTGCGGGCTCACATTTCCCTTTCCACCCCTTTTTTCCAAACTCCTAAGGAAATTTTAGGTGAGCCCCGCGCAAGTCCACCCCAACGTTCTGGTGATCATAATGATGTTCTTGACCAGATGTGATGAATTCTGTATTAAACCTAGTTATAACCTGTTTCACTCACTATACTATGTGTCCTATAGTGGACGATCAGCCGATATGATCATCACATTTACCCATCGTGAATTATATCGTAAAGTTTTTGGTGTTCCTGGCAATTCGGGTGATTGTAAAAGCTGGAAAAAAAGGTATCTCATTCGATAGCAGAAGGTATTGAGTCCAATACTTTGTGTCCTATAGTGGACGGTCAGTCGATATGATCATTACATTTACCCATCGTGATGTATATCGTAAAGTTTCAGGTGTTTCTAGAAATTTGGGTGATTGGAAAAGCTGGAAAAAAGGTATCTCATTCGATAGCATGAGGTATTGAGTCCCTCCATGGAATTGGGCCATGAAAATTGAATATTCCAAACCCGGGGAATACATCTGCCTAGATGCCCTCGAGAGGGACAGACAAAAACTGTTGTCCAGCTCCCTCGACAATAGCCTCTTCAACAACCCTAATCCCCGGATTGGCAGCTTTGCGTCCTCGCCCAGAATCTACAAAGAATATGTGTATAACACAATTCAGAAAGATACAAGAAAAAGGCGAAGGTAACGTGAGGGCCCCAGAGATGGCCCTCCCCTCGAGGTCATTGTTAATGACCCTAGATATTCGAGGTCTTCCAAAAGTGCCTTGAATTCTACTTCTTTTATTTTTTGTGTTATTATGTTCATCACTATTGATTGACTCTCATTCTTTTTACCTTTTCAATGGGTTTTGCTAAGGGTTTAAAGAAGTAGAAGCCCTCGAAGCAGGGTCAGACTCGCTCTGAGGGGGTAATTTATTCCTTGAATCAGTATTCCATTCCCCAGACTCCGGTGTCTCCCCTCTCGAATCCAGCCTCCCCTCATGCAGCAAGCTTCGAGAGGCCTATCTCAACCGGTGATGCTGAGCAATCATCTCACACCCAGAATGTTTGCCAGAAGATAAGGGCAAACAACAAGACTAGCAGCTCTTCCTCCCCAGTGCCGCTTATGGGAACACCTGGCAGTGAAGATGTTCAACAACAATTGCTACCCCCTTCAAATGATGTGGTGCCCGCATTTGGGTTTGAGCATCACCTTTCAGAGATTGGCTTTGGGTACTTTTCCGTTCTCTTTTCTTTCTTCCTCTCCTTCTTCCTCTCTTACCCTGTTTTTTTTTGTTAGTATCAATCTGAGATGAATTGTTTGATCAGGCTTCTAAAATATTACATGAGGCCACCGCAAAAATATCGGCCATATATTCCCTTGGATCCACTGGCAAGGCTAGCCTTCATGAGGAGCTCAGCAAAAAAGATGCTGAGATTTTGTGGCTAAGGGAATCTCTCAAAGGTCACTAGCAGGTCCTCGAAGGGAAAGACAAAATGCTCGAAGAAAATGACAGGGCACTTGAAGAGGCCATGGGGGCTGTTCAAGAAAAGCAAACACTCTAGGATGCCAAGAGGCATCAATGGTTGCTAGAGAGAGATACCCTCACTAAGAGGGTCAAACTGTAGAAGAGAAATTTTAAGCTGCAGAAGATCCGACCACGTAGGTGAGACTACCCGAGGCTTTCAAACACAAGCTATTGAATAGCCCGAAACTTGCTGAATTTTTCCTGGATCTTCTAAGGGTGGCCAAGGAGATCGGGTGTAGCGAACTAGCCAAGGATTTTTTAAAACAACAAGTGTCCGCCTCTTTTCCTGAAGATTTGGCCAAACAAGTGGATGAACTGGTTAATCCAGAGCTCAAAGCTACCATGGATGCAAAATGGGATGAGGCTATTAAAAACAACGGCCTTGGCTTTTCCCTACTGGATTTCATCAAGATTAGAGGGAAGTTCTTTACTGCCGAGGAGATTCGAGGGATCCCCCTTCCTGAGGCTACATGCGCCACTCCTGGGCAAGATTTCCTTATCAATCAGGTGGAAGAAATTATTGCTTCCACATCAAAGAGGGATGATTCCAGGGTTGGTCCCTATTTGTAAAATTTTCCTTTTCTCTGATTTTTGTTGTTATTTACTTAGGGCCCCTTAATTGCAACCCTATATTTATTTTAGAATCAATGAAAATAAAAATATTCTTTTATTTTTGCTGCGACTTATGATTTTACCTTTGCTTTCTTTTCGAGTATAATTCGTTGAAAATTGTGCTAGAAGGTGCTTGCGAGGAACTTTCGAGTGCCCAAAAAGAGTTGAATGAGCTAAATAAATAGTTACTAATTACTAATTGCAACAAAGAGAGAGATTCCTTGAAGGAAAAGCTCCAAAACCTCGAGGCCTAGATGAAGCTGTGGCAATCTAAAGATCATCCTACATTCAAGGGGTTTGTCGAGGATTTATTTAGGAAGGAATTTAATGGCACCTACCCTTTAGAGGTGGTCAAGGGTCACAATCCATCTGATAAGGAACTAGAAGAAATGATGCGGCAAATTGATTTGAAGTTAGGATCTCTGAAATCTTGCCTTGCTGCTACAACTAGGCTCTTAGTAGTAGAAGAGTGCCTAATCAACTTCTTGGGAAAAATTGTAGACTGGTTGCCCAAATGGATTTAATTGACGAACATCATCTATTAGCTCAATGCAGAGTGACTAGCTTGGAGGAGGATTTACTCGCCTGGAAGATGGCAGCCAACTCCTTTGGCAAGTGAACCCCCTTCGGCCCCTCAACCCCCTCGAGAGAGCCCTCGAGTTGAAGATAGCTCTTTGGTGGAATCCCTTTTATTAGAGAATTCCAAACTCACTGGAGAGATCGAGGCCTCGAAGGTACCAGCTACTGAAATGGAGCAGCGTTTCGCTGAGTATGAAGAAAAAATCGCCGCCCACGAAGTAAGACTTCATGCCCACATGCTTTCTCACAAAATTCCTTCCTCCTATGTAATCAGCGACGATCATCTTCCAAAGTTTCTATTGAAAGCTACCCAGTACTGGATGGAAAAGGTCAACATCCATGAGAATGGGACTCCATTGCAGAAGAAGGCTTTTGACCTTATTCTCGATTGGCTACCAGAACTAGAGGTAAAGGGATTTACCCCCTCAAGTTTTTCCTCTGCCCCTCGATCACAGAAGTCTTCCGTGAAAGATGTTGAATGACACCTTGTCTCATTAAGCAAAGCTAACCCAAGTCCTTCATCAGAACATCACAAAAGCGCTGGGTCACCCTTAAAGGCCCCATTCGAGCCTTCCACGAAGAAACGATGTAGGATCGTTGCCGTCACTCCCACAGAATATCCTGTAGAGGAGCAAATGAAGGATATTCAAAGGGCAGCCAGTATAAAGTTGGAAGAACTCGAAGAAATAGAGGCAAGTGTGAAGAAGCTGGGAAAGCCCAAGTCCACTGAAGAATTGTTTCAAATGTGATTTCCTACCAATGAATGAATATACGTATATGGATTAACTTGGATGATTGTTGGTGTAGATATCATATCCTTAGTATTTTTTGAAACTTGAATGAATAATTAATATTCTTTTTGTCTCTGTTATTTTACCCCTAGAACAGAGGAGCCATGTGCATGTTTTTAAATAGAAATTGAGCATTTTGGAGACAAGCATTTTACCCAGGTTCAGTGTTTCCACCTACATCTTGCCAATGTAGCCTACTAGCTTACCACTTCAATTTTACAATTTTTCTTTCGAGTGCCAATTTAGAGCCAACCACTTGGACATCATCTAGAGGGCCACTTTAGAGCCAACCACTTGAACATTATTTAATGTGTTTCTTTACAGCAAACCACTCAAACATATCTAGAGCGCCACTTTAAACCACCTGCTTGAATACAAATTAGAGTGCCGCATTAGAGCCAACCACTTGAACATCATCTAGAGCGCCACTTTAAAGCCACCTGCTCAAATACAAACTAGAGTGCCGCTTTAGAGCCAACCACTTGAACATCATCTAGAGCACCGCTTTAAAGCCACCCGCTCTGATACAAACTAGAGTGTCACTTTAGAGTAAACCACTCAAACATCATCTAGAGGGTCGCTTTAAAGCCACCCGCTCAAATACAAACTAGAGTGCCGATTTAAAGCAAACCACTTCAACATCAGCCGTAGCTAGAAACATCATCTGGGGTGCCGTTTTAAAGAAATCCTCTTGAATACCAACTAGAGTGCCACTTTAGAGAAAACCACTCGATCATCATAGCCAGTAGTATTTTCTCAAGTTGCTAATGTTCCACTTTCTAGGTACTCGAACCCCGTTCATCTGTTCAAGAACATAACTTCCCCCCGGATGCGATTCAATCACTTTATAAGGTCCTTCCCAATTTGCAACTAATTTCCCCTCAGGCTCCTTTCTGTTTTTTTCATTTTTCCTCATTACCAAGTCTCCCGGGTTGAAGAACACCTTCTTTAACCTTCTTTTGCGATATCTTCTGACTCGTTCTTTGACCTTAGCCTTGTGTAGAGAAGCTAACTCTCTCTTTTCCTCCATCATATCCAGATCTAGACATCTATTTTGCTGATTTATCATCTCATCTGCAGTAGCCATTATCCTTGGGCTAAGAATTCCTATTTCTGCAGGAATTAATGCTTCTGAACCATATACCAGGCTATAAGGCATTTCTCCAGTAGCGGAAGACTCAACTGTTCGATATGCCCACAACACATTTGGTAATTCCCATATCTAGTTACCTTCTGCCCCCTCGAGGCATGCTCGTATTCCGTTTACTATTGTTTTGTTGGTCACTTCCACTTTCCCATTGGCTTGGGGGTGGTAAACAGATGTCACCTTCTGCTTGATCTTATACTCCTTGCACCATATCTTAAAGGGGTCCAGGGCAAACTGTGTTCCATTGTTCGTAATAATTGTCCTTGGGATTCCAAAATGGCATACAATGTTCTTCCAACAAAAGGAGATGACCGTTTTTCCCCTTATATTTGTCAATGGCTCAGCCTCTACCCACTTGGTGAAATAATCGACAGCCACTATTAGATATATGAATTTTCCTAGTTCTTCCAAAAAAGGGCCCACCAAATTGATTCCCCATTTATCGAATGGCCACGAACTATAGATGCTTCAAATTTCTTCATGTGGAACATGTTTTATAGGTGCATGTCTCTGACACTGATGGAAAGCCTGAATACACCTGTTCGCATCCTCAAACATTGTCGGCCAGTAAAATCCTTCTCGAATGAGCCTCCTTGCCACAGACCTGGCCCCCTGATCGCTGGTACGTACCCCTTCGTGGGCCTCCCTTATAAGGTAATCTACATCGTGAGAGTCAACACATCTAAGTAATGGTTGTAAATGGCCTCTTCTATATAACATTTCCTCTTGTAACACATACATTGGAGCCTTCAACCTTATCTTTCAGGCATCCACTTCATTTTCTGGTAGGGCTTCCTCTCAAAGATATGCCATGAACAGCCATCCAAGAGTCTGCCACTTCAACCGCCATCGTTACAGGCTTTTCAAAACTTTGGTTGCTCAAAGTTTCCATGAGGAGTTGCTGTTGGGATTGGGTTCCCAAATCCAAAGAAGTGAGCTTACTTAGATCATCCGCTTTATGTTTGCTTTCCCTCGGAACCTGCATCAATGTATTCAATTTGAAAAACTTTAACGAGTTCTTCACTACCTCAAGGTATCTCTGTAGCTCTCTGGTCTCGTATTCTCTATTCAGCTGTTGAACCACAATTTGAGAATCACTGAAAACCTCCAGTTCCTCCACTTGCAGCCCTTTCGCAAGGAGCAATCAAGTGATCGATGCCTCATATTTAGCTTCATTGTTAGTTGCTTTAAATGCAAAGTTCAATGCATAAGGATAGTTTCTACCATCGGGGCTAGTTAGTAGGACCCTCACTCCACTTCCTCCTGAATATAACGAACCATCCACATAAAACTTCCATACCTTTCTGTACCTTATGTCTTTAGTGTGGATGGGCTCCAAACACACTTCTAGGGGTTTTGTAGTTTCCTCGGTAAAATCTGCATGTGCCGGCCCCTCAATCGTAACTCGAGGATTGATACTGGATACATGCTCTCCTAACTCCATTGTCCACATCATCATTCTTCTGGAAATCTCTAGCATTAGTAGCATCTGCTGAACTGGGTGGTTTGTGAGCACCATTATCTTATGTCCCTGGAAGTAGGGTTTAAACCTTCGGGCTCCATGCACGAGAGCTAGAATCAACCTTTCGAGAACCGTATACCTCATTTCCGGTCCCTGCAAGGCACAACTAACGAAGTAGATCGGGTGTTAAACCTTTTACTTTTCTTTAACCAAAGCCACGCTAATTGCTAGCGGTGACACAGAAATATACAAGTACAACATCTCATCCTTGTCTGGTTTCATCAAAGTAGGCAATTTCCTCAAATGCTCTTTCAACTGCTTGAATGCCTCTTCTCACTTACTATTCCACTCGAACTTCTTTTCCCTTTGAAGAACATCAAAGAAAGGCAAGTGCTTCTCTGCCCATTCGATAAGAACCTGCTTAATGTTGTCAAAGATCTTGTAAGTTTCAGCACATCCTTTATTGATTGTGGGGTTTTCATTGTCCTCAGAGCTTTGACCTTTTTTGGGTTTATGTTGATCCCCCTCTGTGAGACCATGAATCCGAGGAACTTTCCTGCTCCTACACCAATGACACACTTAGACGGGTTCAACTTCAAATTAGCTTTCCGAAGCTTACCGAATGTTTCTTCTAGTTATTTTAAAAAATCTTGATAACTCTTGCTTTTCACTGCCATGTCATCCACATATATTTCCATGTTTTTCCCTATTTGTTCCTTGAACAGTCTGTCAACCAACCTCTGATAAGTAGCCCCAGCATTCTTCAACCCAAAGGGCATCTTCTTATAGCAGTACATACCCACATATGTAATGAACGGTGTCATTTCCTTATCTTCCTTTGCCATGAGAATTTGGTGATACCCCTTGTGTGCATCATAGAATGCCAAAATTTGGTATCCGGTGATAGTTTCCACCAGCTTATCTATTGGTGGCAATGGGTAACTATCTTTGGAGCAGCATCTATTTTAGTCTGTAAAATCTATACACATCATCCATGCTCTATCATGCTTTGGAACCATAACTGGGTTGACAATCCAATCTAGATAGAATACCTCCTCGATGATACCTGCCTTCAATAATTTTTCCACCTCCTCCTTAATTGCTTCACCTCGTTCAGGAGCGAACACTCTTCTCTTCTGCTTCACCAGCTTAATTGAAGGGTTGATGTTTAGTTTATGCAATGCGAGACTCGAATTGACCCCCTTCAAGTCAGATGTATCCCATGAGAACACATCTCCATACCTTCCTAACAAGCCTTAAAATACTCTTTTCACATCTTCAAGAATCAGTTTCCTCACAACTACTGATCATTTATCCTAAATGGGCATTTGGATTATGTCAGCTAGTCCCACTTCTACGTGTACTGCCGCTACATCCCTCCATTTCCTCGCCTCTCATACTTCTGCTAGGTTCTATTTTTGTGCCACAGTCTGATCCCCTCGAATGGATACTACCCCCTTTTTAGTTGGGAACTTCATCATCAGCTGGTATGGTGACCAGATTGCCCGAGTCGGGCACATCCATGACCTTCCTAAGATCACATTATAAGTAGAATGTGCATCAAGGATAGCGAAACTACATTTGATAGTAGCTCCCTTGTCGCCATCCACCACTCAAACAGGCAATGTTATTTCTGCTATGGAAAATATGGGGTTTCCAATGAATCCTAATAGAGGGGAAGTAGATTTTTTCAAGTTCTCACACCATATGTCCAACTAGCCAAAACACTCAGCAAACATCACTTCTACTCTGCTTCCATCATCAATGAACACCCTATGATCAATGATGTTCCAATAATTGCGGAAATTACCATAGGGTCTACATGGGGCTTTTGGTCCGGCACAACATCCGCTTCCGAGAAAGTGACGAGCTCATCCGATCAAATCCTCTTATGACTGGGCTCTTCTACGGGGACCCTTCGAGCCTCAGCCTTTAAAACAACATTTGAGGATCTCTCTCCAAACATACCATTGATGACGTTAATTACTCTTCGGATGGGTGGGTTGTTTCCGTGTTGGTTTCCCTGATTTGCCCCTTGTTTTTCCTGGGGTCTATCCTTCCTTCCTTCCTTCCTACCCCCTATCTCGAACCACTTGTTCACAAGGAATTCTATCTCCATTGTTTTGATTGTTTCTTCTGTATGGCTACCATTGATTCATCCGAGGCCTCAGGTGGGCAGCCTGGTTCCTGTGTCCTTGTCCTCGAAACCGTCCTTCCCGCACACACCTGTCAATCTCCATCTGTAACTGCATGCAATCGTTTGTGTCATGATTGTAATCCATGTGATGATCACTGTACCGATTCGTTGCTCTCCGGGCTGCAATCGAGTTTTGTGAACTCGGCAAGGGTGGAGGTGTCTGAAACAAACCTCTATGTATTCTTAAAATCTGTGCAGGGGTTCTTTTTCCGGGCGTTAGGGACAGCAAATTATACCTCTCAAATGGTGTTCTTATGGGTTTGACCGGCCTGTTACCCCTATGGTCCACATTTCTTCCTTCTTTCTCGGCATGGCTATCTTTTTTTCTTTTAGTTTCCTTCTCTACTCTCGAATATTGCTCCACAAACTCCTAAAGTTTTTTTCAATGTCTTAGAAGTATTGGTACTCAGCTTCTTGTATAGTTCCAGGTCCTACATCCCCAACAGGTACCCCTGGATTACCTCATTCCCCATCGTTTCTATCACCCCAAAGCTCTCATCCACATATTGGTGATAAAAGGTTTCCATGCTTTCCCCTGGCTTTTGCTTCATCTAGTAGAGTTCTAACAAAGTTTTGGTAAACTTCTTCTTCCATGCGTACTAGCTCAACAACGCTCCGCTGAAGCCCCGATACGATTGAGCAAGCCCTTTGGCAACTTATTAAACCACTCTTGTGTCTTTCCCCACAAGTAGCTGCCTACCAGTTTGCATGTCAATTTCTCATCAAAATCCCTCGAACTCATCAAGCCTAAGAATGTCTGAATGAAGTCTCGAGGGTCTGTTTCACCACTATGTGTTGGAAGTCCTTCTGGGGGTTTCACTTTTATCGGCCATCGAACCCATGTGATCACCGAGCAGAAAGGGGACCCTGATGCTTGGCCCAAGAGACCGCTCAACATGTCTGATTCCTTTCTTAATGATTCACTTACATCCGAGGGGGGTTCATGCTGACCCACTGGTGGGTTCAACCCCCTATCGTGCCACCTAACTGTGGCATATAGAGAGGTTGGGTTCCTCCGTATCCTGGGTTCATCTAGTGCGGCTCAAGCTTCGGGTATGCTGGTGGTGGTAGCAGTTAAATGTAAGGATTGTATAGCCCCTGGCTGATTCCCATACTCTCATATCCTTGCGTGCTGGAAGAAGCCATCATTCCATATACCGCTCTTGGACCGACCAGGTCAAGGGTAGGAGCAGATGGGGCTAGCGGAGGTAGCGCATATACAGGAACTTGGGAATAAGCGAGAATAGAAGGCTGGGGCCTGACCTGTAGCGGCTCTCAAACATACCCCTGATAAGGATAGGCTATCGGGGGTTGAGGTTGAGAGGCCTAACCTATAGTTATTCCCAAAGGTGAGGGTGGTACTGCCCCCATCCTGACTCTATCAACCCTCGGAGGAGGGGTGATCCGATAACCGGCCGCAACTAGGACTCGAGCTGCTCGTTCCACCTCTTAACTTGGGGTTGCCCTCTCCACATTTCAATTTCCTTGCCCATGTTGGCCATAAGCTTCCATATACGAGTCTCCCGAAACCTCCGCAAACCTTCCATCCCTCAGATCGATCACCCTCTCGAACAAGGAATCAGTAATTCCCTGTCTTTGCTCTTATATTACTTCCAGGGTTCTCGAGGGCCCCGAAACATCATTTTGTATTGGTACCAGGGTGTTTGCACCCATCGCCATTGAGGTTTGTCCCCCCTCGTGGCCTACGCCCGTACTAAGTTCTACTCACAACTCTGCTCCCATCATTTGAGTATTAGCCATGTTGATGTCCACGATGCCAATGTTGTTTCCTCCTTCAGGATTTTTCGATGTTAACCTTGGTGGAGATCCAGCCCCCATATCTATTGACCTCAATCTTTTACTCCTTTGAACTACCGTGGACATAAACTCTCCAAACCCTTGATCCGGCTTAGTCATCCTCACATTCAGTGCCACTTGATGCGTCTTTGACCACCGACTGGTTCGCGAGCTTGGGTTCTTCTCGAAGATAATCTGCAATCAAATTGTCCTTGGGGTTCCAGGGGTCAGCACTCCGATGCTTAAGTTAGTCTAAGCATTTTATATGATTAAGACAGAATGAATGATAAGTAAATGTGTACCTTGTATTTATACTCCATGTCCTAGATAACATACTCCTTAATTATCGCTTTTAATTACTCACGAATGTGGTAATTAAGTTAGGGTATTAAATATTCTCCTAACTGGGCTGTCATGCCTGCGGCCCAATGGCCTTCTTGGGCCTAACCTCTATCACCTCCTTTTGGTCTTGTTTGCAAGCTTCAGAAATATTTATATGGTCATCGTCAGGCTCTTTGCAACTGGTTTGTAAGAATTAGGCTCTTGAGTTATTTGGCTTTGTACAGAGTAAGGCAGATTATTCTCTATTTTTTTTGCTCGGGATTCCCAGGGGTTATATGTTCTTGTTTATGTTGATGATTTGATTATTGTTGGTGCATCGCCTATTCTCATAGATGAATTCCAGATATACTCGAGTTCTAATTTTCATATGAAGTATCTTGGTGCTCTTAAGTACTTTCTTTGAATTGATATTGCTCAGAGTCCGGATGAGATGTTTCTTTCTCAAAGGAAATATGTTCTTGACATTATATCTGAAACTATTTTATCAGCGGTTTAGCCAACTGATTTTTTGATGGAACAACGACATGGTCTTGTACGTGCAACCGGTCCCTGGTTTGAGGATCCTATGCACTACCATCGATTGATTGGGAGACTAATTTATCTCACTATCACTCGACATGAGTTAGTTATTCAGTTCACACTCTTGCACAGTTTATGTAAGAGCCGCGTGTGGCACACGAGCATGCAACATTGCATGTTCTTCACTACTTGAAGTATATTTCAGGTTAGAGACTTTTTCTTTTTGTTAAACGTTCTTCATATTTAACTGCTTACTTTGATTCAGACTGGGCAGCATATCCTATAACTCGTCGATCTCTGTCTAGATATTTTGTAATGCTCGGTGAATCTTCTTTTTCTTGGAAGACTAAGAAGCAGCCTACGATTTCTCGCTCCTCGGTAGAAGTAGAATATCGTGTTATGGTTGTGGTTTGTTGTGAATTAATATGGTTTAATTCTCTTCTTCGTTCGCATGGTGTTGATCATTCTTATCCTATGAGTTTATTTTGTGACAGTCAGGCTGCTATTTATATTGCTGATAATCTCGTCTTTCTGAAACGAATGAAGCATATTGAAATTGATTGTCATTTGTTAGAGATCTTGTTCAATCTTGTGAGGTAATCATTCATCATATCATCACCTCAAGTCAACCTATATATATATATATATTCACCAAAGCGCTTGGACGTCATCAGTTTCAGTTATTACTTCGCAAGTTCGGCGTTTTGGACTTACACGCTCCAACTTGAGAAGGAGTATTAATAATATTTTGTAAATATTCTGATTAGATTCTGTAATATTCTTTTCCCATATAAATAGGTAAATATGCTTAGAGTAGAATCATTTTCCATGTGTGATTAGTTAGTTACCTTTTCCTATTGGCCTTACTTCAACGCGCTGAACCAGCAAAAAAAACTTTTCGTGGATGGCGATGGAAGAAACTCTGATACCAAAGTAAGACCAAAAGTATTGGATGTGGATGGCGAGATATATATATATATCTCGGTTTCTAAAGGAATTGATCCCTAAAAGTTCTCCAATCATACTAGGATGACTCTGTACATTTCATGTAAGGACAAGGTTATTACCATAAGATAATTACCAAACATTCAGTATACCATAATTATTTCTCAACAAGAAGTATGTTTCGGTGGCTAGAATCAAATGTGGAGATATTCCCATTCTGTTGGGCTACTGCCTAATAGAATATGATTGTATGAATTTCGACCCAAAAGGTGAGTTTTGGCTCAACCTCGTCAATGTCATTTAGGTTATATCTTCCTAAGGTCTAATTATATAATTGCATTTTAAAAAATAAAAATCAGACAGGTCGTAAAAATCCTCATTCACTATACATGAGCCCTACTTTTATTAATCTTCAATCCTTAAAATTTTAAAAATATGTGAAACATACTTATTTAATTCGGGGGTAAATGATATGGGGAAAACAGGTATTAGGGGCATTTCAACCAATTTAACATTACAAAATAACCAAGTATACCACAAACCCTGATGGTATTGATTGCTAAATGGTTTTCCAAATATAGTATTCCTTTCTTCCACCCATTTCTTCACACATTTTGGTCAATTTTTTCGTACCATGTTTAATCACCGATAACTTAGTTACGTATACTAATGACGTATGGGATTTAATATTTAAAAAATATATGGTGCGTAGAATCCAACAATGTCTAATATGATAATATTGAAACACATATACTAATTAAAATTTATGATCAAATATAATTTAGAAAAATTGATAAAAGAAGTGTGAAGAAATGAGTGGGACAGATGAAGTAGATTCTATTCTCTATCTCGATCTCTATATTTTGTCAGTTGATAACTAAAATTCTTAGTACCTACAATCATATATTCAGAATTATTATGTATTTACAAGTTATTATAAACAACAAAAAGAAGACAGGCCTGCCTTTTATATACTTCGTTATTGGCGCAATTCCATTTGGATTCATCCATTTGTATGTATAAAAAATTCGCTAGTTGATAGAATCACGTTCACTGCTCCTTCTGTGCCAACTTGACACATAATTTGCGTCATCATCATTAATACGATGTTTAATAAATATGTTTGACCATTAATATATTTACTTATGCATAATAACGGTAAATAAAATATTAATATTAAGAAACTACTTGTTACGATGAATTGAACAATATCATTTATGATAATATTGTTGTTTATATAGGTACTCAAATATGTGGTCAAACTTTGATAAAGAATAGTGTTATAAAAGTAAGAGTACAAATTCATCTGGGACAGAAAGAGTACTCTTTGTGGATTGGTGAATATAAGATCAAGTGCAATGCTAGAAACCACTTAAATATATGAGAAAAGTGCATATATAACCTTATATAATTGATGAAAGTGCAGATATAACCCTGCGATAATGAAAGTGCAGATATAACCATGCGATAATTAAAAGTGCAAATATAACCCTGGTAAGTCAATGCCGGAATAATGGCTTTGGGGTTATATTTGCACGTATGTATAATAGTTAGGGTTATATTTGCATATATGTATAATAGTTAGGGTTATATTTACACTAAAAAATAACTCAGGGTTATATTTGCACTTTCTCCAACATATAGGGTTATATTTGCATATTACCCTAAATATATTTAAAATATTGTTTCACTCAATTTTTTCCTTCCATTTCACCTTAAGGAACCACTTAAGAAATCACACTATTTTTTCTCGACAATGGTAATAAACCATTCTATATACTATTCATGTACATCACTTGAATTTTTCTATCATACTCATTAATTTTAACATTAATATTTAATTTAAATAAATTTTTCCACCTAAAATAAATTGAATCTGAAATTTAATAATATATTCTTTAAATTTAATTTCATATTTTTTTGCAAAAAGTTATTAAATATTTCTTTTCTGTTTTGTTTTTGAATATATCATATTTTGTTTTTTTCTATCAAAATAATTTTTTGAAATTTATTTGAACTCCCTTTGTTCCACAACTATTGACCTATTTACTTTTTCACGGTATTCAATAATCATGTTTGACCATCAATATCTCTAGCTCACTACAGCAGGACATGTGTAATTGCACCAACAATTTAGGGCAATAGCACCGGTATTTTGGCCCCCCAAAATACCGTTGCGTATGTATAGGGGTGTAAAAATGGCATAAATTTACATTAGTAAAATGAATCGGTGTAGAACATTATTTGTACCGGCATCTTAGGCCGGTGTATAAATTTTGGAATCATAATATATTTACACCGGTATTATTTGGAACACCGGTGTAGATATTTTGCATCGGTATTTAACCTATGAATCGGTGTAAAACTGTGATTTGTACACCGATATTAAATATAACACCAATCTTTGTTTTGTAATCGGAATATAGTTTTTTTGCACCGGAATAGATTGCACCAGTATTTTTTTTACACTGGTATGACTATACTTTATACACCGGTATTATTTAAATAATTAGAATTAAATTATTTAAAATGCAAAATTTTTTTACACCGGTATATGCACTTTATACCGGTATATGAAAACAAATTAGGCTAAATTTTGCAATGCCTAATTTGTTTTGCGATGGTCCCTCCCGGATCATTTCCGAGGCAACGATAGCCAGAGATACTTGTGAACTATTATAAATTGGAAACATTTGAATAGGTAAGAAATTTGAAACATTATATTACAAAAACATCGCTCACAACATACGCGAACATTATGATAACTATGAATTAGAAGAAGTATCTTAAACATGGGATGAAACAAAGTAAAAAAATCACACAAGTTTAGTATAACCAAACACCATCCATAGAATTCTAATATCATCAGCCATTCAAAATAAACCATCAACCTATGATGTCATTCTTATCATCCAGAATTTGCAATGTAATGTTCGCCTGCTCCTGGTAGTCTCCGAGCCAAGCCACACAACATCTCTCTGCTACACCTTGATTTTCGTACACATGGTACGGCCCTTTGCCCTCCGGGAAATTCTGTTAATTTCAAACTTACACAGTTAGTCAATAATGTTGTGTTTACTAGAGATTAATAATATCAAATTCTGAGATGCAAGGTTTACCTCCAAGATACTGTTTGTCTCTGAGTGATTAACAAATTCTTCCATGAAGAGCATGATGGAGTACCCACATTGCCATGAACCATTTTGGGTTCGGTATCAAACGGAAAAGGTAAATGTAATTACTAACCCTAAACATAAAATTTGAGGGATGAAATGACAGAATGACTTGCTATGATGTTGTTTATTTTCCAAGTGTAGTTGGGGTTTGGCTTAGTCTTTCTCTTCTCCATTTGGTATGCGTAAGCAAGCATGTCAAGAAAGTAAATTAAAATGATTACTTCATCCCGTATATTACAAAACTAGGATTTTTTATTTGATTGATTGAAATACCTTGAAATGACCCAGAGTTCGACCAAGTTTTTTGGTTTGATACCCCCTCACAATGTGTCCAGAGTCAAAACCTCCTCCGTTCAGGGACGGATAATGATGAGGTACCAATGATCGCTGCCGAAAAATTATGTTAACAAATTAATGAAACAGAAGTTGTTTGAAATGTGAATGTAATTATCAGGAAGAATTACTTACATTCTTATGTAGGGTTCGATGTGGAAATCAGCATCTGTTGCCTTCATTGTTTCCCAAATTTGTTTGAAACACAGTTCGACCTTCTGCTTGAAATTGTTCAGGTTGCCACAGTTGGATGGGCAAAATTGGACGCGGCCTGAATTAGTTTCCCATATTTTCTCCCACAGGTTCCTATAACGTTAATCATACATGAAAATGAATTCTTGATAAATTAAAAACATTAAGGCTGTAAGTTTTGAAACTCACCCCATCCACACATCGACCTGCACATTATCGATCCAGTTCATCAAACACATGTTCCCCCATTTTCTTCCTAAACTCAACCAGAACTTCTATTCCAACACTGCAGGTGTAATGGCGTGCGAATGTCGATGGTCGGAACACTTGGAAGAACATGCACTCCTTATTCTTTATCATTTCCAGGATATCGGCATTTGCTTCCTTTATGAATTGCCCCATGATCGGCCAATTTGTCAGGACTCATTTGTTGACAATCTAGGAACATGAAATGATACGAAATGATCATTTGAGCATGTAGTATTGAATTTTCATTGCTAATTAATATTAAGGTACTCGTTTTAGTGCATTACTTGTTTTGGCAGCCTATTTAATTTCGGTCTTGTTGATGGCCGAAAATTAGCCGTCGACTTGGATTTTTGCTTGCCAATATACTGTTACAAGGATAATGAATAAGGATACACAAATGTACTTTGAGGAATTGAAAAATAATGTGTTACAAGAATGTACCTCATCGTCGCTGGTGAGAATCATAACCTCCTCAACATCATCATCCGTATCACCTCCGGCATTGACATCATCGATGTCACTCGGTTGCTCACTTTCCTTGCCTATTAAGGAGACTAGCCAATCCACGACGCTATTGAGTGCCCCTCCAAAATTATTGAAGTGGTGGTCTGCTGAGGGTAGTCCTACCCTAGGACGGAGGTCTGGCTCGCATAATCTCACACGAACAATACTTCCTTGTTGGGCATCCTGACGACGAGATACCTGTCCCAGCCTATGGGTGACCATTTTCTTCTTCCCGACAACGTGTTTGATGAAAAGAGTCATGCGTTCTCCATCCTGTTCATATAGCATTTAACTGAATAGATGAAATGGTTATGGAGACATTTCAGATGTGTAAATCAATGTATAAGACATGCATAGATTATTGAAGGTGTACCTCTTCACCTCCTTCTCCATCGCTAGGCTCTTCACCGGACTTTGTAGCAGCTGCAACAATGTTATCCATCACCATCTCTATAAAATTTTTGGGATTGTCAAGGCCTGGCAGAATCTGTACACCGTTTGCAGGTGCTAAGCCCTTCACCAATTGCTACAGGTACGATACCATGGCTTTCACGACCGGTTGAACGTTAGAAGATCTCCTCCGGGCTGTCTCTTTAGCTGAGGAACTGCTACCGCACTTGCTTCCAGAAAGATGAGGAACAACCACTGCTGTGGGTAGACCCGTCTGAGTTCCTCTGTACCTGCCCAGATGATCCTTCTTCTTTCTGACTTTTATAAGGAGGTCTTCACCCGACTGCAGTTCCAATGCTCCATTTTCCTTAAGCTCGTTCAATTTCAACTGAGAATCACATAGGAACACAATTGTCTGGATTAATAATGTGAAATACACTTTAAAATTAATTTAAATGGTCGATTTTGGCGTAACTTACAACGTCCAGTACGATTGTCTCAACCTCTTTCGATGTGTACAACCCTTCCTTATCTTTGTTTGCCTCAAGGTAGACAAGAGATCTGTTATGTGTGAAATCCTTTTGACTGAGTTGTTTCTCAATCTCCTCGTCAATGAATCCCTCGGCGGTCAACCTCATTCTCTCCTTCTCCTCCAGCTCCTTAGTCAATTTTTCATGGATGTATCGACTACCCTGCCCATGTGGTGCGTGTAATCCATGACCTTGTTGCGTTCAATATTTGTCACCCTAAGCCTCTTTTATTGTTATAAATAAAATTTTAGTTGAATAAAATTTATGAGAAACATAGCTCTTAACAAGTATTAATTTTTTTTATCATGCCTCAAAATCCGGATGCTGGCACCTCTTTTCAAACAAGTGTCATTCGTCTTCATCCATCCACTTGTACTTCTCCTATGCTGGTATTCCTGTTTTATTGATACCTTTGTCCACGTCATGAATAAACCTATTTTCCACCTTTGTCTTCCAATTCCTATGTTGGTTTTTTGCTCTCCCTGTAACCTCATTCTTTAATATTTCTAGTTGCTTATCTGTCACAGGTATTTCAATTGTGAAGCTCTCCTGGAATAAATTATATGAAAAGGCATGTAATTAATCACGTCTTCACTAAGACTTTACCATGAATGAAAATTTTAAATTACAAATGTTGAGAGTTTTACCAGAACCTCCTTCCATGCCTCTTGCTTAACATCTTCAGGGACATCGCTCTAGTGTTTGCATGCGCCAAATCTGATACGGCATCGGAAAGCGTAATTGTCATAAGCGTTCCACGCTGACCAATTCTTAATGCATACCGCTTGATTCCCATAAAACTCAAACACTGCAAGAGTTGGATTTTTATGCTTTGCCAACAACACAGACTGGCACGTGCTAGTTCATCACCTCCTCAAATAACTTTTTACCTCAAACTTGTCCCATCCTTCTCCATTTTTCCCTCCATCTTTTGTCAAGTCGTCGTCCGCTTCGTTAACAGTTGACCTTACTTTGATGGTGATATTTCCCTTTCCCTTGCGAAGTGTTTTGGCCAACTATTTACCGGCATCCACTCCTTCAACATCCCCTACAATAACATCACCCTATTCTGCGGTTTCTCCCTTATTTTCACTAGATGGGTCATTTGTTTGCGTTGCATCTTCCTCAAACTTTATCTTCAACGGGATCCTTTTTGGTGGTGGTTCTTGGTCCACGACATCCACCTCCTCATTGACCACATATTTCACCTCCTCCTCCTTCTTCATAACCGGACACTTCCTTTTTGTGTTGATTTTCCCTTCTTCAGTGGCATCTACAATAGTAGAATTGAAAATTCTCAATCCATAACGGTACACACAATAACGGTACTTAAAGATCAACATTGATAGAACGTGGCGTAGAACTTAATCAAAAAGTTCATAAAAATTTCGAGCAAAACATGACATAGAAATTGAACAATTCATACATGAAACTACATTATGTAAGACATAAAAGTTTATATAACATGGCATAGAACTTGAACAATTAAGGCATGGAACTTTATATTGAATGAAATGGAACCTTATAGAAGTTGATAGAATACCATACCAATGTCTTTGCATTCATAAAATAGGCATACAACCGAGAAATTCTCACTCCCCCCTAACGTGACTATCAACATTATCACAAACCAAAAAACTATAGAACTATATCATCCATCCACAAAAAATGTAAAACATTTACTCCCCACAATTGTATAAACATACCATTCAAGTTACCCTTTCAACCTTTTGTCAATTTACATGTTCTTGTTCATAGAGGCAATTGATCGAACATGTGTTGTGCGTGAGGGATGGAATGGTTTTTTGAAGAGAATTTGACATAGTAACCCATGGTAACATAAACCCCAACACTCACCTTCACCAATGGAGAATTTTTATTGCTACTTCCTTTTGTTGAACTCGCCAAGAACGGATCACCAGGTACTTTCTTCTCTCGCCAAGTTCCTCTCTCGTTTTTGTTGCTTCTCCTATGTTGCTCCACACTTTATAGGGATACAATGGGAGATGAGGAGTTACAATGGGAGATGAGGAGTTACAATGGTTGACGAGGAGTTTTGGTTGTTCGATAAAGTGTGTATTGAATGGTTGGAGTAGTGGATGACGTTTTTGAAAGAAAACTTGAAGGTGTTTGATGAGAATAGGAGGAGTTGTGGGAGTTGTGGCCATTTCAAACGGTTTTGGATTTATAAGAAACATTTTTTACACCGGTAATATGTACAATACCGGTGTAAAAATAGTGAAAATGGGAATGAATTTCGGTGAACTCTTCAGCACCGGTACGTATACCGGTGTAGAAATAAAAAAAATAGCTGCGTGCAGTTGCTTTAAATGGATTTTCCTTTGCCCCCAGAGGAACACATGAAAATTCAGGCTAAGTGTTGTACACCGGAACAAGTACCGGTGTATAAACTGTAAATACCGGTGTAATAATGCACAAAAAGAAGCAGCATGCGTCTGCTTTAAATATTATTTTGGAAAAAAATGTTCAACCCGAGAGGAACTTCTAAAATTTTAGACTAACTATTCACCACCGGTATATTTACCGGTGCAAAATCATAAATTACCGGTGTATAGTTTTTTGCACCTCATTAAAAATCAAAGAAATTGAAAATTTTGAAATGCGCACCAAAAGATTGAACACCTACATCGCTACTTATTCAATATTACCGGTATAAAAAAAAGAGGGTTATTTATTTAAATTTTCACTTATTGCATTTACCTCATGTGCATTTTTCAAACAACCCCAATTAATCAAATTAACGTTTAATTATTGTAAATAGACATTGTACTAGTTGTTTGATGCAAATATTGACCACACATGGGGAACCTCCATAGCTCCCAAAGCTACAATTTTTTGCAATTCTAACCATTCTTGGAATATAATGCACCAAATTCGGCGGTCCTGAAGTAACCACTTAGGCCAACTACGTTCGGCCTATCTTTCTGGCCTTCATAAGTGTATTTGTCCGACAGAATTTCAATAAATGCGGTGTACAAATTTTTTATTCGATTCATCATCGCGCATGTTTGCCAAAAGTAAGAATTTCAAGCTGTCTAAGTCCAACACAATCAAAGTTGAGTACAAATCTACTCTTCCTAACCGCTAATACAAGTTTTCTACGAATAATAGCGAGAAAATGGTTATACCCCTTCAGCATCACCATCAAAGGTACTTGTGCTAACGTCCATGTCCTCAACATCGCCTTCGCGGAAGGTTGGGAAATTTCCAACTGTTGCCACAACGTTAGGAAATTGATACGTCATAACCCTGGCCATATGTTTATGCCAGGATCTTTGATATTTGGAATTTTCAAGTATGTTTGCTACGCCGACCTCCAATGCAGCAACTCTAGATTCAATAGTAGCGACAGACGTGTCAGATGTCTGTCTATAGAAAGAGTCCATGCAAATCATACCCATTGGTTAGCCATAAACGTCATAAGCACGAGCACTAACTCCCGCCCTTGAACAAAGCACAGAGATGATACTGTAATAGGAATAAGATCCCATCTGATCCCGTTCCCTCTACAACATAGAATAAATTTAACGACCAACATTCCATCAAAACTCTCTCTTTATTGCATATAAGAAGGTGAGGCGAAGTTTGTGAACTTCTGTGTTCACTGTTACTGGATTAATTCTAGATGCCACAAAGTGGTACCACCTATTCATTTCCGGAGTTCAAGTTTTCTTAGGTATTTTGCTCCAACATGGTTTAACCAACTCATCTATGTCCGTACCTACCCTAGTGACTGTCCCAACAATCTCCTTCTCAATTAGTTGTTGTAGAATATAGCCGTCGTCATCTAGAAAATGCAGTGTTAGAAACTCGTCCTCATTGTTTGGAACATTGGGCAACCCAAACAAGCCATTGATAGATTCTGGTGTGACAGGGATAGTTTTACCTCTAAAATACATGTGATCGTAGCTCGGCTAGCACTTCAAGTTTGCATAGATTTCACTTACGATGGTCAGGTTCAATGGTTGCGGGGTCTCACAGAATTTTTCCCACCCAAGCTTCCAGATGGTTTGTTCGAATGGGGAAGATGCTTCACTTCCCCTCTCTATGTGATGACAGCATCCTTTGTAAGATTCATGGACCAACCTAGCCTCCTCGGACTCAAAGGTACTATCTAGGTAAGTGTGTGGTGATACTTTCTGCAATGATGGGGACGGTGAATGGCGTATCCTTTTTTAATTAGATTTAGGATAAACCATACATGCAAGTCAAGCTATTCATGATGTCACATTATCTATGATTCTATTTCATATTCAATCTAATGAAGCATACCATAGAGGCATTGAAGTGGCTAACCTGATTATATGCCAACCTACGTAGGATTCCAACAAAGATAGATAGTGATGGAGATGGTATTGAGTGAGAGACATAAATTTGGTACTGTGAAATTGGGGTGCTAAAAGTGTTTTAAATAATGAAACATTTTTTATACACCGGTATTCTACATGTACCAGTGTAAAACGAGGCCTAAAGCAGGTGCTTTAGGCTGCTTTAAACAAAAAAATTCTATCTAATCCGACCTGTGAGTAAATTTTAAAAATTATTTCTAAGTACCCAGCACCCGTATTATTATCGGTGAAAATTTAACAAAAAACAATTGTGTTAGGCTTCTTGAAATGCAAACCAATTAACATTGTCGGACCCCAGAGCAAAAAACAATTTCTAAGTACTGTGCACCGGTAAGAATACCAGTGCGTAAGTACAAAACAGAGTACCTCCCATGTTCTTCTACACAGTTAATTTCACCTTTACCGGTGTAAAACTAGCACCTAGTTGAAAATTTAATTAAAATTAAAACACATTTTCTCCAGTTCAATTCATAAACACTCTGTTGAAATCACGGATCTTACCAACAAATTCATAAAAGAGTGTCAATTAAATACATTACATGCTAAATCGCTTAATGATCATACAATTTTACACAAAACATGGTCACAAAAATAATGGCCAGGAACGACCAATCTATCGCTTCCGCTTCAAGACATTGTCTCCACATACTATTTCAACTCTCTCATCAACCCACAGCCTATCACTATAAGAACGCCTTCCAACAATGGGTCCCTCAACATCTTCCAAACTAGGAAATGCTGATGAAAACTCAGGACTATCAGTTATAGCAGGCTGATCAGTCTCCTCATTAAAGTAAAACTTCTTTCCATGCAACACCACATGATACTTCTCATTCGAAGGGTCCTTGTTGTAAAAACCTGTCGTGCCTGGGTAGCTAGGATGAACTTGTCATCTTCATATCCTACGTGATTCAAGTTCACCAACGTGAAACCCATAGGCTTCTCAATAACAACACCAGAATCGTGTTCCACCCAACGACACTTGAAGACAACAACCTTGAAATCTACATAATCCAACTCCCAAATTTCCTCAATCGCCCCGTAGAAAGGCATCACAACAACAACATGATGTTTATCTCTCTTACTTGCCTACCACATGGATTTAGATTCAATATATACACCACTATTTTAGGTGGTGTTCTTCTCGTCCTTCACCAATGTTAGGAAACTAAAGCCATTAATGTCATAATAGAGGTATCGTCTAACGGTGCAGTTCGGCTTCTTTGCAAATGCCCGTAGGTTACTGGGCATCCATTTGACATTACAACGATTGTAAAACCAGTTAACAAATTTTGAAGAATGCTCGACCTGAATTTTATTTCAGGGCTAGTCCGGATAAATGTCTTCCAAAAGGGAAACATGCTCTTCAACATATATTAGAGTCTCATCACTATTACGCAATACATACAGGTGAATAGTCATCAACTCAGCGTGATAGGGTGTATGAAGCATACCCTTGGAACGTGGAATCCCATTCCGCCTTCTGCAGTGAGATCCATCTAGAACACCAACCGCTCTTCTTCCAACAAAGTTTGCTGAATACTCGATGATCTTCTCAGTGACGTACCTCTGAACAATGGAGGTATCGGTCCGACTACGATTATGAACATAACCCTTGAAAATAGCCATGTGACGCTCAAAGGGATACATCCAATGCATTCCAACAAGCCCGCACATACGTATCTCCCTAACCAAGTGTACCACTAGGTGCACCATGATGTCAAATAATGATGGGGAATTACTTCTCCAAATGGTATAGAACAGCAACAACCTCCCGATCCAGTTCATCTAGTTGTTGTCTGCTAATACTTTTCCCGCATATTGAGTTGAAGAAGAAACACAAGCGTATAACTGAAAATCTAACTTCCTCTTCCAAACACCCACGTATTTCTACGAGCAAAAGTTGTTGCATAAAGACATGGAAATCGTGTGATTTCAAAGCATTAAGGCGCAAATCATCATTCACAAATCAACTAACATTAGAGGAGTAACCGGAAGGTACTTTAATTCCTTGGATGCTCTCACACACCGACCTCCTCTCAGGAACTGAAAGATTGTAAGGAGTGGAGGCAGGTACGTTTCCTTCCCTCTTACCTCCGGTGCCAGATCCAACTATATACCAAGGTCCACTAAATTTTTCCTCACGTTGAAGCTATCCTTAGTTTTCCCGGGAATGTTCAGAAGCATCCCAATTAGACTCTCACAAACGTTCTTTTTGATATGCATGGCATCCAAACAATGACGAACCTCCAAATTTTCCCAATACGGAAAATTGAAGAAAATAGACCGTTTCTTCCATGGTCTGTCTACAGCTCCACCACCCTTTGATAGCTTCTTACCGAGAAAAATATTAAATTTCTTCACCTTGTTGTGAATAGATACACCGATCAAAGGTTTAGGTGCATTTCTCATTTCCTTCCAACCAATGAATCCAACCGCATTCTCCCGCAGCTTGTAACCTACATGCAGGAATTTACGGTGACCCAAATAAATAGTCTTCCGCCCATTCCTCAACTGATGGTAATCTGTCTCATCCTCACAAACTGGGCAAGCCTTGTGACCCTTGACCATAAACCCGGAAAGGCTACCATATGTTGGGAAATCATTTATGGTACAAAAAAACATCGCCCTCATGTAAACTCTTCACCACTACAACCATCAAACATTAAGGCGCCAACCGACCAAAGCACCTTCAAATATTATATTAAAGGAGTAAGATAAGTGTCTATGTTCATTCCTTGTTATTTCGTGCCTGAAATCATGATGGGCATCAGCACATATTTTCTCTTCATGCACAAGTACATGGGGAGTTTGTAAATGGCAAGTATAACCGGCCACGAATTGTGTTTTGAGGACATATTCCCAAATGGCTTCATACCATCAATACAAAAAGAAAATTTCAAATTCCTAGGTTCGGATGCAAAGTGTGGATACATCCTGTCAATTTTCTTCCACTAGTTCGAGCCAGCCGGGTGTCGAATTATATCATCATCTTTACAACCTCCCCTATTAATGCACCATGTCAAGTTCTTTGCATCCTTTTCATTCTTAAACAACCTCTTAGCCTCAGAATAATAGGAAGATACCACATACATTTGGCGGGCACCCGCCTCTTCACTGGCACAACATGCTCTCCACCAACTGCCACATTTCTCTTCTTCTTATAACGTGACACATTACATACTGGACAAACAATCATATCCTTAAGGTCACCCCTATATAGGACAAAATAGTTCGGACAAGCATGTATTTTTTCATACTTCAATCCCATCGAACACAAAATTCTCTTAGCTTCATAAAGGTTATTAGGAATCCCGTTACCTGGTGGAAGCTTTTCATTCTAAAACTTAAGCAATTTATTCATGTTAGTATCACTCTTTGACCCTACACCTAATTAAACAACTCCATCAAACACGACATGACTGTATATTTCTTCTTGCCACTGAGATACAATGGTGTATCCTTCTCACCAAGGAAGTTAGCCAAAACCTCGGGCCTCCCTCTAAACTCATTAACAACCTCCCCACACATGTTAACCAACATAGAATCCCCAAAACACTCTCCCTCACTACTAACACTCACTTCCGGTGGTGATTTTTCCCCATGAAAGATCCACACAACATAATCTTTCGCAAACCCCCGGCTATACAAATGGAGTTTCAGGATGTCCTTCTTGTCAGTACAAATTCAATTTCCACAATCACAACATGGACATAATATTCGCTTCTCTCGACTAAAAAGCATGCTCCAAAAACTCATCCACAAACATAATATATTCATCGCTCACCCTACTAACGTTGGTGTACACATGCTTACGCCTCTCGATGATGCGATACAACTCTGCATATCAATAAATGTCCAACAATCAAACTTCTGCACATTTAATACAATAGAATTTCACACGATGACTTG
The DNA here is from genome assembly GCA_037428765.1 of Rubia yunnanensis. Classification (NCBI taxonomy): domain Eukaryota; kingdom Viridiplantae; phylum Streptophyta; class Magnoliopsida; order Gentianales; family Rubiaceae; genus Rubia; species Rubia yunnanensis. The sequence continues at coordinate 131,770,685 of CM075061.1, forward strand.
CAACATCATAAATGCACAATATACACCAATATTCCACAATACAATTACAACATTCTTAACATGTCCAACACTATAGGAATAAAAAACCATAGCCTTATAACTGCAACCACCTTGAGAACAAATCACAAACTAATATCTACAATTCTACCTTGACAGGCGCGCGCGGTCGTCGCGCCCGCGCGCCAAAAGATAATTTATAAGCCCTAAATGCTTACTTTCTACAACTAGGTAGATAGTGGCAAATCGGGGTCGTCCAAAGAGAAGAAGGATCTTCCTAAGCGTCTAAGCACACAAATGGTTGATATACTAGGCTAGGAGTAGATATATATACACACACTTAAAAGCAAGTAAAGGGGGGGGTTGGTTGGTTGGTTTCCTAAGTTAACAAAGATAACTAGCAACGTCAAGTGACTATGCTAATCATCAAACGAAACTAAGAAAAAGGGTTTTAAACTACAAAGATAAAATGCCTTGGGGGCAACGGATATCCACTTCCACATCTAATGTAGTTCATCGAATCATTCACGCATTCCATCATATAGCATTCATGACCCAACGCTCACACACCCCCATCTAGCAAGTACCACAACACACACACCACAAGGAGTTCTAAGTTCATGCTCGCAGATCTTCATGCAAAGGTGCTACGGAATTCGTCACGTTCCTACACCTAAGCAATTCAACCACACAAGCACTCCCTATGCTCAAACCACTCATGGCACACATGCAGTGAAACACACCGCCAAGAATACATAAACGCCAAATAACAAATGCTTCAAGAATGAATTTAAATCATCTATCCAATACTTCAACTACTTGTCGTGGAGACTAAACTCCTATCCTTCTTAGTTCGTAGTTTGCGAGAGTGAGTTCGATATCTCTCGTCAAACCTCACCAATGGCTCCCGAGTCGCGACCACGACTCAAGGTGTCATTGGTGGCATTTAGCACGAAGGACCAACAAGCTTGGCAATGCCTATGACCACTACACCGTGACTAGGCATTAAACCAATTCATGCAATTACACGAGATTGGATGAACGTGCAACGCACATTCATCCGCGAGCATATGACTCTCTTGTTTGCTACACAAACGAACATGACGAAGAGTTCGACATAAATCACATTCGCCTAGCACATTGTCAACACACTAACACAATCAAAAGCTCTAATTCACACTCATACATTCCTAGCAAGAACAGGGGGGAAATTAACCCAAATCCCCCAAACCCTAGCTAGCAATTCATACAAGCATTCATATCATCAAGCTCTCAACAACATCAATGCAATCAACAATTAACATTCAAAGCACAATAAATGCACAATAGCAAAAACATCAAATAGATAGATAAAATGAATTCTTGCTACATAGATAATGGAAGCTTCAATCCATAGCTCCCAAGTACAAGAACTACTCTAGAACAACAAAAGACATAATTAAACTAAGAGAAATCTAAGAAAAGAAAGAAGAGAAAAACCTAGAAAGGAAGCCCTAAAATGCAGAGAAAACACGGGCTGGAAAAGCTGGAGAAGAAGAGGGAAAGAGATGGTATTTATAGTGCAAAGAAAATAAGGATGATTTCTGGCCGCCCGTTGGTCGCGACTCGCGACGGGGTTCGTCGCGACTCGCGACGGTGTTGGTCGCGAGGTCGCGACTCGCGACGGTGTCGCGACGGCAGCCACAATTTTGCATTGTTTCTTTGTCTTCTTCATAGCCATCCCTCTCAATCTTCAAGTCTTCAACAGCTCCAAAATGGTCTTCAACGGCCTCCAGTCTTCATGTCTTCGAAGTGAGTATCCAAAAGTCTTCGAAAGTATAATCTTCAATGTCTTCCGGTCTTCGTTGCTTCCGTGTTCTTCCCTTGTCACACAAAATCCACTTAAAAGAGGTAAAAGAGTACAAAGTTGCTTTTGCCTATCCTAAGTGAATTTCAAGGTAAAACACAAGCTCTCGGTAATAAAAGAGCACAAAAGTGATCCTAAATACTACTAAATAATGCATCTAAAATGGACACATCAAACCTCCCCACACTTAAACCTTACTCGCCCTCGAGTAAGAAAAGATTTAAGCATACGGAGGAAATGGCATATCCACATCCTAAAACCCCCAAAATAACCACACAAAATGGACATATCAAACCTCCCCACACTTAAACCTTACTCGCCCTCGAGTAAGGAAAGATCTAAGCACACGGAGTAAATGATATATCCCAAAACCTAAACTAATCCCCCAATCAAAGCCTCACAAAAAAAACTCTCAATATCAAAAATCCCAAAATAAAAGCTCACATGAGAATTTTTTCACACACATATCCCCAATCCTAAATCTAACCAAACCTACCACTTATCAATTCACTACCCATAAAAATATTTCACAGCCCAGAATTGATATTCCCAGAATCCAATGACACAAAATGAAGCTAAAACCATAGAGGAAGTTTTAAACACATGCTTCACCTAATGCCAATATATCAACCAAAAACGAAGTAGAAAGAGATAAAGAATTTCATAACCATACTTCGTTTCCTAACCCACTAAGCTACCCAATCCCAAGAGGTCTAAAGATATTGAGCTACCCGATCCATCCGTGTGACAACCGCAACCTTATGACTCCAACGCCGGCAAGTGAGTGAAATCATAGCATTTTTCAATTTCTCTCATTTTGCCTAGGAGCTCTTTCGAGTTTTCATCCTAGCCACACATTATGTTTCTTTAGCTCACATCTCACCTTTTTCCGCACATTTTAGCCTCTCATTTTTGCCTAAGCCGCCCTTTAAGGGTTTTCAACCTATCCGGGCCCCCAATGTTGCCTAAGTTGCCCTCTCGGGTTTTCAACTTAGCGGGTTTTCTTTTTCTTTTTCTTTTTTTCAAATTTTTTTTCTTTTTGTTTTTTTATTTTTTTTCTCATGTTTTTCCAATGAAAAGTAGCAAAAAGCATTCCAAAACAATCCAGCATGCATATGAGTCCTCTAACCCCTCCCCACACTTAAAACATTACATTGCCCTCAATGTAAACACGTAAGGCAAGAACAATAAAAATCAAGGTAAGGGAGTTAGAGTGACACCCGTGTCTCCACAAATTCGCCGGTGATATGGCGATATCCAAGTACTTGGATGGTCCCGAGATAGGTTTCGGAACCGGAAGGGTGAGCAAAAAATGCCGTAGAAGAACTCACCCCTCGAGAAAAGCATTGTCTCCATGGCACCGTTTGATCAAGACTACACCACGAAGAACACATTAAACTCACAAGTACATAAGGATATGTAATACTAGGGTTAGCATCAAGAGTTAATAACCATAGTATTGTCAAAGAACAACCAATCAACCCTCAATCACCACTGTAAGATTATGCATGAAAAATATCCAACATATATTGACATGTATACAAGCATCATTATAGGATAAGAACTTACGGTCACAATGATGTAGTCGGCATACTACAATCAACAAATGTACTATAAAGATGCAAGAATGTTCATATGCCAATATATGTAGGATGGTGGAAGAAATGAGAGGTATGTGATGTTCTTGGGAGTGTTGGGTGGAGAAGAAGGAAGGATCATGCAATGTTTAAAATCATTTGGAAACTTGGAAGCTTGGAAACTTGAAATCCGGGCTCAAAAAATTTTCAAAAGTTACTGAGCACGTCGCGACTCGCGACGAGGTTCGTCGCGACTCGCGATGAGCCTTGCAACGTCATCGCGACTCGCGGAAAGTAGAGTCCGGGAGCTCAAAATGTTCTGAGCTCGTTGCGACTCGCGACGAAGGGTGTCGCGACTCGCGACGAGCCTCGCGAAGTCATCGCGACTCGCGGAAAGTGGAGTCCGGAAGCTCAAATTGTTCTGAGCTCGTCGCGACTCGCGACGAATGGTGTCGCGACTCGCGACGAGCCTCGCGAAGTCATCGCGACTCGCGGAAAGTGGAGTCCGGGAGCTCAAAATTTTCTGAGCTCGTCGCGACTCGCGACGAAGTAGGTCGCGACTCGCGACGAGCCTCGCGAAGTCATCGCGACTCGCGGAAAGTTGGCGCTGGGAGTGGTTTTTTGCTCCCCTGTTCGTCGTGACTCGCGACGAAGCCCATCGCGACTCGCGACGGCAGGGTATCCCAGTCTTAAAATTTTTTCGTTTTCTTACCAACTGTCCAAGCTTGCTTCCCTCGTTCATTGATCTCGTTCCTTCATCTCCTTCATTGCAATGCACTTCATGTTGCTACAAAATCATAGAAAAACATGCCATAAAAAGAACAAAACAAAACAACAAAAACTAAGAAACAAAAACTAAGAAACAAAAACTAAAAGAAACAAAAACTAAAAGAAATGCCGAATTTATTTAACGTCGTCGGCACGACGAAGCTCCGTATTTTTAAGGTCGTCGGCACGACCCTAATGTTATCCGTATGGTGAAGGCTTGAAGCCCTTCACCATGAGCATCCAAAATAAGAGAGGTGGGGGCACAAAACTTCCAAGAGGAAAGTCTTGTGGAGGTGGAGATGGTTCAAAGGGAATTAAGTGGTTAGGGAGCTTGGGACAGTCTTTTGGCTCCTCTCTCGTTTCCCTCAAAACTTCCGAAAATATTAGGGTTGGTTCACTAGGTGGGAGAAGGGGTGACAATGCTAATGGATAATGTAGCACTATCACCTCTTCCTCCATTTTTCTATCCTCTACAACCAACTCCTCATCCCTTTCAAACTCAAAATCATTTTTATTGGTGACTTCACTCACCGAATCATCGAGTTCAAGTTGGGATGGTGTGTTTTCGGAATCACGAGCTTCCATGCGGGCCAATACCTCTAATATGTTCTTCACATGCCCCTCAATAGCCTTAACACTAGAGGAGAGCTGGGTATCCGGCTCCTCACTAGTAACGGAGTTCAAGTTTGCTATGGTATTTAAGACATCCTCATGTGTCAAACTTGAACTTCCTTGTTGGGCTTGGTTTTGGGGTATGGTATAGGGTGGTGATGGCCAACTAGGTTGCTCGTAATATTGGTTTTCTGGCTCATTCTCATACCACAAATCCAGAATACCACTCCATTCCGGATTGTAAGAGTTGTGGTATGGATAGCATTCATGAGCATCTTGCCCTTGAAAACCAATATCTCCTACCTCTTGATAGCACTCTTCATAGTACCCATGGTTTTGGAAACCAAGGGTTCTTTCTCGGTCATAGTGCTCTTCCCACAACAAAGGGCAAGATTCGGTTGGATGATCGGAATGACACATCCTACAAAACCTTACTTGTTGAGCCTCTCTTCTCATCATGAGTTCCCTCAAGGTGAGACGCTCCATTAAGAATTTTTTTTTTTTTTTCAAAAGTTCGGAATCATAGTGCAAGGATTCTCGATAAAATAAATTACCAAGAACTCAAGCAATACCGACTCCGAACAAAAACAACCACCAAGTAGTGGAAAATAAAAACAACTAGCTAATACACAACCAAATACACCTAAATACTTAAGAATAAACGCCTCTTCCCTGGCAACGGCGCCATTTTGACAGGCGCGCGCGGTCGTCGCGCCCGCGCGCCAAAAGATAATTTATAAGCCCTAAATGCTTACTTTCTACAACTAGGTAGATAGTGGCAAATCGGGGTCGTCCAAAGAGAAGAGGGATCTTCCTAAGCGTCTAAGCACACAAATGGTTGATATACTAGGCTAGGAGTAGATATATATACACACACTTAAAAGCAAGTAAAGGGGGGGGGGGTTGGTTGGTTGGTTTCCTAAGTTAACAAAGATAACTAGCAACGTCAAGTGACTATGCTAATCATCAAACGAAACTAAGAAAAAGGGTTTTAAACTACAAAGATAAAATGCCTTGGGGGCAACGGATATCCACTTCCACATCTAATGTAGTTCATCGAATCATTCACGCATTCCATCATATAGCATTCATGACCCAACGCTCACACACCCCCATCTAGCAAGTACCACAACACACACACCACAAGGAGTTCAAAGTTCATGCTCGCAGATCTTCATGCAAAGGTGCTACGGAATTCGTCACGTTCCTACACCTAAGCAATTCAACCACACAAGCACTCCCTATGCTCAAACCACTCATGGCACACATGCAGTGAAACACACCGTCAAGAATACATAAACGCCAAATAACAAATGCTTCAAGAATGAATTTAAATCATCTATCCAATACTTCAACTACTTGTCGTGGAGACTAAACTCCTATCCTTCTTAGTTCGTAGTTTGCGAGAGTGAGTTCGACATCTCTCGTCAAACCTCACCAATGGCTCCCGAGTCGCGACCACGACTCAAGGTGTCATTGGTGGCATTTAGCACGAAGGACCAACAAGCTTGGCAATGCCTATGACCACTACACCGTGACTAGGCATTAAACCAATTCATGCAATTACACGAGATTGGATGAACGTGCAACGCACATTCATCCGCGAGCATATGACTCTCTCGTTTGCTACACAAACGAACATGACGAAGAGTTCGACATCAATCACATTCGCCTAGCACATTGTCAACACACTAACACAATCAAAAGCTCTAATTCACACTCATACATTCCTAACAAGAACAGGGGGGAAATTAACCCAAATCCCCCAAACCCTAGCTAGCAATTCATACAAGCATTCATATCATCAAGCTCTCAACAACATCAATGCAATCAACAATTAACATTCAAAGCACAATAAATGCACAATAGCAAAAACATCAAATAGATAGATAAAATGAATTCTTGCTACATAGATAATGGAAGCTTCAATCCATAGCTCCCAAGTACAAGAACTACTCTAGAACAACAAAAGACATAATTAAACTAAGAGAAATCTAAGAAAAGAAAGAAGAGAAAAACCTAGAAAGGAAGCCCTAAAATGCAGAGAAAACACGGGCTGGAAAAGCTGGAGAAGAAGAGGGAAAGAGATGGTATTTATAGTGCAAAGAAAATAAGGATGATTTATGGCCGCCCGTTGGTCGCGACTCGCGACGGGGTTCGTCGCGACTCGCGACGGTGTTGGTCGTGAGGTCGCGACTCGCGACGGTGTTGGTCGTGAGGTCGCGACTCGCGACGGTGTCGCGACGGCAGCCACAATTTTGCATTGTTTCTTTGTCTTCTTCATAGCCATCCCTCTCAATCTTCAAGTCTTCAACAGCTCCAAAATGGTCTTCAACGGCCTCCGGTCTTCATGTCTTCGAAGTGAGTATCCAAAAGTCTTCGAAAGTATAATCTTCAATGTCTTCCGGTCTTCGTTGCTTCCGTGTTCTTCCCTTGTCACACAAAATCCACTTAAAAGAGGTAAAAGAGTACAAAGTTGCTTTTGCCTCTCCTAAGTGAATTTCAAGGTAAAACACAAGCTCTCGGTAATAAAAGAGCACAAAAGTGATCCTAAATACTACTAAATAATGCATCTAAAATGGACACATCATACCTCAATCACCATCAAATGATCAAACACAAAATATAAATATCTCTACTAACCAAAATCAAACATGAAATCCTTAATATTCATAAATTTAATTCAAAAAAATGTATCTTCAAGGTCTTCATTGTGGATAATTCAATGCCTACATCAACCAAAAACCACCATTAATGAACATATTCTTCCAAAAATCTCATTTTTAACCCGCTAAAAAAAGGGGCCAGGTGAGCATTTAATGCGATTTTCTACACCGGTATTTAGACTTTACCGTTGCATTTTTAGCCTTTTAAACCGGTAAAAACAGTAACCGATGTAGATATTCAGCCAAAATGCGCATATTTTTCTGTCATGCACCAGTATGATCACAGTACCAGTGCAAAAACTAATAGTTTTCGCGCCAAATTTCTACGAAAAGAATTTTTTTTTGCACTGGTATTAAGAAAATTTTGGTGCGTGTTCAATTTCTACATCGATTCTAATAGTAACTAGTGTACAAATACAATTTTTCCACATTTTTAATTCACGCACCGATAATTTCCCATTACCGATTTAAAAAGTTTTTTTCTAGGCGCCAAATTAATTTAAAAAGGTAAATAAGTACACACCGGTAATCCTGTACCGATGCACATGTTAGCAATTGCACCGGTACAAATACATATTTGAATAATATTGGTGCAATAAATTTAACGTTGGTACACCGGTAGAACCAACACCGGTGCAAAAATAGGTTAACTTTACACCGGTTGATAGGATACTGGTGCGTTTGTATTATTTCCATCGGTATTGAAGTTAACATGATAAATACCGGTGCAATTGGTTACATACGCACCGGTATACCTATACGAATTTATACCGGTGTGTATGTACCTATTTCTCAGTAGTGGCTACACATACTAATTCTGTATGAAAACAATATTTAGAAAATAGACGTTAAGATGAATCTAACAATATCTCACATGATATTTTCATCAGACTTATATTAATGGTCAAAGTTTACTAAATCTGACTTTGAAAAAGTAAATAGGTCAATAATTATGGGACTAGGAAAGTATTTATGAGCAATGGCTTTACCTTGGGGCGGATCAAACTATATGTAATGGGTCCCTTAACAAGCGACATGTTCATAAGTTTATGGACATGTTGCTTATTTTTTACCTTATACATTGCATTTGTTAAATTACATATTTAATTTACCAGTGGATTACCATTGCGCGGTTCGCGATGTCATTAATTAAAATAATGAGATTAAGTTTTATGTAAAACTTTAAATTTTAGTCATCCAAGAAATTATATGAGTCATAAACTGAAACTATAAATTTATTTAGAAATCGTTAAATATTGAAAACAAGAAAAATTGATTATTTTTATAATATTTCATTCAAATTATTTAAAAAGTGATTATTTATACGTTGAGATTCATTTTTTAAAAATGGTCATAATTATATGTATCCCATTGCAATAAATAAAAGTAAATATCAAATGACCTTATTAGTCCCTCTAATTATAAAATGTACTCATTTTACAGTTTGTCAGTCTAAAACAATACTTTTTAATATATAAATAAATAAATAACATGTATGCATATTTCTATCAGAAGTACTCTATCATTGTATAAAAATTTCCAAATATTTTTGTTATTTCAAATCACGTGTTTCTTTGGATTTTCATCAAATTGTACAGTGAGATATTTATGATTTTAAATATATCCTAAAGAATTAAGATATAATTGATTCTTTAGAAGTTATATATTTTAACAAGTTATAATTGATTCTATATAGTAAAGAATTAAAATCGGCAACGTATTATAATATTAGTATGTCAACAAGTTATGATTGAATATGTATAGTAAATAATTAAAATCAGTAACGTATTATAATACTCCATATTGGTATGTTATTTTTAGTCAACTTGGTTTAGTTTAGTCAAAATGACTCAAATACCCCTGGTAGACAGGTAGAAATCAAACAATGTCTATTATGGGGTGCTTGGGATTAGAATTTTTGAAAATATATTTTGATATTATATATTTTTTATATTTTCACATTCAAATATGCATTATTGCTTGATATAATAGGGATCTTTATTTTGATATTTTAATTTTTTTAAAAAATTTTAAAAAATTCTCATTTCATTATTGTTTTTATCCATCATTGTCACCTTTCGCAATAAGGTGCTTATTCTAGGTTGTTTTTTCTTATCGTATATTCTGCTGAGAATGTCATCACAGATTACGTACTGATCAGATCGGCCAGCTAAATATACCGTTTCATGTAGTTTCGGGCCAGGGAATCGAGAATTGATGTAGAAGGCATTTTTGTTGCCTTTTTACGCATGGGTTGCCTTAGTCTTCTGCACTCTTTACAAATTGGCCTCTTTCGCGCATGATTGCAGGCACACTAATTAGATTCATAAAATCTTCCATTCGTTAAGTATGTGGATCTTATTATAATTAAATAGACGTTGGGCTTTTCATTGAGTACGCCACCAATTCTTTAGAATTCACCTCAGAAGAAATTAAACTGAGAGATTATTCCCATCGATATGGGTTTAAACTACGAGTCCGTCTCTTGGAAGACGGTATTTCCATAAGTTTTGAAAAAACCAACGTTTAAATTGTAAATTATAAGAAATTAAGATACAATTTTTGGGTTGCATTAATCGGGTCATAAACTTATAACTACTACATGTTGCATGATAAATTTTTAATATCACAACTAAAACCTTTTACCTTTCGACAATTCTAATTCAACCCCTTCTTTTCATATGTCTATGAAAAGATGGTTTTTCTCGAGACTTTGACTTAAACTATATAGGAAAAAAAGGAACTCAGAGATTATTCCATTACACTGAATAAAATGGTGTAATTAATCTATAAAATAAATTCTAAGATAAGAACTATGTTTTTTTAAAAAAAATGAGATAAAAACTAATTAAGTTCGTGAGAGAATGATAGTAGATCTTCTTTTTTCTTTTCTTTTTTTTACTTGTTACATTTCTTTTCACAAAAGTATCATATAAATTTCTATGTATGTACTGTTAATTAAAAATACAATTGTATATTAGTTTTTATTTGCAAATGTTTAAGCTCATTCTTCTTCTCTTTTTATTATCTTCTAAGTTATCGCATTCATTGTTTAGTTTGTCGTACTCCCTCTATTTTCTTTCTAAAACGTGGCATCCTTTGAATATATTCCTTTTTTTCAATATACATTCAACCATAAATTTTAAATAAAACATAAATAATGATAATATATTACAATATTTTGTAATATGTACTTTTAAATACCAAAATTGTATAATTATTATTATGTATAACTAAAGTTGTTAATTTAAAAGAAGTGGTGGTTAAAAGGTTTTTTTTTTTTTTGAAAAATTAATAAAGAGAGTAAAAGACATGGTGGAATGGTATGTCAGTCTTGTAAAACTAGGGGGAGTATATGAAAAAAAAAGATCCATCATGTTTTTCACAAGCACAATTTGTTTTTTCAGACTGCGTGTGAACGGAATAATAAGAGTGGGATAAATTGGATCACGTAGTTGACCGATTCATCATAAAATTTCCATCATGCCAAGTTTTTGCGGATTGGTGCTTGTATATACAATCATGTCGTCGGGATGGAGTGTCGCTTAATTAACTCCCTTTTCAACTCTTTTTTATAAAAACGGTGTTGCTTAAGTCATTCCCCCACTTGTTAATATAGTGCTTTGATTAAAAAAAAAAGAAGGTGTTGCTCAACTCTTTTATAAAAAAAAGTCAATTTCCTGCGAGGCCATCTTACTCTAAAATCAAGGACTAGAGTGAAAATATGTAAATGACAAATCAAATTTGGGGTCAATAAAAAAATATTATTTTTGGTACCAGAATATAAAAAAAAATGCGAAAAGATGGAGGATCATCCTACAAATACACAAAATAATCACACCAACCGTCTTTCTCCTGCATCTCTCTTCTCTGCCGCCGCCTCATTTTCTCCGCCTCCGCCTCTCACCTTCAACCTAACTTCCTCCGCCGCTCTACTTCCCTCCTTCTCCGGCCGCGATCGCATCAATCGTCACCGTGCGGAACCTGCAAATCGCAACATGGTTTGCCACCGCGCCCTGTGATGTTTCGAATTGCAATCTGGTCGAGGTAATCTGCCCCGCCGCACTGATTATTGGGCTTCAAGGTTCCCAGTGGTTCGTTGCCCTGGTTTTTAGGCTTCGAGGTTTCTAATCCGGTTGGCACTGGCTCTGATTCACGGCTTTGTGTAACTACTTTAGGGTGAGGTGGTCTGACCAACCATCCAAGTTGAATTCGGAGTTCATTGATGGAATTATTGCATTCTTGATGGAATTCTCGAGTTCATTAATGAAATTCCGTCATAATTTTGGCAGAATTAGATCAGAACTCGGGTCGTCTTTCTGGAGTCCACGGGTCAGAATTTTTGTGCCTTTCCGATGAGGGTTTCGGAAATTTCAACGATGGCGACTGTTGCAAGACACAAGGTTCGGGCCAAAATTTTGGGCTGAAATTAGGTCCAAATTTTGGCCACATTTAAGTGATAATACATCAAATTTAAAATAAATAACATCAAATAAAAACTCTAAACCATCAAATTAGACATCAAACTAAAATAGTTAAACATTGATAGAATAGATAGAATATCCTGATTGATTTTAGATTAATTAGGATTGATACTGTACACATATAGAACAGTGTAGGTTCGATGTACTTAGTTCCATGTACTCTATTTATTCATCTATGATAGACACACCAAATATGGTGAACTATACTCTTTCATGGTATCAGACTGGTTTCAATTTTTTTACTTCTAATCTTTCGCAATTTTTTTGAAAAATCTTGAACCTTCTAAAGCTTCCATGGCAGAAAACCAGTTAAGCTATTCTACCCTTATTCATATGTTGCCGATCAAGCTCAATTCCGGAAACTATATGATGCGGAAGTCGTAAGTTCAAGTGCTCCTCGAATCCGATGGTTTCTTTGGCTTCTTGGATGGCTCAATTCCAATGCCAATGATTACAGTCAGGGGTGAATCCTCGGCTGCTGTTTCTTCTCAAACCAACGACAACGGCGTCACAAAATCCCAAGCCGTGTTTAACACTTGGCTGGCGCAGGACAAACGGCTCCAAGCTTTTCTCCGGTCGTCGCTCACCGAAGAGGCCATGCTAGAGACCATTGGTTGCGGCACGGTGATGGAGATGTGGAAATCTCTTGCAGTGGCATTCGACAACGTCTCGGCGTCCCACGAACTTCAACTTCGGGATGAGCTCCATATAATCCGGCGTGGCTCCTCGTCGGTAATGGATTTTCATTGCAGGTTCAAGGCTATTATTGATGGACTCACAGCCATGGGTGCTCCAGTTTCGCCCAGAGACCATGTCATGATTTTCTTGTGAGGCCTTGGCACCGGAATCAGTGAATTCACGAGCGTCCAGTTGGCCCAGCTGCCATTATCGGCGTACTCCAATGTGGTTGCACGAGCCCGCAACCATGAAATCTTCACCCAGTCCTCTTCCGGTGCAGGAACCGGCTCAGATTCCATTCCAGTAGCTTTCGCCGCCTCGTCTGCAGGTCTGTCCAACATCCAGGGTTTCTACTCGCAGGCGTGTGACACCCATGCGCCGACCTCGGGCGCATTGACCACCACGCACGGCCGTGGGAATAGTTCTGGTCGGACCATCTGTTATTCAGGTTCTAGTGGTGCAAGTTCTGCTCACAGAAAACATTGGAATCAAAAAATGCCAAATTTGCCACAATTTCAGTCATACAGCTCCACAGTGCTCCAGGCTCTCGTTGGCACCTTGTCACTCTGACACCGCCCATCTTGCTGAGGTCTTCCAGTCTTTTGTCTCTCTTGAAGATTCAGCCTTAGATTGGTATCTGGACTCCGACGCAACGAATCATATGACTTCCACTTCCTCTGGCATGGACAGTGTTGTCCCCTATTTTGGTAATCGTTCTGTCACTGTTGCTAATGGTTGTTCTATTACGATTTCTCATATTGGACATCATCGGTTTTCTCGTAATTTTTCGTTGTCTGATGTGTTGGTGGTCCCTGATATTACAAAAAATCTGCTTTCCATTAGTAAATTGATTAAGGATATGAATGCTGTGATTTCTTTTAATGAGGATTCATTTATGATTCAGAACCGGTCCACAAAAGAGGTCGTGGGCCAAGGTCGATGTGATAATGGTCTTTATGTGCTTGAGAAGGGTGGTGCTGCTTTTGTTGCTCATGTTAAAACCAATAAACATAGAGCTTCTTTTGATGTTTGGCATGCTAGACTAGGGCATACTTCCTTTTCAGTTATTTCATTGTTAAATAAACTGAACCTTGTTGATGTGGTTTCTTTACCGCATAAACCTACACTTTGTTCGTCTTGTGAAATGGCGAAAGGAAAACGACTTTGTTTTGTGGACAATCCTAGACGGGCACAGGCTGTCCTCAATATAGTGCACTGTGACTTGTGGGGCCTTGTGCCTGTTTTATCTGATAGTGGATTCTCTTATTATGCCACCTTTGTTGACAATTTCTTGTGATTTACCTAGTATTATTTATTGGCACGGAAATCAGATTTCTTTGAGACATTCTTGCAGTTTCAGAACATGGTTGAAAGCCAATTTTCTTGTTCAATCAAGGTGTTTCAAAGTGACGGTGGTACAAAATTCACGAATGCACGCCTACAATCCCATTTTTCAAATAAAGGAATCCTTCATCAGATTTCTTGTCCATCCACACCGGAGCAGAATGGTAGGGCGAAACGTAAACACCGTCATGTTGCAGAGATGGGATTATCTATGCTTTTCTCCTCTGGCTTGCCGATCTCCTACTGGGACGTTGCCTTTGCCACAGCTACCTATACCATCAACAGGCTTCCCACTCCTATTGTTCGTAATGCCTCACCATATTCTCTTCTATATGGTCGCCATCCAAACTACTCAAACTTTCACCCATTCGGATGTCTCCTTTCATTCGGCCATTTGCTTCTCAAAAACTGGCCCCTCGCAGCACTCCATGCATATTCGTGGGATATAGTGCTCGCCATAAGGATATTATAAAATCAATCAGGATATTCTATCTATTTTATCAAACATCATATAAAAATTACTTAACATCAAATTAGAAAATTAAAATATCAAACTAAAACTATAAAACATCTTGTTAAAATAAGTTGAAAATATACATTCCACTGTTGTAGCATTTGAAAAAAAAACTATTTTGATGTTCCACTTCTATCCACTGATCTTTTTTTACATGATAATTTACAGAGGTAAAATGATACGTACCACTTTACGTATATTACAGATGAACAAGACATAAAACATCATACACTGATAACTCAAAATCGAAGTCATTCATTGAATCATCATTGGCACTAAAAATACATATAAAATTAGCATATAAAGTTGCAAACTTTAATTTGAAGTTTTACGTTAACATGTAAAAATGCCAATAGCCATAACTATCAAACATTATTCATTACAAAAGGGTTCAAATACCCTAAAAAATTGCTAACCTAAAAACTGAAAATTTTCAAATCAAGCTAAAACATCAATAAAAATCAAGCACATCAACACTAACACTAACAATCAACCATCATAACGGAAAAATCAATGTAAAAAAATACATCCTAAACAATCAAATTCTTTTTTTTTCCTATTTGTTTCGCTTTGCTGTTGGCTTTTTCACAGACTTGCCTTCTCCTGTTGTTTTTGAAGAGGACGACTCTCATACTCTATCAATGCAAAGATCAAATGTCGGCTACAATTCTCTATTCAGGGGAACACTTTCAGAGCATGGTTCCTTATACCATTTTTTATTAACTCATCCATGACATCTTAGAGCTCTAACATGGAAAGTATTCCTATAAAATAATATAAAACATCACATATAGTAATTAAAACATCAATATCTCTAATTAAAACATCACAATAGCACTCATAACATCACTGACAACTACATTCTGAAACATCACATACAGTATTTAAAAAGTCAATCTCATAATATCAAACATCAACAACACGCACTAAAATATCAAAACAACAAAAATGAACATCAATTGTATGCTTAAACATGAAAACACCACAATCATAAAACACTGAAATTAAAAAAATTACACCGGCACACATAAAAAATACATAGAGCTTAAACATGAAAGATCAAAGATAAAACTAGAAACATCAACAAAAGTATGTAAAACATCACTACTAGAAAAAAGAAAACTTACAGTTCCTACTTCATTCTCGAATGCAGCAATAGTGGGTAAGTGCTCTTAGAAATCTAAGAAACAGCAACAAAAAAATAGTAACAAAACCCTAAGATATCACACACACAATCAAAAAAATAGAACTGAACATCAATTGCACACTTAAAAAACTACAAGCATTAAATACTGAAATTAAAACACAAAAGCATAAGCATGAAACGTTGAATATCAAAACTGAAAATTCAAAACAACAAAACTGAACATCAATTGCACACTTAAAATACCACAAGCATCAACTACTGAAATTAAAACATCACACCAATGCATATAACAATACTTAAAACCTAAACATGAAATATCAAACATAAAACCATAAACATTAACAACAGTATCTAAAACATCACATCTGAAAAATAACAAAATTTACATATCCTCCTTTCTTCTCGATTGCAACAACAGTGAGAAAGCATTCTTAGACATATAAGAAAGAGCAACAATAACACAAAAATTAGCACAAATCGTAACAAAACCCTAAGATATCACACACAATCAAAACTGAAAATAAATTGCACTTAAGAATGAAAACACCACAAGCATCAAACATTGAAATTAAAACATCGAACCAACACTATTAACAGTACTTAAGACTGAAACATCAAACTGAAAAACAAAAACATCAATGCCTGTACCTAAAACATCACTGCTAAAAATTATGAAAATTTACAAATCCTATTTCCTTCTCAATTGCAGCATCATGATGCAAATCCTATTTCCTTCTCAATTGCAGCATCATGATGCAAATCTTCTTACACATCTAAGAAACAATAGCAGCAACCCAAATATTAGCACAAATCCGTAATAACAACTCACAAAACACAAAAAAAAACATAGAAATCCCTAAATATTACTCAGTATAACTTACACAAACCCTAGAAAATCACATGAACCAAAGTAAGTAAACAAAAATAAAAATAAAACAAAATATGCACAAAAAATCTGAGCAAAGGCATTACCTTCGAAGATAAACACGAAACAAATGTCATATAGTGTTCGACTGACGGAAACCGGAGCTAAAACTGGAAAATTCACTGGAAATGAAGCAAATCTACCTTAAGTTCATCGTAAATCACTGTATGCATTCATCTAGTCTCCGTGTTCATTCTCGTGCAAGAAATATGGAAGAAAACGGAGAGAGTGAGTTGTCGAATTGAAGGAAGACGGATGAAAAATAGAGAGGAGAGAAGAAGGAGGTAGTTATGCTGGAGAAGAAAGGAGAGGAGAGAAAAAGAGCCAGCAAAATATAGGAGAAGAATAAGAAAATCTTTTATATTTATACCTGGACTTAAATGTAAATTAACGAAATTTCACATCCAGCCCCTGAACTTTTGAAACTTCAATTTGAAATCCCATGCTACACTCTTAACAATTTAATTCCTGGTCTCGCTACGAGACCGTCTCGTACAAGACTGTCTTATAAAAAAGAAAATGTATTAAATATCAAAATTAAGTTACAAAGATTGGAGGTGATCACTCCATGAGAAAAAGAATTGTAAATGAAACTTAGGGTATTGTGTTAATAAATGGCCAACTTTATTTTCCTTGTATAGGAATTAATCCACATATTCGTGGATTATCAAAACTCATGATTAATGTTCTAATATTCTCTATGAGGAGACCTAAATCAGTTCTATCTTCATCCTTTTTTTTGGCTATCATTGATAATTGATTGGGAATTACCCATAGTGGGACTAAGGGATTATAATCTAATTTTTATACATCCTTGAATAAGATAAGTGCATCAGCTTCCACATTTTTTCCCGAATACACTTGTCAAATTCGAATGGATTCTCCTTGTACCCCTGAACCATCTATAGCTCTAGCATACCATCCGAAACAAGTGGAAGTTGGAGAAGTGGTCGCGTCAAAGTATAATGATAACTCTGATGAGTTTTGAGTTATAACTTGGGAGTTTCCTTCTGTGTCACGGCTATATAAAGTGGAAACTTCTTTGGATTTTCCCAATTTAATTGTCTGAATCTGATCCAGAGAGTATTGAATTGTGTGTGTTATCTACAAAACTTGATATTAACCATGTAGCAACTTATTTCTATGGTACCACAGATGATTTAGCAATATGGTGATCAAGGACGTGGTGTCATTATCCAATTCTAAAATTAAGTCCCCCACCCACAGTGTAGCACATGGTTGCTAGTATCTATATATTTTAGTGTGTAGATCTACTTCTAACCTCAATTGGTGAGCTATGGGACAGTTGAAGAAAATATGCTCGAGAGAGTTATCCTCCATTGTGCATGTAATTCAATTCTAATTGTTCTGGTGAGCATTGTCGTTGTATAAGGTTCCCAACTATCAACAATTAATTTTTTTCACAAACTCCATATTAAATGGAAGATCCTCAGTGGTGTTGTTAGCTTCCATATCTGTTTCCAGTGAGTTGATGGACCATTGTTGCTAATTGCTGCATGTCCTGCATTGTCCAAATAAATGGAATTAATAGATAGATTATATCTTGTTCTAACCGAATATTTACCGTTAGTGGTTCTATCCCATGTCTATGTATCATTATATTAATTTTGTGGTCTATGCATCGAGAGAATTAGATCAACTTCCTCTTCACTAAACGTAGATCTAATTAAGTCTTCACTCCATCGTTTTCCATTGTACCCCATTAGTTTATCAACTGTGATATCATTAGGATAGTGTGCTGGAAGATAATAGGTTCCGCTAAGCATAATCTTGGTAGCCATATATTGGTTTTAATATTTTGTATAGGAGCCCGTTCCTAACCTGTTTCTCACTCCTTTTAGCAGCAGGTCTCGTCCGTCCCAAATCGATATCAATGCAAAAGAGGGGTGATGCCCTACTTTTGCATCCATCATGGTTGTGTTGGTGTGATATTTAACCTTTAGAATTTGACCAATGCTTGATGTTGTATTAGTGATTAAACGCCATGCTTGTTCCCTAATAGAGCTAAATTAAAATGTCTCGAATCCCTAAAATTGAGACCTCCGATTCCTTTTGGAGTACATAAATTGAGCCATGTTGATCAGTGTATCTTGCGCTTTGTTTCAGTACTTCCCCACAAATAATTTTCATATAAATGATGTATATCATCTACTAATTTGTTTGGTGGTTTAAAACAAGAAATAGTATATTTCAGCATAGATTGCAATACTCCTTTAATTAGAACCTTTTTTCCACCTTTGGATAATTGCTTATTTTCCCTGCTTTGAACCTTCGACCACATCTTTGTGTTGATGGATTCCAACAAAGCTTCCTTTAATATTTCGAAGGTGGTGGGTAATCATAAATATTTATCCGGTTCTTTAGTTTCAACGATCCACGTAATGGTAAGGATTCTAGATCTTGTTTGATCATCCACATTCAGGCTGAAGGTGATAAATGATTTATCAAAATTGACTTGTTGCCCAAATACCACTTCCTATTCCTCTAGTACTTGTTTTAATTGATTAGCCTCTTATGCAATTGCTTCACCAAAAATTGATGTATCATCTGCAAATAGCAAGTGGGAGAGCACCGGTACAGATCTAGCTAGCTTTAGACCCAAAAACATTTTCTCTCTCAGTCTTTGTTGAAGCATATTAGAAAACACATCTCCACGTATAATAAAATAGATAAGATGATAGCGGGTCCACTGGTGGAGAGCCTTTGATTAAAGGCAACTTTCAAAGGCGGTTTCGTGGAAAAAGGCAGGAACCGTTTTCGTTCAAAGCTTCCAAACTTCGAAGCCAGTTGATTTGGCTCCCCTAGATTAAAGGAGGTTAAATGAATTTCAAAGGTGGTTCTCTTAAAACTTCCTTTGATCCAATAAAATCAAAGGAATTTCATGTTATAACCGTCTTTGAATGGTCTAATTTAAAGGCAGTTCTGGCAAGCCACCTTTAATTGAAGGTAGTTACGAACTCGTAACATTCATAGGAATTAGTTCCAATTGAGGAAGTTTTGGTTTATCTCAATAAGGAAGAGCAGAAAACTTTTATGGTTTTGTAACTTTATTCGTGTGTTAGTTCAAATTTCGTAACTTAGTCAGACATTTATATAGGGTTTTTGGGTGACAGCTTCCAAATTTGGAACCGACGTTAGTGGTTAAAAAACGTTTTTGGGCCAATGTAGATGATGGTTTCATGGTTGTGTTAACAAATGAGGTTTGGAGATGATGAACAACTAAGCTAGCAGCCCATGTGCATTGGATTAGGCATGTAATTGTGTACAAATCAATGAGTAGATATTGTTTTTGTTCATTGAATTAATGTTGTTCCTTTTGTGTCATTCATGAATGTTTTTGAAAGCTTATGTGTTGAGTGGATGTTAATTGGATTTTATTTTAGGTGATTGACTATGGATAGATTGAATTGAGTGGTAAAGATTTGTGAAAATTACTCGATTATATCCCTTTGGTACAATCCTTTATTTTGGTTGCCTTTGAATATACTTCAAATAATGGTGTTGTCCAGGCACATTGCCCATGTAAGGATTGTAAGAATGATGTATATTTGGGATGTGAGAAGATACGTGAACATCTCATCATTCGAGGGGTTCAAACTAGTTACACGTGTTGGGTGTGGCACAGAGAGGTTGTTAAGTCTAGTGTTGAACATGTAAGCGGTAAATAGGTTGAGAATTTAGATGTAAATAATGGGTTTGAGGAGATGGTGGAGGACGTGGCTAGAGAATTCCATAGTAAACCCAAAGTCCGTGAAGCTTTGCAAAATGGCAAGAATACGGCATTGTACACTAGTTCTGAGCATTTGGTGTTCAGTGCCACTTTGTGAATGATGAATTTGAAATCCAAATTATGGGGTACTGATAAAGGTATGAAGAAACACTTGAGCTAGTTAGGGAATTGCTTCCTGAAGGCAATTTGTTGCCTGATAGATCGTATGCCGCGAAAAGGGTTCTTTGTCCTATAGGATTGAAGTTGAAAAAAATTCATGCTTTCCCAAATAATTGCATGTTGTACAGAGGTCGAGAAGATGAGGACCACAAAAAATGCTGGGTCTGTGGTGAGTTGCGTTACAATTTAAAGCGAGGAGGCATTGCGGTTGGGGTGGATGCTGATTTGGTTTCGAAGAAAAAACACTGGATAAAGTCTTATGGTATCTCCCTATCATTCCCCAACTTAAGAATTTGTTTTCTTGTAAAGAAGATGTGAACTTGTTGCGTTTCCATTTTTAGAGAAATCATCCTGCGGATGACGTGATCAGACATACTTCCGACGGTGTTCAGTGGAAAAAGATTGATGCTATGTACCCTGAATTCGGTGGTGAGCCCCAGTATTTGAGACTTGGGCTTTCAACATATGGTATTAATCCATTTGGTAATATGAGTAGAACGAACAACTCATGGTCTGTTATGTTAGTCATATACAATATCCCCTCGTTGTTGACAATGAAACCGAAGTACATGTTGTTATCGATGATGGTATTGGGCCCAAAAAAACCTAGTAATGATATAGATGTATACCTTGCTCCATTGGTGGATAATTAGTTGAAGTTGTTCAATGAAGGGGTTCGCACTTTCGATGGTTTGGTAGGAGAAGATTTTACATTGAAGGCATTGTTGTTTTGTACGATAATGACTTTCCCAACTATGGAAATTTGTCTGAGTACTCAATCAAAGGCCACTATACTTGTCCAGTGTGTGAGAATCAAACCTCGTTCTGTCAACTGAAGCATGGTTGTAAAACCATATATCTAGGTCATAGGAGATTCCTTCCGGATGGTCACCCATGGAGATCAGCGAAGAAATGGTTCAATGGAAAAGTAGAGAAGAGAGTGGCACCGGTACCACTTACGGGCATTGAGGTTTATGAGAGAGTTAAGGAATTTCCTAATGACTTTGGGAAGAAGAAGCGTAAAGTTCAAAGTGAAGGTAGTTGGAAGAAATGCTCCATTTTTTCAAACTTCCTTATTGGTTTTTAGATGTACACCATTTTCTTGATGTAATTCATATTGAGAAGAGAGTGTGTGATTCATTGATTGGAACACCGTTGAATACCCCTGGTAAAAAAAGGATGGTTTGAAAGCCTGTCTTGACTTGGTTGAAATGGGAATCGAGAGTAGTTTGGGGCCGGTGATGAGTGGTGATGATTGTTATCTTCCACAAGTAGTGATGATTGTTATATTCCATGTCCCAGTCAGAGAAGAAATCCTACTGTGAGACGTTGAGCAAATTGAAGGTACTTGGTGCTTACTCGTCTAATATTAGTTCATTCGTGTCTTTGGAAGAGTGTAAGTTGGTTGAATTGAAATCACACAAGTTGAATGGCATTTCTATCAGAGCGACTTTGCTCCTCACGTTCGATTTTGTATTACAAAACTTTGTTTGTCTTCAAGTCTATATGTTTGAAAAACATTAGTCACCAAAGGCTTGACCGTTTGCAATCAATGATAGTTGAAGACTTGTGTCGAATGGAGATGCACTTTCCCCCTTCATTATTCGACATAATGGTCCATTTGATTATGCATTTGGTCAGTGAGATCAAGTTGTGTGGCCCTGTGTTCTTGAGGTGGATGTATCATTTTGAGAGATATATGAAAATCTTCAAACATTTTGTGAAGAACCGATACAAACCCGATGTGAGTATTGTTCAGAATTGGGTGGCGGAAAAGGTGATTGAATTTGTACAGATTATTTGAAGGAAGTTGATTCCATTGGATTCTCAAAGTCTAGGCATAATGGGTTGATAGAGGGACAAGGGGTAAGGAAGGGTAAGCTTTTGAGCCCTAGTGCAGAAGATTTGTGTTTGGCCCACCTCTATATTCTTCGCAATCACGAAGATGTCATCCCCTATATAGAGATTCACATTAACAAGAAAAGAATCAAACATCCCACATATAATGAAGCACGTGTTCTCTAACAACACACTAGGGACTTTCCTTCATGGTTAAGAGCTCATATCTTGATTGGTGATCATTCACGTTCGGTGAAATGGTTATCTCGGAGACCCTTGGGTACAGTTAACTTATACAGTGCATACGACATTAATGGATTCACCTTTGGCACCAAATCAGCTAATGATAAAGATGTATCACTGAACAATGGGAGTGCAAGTGATTCAAATCCAATGTATGCCAATACTTGTTACTTTGGGACAATAATCAACATATGGGAGCTTGATTATGTGACGTTGAAAGTTCCTGTATTTAAATGCTAATGGGTAGATGTCAACACTAGCCACAAAATTAAAGATATGGGTTTCACCCTTGTTGATCATAGTCAAGTGGGTTGAAGAGACGATCCATTTATTTTTGCATCACAAGCTCATCAGGTCTTCTACATCAAGAATCCTGTAGATCCTATGTGGGAGGTCGTTGTTGATGGCAAAAGATTTTTCAGCGAACAAAATAAGACTGAAGATGTGATTGTCTTTGGTAGAAATTCCCTTTATGATTCCATTTTTTAAAACACTAAGCTTGAGAAGGATGATACGAGTGTCTACTGATTCCTAGGACAAACAGACCACGAAGAGGGAGTAGTGGAATTTTTTTTTAAAAGCACCACAAATTGAAATAGATTGGGAAGAAGAAGAAGAAGCAGAGGTAGTTATCCATTTATCTTGTATTTCATATTGGTTTTCGCTCTATGCAGCATCAGCCGAATAGCTTCCTTGTGAAATTCCACATCCATATTATCATCACATAGCTGGCTGATACTGAGGATATTAGCCTTTAGATCTTCCACCAACAAAATACCAATGAATACGGGAAATCCTTCAATATGCAGTTCACCTTTTCCAACCACTCGACTCTTCTTTCCATCGCCAAACGTAAAAAAACCACCATCATATGGCTGGATGTTTGTTAGTAATTCCCGAGTTCTAGTCATGTGGCCAGAGCAACCACTATCAAAGTACCACAAGTCTCTAGAATGTGCAATAGGAGACGTATGAGCAAAAAAGCAAGTACTTGTGCGTTTAACAACCCATACCTTTTTGACCATTTTTTATCGCTGGACATCGTCTATGTTGGAACACACTGAGAGTTGTCGCCCTGTCATGATATCTCTGAGCAGTTTTCGGCATTGTTCCGCTGTATGACCTTGATACATGCAGTAGCTACAGATGAGAGGTTTCCTTTTATGGGTCTTGATAAACTTTCTTTTTACCTCTTGAATCTTCGACTTGAGACCGACCTTGCTACCTGATGAATTTTCTAAACCAATTCCATATCGATCTCCAAAGTTTTTCCCCATGGTCAGAATGTCATCAAGTTTCGCCTTTCCAGTGTTTAACATGGTAATAGCTGCTTCAGCCATCTCAGCTCTCTTAGTTGTTGAGCTTAGATTCAAATTTAACTCTTCAATCTCTCTTCTGAGTTCACCAACTAAAACTTGCAGCTCCTTCTCCTTCTTGCCCAGATGATTTTTCTCTTCCTTCAACACTCTATTTGTATCAACAACTTAAAGCCACATTGCATACATCTGCTCATATGTACTGTAGATATCTTCATCACTCACAACTAGTCCGTTATCATCACTGGACGTGCCATCATAACCTGTGTTGGAACATACAGCCTCTGTGTTGGAACATACAGCTACGTCTTTCTCTGACATGTTGGAACATACCTCAACTGATCCACTGTGAAATTTTGCTCCAAATGCCATATAATTGCTTGTAAGTTCCCCTTCGTCATCTTCATCATCTTCACTCGAAGAGGTGATGTATGATTTTCCCTGCTTCTTTAGGGTATTAGCACATTCAGCCTGGATGTGACCGTATCCTCCACATTCTCGACATTGAATTCTTTCATACTGCTTTCCTTCACCACTTTGGTTTCTAGAGAATTGCTGACTTCCTTGTTCCATCAGAGTTCCACTATTACCAAAATCTTGAGGATGATTTTTATTCCCTCTAGATCTTTCCTGTGAATTCTTGTTTACCACCTTCTTCAGCATTCTTGATAAACTCTTGGTGATAGGAGCAAGTTCTTCAATTCCATCATCACTATTAGATTCATGGAGGACCCTTGATGAAGAGGATTTAAAGGCCAACTCCTTCTGGACTTTCTTTGCAGGCTGTTGCATTGTCATCTCATAGGACTGTAGTGATCTCATTAGTTCATCCAAGGTCATGGTGGCTACATCTCTTGCTTCTTCTATTGCCGTAACCTTCATAGCAAACCTTTTAGGGAGTGATCTCAAGGTCTTTTTCACCAGTTTCATTTCCTTGTAAACTTTCCCAAGTTGATACGCCATATTGGAGATGTCTCTGAGTTTCCCATTGAATATAGAAATAGTATCATCCTCCTCCATCTTCAGTTCCTCAAACTTTGTAGCCAACATCTGCAGTTTGGATTCACGTACACGACTTGTCCCCTCATGTACAGTTTGTAGGATATCCCATGCTTTCTTTGCTTGTTGGCACGTAGAGATGAGTTTGAACTGATCTTCATCGGCTGCAGTAAATATGGCATTTAATGCTCTGGAATTCGCCATGCTTCTCATTCTTTCACCCGGTGTCCACGACTCTTTAGGCTTAGGTTCTCCTCCTTCAGAACTTCCAACAACAGGGGGTTTCCATTCTGTTTCAACATAGTACCAAGCCAATTCATCCAGTGAATTTATGAACACCCGCATGCGAGCCTTCCAATAGTTGTAATTTGTTCCTTCTAGCAGTGGTGGCCGAGACACAGAAGCTCCTTCTCTGGTCGCCATTGGTAAAACCGGATCTCACTTTCCTTGACACAACCAAGGGAATAATAAGTGACCATGCTCTGATACCAATTGAAATTTGGTTTTACCTAATTATTTCAATTATCACTACTGATGTGTTCCAACATGCCTAGTTTAACCAAGTGTGAAATAACGTAAAATGTAAAAGACACACGACTTGGTTACGCAGTTCGGTGTAAACCACCTACATCTGCGGGGCCTGACCCAGTTCAGAATGAATTCACTGATCAGAAAGATACAGTACAAAGTACACCATACAATAATACTTATCTTATCTAACTATAACGTGAATCCTGCACGCTCCCCTTGCTACCGATCCGCCTTGATCAGACTCCCTCTAACCTCGAAACTCGTTGACGCTGGATATCCTCCTCCCGAGGAATTAAGGCATATGATTCTGAACTTTGTGCAGCAGGTGTGTTGGAACACAGTATACTGGCTCTATGCAATTCTCGAAAGATAAAAATCTGTGTGCAGATTTTTTCTATTAAGTCCGTAAGTATGCAGCCGTGTTTTGTCCCCAATTTATATCCACGAATCAGATCTGAATACTCCTTGATTATCTCCACAATATTCCTATTCCAAATCTGATTCTTGAAGCATATCCAAATCCCATAAATAAAGGGATTTACCTTATATCATTCTATCCCATATATTCGAATAAATCTTCTCCATATAAGTAGGGATTTTCCATAAACCAATTATGCTTCACACGCCTGATATATATAGTTATATATATGAATTCCATTTATTCCAAACTACTGCAATATTCTGACTTTGATTTCCATAAAAGCTTTGGCGTAAATCTGCTGCAGCAGCATGCTCCAACATGGTCAGAATTTCTGTTCAAAATTAATTCTAATCCTTCTAATCCGCATTTGCTCATCCATATAACTCCATAGCTGAATATTCCAATTCCATAACATCAATCCAATCCCACATATATAGGAACTGATATATTCTCCAACTCAAATACAACTTGGACTAGATGTATCCTTCTTGGATTCAGTCTTCAACCTTTCCTTATTTCACCAAAATTCCTTCTTTGATGTTACAACTCAATAATACCATATTTGCATAATTTCCAATAATTCCCAACTAGATAAATCTAGACTTTACAATCTCCCCCTTTGGCATTTTGTGGACCAATCACCTTTTGGCATTTCATCACAAAAGGTTATGCAAATAAAGATATCAACCTTGAAAACCACTCTGGATGTTGGAACATAGAAACATAGCGTCTCCCCCTGAATTCCGCATTCCTTCAACATCCAGGAATAATAAGCATGTTGGGCCAATAAAGTCATCCAAGAAATCCAAAACATCTCCCCCTTGGGACCATAAACATGCCACATGCAATAGACACAGAAAACCAGAATCTCCATTAAATGCAGCTCCCCCTGAAGCAAATATCTGTGCTTTGTTGGAACATAGCCATAGCAGAACCTTTAAACTTCTTCAAGAGCAACTATCTGGGCCTTGTCTAATCTGGCATCTTCTACCTCCAAGGTTAACATCTGAATGGACTGAGCTCTCTACTTGACACCATTGTACCACTTGTAGATTGAGGCGGCAGTCTTGAGACCCAAATAGTCCAGGTAAGCTGTAAATCCACACTCCTCATATACACCCAGATCTGTTGTCCTTTCGGCTCAAATTATATTTCTCATGGCAGTTTGATCAGAAGTGCCTTCAATAATATGCTCACCTTATGTTGGAACACAGTCACCGATGTTGGAACATAACAGCTCTCATTGCTTCAGAATCAACACATCTTCTACTCAGCTTCCTTCACTTCATTAGTACTTTCTCCCCCTATCTGGTGTTGGAACATAGACTTGTTCACCATCCAGATTATAATCTTCTCAAACCACAGTTACTGATGTTTGAACAGCTGAATCTCTAATCCATGTCCACATCTTCTCAATCTGTCTCCAAACTCTGTGTTGGAACATGACCCGCATCACTGTCTTCCAACTCCTTATCATCATATAACCAGAATACCAGGAAGAACCACCTTTCTAATATATTCGACCATCATTTTTTTCACCTTTTTCTTCTTTCTAATTTTTTTTGTGTTTTTCTAATTTTCTGTACACAAAATAAACAAACAAAACTTCTACTGCCAAATAAAAGCTTTAAAGAAATACCTCAAATCTGACAAATACCTAAGTGTTGTCTGAGGAGCTCAACCGTAGCAGTGTCCAACGGCTTTGTGAAAATATCCGCAATTGGTCTCGATGTTGGAACATAGGCTACCACGACTTTTCTCTCAACCCGAATTCCCACAAATACTCCCACCATACTCATCTTTAATTCAGCTTGCATCAAAGTCACAAAATCTTGTTCTTGAAAAACAAGCAAGTTGTGATCTTCTCCCCCTGGACGAGAACCATTCTGAATAGGAAAGGTTGTGAGTCGCTTATTCCATGCCCGTGGTGCTTGTTTTGATCCATACGAAGCCTTCTTAAGTCGTTGATATACTTCCTCATTAACCACATCATGTAGGGGAGCACTCTTGACAGTTTTTTGGTACATCGTAAAATTCATAATGTAAACCATAACAAGGAGAATGCGAATATATTCTAACCTATCAACTGAGGAAACAGCAATGAGGGAGAGAAAATATTGTAGACCAGCAGGTTCCCTATAATTAACCCAAGGGATCGATCGAGTCATTCTTCCGCTTGATTCAACCTTCACCGATGTTGGAACATGGGAGAGTTCTAGAGAGGACAGTGTTCCAACATTGCTGAAGTTATAAGAGTCATCACCTTCATCTTTAAGATCTGCCTCATCTGATGTTCCAACATCATTACGTCCCAGATATGAGAAATCAACCGATGTTAGAACATGGTCAGCCGTACGATACACTTCATCACATTTGACAACTTCTTGTTCCAATAAGTAGCATTTGTCTGATGACCGAATAACAGTAAGCACTTTTTGTTGCCATGTTTCACTATGCACTTTCCTTGTGAAATTCCACAGCCATATTATCATCACATAGCTGGCTGATACGGAGGAGATTAGCCTTTAGATCTTCCACCAACAAAATACCGGTGAATACGGGGAATCCTTCAATATGCAGTT
This sequence comes from Rubia yunnanensis, assembly GCA_037428765.1. Lineage (NCBI taxonomy): Eukaryota > Viridiplantae > Streptophyta > Magnoliopsida > Gentianales > Rubiaceae > Rubia > Rubia yunnanensis. The sequence goes on from CM075061.1 coordinate 131,799,084, forward strand.
CACCTTTTCCAACCACTCGACTCTTCTTTCCATCGCCAAACGTAACAAAACCACCATCATATGGCTGGATGTTTGTTAGTAATTCCCGAGTTCTAGTCATGTGGCCAGAGCAACCACTATCAAAGTACCACAAGTCTCTAGAATGTGCAATAGGAGACGTATGAGCAAAAAAGCAAGTACTTGTGCGTTTAACAACCCATACCTTTTTGACCATTTTTTATCGCTGGACATCGTCTATGTTGGAACACACTGAGAGTTGCCGCCCTGTCATGATATCTCTGAGCAGTTTTCGGCATTGTTCCTCTGTATGACCTTGATACATGCAGTAGCTACAGATGAGAGGTTTCCTTTTATGGGTCTTGATAAACTTTCTTTTTACCTCTTGAATCTTTGACTTGAGACCGACCTTGCTACCTAATGAATTTTCAAAACCGATTTCATGTCGATCTCCAAAGTTTTTCCCCATGGTCAGAATGTCATCAAGTTTCGCCTTTCCAGTGTTTAACATGGTAATAGCTGCTTCAGCCATCTCAGCTCTCTTAGTTGTTGAGCTTAGATTCAAATTTAACTCTTCAATCTCTCTTCTGAGTTCACCAACTAAAACTTGCAGCTCCTTCTCCTTCTTGCCCAGATGATTTTTCTCTTCCTTCAACACTCTATTTGTATCAACAACTTGAAGCCACATTGAATACATCTGCTCATATATACTGTAGATATCTTCATCACTCACAACTAGTCCGTCATCATCACTGGACGTGCCATCAGAACCTGTGTTGGAACATACAGCCTCTGTGTTGGAACATACAGCTTCGTCTTTCTCTGACATGTTGGAACATACCTCAACTGATCCACTGTGAAATTTTGCTCCAAATGCCATATAATTGCTTGTAAGTTCCCCTTCGTCATCTTCATCATCTTCACTCGGAGAGGTGATGTATGATTTTCCCTGCTTCTTTAGGGTATTAGCATATTCAGCCTGGATGTGACCGTATCCTCCACATTCTCGACATTGAAATCTTTCAGACTGCTTTCCTTCACCACTTTGGTTTCTAGAGAATTGCTGACTTCCTTGTTCCATCAGAGTTCCACTATTACCAAAATCTTGAGGATGATTTTTATTCCCTCTAGATCTTTCCTGTGAATTCTTGTTTACCACCTTCTTCAGCATTCTTGATAAACTGTTGGTGATAGGAGCAAGTTCTTCAATTCCATCATCACTATCAGATTCATGGAGGACCCTTGATGAAGAGGATTTAAAGGCCAACTCCTTTTGGACTTTCTTTGCAGGCTGTTGCATTGTCATCTCATAGGTCTGTAGTGATCCCATTAGTTCATCCAAGGTAATGGTGGCTACATCTCATGCTTCTTCTATTGCCGTAACCTTCATAGCAAACCTTTTAGGGAGTGATCTCAAGGTCTTTTTCACCAGTTTCGTTTCCTTGTAAACTTTCCCAAGTTGATACGCCATATTGGAGATGTCTCTGAGTTTCCCATTGAATATAGAAATAGTATCATCCTCCTCCATCTTCAGTTCCTCAAACTTTGTAGCCAACATCTGCAGTTTGGATTCACGTACACGACTTGTCCCCTCATGTACAGTTTGTAGGATATCCCATGCTTTCTTTGCTTGTTGGCACGTAGAGATGAGTTTGAACTAATCTTCATCTACTGCAGTAAATATGGCATTTAATGCTCTGGAATTCGCCAAGCTTCTCATTCTTTCACCCAGTGTCCACGACTCTTTAGGCTTAGGTTCTCCTCCTTCAGAACTTCCAACAAAAGGGGGTTTCCATTCTGTTTCAACATAGTACCAAGCCAATTCATCCAGTGAATTTATGAACAACCGCATGCGAGCCTTCCAATAGTTGTAATTTGTTCCTTCCAGCAGTGGTGGCCGAGACACAGAAGCTCCTTCTCTGGTCGCCATTGGTAAAACCGGATCTCACTTTCCTTGACACAACCAAGGGAATAATAAGTGACCAAGCTCTGATACCAATTGAAATTTGGTTTTACCTAATTAATTCAATTATCACTACTGGTGTGTTCCAACATGCCTAGTTTAACCAAGTGTGAAATAACGTAAAATGTAAAAGACACACGACTTGGTTACGCAGTTCGGTGTAAACCACCTACATCTGCAGTGCCTGGCCCAGTTCAGAATGAATTCACTAATCAGAAAGATACAGTACAAAGTACACCATACAATAATACTTATTTTATCTAACTATAACGTGAATCCTGCAGGCTCCCCTTGCTACCGATCCGCCTTGATCAGACTCCCTCTGACCTCGAAACTCGTCGACGCTGGATCTCCTCCTCTCGAGGAGTTAAGGCATATGATTCTGAACTTTGTGCAGCATGTGTGTTGGAACACATTGTACTGGCTCTATGCAATTCTCGAAAGATAAAAATCTGTGTGCAGATTTTTTCTATTAAGTCCGTAAGTATGCAGCCGTGTTTTGTCCCCAATTTATATCCACGAATCAGATCTGAATACTCCTTGATTATCTCCACAATATTCCTATTCCAAATCTGATTCTTGAAGCATATCCAAATCCCATAAATAAAGGGATTTACCTTATATCATTCTATCCCATATATTCGAATAAATCTTCTCCATATAAGTAGGGATTTTCCATAAACCAATTATGCTTCACACGCCTGATATATATAGTTATATATATGAATTCCATTTATTCCAAACTACTGCAATATTCTGACTTTGATTTCCATAAAAGCTTTGGCGTAAATCTGCTGCAGCAGCATGTTCCAACATGGTCAGAATTTCTGTACAAAATTAATTATAATCCTTCTAGTCCGTATATGCTCATCCATATAACTCCATAGCTGAATATTCCAATTCCATAACATCAATCCAATCCCACATATATAGGAACTGATATATTCTCCAACTCAAATACAACTTGGACTAGATGTATCCTTCTTGGATTCAGTCTTCAACCTTTCCTTATTTCACCAAAATTCCTTCTTTGATGTTACAACTCAATAATACCATATTTGCATAATTTCCACAAATTGCCAACTAGATAAATCTAGACTTTACACCTTCAAATATAAAGTAGCATAAATATTCTAAATATTCCATGTTCAAATTAAACGTTAAAAACCTTCAAATTAAACTAATACTTTTACATGTCCAAGTATTCCAAATTTAACACACTCATTCATGCATTCGCAACTACTCTAAAGAAAAATTGAGCGATGGAGACGCGGTCGAGATGTCGAAGCAAGATAAGGCCCATTGTCTCTTTTCCAATTTCCAAATATTTTCCTTCATTGCCAGGAGTTCTTTCCGCACCCAATTATATCAATCCTTGAACCCTGGCGAGGATTATTTCTTTTTTGGCCTTGTCGTCTCATTTATGTTGATCCTACGAAGGATCTACATTTGAAATTCACCTCGGCCACGACACCAAAAATTGTGCTAACAACATCCAAAAAGGATAGACCTTCGGTTGGACCGCCACAAGTTATTAAGGATTCCCCACACTTCGTACGGATGTTGTATAATATAATTTCAAATCATGAACGCACCTCAACATATTCATTTTTGGGAAATGAATGTATATATGGCCCGAAGTGGGAAATCTTCGCAATGTGAAGTGATTTTGAAGACATGTGAAAATGTGACCAAGTTAACCAAATGTTCATGTCCCTCTACCTATTTATTGAAATTTTATAATTTTATTATATTATATTTTTTTGAGTATTATATTTATTGAAATTTTATCATCAATTTTCAAATATGTATGCTATTCTCTATTCAGTCGGAATTTATTGTGAAAGTACATGTATTTCATCGTGAATCAAAAGGACAAGGGTTGGATTGGGCATTTGTGCCCAATAATGACTCAAGAAATTGGATTTACAAAGAAAGAAAGGATCGACTATATACGCAAGAGTCTAGGAAGGATGGATAATAAACTATTCGCTGCACCATACATTGAGAAGTGATAGTTACGATGTTCTTTTCATTTATTAATATTATTTATTGAAAATTTTAACGTACATAAACTATGATGTGAACGGAACATTGGCAATTGATTTTCATTGTCCCTGCAACACAAGTGTGTGTACAGGATGGATCCACTCCATTTTCAACCATCTGAAACATTTGTCAAAACTCTATCTTCAGCAATGAATCCTATCGACCAAAGTGACACAAGTTTAGACGTAGTCAAAATCAAGGTCAATTTCATACATTTTGCTTTGATATATAATTTTTCTATATGTTATTTGGTTTTTCATAATCTCCATTGATATCTATCAGTACAAAAAACAAGTATAAACATGGGAGTGCGGCTATTTCATAATGTTATACGCAGTGGAGTGCGTTCAAGAGAAACAATTGGATTACCTAGATATTGACAAAGTAAGTATAAAGTTGTTTCTTCTCACCATTTTAACCAACATATTTTAATTTTTGGGTAAATCTATTTTTTTTAATGTTTTCCATCTCATATACACAGATTTTCCCATGCATAATCAGCCCTATTCAAAAGCGGACATCGACGGTGCAAGAAATTGTTAGGCTAGACATTTAATTCATGCCCGCTCTGCGACTTTAGGAAATCCTAACATGGTAGAGTAACACATTCTAGTAAATATTGAAGATATGAATTGTGGGGAATAGATTTTCTAGTGATTTCTATTTCTATCTATAGTTATTGCTTACTTACCTTTATCTATAGATTTTTGTTAGATTGTATGATCATGTCTTTTATTTTGTGACATTATGAGTCTATAAATAGAGGATATTGAATGTCGGGCTAATGTATGAAATGATTATGTAAATAGAGCTTATTGAATGCCAGGCTAATTTATGAAACTGATTTTTTGCCACTAGTCCCGAATAGAGTTTTGAATCCGAACTCCAATCAGCTCTTCTTATTGAATTTATACTGAAGGGCCGTCAATGTCTTCCGAGATCAGAAGACAACACCTGAAACCATTTCCAAACTCAGAAATCTAAGTAAATTCAATCACTTTTAAAGCGCATTTTTCCAAAACAAGACCGGAAACTAGAACCGACGCAGGAACCAAATGAAAAGCCTTGACTCCTTCCTACTAATTTTGGAAGATATTTCCGAGTTTGTAAGTGGAAAAGGGGGCTAAGGCACAACACACTGGTTCTGAATTAGAACTTCATGAAGGACCGACGTTTCCCTGGACGGTTATGCGTTTGGAACCAATAGAAGGCGGTTACATTGCCTTTTTAAAGGCGGTTCAGAAATGCTTTCTTTGGTATTTTTTAAAAGCGATTCTCAGAATATCATTTGATCGTGGCTGATCAAAAGTCGGATTAGAGAAGGAACTTTGAAAGTATCTTCTCTGATTCGATGAAACCGCCTTTAACCACCCCTTCCCACACTAGTGTTCCATAAGTTATGGAAAGACCAAGGTTTAAACTGCAAATTAGAAGAAATCAAGATAAAAATTTTGGGTTGCATTAATCGGGCTGCATGATGCACAATAAATTTTTAATATTGCAACTAAAGCATTTCACCTTTCTATAATTCTAATGCAATCTTGTCTTTCTATATGCCTATGAAAATGCGATTTTCCCAAAACTTTGTTTTTTCAAAATACTTTAAAATTGCATATAATAAAAATAATTTTATCTTTGAGTCCGTCTCTTGAAAGACGGTATTTTCATAAATTATGGAAAGACCAGGGTTTGAAGTGCAAATTATAATAAATGAAGGTAAAAATTTTTGGTTGCATGAATTGGATTATAAACTTTATAATTACTACATGTTGCATAATAATTTTTTAATATTGCAACTAAAATATTTTACCTTTTATTTTTAATTAAACTTCATCTTTAAATAAGTCTATGAAAACACGGTGTTTTTCAATAGTTTGCCTTTATCTTTAATGTTATAAATTGATGGTGAGAATTTCTGCTCGGTGATGACTTTTACATGAACTTACACGGAAACAATTTCTCTTATTCATCCGCGACAAGTTGGTCTTTTAACAATGTCATAAAAAACAAATCCCTATATATGAGCCCAAACTCATTTGGGACAAAATTTTAATATTTATAATAAGAGCTTGTCGCTTAACGATTTTTTTCATAAGACATGAAAAGATCAAGTTCCAAAGTGTAAATTTAAAAAAATGAAGATTAAATTTTCATGTTGAATGAATCGGGTTATAAGCATTATAACTACAACACGTTGTATAATAAAATTTTAAAATTGCAACTAAGACCTTTTACCTTTAAGTATTTTAATCAAATTTTATCTTTCCATAAGTGCATGGAAATACGGCCTTTCCCAAAACTTTGCTTTATAACAATAGTAAAATTAACATCAATTAACATCAAAACAATTTTTGATAGGTAATTTGAGTCCGTCTCTTGAAAGGCGGTCTTTTCCTAACCCATTAAAAGACGAAGGTTTAAAGTATAAATTAGAAGAAATGAAGATAAAATTTTCAGGTTGCATTAATCGAGTTATAATCTTTATAACTACTACATTTTTTTAAATAAAATCACCCGAAGGTGGGGGTACTATATTAGAGGTTCCCCAATCCTCGTATGAAATATTGTACAAAGGTAGACCAAAGTTTGTGATGAGGCAACAGAATTGCCCTCCAAAAGTCCTACTAATCCTATATCGAGTTCTTATATTATATGCAAAATTATCCTAACAAAAGATATTGATGAAGTTGCGATCCGGAGGTGGAAATCTCCACCCCTCGTGTTAATTAACACCTCCGGCCAGGCAACCTCGATACCCAAATTAGACTAGAGAAGAAGTGGGTCAGTAATATGTCTTCTTTCCAGCGGAAGGCCTGGAAAGCATCCAAAATTAGTGGGAGAGCATCCCATGCTGATCCGAAGCTGATCTGAAATGAAGAGAAAGAACAGGAGGGCATCTTCCCAGCTGATCCGAAAACATGCTCCTGTTCCAATGAAGAGAAAGGACAGTGCCTCGTTGCAAGTGTGAGGTGCAACGGCTGGAAGGCCAGTTGAGATGGATCATAATCTGCAAAGAAATTAGCAGCATCCGTCTCTAAGTGAGAAACTAGTGAGCTCTAACATGTGGAACATGAGCTTTGTCCAACACAATTAGTCCCTTAATATGCTGCGGAATGTTATGAGGCTGGATACTTTGAAGATGACAAGTATGATACCTTGCAATCGCATTTGCTACCGAGTTACCTTCCCTAAAAACATGATTCAACTTTGCTCCACACAGCAGGACATTAATTTGAAAAGCTAAGTTAAAAAGGTTCCAATTTGCTGAATAGGGGCAGTTTATCATGTTAACTGCTTGCTTACAATCCGTTTCAAAAATGCAGTTCATATGAATTCCAGGCAAAGATTGCATAGCAAGTAAAATGGCTTTCATTTCAGCCTCGATCGGAGAATCAGCAGAGATGGAGACTGAACATAAGTTAATCAAATCACCACAGTAGTCCCTAACTACTATCCCAGCAGCAGCCTTATCAGTATACCAAGAAGCATCAGTGTTTATTTTAAAAAACCCAACTGGAGGTTTCTCCCACAGGACAGTTGTTATATTAGGCTTAGGTGGGGGTCTAATGAAAGGTATCCACTGATTGAAAGGTAAAGAGATAGAAGAGTGAGTGAAATATGTCTTTGGAGTAGTTAGGAAAGCCAGTTTTATTAAGTTAAGAATCTCCTTAGATATCAGATCTGAGGAAAGTGGCACATTATCATGTAAAAATCTATTCCTAGCTTTCCAAAGTGACCAACAAGTTATGGAAGGTGTTATTTTGCAGATGAAGTGTTTCCAATTAGGAAGATCTCTAGTATTCCAAAAAGTAAAAAATCTTTCAGGAAGAGAATGAGTATCCTGAAGATGAAAATTTACAATAGAAGCCATGTTACCCCAAACAGCTTTAGCAATATGACATGAAATGAAAAAATGTGGTATTGAATCTGAATTTGAGCAGGCAGGACATTTTGAAGCAAGGCTGGATCCACATTAAATGAGCACCTCATCAAAAGGTAAAAATGATTGCAGCATTTTCCAAGTAAATATGGATATCTTTTTTTGCAATGCATTATTCCAAATGAATTTAGAGGCAGGGAAATTACCTGGCATCTGAGTGAGCATTTTGTAGGTGGACTTAGAAGTGAAATTACCTGAAGCTTCAGGCTTCCAGACCAGTCTATCTTTTCTACCTGGGACTAAGATTGCTTCCTGGAGAAAAGACACAGTATCAAGGTCCAAAAAAGAGACAATCTGAAGCAATATGATGGACTTATTATGAATGAAATCTGCCACAGTTAAGTATGGCATGCCATGTACTATGTGCTCAGGGATAATAGTACCTAAAGGCCCCCTAAAACTCCAGTTAGCTACCCAAAAATTACAGGTACCCTCCCCATGAATAATTACTGAGTTTTGCTCTGCAAAAGAATTAATGTGGATAATTCTCTTCCATGTGACAGATTTCCTGTAGGATATAGGGAGAGACCAGATCAGTTTTGACCAAAGGGAGTTACCTAATTGACTTTTCCACCAAAGTTTAGCTGAACAGGTGTCAATTATGGCTTGGATTGATCTAAAACCAAGTCCATTCAAGTCAGGTGAAACTGCAATATCTTTCCATTTTCTCCAGATTTTATTATTTTTTCCCTGTGATTCACCCCAAAAAAATCTGGCTAATCTTTTTTCAAAGGTACGAATTATCATCTTTGGTGGTTTTGTAACTGCCCAAATATGCTGTGGGAGGGAGTAGAGACAGTGTTTTATTAGAACCAGTTTCCCCCCCGCACTTAACCATCTATTCTTCCAACTTTGAAGTTTAGAATCTAGGTTAGCCATTAAAGGTTGGAAATACCTTTTTAGAGTTCTTCCCTAAATATTGGACAACCAAGGTATGTAAATGGGAGTGCACCTTTTTTCATTTTTAGAATGGACTTAACCTGAGAGATCTTAATGTTAGAGGCTCTTTTACTCAAGTAGAATTCTGACTTTTCAAAATTAAACTTCTGTCCTGAAGTCACCTCAAAGACATCTAGAAAAGCCTTTATTCTTATGAGATTTAATTTTGATGCCTGCATGAAAATTATGGTATCATCTGCATATAATAGATGAGATATGGCAGGTATTGATGCAGGTAATTGGAAATGAGATAGCCTTCCAGTAGAGAAAACATATGAGAGACTCCTTGAAAAGGCTTCAGTAAAAATATTAAAGAGGAAAGGAGAGAGAGGATCACCTTGTTTAATACCTCTAGTAGCTGGAAAAAAACCAACAGGTTTTCCATTAATTAGAATTGAAAATTTTGCCTGTGCTAAATTCTTCATCACTGCATTCAGAAAAATTCCTTGGAAACCAAATTTAACTAAAATCTGCCTAAGAAATTGCCAATTAACCCTGTCAAAGGCTTTCATGAGGTCCAGTTTCATTATACAGTTGGGAATTCTGTTTTTCTTATCCAAGAATCTAACCATTTCCTGTGAATATAATATATTATCAGAAATGTCTCTCTTCTTCAAAAAAGAGGATTGGTTAGGAGATATCAGAGAGTCCATATAAGGTTTTAATCTTTCCATAAGAACCTTGGAACAGATTTTATTAGATACATTAGATAAACTAATAGGTCTAAAGTCCCCAAACTGACATGGGGTTGTTTTCTTAGGAATAAGTGTAATCCATGTGCTAGATATCCCATTAGGAATATTAGATCCTACAATGAAGTCATTAACTGCCTCTAAAAGATCATTCTTAATAAAAGGCCAGCATTTCTTATAAAACTTAGGTGTGAAGCCATCTGGTCCAGGGCTACTGTTGCTACTTAAATTCTGAACAACAAATCTTAATTCAGGTTCCAGAATAGGAGAAGCTAAGATATGATTATCAGAATCAGTTAAGATCACTGGAATTTGGCTCATAAAATGAGAGGAGAAGGTATCATCAGTGCCTTGATCTGGTTTAGTTAGTAGATCTGAGTAAAAAGAGATTGCCTCTTTCTGAATTTCAGGTTCTGTGTTTAGCCATTGGCCAGCCGAGTTTTTTATTTTATTAATCTGTATCCTACATTTCTTTTCTTGGACAACCTTATGAAAAAATTCAGTATTGTTGTCACCTAATTTATGCCATTTAAGTCCTGCCTTTTGTTTCCAAAACTTTTCTTTTTCTTTTAAGACCTTCTGCAAACTAGCTTTTTTCTGATTAAGTTTAACCAGTTCATTTAAATTAGGATCATGATCAAAAACAGATTCCTGTATTCTTAGGGCATCCTCAGCTTGTGAAACATTGGCATCAATATTACCAAAAGATTCTCTGTTCCAAGTTTTGATGACTCTTTTAAGCCTAATCAGTTTCAAGTAGAACTTAATCATTCCTCTTTCCTGTATAGGTTTTTCCCAAGATTCCTGCATTAAACCTATGAAATCCGATCTTTGGAACCAGGCATTGATGAATCTAAAAGGTTTGGGATATGAGGTAGTTAGATTAGATAACTGAAGGAGGAGAGGTGAGTGGTCTGAAGTGTGTCTATTGAGAATCTGGATGGAGGAAGATGGGAATTTGGAGCTCCAAGCTAGTGTACAGAGCCCCCTATCTAACCTCTTGGAAGTGGGATTCCTTAGCCTAGAGTTACACCAGGTGAATAAATTGCCTACTGTGCTTATTTCCTGAATCCCATTCGAATTAATCCATGTATTGAAATCCCTAATGCTCCCTAGAGCTGGATTAGAAGGTCCTCTGTATTCAGATAGACTCCTAATTGTGTTGAAATCCCCTATAAAAATAGTGTAACTGTTAGACAAAGGCTCCAAATCTTTCCACAAAGCTTTCCTACCTTCTCTATCCCTTGAAGCATAAATGAAGGCAGCATTCATATTAAGGGCTAGAGAAAAATGAGATATGCTAACAAAAAGGAATTGGTCATGAGAAGTAATCAGTGAAACCTTGAGGAGATGAGTCCACATTAACCAAATTTTTCCATTAGGAAGGGCTAGACAGTCTGCAAAATGTAATGATGTCATATAGGTCTGTATTTTTGAATTATCATGCATAGGTTCTATTATGCATAGCAACTGAATTCTCTTAGTTTTGATTAAATTAGATAGCCTAAGCAATGATGATTCCATACCACGAAGATTCCAGATCAGAAAATTGATATTAACTGTTCCTATCATATTTCACCTGATTTTGTACCTTTTGTAGCTGATCTTAATAACATTTTATTCAGCTGACTAAGATAGGTCACCTTTTTGTTTTTAGATTTACCTGGATGTTCAAACTTACCTGTCTGCTCAGATCCCTCTTCCAGAGTTTGTTGTTCATCTAAGTCCAAATCCAAAGGTTGCTCCAGATTCTTCTGTTTACTGCAGCTGGTTTCTTCTTGTTCCTGAGAGTAAGTGTCTTCTCCCTGCAAAACAGAGAATCTATTCGACATCTTTCCCCCTAAGGAAAGTGTAGGTTTAGCAATAGAATCAATCATAAGAGAACGATGTAAGCCAATGTGGAGATCATCTCTTGCATAAGCTTTCAGAACTGTTTTAGATTTAGCAGTGGCATTTAGTAACCTAGTGGTGGAGTTATCTGGACTCTCTATTGTCAGAAGACCACTAGAAATAGGGGTTGTGGGAGTTTGAGCAGGTTGCAGTAGAGGATCAGGGTTCCTAACTACCTTATCAATAGGAGAAACATGGGTATGGGTAGGTGAATCAGAGAGCAACGGTGGTAAATCGAATTTTTTCCCGGTTGCCTGCCACTGAGGGATAGGTTGAGTGTGAATTCTATTAGTTTCCTCAGTTCTTTCCTTATTATTCTGAGGGTTAACCCTACATTGGTCTAAAGAATGCCCCAGTTTAGCACAATGTCCACAGTATAGAGGGATATCCTCAAATTCAATTGCATATTTCCTATTGTTTGTTATTGAACCTAGCCTAATGTATTGTGGCAGAGGCTTCAGTAGGTCAATTTCAACACAGAATTTTATGGCCGAGGGCCTGGTAAGCATCTCAGTAGCATAATCATTCTTTATAAAGTTACCAATATTGTTACCAATAGCTTCAATAGATGAGGAGTTATAGTAGTAGAGTGGTACCTCCCTAATTGTACACCAAATCGGGACAATGGGAGATTCTCTCTGTGTAGAGAACTCAAGAGTCCACTTAAGCATTTTCAGTGAAACGCCATTGAAATTCCATATGCCTTTCATCCAACATCGTTGGTAGTCGTTAATCTGTTCAAAACGAATTAGTATATGTTTGTAATCAAGAGATCCCAATTGGTACTTACCTTCGAACCCAATAGTTTTAAGGGCAACCTCCATCTGATCCATTGAGATTCTACCTTTGGTAAATTTACCGACCAATGCATTGGAGTAATGAGCTGATAATGTGGCAATTTGTTCCTCAGAGTATAAACAGGCAAGATCACCTAGATGGGAGGATTTCGGGATTAGCTCGGGGTTATTTGGGAGTTGTGATGACAATGGAGGGGATTTTGTCTGAAGAGCAGCCGCAAACGTTTTAGGGGGCGGTGGCAGATTGGAGTTGGAGGTGGAAGCAGCCATCGATCGTCGGGAGGAGACCCCGCCAAGTGGCGGAGAAAGAAACCGTTACCAGTGGCTATTACCGTTGCCGGCGAGTAACGGTCGGAAAAGAAAAGGAAAAGGAAGGAGTAGATGAACAGTAGTAAAAACAGAATTAATCGCACACACTTTCGCACGTTTTCGCACACACAACTGTTGCAGCCAACGGCAATTAAATTTGTTTTATAACTACTACATGTTCGTAATAAAATTTTTTTAATTAAAAGACGGAGTTTAATTCAAATAATAAAAGGTAAAAAGTTTTAGTTGCAATATTAAAATTTTACTACATGTTCGTAATAAAATTTTAATATTGCAACTAAAACTTTTTACCTTTTATTATTTGAATTAAACTCCGTCTTTCCATAAGTTTGTTTCACAAGACTTTGCCTGTAACGTTACGAAGCATGAGCAAAAAATATGTTTTTCAAAAAATATTTCTTAATTGCAAATTGAAAAAGAAATAACAATAATGTAATATGGAAGAATCAAGCAGAACAAAAATACGACAAACACAAAAAGGTCAAACTGTCAAATTAATGATCGATCGAGGACACAATCTTGAAATAGACGAACAAGAAATTATAGACTTGTGAATGAAAAATATTCGATTGCTTTGATGGTGCAATGAATATTTTATGTAAAATTCATATGCGGGACCGGCCTTTGACTAATTAAGCTCACTAGACATGCATCATCAAACAAGAACAAGAATGGAAAACGTATAGTGAAGAAGAACCATTATAATGTTACCCCTTCTGCGGCTCAAACATTGCAAAGAAAAAATTGTTATCAAAATATTAATAATATTTTAAACTTATTTTGGCTTTCTATTTGATTAAACAACCAAAAATATATTTGTTGCACAACTTTTGGATGATTGAAATATAATAGTTGGTAGAAACAAGTTTATGATTTTTCTATTTAAATAAAGATATTTTTTTATGAGTCCGTTTCTTGCGAGATTGTCTTACCGTAAGAATAGGAACTAGAGAGAAAATAGCAAAAGGGAATACTAATCGGGGTTAATTTAGAAATATTTATGGCTCGGGGTATATATTATAATAATTCCTAAAACTCGGGGACTAACATGCAATTCTAGAAAGTAAAACATTTTTCCCTCTTCTGCAAACCGTAGACTCCACCCTCGGCCTCTCTCTTCGGCCTCCACTGTCCGCCTCTCTTCTTCCCTCCTTCTCCAGCCGCGATTCTGCTCGCATAATTACTCCTCAGTTCTAGCCGTCGTCAAGTTCTTCCCTCGTGCGCTGGATTCTGCTCACCTCGACGTCGCCGCTGCTCGCCTCGGCGTCATCGCTGCTGCTCGCGTTGCATTGCCAAATTTTGTCGCATCACCACCGCCTCGTCGTCATACGCCGAGGTTCGAATACGCCAAATTTTGGCATCACCAACCAATGGTGGGGCTGAAAATTGCTTGATGTCAAATCGGCATACGCCGAAAATGCCGGATTTGGCATCAAATTCGTCATATGTGCATCAAAATATTTGAACTGGCAAGGTTATTCGGTGATCTGCCCAATTTTTCGGTGATGATAACTGCCGAAGCAATTTCCGGTGACCAGAAAACTCAGATTATTATGTTGGGCTGATTATTTGGGTCAGGTGATTGGCCTTTGGCTGGACATGGGTTGAATATGAGTTTGGGTTTGGGTTTTTAAATTCATATCTGAATAATATACATCATATAAAAATTACTAAACATCAATTTAGAAAGTTAAAATATCAAACTAACATTGTAAAACATCTTATTAAAATAAGATGAAAGTATACATCTAAAAAATATACATCATATAAAAATTACTAAACATCAAATTAGAAAATTAAAATATCAAACTAATATTGTAAAACATCTTATTAAAACAAAGAGGAAAATATACATTCCACTGTTGTTACATTTAAAAAAAATTATTTTGATGTCCCGTTTCTATCCACTGATGTTATTATTTTTTTACATGATGATATACATATGTAAGATGAAATGGATCACTTTATTTATATTAGGGATGAAAAAGACATAACAGATCATACACTAACAACTCAAAATTGAAGGAATTCGATGAATCATCATGGGCACAACAAATACGTATAAAATTAGCATATGAAAGTGGAAAACTTTAATTTGATATTTTACATTTACATGTGAAAATGTCAATCATCATAACTATCGAACTATCAAACAACATTCATTACAAAAATATTCAAATGGCCTAATAAATCGCTAGCATAAAACTGAAAAAATTCAAATCAAGCTAAAACATCAATAACAATCAGATGCTTCAACACTAACAATCAACCATCATAACTGGATAATCAATGTCAAACAATACATCCTAACCAATCAAATTCTATTTATTTCCCCGATTTGTTTCCCTTCGCAGCTGACTTTTCACAGACTTGCCTTCTCCTGCTGGTTTTGAAGAGAATAACTCTCTTACTACATCAACACACATATCAAAGGTGGACTACGGTTCTCTGTTCAAGGGAACACCTTCAAAGAATGGTTCCTCATACCATTTTTCTATTAACTCATCAATGACATTGTAGAACTCTCTGATATGGAAAGTATTCCTATGGAATAATATAAAACATCACATACAGTAATTAAAAATCAATATATGTAATTAAAATATCACAATAACACAGGTAACATCGCTGACAACTACATTGGGAAAAATCAAATGCAGTATTTTAAGCATCAATCTCAAAATTAAAAAAATCAAATTGTACTCACTAAAATATCAAAAGAACAAAACTGAAAATCAGTTGCATACATAAATATGAAAACACCACAAGCATCAAACACAGAAATTAAAAGCATTACACCAACACACATAAGAATACTTAGAGCTTAAACATGAAAGCTTAAAAGATAGAACCTGAAATATCAACAATCGTAGCTAAAACATCACTGCTAAAAAAAAGAAAACTTACAACTCCTACTTCATTCTCGAATGCAACAACAGTGAGCAAGTGCTCTTAGACACCTAAGAAACATCGACAACAACACAAAAATTAGCACAAATAGTAACAAAACCCTAAGATATCACGCACACAATCAAAACAACAAACCTAAACATCAATTGCACATTACAAGCATCAAATACTGAAATTAAATCATCACACCAACACATATAATAGTACTTAAAACCTAAACATGAAAGATCAAACATAAAACCTGAAACATTAACAACAGTATTTAAAACATCACATCTGCAAAATAACAAAATTTACAAATCCTCTTTTCTTCTCTATTGCAACAACAATGGGCAATCATTCTTACACATCTAAGAAACAACAACACCACAAAAATTAGCACAAATCGTAACAAAACCCTAAAATATCACACACAATAAAAGCAACAAAACTGAACATCAATTGCACACTTAAAACACTACAAGGATCAAATACTGATATTAAATCATCACACTAACACGGATATACAGTACTTAAAACCTAAACATGAAAGATCAAATATAAAACATGAAACATCAACAACAGTATTTAAAAAGTCACATCTGCAAAATAACAAAATTTACGGATCCTCTTTCCTTCTCGATTGCAACAACAGTGGGCAAACATTCTTAGACATCTAAGAAACAGCAACAACACAAAAACTAGCACAAATCGTAACAAAACCCTAAGATATCATACACAATCAAAACTAAACATCAATTGCACTCTTAAGCATGAAAACACCGCAAGTATCAAATGCTGAAATTAAAACATCACACCAACACTTATAACAGTACTTAAAGCCTAAAACCTAAAACATCAAACTGAAAACGATAATATCAATACCTGTACCTAAAACATCACGGTCGAAAAGTAAGAAGAATTACAAATCCTCCCTCCTTCTCGATTGCAGTATCATTGATGCAAATCTTCTTAAACATCTAACAAACAACAGTAACAACTCAAATATTAGCACAAATTCGTAAGAACAACTCACAAAACATTAAAAAAAAAAGAGAAATCCCCAAATATTAGCACAATGAACAGCCTAAACAATAGAAAATCACATAAACCAAAAAAAGCAAACAAAAAAATATGCTAAGAAAAAACGGTACCTTTGAAGATAAACACACACAAAAAACTTGTATTATGTTCAGCCACTGGAAAATTTGCCAGAAAACTCCCAAAATCTTGACGAATTAGTGCGCACAAGAAAGTGGGAAAAAATGGAGAGGATGAGCGGTTGAATGGAAGAAAATGAGCTCAAATTGAAGGAAGATAGAACAGAAATGGAGAAGAGAGAGAAGAAGGAGGTTTTGCAATGGAGAGAGGGAAGAAGGATGCGCAGAGAGAAATAAGAGAGAAGAGAGAAAGTTTCATAAAATATGAGAGAGTAATGAAAACTTGATATTTATACATGGACTTAAATGTCAAATAATAAAATTTCACATCCAGTCCCTACACTTTTAAAAACTTTAATTAGAAATCCCATGCCACATTCTTAACAATTTAATCTCTGGTCTCGCTGCGAGACCGTCTCGTACAGAACTTTGTTTTTTATTATTATTTAGTTTTAATTTTTATAGTTAGATGTAGACCCGACCCAAAATTTTTATTATTCTTTTAAAATTTATGATTTTAATAATTTGTATTTAAAAATGTAAATAATTAAATAGAAAATCAAGTAATATATAATTTTTCAAAGTTCTCCGTTGGTCTCTAAGAACGACACTTGATAGAAGTATTCAAATATAGGACGAAAAATGAAACATAGGTTCGAATTTTGAATAAAAATTAAATAAGTAACCTAAATGAAGCTTTATCATAATATGAGTACCTTTTAAATCATTCACACTCAAACATGTAAGATTACCGATTGATGTACTGAATTAAACACGTTTAAAAATTTAAGCTATTAATACTCCATTTTAATGGGTAAACGAACTGATTAGTGCCTGCTTAACTGTTCCAAATTCGGATTCAAATACCGACAATTGCAGTGTGAAATTTTTTCTTATATGAGAGGATTTCTTTTTCTGTGCATCAAGGTATCCACCAAGTAGCTACCTTTGGATGTCAAGATTTACCTCCTCATTAACACGAGATGCCAGTATGACAGGGTTATGAGGACGAGAAATTTTGTCTTTAGCTCCAAGTACTCCAAGTAAGGATCCATCATGGGGGTATGGTTTGGGTAATGTCTTATAAGACCTGGACCCGGCCCTAAAAAATATAATCATATGTAGACTAGATCCATATTTGTGGTGCCAAATTTTTTCGACCCATGCCAATATTTGATAGCTTTTACGGATATTGGATCTAAAACGGGATGTAAATGAGTCTAACTTTATATAGTAGTATTTATTTTACTAAAAAACATACACGATCACTAGCAAAGGTTTTAAATAATAACAAATTCTTATTCAATCATTCATATGTATTAAAAAATAAAATGCAAGTAACGAATTAAAAAGAAAATACACCTTATTAAAACAACTGGGTGAGAATAATATATATTAAAATAAAATCATAACACAACTTTTCTAGTCCAATCTTTTTGGAATTGAATGCAGGTTGAGAGGTAAGATAATTGTAATAGTATTAAATATATATGGTTAGGATTTGTATGGGTAAGCAGGTCTACATCTAGGTCTTATATTTAAGATCTGGATTCAGACTCTGTATGGGAACCGCCTTTGATTGCAAGTGTTTAATCAAGTTTTACTCTCTCGTTAACTCAGGGTGCCTTTAATCTAGGTCTTATATCCTAGATTTGGATTTAGACTCATTAACTCCGGCAGCTATTTTTAAGAACCATCGTAGTAAGTTCCGAACTCGAGACTGAATTCGAAGCATAATTAAAAGCAAATTTTAAACTGCCTTTGATCGATTCGATTAAAGGCATGACTATTCGATCAAAGGCATGACCAGAAAAGACACTTAAAAAATTGTCTTCTCTGGTACGATATAACCGCCTTTAATAAGTCTTTCTCCGCTAGTGTATACCTAATAACTCTTTTTTAAAGAAATAAATTCATATCTAACCCAAAATATCCAAAAGCCCAGTGAATTCGGATAGAATATGAGACTCACACTCATCCCTAGCTAGCTCGAAGAATAAACAAATAATCAAACACTTAATGTTAACACCAGCCACCAACATACATTTACCGAACAAGAATTACAACAGTCAACTTTTAGTGTTGCGAAAATTAGCGTAGCGGTGACCAATTAATTATTCTTCGTTGACTTGCATGTGCTAGGTCATTCTATTTTTTTTATATCAAAGGTTTAGCTGTATCACTTGCAATATTATTCTCTCTTTCCGTCTTTATCTCTGCACAGAGTATATACGCATTTATTATTTAGATGTGTTGATAGAGACTCTTCAACGGATAGAAAGGAAAAAATAGCCATCCGGTCCAATCATGAAATGAAAGTTAGAAATTAATTAATGAGAAGAAGAAAATACAGACATGTCCGTTGCAGGCGAAAGAAAAATTGTGTAAGGCCGGGATGAGACATGCATGAGTTGTATGACCGGTGATTTAAAATGTACAGCTTTTAATTATTATTTTAAAAATATATTTAATTTAAAATTAATCTTTTGATAATAATATCATCAATGAAGATGTTTTGTACCATTATATCATGTAATTTTTAAATATAAAATATTTATGCAATATTATTGAATGAGATTAAAGATTTTTGTAATTCAACATACATCTTTTGAATATTAAAAAAATACACATTAAATTGAAATGAAGTATATAATTTGATCAGGCATGATGCATACAAGCCTGACCGTTTATGATCAGCTTGAAATTAGTTGTGCCGTGGACGGTCAGCTAGTATTTATAATTCGATTGATTTATAACCAGAATAAAAACTAATCAAACAACTGTGAGTCTTTATACTCTATATAAACAAATTCCTGTAAAATAACAAACTGAAAGTTCACAACACCCTGAAATGTTAAATATATAATATACAAGGATAAATTAAAAAATAATCAAGTGCTGCAATAATTCTAAGTTCTTTGAAAGTGTTGAAACAACCCTAAGCTTCCTAAGCATCTGTCGAGTGTGTTGAAACTGAAATTTGGTTTTATCAAATTATCTTAATTATTACTATTATATTCCAATATAACATATCTAACCAAGTATGCAATAAAGTAGAGCATAAAGACATGGTTACGCAGTTCGGTGAAATCCACCTACATCTGCTGGGCCTGGTCTAGTTCAGAATGAATCCACTAATCAGAAAGATACAATACAAAGTACACCATACAACCATACTTATCTAATCTGTGAATCCTGCAAGCTCATCTTGCTATCGATCCGCCTTGATCAGACTCGCTCTGACCTCTAAACTCGTTGACGCTGGATCTCCTCCTCCCAAGGAATTTAGGTATACGATTATGAACTTTAAAAAACAGGTTACGTATGTTGGAACATATATTTGATGACTCTCGCAGTACTCTCGGAAAGATAGAAAATCCGTGTGCTGATTTTTGCAATTAAGTTCGTGAGTGTAATGCAGTCGTGATGTCACCTTTATAGTCCATGAGCATATCGGAACCCTCTATGATTATTTCCATACTATTCCTATTCCTTATTCGTCTCTGAAGCATATCCAAATCTCATAAATAAAGGGATTTTTCTTATCTCAAATATCCCACAATAATCCATAAATCCAATTCCATATTTGTAGGGATTTTTCATAAACCTAATATGCTTCTACCACCGCCTAATATATTGCAGAATATTCAGACTTCCATAAATCAACATAATCACAATATTCTGTTATTCCGTAAAATCCTTTTAGGCGGCTGAACGTATGTTCCAACATGGAACTTTTTCCTTTTCCGCGGCCGTTCACAAATCCCCAATTAAATAATCAATGCAAACCATTTGACTTTACAATCTCTCTCTTTGGCATTTTGTGGACCCAACCATTTTGGAAATAAGAGCACAGAGTAAAACTTCCAATCCTACAACATAAGTCTTCCAGAAATCCACTTATGTTGGAACATATGCAAAATACTAAATATGATTATACAAGAATACCATAAGAAAACCAGAGTTCTAGAACAAAATAAATAATTCTGATTACAGTACCATCAAAGAAAAAATATCTCCAAAATACTCTCCACTGGGGCCATGAACTGCCAAAGGCAAAAACCACAGACAAGAATATCAGTAAAATCTGCCCCCCCTGAACTCGGCACCTGACCTATGTTAGAACATAGTCAGTTCAAAACCTTTAATCTTATTCAGGAGCAGCATCATGTGCTTCCAAAAGAGCCTTCTCCCCCTCAATCTTTGCATTTTCAACTTCAAAAGCAGCCATTTGGATGGCTATAGCCCCCAACCTTGCATTTAGAACCATCATCTTGGCCTTTGTTTCCGTACCTGCAGAAGTAGATACCTCTAGATTCCAAGGGAGATTATGCACTTATCTCATCCTAAATGTCTTCTTATTTTCCCGAAGAAACTCAGTATCAATAATCACATCATTTGCTTTACCCTTCACCTTTGCACTCCTAGCTAATGCAGAAATCAAACATGGATAAACCAATGCATGTTTGGCATTGGGAGCAATGGCTTGGCGGACTATGCTCTACTGTATGAGCAACCCCAGGTTGATTGGTTTCTGTGTTCCAACAAAGTACATTAGCTTTGCCATCTCTCTTTTTAGAGTTGTAGTGTTGGAAGATGGAATCC
The DNA here is from genome assembly GCA_037428765.1 of Rubia yunnanensis. Lineage (NCBI taxonomy): Eukaryota > Viridiplantae > Streptophyta > Magnoliopsida > Gentianales > Rubiaceae > Rubia > Rubia yunnanensis. Next base: position 131,820,335 of record CM075061.1, read on the forward strand.
AGTAATTCACTGCCACCTGTAGAGACTAAAAAATCTAGATGATAGGCAGGATGCATGTGAATACCCTGTGTCTGGCCACTCAGTCTTGTACCCTCCAGATATCACTTCTAGGATCCTGTCATCTGTCACAATCAACTCATTAGAAAAAACACCTTCAAAGTCTAGAGTTCTCAGCCCTAATATCTTGTTCATCTTTGCAACAGAGAAGTCAATTACCATTCCCCTTACATAAACTCTATCACACCACGGAGAGTCATCCTCCAAGTTCCTATCCATTAAATTTTATTAAATCTCATTAAAAACCTGCTTGTTATACTGAATTTTCACAGTGGCAGTCCTCTTCATCCCAATTAATTCTGAAAAATCTGTAAAGCCACTAAATTTGTAAGCCTATAGGTTTACTGGCCTTTCATAAATTATCTTTCTCTCCACAAAAATTTCTCCCATCTTCTCACAATCATTATCAAATTAAGTATCAGAAAGAGCATCACTTACAAGAGAATGTGGCAGCACATTCTTCTTCTTTGATGCAGCTTGTGTTTTCTTTTAAATCTCTTGGCTGGTGGAGAAGTCTCAGTAGCAGGTATCTTCCTCTTATCCTTGATTGTTTGAATGAACTTATCCAAAACCTCATCACTGAAGTAATTCAAATTTGGCTCCTGTGTTGGAATATGCTCAGCATGATAAACCTCTTCATCTTGCTCAGCACCTCTAACAGCTTCATTCTGTGTTCCAACATGCTGCTCATTACCTAACTCCCCCCGCACAGATCAAATCCCCCTTCCTTTTCTCCTCTCGAGTATTCCAAATTATCATAAGCATTCCTAGTAAAGTCAAACTGGTCTTGACCTCCTATATCAGCATCATAAATCCCCAAACCAGGTTCATCAACCTTCGTGTCTTCAGCAACCTCTGACTCTGCCCTCTGTGTTGGAACATACCCAACGCTTTCATCTCCTTCACTGTTTGTAACCTCAATGATCACAAGCCTTCTAAGCTCTTCAATCCTCCTTGCATCATTAATATCATAGAACCCTAATGGCATCCTATCAGTAGATTTAACCACTTCTAATCCCTCAGCCTTAGCATCATTAATCTTATGAATCCTAACATTACTAGGGCCAGGAGAATACGAATAAACATGGAACCTATCATTCCTATTGTATACAACATATTTGCCTCTAAACAACCTAGGATTATGATTGTCCACATCCCCAAGGTCTCCTCAGTATGCAGTTCTTTGACATTCACATTAAGGACTTTACCTTTCAAGTTTCTAAATTTAGACAAGTCTACGGAAATCCTATTTGCTTCAACCCATTCAAAAATATCATCCATTAAATTAAACTCCATGCCATGCAACTTAAAGGTTGGAGGATCCGGACCAGTTACCTTTTGGTAGGGTGATTTGCCCTTGGACATGGTTTCATCCCTCTGTTCATTACGCCATTTGAATTCTCGGCCATGGTTTCCTCCTTCTGTTCATTGTTTCCATTTGTATTCTCTGGAAGGTGGGAGTTATCTTGAGTCTTGTTTTCGGCCATGATGGTTTTTGGGCTTGAAGATTTTTTTAGCAAGGGGTTTTCTTGTGAACAGAAGTGTTTGATTTCAACTCAAATTCTTCAAGATGAAATCCCAAAAATTTTGGCAACAATATATCACAAGAGATTGCTAAAATCCAAAATACCAAGGAATGAGAAAGTGGAGGCCAAAAATAGAAGGAGATGGAGAGATAGAGATAATGTTTGAACCAAAATAAAACTCTCCCCTTTTTACCTCTTTCACCGTGTAACAAATTTTTGCCTTTCCAAGAGAGGCAGTGATTTCACTTTTTCCTCTTGTAAACTCATGTCATACCACTTGAACTTCTAACATAGCTCCTCCATATTTTTAATTTTTGTTCACCTCTTCTTCTTTCTATTTTTTAAAATTTTCTGTACATACAGATCAAACGAAAAAAATATTTACAGCCATATAAAAGCTATATAAAGAAGTACCTCAAACCTGACAAACACATAAGTGTTGTCTGAGAAGCCCAAATGTGGCAGTATCTAACGGCTTTGTGAAGATATCTGCGAATTAATCAGACGTTGGAACATAGACAACCATCACTTCCTTTCTTTCCACAAGATCTCGAATAAAATGATGTCTTATGTCAATATGCTTCATTCGAGAGTGCTGAACTGAATTTTTAGAAATATCAATAGCACTTGTGTTGTCACATAATATCTTCAAGGGTCCTTGATGAATTCCATAGTCTTTCAACATTTGCTTCATTCATAATAGTTGTGCACAACAACTTCCAACAGTAAGATATTCAGCTTCCGTAGTGGACAAAGAGATCAAATTTTGTTTCTTACTATACCAAGAAACTAGATCCGTGCCAATAAATAAACACCCACCTATAATGCTTTTACAATCATCTACATAACAAGCCCAATCAGAGTCACTATACCTAATCAAATCAGAGTCTTGATTCTTAGAATACCAGACACCATACCCAGAAGTTCCACTCACGTATAGAATAATTCTTTTGAATGTAGTTAAATGGGATTTCTTTGGGTCAGCCTGAAATCTCGCACATATTCCTACACTAAAACATATATCTAGTCTACTAGTTGTCCAATACAATAGACTCCCAAGCATGCCCCTATATAATTTCTGATCAACTCCAACTCCTATCTCATCATTTGCCAGTTCATCAGAAACCCCCATAGGTGTTCGGACTGCACGAGAATTTCTTTGTCCAAATCTCTTTACTAAGTTCAGGGCATACTTACTCTAATTTATAAACAAGCCATTCTTTTCTTGCTTGACGTGTATCCCTAGAAAGTACGTGAGTTCTCAACCATACTCATTTCAAATTAGGGTTGCATCACAGTAACGAAATCCTGCACCATAGATGATGAAGTAGAACCAAACACAATATCATCAATATAGATTTGAGCAGTCAAAATCTTAGAGGCCTTTTTAGCACAAATAATGTGCGATCTACTCCCCCTCGACGATAACCTTTCTGGATTAGAAAGTTAGTAAGTCATTCATACTATGCCCTCGGTGCTTGTTTCATACCATACAATGCCTTCTTGAGTCGAAACACATGGTGAGGGTAATGAGGATCCTCAAATCCTTTAGGTTGTTCACCATACACTTCTTCATCTACCACACCATTTAGAAAAGCACTTTTGACATCAATTTGATATAAAATTCTAGAGCAAGCAATAGCAAGTAAAATCTGAATCGACTTTAACATGACAACTGGTGCGAATATCTCATCAAAATACACTCCTTCAACCTGAGTATATTCTTAAGCAGCCAATCTGGCCTTATTTCGAGTGATTTGTCCATCAGCATCTTATTTATTCTTGAAGATTCACTTTGTGCCAATGACATTCACACCTTTAGGACGAGGAGTGAGATACCATACATCATTTCGTGCAAACTGACCAAGTTTTTCTTGCATTGCCACGATCCAGTATTCATCAAGTAAAGCCTCCTTGTAGTTCTTGGGTTAAATTTGAGAGATGAAATATTGTAATCCTGCTAATTTCGTATAATCAACCCAAGGGATTGAACGAGTACTCCTTGTAATTGGTTCTGATTGCACTTGTGATGGAACATGCGGTGAGTCAGTGGGGGATGATGTTCCAACATACTCAATATCTTCAGGTTCAGCAGGATAGTCAGTCTGCTCAGATGTTCCAACATTGGCTGACTCGTCAGGTTGAATGTGTTGTGTTAAAACATGGTCTTTGTCCGGTTCATCTTCTCAATCACCTGATACTTGTCTTTCGTCAGAATCATCCACAATCACATTTATGGATTCCATGAGTGTATTTTGTCGGAAGATTGTAAACACGATAAGCACAGTTGTTCACATAATAACCAAGAAAAATCCAAATATCACTACGATTGTCAAATTTCTCCAATTGCTCTTTGTCTCTAAGAATTTAACACTTGTTTCCAAATAAGTGAAAGCATGAAACATTTGGCTTCCTGCCCTTCCAAATCTCGTAGGATGTTTTTCTTGTGAATGGACGTAGCTACCCTCGGTTGATTGTATAACAAGCTGTATTAACGGCTTCTACCCACCATTTTTTATGAATATCTTTCTCAGCTAACATGACTTGAGCCATCTCCTGGAGAGTCCTGTTATTTCTTTCCAAAACTCCATTCTGCTGAGGAGTGATTGGTGCAGAGAACTCATGTAGAATTCCAAGTTCATCACAGAAGTTGTTGAATTGGGAGTTTTCAAATTTCTTGCCATGATCACTGCGAATTCTGACAATCTTCCCAACTGGACTTCCGTTTTCTGTCTGTAATTTTATCACAAGAATTCTAAACACATCCACAATATCAGATATTTCTTTTACAAAAGCTATCCATGTAAATCTAGAGAAATCATCAACACACACAAAGATATATTTCTTGCCACCGATACTAGGTGTATTGACTAGACCTATCAAATCCATTTGCAGTAATTCCAAATTTCTTAAGGTTGTTATATACTGAACTGAAGAGTGTGGAGATCAAATTTTTTTACCTTTTTGCACGATCCACATACAATTCCACTTTTGCTCGTCGATGTTGGCATTCCTCGTACTGCCTATGCATTTGCAATTTTCACCAAGGTTTTGTAGTTGATGTGACTGAGCTTTCTGTGCCATAGAAATCCTTCATCTTGTTTTGAACTCATACACTTCACTTCCTGCTCCATCAAATAGCAATTATCTGATGATCGAACACCTGAGAGAACTTTGGCTTCACAATGTTTCACTATACATTTATCTTTCTGAAATTCCACAGTCATATTGTCATCACACAGTTGGTTAATGCTTAGCATAATTTCCTTCTTCAACGAATAAAAAACTAGTGAATACTAGAAATCCATCAATCTACAGTTCTCCTTTTCCAACTACTCTACTCTTCTTTCCATCGCCAAAGGTAACAAAACCACTATCATATGGTTTGATGTTTGTCAAAAATTCCTGAGTGCCAGTCATGTGGTAAGAACAACCACTATCAAAGTACCACAAATCTCTGGAATGTGAAGATAAGTATGTGCAACAAGGCAAGTACTAGAGCTTTTGGCAACCTATGCATGCCGCGAGTTGAAACATACCGAGAGTTGTCGTCCTGTCATGAAGTCCCTGAGCAATTTCCAACATTTTTCCTCTGTGTGACCCTGATACGTGCAGTAGCTACAAATGAGGGGTTTCCTTTGATGAGGGTTGCCAAACTTTATTTTTACCTCTTGGATCTTTGATTTGAGCGTGACTGTGCTCCTAGGTGGGTTGTTATACCTAATTCCGTGTCGATCTTGATCAGAATGTCATCAATTTTTATATTTCTAGTGTTCAACTTGGTAATATCTGCTTCAAACATCTCAGCTCTCTTAGTTTCTGAAATTAGTTTTAAATTTAACTCATCATTCTCCTTTCTGAGTACAGCAACTAACACTCGCAACTCCTTCTCTATCTCAGCCAGATGGTTTTTCTCTTCCTTCAGTACTTTGTTTGTACCAACAACTTGAACCCACATTGCATAAATCTTCTCGTATGTACTGTAGATTTCTTCATCACTTACATCCAGCCCGTAATTATCACTAGACACATCATCAGATTCTATGTTGGAACATAGAGCTTCATCTTTCTCTGATGTGTTGTACCATTCATCATCTTATCCACCATGAATTTTTTTTCTCCAAATTTCACATAGTTGCTCGTAAGTTCCTCTTCGTCTTTCTCATCTTCTTTATCTTCACTCTATGAGGTGACATACGATTTTCCCCATTTCTTCCGAGTATTTACGCATTCAGCCTGAATATGACCATATCCTTGACATTCTCTACATTGAACTCATCCAGGCTGTTTTGATTCACCACTTTGATTCCTAGGGAACTGCTGATTTCCTTGTTCAAACCGCGTCCCACGGTTATTTTCAGATTCTTGTGTCCCTGGTCTATTTTAACCAAATCTTTCCTACGATTTCTTGTTTACTACTTTCTTTAGCATTCTTGAGAATTTTTTCGTGATAAGTGCAAGTTTTTCAAATTCATCATCACTGTTATATTCATGATTGTCATTTGAAGACGATGTTCTGAACGCTTACTCCTTTTAAACCCTTTTTGTAGTCTGTTGGAATGTCATCTCATAAGTCTGTAACGATCCCATTAATTCATCTAAGCTCATGGTGGCTACATCTCTTGCTTGTTCTATTGTTGCAACTTTCATTGCAAACCTTTTAGGAAGTGATCTCAAGGTCTTCTTCACCAATTTTGCCTCTTTGTAAACTTTTCCAAGTTGACACGCCATATTGGAGATGTCTCTGAGTTACCCATTGAATACAACAATAGTATCATCCTCCTCCATATTTAGTTCCTCAAACTTGTAGCCAACATCTGTAATTTGGATTCTCGAACACGACTAGTTCCTTCATGAACGTTTGCAGAATATCCCAAGCTTTCTTGTTCTGATGGCATGTTGAGATGAGTTTGAACTGATCTTCATCAACTGTCGTGAAGATAGCATTCAATACTTTCAAATTTTCCAATGAGGCCTTGAGTTCATTAGGAGACCAAGTAGATTTCTCTTTGAGCTTCTGCTCCCTATGACCTGGCTCTCCTTCTTTTGTCTTAGAGCTTGTATCAACATCTTCAATAGGGTGATTTCACTCAGTTTCAACAAAGTGCAATGCAAGTTCATCCAGTGAGTTGATGAAGACTCTCATGCGTGCCTTCCAGTAATTATAGTTGTTGCCTTCAAGCAGAGGTGGTCGAGACATCAAAGCTCCTTCTTTGGTCACCATGGTAAAACCATATCACACTTTCCTTGACACAACCTAGGGAAAATATAAGTGACCAAGATCTGATACCAATTGGAATTTGGTTTTACTGAATTATTTTAATTATTACTACTATGTTCCAACATAACCTATCTAACAAAGTATGCAATAAAGTAAAGCATAAAGAAACAAAACTTGTGGTTATGTAGTACGGTGAAATTCATCTACATCTGCGGGGGCCTGGCCCAGTTCAAAATGAATCCACTAATCAAAAAAATATAGTACAAAGTACACCATAAAATTATACTTATCTTATCTAATTATAACGTGAATCTTGAAAGCTCCCCTTGCTACCGATCCATCTTGATCAGACTCCCTCTGACCTCAAACATTATCGACGTTGGATCTCCTCCTCCAGAGGATTTAAGGTAATAGATTATAAACTTTGAACAACAGGTTACGTATGTTGGAACATGTATTTGCTAGCTCTCGCAGTACTCTTGGAAATATAGAAAATCTGTGTGCATATTTTTGCAATTAGGTTCATGAGTATAATGCAGCAGTGATGTCCCATTTATGGTCTATGAGCAGATTGGAACTCTCTATGATTATCTCCATAATATTCATATTCCTTATCCGCTTTTGAAGCATATCCAAATCCCATACATAAAAGGAATTTTCCTTATCTCAAATATCCCACAATATTCCATAAATCAAATTCCATATTTGTAGGGATTTTTCATAAACCTAATATGCTTCTACCACCGCCTAATATATTGCAGAATATTCAAACTTCTACAACATAATCGCAATATACTGTTATTCCGTAAAATCCTTTTAGGCGGCTGAACCTATGTTCCAACATGGAACGTTTTTCTTTTCCACAGTCGTTCACAAATTTTCAATTAAATAATCAATGCAAACCACTTGAATTTACATAAACAAGACTAAGTATCCTTAGAATGTTACCATTGTGTCCAACTAAAGCCAAAATCGCATGATCAATTTGACATTTTCACGAGTTCAGTTTGGCACTTTCAAAAAACTCAAGGTTGTTTCGGCGCGAGGGCGATAGAGAACGAGATAGAAGCAGAGGTGGTAGTGGCATCAAAAATTTATGGGACTACACCAAGTTCCCAACCTCCAGTGAAAGAAATTTCAGGAACGTGGGTCGCATTTTTCATTGGACCGGGTGAGCTGGTGAATATTGGGTTGGTTTTTCAATGGGTCTGGTCGAGTTTGACTTCAAAATTGTTCAAATAAAAACACTCCAATAAAATATTTAAAAATTCAAATTAAAAGAATTAAAAATCAAGCTCAAAAAGGTTAAACATCAACTGAAACACAAAAAATACACATCAAAACTAAATAATAAAGTATCAAATTAAGAAAAATACATTTCAAATTAGAATAATTTTAAAGTTAAACATCACATTAAAATAGTTAAACATCGAATAAAAAAATCAATAACACAAAGAAATTTGTTTTAAATTTTTTAAAAAAACAATAATCAAATATAAACAAAAAAAGTACACATCGAACTAGAATATTCAAACATCAGTTCAAAATACATAAAAAAATATGTCAACTTAAATAAGTAAAACGTCAAATTAAAACACTAAAAGTACACATCGAATTAGAATAGGTAAATATCAAACAAAATACTCAAAAACAAATTTAAATTGAAACACCAAAAAACACACATAAAATTTGAAAACAGTTATACATTAAATAAAAATATTAAATTCAAACTAAAGAAAAGAAGTAAACACAAATAAATATACTAAAATTAAAAATTAAAATTTTTTTAAAATTAAATTTTAAAAAAATTAAATTTAAAGTATTAAAACATCAATAGAAAATAGTGAAAACATGATCTCTTTTTTAGATGAAAACACCCGAGGGTGGGGGTTGGTATATTGGTACCCCAGTCCAAATTGAAGCATACCAAAGAAGGATGCATAGTAGTCTTTACAAAAAGGCAACAACATTGCCTACAAAAGGAAAGGAATATCTACTATGTACTAGAATTGAAAACTATAGATCAACTATATGTAAGATCAGTGGTTAGGGTGAAGAAAAAACTGAGTAAAGTAGTTGCGATTCCAAAGTAGCGAATCTCCACACCCCGTGTTAATTCACAACTTTGGCCAGGCAACTACCGGTCGAAACCTATCGGTAAGTTAAGACACGGAAAGCAGGTTGATCTTGTAAGTCTGCATCTGTTGAGAAAAACTGAGCTGATACCCGAGATCAGTAGTAAAGCCGGGCTTGTGCTTCCGTTGGTAGATACAGGAAATCAGCCATGTGAAAATGCAAATGAGAAAGTGAAAATCGTAGCCATCGTGGAGGAGTAGAAGATCCAGAGCCATGAAGGGGAGTAGTCCATAACCTGAGACAAACGAAATAAAATACCAGCAGTATCAATCATCTTTGAAAGCTTTCCTATGGATTCTAATATAAGGTGTATGAACACTATCCATATAGATTAAGCCTTTAATATGTGCCGAGATGTTATTCACATGCAAAGGCGAAACAGACGGGGAGGATGATTGATATTTAGCAATGGCGTCCGCAACTGAGTTACATTCTCTGTATGTATGCTTAAGAGTAGCATAGGATAAGATAGTGTGCACTCGGAAAACTAGAGGGTATAGAGTCCATTTGGAAACTGAAGGATTGTTAATCAAGTTTACTACCTAGAGCGAGTTAGATTCTATAAGGAGGTTAGGATATCTATCAAGACAGATCTGACAAGCCATAAGGATTACCTTAACTTCAGCTTCCAATGGTGATGCGGCTGTTATGGGCTCCGATCTGATAAGGATCGGGAAACCCTGGAATTTCGAGCAATTAAACCAATAGAAACAGAGGTATTAGACCATGATGCATCCACATTAACCTTGATGACATTGGGATCAGAAAATTCCCAGTATACAGTGGAAATGGTTGGCTTTGGTGGTGGTCTGGGGGGGGTATCAGAGAAGAGAACTGAAAGCTTGAGTTAGGAAATATGGTTGAGAAGCAGGGAGATGATGTGATGGAAAGGTAAAGAGTATCTGTAACTTCCTTGCTAATATGGGAGAAAGAAAATGGTTTGGCATCAAAATAATAGGCATTCCTAGCCTTCCATAAAGCCCAGCGGATCAGTGGAGGTATCAAATGACATAGCATTTTCTGAACCCCAGAAAGGTCACTACAATTCCAGAAAATGAAGGAAGTATCCATAATGTTATGGACATTTTGCAAATTGAAATTCACTAAAGAAGCACTCTGAATCCAAATAGATTTAGCAAGATGGCAATTTATGAAGAAATGTTCCATGGAGTCAGATTGATTGCACAGAGGGCATTTAGAGGCCAAGCTAAAACCACATTTTATGAGGATATCATCAAATGGTAAGAATGAGTTAAGCAATTTCCGGGTAAAGATAGGGATCTTCTTAGGTAACCTAGGATTCCATAAGAGCTTAGTAACTGGGTAATTACCTGGTTTATATGTTAGTATTTTATAGGCAGATTTGAAAGAGAAGCTACCAGTCATTTCAGGTTTCCAAATCAATTTATCCTCTCCACCATGTTCAATTTCTGCATCCTGCAAAAAAAATAAAGTATCATGTTCCAGGAAAGGAGCTATCTGTGATAAAATTGATACTTTGTTGTTTATAAAATCAGCAAGTGAGCAAGGATAGAACATGGATATGATGTGAGACGGTATACAATTTATCAACGGGCCATTGGGACACCAGTTAGCATACCAAAAGTCACACTTACCTTGTCCATGAATAATTAGAGAATTCTTTTCTGCAGTAGGGTTAATATTACAGATTCTCTTCCATGTTTTTGAATTCTTGTGAGACTGGGGAAGTGACCACAGTAATTTTGTCCACATTGTGTTACCTAACTGGCTTTTCCACCATAATTTAAGTGAACAAGCATCAACAATTGACTGAATGGATCTAAAACCTAAACCATAGTGAGATTTAGGAATAGCAATGTCTGCCAATTTTTTCCAAGCCCTATGTTTTCTATCCTCAGTTTTCCCCCAAAAGAATCTAGACATTCTTTTCTCCATGGATTGAATAGTAGAAATAGGGGGTTTAAGGACAGACCAAATGTGTTGGGGGAGAGAATATATGCATGATTGGATCAGTATCATTTTCCCTCCAGGACTTAACCATCTGTTCTTCCAATTTTTAAATCTTTTATCCATGATTTCAAGGATGGGGTGGAAGTATCTAGTTAGAGTTCTACCTTTAAAAATAGGGCAGCCCGGGTATTTAAAGGGAAAAGAGCCCTTCTTCATCCCTAGGATAGATCTAATCTGATGGTTCTTTGCAACTGAAGCCCTCTACTAATGTAGAACTCAGATTTTTCATAGCTAATTTTCTGGCCAGATGTTAACTCAAAAAAATGCAGAAAATCTTTAATCCTAATCAGACCAGGTTTAGAAGCTTGCATGAAAATAATGGTATCATCTGCATAGCTTAAATGAGTGACTGGGGTAATGTTAGAAGGCAGTGAGAAATATTGCAAACTGTTATTTTGAAAAATGAATGAAAGACTCCTAGAAAAAGATTCAGTGAAAATATTGAAGAGGAAAGGAGAGAGTGGATCACCTTGTTTGATTCCTCTACCTGATTTAAAAAAACCAACAGGGTTACCATTGATGAGCACAGAGAAATAGGCCTGGGAAAGGTTGTTCATAACAGCCCTGAGGAATTGACCTGAAAAACCAAATTTACATAGTATACTTTGCAGAAAACCCCAGCTAACCCTATCAAAAGCTTCTTTTAAGTCCAGTTTGAGCATACAATTGGGGATCCTATTTTTTCTATCTAAGAATCTAACCATCTCGTGAAGGTATAAGATATTATCAGAGATATCTCTGTTCTTCATGAAAGCTGTTTGGTTATTTGAGATTAGTTTCTCCATATAAGGTTTCAATCTTTCCATGAGTACCTTAGAGCAGATTTTGTTAGCAACATTAGAAAGGATAATAGGTCTGAAATCATCAAATGAAGATGGAGTAGTTTTTTTAGGAATAAGAGTTATCCAAGTGCTAGAGATACCTCTTGGCATGTTAGATCCAGAAAGGAAATCATTTAGTGCAATAATGAGGTCTTCTTTTATGAAATCCCAGCATTTAATGTAAAATTTGCTTGAAAAACCATCAGGTCCGGGACTTCTATTCTTATTTAGACTCATGACCACAAGTTTAAGTTCAGTTTCAGTTACAAGTTGGGATAGTCTAAGATTGTCTTGCTCAGTAATGATGTAAGGTATCTGACTAAGGAAATGGGGGTAGTAAGTAGAATCCACTGAGTTCCTAGGTTCAGTCAGCAGGTCAGAGAAATAATTAACAGCTTCCTTTTGGATATCTACAGTGTTATCAAGCCATTGACCTAGAGAATTTTTTATCTTGGATATATGCAGTCAACAATTTTTCTCCTGAACAGTCTTGTGAAAAAATTGAGTATTATTATCACCACACTTAAACTAGTTCAGCCTGGACTTATGTTTCCAGAACTTTTCTTTCTCTTTTAAAGCTCTAAGAAGTAAAGCCATTTTTTCATTAAGGTTGATAAACTCAGTTTCTGAGTGTGTTAGATCATAGACAACTTCTTGCCTTCTCAGATTATCCTCAGCATTAATTACATTAGAGTCAATGTTTCCAAAGCTTTCTTTGTTCCAGATCTTAATCACTTTCTTAACTCTGATAAGCTTTAGGTATAGTCCCATCATTCCTGTCTGGTTAATAGGAATGGTCCAATTATGTTTGATCAAATCCAGGAAATCAGATCTATTAAACCAGCAATTGAGAAACCTAAATGGTTTAGGGTGTGATGGGATCTGGGATGCAATTTGTAAGAGAAGAGGTGAATGATCTGATGATTTCCTATTAAGGATCTGAATAGTCGAGGCTGGGAATTTATTACTCCATTGAACAGTACATAATCCTCTATCCAACCTTTTTGAAGTAGGATTTCTAAGTCTAGAATTGGTCCGTGTAAACATATTCCCTACTGTATTGATCTCCTGTAGTCTGTAGTTATTAATCCAGTTATGAAAATCCCTAATGCTGCCTAGATTAGGAGAGCTAGGGCCTCTATATTCATCAGGTGTGATGATTGTATTAAAATCACCTATGAAAAAAGTTTCATTAGATGGAAGGAGGCTTAGGTCATGCCATAGCTTCTTTCTACCTTCTCTATTCCTAAGGGCATATACAGAGACCATTTCCATTTGAGAGTTAGAGCCTAAATGAGTGATTTTTACATTTAAAAATTGTTCATGGTGGCATACAAGATTAACAGTCATTGAGTCATTCCACATAAGCCAAATTTTCCCATTATAAAGAGGGAGGTTATGAGAATAGTGCAGCTTCTCCATATATGTTTGGCATTGAGAATTATCATGCATGGGTTCTATTATACATAGAAGCTGAATTTTCTTATGAACAGTCAAGTGTTTCAATCTTAGCAATGAGGTTTCAATTCCTCTCAGATTCCATATCAGAAAATTAAATTTGAAACAGTGCATCATTGTTCACCTGATTTATGGATTTTAGTGGAAGATCTTAGCATCATCTTATTTAATTGACTGATGTAGGAGTTTTTTTTAATCTTTGCCTTACCTTGGCCTTCATTCTTACCTGATTGATTGCTTAATACTACCCGAGGTTCAAGCAGTGGGTGAATGTCCTCAGCAGGATCTTTATAATCATCCAAAAGGTCCTGGGGGTCCTGAGCCATACATTCGTCAGTACTAGAATGATCATCAATATCCTGCAAAACATAAAATCTATTTTCAATCTTTCCTTGGTGTGAAAGTGGGGGGTTAGTAGGTGAGCACGGGAGAGGAGCCAAACTATGGGAACCAATAGCTATATCATCCTTAGCATATACTGTAGGTGTCCTAATAGGGGTAGTGACCTCAGTTTGAATTATTAGTTCCCTAAGAGATGATTGGGATTTTTCTAATTCTTCTTCTTGTATTGCAGAGGGTTGATGTGGGGAAGGTGGTTGAGGTAGCTGAGTTGTAATGATGTTAGGGACTGCTTTTGTTGTCTTAGGGCCATATGAAAGAGGGTCAGAGACAGGATTAGTATTAGCTAACTGATGGGAAGTGATTCCTAAGCTGGGCATCTTAGAGGGAGGTTGAGTGTTAGCAAACCTAACAGAAGCTCTTTCAAACTTATGCCCTATAGCATACCATTTAGGCATTGGATCAGAATTGTTATGGGGGATAGCTTTACATTGACTAAGCGAATGTCCCAATTTGGCACAGTGGTCACAGTACAGGGGAACATCTTCATACTCAATGTTATACTTCCTATTGTTACTTTCTGATCCTAATCTAATAAAGGTGTTAAGGGGTTTCTGTAAGTCAATTTCAACACACAATTTGATGGCAGAAGGTCTAGTTAACATCTCAGTGGCCAAGTCTTTTTTTATGAAGTTACCTATACTATTACCAATAGCCTCAATTGATGAAGTATTATAGTACTATAAGGGAACTTCCCTGATTGTGCACCAGACAGGAACGATTGGGGATTCTTTATGCGTTGAGAAGTCTGGAGACCACTTCAGGATTTTCATCAGAACACCATTGAAACTCTAGCTCCCCTTGATCCAACATCGCTGATAATCATTTATGTGGTCGGACCTGATGAGGAGATGCTTAAAGTCCAGAGATCCCAATTGATATTTACCTGCAAACCCCACTGTTTTGAAAGATGATTCCAGCTGCTCCATTGTGAGTTTGCCTTTGGTAAATTTGCCTACCAGAGCGTTAGCGTTGTGGGCTGAGAGTTTAGAGATTTCTTCTTCGGAGTATAGGCATGCGGGTTCACCAAGGTGCTCCGATTTTGGGGTCAATTCAGGGTTGTCCGGTAGCGATTGGCGGAGTGGTGCTGATTTCGATTGAAGGGCGGAGAGAAAGGATTTATGGTTGTGAGTAGTATTACTATTCTCTGCCATGGTGGCCGGCCGCAGAGAATCCATAGCCAGCGCCATCGCTTGTCGGCCAGGAAGGAGCCGTTAGTGGCGGAAGAAGCCGTTACCGGCGGGGAAAAAACCGTTGGATTCAGAGTTAGAGGGAAGAGGGAAGAAGCAGAGGGAAGAGTAGTGAAAACATGATCATCATTATCTAAAATGTCACGAAGTACAAGAATATAAATTTGAAAAATATTAAAACCGAATTAAATTTCTAAATCGTCAAACAAAAATAATAAAACATCATTGTATATTTATAAATCATCAAAGTTCAATATAAATTATTATAAGATTACAAAATATAAAATAAAATAAATATCATATTATAAATAATTAAAATATTTGTTTTATAAATCATCAAAAGTTTAAATTTTTTAAAATTAAAACATGAAAATCACTTGGAAAGCATAACACATAAAAGAAATATATTGAAAAATCCTCATAAATAAATAGAAGAGAAAATGGCGTTTTTAACCCTATGTTTAGGTCAAAAGTACAGAATTGACCTTGTAGAATCTGAAAGTGAAAAAATAACCCTGGATATCATTGACCAAAATGTCAATGGCCAAATTGATTGGAAATGTGTGAAATGACCATTATGCCCATGAGTTAAAAAATAAAAATAAAATTCTAAAAAGACACTAGTAGCCCAGCCGCTTTGCCTAATTTCCGTCCTCATCTCTTTCCATCTCTTTTTCTCTGCAATAGCCACCATAACCTCTTATCTCCCCCCACCTAAACCCATCATTTTCCTCCCAGCAACAGCCACCACCACCCCTCCTCTCTCCCGCTTAAACCCACCATCCTCTCCTCTCAAGAATTCCCCATCGACTCTGTCGTCGCCGCTCCCCTCCATAGCCCCACCACCTCCCCACCACCTCCCCAACACCTCCTCCAAAAATTCCATCTCCCTGGGAAGCCTACTTTCGGGTCCAGGGCCACCCATATGAGGGTCAATCGAAGGTGTGGTGCTAGGGAGGAAACAACGCCCAAGGATTTGTCAGAATTGGCCTAGGATGAACTCTGTAGTGGCGGAGAAGGACATCGAAATCGACTTGGGATGAGCTCTTCCGTGGTGGCGATGGAGGGCGGGAAGCTTGAAGAACTCCGTCGTGGCGGCAATGCTTTGTGAATTAATCTAATGATTTGGGAATTCTTCTTGATTGAGTATTTCAGCGGTAAAAAGTGAAGACTTTGCTGTTGTGAGTTGAATTTGATTGTATCTTGATCTGATTTGATAAATGACAGTAATTCAGAGATGTTTGGGGTGGTCCGAGATAGTGGTTGGAGATGATGGTTGGAGATGGGTGTTTGTTGCTGGAAAATAAGTGGGTGGGGCTGGGCTTGGAGCGGGGAAGGAGTTGGAATTTTTGGTGGAGGTGATGGGGCAGTGGCAGAGCATAGGCAATGGTGGTGGATAGGAGGTGGTGGATATGCGGTGGCGGTGGGTTTAAGGCATTTGAAGTTGAAGAAGAAGAGACTTAGGAGTATAATGGTCATTATATTTTTAGTTTTAAGGTTAGGGGTATTTTTGTATTTTCATATCAGGTCAATGTCTGAATTACATTAGTCTACGCTGGAATAGTGCGATTTGGGAATACCTGCACTATTTCTAAAAGAACTTAGGGTTAATTTAGCACGTTCATATTTTACATGGTCATTTATGCACTTCCTCAATTTATTAGGGTCATTTTTGAACGTTTCCCTAAATCGAAAGTCACATAATTAAAATTATGGATTAAAAAAAATCAGTCCCGAAATATATAATAGGCCCAAAATAAAGTTCAGATCCCAAAACTAACTAAAGTTGACCCGAGTCACACAGACCCTGCTCGAGTTATGAAAACCCTACTTGCAATCCGCCGCAGCCAAAATTGTGTGTCAGCGACCACCAAAGGTTCACTGAAATATCATGAACATTGATGACCACTTTAAATTTGGCATGAATTTGCTTCCTCCGTGAGCGTCGCCTCGTTGTGGACGTTGTCGCCTCGCAATTGGAATCCCCTCCCTTTTGAATGTCGAACACTGTATTTTGGAATCCCAACTTCAACCTCCTCCAAATGTTTATTTTTTGGTGACATAAATCCAAGCTCCGACTTCTAATTAATTTAGACGGAAATTTTCAAATTAGATTAGAAAAGTTAATAATGGAAGGAGGCGAACATCAGTGGTGAATAAAGGAAGTGGCGTGCGGAAAATATTGAGGTTGCAGGAGTGGAGAAACGTCAGAAACGATGATCGACCGAGTTGAATTTTCCAAAAAAGATAGAAGTTCTACCTTAATGCAGTTCAACACTTGATTTTTCATAATTTTTTTGAATTAGAGCTCAAAATAAAATTAACCCCACATCCCACAAGTTATTTTTGTAAATTGCACTTAAAACCCCGGTTTCACTATGAAATGGCCTTACCCAAGACTTATTACACTTCTAACCCTAGCTTTAGGCTAAAAGTGCCAATATAACCCTACAAAATGAGAAAGTGTCAAAATAACCCTAACCATATGAAAAATTATGCAGTTATGCCCTTATGGTCTAATTCCGACTTTGAGTGAACGAATTGGCCGCTGACCGAATCTGAAATGTTGAAAATACCCTCGACCTTTAGCAGGATTTTTATTCCCCCATTTTACCCCCTTTTCTTCTTCTTCAAACCTCTCCCCTTGTGAAAACCCCAACCGTAATGGGTGAACCTTGTCTACAAAAAGAACTAACAATTTATTGATGTCACTGTATAATAGGGAAATAAAATAATTTATTAGATGTAATTTGAAATACAAAAGTCTATGAGGATTGTGAAAAATAAAAGGCAATAAATAAATCCAATCATTACCGAAGAATAACAAAATTCTTCCGGCATGAGATCTCCAATGAGAATACTAACATGTAGTACAACGATAATTACAGCAGCAAAGACTGATATTAGTCTCGACGTGTTATCAGCAAATTGAGAGAAGGATATAAGATAAAAGAGAATATGTGGTTTTAAACTGTTAGGTAAATTCGTATATATATACTATAAAATATAGTCGTTTATAACTGTTATATTATCGTTGGAAATATAGCCGTTTATAGCCGGTATATTATCACTATACATGTATTGACTAATCGTAATTAATAATAATAAATAAATAAATATATATATGTAATAAGAAAATAAGTAAATCAAAAAGGAATTGCCAAGAAGAAAATATATGCATAGTATATGACAATAGTAAAAATAATAAGCAATGAGCAATGAATAACTAAATACAAGCAAATGAACAAAGGAATAAGCAAAAGAAAAGCTGGCAATGGATAAACAAATGGGTAAAGGAATGATTAAAAACAAGAAATTTATCCCAAGCAATTGGGAAAATGGAATTTACTGGGAAGAAGAAATCAAATAATTGTGGCAAAGGGAATTGGTTGGGGAGAGAAATTGGACAGCGGAATCTCAAAGCACATTCGGGCAAGTGGAATTTGGGAAAGGCGGCGGACTTCAAGTGAATTTGAGCAAATGAATCCGAAAAATTATCCAAAGCAAAACAAAAAGAGAAAATTAAGGAAGAGAAATTGACGGCGGGCGTAAGGATGAAATATTCAAAGTAATTATTTGGGCAAGTGGAGGGAATATACGGTGGGAAGTGAGAAGGAATTATCCATGCAGGGAAGGAATTTTGGCAAGTGGATGTAGGTTAAAGATAAAATTTGTAGGAGAGTAGGTGTCAGCACCTAGGTTTTCACCAAGTATAAATACTTGATCCCCAAACATTTACCTCCTCACGCAGTAAACAAGAGAAAACTCTTACCAAAAACAGTGGTGAATAGTAGTACAGTAAGAAAACAAGAGTTGCCCAAGCCCATATTTTAATCAAGGTGAGTGTTTTCATTGCCTTAGCATGAATTGAAATATTATATATATATATATATAATATCTTGTATGCCTACAGGCTGCCACCAGTGAACAGTAACCCCTAAAACCCCTGCTAAATAGTAACCTCTCGAACCCATGTCCTCGAACCTCTACTGAAACTACCTCTCGAACCCCTGTTAAACAGTAACCCCTCGAACTGGTACCTTACCCCTCGAACCCCTGCAGTACTTTACCCCTCGAACTAGTACCTTACCCCTCAAACCCCTGCTAAACAGTAACCTCTCGAACCCATGTCCTCGAACCCCTTCTGAAACTACCTTTCGAACCCCTGTTAAACAGTAACCTCTTGAATCCCTTCTAAACTATAACCTCTCGAACCCATGTCCTCGAACCCCTACTGAAACTACCTCTAGAACCCCTGTTAAACAGTAACCCCTTGAACTGGTACCTTACCCCTCGAACTAGTACCCTTACCACTCAACCCTCGAAATGGTACCTTTACCACTCGACCCTCGATATATTTGAACTGTGAGTACTCGAACCTCATTATAGAGGGATATACCTGTTAAATTTAAACTGATGGTATTTATTGACTGTTATATTGAGGGTGTATTATACTGTGCTCTTTATTGCGAAACTGAGTTATGAACGGTTCTGATTTATTCTGTTGATGACCGGCTTGTACTTTATCCTGCCGTGTCAAGCTTGAATTATATACTGCTCTGATATGTTATATGGATGACCGGCTTGTACTTTATCTTGCCGTGTCCAACTTGAATTTTCCTGCTACCTGATTACCTATTTGTGATTTCGGGGGCCCCGACGCAATTGTAGTTCGGTCGAAGTCGGCGGGGAATGGTATTGATCGGACTGTCTGATTAGACTGGCTACTCGTGGAGTTTTCTAGTATGCTAGCATTACCCACTGTACTGTACTGATACGAGCTCGTAACTGAACATCTGTTTGGGCGTGGTTGACGAGACTGAACACTGGACTGTCTGATGGCCTTTGGGCACTACTGAAAGGTTGTGCCTTGTATGTTAGTCAGAGTTGCCACATAGGCACTTGGCAGCAACTTGGCACTAACCAACCGTATCCTTTTACTATGTACTAGGACATATGTGGCTATTTGTTATTTGATATTCTGTGATCACTAAAAAATTCAACTGGGTAAATACTGGCAATGGAACCTCACTAAGCAATGAGCTTACCCTAGTTAAAAAACCATTTTTCATGTGAAGGGGAACTGTAAAGAAAAGCCCTTGATGTCTTTTTTTATTTAGAGAGAGATCCTGGATGAACTTGAATATGAATTTTGAATCTGTAATAGTTAGAAGAAACTTTCATTTAACATTAATACTTTCACTGTAATAGTAAGTTAGGATTCGAATGGTTTAAATTGCTTCCGCATATAATCTACATGATTGTTACTGTTATCATTTTCGGTAGCATGACCAAACTCAACCTGACACTATACGTTGGGTTTGGGGTGTTACACCACTTGCCCTGGCCACCGCCCTGCCACCACCCACCACTGCCAAGTCGTAGACGTCATCCGACAAAAAGAATTCTGCGGAAAAAAAAAGCTGCTAACTTCTCCCAGCCTCACCATTTCTGCAAGGGATACCGCTGCTACTGGACTCATAGCGGAACCCTTCAAAACATCCCCGTCGGTTGTTGCATCCACAAGAAATCCAAGTGCTCCGGTTCCATGGCTTCCTCCTCTTTTGGCTACAAGTACCGCTATGTGAGCTCCACTGGTCCGCTTGGAACTTCTCGGTGGGAGCCTTCCAATTAAGACTGGCGATGACAAACATGGAGGCAGTGTGTGCTGGGGTTTCATCTACTTGTTGGGTAGTCACGGGTCATCATTCTTTAACCCATACGGATGCAGTGATTGTGCTCGGCATAGTGGCCAGAATATGGAGATTTGAAATCCCCAACTCGAGCTTGTGGTAGCCGGGAGATTGGGTGTTTGTTGTTTAACGTGTTCGATTCTTATCTGGGCATCGCCTACACGGTGACTAAAAACTCTGACATGTGATGGTTAGAGCTTGGCAACACATGTGGCTGGAGTTGGCCTTCTCCAGCGAATCAAAGTCGCGATGGTCAGATTCGGTGTAGGTCCGACGAGGTGGCACGGCAACAAGGGTTTCAAATGGGGTGGGGAGTAGAGGTCTCGTGTAGAGTATCAAAATTTTGGTGAAGAATAAAGAAGTTGCGGGAAGAATAAAGAAGAAGATGAAAAGAGGGAAAAGAAAGAAGAAGAAAAGAGCATATTTGTCTCCTCCCCTCTTTCTCTTTTTCTTTTTTTTTTTAAATTCAGGGGCAATGGTCTTTTCATTAAATTCCGGCCAAATTTTCTGTTGACAATTGAAATCAACGATGCTCAGGATTAGATTGACACATACATCATAAAGTTTGGATAATTTTAGCACTTTACTCAATATATTTACCAAATTCACTTCATCAATTAAAGTTTCGGAATTAAAATTTTTAAATAGTTTTGTTAATCCATTCACATGGGCTTGTTTTAAACCGACTAACCGTTAATCAGGGTTGTTTTATGATTGATGTAACTAGTGGGGTGATTTGATATTTATTTTTATTCATTACAACGAGGTTCCTATAGTTTCGAATTTTTAAAAAATGTATCTTAATGTATAAATAATTATAATTCAAACCTAAAAGTTATTGAAATAAGGGTTTCTATTTTTCTAACCGTCAGTTGGTTTACTAAAAAAACTTTTTCTAATCAATTATTTGTCATAATATCATTTTTGAGTCCGATTCTCAAGTCCAAGATTTCAAAAATTCGATTTTGAAAATCTCAAAAATTTTAAAAACGTATTGCTACCAAATAAGGATTTACAAAATAAAATTGGTGAGTCAAATAATAAATACCAATTAATCCTCCAAATTCTTGGTTCCTCACAAGGCCATTTATGGTATCGATTTTTTTTCCATTTCTAAAAAATTGAACCCACTAATTCACATTAAAAAAAGAGTCCGTCTCTTGAAAGACGGTCTTTCCATAAGTTATGGAAAGACTAATTTTTAAAGTGTAAATTAGAAGAAATGAAGATAAAATTTCTGGGTTGTATGAACTGGGTTATAAATTTTTTAACTACTACATGTTGCATACTAAAAGTTTAATATTGCAACTAAGACATTTCACCTTTTATTATTCTAATTATACCCGTCTTTCCATAAGCCTATAGAAAGACTGTCTTTCCCAAGACTTTGCCTTAAAAGAAAGTCATATATTTTTTTTATATTTTAAATTTCACAAGAATCAATTTTTAATATGAAGAATCTATCAATGAAAGAGAAAAGAAAACTTAGAAAATTTCAGCTTCGATTTCATTGGAGGAGACCTCATCATTTAATGGTCGAAAATACCGTTATCACAATATCACTTTCAGCATTAGAAAAAGATAAAGATTAACAGTACCTTCAACTAATTTTCAAAAAGAAAAACTTTCATTAAATATCATCACAAAAGATTCACCCAATTCTCAGTTCCCATGCATCCAAGCTCCTATAAATACCTCACTCACTGCTCAAACAAGGCATCATAAACTCATAAATCAGATCCATTTCTCTTCATCTTCAATTAAATTAAATAGTTACCATAAAATGGCAAAGGATATAGGAGCCCTAGAGGCCGGTAACTACGGGCAAGGCAAAGATTACATAGATCCGCCGCCCACCCCGTTGATCGATCCCGAAGAGCTCACAAAATGGTCTTTCTACAGAGCTCTCATCGCTGAGTTCATAGCCACTTTTCTGTTTCTTTACGTTCTTGTTATGACCATCATCGGCTACAAGGTCCAGACTCATCCCACCGCCAACACCGTTGACTCCGCTGGCGGCGTCGGCTTTCTCGGCATTTCTTGGGCCGCCGGCGGAATGATCTTCGTACTCGTCTACTGCACCGCTGGTATTTCAGGTGCTTTCTATAAACTTTGATATGGATGAGGAGGATTAAGTTGTTTTTAGTTGAGTGGCCACTTTGATGGACAGGTCAAAACATCCAACTATATTTCATACTCTCCAGCGTCAATGATGTACCATTTCATTTACTTTGAGAAAGTGAAAATTGCATCAATGGGTCCAATAAAAGTTTTTGGATTACTTCCAAAATTTTCTTATCACGCATCTAGTTTTGGATTATCTCCTAAACGATTTTTTTTTTTTTTTGGATCCATTTTCTTTGATCTATATGTATGCAATCATAATTTTAAAACAATTAGATAAAAATTAACTCCGGTCTCTTTAATTTTGACTAAAAGCAGTCATTGAAATTAAATGTAAATATGTGCATTTCCTTTTAAAGACGTTTGACTTAAACGGTCCCATTTCTAGCATATTGAAATTTTGATAACTACCACCTACTTATTTTGGCCTTTTCTATTTTTCCCCTCAGTTTTCACCGTATCTGTAACCACTGGGTGGTATAGCGTTTGTTTGAATTTATTCCTATAATTGTGAAATTATAATTTCATCTCTGAAACAATGATTTCCAGAATTGGTGAAATACCTAACAAGAGACTGTTGGTGGATTAATGCTGTGTGTTTTTTTGTTGTAGGGGGACATATCAACCCGGCGGTGACATTTGGGCTGTTTCTGGCGCGGAAGGTGTCGCTGATCCGGGCGCTCATGTACATGGTGGCGCAGTGTTTGGGAGCCATCTGCGGTGTGGGGCTGGCGAAGAGCTTCCAGAGAGACCACTTCAACACCTTCGGCGGCGGCGCCAACGGCCTTCAGCCCGGAATCAACCACCTCGTCGGATTGGCCGCAGAGATTGTCGGAACTTTTATTCTCTGCTACACCGTTTTCTCCGCCACGGACCCCAAAAGAAACGCCAGAGATTCCCATATTCCCGTACGATCATTTAATAACCTCTTGTTTTGTTTACTTTTTGTCATTAATCGGTGGATATTTACAGGTGTTGGCGCCTCTTCCTATTGGTTTTGCGGTGTTTATGGTTCATTTGGGCACTATTCCGATCACCGGCACCGGAATCAACCCGGCCAGAAGTCTTGGATCCGCGGTCATCTTTAACAATTCCAAGGCTTGGAGTGAACTTGTAACTCTCTAAGCCATTTTTACACGTTTGCGCCCCGGATTTTTACCCAACTTTTATTTTCAACTGCTATTTTATGATTCGGAATCCGCTGGTTGTTGCAGTGGATATTTTGGGCAGGGCCATTTATTGGTGCAGGCATGGCAGCAATCTACCACGAGTTCATACTCAGAGCAGGTGCAGTTAAAGCTTTTAGTTCCTACAGAAGCACCTAACAACAGATCCCCAAGTCTCAACAATCAATTCGTGGTCTTTTAATTAAGAAAAAAAATCAGAAAAATAACAAAGTCCAATAAGTGACGAAGAGGATGTATGTGTATAACCATCTTAACTACTATATCAAAAAGTTATTTGGCTTATTTTGGATGCGTATTCTTCGCAATTAAGTTTTCTGCTGATTAAATTAATCACTTTATCTGAATTATTTAAATTATTATTAGGGATATGGAAGGAGAGAAACTTGCCGCATAGATCATCCGGAAATAATGAGACAGTAACATGGTATAATACGGATGCCCGTCTCGCAGAACAGCAGAGTTATGCACGTAGTGATAGCCAAATCCAACCAGTCGATCGATAATGTTGAAAATTCTTAAAGCCGCGTTTGCCTCTTCTTAATGTAGATGTGCGGGATTATTACAAGCAACAATTGGATGTGTTTTTTCTCTGTTATAATAAATATTTAATTCAAAGATATATTCATAAGTGGAATTGGTTAATAATATTAACAACTCAACATGTTATTTGATATTGCAAAAAAGTATTATGTGGAACATTAGATGCATGTGATAATCTGACGGCACTTCCATTTTGGGAAACTTTTTATTCATAAAATTTTGTAGGTTAGGATATTAAGTATCTTAAGATGATGGTCCAATAGTATTTTAACAAGTGTCAACAAGTTTAAGAAAAGAAATTACAAATCAAAAACTACATTTAACTTCTCAATCCATATACACTTGTCAAGATGTTATTGGACCATCACCTTAACATATTTAATCTCCTAACATAAAAAATTTCTGCTTTTTTTCCGTATTTAATCTCAATCCTGTTTTAAAAAAAACTAACTTCCGACACTTTTGTATCCCAGAAAGTGTCAAGTTAGACAGGCAAGCGGTTATACCAATCATTAGAAATCTTGTTTCAATAACTTTAAAAATTAAATTACAACTATATACTCTCCGTCCCATTATGAATTGATTATTTACCTTTTGAAAGTCAAACTTTGAAAACTTTGACACTAAATATAAATTAATATATAAATAATAAAAATATCATGTTTAATATTGTTTGATTTGTCTTAGCATCTATTCTCAAAATATCAATTTTTTATGCGGCATTATTGTAGGTACGGTAAAACATGCTTATTGGAAACCGTAAAAATGTAAATCACCAATTTAAAGTGGGACAGAGGGAGTATACTGTACAGTACATTTTTGAGCAAAGTGCATATATAACCTACATAATTGACGGAAGTGCAGATATAACCCTACGATAATTGAAAGTGCAAATATAACCTTAGATGTTTAGGTTATGTGCAAATATAACATTTTCTGTCAGTTTAAGGCTGGAATTAAGTGAAAAGACTATTTTACCCTTTTATAAAAAAAAATACAAAAAACATATTACATTCATACCCCTAAATCAAACCCTCAACAAAACACCTCAGCTTTCCCAAATCTCATCGTTAAATCTCTAGCGCCGAGGGACTGACCGAAGAACATCTGCCGAAGAATAGTACACCCATCGTCGCCTCCACTTCTCTTTCCTCCTCTGCCCTAGCCTCCCACCGATTTACCACTGTTCTCTTTCATTCTACCCAAATTGGTGGTGAAGGCGCCAATTGCAGTATTCTAGTGATGAAGGCTCCAGAAGGATTCCAATAGCAAGGGCTTCAGGTGGATTCAGATGGGTTTCGATGGCTTCAGATGGACTCTGATGGTGAGGCTTCTGATGGATAACGAGGGCTTCAAACGGATTCCAATGGCGATGGTAACTGACTGATGGATAACAAGGGCTTTAAACGGATTCCTATGGCGAGGGCAACTGACTGATTCCGGCGATGTAGATTGGCGCGACAGATGCTAATGGAGGGGTGGCTCGACCGGAAGGTGGTGGTGGCGGGGCTCGCAGCTGGAGCTGGTACAAACAAGGCTCACCGGAGTTGGCATCTGCTCGCGGTAGTGAAAATCAAGAACCCAGAAGAGAAAAAGTAAAGATTCTTGAACTCACCAACTCCAAATCGATGGCAAAAGAAATCAATATTCTTTATCTGTATTATCGTTGTCGATCTTAAAACAGTATTTATAACCAGTGCGTCAAATTCTCACATGTGTCTTTTGACTACTCTGTTGTAGTTTCAAGCAATGTTCAGATTTGGCAGAGGTGAAGCTCCTCCAATTCCTAACTCATTATCAAGAGATGCGCAGGATTTTATAATGAAATGTTTACAAGTTAATCTCGATGACAGACCAACTGCTGCATAATTATCGGATCATCCTTTTGTTAAGAAGCCACCATCAACGTTTCCAAGCCCTAGTGATGTTCTTTTGTGTTCATCTTTAGCAAAAGAAATCGATGGCAAAAGAAATCCAACCTTAGAAACTATTAGCCCACCAAAGTTGAACACTCTCTTCTTCAATTTTTCGGCGCTTGGTTGAGCGGCGTCAGAAATGGTGACCGATAATGATGGAGGTGGTGTGGGGCTGTGGGGGAGGCGAGCGGGGAGAGGAGTTGGTGGTGGTGGTCGGCAGAGCGGAGGAGGTGGTGGCGGGATGGTGGGGCAGTGGTGGCGGGGGGTTGAAGGTTGTGGTGGGATGGCTAGGTAGTGCTGGGGGGGGTTGAAAGGTGGTGGTTGCTGGTGGTGGTGACGGCGGTGGAAAGTGGTGGAGAGGCGGGGCTAGCTGGATGGTGATGGGGCGGTGGCAAGCTGGTGGTGGAGTTGGCATTTTAGATCGTCCAGAGGTGGGGGAACGGTGGATGTGGTGGCAATGAATGGCAATTTTGTCTTTTTAATTTTAGTATTAGGACGAAAGGGCATTTTGGTCATTTTCGTTGGTCAATGGCCAAAAATGGCCAGTCAATGCCAAAATAATGGCTTCAGGGTTATATTTGCACTTATGCACAATAGTTAGGGTTATATTTGCACTAAAAATAACTCATTGTTATATCTGCACTTTCTCCAACATATAGGGTTATATTTGCTTATTATAAAACTATTAATTACAACAGTTATAAATTATTCTCGCAATAAATAAAATAAACATCAAATCACCCTATTAATTACATCAGTTATAAAATAACCATTGAACAATTAATCGGTATAAAATAAGATTTTGTGTTCACATCCTTGATATTTATTTTGAATACCATTATAGATATTGTGAACCCGTAGCGGGTGGCACGTCTGATATGCTTGCGTTAAAAATTTGTACTCCCTCTAGTCCTCTTATATTGGCCTACTTTCCATTTTGGGATGGTTTTTTATTTAGGTCTCCTTCCCCTTTTGGTAAATTCTAGAATGTTTTCATCCACTCATTTTACTTTTTACACTTCCAATACAATCTCTACCATTCATTTATCTTTTTGAAAAAATTTCTGCCCAAAAGTTGAGGCCAATATAAGAGGACAAGAGGGAGTAGTTGTTTAGTTAAAACATTATATTACGTAACTAGCTGATTTGTTGTATTAAAAAGTACTAGATAATACTTGTGCTGATGGATGAATTTATTAATAAAAATGATTAATAGAACATAATTTATAATTTTAATAATTAATAAAATATTATAATATTTATATGAATTTTATAATGTGGAGTTTTTAGAATAAATTATTTATTTATTAATATTATGATATGTATTTTTATTTTAAAAAATAACACAATCTTTGCTGATATTTAATAATTAAATATTTTTATATTAATTCAAAAATAATATATATGAATTTTATGTAGAATAATATTGATTTTTGTATAGAATATGAAATATCTATACTTATAATTAAAAGAGCAACCATTTTGACAAGTGGCATCTCCAATGCTTGCCACATCAGCTTAAAAGGTTAAAAAAATCAAAAATAATATTCCCTTATTTAATAAGGTTGATTTGTAATTTATTTAATGCAACATTCATTTCTAGATAACTTCAACCTACCTTAATTAATGCATATGTCTTCCATTTTCTTTTGAAAAATGCATATCTCTTCCTTAATGATCTTGTATATTGGCACATTTTCAACTCCATGAGTCTCTAGATATTTATGCTTCCATATGTGCCATTAAAAAAAATGAAATCAGAATGATTTATTGGCAAATTTTAAAATTAGTAAAAAAAAAAATCATTAATTGGACAACTTTGGTTACACTTTAATGGTTTCAGTACTAGTTACAGCTCTCATTTTTGACTATTTATTTTTAGATATAAAAATTGTAATTAACAACTGTATTTTATAAAGGTACATAATTTATAACTTTAATTTAATCTATTATTGAATCATTATCAAACATATTTTTCCTATTCTTATTATTATATTTTTTATAACATAAAATAATTTTATACAATTGTTAATACTTTCCTAAGTAAACATACATATTACATTCACTTAAATACTAATAATTAATTATTATATATCAACCAATATCGAATCAATTTCTTTTGAAATTATATATATATATATATATATATATATTTGTTACGGAATTAGGAATTAGTAATATAGTTGTTATGGAATTAGTGTTAATTAGTATTGGTATTGGAATTGGATTTGTATTCCTACCATAGTTGTACTTGTATTCTGTTACCTTCTCCTAGCTGGGATAGGTATCATGTACCACTATATAATGTATCCTGAACTCATGAATAAACCTACAGATTATTACTCTTATTTCCTACATGGTATCAGAGCCTAAAATTCTGAAACCTAAAACAGAAAATTTTTCGCTGTCCTGATCTTTCCCGAGTCGCCGCCGTCCGACGCCCCACGCGCCGCCACCGCTGCACCATTGCCGCCGCTGACCACCGATTTTCGACGACGTCCCGTCAACGACGTTTGCTGCTCGTGTTTATTTGATCCGCTGCCGACCGACGCCACGCGCCGCCGCCGTCCGCCCACGCGCCGTCCGCCACGCACCATCAGCAACTGTCCACCGGTGTTCTTATCCGTCCCTGATTTTACAATATGTCGGGTTCTGATGAACAACCTCGTTTTGAGATTCCTGAGGGTACAAAACTTCAGGATCTGAGTGCTAGTGACGTAATTGCAGCTTTACTCAAACAGTTGCAATCACAATCTGGTACTCATGCTGCTTTACCGATTGGTCGTGTGTCGACTGATCCTTAGTACATTGGTTCTGGCGATGGTCCAGGATTACAACTTGTACCAATCATGCTGAAAGGACCAGAAAACTACAATGAATGGTCTGATGCGATTTGTTGCGCATTCTTGGCCAAACATAAGATTGGGTTCCTTAATGGATCCATCACAAAACCCCAGGATGATCATCCAGATGCTGCTGTCTGGCCTGGGGTTAATGCTACTCTTGTCTGCTGGATCTCACAGACCCTGGATCCAGTGATACGATCTTCAACAAGTTCTTTCTCTACCGTCAAGGATTTGTGGGATGATCTTAAGGAACGCTTTATTTTTGCTGATGGAATGAAGCTTTTGCAGACACAAGAAGCCATTCAAGGTTGCAGGCAGAACGGTCAGCCCATCGCCATCTATTTTGCCACACTAAAGAAGTTGTTTGCAGATTATCACTGCATGCAACCGTCTGTGGTCTGTATCTGTGAAGATTGCAAGGCTTTATGCCAGTGCAATTTTCAGGCGAAAATCCTCCAGGAGAGAGAGAAGGAATTGATCTATCAATTCATCTCTGGTCTCGACGATGGTTTTCACACCCTGCGATCCCATATCTTGAGCATTGAGCCGCTGCCATCTGTCATGAGGGTGTATGCCCTTGTTACTCAGGAGGAGAATCATAGAGCTATCATTCGAGCCCGTGATTCTTCTTCTACATCTATGGCATATGCTGCACGATGTTCGCCAGTAGTTCTTTCTGCCGACGACCGTAAGAATCTTGTTTGCACACATTGTCGTCGCAAGGGTCATGACAAAGACACCTGTTTTCAGATACACGGCTTCCCAGAGTGGTTCAAGAAGGGCAATAAATCGGTACCACCTGACTGGTCATTAGTCAACGCCGGTCAAACTGGTGGCGCCACCGATCTCTCGCTCCCGCCGCCGTTTGCCGGAGCCGCCTTGTCGCCACCAAGCCTGGCGGCGGCGGCCTCCTCTACGGTCCCTGTTCGCTCCGATTTTGGCCCTGCTCTGTCTGATGACCAATGGAACACAGCCATGAACCTGTTTAATCAGCTTCACTCTCCTGGTGATGAGTCTGCTAAGCATACTTTACCATGGATCCTTGATTCGGGAGCCTCATATCATATGACTGGTGACAAAGGTTCTCTTTCTGATCTTACTACTACTATTGATGCTGTGAATATTTTTCTGCCCGATGGCTCGATGTTCTCTGCTACACAATTTGGAACCATTTGTTTTGATGGTTTTAAACTGCCGCACGTGTTATATATCCCTACATTGCGGTGTAACTTACTGTCTTGCTCTAAATTGCTATCTACCCTAAACTGTCTAGCTTTGTTTACTGAAAATTATTGCATTTTACAAACAATCAGTACGAAGAGAGTGATTGGCGTGGGTGAATAGAAAGGGGGGTGTTTTGGCTTCGTCTGTTGGATGCTCGTGTTCGAAGTCCTGTCCTGCAGCCTCTTCCTACCGTTGCTTCACTGTCCTCTTCTGATTTATGGCATCAGCGTTTTGGTCATCCATCTTCCACGGTGTTGTCTTCTATTTCTCCTAGCAATAATAAACATTCCGTGCCTTGTTCTATATGTTATAGAGCAAAACAGCCTAGGCATAGTTTTCCTTTAAGTACTACTAATGCTACTGCATTATTTCAGTTAATTCATTGTGATGTTTGGGGACCCTATAATACGCCTTCTTCTAGCGGTTCCTTTTATTTCTTGACATTAGTAGATGATTTTTCCCGAGCTGTTTGGGTTTATTTGTTAGTAGCTAAATCTGAAGTAGCTTCTAGATTTTTAGAATTTAGTGCTTTAGTCAAGAACCAGTGGGGAAAAACAATCCAACGAGTTTGAGCTGATAAAGGCACTGAATTCTTGCCTCTCCGATCTCACTTTACTACATCGGGGATCGTTTTTGAGACATCTATGGTTGATACTCCGCAACAGAATGGTCGAGTTGAAAGAAAACATCGTCATTTACTCAATGTAGCGCGAGCTTTACGGTTTCAAGCCAATCTTCCTATTGACTTCTGGGGAGAATGTGTTCTTACTGCTGCCTACCTGATCAACCGAACACCGACACAGCTTCTCAATGGTCGTACTCCCTTTGAGTTACTTTATGGACAGGCGCCAAATTACTCTTTTTTATGAGTATTTGGATGCTTGTGTTTTGCTGCTCGTGTTCCAAGATACCGTGACAAGTTTGCACCAAGAAGCCGTCGGTGTTTGTTCCTTGGTTATTCTGCCGGAAAGAGAGGTTATCGTCTTCTCGACTTGGACTCTCGAGTTATCTTTAACACTCAGGATGCTGATTTCTTTGAAGACCAGTTCCCGTATTCTGCATCTCCGCAATCCACTTCTACAGATGAACCTGGCGGCGTCACCACTGCACCGCCGGTTTCCTCCTCCTACTCACCGGAACCATACGACTTTTCCGATCAACCGTCGGCCGCCCTTCCGTCGGTCAATACTGACCGGTCAACGCCGGTCAACTCCGACCGGTCAGCTCTGGTCAACTCTGACCGGTCAGCTCTGGTCAACTCCGACCGGTCAGCTCTAGTCAACTCCGGCCGGTCAACGCCAGTCAACGGCCGGTCAACTTCGGCCGGTCAATGCCGGTTAACTCCGGCCGGTCAACACCGGTCAACACCGACGAGTCAACGCCGGTCAATGCCAGTCAACACCGGTGAGTCAACGCCGGTCAACGCCGGTGGATCAGCTCCAGTCAACGCCAGCGAGACAACGCCATTCAACGGCTTCTAACTAATTCCGGCCACCGCTGGCATCCCACCGCCTCCCGATGCCGGTCCTCCTCCACCTGCTACCAATAATCCACCATCCACCAGACAGAGTGTTCGTGCTCGACGTCCACTGCCGTATTTGGCTGATTATGATTGTGATGATTCTACTTGTGCTCTTGTTACTGAAGACCACCCCTCTTCGACTACGTTCCCCCATACGTCATCACTATCCTCAGGTGTTCTCTACCCTCTTACTGATTATGTAAATTGTGATAACTTTTCTAGTCTGCATACTAGATTTTTGGGTGTTGTAACTTCTAGTGCAGATCCCACTACTTACTCTGAGGCTTCCCGTCATTCTTATTGGCGAGACGCTATGGTTGCGGAGCTCACTGCCCTAGAGCGCAATCAGACTTGGACTTTGTCTCCTTTGCCTGCGCATAAAAAGGCCATTGGTTGTAAATGGGTTTATCGAATGAAGTTTCGCTCTGACGGTACCATTGAACATTACAAAGCTCATCTCGTGGTTCTTGGAAACCGCCAGATTGAAGGAATTTATTACACAGAGACTTTTGCTCCAGTCGCAAAGATGAGTTCCGTTCGCTTGTTCCTGTCAGTTGTTGTTATACGTGATTGGGAATTGCATCAAATGGATGTCCATAATGCATTCCTGCATGGTGATTTACATGAAGAAGTGTTCATGCGACCCCCACCTGGCTATGTGGTTCCGCCTGGTCAGGTTTGTCGCCTTCAGAAATCTCTTTATGGTCTTCGTCAAGCTCCTAGGAATTGGTTTGCTAAACTGGCGCAGGCTTTACGGACATTTGGTTTTGTTCAAAGTAAGGCAGATTACTCTTTATTTGTCTTTTCCAGTGGATCGCAGTCTTTACATATTCTGGTTTACGTGGATGATTTGGTTATTGCTGGTAGTTCTTCTTCGCTCATCTCTACGTTCAAGAAATACTTGGGTTCTTGTTTTCACATGAAGGACCTTGGTTTGCTTAAGTATTTTTTGGGCATAGAGATTGCTAGAAGACCGTAGGGGATGTTTCTCTCGCAAAGGAAATATGCTTTGGACATTCTATCTGATACAGGTTTATCTGCTTCTAAACCAATTGATTTTTCGATGGAGCAACAACATGATTTGGCACGTATTGAAGGTCCAGCCTATCATGACCCGGAGCAGTTATATCTAACTATTACTCGTCCTGAACTTAGTTATTCAGTTCATACTCTTGCGCAATTCATGAAGTCTCCTTGTGTTCCTCACTGGCAAGCTGCGGTTCATGTTTTGCACTATCTGAAGAGTCATCCTGGTCAAGATTTATTTCTTTCTTCTCGTAGTACTCTCCAATTGACTGCTTATTGTGATTCGGATTGGGCCGCCTGTCCTATTACTAGGCGTTCCTTATCCGGTTATTTTGTTATGATTGGTGATTCCCCGGTTTCCTGGAAGACTAAGAAGCAACCTACTGTTTCTCGGTCTTCTGCTGAAGCAGAGTATCGTGCTATGGCAGTTGCCTGCTGTGAGTTATTATGGTCTCGGTCCTTGTTGAAAGACTTAGGGGTTTCGCACACTTTTCCTATGAAATTGTTTTGTGACAGTCAATCAGCCATTCACATAGCAGCCAACCCAGTTTTCCATGAACATACTAAGCACATTGAAGTTGATTGTCATTTTGTTCGAGATCTTGTTCAATCTGGCGCTATTGTTACTCAACATATTCGTACGGTTGACCAACCCGTGGATTTGTTCACTAAAGCTCTCGGCCGTAACCAGTTTCATTCCTTACTTGGCAAGTTGGGCATTTCTGATCCGCATGCTCCAACTTGAGGAGGAGTGTTACGGAATTAGGAATTAGTAATATAGTTGTTATGGAATTAGTGTTAATTAGTATTGGTATTGGAATTGGATTTGTATTCCTACCATAGTTGTACTTGTATTCTGTTACATTCTTCTAGCTGGGATATGTATCATGTACTACTATATAATGTATCCTGAACTCATGAATAAACCTACAGATTATTACCCTTATTTCCTACAATATTAATAAATATATAAATTCATTTTATATACTGTGCATATTTCTCATATAAATATAATAAAATCTATAACTTATACTAAAAGAGCAACCACTTGGCCAAGTGTCACCCCCACACTTAGCCAAATCAACTTTGCCAAATATCACCTACATAATTAGCCACATTAACTTGTCATGTGTCACTTATTATGTATGCCAATTTAATGCTAAACATATATTTATTTTCCTATTTACATTAATTTGATAAATGAATTTCTTCTATATATTAAGAGTCCGTCTCTTGGAAGACGGTTTTCCATAAGTTATGGAAAGACCAAGGTTTAAAGTGTAAATTAGAAAAAATTAAGATAAAATTTTCGGGTTGCATGAACCAGGTTATAAATTTTATAACTACTACATGTTGCATACTAAAATTTTAATATTGCAACTAAGACCTTTTACCTTTTAATATTCTAATCAAGCCCCATCTTTCCATAAGATTATGGAAAGACCGTCTTTCCATAAGCTTATGGAAAGACCGTCTTTCCATAAGCTTATGGAAAGACCGTCTTTCCCAAGACTTTGCCATATATTAATTCAAGAGTTGCTCTTATAAATCTCAACTAATACAATTATTTTATTATATTAATTAATAATATAGTAAATATTGATAGCTCACTAAAATTATTTAGTTAAAAATTAGTATTTATTTGAATAACATGAATATGTAGTATAATTTAAATTGTTTATCAAATCATAATTTAATTTTCTTTGAAACATCTTCTTACATTCTTTTTGAAAATATTTATATGTTTATATTTTTATCAGTATATTATTTATTGTTAATAGTATATTTACGTAAAATTTATTGTTCATCTTTACAAAGATATATATTATTTTCATCCATACTTACTACTAAAAAAGCAACCACTTGCTTAAGTGGCACCCCCACTTAGCCACATCACCCTTCACAAAATTTTGACACTTGGTAATACCAAACATTGTCACATCACTTGCTTTTTAAAAAAAAATACTTTAACTCACATCAATTTGGAGGAATTCAAAATTTGTAATCAAAGGAAATTATATGGCATGTATCAATTAACTAATATTTATGTAGTCTGAATCAATTAAACCACAATCAAAGGAAATTTAC
This sequence comes from Rubia yunnanensis, assembly GCA_037428765.1. Classification (NCBI taxonomy): domain Eukaryota; kingdom Viridiplantae; phylum Streptophyta; class Magnoliopsida; order Gentianales; family Rubiaceae; genus Rubia; species Rubia yunnanensis. The sequence goes on from CM075061.1 coordinate 131,855,301, forward strand.
ACTTATGTGCAACAATTAAACAATATTCATTCCTTAATTGTACTGTCTGATTTAATCACTTTACACATGAAAAATGAATCAATTAATCATATCAATTCCTTCAACATCTAAACATATCAATTCCTTAATCGTAGTGTTTAATGCAGCTAATACCATTCAACTTCTTGGTTATATAGTCACGTAAAGAAAAATACAATTATTTTCATTCCAATTCAACAATATTTACACACTTTCCTTTAAAAACATAACTTTACTGCAATTTATTACTTATTTATTAATTAATTTTTGAAAATATTTATACTTTTCTATTTTTATCAATATATTATTTATTGTTAATAGTATTTTCATATAAAATTTATTTTCCATCTTTACAAATATATATATATATATATATATACAATATTCATTTATACTTATTAGTAAAAGAGCAAACACTTGCTTAAATGACACCCCCTTTACAAAATTTTGACACCTGTTATACTAAACTTGCCACATCACCTGCTTAAAAAATATATTTTAACTCATATTAATTTTGGCGGAATTCAAAGGATGAAATCAAAGAAATACTATACTCTGTAACTCACATTAATTTTGGCGGAATTCAAAAGTTGTAATCAAAGGAAATTATATGGCATGTATCAATTAACTCATATTTTTGTAACATGAATCAATTAAACCGCAATCAAAAGAAATTTACACTTATGTGTAACAATTAAACAATATTCATTCCTTAATTTTAGTGTCTAATATATATCTCTTTACACATAAAAAATGAATCAATTAAATCATATCAATTCCTTCAACATCTGACCATATCAATTCCTTCAACATCTGACCATATCAATTCCTTAATCGTAGCAGCTAATGCGCTAATATCATTCAACTTCTTGGCTATATAGTCATTATTATTGTCACAACAATTGCTTTTTAACACTAAGTAGTTACGTTTTAACACTGAATGCTAACAACTATTTATCATTTTTCAGTGAATTGTTCAAAAAAATAGTTTAACTATTTATTCATTTATTTTACTTATATGTTGTAATACTTATATTATACACAAAATCTTTACAATTAATTAACATAATTTTAAAATTATATTTAGCTTTTTTTATGTAATCTTATACCTTTATTAATAACTAAGAGAATTTTGGCTATTTAATTTTACAATAGACATGATTTCATAACTTTAATTTAATAATTATTGATTCATTATCAACATACTAGATGATACCCGTGCCAATGCACAGATTTATGAACCGATAATATAACATAATTTATAATTTTAATTAAAATAAAATTTTATTATATTTATATGAGAAATGCACGATATAGTATATAATATATATATATATATATATATATATATATATTTCATCTAAAAAGAAATTGATTTGAAATTGGTTGACATATAATAATTAATTAAAAGTATTCAAGTGAAAATAGTGTATATGTTTACGTAGGAAAGTATTCAAAATTGTATAAAAGTACTTTATGTTATAAAAAAATATAATAATAAGTATTGGAAAAATATTTTTAATAATGAATCAATAATAGAATTAATTAAAGTTATAAAATTATGTACCTTTCAAAAAATACAGTTGTTAATCACAATTTTTATATCGAATTATAAATAGTCAGAAATGAGAGTCTATATCTGATACTGAAACCATTAAACTGTAATTAAAGTTGTCCAATCAATGATTTGTTTTTTATAATTTTGAAATTTTCCAATAAATCATTGTGATTTTTTTTTAATGGCACATATGGAAGCATAAGTTTCTAGAGACGTGTGGAGTTGAAAATGTGCCAATATACATGATTATAAAGGAAGAGAAATGCATTTTTCAAAAGAAAAGGAAGAGATATGTATTAATTGAGCTAGGTTGAAGTTATCTAGAAATGAATGCTTCATTGAATTAAATTACAAATGAGGCTTGTTAAATAAGGAAATATTATTTTTAAATTTTTTACCTTTTAATCTGATGTGGCAAGCATTGGAGATGCTACTTGTCAAAATGGTTGCTCTTTTAATTATAAGTATAGATATTTCATATTCTATACAAAAATTAATATTATTCTATATAAAATTCATATATATTATTTTTGTTAAAATATAAATATTTAATTATTAAGTATCAACAAAGATTGTGTTAATTGTTTTATAAATATATATATATATATATATATATATATATATATATATTAATATTAATATATATATAATTTACTCCACAATATACTATTCATATAAATACCATACTATTTTATTAATTGTTAAATTTTAAATTATGTTCTACTAATCACTTTTGTTAATAATCTTTGCATCGGCACGGTTATTATCTAGTTTTAATTAAAAGTACAACCATTTTTGATAAGAGACATCTCCAATACTTGTCACATCAGGTAAAAAATTCAAAAATAATATTCTCTTATTTAATAAGTCTCATTTGTAATTTAATTCAATGCAACATTCATTTCTAAATAACTTTAACCTAACTCAATTAATGCACATCTCTTCCTTTTTCTTTTTGAAAAAAGCATATCTCTTCCTTGATGATTATGTTTCATGTATATTGGCACATTTTCAACTCCATACGTCTCTAGAGATTTATGCTTTTATATGTACCATTAAAAAAATCATAATGATTTATTGGCAAATTTCAAAATTAGTAAAAAAAATTGTTTGTTAGACAACTTTGGTTACAGTTTAATGGTTTCAGTACCAGATACAGACTCTCATTTTTTGACTATTTATGTTTCGATATAAAAATTGTAATTAACAACTGTATTTTTTAAAGGGTACATAATTTTATAAATTTAATTAAATCTATTATTGATTCATTATCAAACATATTTTTCCTATTCTTATTTTTATATTTTTTTAACATAAAGTATTTTTAATACAATTGTTAATACTTTCCTACGTAAACTTGTGCATTATTTTCACTTAAATACTAATAATTATTTATTGTGTATCAACCAATATCGAATCAATTTATTTTTAAATGAAATATATATATATATATATATATTAATAAATATATAAATTTATTTTATAAACTCCATCATGCATATTTCTCATATAAATATATTAAAAATTTATTGGTAATTAAAATTATAAATTATGTTATATTATACGTTCATAAATATGTGCATCAGCACTGGTATCATCTAGTATGTTGATAATGAATCAATAACTATTAAATTAAAGTTATAAAATTATGTGTATTATAAAAGTAAATAGCATAAATTCTCTTAGTTAAATAAATGTATAAGATTTCATATAAAAATGCTAAATATAATTTTAAAACTAAGTTAATTAATTGTAAAGATTTAATTTATAATATAAGTATTACAATGTATAAGTAAAATAAATAAAAAAATATTTAATATTATTTTTGAATAATTCACTGAAAAATGATAAATAATTGTTAGCATTCAGTGTTAAAAAGCAACTACTTGTTAGTGTTAAAAAATAGTTGTTGTGACAACAATAATGACTATATAGTCAAGAAGTTGAATGATATTAGCAACATTAGTCACTACGATTAAGGAAATGATATGTTTAGATGTTGAAGGAATTAATATGATTTAATTGATTCATTTTTATGTGTAAAGAGATATACATCAGACACTACAACTAAGTAATGAATATTGTTTAATTGTTACATATAGGTGTAAATTTCCTTTAATTGCGGTTTAATTGATTTATGTTCATAATCTTGGCCGAGCTTTCGTTTTAACTTCATGAGATTCTCGATTCTCGAAAAAGCGATTCTCGATCATCTTCCCCTTCTCTGCTCGCCGGTAATGGCTAATTCGCCTGAAACGGCTAGATCCATCTGATAATAGCTAGGACGGTAACCCTTTCTACTATGCCGGCTGATATGGCGGCAATCTCTAGCAATCAAATCACCCCCAAAACCTTCGCAGCGGCGCTCCAAAACAAATCTCCGCCCCTATCCAAAATTCTACCTAGCAATCCAGAGCTTGTTCCTAAAATGCTTCACTTGGGGGAACCCTCATGCTTATATTCTGATGACCAAATAGCCACTCTATCCGCCCATTATGCGAACGCTCTGGTGGGTAAGTTCACTAAAGGAAGAATTTCTATGGAGCATCTGGAGCAGGCTTTCAAAACCGTGGGTTTCGAAGGTAAATATCATCTTGGCTCTCTTGATTATAAACATGTTCTAATTAGGTTTGAGCTAATAAACGATTATCAGATATGTTGGATGAAATGTGTATGGAACTTTAATGGTATTTCTCTTAAGATGCTCAAATGGACTCCTGAATTTTCAACATATAGAGAATCACCAATAGTTCCCATCTGGTGCACTATTAGGGAAGTCCCCTTATATTACTATAACTCAGCTTCTATAGAGGCAATAGGGAATAGTATAGGCAGTTTTATTAAAAATGATCTAGCCACGGATATGCTTACAAGGCCATCAGCAGTTAAATTCTGTGTGGAAATAGATCTTCAAAAACCACCGAGTCATTATATCAGGCTGGGTTCTGTGTCTAACAACAGGAAATATCAAATTGAATATGAGGATGTACCCCTCTATTGCGATCACTGTGCGAAACTAGGTTATTCTCTGCCTCAGTGTAAAGCCAGCCCTGTGCCTAACAATGGTAGAATTCAGGATACAAATTTAGCCCAAAGTTTACCCCTATCTCACTGGCAGGCTACTGGTAAGAAATTTGACAAGCCTCCTTTGATCATAGACTCTCTGGAAAAACAACCCCACCCTGTGATGGATAAAACTGACAATGAAGGAATTTCTATTAAGCCTAACCATAACTTACCACCTAGCTCCCCCTCTATGGATATCAGGACTACTGAGAGAGCTCCTACTACTAATACCCAATCTCATGATAGTCTGGACAATTCTATCTCAAGGTTATTAAAAGATATTGCTACATCTAAACCAACACTACTGGCCTATGCTAAAGATGATATCCAGATTGGATCTTTTACTCTATCTATGTATAGTCCAAATCACAAAAATGCACTTTTCCAGCCTGGAAAGATGGCAAACAGATTTTCTGTTTTGCAGGTTCTGGATAATTGCTCTAAGGAACAAGAGGAAATAACTGAGTCAGTATCTACGGAGGAGGTCAGTTCTGGCCATCAAAATATTACTACTTCCTCTCCTACAGGTAACCTCCAAGGTAAGTCTAAACCTAAAAGGAATAACTATCTAAGCCAGTTAAATAAAATGATGCTTAGATCTGCCACAAAAAGTAATAAATCTTGTGAACAATGATAGTTAACTGTAATGCAAATTTCTTAGTGTGGAATCTTAGAGGCATGGACACCTCAATGCTTAGGCTTACTAATTTATGTAAACTTAAATAATACAGCTATTATGTATCATTGAGCCTATGCATGATAACACTAAATGTCAAGCATACATGGAGAAACTCTCCTTTACTCATAATTTGACTTTGCATAATGGGAAAATCTGGCTAATGTGGTCTAACTCATTATCTATCTCTATGCTATCCTCTCATGAACAGTTCATGCATGTTACTATTTCACATCAGTACCTTAATTGGCACATGGATGCAGTTTTCATTTATGTTCTTAGGAATAGGGAAGGTAGGAAGGCTTTGTGGAATAAACTGTAGCCTATTTCTAGAGGTGATATCATTTTTATTGGAGACTTTAACTCGATCACCTCTCTGTCTGAATACAGAGGTCCCAGTTCACCTACCTTAGGAAGTATTAGAGATTTTAACTCCTGGATTAACTCTAATGGAATACAAGAAATTAACACGATTGGTAATCTTTTCACATGGTGTAACTCTAGGCTAAGGAACCCCACCTCCAAAAGATTAGACAGAGGACTAAGTACTATTTCATGGAACTCCAAATTCTCATCCTCTTCGATTCAAATCCTGAATAGGCAGACTTCTGATCACGCACCACTTCTTCTCCAAGTCTCCACTCGGACCTCTTCCAATCCTAAGCCATTCAGATTTATTGATGCCTAGTTTCAGAGAAGTGAGTTTATTGGATTAATTAATGACAGCTGGGGAATACCTTTAGCCGAAATTGGCATGCTCATATTTTACCTAAAATTGATTAGGCTTAAGAAAGTAATAAAAATATGGAATAGAGATAGCTTTGGTAACATTGACTTAAATGTCAAAAATGCATATGACGCCTTAAGAATTCAGGAAATTAACTTCGACTTGATCCCCTCTACCCCTGAACGAGTAAAACTTAACGAGAAAAATGCGTTACTGCTTAAAGCTTTAAAAGAGAAGGAAAATACTGGAAGCAGAAAGCAAGACTAAAATGGCATAAGCTAGGAGATAATAACACATCTTTCTTTCATAAAGTGGTGCAAGAAAGGAACTGTAAATTGCAGATAACTAAAATAAAAAATTGTGCAGGCCAATGGATCAATTCTCAGTTGGACATTCAAAAAGAAGCAATTGCTAATTTTTCGGAATTGCTAACTGAGCCTACTCTAGTAAATGATGAAACATATTATCCTCATTTTCTAAGTCAAATACCTAGTGTTATTAAGGAAAGTGATAATCAAGTTTTAGCCTCTCCAGTCTCTGAATCTGAGCTAGAACTAGTGATTAAAGGTTTAAACAAGACGAGTAGTCCAGGTCCTGACGGATTTTCTCCTAAATTTTATACCAAATGCTGGCCTATAATAAAACTGGATCTGATTTCTGCTGTAAATGACTTCATAGCTGGTTCTGAAATGCCTCGGGGAATATCCAGTACCTGGATTACCCTGATACCAAAAAAACCCACTCCATGTTCATTTGAGGACTTCAGGCCAATTAGCCTTTCAAATGTGCTAAATAAAATCTGCTCTAAAGTATTAATGGAAAGGTTGAAACCTCATATGGAAAATCTGATCTCTCCTAACCAAACAGCCTTCATGAAAAACAGAGATATCTCAGATAATATCCTGTATTTACAGGAAATGATCAGATTTCTGGATAAAAAATATAGAACACCAAACTGCATTCTTAAACTAGATATAAGAAAGGCTTTCGATAGAATTAATTGGAATTTTCTTAGACAGATTTTGTTACAGTTTGGTTTTAATGGGAATTTTTTAAATGCTGTTATGAATAATTTGTCACAAGCCTACTTTTCTATACTTGTTAATGGTAATCCAGTAGGTTTCTTCAAGGCCTCAAGGGGTATTAAACAAGGTGATCCTCTTTCCCCCTTTCTTTTCAATATATTCTCAGAAGCCTTTTCATGGAGTCTATCATTTATATTCTATAATAGAAGTTTGGCTAGTTATCAGATTCTGGCTTCAATTTCTGCGGTTTCCCATCTTATGTATGCGGATGACACGATTATTTTTATGCAAGCATCAAGGTCGAACCTCATTAAGATCAAAGCTTTCCTTGAAATTTTTGAGTACACCTCGGGCCAAAAGTTTAACTTTGACAAATCTGATTTTTATCTAAGTAGAAGAGCTACAATAGCTAAGCTTAATCAGGTCAAAGTTATTTTAAAAATGAAAAAAGGATCTTTTCCTTTCAAGTATTTAGGCTGCCCAATTTTTTAGGAAGAACCTTAATGAGATATTTTCATCCTTTGTTGGCCAATGTTGATCATAAGCTTCAAAATTGGAAAAATTAATGGCTCAGTTGAGGAGGGAAAATGATCCTTATAAAGTCATGCTTGTACTCAATTCCTCAACACATCTGGTCTGTAACAAATCCCCCTAAAGGCATAATTAAATTATTTGAGAAAAAAATGTCTCAATTCTTCTGGGGAAAATCAGATGACAAAAATAATAGAGTTTGGAAAAGATGGGCAGAACCAGCTAACCCTACTAACTTGAATGGTCTAGGTTTTAGATCCATCAAAGCCATAATAGACTCTTGTTCGGTTAAACTTTGGTGGAAGAGCCAACTTGGTATTTCTTTGTGGTCTAAATTGTTATGGGCACTCCCACCCTCCCATAGAAAATCAGTGACATGGAAAAGAATTTGTTCTATCAACTCTTTTGCCGAAAATAATTCGACTATAATCCATGGCAAAGGCAGTTGTAATTTTTGGTCTGCCAATTGGTGCCCATATGGCCCTCTTCTTAACTATGTTCCAGATAGTATTATCTCTGCTATGTCGGATATCTCAGTGGCTGATTTCTTCAGCAATAGAAACAATATTTTAGACCAGATTTCGTCCTTCTTGGAACATGATACGCTTTTGTTTTTGCAGGGTGCTGAACTAACATTGGATAGGGATGATAGATTGATTTGGAAACCTGAACTCACAGGTATTTTTTCTTTCAAGTCAGCCTATAGGGCCCTCACTCTATCATCAGATAATTTCCCTGTAAGTAAATTCTTATGGAACATTCCACTGCAGAAAAAGATAGCTATTTTTACATGGAAACTGTTGCATTCATTCCTCCCTTTTGATGATGTGCTCATTACTTGTGGATTTAGTTTAGCCTCGAAATGTCCTGCTTGTCTTCAGTCGGACTCGATCCAGCATTTTTTTATCTCTTGTCACATGGCTCATGCTGTTTGATCGAATATGGCTTCATCAATTCGGTTTAAACTAAATGCTCAGCAATCCATCCCCCAAAGATTTTACCTACTCTGGAATTGCCATGATCTCCCTAAGTTTCACCAAATCCACTGTAACATTTTGCCTTCGTTGGTGTGTTGGAGTCTCTGGAAAGCTAGGAATAGTTTCTTATTTGATAATAAGCCTCTTTCTGTGAATCTTATTTGTAAAGAGGTGCAGGATCTGATTAAATTGACATTATATGTGTGCCCTCTTAAATTGCTATCCTCTGTATCTATCCCACCATCCTTTAGGTATCTCTCCCCCTGCTTAGACCTCCCCCTAAGCCAAACATTTCGACTGTACTGTGGGAAAGGCCTAAGACTGGTTTTATAAAAATTAATGTGGACGCATCTTGGTGTCTTAACAAAGCATCAGTTGGTATTATAGCTAGGGACTGCTCTGGTAATCCTATTCAGATTAGTTCAGCTATCTCTTCTGCTGCATCCTCATTACATGCTGAAATCGAAGCCATTTTACATGCTTGTCATATCTTCCCTCATCTGGATCACACTTTCATAATTGAATCTGATTCTAAACTGGCGGTTAACATGATTAATGATCCCTATTCTGCATATTGGCAAGTTTTTGACATGGTTTTTAAAGTGAAGTCCCTCCTTGGTAGAGCTGAACTTAAACATGCTTTTAGGGAATGTAACTCTGTAGCTGATGCTATAGCCAAGCACCATTTAAACCATAACCAATGCCTCCATCTATCTAATATCCCCATGTATATTAGAGGCCTTATTACTTTGGACAAAGAATACACACCACATATTCGGGTTGTTAAGAGTGCAAATGGTTTTGAATAGATACTGCTGAGATGTGGTTTGTTTACGCAGGTCTTCCGATCAACTTGTTGTCAATCTAGCTTTTTATGGCAATGGATACGCACAGATGATGAACTGGAGTTGCAGCTCATTCCAGTAACATGCTAACCTAATGTTGCTGCAAAGAGCCGAACTTGGACCTGTAAACAATTCCTCTTTAATTGTAACTCAGTTTAATCACTAACCTAACTTCTGGTTCTCAAACTCTCTAGTTTAGACTACGACTTTTTGAGATTGGAGTTGTCTGGCCAAAGGAGAGAATTAACACGAGGTGTGGAGATTCTCGCTTTTGGATCGCAACTTCAATATTGATTCCGTTTCTCTTGGAAAATTGTTCATATATCCTATGTATAGATAGTTAGGACTTTTGGAGGCAACTATGTTGCTTCAAAACTCATGATGAACTAGCTTCACTCTATGTACTCACTATTGATCCGTCATCAAGGCCTGGGGAACCTTAATATATACTCCCTCACCCTCGGGTGCTTTCATTAAAAAAAAAGCTACATAAATATGAGTTTAAATATGAGTTAATTGATACAAGCCATGCAATTTCCTTTAATTACAACTTTTGAATCCTGCCAAAATTAATGTGAGTTACAGAGTATAGCATTTCTTTGATTTCATTTTTGAATTCCCTCAAAATTAATATGTGTTGAAGTATTTTTTTAAGAAGGTGATGTGCCAAGTTTGGTATAGCCAGGTGTCAAAATTTTGTGAAGGAGGTGACATTTAAGCCAGTGGTTTCTGTTTTAGTAATAAGTATAGATGAATATTTTATATATATATATATATATATATCCTTGTAAATATGAAAAATAAATTTATATAAAAGTACTATTAACATTAAATAATATATTGATAAAAATATAAATATTTTCAAAAATTAATTAATAAATATATAATAAATTTCAGTAAAGTTATATTTTTAAAGGAAATATTGTAAATATTGTTAATTACAATTTGAATGAAAATAATTGTATTTTTCTTTACGTGGCTATATAGTCAAGAAGTTGAATGATATTAGTAGGATAACACACTACAATTAAGGAATTGATATGGTCGGATGTCGAAGGAATTAATATAATTTAATTGATTCAATTTTTATGTGTAAAGAGATATACATAATACACTACAATTAAGGAATGGATATTGTTTAATTGTTGCACATAAGTGTAAATTTTCTTTGATTGCAGTTTAACTGATTCAGGCTACATAAATATGAGTTAATTGATACATGCCATATAATTTCATTTGATTACAGGTTTTGAATTCCTCCAAAATTGATGTGAGTTAAAGTTATTTTTTTATTCTAGCTTTTGAATTCCGCCAAAATTAATGTAAGTTAAAGTATTTTTTTAAGCAAGTGATGAGACAATGTTTGGTATTGTCAAGTGTCAAAATTTTGTGAAGGGTGATGTGCTAAGTGACGGGGTACTACTTAAGCAAGTGGTTGCTCTTTTAGTAGTAAGTATGGATGAAAATAATATATATCTTTGTAAAGATGAAAAATAAATTTATATAAAAATACAATTAACAATAAATAAAATACCGATAAAAATATAAAAAAGTATAAATATTTTCAAAAAGAATGTAAGAACATGTTTTCAAAGAAAATTAAATTATAATTTTAGAAAATATTTAAATTATACTATATATTCATATTAGGCAAAGTGTTGGGAAAGACAATTTTCCTATACGCTTATAAAAAGATGGAGTTTAATTATAATAATGAAAGGTAAAATATTTTAGTTGTAATATAAATACAACATTTAGTAGTTATAAAGTTTATGACCCGATTAATACAACCCAAAAATTTTATCTTCATTTATTCTAATTTGCAGTTTAAATCTTGGTCTTTCCATTGCCTATGAAAATACCATTTTTAAGAGGCGGACTCTTCATGTTATTCGAATAAATACTTATTTTTTAACTAAATAATTTTAGTGAGCTAAATATTTATTATATTATTAATTAATATAATAAAATAATTGTATAGTTGAGATTTATAAGAGCAACTCTTGAATTAATATATAAAAAATTCATTAATTAAATTAAAGCAAATAAGAAAAATAAATATACTTTTAGCATTAAATAGATATACATAATAAGTAACACATGACAAGTTGATATGATTAAATATATATGTGACATTTGACAAAGTTAAATTGGCTAAATGTGAGGGTGACACAAGTGATTGATCATTCAGTATAAGTTATTGATGAGCAGTATCGTATTGGTAGTTTGTTGCGATTACTAAAATGGAGCTCTGAACATATTAGAGAAAAGTCTCAATTATATGCGTGCATTTTGAAAAGTCAATAGTCAAAACTTTGCTTTTAAAGTTAAGTGCATGATAAATTAGATAATTAAAGTCAGTAGGCCTTTGCAGTGGAAAATTGTATTCCCCCAACTTTGACTAGCACTATTCATTTAGTAAAATTAATTAATTTAAAAGTAAAAATAAAAAAATATATAAGACAATATAGTATCACGTGAGATTTTATTAGAATCGCCATAACATCCATTTTTATAATATTTATTTTTTTATTTTTAAATGTGCACAAATAAAGATATTAACGGTAAAAAATAATTATGGTCAAATTACAAAAGTTAACATGTGCAAATACAGGTGCGAAAGGGGGAGTACAAAAGTGGAAGGTCTGGTCCTTTCATGTATATTCATTTCAATGATAGTTCATTTTATTTATTTTTACTTTATGAGTGAAAGCAAATTTTTTTTTTCTAAAATAAATGTTAGTGGAAAGTGGTCTATTAAAGGTAGCAATCTAATGCGATTTTGTTGATTTTTTTCAAAAATCGCTTTTGGGAAGAGATTTCGTGTTCAGAACTCCAATATTTTGGCTCCCCTGTGATGTGCGTCATTATGCGTGCGTTAACCGTTGCATTCGGCATAGTTTTTAGCTTGTTTTATTTGGTGGATTGCTAGTATTAGTTGAGTTTACGTGACAAGGGGTTTAGACACACTAGTGGAGGCAGGTTCATTAAAGTCAGTTCTAAAGGACCAGAGAAGTCACTTTGTAGGTGACTTCTCTGGTAGTGAATTTGATCACTAAGGATCAAAACCGGTTATTAAAATCGACTTTAAAATTGTGTAACAAAGGCGGTTCTCGTCCTACTTGTTGAGTCATGAGGAACCGACTTTGTTTGGAGTTCCGATATCGGAACCAAATTGAAAAGTGTCCCGAACTCGGAACGGTTTTACCATCGTCGGACGTTGGTATATTGTTACGAACTCAAAACTAGACTCGAAGTCCAAACTCGAAGCATTTGTCTTGCCTTTGTAAACACTTCCTATGTCATATGTTGTTTCTGGGCCGGTTCTGGTATTGCAGGCATGTAATTTTTATTTTTCGTAAAATAGTTTCGATTTCGGATACAAAATCTAGGGTTAAGTTCCGAGTTTAGAACTTGTGTTTTGTGTGTTTTGTCATTGTATCACCATTGGCTAGGATTCATGTTCCGGTATCGGAACATGCTCGGATAAATTGGTAAAATTCAAGCTTTTGGGCTATTTTACTGGGCCCAATAAATAAGAGGCCCATAGAACAGCTCGAATTGTTTCAAGATTCTGTAGACTATGCTTACAAAACATCCTCTGAAGATGCAAATTTAAAACTAACAAATTCAACTTCGCAAAATACAAGGAATCATAAACCCAACAAGCCAAAATCTATGGACTAGGCTTTCAAAACATAATTCAATAGCTGCAAATAGTAATCAATCAAATACAATTTCGCAAAATACAAGGAATCATCATCGTAACAACCAAAAATATATAGACTATGCTAACAAAGCAACAATCTATAGATAGGAATACAAATCTATCAACTTCTATTCCACAAAATACAAGGAATCATCATCCTAACTAGCAAAAATCTATAGACTATGCTAACAAAGCAAGAATCTATAGATAGGAATAGAAATCTATCAACTCTTATTCCATACATTTCATGTAATCACATAACACATTGTCTCCCAAATGATTCTATTGTACAAGTGGATTTCCTAGAGATAACATTGCGAGTTCACCAAATACCTAGTCAAGCAATTTCTTGCGATGTTGATGTATTCTTCGGCATAAAGCCTTTGGTTGGCTTTAAAAATCTGTAAGTTTGAATATACGTCCATTATGATAATACATTGAGAAATAAATCTGAAAATAAACATATAAAAAATCAAATATCACCTTGTAAATCTCTAGAAAATCCACCCGAACTTGTTGAACGCACTCGGCAGCGTAGAGCATTACATGTTCTTGCTTGAAATTTGAACTAAATGAGGGTAAACAATTGTAGATAATTAAAATAGACGAGTAATTGTTTACGGTTTATTTGTGAAATCTACCACACCTTAATCTCAATAATGTCCAAATGCCCATTTTGAATTGGATTGTTTTGATCATTGAGCGACACTCTCAATATTTTGATAAACGTCTTCGATGGCTGGAAGTGTAGGAGATCCATCCAAAAAACCTTCTTCGTCTCTGGGAAAATAAAAATTAATCTCCAATGGTCCATGCACAATGTCACATCTAAATAAATGAACAAATGCGAGAAAACAAAACAAAACTTAATGTAATGATTTAAAACCATCACCGCTCAATGTATGGTGCGAAGAATAATTTTTATCTCTTCGTCCAAGACTCTTGCAAATGTAGTCGGTCCTTTCATCGATTGTAAAACCAATCTCTGGGGTCATTAGGGGGCACAAATATCCGACCCAAGACATTCCCTTTTGATTCGCAATGTAATACATGTACCTAAAAATCAATTGTTAAGAAATTGAATTGTAAATGAGACAAAGTTACTTTAAATTAAGAATTTCGATGGTTCATACTCACAATAGGTAGAGAGATATTATCGTTTGGTTTACTAGCTCACACTTCCACAAATCTTCAAAGTCTATCTATGAGGCGATGATGTCTCCCTTTTGACTGAATACACACTCATTTCCAAAGAATAAGTACATTGATTTATGAGGGTTTTTTGCTAGCCAATCGTACAAAAGCCTTACAAATAGTGGTGCATCCTTAATTACATGTACCCGAGTGACCAGAGCTGCAATCCTTTTTGGTGGTTGAACTACCAGTTTGGACTTCTTAGAGGCCGTGACCTTCAAATGATTGTCTGTCAAAGGATCAACGAAAATTAGGCAATGTGGCCATTGGAGAAAATTTCCTTGAGCCGCTCCCACTTGCTTGCACTTGCCATCAGGCATTGGCAATTTGGCGTCGAGGACCAATGGATTCTCCAATGAAATCTGAGAAAAATCTTTGGGAATTAGTACCGAGTGATGATGTCACATTGAAGGTTGCAAAAATCCCGTCGACAACGTGGAGAGGTCTACGTTCCTAGCCTTGATCAATGTAGATGATGTGTCCATTTTAGGCGCATTATTTAGTAGTATTTAGGATCACTTTTGTGCTCTTTTATTATCGAGAGCTTGTGTTTTACCTTGAAATTCACTTAGGAGAGGTAAAAGCAACTTTGTACTCTTTTACCTCTTTTAAGTGGATTTTGTGTGACAAGGGAAGAACACGGAACCAACGAAGACCGGAAGACATTGAAGACTATACTTTCGAAGACTTTTGGACACTCACTTCGAAGACATGAAGACCGGAGGCCGTTGAAGACCATTTTGGAGCTGTTGAAGACTTGAAGAGTGAGAGGGATGGCTATGAAGAAGACAAAGAAACAATACAAAACTGTGGCTGCCGTCGCGACCCCGTCGCGACACCGTCGCGACACCATCGCGAGCCGGGGCACCGTCGCGAGTCGCGACGAACACCGTCGCGAGTCGCGACCATCGGGCGGCCAGAAATCAATTTTATTTTCTTTGCACTATAAATACCATCTCTTTTCCCTCTTCTTCTCCAAGCTTTTCCAGGCGCGTTTTCTCTGGTTTTGGGCGCCAAATTTAGGTTTTTCTTCTTCTTTCTTTTCTTAGCTTTCTCTTAGTTTGATTATGTCTTTTGTTGTTGGTCTAGAGTAGTTCTTGTTCTTGGGAGCAAAGGATTGAAGCTTCCACTATCTATGTAGCAAGAATTCATTTCTATCTATCTATTTGGTGTTTTTGCTATTGTGCATTTATTGTGCTTTGAATGTTAATTGTTGATTGCATTGATGTTGTTGAGAGCTTGATGATATGAAATGCTTGGATTAATTGCTAGCTAGGGTTTGGGGGATTTGGGTTAATTTCCCCCCTGTTCTTGTTAGCAATGTGAGAGTATGAATTAGAGCTTTTGCTTGTGTTAGTGTGTTGACAATGTGCTAGGCGAATGTGATTGATGTCGAACTCTTCGTCATGTTCGTTTGTGTAGCAAACGAGAGAGTCATATGCTCGCGGATGAATGTGCGTTGCACGTTCATCCAATCTCGTGTAATTGCATGAATTGGTTCAATGCCTAGTCACGGTGTAGTGGTCATAGGCATTGCCAAGCTTGTTGGTCCTTCGTGCTAAATGCCACCAATGACACCTTGAGTCGTGGTCGCGACTCAGGAGCCATTGGTGAGGTTTGACGAGAGATGTCGAACTCACTCTCGCAAACTACGAACTAAGAAGGATAGGAGTTCAGTCTCCACGACAAGTAGTTGAAGTATTGAATAGGTGATTTAAACTCATTCCTGAAGCATTTGTTGTTTGGCGTTTATGTACTCTTGACGGTGTGTTTCGCTGCATGTGTGCCATGAGTGGTTTGAGCATAGGGAGTGCTTGTGTGGTTGAATTGCTTAGGTGTAGGAACGTGACGAATTCCGTAGCGCCTTTGCATGAAGATCTACGAGCATGAACTTAGAACTCCTTGTGGTGTGTGTGTTGTGGTACTTGCTAGATGGGGTGTGTGAGTGTTGGGTCATGAATGCTATATGATAGAATGTGTGAATGATTCGATGAACTACATTAGATGTGGAAGTGGATATCCGTTGCCCCCAAGTCATTTTATCTTTGTAGTTTAAAACCCCTTTTTCTTAGTTTCGTTTGATGATTAGCATAGTCACTTGACGTTGCTAGTTATCTTTGTTAACTTAGGAAACCAACCAACCAACCCCCCCCATTTACTCGCTTTTAAGTGTGTGTATATATATTTACTCCTAGCCTAGTATATCAACCATTTTGTGCGTAGACGCTTAGGAAGATCCCTCTTCTCATTGGACGACCCCGATTTGCCACTATCTACCTAGTTGTAGAAAGTAAGCATTGAGGGCTTATAAATTATCTTTTGGCGCGCGGGCGCGACGACCGCTCGCGCCTGTCAAAATGGCGCTGTTGCCGGGGAAGAGGCGTTTATTCTTAAGTATTTAGGTGTATTTGGTTGTGTGTTAGCTAGTCGTTTTTATTTTCCACTACTTGGTGGTTGTTTTTGTTCGGAGTAGGTATTGCTCGAGTTCTTGGTAATTTATTTTATTGAGAATCCTTGCACTATGATTCCGAACTTTTGAAAAAAAAAATTTAAAAATTTTAAAAAAATTTCTTAATGGAGCGTCTCACTTTGAGGGAACTCATGATGAGAAGAGAGGCTCAACAAACAAGGTTTTGTTGGATGTGTCATTCCGATCATCCTACCGAATCTTGCCCTTTGTTGTGGGAGGAGCACTATGACCGAGAAAGAACCCTTGGTTTCCAAAACCATGGGTACTATGAAGAGTGCTATCAAGAGGTAGGAGATATTGGTTTTCAAGGGCAAGAAGCTCATGAATGCTATCCATACCACAACTCTTACAATCCGGAATGGAGTGGTAGTCCGGATTTGTGGTATGAGAATGAGCCAGAAAACCAATATTACGAGCAACCTAGTTGGCCATCACCACCCTATACCATACCCCAAAACCAAGCCCAACAAGGAAGTTCAAGTTTGACACGTGAGGATGTCTTAAATACCATAGCAAACTTGAACTCCTTTACTAGTAAAGAGCCGGATACTCAGCTCTCCTCTAGCGTTGAGGCCATTGAGGGGCATGTGAGGAACATTTTAGAGGTATTGGCCCGCATGGAAGCTCGTGATTCCGAAAACACACCATCCCAACTTGAACTCGATGATTCGGTGAGTGAAGTCACCAATACAAATGATTTTGAGCTTGAAAGGGATGAGGAGTTGGTTGTCAAGGATAGAAAAATGGAGGAAGAGGTGATAGTGCTACATTATCCATTAGCATTGTCACCCCTTCTCCCACCTAGTGAACCAACTCTAATATTTTCGGAAGTTTTGAGGGAAACGAGAGAGGAGCCAAAAGACTATCCCAAGCTCCCTAACCACTTAATTCCCTTTGAACCATCTCCACCTTCACAAGACTTTCCTCTTGGAAGTTTTGTGCCCCCACCTCTCTTATTTTGGATGCTCATGGTGAAGAGCTTCAAGCCTTCACCATACGGATAACGTTAGGGTCGTGCCGACGACCTTAAAAATACGGAGCTTCGTCGTGCCGACGACGTTAAATAAATTCGGCATTTCTTTTAGTTTTCGTTTCTTAGTTTGTGTTTCTTAGTTTGTTTTTGTTGTTGTTTTGTTTTGTTCTTTTTATGGCATGTTTTTCTATGATGTTGTAGCAACATGAAGTGCATTACAATGAAGGAGATGAAGGAACGAGATCAATGAACGAGGGAAGCAAACTTGGACAGTTGGTAAGAAAATGAAAAAATTTTAAGCCTGGGATACCCTGCCGTCGCGAGTCGCGATGGGCTTCGTCGCGAGTCGCGACGAACAGGGGAGCAAAATTCACTCCCAGCGCCAACTTTCCGCGAGTCGCCCTGACGTCGCGAGGCTCGTCGCGAGTCGCGACACCCTTCGTCGCGAGTCGCGACGAGCTCAGAAAATTTGGAGCTCCCGGACTCCACTTTCCGCGAGTCGCCCTAACGTCGCGAGGCCCGTCGCGAGTCGCGAGGCCCGTCGCGAGTCGCGACCAACCACGTCGCGAGTCGCGACGAGCTCAGAACATTTTGAGCTCCCGGACTCCACTTTCCGCGAGTCGCCCTGACGTCGCGAGTCGCGACCAACCACTTCGCGAGTCGCGACGAGCTCAGAACATTTTGAGCTCCCGGGCTCTACTTTCCGCGCGTCGCGATGACGTCGCGAGGCTCGTCGCGAGTCGCGACGAACCTCGTCGCGAGTCGCGACGTGCTCAGTAACTTTTGAAAATTTTTTGAGCCCGGATTTCAAATTTCCAAGCTTCCAAGTTTCCAAATGATTTTAAACATTGCATGATCCTTCCTTATTTTCCACCCAACACTCCCAAGAACATCACATACCTCTCATTTCTTCCACCATCCTACATATATTGACATATGAACATTCTTGCATCTTTATAGTACATTTGTTGATTGTAGTATGCCGACTACATCATTGTGACCGTAAGTTCTTATCCTATAATGATGCTGGTATACATGTCAATATATGTTGGATATTTTTCATGCATAATCTTATAGTGGTAATTGAGGGTTGATTGGTTGTTCTTTGACAATACTATGGTTATTAACTCTTGATGCTAAACCTAGTATTACATATCCTTATGTACTTGTGCGTTTAATGTGTTCTTCGTGGTGTAGTCTTGATCAAACGGCGCCATGGAGACAATGCTTTTCTCGAGGGGTGAGTTCTTCTACGGCATTTTTGCTCACCCTTCCGGTTCCGAAACCCATCTCGGGACCATCCAAGTACTTGGATATCGCCATATCACCGGCGACTTGCGGAGACACGGGTGTCACTCTAACTCCCTTACCTTGATTTTTATTCTTCTTGCCTTACGTGTTTACATTGAGGGCAATGTAATGTTTTAAGTGTGGGGAGGGGTTAGAGGATTCAATGCATGCTAGATTGTTTTGGAATGCTTTTTGCTACTTTTCATTGGAAAAACATGAGAAAAAGAAAAAAAATAATAGAAAAACAAATAGAAAAACAAAAAGAAAAAAAAATGAAAAAAAAAGAAAACAAAAAAAAAAAAAAGAAGAAAAAGAAAACCCGCTAAGTTGAAAACCCGAGAGGGCAACTTAGGCAACATTGGGGGCCCGGATAGGTCGAAAACCCTTAAAGGGCGGCCTAGGCAAAAATGAGAGGCTAAAATGTGCGGAAAAAGGTGAGATGTGAGCTAAAGAAACATGATGTGTGGCTGGGATGAAAACTCGAAAGAGCTCCTAGGCAAAATGAGAGAAATTGAAAAATGCTATGATTTCACTCACTTGCCAGCGTTGGAGTCATAAGGTTGCGGTTGTCACACGGATGGATCGGGTAGCTCATTATCTATAGACCGCTTGGGATTGGGTAGCTTAGTGGGTTAGGAAACGGAGTATGGTTATGAAATTCTTGATCTCTTTCTACTTCGTTTTTGGTTGATATATTGGCATTAGGTGAAGCATGTGTTTAAAACTTTCTCTATGGTTTTAGCTTCATTTTGTGTCATTGGATTCTGGGAATATCAATTCTGGGCTGTGAAATATTTTTATGGGTAGTGAATTGATAAGTGGTAGGTTTGGTTCGATTTAGGATTGGGGATGTGTGTGTGCAAAATTCTCATGTGAGCTTTTATTTTGGGATTTTTGAGATTGAGAGTTTTTGTGAGGCTTTGATTGGGGGATTAGTTTAGGTTTTGGGATATATCATTTACTCCGCATGCTTGAATCTTTTCTTACTCGAGGGCGAGTAAGGTTTAAGTGTGGGGAGGTTTGATATGTCCATTTTGTGTGGTTATTTTGGGGGTTTTAGGATGTGGATATGCCATTTCCTCCGTATGCTTAAATCTTTTCTTACTCGAGGACGAGTAAGGTTTAAGTGTGGGGAGGTTTGATGTGTCCATTTTAGGCGCATTATTTAGTAGTATTTAGGATCACTTTTGTGCTTTTTTATTATCGAGAGCTTGTGTTTTACCTTGAAATTCACTTAGGAGAGGTAAAAGCAACTTTGTACTCTTTTACCTCTTTTAAGTGGATTTTGTGTGACAAGGGAAGAACACGGAACCAACGAAGACCGGAAGACATTGAAGACTATACTTTCGAAGACTTTTGGATACTCACTTCGAAGACATGAAGACCGGAGGCCGTTGAAGACCATTTTGGAGCTGTTGAAGACTTGAAGAGTGAGAGGGATGGCTATGAAGAAGACAAAGAAACAATGCAAAACTGTGGCTGCCGTCGCGACCCCGTCGCGACACCGTCGCGACACCATCGCGAGCCGGGGCACCGTCGCGAGTCGCGACGAACACCGTCGCGAGTCGCGACCATCGGGCGGCCAGAAATCAATTTTATTTTCTTTGCACTATAAATACCATCTCTTTTCCCTCTTCTTCTCCAAGCTTTTCCAGGCGCGTTTTCTCTGGTTTTGGGCGCCAATTTTAGGTTTTTCTTCTTCTTTCTTTTCTTAGCTTTCTCTTAGTTTGATTATGTCTTTTGTTGTTGGTCTAGAGTAGTTCTTGTTCTTGGGAGCAAAGGATTTAAGCTTCCACTATCTATGTAGCAAGAATTCATTTCTATCTATCTATTTGGTGTTTTTGCTATTGTGCATTTATTGTGCTTTGAATGTTAATTGTTGATTGCATTGATGTTGTTGAGAGCTTGATGATATGAAATGCTTGGATTAATTGCTAGCTAGGGTTTGGGGGATTTGGGTTAATTTCCCCCCTGTTCTTGTTAGCAATGTGAGAGTATGAATTAGAGCTTTTGCTTGTGTTAGTGTGTTGACAATGTGCTAGGCGAATGTGATTGATGTCGAACTCTTCGTCATGTTCGTTTGTGTAGCAAACGAGAGAGTCATATGCTCGCGGATGAATGTGCGTTGCACGTTCATCCAATCTCGTGTAATTGCATGAATTGGTTCAATGCCTAGTCACGGTGTAGTGGTCATAGGCATTGCCAAGCTTGTTGGTCCTTCGTGCTAAATGCCACCAATGACACCTTGAGTCGTGGTCGCGACTCGGGAGCCATTGGTGAGGTTTGACGAGAGATGTCGAACTCACTCTCGCAAACTACGAACTAAGAAGGATAGGAGTTCAGTCTCCACGACAAGTAGTTGAAGTATTGAATAGGTGATTTAAACTCATTCCTGAAGCATTTGTTGTTTGGCGTTTATGTACTCTTGACGGTGTGTTTCGCTGCATGTGTGCCATGAGTGGTTTGAGCATAGGGAGTGCTTGTGTGGTTGAATTGCTTAGGTGTAGGAACGTGACGAATTCCGTAGCGCCTTTGCATGAAGATCTACGAGCATGAACTTAGAACTCCTTGTGGTGTGTGTGTTGTGGTACTTGCTAGATGGGGTGTGTGAGTGTTGGGTCATGAATGCTATATGATAGAATGTGTGAATGATTCGATGAACTACATTAGATGTGGAAGTGGATATCCGTTGCCCCCAAGTCATTTTATCTTTGTAGTTTAAAACCCCTTTTTCTTAGTTTCGTTTGATGATTAGCATAGTCACTTGACGTTGCTAGTTATCTTTGTTAACATAGGAAACCAACCAACCAACCCCCCCCCCATTTACTCGCTTTTAAGTGTGTGTATATATATTTACTCCTAGCCTAGTATATCAACCATTTTGTGCGTAGACGCTTAGGAAGATCCCTCTTCTCATTGGACGACCCTGATTTGCCACTATCTACCTAGTTGTAGAAAGTAAGCATTGAGGGCTTATAAATTATCTTTTGGCGCGCGGGCGCGACGACCGCTCGCGCCTGTCAGTAGAACTCACAAAAGTTTGATTTCTACTAAACAAATTATAACAAGCGATACATAAAAATGAAATTTTGAAAATCTAACAATTCAAATATTGAATAAATAAATAAATTTACCTTACTGGGTATTAACACAATTGCTTACTTCATGCCTCGAGGATAAGTGTTTAGGGTCTTGGTTTACCTCAACCTCCACCAGTGAGTGGCGTGACCCTCTGGACGGGGGTGTCCAACAGGGAGTTAATTCATCTAATTTCTTGGGTATATGTAGACCAATATGTTGAATTAACCTCTTAACCAACATTTCTTCTTGCTCTATGCATTTGTCACCAATTAGAACATCTTTTTGCAACGTGTGCACTCTAGATGGGTTTTCCCTTTCCTAAGACCTAACAATTCCGAATGCATCTTTTTGTTACATGAACGACACCCCCCCTCTAGCACATCCCGCGTGATCTAATATGCCAGCTGCTTATGTGAGGAAGTCTATCTTACCCGTTGGAAGGAAATGCCCTTCCATTTGGTCTTGTTTCAACTTAGCCTACGTATGCATAAAAAATAAATTTATTAGTAATCAATTAAATATAATATGTACGTACTTCATTGAATTTTACGAACTTGGTGCCTACCACTTTTTCCGCCATTGTAATCATGGGTTGTTTTTCAAATCGGCCTTCCTTGTTTTCTTGGCTTTTGAGGAATAGATCACACCTATCAATGTCATCAACATTGATTGCTGTGACTGACGACCTTGCTTCCTCCTTCGTCATCCCACTGGAGATTGCAAGTTGGACATCCTTCTCATAACGATCCTTCACCATTTGGATGGCCGCTAAAGCGTAGCCCACACGTCTTTTCCGATGCGGAGTATCATTCTTTTTGGAAATACGTCGCATCTCATCCCTTGTGTTAGAAAATCATAACCTAGTCAATACTAAAGACCAATTGATGTTTATTGTTATTAAAACTAATAGAGCTGGACTACCGTTCTTTTCATTTTCCAAGGACCTTCTTTTGTGGATCTCCTATCTTTCCTGTTGAACATATGTATAAGTTAATCATGGACGATCTCCCTTCCTATTAGAGAATATATAATCTCTAGATAGGGTGTATTTGTGCTCCCTCCAACTCTTGTTTAACATATACATCACCTTCTTCCTTAAATCTTTCACGTGGGGAGAATATATCTCAAACGGCCTCTATAATGAATTACACTGATTACTTTGTGGGAAAAAATAGATAATATAGTGATAGATCATGGCACTAATTTTCAATGAACAATTATGAAGAGCGGTATCTTGCATTCCATCCATAGGACGTCTTTTTGTACTCCTTAGGCACCTCGTGCCAATTATCATATTTTATGTCCATCCTCATCTACCAACCTTCCCAACCCAACTAGACTACTTAGCATGGTCATCCGACAAACATTTATCCAATTTGTTGAATATCAAGAAGGTCAACTCTTTCCTAGCCATTCGTCTTTCTAGTGTTCTACAATGAGTTTTAGTTATTCCCACCTCTTGCAACCCCTACCCGTTATCATCCTTGTTTGGGGTATTATCGGCATTGACATCTCCCGAACTTGTGAGATCCTCACGTGCTCATTTCCGAGACATTATTCTACTTAAAATGGATCATAGATTGAAATTTTTTAATTCATGAAACTCTATTTTGAAACACTAGCACCGAAATTTCAAAAAAAATTCCATACATGATTTAAACAAAATATTCTACCTTTGACTTGTACAAAACCCAACACGTTCATTTTTTCAGGAATACCCTAAAAATTGTAATAAACCAATACATAAAAATTGTCTTCATAGATTAAACATAGAGTTACCTTGTCAAATGAAGCAGTAGACCACCAGGAGCCATAATCTCCATGCCCTAACATTTCTCTTGAACACAAACCCTAACTCTCCAAAACTCCCCACTTGTTTGTGGTTTAAGAAAAATGTGAATTATAGATTGGATGAGCTAGGGTTTGTCTTTAGTTATGTTAAGTAGAAGATCTAGACTGGAAATTGTGGTTGAAATGAGATGGATAAGGAAATGTGGAATAAGGTTTTTAAGGGATAAAATGGAGGGAAGTTGCGCCCAAAATGTGAGCATTGATTGTGTTTCAAATCGACTTTAATGACCCTCTATCCCACTGGTTCCGCTTTTTAGTTCTGAATTCGTAATATGTTCTGGACACTGTTCCGATATTGGAACACTATCTTCTCTTTTGAAGTGAAGGAAAGATTAGGTTCCAATGGCAGAACTCATCTTTTGTGTTAAAAAATGCCTCGTCAAATTTCCACTCAGAAATCCCCAAAGTGCCAAAAACCCTTTCAAGAAAAAAACCCTCCCAATCAATATCTTCTCCAAATCTCTAACGATTTAGACAATGGCTAGGAGTCGGGGTGGAAAATCTACTGGAGTGGTTTCTTCCCGTAGTCATGAACCATATGTGGAGCATGGTGAATCAGTTAAATTCTTCAATAAATGGGCCAAAAATGTAGTAATCTTAAATTTGTCCATAGTTCGGATGTACGCCTATTGCACATAGGTTATTTGCTAGATTATTTTAAGAACTCTGGTTTTGATAAGTTTATGACTTTACAATAACAAGTTTATTATGATAAAGTGCTTCAATTTTATGCTAACCTAGGCAACAACAAGAGTAATCGTGATCTTACTAGGGTTAATGGTGTTCTAATACCTGTTACAAAATACTTGATTAACGAGGTCTTAGGTTGCGAATATATCACCCCAGACTCTTGTATCCCTGAGCAAGTTCGTGGCCCTCTTGAAATTTTCCTCCAACAGAGTTGGTTCGCTGTGACTGAGTACACACCTCTTCGCCCCGTAGAGATAGCTAGAAATTATTTTTGTTGGGAGGGCACGACACCTAGACATGCTGAGAAATTTAACGTTAGGGTTCTAACTATAGACCAAAGATTGGTATATGAGTGGATATGTTTGAATATTCTTCCATCGCGTGGTCATGCTTGCAAGCCCACTGTTGATAATAATATGATATTCTAACGTAATGGAGGGGATTAAGTTGAACCCGGGGTACACAATTCTTAATTACATGCTTAAGGCAGCCGCATGGCAAAAAAGGATCTCTCCAATAGAGGCTTGATCACGGGGATGCTCAAGAAAAAGAAGGTTATTATGGTAGATAAGCCATTGCGGGTAGAGTATTATGATATGGGGTGGTTTGAGCATAAACACTTGTATTTGGGGTTTGTTTTTCAAAATATGAGTATAGGATCGTTCCGGGAGCCAAAGGAAAAGTTGCGAAGAGAGCTAGGGAGAATAATTTGGTGAGGGGCAAGGCATCTTCATCAAGTAAGTATTTATTAAATTTTAATTCTCAATATCATTCGAATTTGATTATGTGTGGTGATGTTCAATTTGTAGGCTTTGGTAAATCTTTGAAGAGCACGATAAGTAGGTACATGGCATGCATTCGTTCGAACATTAGTTTACTGGATATGGAGGTTGAGTTGGTGAAAAATAATCACACCAAGTTTTTTGAGCCATCGGGCTTGCCTATTGACCATGGATATGAAGCCAAGATGGCTAATTTCAAACCTGTGTTCTCTGATTTGGAAAGCAAGGAGGTTGAGGATGAGGATGAAGAGTCACGCAAAGATGGTGATGCTGATGAAGATACAATGGACCCGGAGACTGATCTTCACAGAGGCTCCCTAGTTGATAATAAGGATTTTATTTGGTTAATGGAAAAAACAAGTTTCTTGTTAAGAACTATGATTATGTTTGGATTATTGTATGTTTGGAATTAAACTATGAAATTTACTCTACAGTGGATGATATGTTTTGTTGGACAAGTTATGGATTAATTATTTGATATAATATTGTGTTTTGATAACATGATGTTGGAATGTTGTATAAGCTTTAATCATCTGTTCTTCGGACTCCAAGAATTTTTCAATCATAGTTGTTTCAAATGCTAAGATGTATCATAAATCCCAAGACAGTTCTAAATCTGGAACCTAGTCGGGGCTATAGAACATTGTCCCAGACGATGTTACTAAATCGGAACTGAGTCGGACCAATGTAAAAATATTAGTGGATGCCAATTATAGTTCCGAGCTTGGAAATATTGTTCCAAATTCTGGTGGCATATTTTTATCCTAATTTGGAATTTCAATGCTTCAAATAAATGTCCACATTAAATAAATTCCAAACTCATAATTAATAAATCATCCCTTTACATTTTAACTCCAGATTTAGTTCTGAGTCCGGAACCAAATTTCAAAAATACAATACAAAGCGACGATCAAGTTCTAAGCTCGGAACTAATCATATCTATTTTTAAAAAAAATGCAATTTAGTCAAATCCCCAAATTGCAAACCCTAGTATCCTCTTACGTTGATGGAACCAAACAATCCATCCCCAAATTCAAATATGAAGGCGTACGGGAGAACCAAGAAACACCATAGCTGCTACCAACCATGCCAACACAAGCAAGAATGGGGGTTCAAAATCGAAAAAGTCAACCAACCTGGGTTACAAAACAACGAGGTTTGTCTCACTTCCCACCCAAACTAGGTACAATGAGCTGAGAGATAATGGTAAATTGATTGATCCGTATATTATCAATTTGAATGAGCACTATAAGATAGGTTTGGCTCATCCTTTATCAAAATTTCAAGATCAACATGTACTTAACCTGTTGACACTGAATTAACCCGGTTGTTCGTTGAAGTTTGTTAATTTTATAGTAACTTGTGTGAAATATACATTGGTATTTATAGGACAAGGGTGAACGATTTTGATGTAGACATTAGTCTGTGGATAATCAATGGATTTCTAGAATGCTCTTATAAGGGACCAGAATATGTTTATCTATATGTTTCGGATAGTCTGTTAAATGATGTCTATCATAGAGATAAATGGCAATTGGATACCGAGCCCCAATACGTTGATCCTTTCGAGAGTAGCATTAGATACTTTGCGAGGATCCCTCATGATTTAGGGAGACCTGAATCCTTTGATACCAAAATTCTCATCCCTGATGACAGAATAGTTTATGACATGATAGCACGATCCATTGTCCCTGTCCCTGGCCATGTTACCGGGCCAAGTTATGCAAACCTAATGATGTTTTACTATAATATGAATGGTAAGAGAATCAATCCCGGTTCGGCCATATTCAAACATATGATTGTGGTTGCCTCAGCGAAAAGAGTTATTAAAAATTTTCCGTATGGAAACTTGATAACTTTGATCTTGAAGAGTGTGCCAGGGATGCCTTTGCATGGGGAACAGAATCCCTGTAAGTATTTTTGACAAGCAGTACTTTTTTGACAAAGCAATGGATGCTCATTGACCACAAGTGGTGCCGTAGAAGCCTCGAGATAAGGATCGAAGCAACAGCCAAGGATTGAAGAAAAAGGTATGGCACTATTGGTTTAAAAGATATTTTATTAGCTTATTTGTTACTAACACTCAGTAACACTTTTTTTGTAGAGGAATCGGACTCCGAGTTTTTGAAGGGATTCAAAACATGTTACAAGTGGATGCGAGGTGAAATTTTCCAGTTGCGGGAGAGGGTTTGGAAGGGAGAGGGTTGCCAACGTGCCTTTGAATGTGATTTTGCGGCTTCAAGGAGACCACGATCCGTATCAATAGCTAATGTATGTTACAATTTGATTTATAATGTTTGTCATGTTGGGATTTTAACTTGATAGGATTTCAAACTTCAATAGTATTTTAACTTGTGGCAACTTGGATATCATTTTGACAATGATACATCGTGTTGGTATTTGAAATCATTGGTCAAACTGTTAATGTTGATGAAAATTTAATTTAGATGTTGGTGGTTTAATTTTTATCCATACGCCACATGTTAACAACAAAAGCATGTAGTGACCATTTGTCTCGACCGAATTCCGGGTTCGGAACTGTGTCGGACACAAGTGTTCACATATTAAATTTTCCTCCACATCCTTATCTATTTTTGAGTTTCTTCCATGTTTCCTCTTTTTCCCTTTTCTTCCTTTCTTCATCTTTCCTATTTCGTCAACCCAAATTACTTCGTCATGATATGTGCGACCTACATGTGCAAACAAGCTCGAGTCAATCTCTTCAAGGATTACATCATTATCGTTGGACCCCATCAAACCTATTTCACCAAAACCAACTACATCCTCTTGGTTAAATTCCTCTGAAAGACCCTTTTACCCTCAACAACAATCTCCCACCTAGGATCAAGAGAATCTTGAACATAAAAAACTTGAATCGCCTAAGAGGCTAATATAAATGGATCTCACTCCAACCAATCCGACTACGATAAACTAAAGTGAATCCTATAGACTCAGCCTGCTGGCCACTATCAAATTCAACCCATTGGTATTTAAACACAGACACCCTTAGGTTCACGTAATCAAGCTCCCAAATTTCTAATAATATCCCAAAGTAGCAACTGTTAGCATACACGAGATCTCTATCCCTTGCGCTTCCAAAGTGAAGGGCCTCTGAAACAAGGGTTACATCGTTGTTTTGAGACACACCTTTTTCGTCAACCGACTAAGTGAAAAACATGAAGCCGTTTATGTCATACCCTCAGAATGACAAAACTTTACCAAGAGGTCAGGGCAATAACCACTTCACGGATTCTGGATGACAACCTACCTCCATGTGGCTCCGAAGCCAATTCGCAAACGTTGAAGTGTGTCGTTTTAGAACTTGAGCTTCATTGCAATTATGATTTGCTACTCTTATCTCACCCATGTGGATCTCAATATATGGGACAACTTTATCGTGGTTCTGCAAAACATAGAGATGCGTAACATTCAAATCTTCAGTTGTTGGGCTAAATATTTTTGCCTTGTCTTACCCTGTGACCCTCAAGCCTCCCCTTATGTCTAGTTTGTAGAACACCCACTGAATCTACTTCCATCAAATAATCAGTACGAAAATAGATTTCCTCCCCCGTCACATAACGATGTACTATACTAGCATCAGGCTTGTACCTGTTCTTCAAAAATTATTTAAATATTTTCATATACCGCTCAAAGTGGTACATCCATCTCAAGAATACAGGTCTACATAGCTTAATTTCTCTCACCAAATTAACAATCAAGTGGACCATGATGTCGAAGAATGATGGAGTAAAGTACATCTCCATACGACATAGAACTTCCACAATCATCGCTTGCAAACGGTCAAGTCTTGCAGCACTAATGCTTTTCAGACAAATACTCTTGAAGAACAAGCATAACTTAGTAATGCACAACCTTACATGGGATGGCAGTAATGACCTAATGGAAATGGCATTCAGTTCTTGCATCAGGTTGTGGCAATCATGAGATTTCAAACCTACCTTCCAATACAGTAATAAAAAAAATATTGAGCATTTTTTCCAGCTACCTTATGATGCTGATTTTCTCTTCCCCTTCCCAAAAGCATTAGGAAAATTCATTACATTATCAAATATCTCATTAACCGATAGTGGTGTCGGAGGTCCTCTTTCCTCAACTTGTCCGTTGAACCACTGCTTCGCTAATCTCTATGGGTGACCGTTGGGGAGAAAACGCCTGTGACCTTGATAAACTGTTTTACAACCATGCTTCAGTTGACCAAAAATTGTTTCATTCTCACACACTGGACATGCAAAGTGCCCCATTCACGGAGTACCCAAACAAATTCCCATACACAGGGAAGTCATTAACAGTACTAAACAATGGGGCTTTCATAGTGAATTATTCTCCCACACTACCATCATAGGTTAGGGCACCTTCTTTGAACAATGTATACAAATCATCAACCAAAGGAGCAAGGTACACATCAATGTTATTTCCCGGCTACTTCAGTCCTGAAATCATCAAGGGAAACAAAACATACTTTCTTTTCATCATCAACCACGATGGAAGATTATAAATCACTAACATGACAGGCTAAGAACTATGTGTACTACTCATATTAGATTTATCCCCTCTGTAGATAAGCCTAACATCAAGTGTCGGGGTTCCCCGCCAAACTCCGAGTAGATGGCATCAAGCCTTTTCCACTGCTCACCGTCTAACATATGCCGGATTACATCATCTTTTGGTCGAACATGTTCTGAATGCCAGCGCAACAACTTTGCGTCTTTCTTACAAGCGAACGGTTTCTTCAGCCTTGGAACAATAGGCAGGTAACATAACACTTTAACCAATGTCTTTTTTCTTCAAATTCAACCCAACTTCTATGCCAACGACAATTGAACCATGTTTTAGCTTGTACCGAGACTCACCACACAGCCTATAACTTTCAAGGGCCCCATTCTCCTTTCCCCGGTATATCATACAATCATTCGGGCATGCATGGATATTTTTCAAATCAAGTCCTATTGGACAAAGAATCCATGTGGCTTCCCATGACATATCAGGAAGTATATTTCCTTCAGGAAGCAATTCCTTAAACAATTCAAGAGTCTCTGTCATCCCTTTATCCGTCCAACCAAATTTAGCCTTTAAAGTCACCATTCTTAACGTCGCACTTAGTACTGAATGTTTACACCCGGTATACAATGGATTACTTTTATCATTATGCAATGCTTCTACGACCTCCGATTTCCCATGAAATTCTCTAGCAAAATCCTCCACCATCTCACCAAATTCATTGACTTCATCAACTCCACTTCTCACTGTTCTCTTAACATCTTCTTCATTCACAACCTCTCCATGCCACACCCAAGTAGTGTAAGATGTTTGAAACCCACGGATTATGAGATATTCCCGTATCTTCTTCCTCCCCAAATAAGGATCATTCCTGCAGTCCTTGCATGGACATCATGCACACACTGAGTCATTCTTAGCTGCATGTTCAAATGCAAAAACAAGGAATGATTCTACCAAAGGAAGGTAATCGAGGGATTTCCTATGATCATTACCAATGAGCTCATTGCAATCCATTACCACCTACTAACCTACAATCAAATAGCACAACTCAACACAATAATTACCATACATATACAACAATACACATTTCCCTAAAACATATTTGAGTTGTGGAGAGAAAGCAGAGACATCTAATAGAAGTAGGTAGATCTTTTGTGTTTCAATCCAAGGTGCCTCTTCATTTCTGGGGTGATGCAATATTACAGCTGCATACACCATAAATAGATTTCCCTTTTCTGTTCTCTGGTGGAAATATCCGTATGAAATTCTTCCCAATAAAAAGCATGATCTCACATCTCTCAAAACCTTTGGATCTCTTTGTTATGTTTGTAACTTCAGTCAACAAAACATAAATTCAATCCAAGATCTTTTTCATGTGTTTTCATAGGATATCCATGTCATCAGAAGGGATTCAAATCTTTTGATACGATTAATAAAATATTTTTGATCACCATAGATATAGAGTTTCATGATACTATATTTCCTTATCGGTCAACTAATCAATTTCATTCACTTGTCATATATGATCCCATTGATCAGATTTCTAAATCAGTGTCAATAAATATTGATCATCTTCATTTTCTTGATAATCTTCATTTTGAGTATCCATTCATACAATCATCTATTCTTAACTCAAATATTTATTTTTCCCAAAATGATAATTCTGAAAATGATCAGTCTCATAATAATGATCAAGATCATTCTTTTACCTCTCAGCCTACTAATTCACCTCATATATATGTTCCTCACATTGACACGCCAATGCTTCTTGATTCACATCTTTAATGTAGCACTCAGACAGTAAATAAATCTCCTTCACCAGGCATCAGACATAGTTCTAGAGTCAAACATAAATCATTATGGATGGAAGATTTTATTGCCAACTATATTTCTTCACTAGATCATCATATGCCTATTTTCAATCTTGCACATACTGTATTTGTTGCAAAATTGTCAAAAAAATCATGAACCACATACTTATAAGCAAGCTTGCAGCAATCCACAATGGGTAAAGGCTATGAATACTAAAGAGAAAGCCCTTGGGAACAATGAAACTTGGGATCTGGTTGTTTTACCTGCAGGAAAGAGGCCTGTTGGATGTAAATGGATGTACGAAGTGAAGTGGCATGCTGATGTGAGTGTGGAAAGGTACAAAGCAAGAGTAGTTGCAAAAGGATTTACACAGATTTAGGGAATGGATTATTTTAATTCATTCTCACCTGTTGCAAAGAAAGTGATAGTTAGGATTCTTCTTACTATGACAGCCTCTCAAAATTGGCATCTTCATCAAATTGATGTTAATAATGCACTTCTCCATGGTCATATCAGTGGAGAATTATACATGATTCCTCCTCCAGGCTACAGTAAAGCACTGCAGGTTTGTAAGCCAAAGAAGTCTCTATATGGCCTGAAATAAGCATCTAGGGAATGGAATGCTTAAATTTCAAAGCAGTTGATCATATTTGAGTTAAGGCAATCCAGGCATGATCATTGCCTCTTTGTGAAGCATACTAATAAATCCTCACTGGTGCTTTTCGTATATGTGGATGATGTACTAATTTTAGGGACTTCTGAGGCAGATATCAAAGATCTTAAAGCTTATCTTAATGAATTATTTATTCACTATAAAGGATCTAGATCCGGCCAAGGACTTCTTGGAGTTGGAGATAGAAAGATCATAGGTTGGGATTTTTCTTTATCCGAACAAATATGTCACTAATATATTGATTAATCTGCATTTAACTGAGTGCACTGCTGCTTATGTACCTCTTCCTGCTTCTTGGCAAGCTGAAGATAAAGTTTCTCCACTTTTATCTGATCCTACTCCATTCAGAAGAGTTGGTAGATTGTTATATCTATCCTTCACAAGGCCAAATATTATATTCTCTGTACACCAACTTAGTTAATTTGTGCAAACACAATCTGAACTTCACTAGAAAGCAGCTCTTCACATTGCTAAATATCTCAAAGGCTGTCCCTCTCATGGTTTACTTCTTACAGTTGTAGTTTCTCCTTCTCTATCAACCTATTGTAATGCAGAAGGGAACACTTGCAAGATTACTCAAAGATCTGTTGTTGGATATTGCATTTTTCTCGGTGAATACCTCATATCCTAGAAATCTAAAAAACAAGATACAATCAACAAGTCTTCTGCTGAGTCTGAATATAGAGCAATGCCCATGGCAATTTTTTAATTGAATTAGATCACTTATTTTCTCTCTGATTTACATCATCCTATTACTCTACCAATCCCTTTGAAGTGTGATAATATTGCAGCTCTTCATATTACACAGAATCTTGTATTTCATGAGAGGACTAAACATATTGAGATAGATTATCATTATGTTCGAGATGCTTATAATGAGGGTTTCATTGATCCATTACATGTCTATTCTCATCATCAGTTAGTGAAAGAGTGATTTCCCATAATGATTCTGATTGATTAAGAAGAGTATAAATAGAGTATCAAGTAGACTAATCTAAACATAACTCTAGCCTAGTCATCAAGAATAAAATCTTATCTAATCATCAACTTGCTTTATTCTAACACCCCCCCTCAAGTGAAGTGTCAAATGCTCGCCAACGCACAACTTGGACCTGAAGAACTCAAACAGTGGACAAGAGAGTACTTTGGTGAAGATGTCCAAAATCCGAAGAGAAGTCGGGACATGAACGCACAGCTTACCAGATGTCACCAACTCACGAACAAAATGATAATCAATGTTGATGTGCTTTACCCGCTTGTGCGCCATCGGATTCTGAGCCAAGAAGATAGCACTGTTGTTGTCGCATAACAGTAATGGAGCACCAGAAAGCGGAACCCTAAGATCACGAAGCAAATGAGTGAGCCAGACCACCTCTGAAGCAGTGTTAGCGAGAGCACGGTATTCAGACTCAGTGCTGGAGTGAGAAGCAGTGGGTTGTTTCTTGGCACTCCAAGAAAAAAGATTCCCACCAAGATAAACCGTATAACCATAAGTGGACTATCGAGTCTTCAAACAGCGGGCCCAGTCACCATCAGAGTACCCTAACACTTCAGGAGTACTAGTAGAATGAAAACTAAGGCCAAAATGAAGGGTGCCACAAACATACCGTAAAATCCGTGTCACTGCAGCAAAATGGTTATCCCTGGGATCCTGAAGATACTGGCTCACCGTGTTGACCAAAAAAGATGAATCCGGATGAGTGATGGTGAGATACTGGAGGGCACCAACGAGGGAACGATAAAGTGTAGGGTCCCAAAATGGAGGACTAGTAGAGCTGTGAAGCTGAGAACCGACGACAAATGGCATAGAAATAGGGGCCACGTCAGACATACCGGCCCGAGTCAAAATATCCCGAGCATAGTTTGCTTGGCCAAGAAGTAACCCTGATGAGGTAGGCAAAACTTCAGACCAAGAAAGTGATGAAGAGCACCAAGATCCTTGATCGCAAACTCTCTGTGTGTCCGATCAATGAACTGACAAAGAATAGTCGAGTTATTGCCTATAAGAATGATATCATCCACATACACAAGTAGATACAGTAACAATGACCCTCTCGAGAAAACAAATAAAGAAGTATCGGCTAAGCTGCACCAAAAACCTAGCTATGTTAGATAACTGCTGAAGCACTAGAACCAAGCCCGAGGAGCCTGCTTAAGACCATAAATGGCCTTCCGCAAGTAACAAACATAGTCTGGATAAGCAGAATCCTAATAACCAATGGGTTGGTTCATATAGACCGGAGCATCAAGAACACCATTAAGAAAAGCATTCTTGACGTCCAACTGGTGAAGAGGCCAGGAACACATGGTGGCTAAAGGGAGGACTGTCCGAACAGTGAAGGCTTTGACCACTGGACTGAAGGTGTGGTCAAAGTCAAAACCCAGAATTTGTGAGAAACCCTATGCCACAAGCCTATCTTTATGACGCTCAATAGTGCCATCTGGTCGATACTTCAGTCTGTAAACCCATTTGGAGCCAACAATATTGACGTCTGATGGGCGAGGCATCAAATCCCAAGTGTGCTATCCACGAAGAGCTGTCATCTCGTCATCCATGGAAGAAAGCCAAGCCGGATCTTGAAGAGCAGTGTGGTAATCTATGGGCTCTAACTGAGCAAGTAAGGCGGTAGTAAGACCATGAGCAATGATATCAGAATAATCTCTTTGTTGAATAGCTCCAGTCGATGATCGAGTAGCCATACGATGAGTTCATAGCCGAGGTGGAGAAACCGGAGGAGCAGTGGCAGCAGGCAAAAGGGCCGGTGAGGTGACTAGAGAAGGGGCCGGTGAGGTGAATAGAGAAGGAGCCGGTGAGGTGGTCGGTGAAGGGGCCGGTGAAATGGCCAGAGAATCAGATGGGCTGGTCGGTGGACCAGGTAAGCTAGTCGATTGTGGGATGGACAGAGCAGGATGGGTCCGAGCGGCCACTGGATGGTCTGAATCATCAGAGCAGTTATACCATAGTGTTGTAGTCGGTGAGGATGATAGCATCGATGAACCAGGAGGAGATGCCACCGTGGAAGAAGTAGGAGTATCAGCTGATGTATCAGCAGGATCCAAAAAAGTAAAGACATCCAGAGAGAACGGAGATACTGAAGTAGAACCATCGGCATAAGGGAAGAAAGTATCATCAAACCGAGCATGTCTGGTGACATATATCTTTCTAGACGTAGGATCCAAACATCTATAACCCTTGTACTGGGAGTCGTACCTAAGCAAGATACAGGGAAAATTGTGAGGAACAATTTTATGAGCTGCATATGGACGAAGATAAGGGTACACATGACAACCAAATACATGAAAGTTCGTGTATATGGGAACCTGACCATTAACAACCTCAAATGGTGATCGTCTGCCAAGAACCGGAGTGGGAAACCGATTTATGGTATAAGCAGCTACAGAAAATGCGTGTGGCCAGTGGGAGAGGGGAACATGAGAGTGGTACAACATAGACAAGCCCATCTCGGTAATGTGGCGGTGCTTGCGCTTAGCCCGACCGTTCTGCTCAGGAGTATACGGACAAGAAATCTGATGGTGAATGCCATTTGTCTGAAAATGAGAGTGTAAGCAACCATTTACGAACTCAGTCCCTCCATCACTCTGAAACACTTTAATGGTGGAAGAAAACCGGTTCTCCATAAAGGCCTCAAACTGGCGATAAACATCCCAAAAATCATATTTACGACGAAGTGGGTAAAACCACGAGAGTTGGGAATGATCATCAAGGAAAATGGCATAGTAGGAGAAACCATCAGCAGATATAATAGGAGAGGACCCCCATAGGTCACAATGAACTATATCAAGTACCCTAGTAGCACGTTTATCATTTGTATGAAAAGATAAACGTTTCCCTTTAGCTTTTTCACATGTCTCACAAATGGTGGGTTTAGGAAAAACCTACGAGACAGATAAGGATCTAGAAGCGAGCAAACCAGAAATAACGGAATGCGGAACATGACGAAGTCTAGCATGACCGTGACCCAAGGTTTCCCTAGTGATTTTATGTCGAATGATAAAAGAACGATCATCAAAGCAGACAACAACATTTAAATCTCAAGTTAATTTGCTAATAGAGAACAAATTTTTAGTGATATCAGGCACAATAAGCACATCATAAATAGGCAAAGACTTAGAAATCTGAGATTCACCAACATCAGTAATAGGGAGTTGAGAACCATTACCAACATAGACGTGGGAAGAGCCATGGTAAGGTCTCACATAATCAACAGCAGCAGGGGATGATGTCATGTGCTTTGTAGCGCCAGAATCTACAATCCACTTGTACCCATGGTGCTTAAATTTTGAGAAACCACCAAAATAAGCCATAGGGACAAAATTGAGAAGAGTATGCGCTGGAAACGTTGGGCGCATGATGGAGACAGGGAGGCTGCTGGGCGCGTGTAGCCCACGCTCGATTAACGGGACGCGCGGGTATGGCCTGCGTGCGCGTGGATCTCACGCGATTTGTTGATTGAGGACGCTAGAAGTTGGTTTCTTCCCCGGAGCACAGAGATGCCGCCTGAGAATCGGAATACTGATACGCCTGAGACGCGTGTTTGCTAGAACTGGAGGGCCGGAGATCGAAAGACGCCGCTGGAGAATGCGACCGGAGAAGAAAACCTTGGGCGATGGTCGTCGACCTACTGTTGAATGGAGACACCGGAGAACAAAGACGCTGGAGAACGCCGCCCGGAGAAGACAAAGAAAAAAATGCTGAACACCAATCGGATTTGAGACCACCGGTGCCGGATAAGAACACCGCAAAGAGAGACAATGAAAGAGTGTGACCGAAGAAGATTAATCGGACGCAGGAGAATTGGAGATCTCGAGAATATTGACGAAAGATTGGAGATCTGTAAAGTCGATTGAACGGAGAACTGTCGGGAAGAAAACGACCGCCGGAAGTTGGCAGGAAAAGGACCGCAAAGTTGCCGGGAATTGGCATGAAGTTAACCGGAATTTTTCCGGAAGTTGACCAAAAAATAGAGGGGGAGGTGGTCGGAAAATCTAGGGTTTATGTTTTAGGATCAGAACTTGCTCTGATACCATGAAAGAGTGATTTCCCATAATGATTCTGATTGATTAAGAAGAGTATAAATAGAGTATCAAGTAGACTAGTCTAAACATAACTCTAGCCTAGTCATCAAGAATAAAATCTTATCTAATCATCAACTTGCTTTATTCTAACAGTTAGTAGATGGTTTCACTAAAATTCTATCCCCAGCTATGGCAGCCCCTCTCTTATCCAAAATGGGATTTTGTTCTTCACAAACATCTTGAGGGGGTGAAGGAATGATACAATGAAGGAATGAAACAAATGCTGATCAGATGCTGATCTAGAGTTGTACTTCAACTGATCTCCTTCGAGGATCTTCAGGAAGCATCAGGAATGATCAGAAACCTGCTGCAAAGGGAGCTAATGCAACAGGGCGGAGAATGATCAGATGCAACTTGACTGCAACTTTGTAGTTAGTTAGAAGTTGTAACTGATTTCGGTAGCTAATTTGTTGTAAATATAGTTAGGCCACTGTTATTTAGAGGTGATCAACTGATTAGTCTATAAATAGGAATCATGTACATTCTGTGATCTAAGTTAAATCAATTCAGTGAAAATTTCCAAAAGAAAAAAAAACGTTTCCAGCTTTCATCTTTCCTTTTCTAAACTTTTTGTTCAGTTTTTTTTGCTGGAAATACTTCTGGATTTCTTCACAACCATACGCCTTAGCTCTGTCGCCACCTTGAACATCCGCTTTCGTCCCCACCTCGCGCATCCTTCCCATTGTCGGTTACCACCCTACGCATCCACCTCGTCGCCTGCCACCGCACCTCCGCAGATTCCGCAGATTCAAGGGTTCGTGCTCTAAATCGTTACTTTGTTGGATTATTTTTGGAGAATGCTGCTAACCTTTTAGTTTAAGGTTAGGTTTATCTAATAGAACTGAGTGATGAAGATGACCAAGAATGATCTGAAGTTTAGTTGATATTGTAAGTCAAGTCCTCACTGGTTCAGACTTGCTTGAAGAATCATTTAATTTCTAACTAACGAAAGCATAAAAATCGAAACAATATAATTTTCCCAATAATTTTACTTATAAGCATAAATCTATCAAACACTGCCAGAGAACCTAAAACAAATGTGGACATACAACAGAACAGAAAATCTTTAGACAAATCCAGGCTTTGGATTTTACTCTAAGACCAATTATTTACGGATCGCACAGAATGGGTCAAAGGCCGTTTAAAGTTCTAAATAAAACAGGATTTTATATATATATATATATATATATATATATATATATATATATATATATATATATATATATATATATATATATATATACACACACATAGCATTAGGTTTTTTTTTAAGTTAAAATGTGTTGAGAAATTGAGTGATGGGTGTAAAAAATTTAATGAGTAATTGAAAATGATGTACCTTTTACTATAAAAGAAAAAATTACAAACTTTAAAAAATATATAAATATGATAAATATGCCAAAGTTAGAAAAACAGAGTGAGCAATTAGATAAATCAATCTATAGCCATTTGTCAAGTGCTGCTCCATCTAAATTATCAAGTAAAGTTTTGTTTTTTTTTTTGGGTAATGTCAAGTAAGGTTGTGTTTCGATAGCTAGCAACTTGGATCCCTACCATATGTCCATACACAACATGTTACCAGCCACGTAGTAGTTCTTTTTGTACAAGTACAGTACGTTCATCTCATTGTACTCTTTATTTCACATGAAAACGATATTTAATTTAGAGAAAAGTGCTTCTATAACTCTATATATTTGACATAAGTAAATTTAAAAGTGCCAATATAACTATAGATAGTTAGTGTAAGTGCCAATATAATTCTCTTCGAAAATTTTTAGCCAGAATTTTATAAAAATACAATTTTGCCTTTCTAAAAAAAAATTAAAATACTAAAAAATAGAAAATGGTGTTATTGCCAGACCTGGCAAACGGGTCTCTTCGATCGGATATGGGTGAGACCCAATCGGTTCGGGTATGATTTAGTAGATTGTTTTATCTTCGGGTATCGGGTCTTGATCGGGTGTGTTCAGGTTCGGATGTCTTTCGGTAGTTTTGAAAAATATCCGAACGGGTCGGGTTTGGTTCTAGTTGTTTCAATTTCAATACAATTTGGGTATAATTTTTTTGAATCGGGTTCAGATCAAATTTGGTTCAGGTTGTTTCAGTTTTAGGTACAATTCAGTTTTACATTTTTTTAATCAGGTTTGGTTTGAGCCAGTTTAGTTTTGGTACTTTTCGGGTACATTCTCTTTCGGGTCGGGTTTGGTTGGATGCCAATATATTCAATCCAGGTCTTGTTCAAATAAATATAGCAAATTGTCATTATAATGAAAATAAAATTTTAATATATTAATTTTGTAAAAATACTTTAGCTGAACTAATCTATTATATATATATAATTTTACTAGTCACTTTTTTAATATATACTTTCAATTTTTTGAAATGAAAAATTATTTCTTTTGTAAAGAACATGACATTTATGCATATTGCAAACATTGATCTGTATACGTTATCGCATAAAGATTATATTAGTGTGTAAGAACAAAATAGAATAGTTTGTATTTAATTTTTTTTTCTATTTTATGTTGTCGATCATAGCTCACAAAACTCCTAACTTGCAAGTTATAATATATTAATATATATATATATATATATACATAGTAGTTCTCCTGACAGGAGGTCTGTCCATAAGTTTATAGACAGACTATTAATTTTTTACCTTATACATTCACATTCAAATACATATTATTACTTGTTTTAACTTTAAAAATACAATATTTAAATTTTATAAAAAAAACTTACAACATTTAAAGTAAAAATCACTGTGAACTGTCCATAAACTTATACAATATTTAAATTTTATAAAAAAAACTTACAATTCATGATTGCTTGCAATACATTTTAAAATATTAGCATATTAAATTAAGATAAGAAAATATTCATAGAAAGACATGCTCATTTTTTCTTAATTAGGTGAAATATTAGTATATTACCAATAAATCCCTTTAGGACTATTTAACTTTACATAAACAGTCTTGGCAGACTTGATATAGAAATTAAATATCCCCTATTTACTAATTATAAATTATGATTCTCATAAACAGTCTTGGCCGACTTTGTGCACAATCATTCATTCAAATTCAGAATGCGGAGTTTGCAGATTTCTACTACTCCCCCCATCTCATTCAAATATGCACATAATCTTTTTTCACTCAAAGTTGTCAAACTTTAACCATATATTTGAATAGATATATGAACAATAATATTATCGTAAGGTATGATACTTATGTTTTTGATATGCTATAGAGGAGTAATTATACTAATTAAGCATATTTTAAATTTAAGCATTAGAGAAAAATAGATCGTAAATTCAATATTATTTTAGAT
This sequence comes from Rubia yunnanensis, assembly GCA_037428765.1. Taxonomy (NCBI): domain Eukaryota; kingdom Viridiplantae; phylum Streptophyta; class Magnoliopsida; order Gentianales; family Rubiaceae; genus Rubia; species Rubia yunnanensis. Next base: position 131,896,191 of record CM075061.1, read on the forward strand.
GTAATTTTATATTCTTACAAAAGAATTGGATGATTGAAAATATTGATTTAATTTTTTTTGCAAAATTTAATGAAAATAAATTTTCTGAAAGAAAATAATAATAACAAAAAGTTAATATTGTATGAAATTTTTTCTAATAAAAAATAAAATAACTAATCAATATTAATTTTAGTTCATAAAATAATTCTAAATTAATAATTTACAATGTTCTTTTATTTAATACATAATATACTCTTAAAATAATTTCATCTAAGTATGCTATTAATACACAGTTTGAATTTATAAATTTAATTTATTATTTGATATTTTAATATTAAATAACATATCCACACTGTTTATAATCGTAATGTTATTTTCAACTAAATATGATCAAGTCAAAAATTTTAGACAGTAACAATTGTAACACACTATTCAATCATATCCGGGTCTTGTTCGGTTTGAGTTAACATTAATCCGGATGTCTTCAAATTTGGATTAACAACAATTTGGTTCATTTCGAATCGAGTAGTAGTTGGGTATGATTAGGTTTCTTTCATGTACGGGTCCTTTTCGGGTTCAGATTCAAGTTCGGTCAAAGTGCGGGTCCTTTTCGGGTTTCGGTTCAGGTTCGATTCGGGTTCAGGTGTTATGCGAGTTTGGGTCCCATTAGGTCTGGCAATTTAATTTCGGGTATGGTTCAATCGGGTGATTTCGGTTTCCGGTTATTGATTGGGTCTCACAATTTGGATGTCGATTCGATTCAATTTGGTTATTTATTACCGGGTTTTCGGATTCGGTTATATTTTGCCAGGTCTAGTTATTGCCCTTAGAGCCATTTATACTTCAATATAGTCGGACCGCTGCTGGACCGCCATCTGGCTGCTGCTACACTGCTGCCGCTACACTGCCGCAAAACTAGGTAGGGTTATACCATCATATTATGAAAACTGGTAGGGTTAAATCAGCACATTCCTAAAACTTATAGGGTTATATCAACACATTCGTAAAACTTATAGGGTTATATCAGTACATTCGTAAAAAGTGAAGGGTTATATCAACACACACTATAGAATATAGATGTTTTAATGATGTTTTGTGTATTTTGTTGTGTTTAGTCCGGATTGATTATTGGATGACCTTTGGTGTTGTGTGTGGTTGTTGTTTTACCGTGTTCTTCGACTTAGGATTTTTAATGTTTATAAGTTTTGAAATAAAGCTATGATATGTGATAATGGTGTTTAACATGAATGATGGTGTCATGATGCCGAATTTTATTATGTATAAGATATTGTTATGATGTGATAATGGTGTATATAATGATGTGGTCACCCGTTAAGGTCAGTCAAGTACCACACACTTAACTTTTATAATATGTGCTAATATAACCCTATAAGTTTTAGAAATGTACTCATATTACCCTACAAGTTTTAGGATTGTGCTGATATAACCCTATGAGTTTTCATAATGTGCTAATATAACCCTACCTGTTCCGGCGATGGTCCGGCGACGAGCCGGTTGTGGTCTGGCAAATTATGAGGGTAAAATTGTCCACCTAATTTCATATATTGTCCAGAGGGTATTTTGGTTAATTTACATAGAGTCAACGCCGAAAAATCAAAGTCAATGCCAGAAATGGGATCTGAAGTTATATTCATACTTTCATTAACTAGTTAGGGTTATATTGGCACTAATCCCTTTAATTTATACATTCAAATTTGGAAGACTATCAGATGAACTTCATAAGTACACAATAATTCACAATGTTATCAGATGGGGTTTGAAAGTGTACAATAAGCCATTAATACTTCTTTTGCGCGAAAAAGGCGCATTTATTGGCAAAAGGCGATCATCCGCTCGCCCTCAGCGGCCCATACCAGCCCACACCCAGGCCATCATATGAGAGGTAAATCACGGAAGCCCAGCACCAGGACCCATGGGCTTGGCATTGCCTCGGTGCGCACAAGGGAGCCTTGCAAAGCAAGAACTCCCCACACTGCCGCTGCCGAGGATCGAACCTGGATTTATTGGCTTTCCCACCCATGTTCCAACCACTGGGGTACACCCGTGGGTGTGAAAAAAAAGGCACATTTATACTAACACTGGTGCGGAACTCGTAATCTATAATGGCTCATCCACATTGGATGTCGAATAACCGCTACCACTAACTAGCTCTGCCATCGGAACCAGTAAAGCCTCTTTATCACGGCATCCCAATTTATTTATACGATGGTTAAAATAGACATTACTGTTTTGATTGAGTGAGTCAGAACTATGTGTCTCTCGTCATGTTTTCTGTTTAGAACATATTCCATTTTCTCTGTTCCCACTAGTTCACATCAATTGAGTCAGTTAGATCTCACTCGCATTGATCCTTTTGATATTGCCTCTGATCGTGTTCCACTACTGAAGAAAGACTTATTAAAGGCGGTTTTATTGGACCTAAGAAAGCAAGTGTCTTCTCTGGTCCCAACTTTGATCCATTCCAATCAAAAACTGCCTTTGATCGGGGTCTGAATTCAATTCTGAACCTCAAGTTTCCAACAGGAACTTGAGTTTTCTGGCAATAAGAAAAATTACAGATCAGGAATATGATGGAATTAAAAGCATAAAAAGCGGATCAACACACATATGTGAAAACAAAACAAAAAAATCTAAAGAAAACATCAAACACACAATCTAGAGAGAAACAAAAAAAACACATTAACACAGATCTGGAGGGCATTGGATGGGGGGACGGTGCGGAGGGGACATTGCGGCACTGCTTCAGGGTGGGGGAGAGCGAGGGAGGGAGGTGGGATGGAGATGGATTAACAGGGAGGCTAGAGGAAGAGTGTGAGAGAGGGGGGCGTGAAAGAGATAGGGTTGGAGAGGAAGAGAAAAATAAACTTAGTAAGGGCTTAGGGTTTTGCTTATATAGTGGCCCAACAAAAACATTGAATTAATGCGGTTTTACAATAGAACCGTCTTTAATCGATTCTCACCAAAGGCGGAAGTGTCTTTGATTGATTTTAAACGGCCCTTAAAATGAAATATGGGACTTGGGAGGGAGTTCCGAGTTTGGAACTAGATTCGGACCCTAATTAAATGTGGTTACTCAAAAACCACATTTGATTGGGTGTCTTTAATCACCTATTCTCCACTAGTGTTCCACCGACAACATCTAATTAATACTTTGGTTCACAAGACACTAACTCTGCCCCGGCCTCTCCTCCTACATTGCCACCTACAACTACTTAACTATCCACTGCAATTGCGAATTATCCTTCACTGCACCAATCCACTCGTGTTTGTAAGTCTACTCAAAAACATGATTTTTCTTATTTATCGTATACTACTTATTTCTCTTCTTTTCTTTGTCTATTCACTCTATGTATAAGCATGTGTCTTATAAGAGGCTTCCAATGATCCTCTTTGACAGACTCTTATGGTTGAGGAACTAACAACTCTATATCATACTCACACTTGAGATTTGATACCTTTTCTTTTTGGAAAGCATACTATTGGTTCTCGTTGGATCTATAAAATTAAAATTAAATCAAATGGATCCGTGGAGTGATACAAGATTTGTCTTGTAGAAAAAGGTTACTCACAAAAGTATGACATGGATTGTAAGGAGACCTTTGCACTTGTTACAAAGATGACCACCATTTTTCTATGATTACTATTTCTTCTATTTATTGGTGGAAGATATCTCATGGGGATATTAATAATTCATTCTTGTATGGTGATCTTCATGAAGAGGTCTATATAACACCTCCTTCTGGTGTAGCACATCAATATGGGCATGAATGCAAGTTTTGCAAATCTCTTTATGGTACCAAACAAGCTACCAAAGTCTGGTTTGAGAAGTCTTCCACAATGATCATCTCTCTTGGCTTTCTTCTTAGTCATCATGGTTCATTAAACATACAAGTAAGGGTTGCATTCTCCTATCCTTGTATGTCGATGATATGATTATTACTTCAGATTTGGATAAAGTGAATATTATATGTGTGATTTGGCTCGTTGTTTTGTTATGGAAGACTTGAGTTTTCTTCATTACTTTCTAGGTATCAAGTTGGTTTCTTCTCCTAAGGGTTATCTCAGTTAAAGTATATAGCAAATCATTTTGAGTGTGCATGTCTTACAAACAACAAGACTCTTCACACTCCTATTGAAACCAATGCTCTCTACTCTCGATCTGAAGGCACTTATTTGTCTGATCCCAGCTTGTATTGTACAATGGTAGGCAGTTTGGTTTATCTCATTATTACTAGTCTAGGTATAATGCATGTTGTTCACGTGTTCAGTCAGTTTGTCACTGCCCCTACTTCTGTTAATGGGGTTGTTTCTCTTTGTATTATCAGGTATCATTGTGGCACTCGGTTTCATTCCTTCCTCATCATCGTAGGAGTTGAGTGCATATTCTGATGTTAATTAGGCTAGTGATCATGAGGATCATAAGTTCACCATTGGTTTTTTTATATCTCTTGATGATCACTTGAAGAGTAAGAAACAAAATGTTATTTATCGCTTTTCTACAATAGTTGAGTATTGTGTCATGATCTTGACTATATGTGAGATTTTTTTGCTTTGTTGGGAATCACACTTTATCGTCTTACGTCGTTATGTTGTAATTCTCAAAGTGCTATTCACATTGCATGCAAATTCAGTCTTTCATGAGCAAACCAAGCATATTGAGATTTAATATCGTTTCACACACTATTAAAAAAATTGAAAAATAATATTTGTATCATTGATTATCCAAAGTTGTTACAAAATTTGGAGTACTACTCCATGTTGAAAATCTCAAGGTACACGTCTTGAGAAATTGAGCCAATTTATGGGCTATTTTGTTTTCCTGTCTAGGGACCCATTGTAATTTTGGTTCCTGTAAATTTGCTAAGCCGGATTTGATATCCTCTATGATTAAATCAAAATCTAATCTATCCTCTTCTATCCTCTGGACAGCTCTGATTACTAGTTGTGCATTGCTCATAATAATATCTGGAGGTATTTTATGTGTAACACATCCTTTAATAGCAAAATTTAGAGCTAGTGCTTCTGCAACATGTGCAGATTAAGGCTGTTGTAATTTTATAGATTCCCTATGCAGCCACTACTTGTGTTCAGTTCTTACATACCATCCTAGATATGTGCAATTTTGCATTGTTGCTGCATCAAAAAATAATGATCTTTCCTTCAATTCCATATTATATGTTTGTCTTACTTCATTCCTTTGAAGTAATTACATCATCCTCATGATTTTGATCCTGGCTGTTTATTTGTGCTTGTTGCATTTGTAGTGTTCGATGTTTCTCCGTTTCTCGTTGTTCCTGGAGTCGATGATTTCGCATCATATTATGGTATATTGAAATTAAATTTATTTATTTTTCCCTGGCACCATATAATAGGAACTGTTTGCTTGTAGATGGTGCTGGCAATCTGGGATATTAAATTATTTTGACTAACCTAAATCCAATTTGTCTAAAAATAATATTCTAAAATTATAATATATTACTGATTTTAAATTTTTTTACTTTATATAATCAATCCTAACTTGTTAGCATACCAATATTATGATTTGTCACTAGTTTTAATTCTTTACTATTTAAAATAAATTCTAACTTGTTAAAATATATAACTACTAAACATATATTTGAAACCATAAATATCTTATTTTACCATATATATACACACACACACACTCATATATTTATACACATATATCACTAAAGAAAATCCAAAGAAAACACATAATTTGAAGCAACAAAATGTTTGGATTTTTAAATAGAATGGTATAGTACTTTTGATAGAAATATGTATACATATTATTTATTTATTAATGTATGACAAAGTCCTGTTTTAGACCAACTAATTGCTAAATGAGGACATTTGATAATTAGTGACACTAATAAGGTCATATGACATTTACTTTTGTTTATTGCAATGAGATATATATAATAATGATTGTAACACCCCAAAACTCCGACAACTTTTCTCAATGCAAGTTTGGGTCAGACCTGGGCATGTTACCAAGAATCCAATGGTCGGATTACTTTTATGCAGTAAGGAGCAATAACAATATGCGGAAGCGATTTTAGAATTTAAAATCCTACTTACTATTACAGTGAAAGTCTTATAATAAGTATTTTACACTGTTTAAATATAAATACAAATAAAAGGTTCTAAAATGGGATCTAAATTTAGAAGCCTGGCCAGGATGCTATCCTAAAATAATTAAAGGCATCAGACACAACTCTCACTCTATCTTCTCAGCTATACTTGTGGGGGTTAATTAGACTAGGGTAAGCTCCTTGCTTAGTGAGGTTCCATCGCCAATAATTACCAAGTTGAGTTTTAGTGATCATATAAAGCAAATAGCCACATAAATCCTAACACATAGTAAAAAGATACGGGTGGTTAGTGCCAAGTTGTAGTCAAGTGCCTATGTCACAACTCTGACTAACATACAGGGCATAACCCTTTCAATAGTGCCCGAAGGCTATCATGATCAAGAATCCATTCTCGTCAGCCACGCCCAATCAGTGTTCAATTACGAGCTTGTAATAGAAACTAGACGGTTATGCTAGCATACCAGGAACTCTATGGGTAGTCGTTCTAGTCGTACGGTCCAATTTATACCGTTCCCCCGCCGATTTCGATCGAACTACCATTGGCGCCGGGGACCCCGGCAAACACAAACAAGTGATCAAGTAGCATGTAATCCAAGTTTGACACGACAAGATAAAGTACATGACGGTCATCCACATAAAATATCATGGCAATTAATTCACTTAGTATCATAATAATTTGGCATAGTATCATAAAGTATACACTGTGCTTAAATAGTATGAAACCCAATAATAGACACAAATAGAACTTAATATCATTTCATATAACATGTAAAATTCTAAACTAACACATTTAAATTTAACATGCATAAAAAACATATAATAATAAATTTTAATTTAATTCGTGATAGGGCGATAAAAACACTCACCATAATAAAAGAGCACACCCATTTAAAATTATTGTGACTCCATCGCAAACTTGTCCTCTTAATCTTTGTATGCGTTGATTTCTCTGTATTAAGTCTGAAGAAACCAACAACTGGCATGCCTATGGACAAGTTCATATCTCCAAAGATGCAAGGAAATTTAATGAAGTGTACATATGTGTTGGTGATAGGCCCAAGAAGGTCACTGGACCGCAGGCATGGACGGATCTAGGGGGGCGAGGGGGTGCACCAGCCTCCCCTATGATCCGACAGTCAAAATTTTACAGTCATTATATCAGAAAATTCATCTAAACATTAGGTAATACAATACAGATCCGCCCCTCCTAATATTTCAAATCTTACATGCTTATAAAAATATGATAAAAGATGGTGTTTGAACCTTTAAAATAAACGAAAAATATATGAACACATAGATTTACAGAGGAGGGTTTTGTAAGCCTCTGACAGACTGATGAGGAAGACGATCGATGAAGAAGATGATGGAACGTATTACTTTCCTTTTTTTTCAAATTGAACGACACCGGTTGGTTTGGTGTCCGAAGATAATATAATTCAATCTAATGAAGAGTAATATATAGTCTACGTGGAAGATCTCAGCTTTAAGTTTTCAAACTTCATTTATTTTCATTCTTTATTCTTTTATTACTTTGCCATTTTACTATGCCATATATTATCTTAAATTCAAGAGTCCGTTTATTGAAAGACGATATTTCTATAACTCATGAAAAGACCAAAGTTTAAAGTGCAAATATGAAGAAATGAAGATAAACTTTTCAACTTGCATGAATTGGGTTATAAACTGTATAACTACTATACGTCGCATAATAAATTTTTAATATTACAACTAAAACCGTTTACCTTTTATTTATTCTAATAAAATCCCGTCTTTCCATGAGCCTATGAAAAGATGATATTTCCCAAGATTTTATCTAAATTGAATATATTTTTCATTTTAATTTATCTTTCTAATATTATCAAATTTTATTTTATGATAAAAAATCATTTTCATTCATTGAATCATCTTTTTACTCTCTACAATTAGTTCTCTTCATCCAATTTAATTTAGTGAAAAACATCATCTAGAACTACCATATCAAACATAAAGAAGAAGAACAAAGGTGTTAAAAAAATTCAATATAAATATTTATAGAAAGAGAAGGTATCATGTTAGACCGACTAATGGTTAGATCAATTATAAAAAATCTAATTTTTATAAATTTTAACTTTGGATTATAATTATTTATATGTTGATAATCATTTTTTAAATCATAATTACAAGTATCTAACTGCAATAAAAAAATTTACGAGCCCCCTCTAAGATTTAGCTTTGGTTCCACCACTGGCCGCAGGTATGGCAGCCCGGTTAGGAAAATATTTAATATTCTAACTTAATTACCACATTCGTGGTTAATTAAGGCCGATAATTGAGGAGTACATTATTTTGGACACGGGGTATAAATACAAGGTACACATATACTTATTAGGCATTCTGTCTTAATCATATTGGAGGCTTGGACTAACTTAAACATTAGAGTGCTTACCCATGGAACCCCAGTGATGGTTTAATTGCAGGTTAGTTCGAGAAGAACCCAAGCCCACAAACCGGTCGGTGGTTGAAGATGCATCAAGTGGCACCATCTATGGGGACGACTAAGTCGGATCAAGGTTTAGGAGAGTTTATGTCCACGGTCGTTCGAAGGAGTGAAAGATTGAGGTCAATAGGTACGGGGGCTGGATCTCTACCAAGGTTAACATCAGAGAATCCAGAAGGAGGAAACGATGCCCGCATTGAGGACAACGACATGGCTAATATTCAAACGACGGGAATGGAGTTGCGAGTGGAACCTAGTATAGGCGTAGGCCACAATGGGGGACAAACCTCAGTGGCGATTGGCACAAATAACCTAGTGCCAATCCAGAATGATATACTGGGCCCCTCGAAGACTTTGGAAGTGATGGGAAATACCGATCCCTAGCTCGAGAAGTGGTTAATTTGAGGGATGGAAGGTTTATGGAGGTTTCGGGAGATTCGTATATGGAAGCCTGTGGTCAACATGGGCAAGGAAATCTGAACGTGTAGAGAGCAACCCCAAGTCAAGATGTGAACAAGCAGCTCAGGTCCTGGCTGTGGCTGGTTACCGAATCACCCCTCTTCCGAGGGATAACAGAGTCATGATGGGGGCAGTACCGCCTTCGCTTTTGGGAATAACTAAGGGGTAGGCCTCTCAACCCCAACCCTCGATAGCCTACCCTTATCAAGGATATGTTGGAGAACCGCTACAGGCTAGGCCCCAGCCTTTCATTCCTGGTCATTCCCAAGGTCCTGTATATGCACTATCTTCGCTAACCCCATCTGCTCCTACCCTCGACCTGGCTGTTCTAGGAGCGACATATGGAATGATGACCTTTTCTGGCACGCAAGGATATTCGAGTATGGGAATCAGCGAGGGGCTGTACAATCCTTATGTTCAACCACCATCACCACTAGCATACCCGAACCTCGGACCGCACTGGATGAATCCAGGATATGGAGAAACCCAACCTCTCTATATGTCACAGTTGGGTGGTCATGATAGGGGGCTAAACCTGCCGGTGGGTCAGCACAAACCCCCCCCAGATACAAGTGAATAGTTAAGAAAGGAATTGGATAGGTTGATCGGCTCCTTAGGCCAGGCTGCGGGGTCTCTTTTCAGCTCGATGATCACCGGGGTTCGATGGCCAATAGAAGTGAACCCCCCGGAAGGACTTCCCACATACAGTGGTGATCTAACCATCGAGAGTTCATACATACATTCCCGGGCTTGATGAGTTTGAGGGACTTTGATGAGAAATTGACATGCAAGCTGGTAGGCAGCTACTTACAGGGAAAGGCACATAAGTGGTTTAATAAGTTGCCAAGGGGCTCGCTTCAATTGTATTGAGACTTCAACAGAGCATTGTTGAGCCAGTACGCTTAGAAGAAGAAGTTTACCAAAACTTTGTTAGAACTCTACCAAACAAAGTAAAAGCCAGGGGAAATCACGAAAACCTTCTATCACCGGTATGAAGACAAAAGTTTGGGGGTGATAGAAACTACGGAGAATGAGGTAATCCAGGTGTACCTGCTGGGGATGCAGGACCTGGAATTATACAAGAATCTGAGTACTAATACTCCTAAGACATTGCAAAAACTTCAAGAAGTCGTGGAGCAATATTCGAGGGTAGAGGAGATAACTAGAAGGAAAAGAGATAGCCTTGCAGAGAAAGTAGGAAGAAATGCAGAGCATAGAGGAAAAGGCCAGTCGAACCCATAAGAACACCATTCGAAAGGTATAATCCATTGCCTCCAACACTTGGAGGAAGAACCCCTATACAGATTTTAAGCATACATAGAGGGTTGTTCCGGAAACCCCCACCCTTGCATAGTTCTCACAACTCAGTTGCAGCTTGAAAGGCAACAAATCGGTACTACGATCATCATAGGGATTATGACCATGACACAAAAGATTGCATGCAGTTAAGGATGGAGATTGATAGGTGTGAGCGGGAAGGACAGTTTTGAGGACAAGGACATAGGAACCAGGCAGTCCCATCAAGGCCCCGGATTAATCAATGGCATCTTTATAGAAGGAAAAATAAAAAAAATGGAGGTAGAGGAGATAGAAGGCCTCGAGAACAGGCGGTTTGAGACAGGGGGTAGGAAGAAAGGCAGGATAGACCCTAGGAGCAACAGGGTGGAAATCAAGGAAACCAAAATGGAGAAAACTCTCACATCCAAAGGGTAATTAACATCATCAATGGCATGGTGGGAGAGAGATCCTTGAACACTGTTATAAGGGCTGAAGCTCGAAGGGCTCCCATGGAAGAGCCCAGTCCTAAGAGGTTTCTACCGAATGAGACTGTCACTTTCTTGGAAGCGGATGTTGTGCCGGACCAAATGCCCTATGCGGATCCTATGATAATTTCAGCGATTATTGGAATATCCTTGATCAGAAGGGTGTTCGTTAATGATGGGAGCGGGGTAGAAGTGATGTTTGCTAAATGTTTTGACCAGTTAGACATAGGGTGTGAGAATTTGAAAAAATATGCTTCCTCTTTATTAGGATTCATGGGAAATCTGATATTTCCCATAGGAGAAATAACATTTCCCATTCGAGTAGCGGATGACGACAATGGAGTGACCATCATATGTGATTTCACTATCGTGGATGCATCTTCCCCTTATAATGTGATCTTGGGAAGGCCATGGATGTGCCAGGCTTGGGCGGTTTGGTCACCCTACCATCTGATGATGAAGTTCCCAACTGAAAAAGGGGTGGCATCCATTTGAGGGGATCAGACTGTGGCACGAAAATGTAACCTTACGGTAGTACGAGAGGTGAGGAAATGAAGGGATCTAGTAGATGTACACGCAGAGGAAGGATTAGCTGATACTGTACAAATGCCCATTCGGGATAAAGGGTCAATAGTTGTTGGGAAACTAATTCTTGAAGATGTGAAAAGAGGAATGCAAGACTTGTTAGGAAAGTATGGAGATGTTTTCTCGTGGGATACATCTGACCTGACGGGGGCCCATCCAAGTCTCGCATTACATAGGCTGAACATCAACCCTTCAATTAAGCCAGTGAAGCAGAAGAGAAGAGTGTTCGCTCCTGAATGATTTGAAGAAATTAAAGAAAAAGTGGAAAAATTATTGAGGGCAGATGTGATCGAGGAGGTATTCTATCCCGATTGGATCGCCAACCCAGTTATGGTTCCAAAGCATGATGGAGCATGGATGATGTGTATAGACTTTACAGACCTAAATAAATGCTGCCCCAAAGATAGATACCCGTTGCCAGCAATCGATAAGTTGGTGGAAGCCATCACTGGATACCAAATTTTGGCATTCTTTGACGCACATGAGGGGTATCACCAAATTCTCATGGCGAAGGAAGACAGGGAAAATACATCGTTCATTACAAATGTGGGCATGTACTGCTATAAGAAGATGCCCTTTGGGTTGAAGAATGTTGGGGCTACTTATCAGAGGCTGATCGATTGACTGTTCAGGGAATAGATAGGAAACAATATAGAGATATATGTGGATGACATGGTGGTCAAGAGCAAGAGTTATGAAGAATTTTTAAAAGACCTGGAAGAAACATTCGGTAAGCTTCGGGAAGCTAATTTGAAGTTGAACTCGTCTAAGTGTGTCATTGGTGTGAGAGCAAAGAAGTTTCTTGGATTCATGGTCTCAGAGAGGGGGATCAATGTAAACCTAAAAAAGGTCGAAGCTCTGAGGACAATTAAAACCCCACAATTGATAAAAGATGTGCAGAAGCTTACAGGATCTTTGGCAGCATTAAGAAGGTTCTTATCAAAAGGAGCAGAGAAGCACTTGCCTTTCTTTGATGTTCTTTGAAGCGCAAAGAAGTTTGAGTGGAATGGTAAGTGCGATGAGGCGTTCGAGTAGTTGAAAGAGCATTTGGGGACATTGCCTACCTTGATTAAACCAAACAAGGATGAGACGTTGTACTTGTATATATTCACATCGCCGCTAGCAATCAGCGCGGCTTTGGTAAAAGAAAAAGAAAAGTTTCAGCATCCGATCTACTTCGTTAGTCATGCCTTGCAGGGGCCAGGGATGAGGTGTACGGTCCTCGAAAGGTTTATTCTAGCTCTTGTGCATGCAACCCGAAAGTTGAGACCCTACTTCCAAGGACATAAAATAGTGGTGCTCATAAACCACCCTATTCGACATATCTTGCTAAGGCCAGAGATTTTTGAAAGAATGATGAAATGGGCAGTAGAGTTCGGAGAACACGATATCTAGTATCAACCTCGAGTTGCGATTAAGGGGCAGGCACTAGCAGATTTTATAGTTGAAACTACAGAACCCCTCGAAGCGTGTTTGGATCCCATTCGGAATGAAGAAAAAAAAGCAAAGAAAGATATGGAAGTTGTATGTGGATGGTTTGTCACATTCAGGAGAAAGTGGAGCAGGAGTCCTACTGACTAGCCACAATGGTAGAGATTATTCTTATGCATTAAACTTTGCATTTAAAGAAACTAACAATGAAGCTGAGTATGAGGCATTGATCACTGGACTGCACCTCGCGAAGGAGCTGCAAGTGGAGAAACTAGAGATTTTCAATGACTCTCAAATTGTGGTTCAATAGGTGAATGGAGAGTATGAGGCTAGCGAGCGTAATCTGCAGAGATGCCTCGAGGTAGTAAAGAACTTGTTAAAATTTTTCAAATTTTATACATTGCCGTAGGTTCCGAGGGAAAGCAATCATAAAGAGGTCACTCTAAGTAAGCTCGCTTCTTCGGATTTGGGAACCCCAATCCCAGCAGTAACTCCTCATGGAAACTTTGAATAGGCAAAGTTTTTAAGAGCATGTAGTGATGGCGGTTGATGTGGAAAACTCCTGGATGACACCGTTCGTGACATACCATTGAGAGGGAGTCCTACCAGAAAATGAAGTGGATGCTAGAAAGATAAGGTTGAAGGCTCCAATATATGTGTTTCTAGAAGAAGGGTTATATAGAAGAGGCCATTTGCAGCCATTACTTTGATGCTTTGATTATCACGAGGCAGATTACCTCATAAGGAAGGTTCTAGAAGGGCATGTGGCAGCCATTAGGGAGCTAGGCCTGTGGCGAAGAGGCTCATTCGAGCAGAATTTTACTAGCCGAAAATGTTCAAGGACGTGAACCGGTATATTCAGGCTTTCCATTAGTGTTAGAGACATGCTCCTATAAAACATGTTCCATAGGAAGAAATGAGAAACATATATAGTTCGTGGAAAATTCATATATCTAATAGTGGATGTTGATTATTTCACCAAGTGGGTAGAGGCTGAGCCATTGACAAATATAAGGGGAAAATGGTCATTTCTTTTTGCTAGAAGAACATCGTGTGCCACTTTGGAATCCCAAGGACGATCATTATGGACAATGGAACGTAGTTTGCTCAAGATCCCTTCAAGTTGTAGTGCGAGGAGTATAGGATCAAGCAAAAGGTGACATATGATTACCACCCCCAAGCCAACGTGAAAGTGGAAGTGACCAATAGAACAATAGTAAATGGAATATGAGCGCGCCTTGAGGGGGCAGGAGGTAACTAGATATGGAAATTACCCAATGTGTTGTGGGCATATCGGACAACCGAGTCTTTCGCTACTGGGGAAACACCTTATAGTCTGGTATATGGCTCGGAAGCAGTAATTCCTACAGAAATAGGAGTCCTTAGCCTAAGGATGATGGCTACTGCAGATGAGACAGTCAATCAACAAAACTGATGTCATGATCTTGATCTGGTGGAGGAAAAGAGAGAGCTGACTTCTCTACGTGAGGCTAAGGTCAAGGAATGGGTCAGAAGATACCATGATAAAAGGGTAAGAAGGTGTTTTTTAACCCGGGATACTTGGTCATAAGGAAAAATGAGAAAAACATAAAGGAACCCGTGGGGAAGTTAGCTGCAAATTGGGGTGGACCTTATAAATTGATCGAATCGTACCTGGAAGGAAGTTATGTTCTCGATCAGATGAATGGGGTTCGAGTGCTAAGAAGGTGGAACATTACCAACTTGAAAAAATACTACTAGCTATGATGTTCGAGTGGTTTTCTCTAAAATGGCACTCTAGTTGGTTTTCAAGCTGGTTGCTTTAAAGCGGCGCTCCATATGATGTTTCCAGCTATGGGTGATGTCCGAGTGGTTTGCTTTAAAGCGGCACTCTAGTTGGTGTTCGAGCGGGTACTTTAAAGCGGGGCTCCAGATGATGTTTCCAGCTACGGCTGATGTTCGAGTGGTTTGCTCTAAAGCAGCACTATATTTGATGTTTGAGCGGGTTGCTTTAAAGCGGCGCTCTAGATGATGTTTCCAGCTACAGCTGATGTTCGAATGGTTTGCTCTAAAGCGGCACTCTAGTTGATGTTCGAATGGGTTGCTTTAAAGCGGCACTCTAGATAATGTTTCTAGCTACGGCTGATGTTCGAGTGGTTTGCTCCAAAGAGGCACTCTAGTTGATGTTCGAGCGGGTTCTTTAAAGCGGCACTCTAGATGATATTTCAAGCTGCAGCTGTTGTCCGAGTGGTTTTCTCTAAAGCGGCACTCAAAGACTATGTTGTACTCTCGAAATGATAAACTAATAGGCGGAATTTGCAGGATGTAGGAAGAAACACCGAACCTGGGTAAAAAACCTGTGTCTCTAATTTGCTTAATTTCTATTTACCAGTCATGTTCATACTTCGCTCTAACTAAGGGAGTTGCACGGGGCGCCCCTATTCAAGGGGTAAAATATTGGAGA
The DNA here is from genome assembly GCA_037428765.1 of Rubia yunnanensis. Lineage (NCBI taxonomy): Eukaryota > Viridiplantae > Streptophyta > Magnoliopsida > Gentianales > Rubiaceae > Rubia > Rubia yunnanensis. The sequence goes on from CM075061.1 coordinate 131,911,443, forward strand.
TGGAAAGAATATTAATTATTCATTCAAATTCCAACAAATATTAAGGATACAACATTTACACTAACGATTATCCAAGTTTATTCATCTACAAGTATTTATTCACTAGGAGGAAATCCTGCTTGAAATAATTCTTCAGTGGAAATAGGCTTTCCTGGCTTCATCACGTTTACCTCTATTTCTTTGAGTTCTTCAAGCTTTATACCAGCCGCCCTTCGGATATCCTTCATTTTCTCCTCTATAGGATATTCTAAGGAATCAAGGGGAGTGACAGCGACGGTCTTACACGGTTTCTTCGTGGAAGGTTCGAATGGGGCCTTCGAGGATGACCCAGTGCTTTTGCGGCATTTTGAGAAAGCTATGTTAATTTTTCTCAATGGGACAAGGTTTCGTTCAACTTCTTTAGCGGCAGACTTCTGTGATTGAGGGTTAGAGCAAAAACTCAAGGGGGTAAATCCCTTTACTTTCAATTCTGCTAGCCAATCAAGAATGAGATCAAAAGCCTTCTTCTGCCGTGGAGTCCCTTTCTCATGAACATTGACCTCTTCCATCCAGTACTGAGTAGCTTTAAGTAGAAACTCTGGAAGATGATCATTATTGATTAAGTAGGAGGAAGGAATGCCGTGAGAAAGCATGTGGGCCGAAGGCTTACTTCGTGTGCGACAATTGTTTCTTCAAATTCAGCGAAATGCTGCTCCATTTCTGTATCTTGTACCTTCCAGGCCTCAAGCTTCCCTGCGAGTTTTGCATTTTCGGATAAAAGGGATTCCACCAAAGAGCTATTTTCAACTAAGGAGCTCCCTAGAGAGGCTTGAGGGCCTGAAGAGGGTTCGCTTGTGGAAGAGGGATCCTCGCTAGCTATCTTCAAAGTGAGTAAGTCCTCTTCAAGGCTAGCCACTCTGCGTTGAGCTAACAGATGTTGTTCGGCAATTAATTCCCTCTAGGATACCAGTCTACTGAGAGCCTAGTTGGAGTGGCAAGGCAGGACTTCAGAGAACCAAACTTCAAATAAATTTGATGCATCAATTCTTCTAGTTCTTCATCAGTAGGACCGCGACCCTTGACCACTTCTAAATGATAGGTACCATTAAATTCCTTGCTAAGGAAATCCTTAACAAACCCCTTAAAAGTAGGATGGTCTTTAGATTACCACAGTTTAATCTCAGCTTCAAGGTTGTGGAGCTTGTCCTTCAAGGAGTCATTCTCTTGATTACACTTATCAGTAGTTGTTTGTGTGTCTCATTCAGCTCTTTTTGGGCACTCAAAAGCTCCTCGCAAGTGCCTTCTAGCACCATTTTCAACGAATTATACTAGGAAAAGAAAACAAAGGTGAAATAAATAAGTCACCGCAAAAAATGTATTGTCATTGATTCTCAAAAAAACAAAATTAGGGTTACAATTGAGAGGCCCTAAGTAAAACAAAAAAAAAAGGAAGAGACAAAAATTTTCAATCAGGGACCAACCCTAGAATTGTCTTCCTTCGATGTGGAAGCAATCATTTCTTCCACTCGGCTGGGGGGGAGGGAGGGAATCCTGCTCAGGGGAGGTGTCTGTAGCCTCTGGAAGGGGGATCGCTTGAATCCCCTCAGCAGTAAAGAACTTCCCTTTGGCCTTGATGAATCCAATAGGGCAAAGCGAAGGCCGTTGTTTTTTATGGCCTCATCCCATTTTGCGTCCAGGGTGGTTTCGAGCTCTGGATTAACTAGTTCGTCCACCTGCTTGGCCAAATCTTCAGAAAGAGAAGCGGCACTTGTGGCTTTAAAAATTCCTCGTTAATTCGTTGCAGCCAATTTCCTTGGCCACCCTTAGAAGATCCAAGAAAAGTTGAAGCAGCTTGGGGCTATTCAAATTTTGTGTTTGAAGGCCTCGAGCAGTTGCACCTGCGTGGCCGGATCTTTTGCAGCTCGAACCCTCTCCTCTGTAGCTCAAACCCTCTCTTTTGCACCTTGAACCCTCTAGTCGAGGGTATCCTTCTCTAGCGACCATTGACGCCTCTCGACATCAACACCTTTCCTCTCACTTTCCAAAAGCATTTTCTTTTCTTTGAGTGTCCTATTTTTCTCCTCGAGCACCTTCTTTTTCTCCTTGAGCACCTTCCTTAGCTCCAAAATCTCAGCATCTTGTTTGCTGAGCTCCTCACGAAGTTTACCTTCTCCAGTGGAGCAAAAGGAAAGGTAGGACATCATTTTCTCAGTGGCCTCACACAAAAGTTTAGAGGCCTGACAAAACAATACAGCTCAGATCAAGGCTACAAAACAAAAGGAGAGGAGAGAAAAGAGAAGGGATAAGAACCTTGGGGTTCGAGGCCTTCTATGACAGTTAATGCTCGATCCCGGATACGGATGTTGCATCAGTTGAGGGGGCGGAGATTTTTTATGAACATTCTCACCGCCATGTGTCCCCATAAGCGGTCTTGGTGAGGAGGAGCAAATAGTATTATTGTTCGCCCTTGTCTTCTGGTGAATATTCCTATTGTGAGGAGACTGCTCAGTACCAATGGTTGAGATAGGCCTTTCGAGGCTTTCTGCAGGAGTGGAGACTAGGTTCGAGGGGGGAGACACCGAAATCGAGGGAATGGAAGCCTGGTTCGGGAACCAATGATCCCCCTTGATGGAGCCTGGCCTTGCTTTGAGGACTTTGGCTTCTTTAAGCCCATAACAAGACCCACTGAAAATGGAAAGAAAAAGAGAGTTTGTCAACAGCGATGAACATAATAACACAACAAATGGTAGAAGTAGATTTCTATTAAAGCACCTTTAGAGGGTCCCGGATGCCTAGAGTCACTAACAATGATCTCTGGGGGAGGGTCACCTCTGGGGCCCTCACGTTCTCTTTGCCTCTTTCTTGTATCTTTCCGAAGTGTGTTAAAAACATATTCTTCATAGACACTGGGCGGAAATGCAAAGCCGCTAATCTGAGGGTTGGGTTGTTAAAAAGACTGTAGTTGAGGGAGCTAGACAACAGTTTTTATCTTTTTCCCTCGAGGGCATCTGGGCAAATATATTCCCCAGGTTTGGGAGATTCAACTCGCACGGCCCAATTCCACAAAGGAACTCGATACCTCCTGCTTTCAAATGAGATACCTTTCTTCCAGCTCTTCCAATCACCCAAGTTTCCAGGAACACTAAAAACTTTATGGTGTGCTTCTCGGCTGACAAACGTGACGATCATATCGGTAGACCGCCCACTATAGGAAACAAAGTATAATGAGCAAAGAAGTTTATAACTGGGTTTGATGCCGAACTCGTCACATCTGGTCAGGAACATCATAATGACAACCAAAACGTTGGGATACACTTGTGCAGGGCTCACCTGAAATTGCCTGAGGAGTTTGGAAAAAAAAGGATGGAAAGGGAAAGGTGAGCCCGCAACGAAGGTGTCGAAGAGAGATGGACGATCTTCCTTTGAGAAGGTTATGAGGGGAATCACCTTCTTAAAAGGGTTGAAAATCGTCATCCGGGGCCACTCGTTGGCCAGGAGCAATCGAAACCAAAATTTTAGAAATAGCAGTTCCCGCTACTGGAACTGGGGGCTCCCTCCCTGAGCCCTTTAGCTTTAATCTTTGAGGAGCTCCCTTTTTCCTTTGTTGAGAAGGTTCGGCCAGAGAAGATACCCGAGGTGCTCTCGAGGGTACCTCCACCACCCCCCCCCCCCCCCCCAGGATTGGTGCATCTCCCTCCTCCTCTATGGTTTCGAGCTCTGGATTTGAAGGTGGGTAAAAATCAATCTTGCCGCTCGTAAGGGACCTCATTATGTAGGGTTTACCCATGCCTGGAGGCCAATTTTCAGCAGCATCTCGATAAGGCATATCAATTATGGGGAAGGGTTTACCCATGCCTTTTGTAGCTTTAGTTATTTACCTTAAAGGTTCATTACTTATTCAGATGATGCATTAATTTAACGAAGCCTCCAATGAATGAACTGTAAGATTTAACTTACTATGAAGATTTGAAGAGACTGTGAAGAGAATTGTAACAGATGTCACTAAGGTGCAGCTGAGGAGTGTTTTAGCAATCTTCAACATCGACGACGACGGATCCATAACCAAGCAGGAACTCCAGGACTCCCTGAAGAACATTGGGATTACGATGAGCGAGAAAGATATGGATGATGTGATCAGGTAGGTATACGTCAACGAAGATTACCTAATTGGTCTAGATGAGTTCTGCGATTTGTTCGATTTTCTGATTTCCAGAGGAGCAACAGGGGAAGAGGTGGAAGAACAGGCCGCGTTGGGAACATATAGGTCAGACACCATAATTTCCCAATTGATGATGAATAAAACACAAAGAATGCAAATGAAATTAAGTCACTAGACTATCAAACTAAAATAGTGGATGAACTTTCATAAAGGTTCAGAGATAAAATGCATGCGCCAAAATAGATGGTAACCAACGTAAAAGTCCGCCAACATTTAGAAGACTTAAATATCATTGGCTAGTTTCAAATACGAGTCACTTTCATTTTAATCTACTGTTTGTGGATCCTGATTTATAATGTGAAGGAGTTTGAATTTTCAGCCTCTTCTTGATTTCTGCAATTGTGTAGAATATTTTGAAGAAGTCAACACTTTGAAACTAATCTGAGTTCCGGTTTCTTGTTTGTTGAGATGCAGAAAGGGGAATAGAAAGGTACTTAGAAGAGGGGATAGGAACTCAAATATTTGAGTTCTGTTTTAGTATGCTCTAGGCTATAAATATCCTTATTCACCCAATAAGTTCAATAACCACCGGATTATTTTCTGATTTTTATGACTTTGTTCTGATACATTTAAAGTGCAGCTAACTTGCTCCATTCATGATTTTTAAGGTGAGATGCTTAACTTTTTGGCACTTGTTGGATTATGTTACATGTTTCTGATTTATTATGAAATAGATTGTGCTTTGCCCATTCTATGACAAGTAATTCGTCTTTATTACGCCTTTGATGCATCTGTTTTTTCTGTGGCATCTCTCATCTTTTGCTGCTTCTATATCTTGGTAGTCATCTTTAGCAAGTCGCACACTGGTACTCTTAATTGTGTTTTAGGTTGGTCAGCTGAGAGAAGTGTCTAATAAGGGGTTTAGGGTTTAGGTTGGTGCTTTCTTTCCAAGGTATTCATTTCTTTCGCATCTTTAATGGTATGTCATTATCCTTTATCTGAATTCAGGGAAGTTATGGATTTTCTTCTGGCAACTGCTTTGAGAAATAAGATGTCAAAATGAGGGATTGAAAGCGTATTGATTGGAAGTTTTGCATTGTGAATTCGACTATTCCATGTTGAGATTAGTAGGTTGACTCAAACTTTTAAATGTCGTCATGTAATGCAATGATAGTGATATTGAGTTAATGATCATTTGGATGATGTTATTAAAGGCTTCTAAAGGTTTGGTTAGGGCATCTTTGTTGTTAAGAAACATGTTGAAATTGACTACTACTGCATATCCCCTAGAACCAGAAGCTTCAAGTTTTGAACTTTAAGTTGCATCTTGTGTTACCTTTTATTAAATAAATGCATTTAATTCTACTGTTTTTTTGAATGACTTCCTTGCTGCAACATTTAAAAATAATCAATCTTGGGGCATATCATAACTAATTAGTCGTCGGGGAAAACATATGTTTCAAGCTTTATATCTTTGCACATACCTCTTAAGACTGATATGTAAATTGTAATTTTGTTGGTGGATTCATTTGGAGTGTAATCCCTTCTGCTATGGTGAAACCATTCGAATCGAATACAGTGATGGCATTACATTTTGTTGTCTACTAGGCGTAACTAGAACATATTCAACATTTGAAAGTTCTGTTCTATTGTAACTACTTACCTGCTTTCTCAATATAGTCACTTGGGATGTTGTTCTGCCTATCTGTCCCCAACAGTTGTGTGAATTCTACTACATGATCAGAGTTCCCATAGTTCAAACTCTATGATTTGCATTTGCCCGTTCATCGATGATGACTTGCATTTGGCTATTGCAGCTTCTCGGTGGATTGCAGTACCTCCACATGACAAATATCCCACACCATGACTTTAAGCTTGGAAACCTACTCATCAATGCTAATCGTGGACTGAAGATCTGTGATTTTGGACAGGCAAGAATTGGCAACGACAATGGACGATTCACGACTGAATATGCAGTCACCAGGTGGTACCGTGCACTAGAGTTGCTCTTGTGCTGTGAAAATTATGAAATGTCTATCGATGTCTAGTACGTGCTGAGCATTTTGTACTGATTAGAACATTCATTTTTTAACTCTCTTCATATGAACCATTGTTTGTTGCGGAACTTGTAAAATATGCGGTGCCTCAGCAACCAACATTGAGGGAGAACATACCAGTGAGGCAATATATAGGCACCGGTTTATCCACACCACCACCAACACCACCTGTCATGTTCTCGGATACCAGAAACTACTGCCACGGGAGGCGCGTCATAAACTTCCTACTAGCCTGCATGGTTTTTGTCTTCATCATCTCGTGCCTTTTCACTTCAAAATACTACCGTGAATGCATTCTGAACTCTAGATCAATGGAACTCAAAGATGTGTATTTAACAGTGGATTGGTATGGTTTGGTTTTGAAGCTACAGGAGGGTAAGCTATAGGGATGTGTTATTTGTTATTGTTGGCATGTAAATTGTGTAGAATGTTTCTTGGTATGGATCATTTTGACCAAGCTCTCATTCTGAAGCACAGAGTTGTTGAAAACATCGTTTCCAAATAGGTCAATTATTGCAAACAAACATTAACATCAACATTCAACTAAAAACATGTTTTAGTTGGACAATAATTCATTACAGACACAACCAATTGTAAAGGGGTTTGAGACGCTCTAAAAAATTATTCGTACCAGGCTCACACTGCACAAAGTGCAGATGTATTAACTAGTATAACCAAATATATCAGGCAACATGCCTTATTTTCCGACACGTTTTCACTACGTGTCTTTCCTTGTTGTTCGGAGAATGACACGTTTCCACTTCGTGTCTAACTCCCGTTTTTTTTCCCCTTTTTTTTCTAAAAAATTTAATTATCAATTTATAATTATTACTTTTTTCTTTTTCGTTTTACTTAATTTATTAATTTGAAGAATTTATTTATTTATCCATTATTATAAAGTTAATAATTTGAAATTTCCTTATTCACTTGTAATATAATATTATAAGAATTTATAAAATTTCAATAAAATTATATTAATGGGATAAGTGCCAAAATAACCCTATCTACTTGAGTAAGTGCCAATATAACCCTATGATAATTTTTAGTGCAAATATAACCCTAACTAGTTAATGAAAGTGCCAATATAACCCTCAGACCCCATTTCCGGCATTGACCTCAATTTTTTGGCATTGACTCTATGTAAATTGACCAAAATACCCTTTGGACTAACTCTGAAATTAGATGGACAATTTTACCCTCATAGTTTGCCGGATCGCCGCCGGAGCAGGTAGGGTTATATCAGCACATTATGCAATCTTATTGGGTTATATCAGCACATTCCTAATGTTTGTAGGGTTATATCAGCACATTTCTAATGTTTGTAGGGTTATATCAGCGCATTTCTAATGTTTGTAGGGTTATATCAGCACATTTCTAATGTTTGTAGGGTTATATCAGCACATTTCTAATGTTTGTAGGGTTATATCAGCGCATCCTTAAAACTTATAGGGTTATATTGTCACTTTCACTAACTAGATAGGGTTATATTGGCACTTTCGAATATTGAAAGGTTATATTGGCACTTATGTCAACTAAGTATTATAAAAGCACTTTTTTCTATATTAATTATAGAATTTTCAATATAATGTATTACATAACTAATCTCTATTTAATTGTAAACTTTAATTACTACTTCTTACTTGATTAAACGTTCAATCTTTAATGTGGAAAATTTTACTTCTCATTTTCTCTCTATTTTGAATTATTATATCTCGATACCTATTTCTTTTAGTTTTCCTTCTGATTTCTCGAATACACTTTTGATTAACATTCCTAAAGAAAAATAACATCATAAAATTAAAATTTTTCATTATTTTAAAATTTTATATAGGTGCAGCCGAAGAAAGAAAAATAAAAAAGATTGTTTTAGTTTAAACTTAATTATTACTTACATACTAAATTTGTTAAGGATGAGGTTCACAATGACAACCTTTTAAAAATGAATCTCAACATATAAATAGTTACTTTTCCCAAGCATCATCTCAATCACCCTATAATTGATATTGTTTGATTTCTGTCTGCCAACTGGGGATATTTGAGTCATTTTGACTACCTTAATCCCAAGCACCCCATAATAGACATTGCTTGTTTTTTGTCTATCAATCGGGGTATTTGAGTCATTTTGACTACCCTAATCCCAAGCACTCTATAATAGATATTGTTTATTTTTTGTCTGTCAACCGGGGGTATTTGAGTAATAATTTGACTTCCTTGCCTTGCAAAAATGACTTTTTGTTGCTCAAGGATGTTGTTGATGGCGGCAAAGTTTCCGTGGCTGGCGAAGTGACAGACGGTAGATTCGTGGATTCGTAGTTGTTGTATTTTGATAGCTATGTCGTTTCCAACGCTGCAGAGGATATTTTCAGGCCCTTATTAGTACGGTTCAAGTTAGAGTTTGGGGAATTCTTCCAGTTCCAGGTCGTTACTGTGTTCTTTCGAAGATTTTTAGGCCATTTTTGTTCTGCAGCAATCTCACCACCATCTTCCCACTCTTCACTCCTTCGAATCCCGCAGCCACTCCACCCTACCTCTACCACCACCTCCACCGCCGCGGCGGCATACTGACACCATTAGCACCAAAGACTCCTTCGCGAATTACTCTCCGGAATCATAACAAGCTCCGCCATTGGCCTCTCTCTCCACGTTTTTTCCGATTCAAGCTCCACTTCTCTATCATACATCGATGGGTTCGTAGCAGTAGTAGTCAATATCTGCGAAGTCCCCAATTGTAAATCAAGACTTCTTTTTGGAGGTAACCCATAATTTTGATTTGATTTGATTTTGACTTTGTATTGACTGAACTCTGAATGCCGAATTGGTATGGGGATATGTTGTTTTTGTCAGAGGCTTACAGGAGAAAAATATTCTTCAATTATGGGAAACGAAGTCGCATAAGGAGCCCTCCTAAGAAGGTATTTTAGTTAAAGGAATCCATATTTCTTGACATTGAGCTTATGTGTAGTTTAAAATTTTGAGTTTTTTATGCTTTTTGACACGGATAATGATGGTCTGATATCTTTCAAAGAGTGAGCATTGCCGCATAATGAGATAGGATTTTTTTTTTATTTTCACTGATGCAAAATCTGGCTTAAAATGGTTATGTGTATGCTTCAAGATGTGCTCTATAGAGTACTCATGGCTCATATGTGCCTGTTTGATGCTCATCTATGTACTGATTTTTATGTTGTTTGTTTGATTAGGATCCTTGTAGACATGTCTTTGTAATCTTTGTTTATATATGTTTATTATCAATTTTGTTTACGATTAAGAGTTAATCATGATATGAATGATTCTTAGTGCATGATTATGTCATATTTGTGTACTTGTCCAATTCAATTTGGGTTATGAATTCGGCTTTCCTGAGATTTCAAAATTGGAATGCAGACTACAGCTCTTGGGTTCTATTTTTGTCTGTGAGTTAAAGGGATAATATGAGCTAGAATTTAGAATGCTATGTGTACTTCTTTTCTTTTATCTGGATCCTTATTCCAGTAGCCACTTACATTGTGTAGTCTTTCCTTTATGGTTGGAGAAATATGCACTTGGATTAATCAATTTTGGTTCATCCCAGCTAAGAGAACTTAGTTTATAACACTGAATTGACATGCATATGATTTGTTGTATGAACAGAAAAGTTTTGATTTTGACTGCATAAATGCTGCTTTCATTGTGTGCATTGTCTACGCCCATCTGTGGATTAGAGGTGAAATTGCATTCTTGTTGTAGAGGTCCAATTGGGTGTTTTTTTAAAAAACCAAGTTGCCTGTGTTTATTTGTTCTCAATTATAGAAATAACCATCCCATGTCTGGGAATATATCGTTTGTGTCGTGTAACTTCTTTTGCAGTTTGGAGCTAAGACACCCTTGTCTAAATCTCCTAAAGTAAAGGCTTCTCTCTCATGTTTGAATCTTTTTTTTGCTTTCCTAATTGATGAACCAACAACAAAGCCGAATAATTTGGACGAGTTGAAAGATGAAACTAAGCAAGGATCATCTGAAACCTTTTCTCAGAGAGGAAATTCTTGATACCTGAGATAATTGTTTGTGATATTTTGAGTGTCTTCTTGATCAAGGTTTTGAGATGCTAGAGATAACTATCTGTAGTGACAAAATGTTGCTAAAAGGTCACATCACCTGAGTAGAGGTGTCCAGATATCCCTTGAAATTGTTGATCTTAGTTTTACAATGTGCATAAATTCTTTTGTATTCAAAACTAACATTTTTTAGCCGGTTTACTGCTGATCTTATTAGACAATCAGCAAACCAGTACTGAACATTTAAGACATGTTGTATGTTTGCTGAAATTTAAAGATGCATAGTAAGGCTCATTATTGTTCCTACAAGCATTAATGTCATTGCGAGTTATATTGGAGCATGGAGTAAAGGTTCCTAGAATGGTTCGATTGAGGGAGTTGTATAATACAATCTTCCAAAGACATACAAATGGGCTTGAATCTCATACATTTTCTGAGAGTTAATTATCTGGGGCTTTTTGGGATATTATCCAGTTAGTTAATGTGGGAGCCCGTAGGAAAATTGTTCTTCGATAGATAGAGAGAATGCCGAGGTTTTGCAAGGTAAGGTTTCTGATATGAGGATTTATTTTACTGTTTAGAGAAACGACTAGATTGCATAATTGAGGAGGAGTTGTGACCTCTCCAATATGTGTGAGAATATTTTACACTCCAATGGAGTGCAGAAGTGAGAATCACCTATAGTATCCTCATTCTGTTGAAGTTTCGTATAGGCTTGTGACCTCTATACAAGTCTTAGGATTGTGAACTGCTAAATACTTTGGTTTATCTGAGTTTAGGTTATGTGTTCAAAATTTAAGTGCAGATGTGCAGATATCCTATGATGACAGCCCACTCAAATAACCTTTTTATTTATATCTATGATATCGATTTGTTCTTTAACATGAAAGGTGCCTGGGTGATATGTTGCTGATTAATTTGTATCGTATAGGGAGCATGAGAATGTTTGAGTTCATTGCTGCTTATTAGATAGGATTGTCTAGATAAGGAAAATCACTTGTGTTATTTATAGTTTACAGTTTAGACTTACTGAGATGAAGTTGTGGACGAATTGGAAGATTAATGGAAAAAACTCACTTGCAGGTTTATGCCAGAAGAATTTACTGGATTTATCTAATGGTTTATTTTATATATGTTTGCATGGTTTTGTTTCTGAATGAAAGGAAAGCTACCGTGTCTAAGTCTAAGTTTTGGTTTCATTTTTCTCTTCTTTATTCTTAGTTGTACATGATCTCTAGCATTTCTCCAAAGCATTGAATCGATATTAGAGAGAAGATCCCACCTTCCGTGTCAGTTTAGATCCTGAAAATGGTAAGGTTTGACACCCCCACTTTTTGAAATTTTTATGGTCACATTCATTTGAACTTGAAATAAAGGGAGAATAGCAGATGGGTGGGGAGTGTAAAGCCTAATGTTGAGTCCTTTTTTTGGTTTATGATCAGACTATCATTTTTGGTATTAGAGAACTGCATCTGGACATTTATGTAGAGCACATGAGAAGAGAATATAAGGTGAACTTCTTTCTCTTGGTATTACGAAGTAGGTCTTTCTTTTTGCAAAAAAATAAACTGAAATGGATTCTATTAATGTTATGATTAGAGGGTTCGAATAGAGGAAAAATCATAAACATTACCCTCTATTCAAACCCTCTATTCTAACAGAAAAATAGAGTGGATTTTGTTGCATTTTTTTGTTCAAAAAGAAGGTTCGAGTGGAGAGGGTTCGAATAGAGGGTTTGAGTAGAGTGGGTCTGAAAGATGTTCGAGTGATTTGGGTTCGAGTGAAAAGGGTTTGAGTGATCTGGGTTCGAGTGGAGAGGGTTCGAGTGATGCTGGATTAGAGTGGAGAGGGTTCGAGTGATACTGGGTTCGAGTGGAGAGGTTCGAGCGAAGAGGTTCTAGTGGTGAGGTTCGAGTGATGAGGAATTGGGTTGAGAGGTTTGAGTGGAGAGGTTCGAGTAGAGAGGTTCGAGTGATACTAAGTTTGAGTGGTACTGGGTTTGTGTGGAAAGAGTTCGAGTAGAGGAGGTTCGAGGGTTTGAATGGAAAGGTCCAAGTGGAGAAGTTTGAGTGGTGAGGGTTCGAGTGGTGAGAGTCGAGTGGTGAGGGTACCATCCACCACTGGAGAGAGTACTATCCACCCCTCGAGAGAGGTATACCATCCACCACTGGAGAGAGTACTAGCCACCCCTAGAGAGGGGTATACCATCCACCACTGGAGAGAGTATTATCCACCCCTCAAGAAGTTTGTCAACCACCCTTCGAGGGTACACCATCTACCTCTCAAGAGGGTAAACCATCCACCACTGGAGAGAGTACACCTTCCACCCCTCGAGGGTACGCCATCAACGTCTCGAGAGAGAGGTGTACCGGTCCTCGAGGGTACACCGCCCCTCGAGAGGTCACACATCCATCTCTTTAGAGTACACCATCCCACGAGGGTACACCACCCCTCGAGAGAGTATACCAATGATGGATGGTTTGATGCTCTCAGTGGTATACTCTCTCGAGGGGTGGTGTACCCTCGAGGGATGGTGTGCTCTAAATGGGTGGATGTGTGACCTCTTGAGGGGTGGTGTACCCTCAAGGGCTGGTACACCTCTCTTGAGACGTTGATGGCGTACCATCAAGGGGTGGAAGGTGTACTCTCTCCAGTGGTGGATGGTTTAACCTCTCGAAAGGTAGATGGTGTAACTTCTTCCAAGAGGGTTCAAGTGCTACTGGGTTCGAGCGGAGAGGTTCGAGTGGTACTGGGTTTGAGTTATACTGGGTTTGAGCGGAGAGGTTCGAGTGGTACTGGGTTTGCGTGGAGACGTTTGAGTCGAGGCAGATGGTTGATGTTCGACGGGTGGATGGTTTGAGTGGTGGCGAGGTGGGTGGTTGATAGATCGAGGGGTGATGCCTCGAGGAGGATGACTGATGGTTCCAGGACCTCGAGGGTTAATGAATCGATAGAGAGGTTTGAGTGGTACTAGGTTCGAGTAAAGAGGTTCAAGTGGTACTGGATTCGAGTGGAGAGGGTTCGAGTGGTGAGGGGTCGAGTGGTGAGCGTTCGAGTGGTGAGGGTCGAGTGGAGAAGGTTCGAATAGAGGATTCGAATGGAAAGGGTTTGAGTGGTACTGGTTCGAGTGGTGAGGGTTCGAGTAGAGGTTAGAGTGAAGAGGTTTGAGTCGAGGGGTGATGCCTCGTAGGGGATGGTTGATGGTTCCAAGGCCTCGAGGGTTAATGAATTGAGTGGAGATGCCTCGAATCAACACATCTCAAGGTGGATGGTTAATGTTCAAAGGGTGAGTGGTTCGAGTGGTAGGAAGGCCTTGAGGCGAATGGTTGATGTTCGAGAGGTGGATGGTTCGAGTGGTGGTGTGGTGGATGTTCAAGAACTGATAGTTCGAGGGGTGAGGGTTCCAGGAATGGATAGTTAGAGTTCAAGGGATAGGTGGTTTGAATGGTGGTGTCGTGGATGTTCGAGGGGTATATGCCTCGAGTGGGTCATAGTTCTAGAGCTAATGTGGATGGTTCGACCCTCTCAGTGTTATGCTCTCTCGAGGGGTGGTGTACCCTCGAGGGTTGGTGTACTCTAAAGAGGTGGATGTATGACCTCTCGAGGGGTGGTGTACCCTCGAGGACCGATACACCTCTCTCGAGACGTTGATGGCATAACCTCGAGGGGTGGAAGGTGTACTCTCTCCAGTGGTGGATGGTTTACCCTCCTGATAGGTAGAAGGTGGGTGGTACCCTCACCAATCGAACCCTATCAACTTGAACTTCTCCACTCGGACCTTCCACTCGAAACCTCGAACCTCCTTTACTCGAACCTCATTTACTCGAACCTCCTTTACACGAACCCAGTACCACTCGAACATAGTATCACTTGAACCTCTCTACTCAAACCCTCTCCACTTGATTCCTCATCACTCGAACCTCTCCACTCGAACCCAGTACCACTCGAACATAGTATCACTTGAACCTCTCTACTCAAACCCTCTCCACTTGATTCCTCATCACTCGAACCTCTCCACTCGAACCCAGTACCACTCGAACCCTCTCAACTTGAACCCAGTACCACTCGAACCCTCTCTACTCGAATCCAGTACCACTCGAACCCTCTCCACTTGAAACTCTCCACTCGAACCCTCTCCACTTGAACCCAGTACCACTCGAACCTCTCCATTCAAATCTCGACTCGAACTCTCTCCACTCGACCTCACCACCCGAACTCTCTCCACTAGAACCCTCACCACCCGAACCCTCTTTACTCGAACCCAGTACCAATCGAACCTAGTACCACTCGAACCCGGTACCACTCGAACCCTCTCCACTTGAACCCAGTACCACTCAAACCCTGTCCACTCGAACCCAGTACCACTCGAACCCCCTCTACTCGAACCTAGTACCACTCGAACCTCTCCACTCGAATCTTGACTCGAACTCTCTCCACTCGAACCCTCACCACCCGAACTCTCTCCACTCAAACCCTCACCACCCGAGCCCTCTTCACTCGAACCCAGTACCACTTGAACCCTCTTCACTCGAACCTAGTGCAACTCGAACCTCTCCACTCGAACCCAGTACCAATCGAACCCAGTACTACTCGAACCCTCTCCACTCGAACCTAGTACCACTCGAACCTCTCTACTCGAACCCAGTACCACCCGAACACTATCAAATTCATAATGTCTTAATATAACCATACCTGTTACGGCAGCGGCGACGATGTTTCGATGGTTGTGGGTAAGGTTATAATTGTCCACCCAAATTCAGCTTTTGGTATGGTGGCATTATTTTCATTTTAAGGTGGGACCATCAGTTGGAAAAATATGGCCAACGTCGGAAAGTCTACCAAAGGATTATATATTGGCACTTTCATTAATAAGATAGTTTTTTTCTAACTTTCAAACGATTGAAGGTTATATCGGCACTTTCGCAAGTATATACGATTATATTGGTATATAGACAACAATTCTCCAAAATAAATATATACACAAGATTGTGACAAAAACTTGCCAAATTCATTGTTTAGTTCACATATATACAAGTTCCTTGTTTTTCCACAAGTTCAACATTTCTTTTTTATATTTTACTTACTCCATGTACTTGCAATATATTATTTTTTGAAAGGTTATAAAAATAATATTTTTTTATCTTATTGATTATTTAATAAATTCCAACAAAAAATATTATTTGTTTTACAATTTAGATAGTTATTCTTTGATGATATATACTTATAATTTATTTATTTATTTCAATTCAAATGTGACATGTAAAAATTATATATTCATTAAATTATATATTTTTTAATCAAGAACACTGCGCAACACGCGGTGTGACTCCCGCTAGTATAATAGAAATTGTTTGCTTTTGGATGATGCTGTCAACCAGGGATATTGAAGTCATTTTGACTAACATAAATCCAAGTTGTTAAAAAATAACATACTATTATTATAATATGTTACTGATTTTAATTCTTTACTATATATAATCAATCATAACATGTTAGCATACTAGTATTATAATTTTTTATGGTTTTAATTCTTTGCTACATATAATCAATCATAACTTGTTAAAATATATAGAAAAATGTGTTTTCATAACCCTCGATTCTTTGATAAGTGAAAATATAACCCCAAATTTTTAAAAAGTGCTAATATAACCCTGATTTGATCTGAAGTTTTGGGCAACATTAGTCTTTGCCAGTTTTATGTGAAAACACAAAAATGCCCCTCTGATTAAAAACTTAAAAAAGTTCATTATATATAAATATCTATTTTTTCCTCCAAAAGCCTAAGGCCATGGGCAGTGGTAGAGACCGCTACCGGTCTCTTACCAATTAAATATATTATTTTTCTCCCTCTCTCTCTTCCACCTCAGCTTAAGAGACCACTTAAGAGACACCCTCTTTTTTTCTCCACAATGGTTAAGAGACCACTGTACACTATTCATGGAACCCACTTGATTTTCTCTATCCTACTCATTAATTTGACCATTACATATTATTTTAAATAAATTTGTCCACCAAAATAAGTTTAAATATTTAAATTTAAATTCGTTACAAAATTTAAATTCGTTTTTAAATTTAAATTCGTTTTTAAATTTAAATTCATTTTAAAATTTAAATTTTGTAACGTTTTTGAATTTAAATTCGTTTCCATATTATTTTAATATAATGTTTAAATATTTAAATTTAAATTCATTTTTTAAAATATGTTAAATAATTTTTTTTTCCCGTTCTTGTCAATACGATACTTCAGTGTAAAAAATAAAATGAATGTCAATTTTTTTGAAGAAACTATTAAAACGAAATTAAATAAATAAATATTATGAGAATTCATTTTTTCTATAAAATAATATGGAAACCATAAAAAGTGAACCCGTCTCCCGTGGATGTAGCCAAATTTGGTGAACCACGTAAATCTGGTGTCTTGTTATTTTCGTTCATATTTTCTGTTCTTTCTCCATTCCGCACAACAGTGCGAAAAACCAAATATAACAATAATTAATTTGACCATTAAATATTATTTTAAATAAATTTGTCCACAAAAAATAAGTTGAATGTAAAATTTAATATAATTATTAAAATGAAATAAAAAAATAACTAATAAGATAATTCCATGTTTTTAAAATTATATAAAGACCATTAAAATTGAAAAAATCAATTGTAACAACTATAAAAATTACAGACAATACTAAATAAAATATTGATCTAGTCCGACCAATTATTACAATTTGAAAATCAAAAATATATTAAATTTTGAATTCTTAAAAAATTGGAAAAAAATGAAAAAAATAAGAAAAAATACGATAGGGACACGTGTCGCCACCAGAATGGGACACGTGTCCCATTAAAAAATTTTGCAGCATCCGTTTTATGTTAAAAACGTTGCGGACACGTGGCCCAATCCCTGGGTGACATGTGTCCGCAACAAAATTTTTTAAAAAAATAATGGAGGCTGAGTGGGACACGTGGCCCACTCAGGGGGCGACACGTGTCCCACTTTGGTAAAAAAAAGTGGCGCGCACAAAGGCTGGTATCCAAAGGCGCGCACAAAAAAAGTGGACCACGTGCGTGTGTCAGGCCAATGGGCTGGAGACTGGGCTCTTAGCAAGAGCTCGGTTGGCGGTCTCTTAACAAGAGACCGCTTAAAAGACCACCACTGTGGTGGTTTTCGGTCTCTTAAGCGGTCTTTTAATTTTAAGAGACCACCACTGCCCATGCCCTAAATGTATTCCCTGTTTCAGATGTGGGAAATCTCTAAATGGTTACCATTCCCTTGCCTCTGCTCGTCGGCGTCTTGTTTCTCAGATCTGCAACGATTGTCGGTGTCGACCTCTGCTCTCTCTGTTCGTCCACCTTTGCCTCATCCAGGTTGGTTTGCTTCCCGGTCCATGCTGCCAGACAAAGGCTATCCGTTCTACTCTGCTCGTCCGAAGGGCTTGCGCATGAATCTCGGGGATCTCTCGCTCGGCCATCGGTCCTCTTCTGACCACCAGTATTCTCCGTCGCTCTCGACCACCTTGGATCGTTGCACGCCACCTATCAGATCGCCGTACTCATGTAAGCTATACCAGTTGCACAAGGTATGGTGATTTAGGCTTCTGACACATACTCCTCGTTCCATTAGTAATTGCATTTTTTTGGAGTTTAACTTTGCTAAATTTGAACGTAAATATAAATTAATCTATATATAATAAAGATATTGTGTGAGATATTTTATATTCATCTTAACATCTATTTTTTAAAGAGTCCGTCTCTTGAAAGATGGTCTTTCCATAAGCTATGGAAAGATCAAGGACTACATTGCAATTTTAGGAAATTGCAATGAAATTTGCGGGTCAGGTTCACGCGCCTTTATTCCCAAATGGGTTCACGCTAAAACCCATCCTTTATTCCCCAAATCCTCCTGCTCTGTTTTTTTCTCAAACCCATCTGCTCTGCTCGCCTGAATTCATTGCCGCCGGAAACGGAAACGTTGCTGATATCACCCTAAAACCTATATGTTGCAGACATCTCTCCGACTTGCCTCATGAATTCAGGCGATTTGCCGATTCCAAAAACATTGCCGATCTGCCTCATGAATTCTGGTGAGGTAATTGTACAAATATTTATGACCAGAATTGTGTGATTTTTATTTGCGATTTAAGTTTTGAAGAGCAATATAATCGTAATGTTTTATTAATTTGATTTAATCCTGTTCTTCAAATGATTGAAACTGAAGAAGAAATTGAAGAACATCTTGTTGTTGCTGTTGTTATGCCTACTGAGTGTATGTCTCCCTTGTAATCTATACAGAATTAGATTCATTAAAAACTGAATGTTGCACATACACAGTGATGCCTTTTAAGTCATAAGTAGTATGTTTTTTTAACAAATCTGAATCTCTTCTGTTCATGAAATCTTCTTGTTGCTGCTAACATTGTTGCTGCAAACATATTGTTGTTAGTTGTGCCCTAATTTCATTATTGTTTTAACACTTAAAGTTCAAGTTTCAATATAAAGATTTAGTGTTTATACTGAACATATTTGATAGTCTTGGATCAGAGAAGAAAAACCAAAAAGAAAAGTTAACTGAAATTACGAATGAGTAATTTATCAAGTGTTTCAGTTTTTCAGTGTTTCAGTAATATATAAAACCTATATGATTTAAATTATATATAAAGTGTTTCAGTCTAAAACTCTAATGTTTTATATGAAATTACTGCAGTGTATGGCCATCTACCAAGCTTAGCTGAAATTGACGTGACTCAATGCTTTGATGGGATTCAAGCAAGAACGCTGCAAGAATTAGAGAACCTCTACAAACGGCATGCTAAAAAATTAGGATTCAGCTACAAAAAAACCACACAAAGGAAGAACAATGAAGGAGTCATTACTGAAAAGTACTTTTCATGCTCATGTCAAGGGATAACTCGAGAGAAAAAAGCATCAACCTCACCAATGCCAATCTGTGATGGATCAAACGAATCAACCTCGAAAAG
The DNA here is from genome assembly GCA_037428765.1 of Rubia yunnanensis. Lineage (NCBI taxonomy): Eukaryota > Viridiplantae > Streptophyta > Magnoliopsida > Gentianales > Rubiaceae > Rubia > Rubia yunnanensis. Next base: position 131,930,644 of record CM075061.1, read on the forward strand.
GATAAAGACAAAGGAATTTTCTGTAACTAGAACAGGTTGTAAGGCTGAAATACGAATCAAGTTGGTGGACAACCTTTATAAAGTGATGCACCATATCTTGCAGCACAACCATGACTTTACAAGACCAGCTTGGCAATATCTACAACGTAGTGAGAAAAATCACAGCAGAGAAGGCCAAAATCATAGAGGGGATGGAAGTCGCTGGATTAAAGCCATCAATTGGCTTCAATTACTTGGTCCATGAAACTGGAGGTGAAGAGAATTTAGGGCATACCATGAGGGACCATATAAACTACATTGGAAGGCTGAGAATGAAGGTGATTGAAGGTGGGGATGCACAAACTGTTATAGAGCAACTTCAACAAAAGAATGAAGAAGATACAGATTTTTTCTTTCGAGTGAAGATGAATGATGAAAGCAGGTTATCAGCCTTATTTTGGAGAGACTCGATGATGAAGGAGGATTACACATTGTTTGGAGATGTGTTGGTGTTCGACACAACCTTTAGAACAAACAAATACAACCTAATATGTGCTCCATTTGTGGGCATCAACAACCATTGGAAGAACGTCATGTTTGCTTGTGCTTTCATATCTGATGAAAAAGCACCAACGTTTGAATGGTTGCTTGAAACTTTCATAAAATGCATGGGAGGGAAAAAACCCATAACCATATTCACTGATCAAGACCAAGCAATGACGATTGCAATAGAAAAGGTACTGTTTACCTTACAAATCCTGTTTACCTTACCAATCATAAACAATTGAGGTTTCTTTATAAACAATTGAGGTTTCTATATAAACAATTACTGTTTTAGTATATGACTCATGTGTTTCAACATTAAACATTGGAACAGGTTTTACCAACAACAAGACACCGACTATGCATATGGCACCTTCAGCAAAATGCTTGTATGCACTATGGAGAATTGAAGAAAGACCGTTCATTCAAAAAGGCATTTGATCGTTGCTTAACAGGGTGTGTTAATCATGAAGAATTTGAAGACAGTTGGCAGACCATGATCAAGACATATGGCTTGGAAGACCACACTTGGTTTCAACGTCTATATAATATCTGCACTAAATGGTGCCCAGCTTTGAACAAGGATTTTTTCTCAGCTGGAATTCTAGCATCACAAAGGAGTGAGAGTACCAACAGTGCCATCATGTTCAATGCTAGTAAAACAACATCTCTCACTCAATTCTTGAAGGTATTTGAGAAAACTGTCAAGAAATGGAGAAGCATAGAAAGCACAGCCGAACACAACTGCACTCGATCCATACCAAAATCAGCACATGATAGTCATGCTGGGCTTCTAAAACATGCAGGAGAGGTCTACACTCTGAAGCTATATAATTACTTCAAGAAGGAATTCGACATCGCAATGGCAACAACAATAGCGGAAAGCTACAACGGTGGCAATTTCAAACTATTTGAAGTAAGTTGGGAGAAGCACCTAACAGTAATAGAATCAGTAATGTTCAATAAAACACAAGCATCAATTGAGCTCAACTGTTCTTGCAAGGCCTTTGAAGAAACAGGTATGTAGTTGATAAAAATTTTTGCTTATAAAAAATTACGGTTTTAGTACAAACCATTACTGTTTTAACATAATTTGTACACCCTTCACTGCTTGAAACAGGTATGTTGTGCTTTCATTGCATTCGAGTTTTGCACCTCCATTCCATCTCCAGAATACCCCCACAGTACATTTCTACAAGATGGACAAAGAATGTGAAGAAACAGGCCTGGGATAAATAGCCCAAGCAAGACATGGACCCGACAACAAAGAAATTGAAGGACACCATTCCATGGCGTCATGAAATGGCAAGGAAATTCTACAACCTGATCTTGAAGAGTGGAGACAGTGTAAATGCTAGAGGAGTTCTCGAAGATGCACTAGGTAAACAAACAATCGAAATTCAGCAAATCTTGTCTACATAATCAAGTGCCACAGAACAAAATGAGGCTATCAGCGCATCAAGTTCAGTCACAACAAACATACTCGATCCAAAGTATGCAAAGACAAAAGGAAGGCGTGCAAGAATTAAGTCGGCATTAGAGAAAGGCAAACGATCTACAAATGAGTTTGGTACCAAAACACCAAAAAAACATATCATTTGAGTGTAATTCAGAACCCGAAGGTTCTTTTTAAGTCACATTATAGACCATTCATTACAAATTTTATTCTAAAGTATTAATGTTTTTTGATAAAACCTTCATTACAACCGTAGAATCGACATTATACTGTATTAAAAAATCATATCAATTATACATTTCGTAATGAACATCTATCACTATAAAGTCTCAATGTTTTAACCCAAACATCAAGTCTGACATTAACATTTTAAAGTGAGTATGTATAACAGTAAACCGTCACTGTTTTAACATAAAACATCCACCCCGTCATGCTTAAAGTCAGAGAACCTATAAACTTCTGAAAATAAACTTCTGACACTAACATGTTAAAGTGAGCATGTATCACAGTAAACCGTCACTGTTTTAACATAAACATCCACCCTGTCATGCTTAAAGTCAGAGAACCTATAAACTTCTGAAAATAAACTTCTGACATTAACATTTTAAAGTGAGTATGTACCACAGTAAACCGTCACTGTTTTAACATAAGACATCCACCCTGTCATGCTTAAAGTCAGAGAACCTATAAACTTCTGAAAATAAACTTCTGACACTAACATTTTAAAGTGAGCATGTATCACAGTAAACTGTCACTGTTTTAACATAAACATCCACCCTGTCATGCTTAAAGTCAGAGAACCTATAAACTTCTGAAAATAAACTTCTGACATTAACATTTTAACGTGAGTATGTATCACAGTAAACCGTCACTGTTTTAACATAAAACATCCACCCTGTCATGCTTAAAGTCAGAGAACCTATAAACTTCTGAAAATAAACTTCTGACACTAACATTTTAAAGTGAGCATGTATCACAGTAAACCGTCACTGTTTTAACATAAACATCCACCCTGTCATGCTTAAAGTCAGAGAACCTATAAACTTCTGAAAATAAACTTCTGACACTAACATTTTAAAGTGAGCATGTATCACAGTAAACCGTCACTGGTTTAACATAAACATCCACCCTGTCATGCTTAAAGTCAGAGAACCTGTCATCCATGCTTAAAGTTTAAATTTTGTTTTCATCCAAAATATTCAATTTCTGGCCCCAACAACTAAATCCACCCCAGCCTATTACAAAATATTTTCAAACAATGCAAATGTCAATCATCAATATGAAGGTCAAAACTAAACATCGAATCAGCAACTTTCTTCTTGAAGCCATCACACAACTCATCAATCTGTTTCAATATGGCAAGATCTTCAAAAAAGTCTTGAGAGCTAAGCTGATGGTCAGAATCCGTGTCAGGATCATCCCGAGGGGCTAGTTGTGCTGCTTTCAACAAACGTTCAGATAGTTTAGCACTAACCACCTCCATATCCCTCCGAAATAAGGCAAATGCCTCACTAGCAGCCTGTAAAACAACAAATAATATAACTAAAATACAATTAAACCAACATAAAACAAAACACAAATGAAACACCTTACTCACATTCATTTTTAGGGCTGCAATATCTAAATCTGTTGGAACCCCAAGAGGAATATCGAAATGCAGAACTCGACTATCAGAAGCAGCAATATTGTGAACGCGACTCGTACTACCTTTTGACCCACCAGCTGTCAATCTACCACACTCGGTCAAAGGATACACTTCCTTCAGTAGTACAGCTCGCTCATAACCACATTTCTTCAGCCACTCACACCTTTTTTCATCTTTTCATCAGTCCAATGCTTAAGAAGGGGTATATCCAAAGAATCCTTCATACCGTGATAAGGCACACGCTGCAAAAATTGAATTAAGAGAAAGTACACGCAGCCACTCACTACCTTATATGAAGGAACCTTCTTAAATCTCTGCACACCCTCACACAATTTCTGAAGAACGTACCCACACCAATTCAGCTTTTTAATCCTACTGACATCTTCAACAGCTCTTACGAGCTTCATATCAATACCCTTGCTCCTTGTAGGAGCAAGGAAGTGCCCAACACAGTACAGGATAAAGCAACGCTGAAAATCCTCGCCTCCATCCGTCAACCCCATCATATAATCAAAAACCAGATCTAATGGAATCTCATCTTTCTCTCCAAGTTTAAACATGTCCTTCCATCGTCCCCTTAATTCTAAATCTAGCTTTTGACCCTTGCCCACATGACTGATTTCCACCACTTTCTCATCAGATATAGGCAATCCAAGAACATCAAATACATCATCCGGGGAAAGGGTATACTTGTCAGCACCAATATATTGGACACAAAAGCCCAGATCAAAATTTTGCACTAGAAAGGGAACGATTTTTAGAGGTAACTTACGGATATTAATCTCCAATAAGCTACCAAAACCTAAAGAGAGGACATCAGCCATTTGACACTCGGACAATAAGCCATTCAACTCTTTAATCAAGTCCGGTCTACAAGAGGACTTGTAGACCTTCTCAACCCTACAATTGCAAATAACAACACATCAATAACATGATATATTATAACTAAAAAGTTAACCTTATTTAAAAAAAAGGTACACTGCTTTATAGAATAATAACTTCACTCACTAAAAGCAACATATAATCACATCATGAATAAACAACAAGTACTTTAATATAAACAGTAAAACCATTAAACTAAACTATGACACGCATTCATAAAACTAAATCAGGAACTGTTCCAAGGCAAAAATCACATGTTTCACCATAAAAGCATCATGTTGAAAAATACGTATAGGTTAGATTCTTCAATAATATGACACGCATTCATAAAACTAAATCAGGAACTGTTCCAAGGAAAAAAGTCACATGTTTCACCATAAAAGCATCATGTTGAAAATTACGTATAGGTTAGGTTCTTCAATAATATGACACGCATTCATAAAACTAAAACAGGAACTATCCAAGGCAAAAATAACATGTTTCACCATAAAAACATCATGTTGAAAAATACGTATAGGTTAGGTTCTTCAATAATATAACACATATTTATAAAACTAAAACAGAAACTATTCAAGGCAAAAAATACATGTTTCACCATAAAAGCATCATGTTGAAAAATACCTATAGGATAGGTTCTTTAATAATATGACACACATTTATAAAACTAAAACAGAAACTATTCAAGGGAAAAAAAATCACATGTTTCACCATAAAAGCATCATGTTGAAAAATACCTATAGGTTAGGTTCTTTAATAATATAACACGCATTTTTAAAACTAAAATAGAAACTGTTTCAAGGGAAAAATCACATGTTTCACCATAAAAACATCATGTTGAAAAATACGTATAGGTTAGGTTCTTCAATAATATAACACATATTTATAAAACTAAAACAGAAACTGTTTCAAGGCAAAAACATGTTTCACCATAAAAGCATCATGTTGAAAAATGAAAAACTTACTTTGCTCCATCACTGCCCACTAGCGTCACAACTTGTTGAACCTCCCGATCTCTCTTCTTGACTCCTGCATCACCATCAGTCTTCTTTTTCGTTGCCTTCTCAACAACCTTCTTCTTCTTCTCAGCTTCAACTCCCGCCTTCTTCTTCTCAGCTTCAAATGCTGCCTTCTTCTTCTCAGCTTCAATAGCTGCCTTCTTCTCAGCTTCAATTGCCGCCTTTTTCTTCTCAGTTTCAATTGCAGCCTTTTTCTTCTCAGCTTCAATTGTTTCCTTCTTCTTCTCAGCTTCAATTGCCGCATGGTCTTTCTCAGCTTGAAGAGCCTTCTCAGCTTCAATTAATTTCTTCTTCTCAGTTATTTGTGCTAGCTTTCCACTACCCACTCTTTTCCTGACACCCAACTTGACCTTCTTAGGTCTCTCACTAAGCACAATATCCTCGACAAAATCAGAATCATCAGCATTCTTCCCCTTATTGGGAAGATCCAATGGCATAGTGGATAAATTCCTGATGTGCGATGATTTGCGCAATCCTATTTGTACAAAACCAAACTAGTCAGTAATAATAATAAAACAGCAACATCACAGATATAATAATGAACCTTATAATATTAACTGATAATGTAACATACTAATATAACAACCTTTTAAAATACAAAAACCCAAGCCTTATATGAATTTAAACACTAAAAAGAAAACATAAACCTAAGTCTGTTCTTAGTCTTAAAATCAAACAAATGCAAATCTTGAATCAACTTCAGAAGATTCCAATGAAAACCAACGACTACATTGCATCAGCAACCTTTACAAAAATAATGTAAACACCAAAACAAGCATCCAACATTAAGGGAAGACAGTAACATTCATGAAAAGAGAAACAACAGAGAAGCCATGAGTACATTATACAAGCCAAATAATTTGAAAGGCACGCAATGCAGTCAACCAACATGGACTTTAAATATAAAACACTGTTCAATAAGAGCAAATAGTTTTAATACAATAAAGCTTCACAGATGAAAGTTGAAACATTCATTATGCATTTTTTATACTTTCAGACTTTCAGTCCTTATGTACATTGTGCACTATCAGTGAGGAAGGAATTCATTTAGTAGCAGAAAATCCATATTCTTATAATTTACTTATCACTCCTAAAGGGGAAATACAGAGAATGCTCTGGAAAAGTTGCCCAAAACCAAGAAGTATGCACAAAGCAAGAAGACAAGCTCAAATGTACACGTTGCAACTCAACCAACTATACAGTGCAAATGTATACTCTGAGTACATACATTGATCGATCTAGTGACCATTAGCTAGGTAACAAAACAAGTTTACATGTTTCACAAGATTTAGTCAAAATTGCATGATGTTGCTTCTGTTTAAATAAGAATTTATTTCAATCACTCCTTTGAAAAAGCCAAAATGCCAAGGAAGGCAACAATACGAGTAGCTAAGCCAGTGAATGAGAATAGTTATGCAAAGTATAGCATCATGCACACTATGAAGGGATACTTTTCAACAAAATTGCAGTAACCTTTACAAATTCATGTAAACACAAAAGCTATTAACAGATCTTGTAATAGTAAAAACCAAAACTATTAACAAATTTTATAAACCCTAAACCTAGTAAATTGGGGAAAACATGTAAAAAATACAAAAATCATCTCACAAATAAAATCAAAAAACTGGTTAAAAGGCAACATAAAGCAAAGCATTTAACATTTGACAACAAAAACATACAATAAGAGCAAAAATAGAAAAATAAACATCACCTTCATCAATATGAACACTGTCGACCGAAACTTCCTTCCTCTTAACCATTACGCTGCAATAACACACAAAATATATCAGATCCAAAACAAAAACCCTAAACTAGGAGCTTAAAAACCTAAAACGAAGCCAAAAATCAGCTCAAAAGTAGCATATAACCTGTGGCGAACAAAATGAAACACCGATTCGGCAAAAAGCTACGGTGAATTCCAATGGAAATCGCGATGGGAAACCCTGACGGAGAAGAAGGATATGGACGAAGGAGAAGAGAGAATTTCGGAAATTAAAATGAAAATGGACGAAGCAAAAAAACATCCGTATATATATACGGCGCATGAGGTCCAATTTCCGGATATTTGGTACTTAATCCCCAACTTTCTATATTTATAATTAAACCCCGTCTTTCCATAAGTCTATAGAAAGACGGTCTTTCCCAAGACTTTGTTTTTTTTAAATATCAATTTTTATGCGGTATTATTATAGACAACTATACATATTTATGATTAAAATTTAAAAAATTGAACTATCTAAAAATCAATTATACAATTACTGGTGGGACGAAGGAAGTATTTGATACATCAGTCAAATATGCAATTTTGGTTTGCTTAACTCTTTCTGTTCTGCATAAATTTACAATTGCAGGTTATTTGTACAATCCATCGATATCTGGAAGTACACAGAATAGGGGGAGATTACCACCATTTTTTTACGGTTCATCTTCTTATTGAAAGCTTCAGCGCTGAAGCCATGAAGACATAGTAGGGATATAATTGTTTAAAAGTAAAGAGAAAATGCGAGGGGTATTTTGGTCATTTTCAATTTGGTCAATGTCAGAATTTGATCGGTCAACATTGATTTCCAGCGAGAGGGGTTATATTTACTCTTTTGAATGTCGGTCGTGGGTATAAGAGCACTTTTTAAAAACTAAGGGTTATATTTGCACTTATCAAAAAACTGAGGATCATCTAAGCATTTAACCCTAAATTAACCCAAATATATAACTTCTAAACATATATTTTGAAACCATCAATATCTTATTGAATCATGACAAAGTTTTGGGAAAGACTGTCTTTCCATAAACTTATGGAAAGATAAGGTTTAATTTTAATAATGAAAGGTAAAATGTCTTAGTTGCAATATTAAAAATTTATTATAGAACATGTACTGGTTATAATGTTTATAACTTGATTTATGCAACCCAAAAATTTTATTTTCAATTTTTTTAAATTTGCACTTTAAATCTTGGTCTTTCCATGCCTTATGAAAAGACCATCTTTCAAGAGACGGACTCTTGTACCATATATTTATTGATAGAATGTAACACCCATAATAATATAGGTGTGTGTATTCATATATATAGTTAGTACAAATGGTATACAAGACCTAAAAAAATATGGAACATGATATATACAAACCAATCGGAAAGGGTATTCTTTTCTTATCCTGATTCTAATTGATTTACACCTCTATTACCCCCCTCAAGTGAAGCGTAGGATTGGTCGTAATGCAAAGCATGAAACGTAGAAACTCAAACTGAGGACGGGGTTCATAAAGATGTCAACAAGCTGCAAGTCCATAGAAATATAAGCAACCTTGAGCTTGCCAGAAGACACAATCTCACGCACAAAATGATAGTCAATATCAATGTGCTTAGCTCTCTTATGAGAAACAGGATTTTGAGCCAGGAAGAGAGCACTATTATTATCACAAAGCAATGTAGGCGGGGCGCGCAACATCACACAGCAATATAGGCAGGGTGCGCAACATCACACGTAAGTCTCGAAGAAGATTCATCAACCAAGCTAACTTCGCAACAGTATTCGCTATAGTATGGTACTCTGATTCTAAACTGGAACGAGAAACTGTAGACTGCTTCTTAGCACTCCAGGAAACCAGGTAGGCACCAAGAAAAATGGCATAACCATATGTAGACCTATGAGTCTCTATGCAACAAGCCCAATCAACATCAGAGTAACTCAAAACTAGTAAAGCAGATGAGTTTGCGCAAAACTGAAGACCATAGTGGAGTGTAGCACGAACATGGCGCAAAATTCAAGTGACAGCTTGGTAATGGTCATCAGTAGGTGCCTGTATAAACTGACTGACTGTATTCACAGTATAAGACAATGCGGGATGTGTGGTCGATAGATACTATAGTGCACCAACCAAAGAACGATAAAGTGTGAGGTTTTCGAACCGCTTACCGGAAGAGCTGGATAGTTGCGAAAAAGACACAAATGGAATAGCAGCTGGCGCAGAGTCCTGCATGCCAGCTCGCAGTGAAATGTTCCTGGCATATCTGGCTTGACAAAGGAATAAGCCATCGGAAGTAACAACAATCTCCAATCCGAAAAAATACTACAGAGTGCCAATATTGGTAATCTTAAACTCCTGATTGATTCGAACAATAAACTTCCGAATAAGACGACCATCATTCCTAGTAAGAATAATGTCATCAACATAAACCAATAAATAGAGTAAAGAGGCACCCTGTGAGAAAACAAATAAGGAGGTATCTGAAGAACTGCATACAAAACCCAAGCCAATAAAAAAAGAACTAAAACGATGAAACCAAGCGCGTAAAGCTTGCTTCAAATCATAAACGGCCTTGCGTAGACGAAAAACATAATTAGGACGCATAGGGTCTTTGTATCCAACATGCTGCTCCATGTAAACCGTAGACTCCAGAATACCATTTAAAAAGGTTCACATCAAGCTGTCGCAATGGCTAATTGCGATGAACAACAATGGATAAAATAGTACGAACAGTAGAAGCCTTCACTACTGGACTAAAAGTATGATTATAATCAAAACCAGGCAACTGAGAAAAACCCTGAGCAATTAACCTTGCTTTGTGTCGGTCAAGGGAGCCATCCGATTTATACTTCAACCGGTAAACCATTTTGAACCAATAACATTGCATGGGAAGGACGAGGAACCAGCTCCCATGTTTGTTGAGTGCGCAAAGCATCCATCTCTGAGTCCATAGTTGCTACCCATTTAGGATCCTTGACAGCCGAGCGATGACTCCACGGCTCAGTCTTAGAAAATAAAGAACTCATATTCAGAGAAATCCTTATACCGAAGAAGACCAGTGCGCAGACGAGTAGTCATCGGATGCTAAGAGGAGGGGTCCGCAATCGGCGAAGGCGAGGATCCCGAGGATGGTGCAGAGACTGAGGCAATGGGCATGGAATTCAAGGCCGATGGTAGTGGCCCAGCAGGCGGCGGTGATGATGGCACTAGAGAAGCAGGGGCAGCAGGTGAGTGCAGTGAAGGCGCCGATGATGGCTTTAGAGGCTGTGCGTGTGTACACGCGCGACTGAGGTGACCCGTGCATGAGTCAGCGGCAGCTGCGCTGGAGGCGCTAGCTGTTGTCGGACACGCCGTTGGTCACCTTGTGGCAATTAAATGCAATTTTCTAAATAACCCTAAGTTTTCAGTACAGTTGGAAAATTTAAATTTTCCAAAATAATGGGTGGTTGTGTAGGAGAAGATGGTTCAAACACTTCCGATGGAACTGACGAAGGCTCTAAAAAGGCAGAAACATCCAGTGATGAATAATCTATAACAGTGCCAGTACGTGTAGCGGAAAAAAATAACTCATCAAACCGAACATAACGAGTGATGTATTCTTTCTTTGTAAGAGGATCAAAACATCGATAACCCTTATACTGAGAACTGTATTCCAAAAATATGCAAGACATACTCTGAAGGACCAGTTTATGTGCAACATAGGGCATCAAATAAGGAAAAACTCGCCAGCCAAATGGATAAAAATTTGAGTAGTCAGGTGTAGTAACAAAAATAATAGAGAATGGAGACTGACCAGATAAAACTGGAGTAGGCAGTCTGTTGATGATGTAGATCGCCGTATAAAAAACATCATACCAAAATGAATGATGAAGGCTAGAATGAAAGAGCATCGACAAACTTGTCTTTGTAAATGACAATGCTTCCTTTCTGCACGACCATTTTGCTCAGGAGTGTAAGGATATGAAAGCTGATGATGAATACCCTTAGACACAAAATGAGTCTGCATGCGATGATTTACCAACTCGGTTCCACCATCACTCTGAAATATTTTGATAGTGGTAGAGAACTGATTCTCAACAAGAGTGAGGCTCCGGCACAACAACAAGTGAGGGTCCCCAAAGGTCACAATGAACTAAATCAAGTATGTGTGGTGCTCGTTTTAAATTATCATTAAAAGAAAGATGCTTGCCCTTAGGTTTCTCACATGAAGAATACAAATGAGGCTTAGGCAGCAAACTAGTGACTGACAAATGAACAGTCTTACTTAAAGCAGAAATTACATTAAAAGGAACATGTCCTAAACGACTATGCCAGAGCTCAAATGAGGGTTTGGCTTTACTTGCATTAACAAAAGACACTAAAAAGCAGCACCACCATAATCTAAAATGTAGAGACCTCCCTCACTGTGTCCTTGGCCCACGAGCTCCTTGGTAACCTTGTTTTGATTAGTGAAAACATTGTCATCAAAACAAACAACGACATTTAGATCCCTGATCAACTTGGCAATAGATAATAAATTCTTGGTGATGTGGGGAACAACCAAGACATCAGATAAAGTAAGGGAATCAGAAATCCGGGAATCGCCAATATGAGAAATATGTAAAGAGGCACCATTACCAAAATAAACACGATGATAACCATTAACAGGAGTGATGCTATCCAGGTTGGATGCAGAAGACATCATGTGATTGGTAGCACCATAATCCATGTACCAATCTGGAGTTGCATTATTTTGCTGATAGTACTGTGGTTGAGTTGTGTCCGCGGTATTTGAAATATCATTGCGACCAACATGAGAAAGCTTGTAGCAGAATTCAGCAAGATGATCAGGACGATAACACCACTAGCAGACATATGTGCCACTGCCACGGACACCTGGCGCGGATGGAGGACCGTCGGCCGGCGATGGGTTTCGGCCACCGCCACTGCTACGGCCACGACCTCTCCCCCTTCCTCGTCCATTACTGTGGCCTACCTTGCCGTTGTTAGCCTGTCCGAGCGCCAGCTGACTAGCAGAAAAAGCAGCAGGTGCAGGTTCAGAATTTGACGAACGAGCTTGGAGATGAAACTCTAAACCCTCAGCATCAGCAACAATAGAGTATAAAGGTGGTAATGTATCTCGCAACATGATAGAATTTGAGAACTCAGAGAAATGTTGGTTCAAACCACGACAAAAAAGAACAGTAACATCCTCATCATGGAGAGGATGTTTGAGCACACGCAGTTCATCATACTGTCCTTAAAATGAGAATAATAATCTTAAATAGAATGGTCATCTTGACGAACGCCGTACAAACGATCAAAAAGAAAAATGAGACGATAACGAGAATGTTTATGGTACTTTGTATCTAAAGCATCTCATACCTGAGCAGTAGTGACCATACATCTACTACTGACATTGCAGTTGGTGACATGGATGAGAAAAGAGCAGCCTGGACTAGTTGATCCCGCTGGATCCAAGTAGCATGAGCCTTGTCCTCCACAGAATCCATGTCCTCGATTTCTTCAGAAGACGAGCTCGCAGGGAGATCAGGGCACTTGGTAGATCCATAAAAAAAATCAAATTGATCGTACGAAGAACAGAAGTAACCTGAGTACGCCAATGAGCATAGTTGAAACCATCAAGCTTAATGGTGATGCAACTGATCAATGATGGAAGCGTAATGGACGTCATCAGGAACAAGAAAAGATAGATCCAAACACAAGTGATAAATCAAATCGCACCAAACACACATCAAGCTTGTGAATGGCAGTGGACGACTGATTTAACTTTGTGCGTGGACAAGGGAATAGCAATGAACAACATCGAAAAAGGAGACCACCGGCGGCCGGATCAGCGGCGTGTGTGATGAAAACGACGGTGCGTGGGATGATGTGTGAAGCGGTGGCATCGAGAACTCCGATCGGCGATCACTGGCAAAATGAGAACGGCAGTGATGATCAGAAAGCCACAAATAATTGTGGCTGCGTGTATTCACACACACACACACACACACACACACACACACACACATATATAGTGAGTACAAAGGGTATACAAGACCTAAACAAATATGAAACATGGTATATACAAAACCAATCAGAAAGAGTATTCCTTTCTTATCCTGATTCTAATTGATTTACGCCTCTATTATGTATATATATATATATATATATATATATATATATATCACTAAAGAAAATCCAAAGAAACACATAATCAGAAATAATAAATTTTTTGGATTTTTTTATACAATGATATAATACTTTTGATAGAAATATGTATACATATTATCTATTTATTAATGTATGACAATGTCTTATTTTAGACTGGCTAATTGTTAAATGGGGATATTTTATAATTAGTGAGACTAATAAGGTCATTTGACATTTACTTTTATTTATTGTAATGAGATACGTATTATTATGATAATCTTTTAAAATGACTCTCAACATATAAATAGTTACTTCTTAAATAATTCGAATGAAATATTATAAAAATAATTAATTTTAATTGTATTCAATATTTAACGGTTTCTAACTAAATTAATTATTTCACTTCATAACTCATACTCCCTCTGTCACAGCTATTTTTGCAGAGAGAAAGTGCGTCTCAAAATAGTGACCATGTGAAATGCAACTATACCCTGCATCTACCACCCTTAACCACCACCACTGCCACCTCCTTCAAAACACCACCACCACCATCACCACTGCCAACACTGCCACCACCTTCAACACACCACCACCACCACCACTGCAACACCACCTTCAATACACTACCACCACTACCCCACTACCGCCACCGTCACACCACAACCACTACCTCACCGCCACTACCTTCTCCACCATTCCACCGCCACCACTTTCACCACACCACACCACCACCGCCTCCACCTTCACCACACCACCACCGCCACCACCACCCCCTTCTCCACACCACCACCTTCACCTACACCCACCGCACCACCACCATCTTCACCTTCACTGCACTACTTCTACACACCACCACCGCCTCCACCATCGCCACCCCTTTCACCACACCATCACCTCCACAACACCACCACCTTCACCTACACCCACCGCACCACCACCTTCACCTACACAACCAGAATAAAATCCCTCAATCTAACCCTAAATCGATTCCAAAATCGAAATCCTCATTCGAAACTCACCAAAATCGAAGCCCACCAAAATTGAAAACACCAAAGTCGAAAAAGAAGAAGGGAGTGCAAAAACATATGAGACGTCTCAAAGACCAAAGAGTGCAAAAATAACTGGGACGAAGAAAGTATAAATTTTCTTAAATAAAATTTAATCTCAATTATCGAATTAATAATATCGCGCAATGGGATATGGTACTTCACTCATCGCAATGTAGTCATTTGTTTCCACTAGTATTAATCAGGGCTATTTAAGTAATTTTCAAATTCATTACTTGGAAAAAATGACTACATTTTGCCTGCTTCTATGCCTGTTTCCCGTGGGAGGAGATCAAGGAGGTCCCTTATGGTTCTTGTGAGGCCTACTTTGGAAATGGGTTCACTCGCCGTGTCGATGTGCTGAAAAAGGGTTCGCCGGAGTCTCGCCAGAAAATGGGTCCCTCCGCCGGAGGGGGTGGTTCCGGTGTCTGTATGGTTTTCGGGGGCGGCGGGATTAGGATGGATGTGGGACGGATGCGGATGTCCCGCGGTGGGGAAGAGCTGGCAGCGGTGATCGAGAGGGCGGAGGAGGAGGAGCTGCCGGAGTTTGATGATGGAGCCTTTGAGATTGAGGTTGTCGAAAACGGGGGGATTGGGAATGGGAATGGGAAGAAGCTTATGGATGAGGATTTTCTTGATCGTTATGTGCCTAATGGAGTTGTTGATACGCATACATTGCGTGGGTTGATCGATTCGATTCGATTGGTTGGCTCCGATGAGGTTAGGGGTTTTTCGTGTTTTGGGATGTTCAAGTCTTGATTTTTGTACTAATTTCTTGATGAAATGCTGCTTTTATGTGATTGATTATTAATTTCTTGATGGAAAACTATGAAGGTTTCTTGTCCTTGGATTATGGTTTCTGATTTGCATTTGTTTTGAGCAAATCTTAGTGTAAAATGCTCGATTTGGGGGTTCTTGTCTGAATTTTTTTGTTGTGAAAGATTGTGCAAACCTGATTTGTAAGGAGATGTGTTGTTGTGATCTAGGATTTTATTGCTGAAAAGAAGGTTTTGCTTCTGCGTATGATTAAGTTGTTGTGGCGATTGTTCTGACATTTTTGGTTCTGATAGTTCTATGTTGTTTTATGTCAGTTGATTGAGGAGCTGATGCTTCTGGTTACGCGTTTTGAGTATGCAAACATCTTCCACACTTTCACGGATTGGTATGGTGTGCACGTGACTTCGCGAGTTACTGGATTGCCTAATCGACCTCATTTAGTTGTTGTGGATGGCCATTGTAAGGTTAGTCCAATCACTTATCACTGATCAGTTTTTGAGTTTTGTCTTTTCATTCGTCGTGTTCAGTTTGATGATGTTATGGTGATAACCTATGGCATTTTGTTCATGAAGCTGCGTTATTGCATTGTTTAAGGATCATTTTGTCTTTAGAAGTGAATTCACCTGGATTAGGGTTTCGATTACTATGTCATTGTTGATTACACTGTTATTTTTCACATTGGCTGATTTCTTTGCATTTCGTGAAATATGACAGACTCAACTGGAAGAGACATGAATGGACTGCCTTGTTTCCGAGCCTAAGATACGCGAAGAGCTTCAGCGGTTCTGTTTGTTTCCGCCACGCAATTTTCGCGCCATTAGGCTACGAAACAGCATTGTTCAAAGGTCTAACTGAAGACATCGACTGTGATGGAGCTTCAGCCGATGAGCTAAGGCAAAACCCCGATGATCACAAAACCGCACGATTATCAGAGTTCGGGGAGATGATCAAAGCAGCATTTGATCTCCCAGTTATCACAGATCATGTTTCGAAGCCCCTCATCAACATCCTCTTTGTGCGACGTGGGGATTACTTAGCTCACCCGAGACACGGAGGAAAAGTGCAATCCCGGCTCACCAACGAGCAAGAAGTCTTCGATTCCTTAAAAAACATAGCATCTTCAAACAACTTTACATGCGTGTTAAACATCACGAAGGGGTTATTCACACACATGTCCATGAAAGAGAAGATTCGAGATATTTCAGGCGCTTCAGCATCTCAGGCGCTCACAAGGCAGGTCTGATTCACATAATCTCCGCGGCGCCTAAAACCATCGTGCTTGAGGTCGTGAGCAGTGAATTCCAGCGCCCACATTTCACGTTGATCGCAAAATGGCGAGGATTGGAGTACCATCCCATTTATTTGGATGGATCAACGGCTAATCCTCTTGTGGTGATTGAGAAACTCAAGAGCATTCTGAGAAATCTTGGATGTTGAGGATTTTCTTAGGTTTCTGACAAGAGAATTAACATCTTAACAGCTGTAGTAGCTATTGTTTTAGGACCAAGAACTGATGGTGATGATGATGATGATGATGATGATGGATGATATGTGAAGATCATCAATCTGAATAGGGAGAATCTGACTGGATTCCACTAAACAAGATGACCCCTTGTATGATTTCATAGAACATACATATCCCATAACCTATTAACCATAAGATCTGTGCAATGTTTATGCGATTTTATGGCACATGCAATTTGCCTATTACAATAAATTCAACAATCACATATATAGGGAAAATAGTTGTTGTGACCGTCAAACTATTTCAATAGTACTACTTTGATCACTGATTTTTTTCTTCGCCCATTTATGATCATCTGACTTTTAAAATAGAAGATTTAACGTCATTATGTGAAGTCAATTAGTTGAAACCAATCTCCACCTCGAACTCATTTCCGTCCAGTTGAAACTTATATTGGTATTAACGAGATAAAGTCAGGGATAAAAACATCTTTTCATCCTTTTAATATGTCATGGATTGCGGCCACGAAACTATTTCAATCATTTCACTTTCACCACTCATTTCTTTAATAACAAATTTAGTTTAATTAAAAAGTGATATGTGCAAGCAAAATGTAAACAAAAATCGTCTTTCCATAGGAGGTTTATAAAAATATGACGTGTAATTAGAATAATAGAAATGTCAAAGATTTTAGTTGTAATATTAAAAATTTATTATGCGAATTCGGTCGAACCTAGCCCCAGAGATGAGAGGGAAGCAAACGTACATCCTTCGTGCCTTGTACAATCTGTGAGTGAATGAGAGGAGATCGGTTTATGAGTGTATCCGAGGAATCAAGGTACCATCCGGATACTCTTCTAATTTTAGTGGCTTTGTGAATGATGATTTGCGTATGAATGCCTTGAAATCGCATAATTGTCACATTCTCATGCAAAAATCGTTGCTTGTTTCCATCTGTGGTATTGTGGAGGAGTATGTGCAATTTAGCGTTATGCGACTGTGTTTCTTCTTAAACTCCATTTTTTGGAAGAATATAAGCAGGCAAGCGCTTGAATGTGTTGGAGCGGGAAGATGTTTTAATGTTATGTCAGTTAGAGAAGTACTTCCCCCCGTCTTTCATGAACATCATGGTTCATCTAGTTATTCATTTGGTTAAGGAAATTTGACTATGTGATTATGTGAGAATGCATTGGATGTCCCCTTTCAAGTGGCGCATTGGTGTTTTCAAAAGTTACGTTCACAATTGTAGTCGCTTGGATGAGAGCATAGTGCAAAGGTACATGACCGATGAGATAATTGAATTCTGTACTTCAAACTTACTGGGTAAGAAATTGGTTGGATTACCTTAACAAGCACACTTGGGTAGGAAGAATGGAGTTGCATGTTCTTAAGGTACACTTCATACAGCCTTCTATGCTGAGTTGATGACAGTTCACCTTTGTGTTTTATGGAACAGTAGCGAGACTGCAATATATGTTCAAGAGCACATGTCATATTTATAAGCACTATTAATGGACTTGCCTTTGAACAAAATACAACTAGAGCATTCTACCACACTTTTGAATTGGTTTTATAATCGATGCAATGTGAAACAACATGCCTAGTAAACTTCGTGCATTTGCAAGAAGGCCGAACTACACTCTCAGAAAATACCTAGGGTTGATCATAATGGTTTTAATTTTGCAACTTCTAAATGGGACAGCAAGAGCACGATGCTATACAGTAGAGTTTAAATTGAATATGAATCGATGTGGAAGTCTAGGAAGAAGGACAAAAACCTTATCGTTGTAGTGATGGCCTTTTACGGGGTGATTGAGAAAATTTTGGAGTTGGACTATATGTTGAGTTCAAAGTTGTTTTTTTAAGTGCCGATGGATTGATAATGGAGTTGGGGTTCGTATAGAGAAAACCATAGGTTCACATTGGTGGACCTCACTCGAGTTGGGTTCGAGGATGACAAGTTCATTTAAACTGCCTAGGCATGCCGGGTTTTTTATGTTTGTGATCCTAGCAATGAGAAGTTGCATGTCTTCCTTCATAGGAAGAAGTTCTACTTTGAAGAGGAGGTAGATTGGCCTATTTGAGCAGAATGTCCTAAGTTCCCATCTGTATTTCCAAGTTTGGAAGATGTGAGTGGAGCTTTAGTAAGTAGATGGTCGCATGGCAATAGACTGTGGGTTGATGAGAGCGGTCGAATTGGGGGGGGGGGGGAGGTGATGTTGTCTTGAAAAGGAAAAGATAGGTGCATCTTATCACCGTAAATGTAATTAGCATTATACTTTTGTGTACTCGCTAGTGTCCTATCTATTCAACATATTGATATTAATATATGAATTTGGGTTTCGTTGGCCTGTAGTGTCGCGTACTTCTATTTTTCATTCATTATAACCTCTCTCTTTTTTTAAAAAAAATGTTTAAATGAGAACCAGCACCCGTAACAGTATCCAAAATCGGTGCTGAAAAATAGAGTATGTGCTCTGTTTCGTCAAAGGCACCGGTGTTGTATACTTGGAATATATTTATCCACTTTCCTCTTAGGTTGGAAAAAAATAAGAAAAATTAATTTAAAGCAGTCTTAGGCAGCTGTTTTATCCTATATAGGCAATGGTAAATTCATTATCAACAAGTATTTATACCAATGTTGTACACTTAGAATATATTTTTCCACTTTGCTCTCAGGTTGGAAAAAATCAGAAAAATTATTTTTAAGCTGCCTTAGACATCCGCTTTATCCTATATACCGGTGATGTGTACTTAAAATATTTTTTTCCACTTTGCTCCCGGGTTGGAAAAAAGATAAAAAAAAATTAATTTAAAACAGCCTTGGGCAGCTGCTTTATCCTATATATGCACTGGTATATTTGTTCCTAGCACCGGTATTTGAACCGGTGTTGTGTACTTAAACTATATTTTATCACTTTGCTCTCGGGTAGGAAAAAATCAGAAAAAATTGAGATTACGTAGCCTTAGGCAGCTGCTATATCTTGTAGAGGCACCGGTATTTTGGTTACCATGTTGCATACTTGGAATATATTTTTTCACTTTTCTCTTAGGTTGGAAAAAAGATTAAAATAAATCAATTAAAGCAATCTTAGGCAGCTACTTTATCTTATATTAGCACCAGTATCCTACATTCCTACCAGTGCTAACTTTTTTTATACATAAATAAATTGACAAATCAACAAATTCTTCATCTTCCAATTCACAAAGTTGGAGAGGAAATCTACTCTATAATCACTATTTGTTCATTAACCCAATGTTCAGAAGGAAATAAGGTAAATTCTCTTACAAAGATTATTTATTTCTCTACAATATTATTAATCATGAACCCAATGCTTTTGGAAAAATGCTGGTTCACTTTTCCATACAATAAGAGATTTGCTTGATGTTGCAATCATGTACATACCATTAATGATCATTACTTACATATCTCTATAGCTAGTCTTTTATTGATTTTCGTTGAGCATTTGTTGGTGTTCATCAACACTAGTATTTTTCAAGTTTTTTATCATGCATGGAAGGTGTTTGTAAAAAATATTGAGTGGGCATTGTAGGATATGGCACCAAAAAATCTATTCAAGAGGTTATGCAATGCATCCCCTTCCTCTCCAGAGATGCAATACAATATTAAACAACAGGAGAAGAGGTTTGTGTCGGAGCAGGGAAGGCTAATCGGACAAATTTAGAGAACAAGGCAACATTTTTCAGAGAGAGGAATAGAAGTATCTTCCCCCTTTGAAGAATCTATCCGGATACTTGGATGGGAGAAATTATGTGACACGCCTGGAATGTTTAACCTCAGCATAGTGAGGTGTGGTTTGAGGTAGGATGAGGCATTCTGTAGAAGCAAAATGGTGCAATTGATAGATGAATCCATAAATGAGCTGTACGGGTTGCCAAATATTCCCTCTGAGGAGGATCAATTTCTTGCATTCCACAACAAGACTGATGATAGTTGGGATTTTGATGATCCCACTAGGAAGGAGATCGTGAGAAAGGTTACTAGAGCCTGAACCGATGTCGATTCTCTTGTCAAACCAGTTTGGTCAAAGAATCCAAAGAAGCGCCTCATGCTCGAGATGAATGGATGGTACACTTCGTAGCATCTAGGATTAACACGATCATAGTAAACGTTGAGGTTCACAGTATGAGGCTTACACATCTGTACCCAATTAAGCAGAAACTAGATGGAATGTAAGTAGGAAAATGGTTAATGCATTGAGACAGTGTGCTAAAAAATTCGGTTGTTACGGCTTCTGTAGCCTCATCTCCAAACTGTGCACAAAAGCTGGCGTCCCCCACTATCCGCACGACATATACGGGCAACCAATGGATAAGATTACAGTACACTCTTTCTACAAAATAGATAAGGACAATGTGGGTCCTTCATTAGAATCTAGAGTCGCGATGTTGGAGATTGGTGTATAAAGTCTGCTGATGGAATCACATTATCAAAGATCCTGGTGCTATCACATGGGTAAGGTTTTTTAGTATCAATTCCTGAATGCCATGAAAGTAGTTGAACCTTTCCCTACATACCCAAACCTGGGCATTGGACACAGCGGTATGGGGACCAGCTTAGAAGATGCACAGATGTTGGATGAAGAGTTGTTCGCTAGATATTATTCATGATTTCTATAAAAAAAAGTCATAAACTATGGTTTTTCACTTATTAATTTGTTTGGATGTTTAGAACAAATCTATGTTATTTTGCGGACATAATATTATTATTATCACATGGATCGAGCATTATCAAGTTTTTAGATTGAATTTATGGTGGTAAACAAATCTGATTTCCCTTTATTAATTCCAAACTATTTTCCACAATTTAGTCTAAAACTTGTACTGCTTTATAACTTATACTGTAAAAAATTCTATTATTTAAAATTCCTGTATTTAAGCTATAATAACAAAATTCAAGTATTCTGAAGCAATGGATAGGGTATTCACACACTTTTGGGCAATGATGCAATTTCACAAAATGTTGTACAACTTTTCGATTTTAAGTTTCGAGGATGTTTCATTTACCCAATCATTTCCAAATTGCATAGTTGTGATCATACATTACCGAATTTCACTATGGAATCACCAATTTTTCTTTTTGACAATTCTAAGATTTTTAGAGGGACCTATGTGAAAAAAAAAATTCACTCAGAGATCCAAATTCAAATCCAATCGTATAAGATGGTAAATTATGAAATCCTAATGTATATTCCAAGACCAAATCAAAAATTTTATAAATATTTCATAGGAAAATCATACCAATAATACTTCCGGTTTGGACTTCCAAACTTCTAAGTAATCTAGAGTAAGATAATCTACGACACGTACTAGCATTTCATTAAATTTCATGAAAAAATCATTTTCTATTAAAAACCTTATATTAATCGAAGAATACCCAATATCAAGTTATTTTGATACAAAGAGGAAGGTGTAACTTAGTTTAGGCAACATTTTAATTTTAGCAAAGTTAAATACGGACCCTTTTCAATTATCCATCTAACACAATTTGAGAATGCGGGACCTATGGAATCATTAATTGAATATTTTTCAGTCCAATTGCATAACAACAATAGAAAACAAATTTCCCCCTTATGTGGGCAATAGATCAAATATTGCTAAATAGTGAAAATGATGATAGGCACCGGTATGTCATTGAAATGAACCGGTGCTAACTTTTGTAGGGGTCAAAAAAATCAAAATTTTGGTCAAATTTTGGGTGGAAAATTCAGAATTTTGTGAATTGAAAGGGGTGCTAGTTTTTATACTGGTGTTTTATTGCAAAAGATTTCTCCTACCCAAAATTGATTGGACTGAAAAAATGTTCAGCCCCAAAAATAAACTGCCACCGATATTCTTATATAAGACACTGGTACTCTGTACCCGTGCTAGTTACTTAGAAAATATTTACCACACAAACTCTCTGTCACGAATAAGCAGCCCTGAGCAGCTGTTTTATAGATTTTGGGCACCATTTTTTTTGTATCACCATCAATTGTTTTACCGGTGCTATATACCTAGAATATATTTTTGAACATTGCTCTTGGATTGAAAAAATATTATTAAAGAAACCTCACGTAGCTGCCTAGTTTAGCACCAGTATTTCATGCTACATCACCAGTATAATATCAGTGTTGTGCACTTAAATTTTTTGTGAGAATGCTAGAAAGTAGTAGAATTATATTCAGCACCGGTACGTCTAATTAAGTACCGGTGCTGACTCCACTTATATAAAACGCGATCGATTGTCTTCCTCACATAATAGTCGTGTTTTTCTATTCAATCCCATTATAGGAACAGTTTCTCCTCTACCTATCTCCATGTTCTCCACCATTTAATCCTCATTAAACCTCTGTTGCCCCACCTCCTCAATCCCACCTTATATAACAACCCCAAAAAATCCCTTTTTGTATCTTCGAACTGAGTTTCTCCACTTTCTCCACTCGGTGCCGGTGAAGTCATAATCACTCGGTTTCCAGCCAAAATATTGAAAGGTACTTCATGATCCCTTCATTTTATTGTTGTGTAAAAACCCTAACTTGCTTTACATTGAATGAAATTTGTATGAAATTGTATATGTTTGATAAAATGTTTGAATGAAGTTTCTTTTAATGTTAAGTTGCTTGGGGTTGTTCATTGTGTGATATAGTTGACCATGTGATGTTGAATGGTTTTTTTCTAAAATGTGTGAGATATACACTATGTGAGTGATATTTGAAGTGTTCAATTCAAAGTGTATGACATAGGGGTCATTGTGTTATGTTGAAATGTGAAATAGTTGATCGTGTGATTTTGAATGGTATGTTTAAAATGTGTGAGATATACAATATGGGTGATGTTTGAAGTGTTTAATCCAAAGTGTATGAAATATAGGTCATTTGTGAGATGTTGAAGTGTGATATAGTTGACCATGTGATATTGAAGGGTTTGTTCTAAAATGTGTGTGATATTGAAGGGTTTGTTCTAAAATGTGTGAGATATACACTATGTGTGTGATGTTTGAAGTGTTCAATCCAAACTGTATGACATGTAGGTCACCGTGTGATTTTGAAGTGTGATATAGTTGACCGTGTGATGTTGAAGGGTTTGTTCTAAAATGTTTGAGATATACACTATGTGTGTGATGTTTTAAGTGTTCAATCAAAAGTGTATGAAATATAGGTTATTGTGTGTGTTGAAGTGTGATATAGTAGACCGTGTGATGTTGAAGGGTTTGTTCTAAAATCTGTGAGATATACACTATGTGTGTGATATTTGAAGTGTTCAATCCAAAGTGTATGCCGTATAGGTCATTATGTTATTTTGAAGTGTGATATAGTTGATTGGTCATCAAATAAATACTAGTTTCTTAGGTTTTGTGCGCAATTGTCATGAATTGTAATTTTCATGTACATTATGCCTTATCCATGCTACCGGTATTTTCATATGTAGATGTCTCCTAAAACACAAAAGGTGGCCAGAAAGAGGAAGAGGCCTAGCCCTCCACCCAGACAAACAACTGTGGAAAACAAAGAAGTTACTTTTGAAGCCAAACAAGAGGAGGTTTCACGGGTGGTACCCCTCAACATTCAATTTGGGAAGATGCAGCGGGTGCAACTTGTTTTCCTGAAGAGAACAAGGGTGATATTGAGGACAACCCCTTTTGTGATCCGAGTAATGATGACCTTACCAAAGAAGGCGGGCATCAGGGGAAGACGTTCAACAAGTTTGTGATTGCCACTTGGTGTGGGGAACAGGGAATGACTACGTGTCATTCGGTTATGTTAGCCAAGGAAAGAGATCTTGTCCCTGTCGCCTTCGAGGAAGTTAATGGTGAGATGGTTTGTGTAAAAAACTGGAATGCCTGGACCGCATATTACAAATACGTTTTTCGAAGGTGGGTCAAATTTGGTATTTGGATACACTGGCCTAACGTCCCGAAGGAAGTGAAGGAGGACGAGTGGAGAGACATAAAGGTAAAAAAATGATTTCATAATACTAAGTTTATAAATTCCTAATTGATACTATTAAAATATATATTAATACTCCTAACCTAACATTGTGTAATCTTCCATCTCATGCCAGTTTCAAGTTTGAAACAAAATTGACTGAAAACCAATGGAGGAGGTTAAGGAAGAATGTGGTAGGCAAGGTTGGCGATGCATATTGGAACTGGAAGTCCAACGTTAAGAACAAGTACATATGGTTTTTGCTGAGAAGAGAAGTTCCAAAATACAAGCCATGGGAGAAGTATAGGTGGATGGATGAAGAGCAGTGGAAGAAGTGTGAGGAACACAGAAGGACAGAGGAAATGATGGTAAGTAAAGTTCTTACATGATATCATAAATAATGTTTCAATTTTTATCAACTAATTCACTGTATGATAACTATTTTTTTTATAAATATTTTTAGAAAATAAGAAAGAAGGCAAGCGGGCAATCCAAGGAAAAGAAGTACACCCACCACACCGGACCAAAGGGGAACACGTCTACAAAGGAGAAGCTGATAGAGTAGCTAAAAGAGAAGGAGAGGAAGAAGCTAATGGACCAGGAATACACGGAAAAAGAGATCATGAAGGAGATCAATTCCAAGAATTTCAAGACGGATAGATTGATGTTCTACTTGAAGTCGAACAAGAGAAAAGGCAAGGATTATGCAACCGCGGAAGTCAAGGCCATGACGGAGGATATTGTAAGTATCCAATTCATTTCTAGCTGCATATTTAAGTAAACTGTTATTTTCACTACTAACACAATAATATGAACCACAATTGAGGATAACAAGGAAAAAGAGAAGGTAACCCAAGAGTTGGGTCTGGGTTAGGACATCTTGATAAGATCCACTGGGAAGTGGGATCACCTGGGTTGCTACAGAGATACCCAATCCCAACTACTAATAATTGTTGCTATCCCAGGTATAGCAAGAACTAAGTGTGGGAGTAGCTCCTCGTCCCAACCGGAGGAGGCCAAGAACCCTTCAGTTGATCAGCCGATTGTCAAGGTGATGTTCTCGTACCTTGAACAGTTTGTCAAGGGTATACTGAAATAGGGGGATTAAATAATCCCAAAGACCTTGTGGACCTGAAGATCTTCATTGATAATTCTATGTTAAAGGTGTATCCACTGGTCTCAGTGGCTCGGGACAAGATCCCCCCAACGAAGAAGAAGAAGATGAGGAGGTAAATATGCATTACAGTTGACATTTTCAAACGGTTTGGATTTTTCTTTTTCGTTTACATGCAAAAATTCTTTTAGACTAACTAAATTATCACTATTTGTAACAAGATAGTGAGTTGGTTACCTTGTACATAAAGGGACTTCAAGGAGAGATTAAAAAGGTTGCTAAAGCATGGCTCCAAACATGGTCCAGTAGCTTGCGTCCGCGTGTACGAGCCATTCTACCATCCAAGAGCTAGATTATTGTCTGCCCACCACCATTTCAATGATTTGGGGGATGCTTTTGGGAGTGTGGTAGATTGGGCAATGACTTTGGTCACATTGGGAGATGATACCATGACTGGGGAAATTGAAGGTGGCCTACACCAGACCAATAGTCAATGTCAGCGATAAGGAGGTAATAAAAACAACTAAATACTACATCTGTAACATGTCTAATTTTTTTATTACGAATTGTTAAAATTGAATAAATTCTCTGTGCAACTATTTACTCCTAAACAGTCTGGATCAAACACCTCCTCTTGTCCCTTGAAGCAACAATTTATACATGAAAGACCACTGAAACTGGTACTTCTCGGTAGTATCTGTTTCTTGTACCATATTTCATTATTTTTCAATTTGCCTAATTTTGTTTCCATTACATAATTTCATATTAGCAACAAGCCCCTGTTCAAGATATATCCCAACATGGGGAAGTACATAAATACTGCAACGAGCTTGTGAAGAGCATGCAAGAGTCGGGAAAGGTGGTTTTGTTTTCAGATTTTTTACCGTTAACTTTTGGGGAAAAAAAATCAGAGTGCATTGTTTATTGATACCTTGGTGGAGTTAAAAAACAAGCTTGGCAACTTTAGAGCAATGACTTAGATATCGAACTCAATGATAGATGTTTGGATGGGGTAAGGTTTACTTTTTCACATTAACTATATTTATTTATACCCTAATTTGTTTCAAATATTAACTAATGCAATTCTTCTAAGAACCTCTGGGACCAAAGCTTCAAAACTAACAATGGCCGCATACAGTTTTCTCTGTGTTGTACGGGAGGCTATGCCATGGAAATCAAGGATGCAAAAGTCAAAGGTCGTGCTACAGCCATTCTGGAAACCATGCTTGTTATTGATGCTGAGGTTTATGTGGTTCCATATATTAAGATGTAAGTGGAACTTTCCAATTTTCTTAATTACAAAAAATTATACACCGATAACAATTTCATTTATGTGCTACTTTATTTTCAATGCAGCGATCATTCGTAATTAGTATTTATCCATTCTAGTATAAGGGAATTTTTTACCCTTGACTCAATGACTGGGGGAATCAAATAAAAAAATATTAATGAAAATAAAATCATTTCCAGGTACTTTCATTCATTTCATTGTACTAATTTTAACATCCATAAGTGTGAGTTACCTAACCATTTAAAGTTCAACATTACCAAGATTGCATGTGAATATAATAGGGAGAAGATGAAGATAGAACAACCTCCAGATTACACATGGCAAATAACAAACATCGATGTAAGTCATTATATCTAAGAGTCTCTTCATTTCCACTATTATTTAATGCAATTACGTTTAACTCGAATTTTTTATTTCCAGTACCGAAGTCAATTGCATGGTCTGGAATGCGGATACTATGTCCTCCATTTCATGGAACAGTTTGTTCTCAACATTACCTCTACAAATATTCTAAAGGTTGGTAAAAAAATTGGAAATTAAACATATGTTCTTCTTACTTACTAAATACTTTCACGTAACTAATCATCTGGTTGTTTTGAACGCAACAGACATTTCCCTCAAAAAAGGAGCATACAATGGCAAGGAGATAGTAGCTGTAACCAAAATATGGTGTCAGGCTTGGGTGGACGTATATTCAAAACTTTGCAAGACTTCTATGAACCTGAAGCAGTTTAATGAAGTAGAAATGGATTTCATAGAAATTTACTTTTTTTTCTATAATTTTCTTGTGGATGGATTATGTTTTTTTGGACATATTTAGTTTTAAATTTATTCTTTACTTCTTTCTTAGCATTAATATTGTTTTTTAAATTCTATCTTGTTGGCTGCTATGAGTTTCTTGTGTGATATATCCCCGTGTTTCGATTCGGATGGGCCAGGAAAACATAAAGTAAGGCAATGCAAATGAAAAACAAAACTAGCATCGATTTTTCATATTATATACCAGTGCTGGAAAATTTACAACTTACTATGAACATGCAACAACAATTCTTTACATGCAGGTGCTGGAAGAGAAAGATCCTTCTAATCCCTAGCAGCAGTTCTAAACTGGAACCGGTGCTAAAAAATATTGGCAATGGACATCAATTTACAACCAACATCGACAAGATGGAATCGGTGCTTGTTTTAATCTATAAGCAGCTGTTGCATTCTACCAGTTCAGGTTATGGGGGACAAGCACCGCTACAGTATTGTTGGCATCGGTATTAAGAACCGATTTGCATATCATTAATCATGACCCATTTTGGATATTGGTGCCTTTATAACCACGTTTCAGCACCCCCATACTTAAGCACCGATAGGCCGGGGGCCCAAAATACCGGTGCCTCTCTCTCCTAAATACCACTCTAATTTTAACAAGTGTTAACCACCACCAGCATAGCAGAACCACCAAAACTTTCCTCGCTGCCCTTACAACTCACTTATCTCCATTGGCTCCCCATTTACCTAAGAACCCAATGTTTTGAAATTAACAATGTTTCATTTTCATTAGCACTAGTTGTCTTTAATATTTGATTTTTTATTTCTTTGAATGAATAATTTATTATGCTTTGTTAATTTAATGTTCGATTCAAAGTTAAACCTTTCAGCAAGTTTTGTTTTGGGCAACCTGAAGTTTAGACAGGGATCATAACACAATCATTAACATTTTGATTGGGATGATTTTCTTTTTAAAAGCTGTAAAAATTTGGGGAAGATGAAGTTTTGTGTTGATTTTTGCAGAAAAGTCCCTGCCTAAATTTTAGGCTGCCTCACAGGAGACCATCTCTTAATTTTTATGTATTCTTATATATATAAGTCAGAAATTTCAAAAAAAAAGATAAATCATGAAAACTAAATTTTTTTTTATAAATCATAAACTAACATTCTTATTCCGTAATTTATATTTTATTCTTATATAGATAGTAACAAGAATGACACTCGTCCGATACATGACATGATTTAAAATGCGAGAATATAAATTGTCAATATAATTTTAACTACATTTATGTTAGAGAGCTTTATTTTTCATTGTTTTGATTGCCAAGATATTAGATCTAAAACGTTGATATGAATCTCCTCGCGAAGACTCACGATTTGCGGAATTAATATCTTTGATCTAGTGAAGAGATCTGCAAACCCGCACTATCTCGAACAAAATTCAGGAGTCTAGCCCTCGGGGTACGCCTAACTTCGACTTGCTCTCTAACTAGACCCCGGGATCAGATTACAAGGTTTATTGATACTTAACTAGCTCTCGGGGTTAAGCAACAATGGAATAGCTCGCAAGCAAAGAGTATGAACTCAAAAGGTTGTTGGTTGATGAAAAGTTGTAATTTTCGTCCATAAGGCCTCCCTTTTTATAGGGTTACAATCTTGCCTCAAACCCTAATCACAAATGGAAACTGAATCAACTTATGGCAGCTTTAAGAAGCTAAAACCATATCTAACTAAAATACCTAAAATAAATGGTAATCTAAGGTAATCAGGTTGAATTCTTCACGAAGTAACCTTGAAGAATATTACCTTATCTAATCTTACCAATCTAATTCTAATCAGAATAAAACTGAATATACTAAACCTTAATTGACTGTATTTTCGAAATTCAGCTCTTCAAAGCCCACATGGCCGAGCTATCAGTCCAATAAACCCAAAATGAAATAATTTTTCAATATTTTACAGTGATCACACTACCTCATTAAAAACCCAGTGGGAAAAAGAGTATAGTGTTCTTCATGGTGTCTTCATTTCGTCGATAATCTTGAATAATGAATCCAAGATGTCGATTGTGACTCCTTCTTCAATTCTTCATCATAAAAGCGATCAATCAAAGCATTTAAAGAAGCATCCCTAAGCTTAGTTCTTGACCTAGTCATCGGTCCTGCCATGTCAATTAGAGGATCTCGAACATATCCTTTAAATGTTTGATCAAGTCGTGGAATATCTTCATTTATGGTGGTAGTCGTCTTGGCATCTCCATCATTCCCTCCGTGGTTGAAAGATTTTTCCCTCGAAACTGAATCATCTTCAAATGTAAATGGAGATAAATCAGCAACATTGAAGGTCGCACTAACACCATAATGATCTGGTAACTCAATCTTGTAAGCATTGTCGTTCACACGATCCAACACTTTAAAATGACCATCTCCACGTGGTATCAACTTAGATTTCCGAGCATTTGGAAACCTCTCTTTCCGCAGATGAACCCAAACATAATCTCCCACGTTGAACCTCATCAACTTGCGGCTTTGATTAGCTTTATCAGCATTCTGCGCATTTGTCCATTCTATTCTCATGCGCACCTTCTCATGGATTTTCTTCACAAAATCAGCTTTCTGTTCTCCATCAAGGTTTTTTACCTGTTTAAAATTCAAAGCAAGTAGATCAAGAGGTGTAATAGGTAGAAAACCATAAACAATTTCCAATGGAGATAAAGAAGTAGTAGAATGAATAGTGCGATTGTAAGCAAACTCTGCAATCGGAATGCATTTTTCCCAATTCTTTAAGTTCTTCTGAACTAGTGCACGCAGGAGAGCCCCTAGGGTTTGATTGGTCACTTCTGTTTGTCCATCAGTTTGAGGATGACTGGCAGTCGAAAACAAAAGTAAGATAAAAATTTAATATCGCGATCAGAGACAATGGATGCAGGAATTCCATGTAACCGAACTACTTCCTTCAAAAATAGATCCACAACATGCTTTGCATCATCTGTCTTCCTACAAGGAATAAAATGTGCCATTTTTGAAAATCTATCCACAACCACAAAGATCGAATCATTACCTGACTGAGATCGTGGCAAACCTAGGATAAAATCCATGGAAATATCAACCCAAGGATGTGTAGGAACAGACAATGGAGTACAAAGACCACGAGGCTTAGTTTTAGACTTAGCCTTCAAGCAATCAAGACAATTCCTACAAACCCTATCAATAGCAACTGTCATTTTTTGCCAATAGAAGTGTTCTCGCAACAAATTATAAGTTTTAAAAGCACCAAAATGTCCCATTAAATCACCTGAATGAGCTTCTCTAACAAGTAATTCACGCATAGAACATTGAGGAATACATAACCTATTATTCATAAACAAGAAACCATCATGTCGAAAAAACTTCTCATAGGCACCATTTTCACATGCAGCATAAATAGATGAAAAATCAGAATCGATCGCATATAAATCTCGCACGAATGAAAACCCTAGCATAATGCATTCCAAACGTGTAAGTAAAACATGTCTACGACTCAAAGCATCAGCAATAACATTTTCTTTACCCTTTTTGTAACACAACACATAAGGAAAAGATTCAATGAAACTAGACCATTTAGCATGACGCTTATTCAACTTCATCTGACACTTCAAGTATTTCAAGGATTCATGACCACTATGAATGACAAATTATTTATGCAATAATTAATGTTGCCAAGTTTCTAATGCACGCATAATTGCATAAAATTATTTATCATGCACAGGATAGTTTAGAGCACCGCCCTTTAACTTTTCACTGAAGTAAGCTATAGGTCAATTCTCTTGCATCAAATCAGCACCAATACCAACACCAGAAGCAGCACAATGAATCTCAAAAGTACCATTTAAGTCAGGTAAAGCAAGAACATGAGCATTGCATAACCATACTTTCAATTCATTAAATGCATTCTCTTAACTCTCAGTCAAAACAAATTTCACATCCCTTTTAAGTAGTTCATTTAGAGGTGCAGCAATAGATGAGAAATCACGCACAATCCATTTATAAAAACTAGCTAAACTATGAAAATAACGTACCTGGTTACCATTAGTAGGTCTCGGCCAGGTCTTAATGGCCTCAATTTTGGTTTCGTCGACTTTTATGCCCTCTGTAGAGACCACAAAACCGAGAAACACCACTTCCGAAGCGTAAAATGTGCACTTCTTAATGTTCGCATATAAACAAGACTAATGGAGTGCAACAAGAACCATTTTAACATGCTCAATATGTTCATCAGTCGTCTTAGAATATCAATATGTCATCAAAATAGACCACAAAAAACCGACCAATAAAAGTACTAGGTGCATTAGTTAAACCGAAAGGCATAACGATCCATTCATACAACCCAAACTTAGTCTTAAATGCAGTTTTCCATTCACCTCCCTCATTAATTTGAATCTGATGATAGCCTTGAGTCAAATCAATTTTAGTATAAATCACAGATCCATGCAAATCTTCAAGCATATCATCTAACCTAGGGATAGGATGGCGATACTTAATGGTAATCTTGTTAATAGCATGGAAATCAATGCACATACGCCAATTTTTATCTTTCTTAGGAACTAAAATGACAGGCACGACACAAGGAGATAGGGATTCTCGCACATACCCTTTTTTAAGTAACTCCTCGACTTGTCGTTGTAGTTCCTTTGTCTCCTCAGGGTTTGCTTTATACGCCGGGCGACTTGGGATAACCGAACCCGGAATCAAGTCAATCTGGTGTTCAATACCTCGCAAAGGTGGTAAACCCATGGGTAAGGCTTCCGGAAAGACATCCTAAAATTCCTGTAACATCTGAGCAAACCGTGGAGGAACATTC
Source organism: Rubia yunnanensis (assembly GCA_037428765.1). NCBI lineage: Eukaryota > Viridiplantae > Streptophyta > Magnoliopsida > Gentianales > Rubiaceae > Rubia > Rubia yunnanensis. Next base: position 131,963,264 of record CM075061.1, read on the forward strand.
ATAGGAATATCATCACTAGCAAAATAGCTCTCTTTAAAATGCATGATAAGCACATAAGAATGATTAGCAAATGCATGATTCACATCCCTAATTGATGCATAAAACAATCTACCAGAATCATTAGGAAGTTCATGTCTCATCATGTAAATTGATGGAAAAGGACTAAGATGTGAAGATAGGATTTTACGTGACTTATCAGAATCATTCGTAGACTTACCTAGCTAACCTGGGACGGCCTCCCTTGATATTTGGTCGAAATTATCAAGGTTTTTGACTCCATTCTTCACCTTGTGGCCGATCTCCTTCAAGCCCTTGCTAGGGTTTTGGTCGGCCATTTGCACATCAATCGCAAACTTCTCTTTATCGACTCTCATGCGTCTCTGTGCCTCTAAAACATCCACTGGAGATAATGGAACCAAAGTATACCTTGTTCTATCCTTAATCATAGTAATTTTGTTAGTGTAACCATCATGCATGGATTTACGATCAAACTGCCAAGGTCTCCCTAACAAAATATGGCTAGCTTCCATAGGTATAACATTACATAAGATAGAATCATGGTATTTTCTAATCTTAAAGTTAATCATGCATTGTTTGTTAACCCTAATTTCACCACTACCATCTAACCAAATAAGTTTATATGGTGATGGATGAGTAGTCACAGGCAAAGACAATGCTTTAACAAGAAGATTGGACACAGTATTATCACAAGAACCACCATCAATAATCAGTAAACAATTCTTATCTTTCAGAAGGCAACGAGTATGAAAAATGTTGATACTTTGTACCTGTGTCTCAGCCATTTGAGAGTTTAGAACTCTTAATGACACGAAGTTACCTTGTGTTTCTGGACCCTGTTCACCATGATCATTTATGATGATCTCTTCATCTACCTGTTCTTCACCACTTTCACACAATGGTGGCATATCAGCATATTCATCTTCTTTATCTTCTTCCTCAAGTGTTGTTAGCACTCGTGCATGAGGACAGTTATTACGGACATGTCCTCTTTCTTTACAATGAAAACAAGTATGAGAGTTAACAAAAACTGAATTTGATGAAGAAGTAGAAGACTTACCTGGAATTTTTGAAACCTATTTGGTTGGTGGTGCCACCCTCCTCTTAGTAGAATTATAAGTTAGATTTGAATAAGTCTGAACCGATCCTCTTCCTCCCATGGGTGGGCCCCTACTGCAGCCATAACTAGGGTTTCCGGAGTCAAACCCTGGTCGTTGACTTGGAAAACTAGGTTGTGGCCACCTTGGTCACAGGGTACTCTAAACTAACCTTGCTTTCACCAATAAATCATTCATAGATATGTGATGTTGAAGCTTGACTGGCATTTGAAGGTTTTCACGCAAGCCTTCAACGAAACAATTTTTGATGAATGCGTCATCTTCTTTCATTCCAACCCTTTTCATGGTCAACTCAAGATCTTGCCAGTATTCATCAACTGTGCGATTTCCTAGCTTCATGTTGGACAGATAAGAATGTTGTTCCATCAAGTAAGTAGGCGGAACATGATATTCACGAAGCTCGGATCTCAGTCTCTCCCATGTGGAGATAGGTTTCTTTTCGGTAAGATATCGCGACTCCTTTTTATTTTTCCACCACTCAGCCGCATAATGAGTGAAAGAATACTGCGTCACTTTGACTTTCTCCTTCTCCCGATAATTGTTAAGATCAAATAGATTCTCAATCTGTCGCTCCCAATCAAGGTACTTCACTGGATTGTGTTGACCATTAAATCGAGGGATGTCATATTTTAAACCCTTGATATCTCGAGCTTCATCAGAACCTGAATCAGATCCTGAATTAATCTTCACTCTCCTTCGGGAATGAGGTTTACTGGGGCGATGCCTTCTAGAAGACCCTCGGTGTGATTGCCTTTCTGAACCATCATCAGAATAATCATCTGAACTTCCAGAACCATTGAATTGACAGACATATTTCTTGGTTTCTTCCCTTGTGACCGATGATGTAGGTGTAGGTGGTGCCATGCTATCAACTTGTCTCGCCAACCTTTGCACTTCACTCATAAGTGCATTTATTGCGACAACAAACCGATCAGGATCATTGGCTTCATTTGGATTAATTCAATTTCGCTCCTAACTATTTGGAGCCTCTTCACATGGATGACTACCATGCTCACCATTAGAGGTGTTTGTCAATGGCAAATTGTTAGGATTGCTAACAAAAGGCAGGGCAGATGGATTTTCATCCCCCGTCTTCGCTAACTGCTAAGAAAATCAAACGGTTAGTTAAAAAAATTGTCCCCCCTTTCCCTTTGTTTAGTAAGTTCACTCACCAAGTGTATAACACTCACAACTCACAAGGCGAAGGCTAATGCGAGAGCAACTGATCAATTCCCCGCAATTCAAAGCAAACTATGGAGATGAGTACTCCAGAATTTATTTTGAAATTTAAAAATATATAAACTCAAAATTTGGCTCTACGATCTGGAATTCCAAATTCTACAAATAATAAGGACAAAAGAAAATTTGAATGGCATGGATCGGAGCTGTATTGAATGAATTATGACCAAAACAAGATTGCTTTAATATAGGCTACAAATAGGTTCCGAAAATTCAAGAACAAATTGGAATAGGAACTTAAATCCAAATCCCTTGTGGAAAAGTATTTTAATGACTTACTTGTCCCCCAAATCAAAAAATTCAGATCAAAACTCCTCTCTCAATTGGCTTTTATTTCCTTTTTCTCTTCAGATCAAGATTTTGACTTTTCTTTTCCTTTTTCAAACCGGATTCCTTTTTCTTTCCTTTATTTTTCAGCCACAATTCATTTGTTTCCATTTTTTTGTACTATAAAACTCACAAATAGAATGTTATTCCCCAAGAACAATATCGGTCACACTTACCAAATTTTTTGAAAATTGCAAATCAGCCCCCAAACTTTTGAAAATTGCAAATCTGCCCCAAATTTCAGATTTCAAATCCTAAATTCCGATTTTGAAACCCAAAATCTGCTACCTTTTTCTTTTTATTTTTGAAAATTTTTGGAACAAGAATCACCTATACAAAACTTGGAATAAGAAAACTATGACAACTTCCTCTTGATTCCAATGAACTTCGAGGTATTCAAGATCGTAAGGATCAAGAATATGACACTATATATATGGAAAATGACACAAGACTCTTTTTTTAAATAATGTGTAATCAATAATCAAAGAACAATTCTAGATCATGGAATCAAAGAACGATAAAGAAAACAAATAGGATTATGAGCATGCAATAATTTTCAGAAAAGTTGACGAAAATATCACAAGCACATAAACTGTTTAAGCTACTTAAAACTACGAAAATGACCGGGAGGTGAAGGCAGATAATACTTGTTAACGCTCAGACCCTTCGACGTTCTCCTAACTCGATTGATGAAGGTGAAGGCGGATAGTAATACCGAAGTATTCTGACTCTCGGACCCTTCGACGTCCTTCGAATCTAGATTCAATCCTCCTAGTAAGAAAGATCAAATAAACACAGTTAAAACATGACACGAAAGAGTATATATATATATATATATATATATATATATATATATATATATATGTAAATTCGAAAATAAATTAATGCAAACTCGAAACCCTTTTTTTTTTTTTTTCTTTTTTCGGCCTCAGTCGATCTTTCGCTTAGCTCTGATACTAACTAATATGAATCTCCTTGCGAAGACTCACGATTTTCAGAATTAATATGTTTGATCTAGTGAAGGGATCTACAAACCCGCCCTATCTCGAACGAAATTCAGGAGTCTAGCCCTCGGGGTACGCCTAACTTCGACTTGCTCTCTAACTGGCCCTCGGGATCAGATTACAAGGTTTATTGATACTTAACTAGCCCTCGGGGTTAAGCAACAATGGAATAGCTCGCAAGCAAAGAGCATGAACTCAAAAGGTTGTATATTTGGTTGATGAAAAGTTGTAATTTTCGTCCATAAGGCCTCCCTTTTTATAGGGTTACAATCTTGCCTCAAACCCTAATCACAAATAGAAACTGAATCAACTTATGGCAACTTTAAGAAGCTAAAACCATATCTAACTAAAATACCTAAAATAAATGGTAATCTAACGTAATCAGGTTGAATTATTCAAGAAGTAACCTTGAAGAATATTACCTTATCTAATATTACCAAATCTAATTCTAATCAGAATAAAACTGAATATACTAAACCTTAATGGACTGTATTTTCGAAATTCAGCTCTTCAAAGCCCACATGGCCGAGCTATCAGTCCAATAAACCCTAATAAAATAATTTTACAATATTTTACAGTGATCACACTACCTCATTAAAAACCCAGTGGGAAAAAAGAGTATAGTGTTCTTCATGATGTCTTCAGTTCGTCGACAATCTTGAATAATGAATCCAAGATGTCGATGGTGACTCCTTCTTCAATTCTTAATCATAAAGGCGATCAATCAAAGCATTTAAAGAAGCATCCCTAAGCTTAGTTCTTGACCTAGTCATCGGTCCTGCCATGTCACTTAGAGGATCTCGAACATATCCTTTAAATGTTTGATCAAGTCGTGGAATGTCTTCATTTATGGTGGTAGTCGTCTTGGCATCTCCATCATTCCCTCCATGGTCGAAAGGTTTTGCCCTCGAAACTGAATCGTCTTCAAATGTAAATGGAGATAAATCAGCAACATTGAAGGTCGCACTAACACCATAATGATCTGGTAACTCAATTTTGTAAGCAGTGTCGTTCACACGATCCAACACTCTAAAAGGACCATCTCCACGTGGACTCAACTTAGATTTCCGAGCATTTGGAAACCTCTCTTTCTGCAGATGAACCCAAACATAATCTCTCACGTTAAACCTCATCAACTTGCGGCTTTGATTAGCTTTATCAGCATTTTGCGCATTTGTCCATTTAATTCTCATGCGCACCTTCTCATGGATTTTCTTCACAAAATCAGCTTTCTGTTCTCCATCAAGGTTTTTAACCTGTTTAAAATTCAAAGGAAGTAGATCAAGAGGTGTAATAGGTAGAAAACCATAAACAATTTCCAATGGAGATAAAGAAGTAGTAGAATGAATAGAGTGATTGTAAGCAAACTCTGCAATCGGAATGCATTTTTCCCAATTCTTTAAGTTCTTCTAAACTAGTGCACGCAGGAGAGCCCCTAGGGTTCGATTGGTCACTTCTGTTTGTTCATCAGTTTGAGGATGACTGGAAGTCGAAAACAAAAACTTTGTCCCAAACTTGCGCCACAAGGTATTCCAAAAGTTGGACAAAAATTTAACATCGCGATCAGAGACAATGGATGCAGGAATTCCATGTAACCAAACTACTTCCTTCAAAAATAGATCCGCAACATGCTTTGCATCATCTGTCTTCCTACAAGGAATAAAATGTGCCATTTTTGAAAATCTATCCACAACCACAAAGATAGAATCATTACCTGGCTGAGATCGTGGCAAACCTAGGATAAAATCCATGGAAATATCAATCCAAGGATGTGTAGGAACATGCAATGGAGTACAAAGACCATGAGGCTTAGTTTTAGAATTAGCCTTCAAGCAATCAAGACAATTCCTACAAACCCTATCAATAGCAAGTGCCATTTTCGGCCAATAGCAAGTGCCATTTTCGGCTAATAGAAGTGTTCTCGCAACAAATTATAAGTTTTAAAAGCACCAAAATGTCCCATTAAACCACCTGAATGAGCTTCTCTAACAAGTAATTCACGCATAGAACATTGAGGAATACATAACCTATTATTCATAAACAAGAAACCATCATGCCGAAAAACTTCTCATAAGCACCAATTTTGCATGCAGCATAAATAGATGAAAAATTAGAATCGGTCGCATATAAATCTCGCACGAATGAAAACCCTAGCATAATTCATTCCAAACGTGTAAGTAAAACATGTCTATGACTCAAAGCATCAGCAACAATATTTTCTTTACCCTTTTTGTAACGCAACACATAAGGAAAAGATTCAATGAAACTAGACCATTTAGCATGACGCTTATTCAACTTCATCTGACTCTTCCAGTATTTCAAGGATTCATGACCACTATGAATGACAAATTCTTTATACAATGAATAATGTTGCCAAGTTTCTAATGCACGCACAATTGCATAAAATTCTTTATCATACACAGAATAGTTTAGAGCACCGCCCTTTAACTTTTCATTGAAGTAAGCTATAGGTCGATTCTCTTGCATCAAAACAGCACCAATACCAACACCAGAAGCATCACAATGAATCTCAAAAGTACCATTAAAATCAGGTAAAGCAAGAACAAGAGCATTGCATAATCGTACTTTCAATTCATTAAATGCATTCTCTTGACTCTCAGTTCAAACAAATTTCACATCCTTTTTAACTAGTTCATTTAGTGGTGCAGCAATAGATGAGAAATCATGCACAAACCGTCTATAAAAACTAGCTAAACCATGAAAAGAACGTACATGGTTGGCATTAGTAGGTCTCGGCCAGGTCTTAATGGCCTCAATTTTGGTTTCCTCGACTTTTATGCCCTCTGTAGAGACCACAAAACCGAGAAGCACCACTTCCGAAGCGCAAAATGTGCACTTCATAATGTTCGCATATAAACAAGACTCACGGAGTGCAACAAGAACCATTTTAACATGCTCAATATGTTCATCAGTCGACTTAGAATATAAATATGTCATCAAAATAGACAACAACAAACCGACCAATAAACTTTCTTAAGACATGATTCATCAACAGCATAAAAGTACTAGGTGCATTAGTTAAACTGAAAGGCATAATGATCCATTCATACAACCCAAACGTAGTCTTAAATGCAATTTTTCATTCATCTCCCTCCTTAATTCGAATCTGATAATAACCCTGAGTCAAATAAATTTTAGTATAAATCACAGATCCATGCAAATCTTCGAACATATCATCTAACCTAGGGATAAGATGGCGATACTTAATGGTAATCTTGTTAATAGCACGATAATCAATGCACATATGCCAAGTTTAATCTTTCTTAGGAACTAAAATGACAGGCACGGCACAAGGAGATTGGGATTCTTACACATACCCTTTTTTAAGTAACTCCTCGACTTGTCGTTGTAGTTCCTTTGTCTCCTCGGGGTTTGCTTTATACGCCGGGCAACTTGGGATAACCGAACCCAGAATCAAGTCAATCTGGTGTTCAATACCTCGCAGAGGTGGTAAACCCGTGGGTAAGGCTCCCAGAAAGACATCCTCAAATTCCTGTAACATCTGAGCAAACCGTGGAGGAAAATTCATAGGAATATCATCACTAGCAAAATAGCTCTCTTTAAAATGCACGATAAGCACATAAGAATGATTAGAAAATGCACGATTCACATCCCTAATAGATGCATAAAACAATCTACTAGAATCATTAGGAAGTTCATGTCTCATCATGTAAATTGATGGCAAAGGACTAAGATGTGAAGATAGGATTTTACGTGACTTATCAGAATCATTCGTAGACTTACCTGGCTAACCTGGGACGGCCTCCCTTGATATTTGGTCGAAATTATCAAGGTTTTTACCTCCATTCTTCACCTTGTGGCCGATCTCCTTCAAGCCCTTGCTAGGGTTTTGGTCGGCCATTTGCACATCAGCCGCAAACTTCTCTTTATCGACTCTCATGCGTCTCTGTGCCTCTAAAACATCCACTGGAGATAATGGAACCAAAATATACCTTGTTCTATCCTTAATCACAGTAATTTTGTTAGTGTAACCATCATGCATGGATTTACGATCAAACTGCCAAGGTCTCCCTAACAAAATATGACTAGCTTCAATAGGTATAACATCACATAAGATAGAATCATGGTATTTTCCAATCTTAAAGTTAATCATGCATTGTTTATTAACCCTAATTTCACCACTAACATTTAACCAAATAAGTTTATATGGTGATGGATGAGTAGTCACAGGCAAAGACAATGATTTAACAAGAAGATTGGACACAGTATTAGCACAAGAACCACCATCAATAATCAGTAAACAATTCTTATCTTTCACAAGGCAACGAGTATGAAAAATGGTAATCCTTTGTACCTGTGTCTTAGCCATTTGAGAGTTTAGAACTCTTAATGACACAAAGTTACCTTGTGTTTCTGGACCCTGTTCACCATGATCATTTATGATGATCTCTTCATCTACCTGTTCTTCACCACTTTCACACAATGGTGGTATATCAGCATATTCATCTTCTTTATCTTCTTCCTCAAGTGTTGTTAGCACTCGTGCATGAGGACAGTTATTACGGACATGTCCTCTTTCTTTACAATGAAAACAAGTATGAGAGTTAACCAAAACTGAATTTGATGAAGAAGTAGAAGACTTACCTGGAATTTTTGAAACCTGTTGGGTTGGTGGTGCCACCCTCCTCTCAGTAGAATTATAAGTTGGATTTGAATAAGTCTGAACCGATCCTCTTCCTCCCATGGGCGGGCCCCTACTGCAGCCATAACTAGGGTTTCCGGAGTCAAACCCTGGTTGTTGACTTGGAAAACTAGGATGTGGCCTCCTTGGTCGCAGGGTACTCTCAACTAACCTTGCTTTCACCAATAAATCATTCATAGATATGTGATGTTGAAGCTTGACTGGTATTTGAAGGTTTTCACGCAAGCCTTCAATGAAACGATTTTTTATGAATGCGTCATCTTCTTTCATTCCAAACCTTCTCATGGTTAACTCAAGATCTTGCCAGTATTCATCAAATTTTGCAATTTCCTTGCTTCATGTTGGACAGATAAGAATGTTGTTTCATCAAGTAAGTTGGCGGAACATGATATTCGCGAAGCTCGGATCTCAGTCTCTCCCCTGTGGAGATAGGTTTCTTTCCAGCAAGATATCGCGACTCCTTTTTATTTTTCCACCACTCAGGCATATAATGAGTGAAAGAATACTGCGTCACTTTGACTTTCTCCTTCTCCCGATACTTGTTCAGATCAAACAGATTCTCAATCTGTCGCTCCCAATCAAGGTACTTCACTGGATTGTGTTGACCATCAAATCGAGGGATGTCATATTTTAAACCCTTCATATCTCGAGCTTTATCAGATGCTGAATCAGATCCTGAATTAATCTTCACTCTCCTTCGGGAATGAGGTTTACTGGTGCGATGCCTTCTAGAAGACCCTCGGTGTGATTGCCTTTCTGAACCATCAACAGAATAATCATCTGAACTTCCAGAACCATTGAATTGACAGACATATTTCTTGGTTTCTTCCCTCTTGACCGATGATGTAGGTGTAGGCGGTGCCATGCTATCAACTTTTCTCGCCAACCTTTGCACTTCACTCATAAGTGCATTTATTGCGACAACAAACCGATCAGGATCATTGGCTTCATTTGGATTAATTCTATTTCACTCCCAACTATTTGGAGCCTCTTCACATGGATGACTACCATGCCCACTATTACAGGTGTTTCTCAATGGAAAATTGTTAGGATTGCTAACAAAAGGCGGGACGAATGAATTTTCGTCCCCCATCTTTGCTAACTGCTAAGAAAATCAAATGGTTAGTTAAAAAAATTGTCCCCCCTTTCCCTTTGTTTAGTAAGGTCACTCACCAAGTGGATAACACTCACAAATCACAAGGTGAAGGCTAATACGAGGGCAACTGATCAATTCACCGCAATTCAAAGCAAACTATGGAGATGAGTACTGCAGAATTTATTTCGAAATTTAAAAATACATAAACTTTGGATCTACGATCTGGAATTCCAAATTCTACAAAGAATAAGGAACAAAACACAATTTCAATGGCATGAATTGGAGCTGTATTGAATGAATTATGACCAAAACAAGATTGCTTTATATAGGCTACAAATGGGTTCCGAAAATTCAAGAACAAATTGGAATAGGAACTTAAATCCAAATCCCTTGTGGAAAAGAATTTTAATGACTTGCTTTTCCCCCAAGTCAAAAAATTCAGATCAAAACTCCTCTCTCAATTGGCTTTCATTTCTTTTTTCTCTTCCGATCAGGATTTTGACTTTTCTTTTCCTTTTTCAAACCGGATTCCTTTTTCTTTCCTTTTTTTTTCAGCCACAATTCTTTTTTTCCTTTTTTTTTGTACTATAAAACTCACAAACAGAATGTTATTCCCCAAGAAAAATTTCGGTCACAATTACCATAGATTTTGGAAATTGCAAATCTGCCCCAAATTTCAGATTTCAAATCCTAAATTCCGATTTTGAAACCCAAAATCTGCTACCTTTTGTTTTTGATTTTCGAAATTTTTTGGAACAAGAATCGCCTATACAAAACTTGGAATAAGAAAACTACGACAACTTCCTCTTGATTCCAATGAACTTCGAGGTATTCAAGATCGTAAGGATCAAGAATATGACACTATATATATGGAAAACGACACAAGAATATTTTTTTCCAATAAGATGTAATCAAGAATCAAAGAACAATTCTAGATCACGGAATCAAAGAACGATAAAGAAAACAAATAAGATTATGAGTATGCAATAATTTTCTGAAGAGTTGACGAAAATATCACAAGCACATAAACTGTTTAAGCTACTTAAAACTATGAAACTAACCGGGAGGTGAAGGCGGATACTACTTGTTAACGCTCAGACCCTTCGACGTCCTCCTGACTCGATTGATGAAGGTGAAGGCGGATAGTAATACCGAAGTATTCTAACTCTCGGACCCTTCGACGTCCTTCGACTCTAGATTCAATCCTCCTGGTAAGAAAGATCAAACAAACACAGTTAAAACACGACACGAAAGAGTATATATATATATATATAAATTTGAAAATAAATTAATGCAAACTCGAAACCCCTTTTTTGTTTTTTTTCTTTTTTTGGCCTCAGTCGATCTTTCGCTTAGCTCTGATACCAACTGATATGAATCTCCTTGCGAAGACTGACGATTTGCGGAATTAATATCTTTGATCTAGTGAAGGGATCTGTAAACCCGCACTATCTCGCACGAAATTCAGGATCCTAGCCCTCGGGGTACGCCTAACTTCAACTTGCTCTCTAACTAGCCCTCAGGATCAGATTACAAGCTTTATTGATACTTAGTTAGCCCTCGAGGTTAAGCAACAATGGAATAGCTCGCAAGCAAAGAGTATGAACTCAAAAGGTTGTATATTTGGTTGATGAAAAGTTGTAATTTTCGTCCATAAGGCCTCCCTTTTTATAGGGTTACAATCTTGCCTCAAACCCTAATCACAAATGGAAACTGAATCAACTTATGGCAGCTTTAAGAAGCTAAAACCATATCTAACTAAAATACCTAAAATAAATGGTAATCTAAGGTAATCTGTTCGAATTCTTCAAGAAGTAACCTTGAAGAATATTACCTTATCTAATCTTACCAAATCTAATTCTAATCAGAATAAAACTGAATATACTAAACCTTAATGGACTGTATTTTCAAAATTTAGCTCTTCAAAGCCCACATGGCCGAGCTATCAGTCCAATAAACCCAAAATGAAATAATTTAACAATATTTTACAGTGATCACACTACCTCATTAAAAACCCAGTAGGAAAAAAGAGTATAGTGTTCTTCATGATGTCTTCAGTTCGTCGACAATCTTGAATAATGAATCCAAGATGTCAATGGTGACTCCTTCTTCAATTCTTCATCATAAAGGCGATCAATCAAAGCATTTAAAGAAGCATCCCTAAGGTTAGTTCTTGACCTAGTCATCGGTCCTGCCATGTCACTTAGAGGATCTCAAACATATCATTTAAATGTTTGATCAAGTCGTGGAATGTCTTCATTTATGGTGGTAGTCGTCTTGGCATCTCCATCAAACGTGTATGTATAATTTGTGTGTGTTTCATCTAATGATTCACTGTGTCTAATTATGTTTGGTAGTCTGGGATCGATATTATCAGGCATCTGTACTGTAACAACCACTTATCTTTTGTGTACCACTCCCATTGTCACATGGACCTTTGTTCAAAATGTAATATTTGACGGTGTATACATGTATCTCTCTCATTATCACTGACACTTTAGATTATAATTGTAGCTAGTGCCTATGTGTATATAAGTTTATTTCGTAACAATATTTGCACATTATGCAAGACAGGGCTTAATAGAAAATGGTTATCATCGTTCACCTTTGGCTTCCATTTTATTTTTGAACACTCTTTACTCACATGAACTAACATAAGTCTTAAGTCGTTCCACTTTCCTCTAGTAAAACCATTAAATTTAAAGTTTGTTGATATTTTAAGGGGCTAATATATCTTTTCCTTTTCAACCCCATAATTCATTGCAGCTCAGAAGAATGTCTTCTCGAGCCGTGTGCGTGCTGCATGATACATATTAACTCGGATCTCGTCATTTGAAACGACAAGCTCCACTACTACTTGTACACATGGAAATGTAGAGGGAGGAATGTCCTATCAGAGGGAGGAATTAAAACTTTAATATCCTTCTTGCAAACTTATGATAGAGCTACATGTCATAAAATAAACTTTGAAAAATCCTATTTCTACCTGTCTAAACACACACAACCAAGAATTAAGGGCTTAATCCAAAATATAACATGCATGATTGAAGGCTCATTTTCCTTAAAATATTTAGGATGTCCTATCTTCATAGGAAGGACATAAACCATCTATTTCCAAGGTTTAATAGATTTTGTCCCTTCCAATCTGAATTCTTGGCAAAACAAATCTTTAAACCAAGCAGGAAGGATGGCATTAATAAAACATGTTTATCTGACATCCCCTTGCAGTTAATCACTGTCCTCAAACCCACAAAAAACATCATAGATAAATTGCAAGTAATCATTCCAAAGTTCTTTTGAAGGGTCAGTGATAAGGAGAACATCACTAAGAGAGTATGGAAATCCTATCCCAACATGTGCTACCCAACCACAGAAAATGGACTAGGTTTTAAAAACCTTCACACAATGATTTCCAGTTTTTCATTGAAGTAATGGTGGAAATTACAAAAGGGTAGTTCTCTATGGGCTCAGATTATGTGGACTACCCCAAAAAACGTAAGAGTCTCAAAAACATGAAAGAGAACTTATCAAGTCACATAAATGGCTATGTCTAATTCTTTCTTACAAGTTGGCAAGGGGAAGTGTCTCTCTGGTACACCAACTGGACTGACTTAGGTCCTTTAGCTTCTCTCTGGAATTCTGATTCCCTTTCCTCCATTGATGCTTCAATTAGTGATTTCCTCTCAAACTAGAAGGAATTGTTGGAACTGCTACAACATGATTTCCCTCATTTGTGCTCTTAAAACTTTCAGGCCTTAACTCTCAGATGTTATGTTTGCAATACCCTGACTCCCTGGTTTGGAAACCTGATGACTTTGTTTAATTCTCCATAAAATCAGCTTATAATTTTATCGGAGACAAAAAAATCTATAATACCTTCTTTCAAACATCTATGGCCAAAGTTTTTGCCAAAGAAAATAATTTTTTTTTCAACTGGAAATTACTTAACAGATTACTAGCCACGCCTGATGTTTTGGAGGATTATAACTTTCATCTTCCTACTATTTGTATGTTCTATAATCAGGAATCTGATTCAGTACATCATACTTTCAATTCTTGTATTGTTATCAATAGTTTGTGGAGAGATTTGAATCAGATTTTTAGTTAACAGATGCACAATTTCAATACATTATGGGATATGTATTACTACTATTGGTCTCTGGAGCATAAAAATCTTGATTTGTTGCATATGGTACATATCCTGTGTCTAACTGTTTGGTTTGTGTGGTGCTAAAAAAGAAATAGATACTTATATAACTCTATCAAACCACACAAGGAACACATATTCAGGAAAATTATCATTCAACTTCAAGATATCTTTACCGCTCATAAGCTGAATTTAAAATTTGCTCTTGTAGCTGATAAACTCTCTCTCTCTCTCTTATACTCCTAACGTGTACTTGTTAAGAAGAAGAGTAATGACATAATTTTCCACTAGAATCCTCCTCAATATCTGAAGCTAAACTCAGATGGCTCTGCCATACAAAATGGGGTAACATGTGCTGGAGTTATCATAAGAAATGCATGTGGTGAAGTTCTAGTTGCAGGTGCTAAACATCTAGGGCAAGGAAATAGTTTGAAAACTGAGATTCAAGCTCGGCATTTTGGATTGGAACTGGATTTATAACATAACTTCCAGAAACTGCAAGCGGAGTGTGATTCTTTATTACTGGTCAAAATGGTTAGAAAAGAGTTCGGAATCCCTTGGAAATACATAAGATAACTGAGGCAGATTTGGCACTTAATGATGATGTTGCAAAGCTCTATTTTTCATGCATTCCGTGAAGAAATAGTGTTGTGGACTCCTTATCAAAGTTATACATTCCAAGAGCTCCCAAAGAATATCAAAGGATTAATATATCTTAATGCTATTTGTTTTCCTGACATTAGAAATGTATAGTATAATTTTGATATTAGCCTTGGAAAAGTTTTGCTGCTATTTTTGTTGGACCTTTTACTACTGGTTTGCTCTCTATGACAGGTTCGGGGAGATGGTGAATGCGGATCAAAATGCTGAACTGGACAGGGTGCTGAATAAAGCAGGGCTGCCTGATCAAACCACACAAAATGAGGAGGTGTTTGAAGATGCTCAGAGTATTCGAGCAACACTGATCAAAACACACAAAAGCAACACTGATCCTCACTTCCTAGTGCATTATTTCAGGGGAAATAAATGAGCAAGGGACTGGTATGGGAGGCCATCACTGTTTGTCCACACGGGGTGTGGAGACAAAACATTGGTAGGCCGTACTAGATCCCAAAATTTGGTTATGGTCATCTCTTTTGCTGAAACAGGGGTTTTAGCAAAGATATTGGATTACATGAAGGCTTCTCATGCCTTAATCTAGATGTACTTGTACACCAGAAGCTCGATGTAACCTCCTAAACTATTTGTAGCTATTTGCTTATGCTTTATGGCTTGGGGAACCAATAAATACCTCCTCACGTTGGTGAGTTTTAAATTGAAAAAAATAACCAATATCACCCAAAAGCTAAAAACATCAATTCCTATTACCTAAAACTCACCCGAAAATGAAAAATGTTAACATAAGAAAAAGAGTTCTAAAATCAACCTATATCACCAAAAAAATTACAAACATGCATCAACTCTTATCGCCTAAAACTCACCTAGAAAATTAAAAACATTAACATGAGAGAAAAAGAAAGTTAAAATATCAACCTAACCCCAAAAAAGCTACTAAACACTCATATCAACTAAAACTCACCCGAAAAATGAAAAACATCAACATGAGAGAAAAAAAAACTAAAAACCTCAACCAAAAAGCTATAGTACCTCAAGAGTATCAATTCTCACTCTGAAAATCATAAAACATTAACAATTGTTTCTTTAAAAAAATACAAATATGAACCTATATCATCCAAAAACTATAAAACATCAAATCCTAATACCTAAACCTCATCGAAAAATGAAAAATATCAACATGAGAAAAAAAAACCAGATACATCAACTCCTATCACCTAAAACTCTTCCGAAAATGAAAAACATCAACATGAGAATTTTTTTTTAAAAAATACAAATATCAACCCACATCACCCAAAAAACTAAAAAACATCGACTCATATCAACTAAAACTCACCCGAAAAATGAAAAGCATAAAACATGAGAGAAAAAAACAAAAAACATCAACCAAAAAGCTACGATACCTCAAGTGTATAAATTCTCAATATGAAAATAAATAAAAAACATCAACAAATTTTTTTAAAAACAATTACAAATAACAACCTATATCACCCAAAAGCTATGCAAACATCAACTCCTAACACTGAAACCTCATCCAGAAAATTAAAAACACCAACATGAGAAAAAAAACACTACAAACATTAACCCCTATCACTTAAACCTCAGCTGGAAAATGAAAAACATCAACATGAGAAAATTAAAATACAAATACAAATACCGATCTCCATCACCCAAAAAATTTACAATACATCAACTCATATCAACTAAACATCACCTGTTTAATGAAAAACATCAACATGAGAGGAAAAAAATCTACAAACATCAACAAAAAATCTACAGTACCTTAAGAGTATAAATTCTCTTAAAAAAATAGTCCTAGTGGGATTTGAACCCACTCCACTAACCTCATAGTCCATAA
The DNA here is from genome assembly GCA_037428765.1 of Rubia yunnanensis. NCBI lineage: Eukaryota > Viridiplantae > Streptophyta > Magnoliopsida > Gentianales > Rubiaceae > Rubia > Rubia yunnanensis. Next base: position 131,979,370 of record CM075061.1, read on the forward strand.
TGCTAACCACACCAAAGAACCATTGTTGATCATCCTCTCAGTTAAATAATAATAAACCTCAGTATTTACCTCAAGAACATAAATTCTTCAAATAAAAAGGTCTTGGTGGGATTCGAACACAGGCACTAGTGGAGGGTGGGGTGATTTAAGATGGTTTTTTGGACCAGAGAGGTAACTTTGGAGGTGACTTCTCTAGCCCCGACTTTGATCATTCACGATCAATGACGGTTCCTAGAACCACCTTTGAATGGCCAATTTAAAGGCGGTTATTTGCTGCCATTGGCGAGGCAAAGGAACCACCTTTAAACAATTTCTGAGCTTGGAATATAATCATCATCTTTGGTAGGTAGGTAGATTTCCTCAATCGGAACAATGAATCTGTTCCGGCACTCGGACTTGCATCGGAGGTGATATTTATGTTCCTCAGTCGTGTGTAAAATCCGAAGCCAACTTGTTTTTTGAAGCTAGAATACACTTGAATGTATTATTTACTTTTGAATGAGGAACTTAAAGCCCCATAAGTGGTTTCGATTGAGGGAACTGGTAGTCGTTTCTTACAGATTTGAACGTTTATGATGGGGAACTACTTCTAATTTTGGAAGAACAATCGGGAGGAATGGTAAAATTGCAAAATTTTCATAGCTGGCCAAAATTTGTCACCAATCACAAATTCCTCTTGCAATAAATGTGTTTAAGATTGTGCAATGATTCAAAAATGTTTAGATACCGCTAAGCTAGCACTTATTATACATAGGAATATAATTCAAATAAATTTTATTCCGCTCACAACGGCTAACTATATTAGCCAACATAATACTACACTACATGATTGTAGTTTCACCAAAATCTATAGACATAGCTAATCAAGCAACTATCTATAGATGGGAATAGAAAATAAGCAATTTCTATTCTGCAAAATACATGTCACTAGTGATGAGATGTTTGTTATACCACCCCCTTAGGTCTTCCAATAGTTTTTTATCAAACATTTATTAGATGTCTCACCACACAAATTCTTACCACATTGATTTCATCTTGTGAATATGGCTTTTGTTTTGTTGGAAAAATCTGTTGACATTAGAATATAAGAGTATTGGTCTTGTAGGTTAGTAGTTTATCGATAATTACAAATAATTGATATACCTATGAAGTAAATATTTACCTTTTCAATTTCTAGGTAATCCAACCGTACATCCTTAATGCACTTAGCTGCATATAACATTACGTAGTAGCCACACTCCCATGTTTTTTCTTGTTTCTTGTACTATTATGATAGAATGTAAATTAGTGGATAGAAAATAACATTAAAAAATAAAGACTATAATTTAATCAAATTCAAACCTTGATTTGGACTACTTGTAATTTGTTTTGAACATTTGGTTCATCAAATGCAATCTTCAAAATATCTAGAAATGCTTGCAATGGTTCAAAGTGCAATGGATCCATCCAATACACACACTTAGCTTCCGGGACAATCAATATCAAAGACCAATGACCCCTACATTGAAATGGATTTATTACTGAAATTATTTGTGAATATTAGAATGTAACGGCATGTTTAATAATTGTAAAATGTAAAACATCACCGTCGCCTGTACCATATTTCATTATTTTTCAATTTTCCAAATTTTGTTTCCATTACATAATTTCATATTAGCAACAAGTGCTCGTTCAAGACATATCTCAACATGGGGAAGTACATCAAATACTGCAACGAGCTTGTGAAGAGCATGCAAGAGTCAGGAAATGTGGTTATTTGGAGTTTTGACCGTCAACTTTTGGAAACAAAACATCAGAGTGCATTGTTGATCGATACCTTGGTGGAGTTTGGGCACAAGCTTGGCAACTTCAGAGCAATGGCTTGGCTATCGAACTCAATGATAGATGTTTGAATGAGGTAAGGTTTACTTTTTCACATTAACTATATTTATTTATAACCTAATTTGTTTCAAATATTAACTAATGTTATTCTTCAAGGCACCTATGGGACCAAGTCTTCGAAACCAACCATGGCTGCATTTAGTTTGTTCCATGTTGTACGAGAGGCTATGCAGCTGAAATCAAGGATGCAGAAGTCGAAGGTCGTGCTAAAGCCATTTTGGAAACCATGCTTGTTAGTGATATCGAGGTTTAATCGGTGCCATATATTAAAATTTAAGTGACACTTTTCAATTTTCTTGATTACAGATAATTATACACCGCTTGCAATTTCATTCATGTGCTACTTTCATTTCAATGCAGCGATCATTGGTACTTAGTACTCATCCATGCTAGTACAAAGGAATTTTTTACCCTTGACTTGATGATTGGAAGAATCAAACTAAAAAACATTAATGAAAACAAAATCAATTCCAGGTACTTTCATTCCTTTCATCGTACTAATTTTACCGTCTACAATTGTGAGTTACCTAACCATTAAAAGTGTAACATTACCAGGATTGCATGTGAATATCAAAGGGAGAAGATGATGATGGAACCATCTCCGGATTACACATAGAAAATCACAAACATCAGTGTTAGTCATTCAATCCAAGAGTCCCTTCATTTCCATCATTATTTAATATAATTATGTTTAACTTGATTTTTTCATTTGCAGTACCGAAGTCTGTTGAGTGGTTGGGAATTTTGATACTACGTGCTCCTCTTCATGGAAGAGTTTGTGCTCAACATTACCTCTACAGATATTCTACAAGTTGGTCAAAAAAATTACAAATTAAACTTGTGTTCTTCTTAGTTACTAAATACTTTCACGTAATTAATCATCGGGTTGTTTCGAATGCAACAAATATTTCCCTTAAATAAAGAGCATACAATGGCAAGGAGATAGTAGCTATAACTGAGAGATGGCGTTAGGCTTGGGTGGACGTATATTTTAATCTTTGTAAAACTTCTATGGACCTCGAGCAGTTTAATGAAGTATAGAAAATGGATTTCATAAAGATTTACAGTTTTTTCTATAATTTTCTTGTGGATGGATTATGTTTTTTACACATATTTAATTTTTACTTTATTATTCACTTCTTTCTTAGCATTAATCTTGTTTTTAGATTCTATCTTGTTGGCTGTTATGAATTTCTTGTGTGATATTACCCCGAATTTTGATATGGCTCAAGGAAAATTTAAAACGGGGCATTGCAAATGATAAAGAAAACCAACATTGGTTTTTCATATTATATACCAGTGCTGGAAAATTTACAACCTACTATGAACAAGCAACGACAGTTCTTTCCATGCCAGTGATGGAAGATAAAGATCCTTCTAATTCCTAACACCGATTCTAAATCGGAACCAGTGCTCAAAAATATTGGCAATGGGTATCAATTTACAACCAGCACCGATAAGATGGAACCGATGGTGGTTTTAATCTATAAGAAATACTTGCATTCTACCGGTGCTAGTTATGGGGGACAAGCACCGCTACAGTATTGTTAGCGTTGGTATTAAGAACTGGTGATGTATATCATTAGTCTGCACCGATTTTGGATACCGGTGCCTTTGTAAATACATTTCAGCACCCCCATAATTAGGCATTGGTAGGCTGGGGCCTGAAATACTGGTACCTATGTACCAAAATACCGGTGTCATATGGGGGTGTTTGCAGTAGTGCTCTCTCTTAAATACCACTCTAATTTTAACAAATACTAACCACCACTAGCATAGCGGAGCCACCAAAACACTCCTCGTTGCCCTTACAACTAGCTTATCTCTACTGGCTCCCCAAACCTCACAACAAAAATTAATATTAGGGTGAGCTCGCTTGTTTATATATTGAAGAGGGAATCCAACTATCAGCCCACCACTCCAACATTTTAAAATTATCAATGTTGCATTTTCTTTGGCACTAGTTGTCTTTAGTATTTAATTTTTTATATCTTTGAATGAATAATCTATTATGCTTTGTTATTTTAATGTTTGATTCAAAGTTAAAATTTTCACCAAATTTTATTTTGGGATGCCTAAAGTTTATGTGGGGTAACACAATTATCAAACATTTTAATTGGGATGAGGTTCTTTTTAAAAGCTGTAAAAAATTGGGAAAGATGAAGTTTTGTGTTGATTTTTGCATAAAAGTCCGTGCCTAAAGTCTAGGCAGCCTCAAAGGACACCGTCTCTAAATTTTTATGTATTATTTCTAGTCCCCCTAAATGAAATTCTCAGTTCCGCCCCTGGGCCTTATCCTACAAAGTTTGATGATGGGTAAATAATCATACACTTTCCAATAAAATACATTGGAAACTAAATGGTTATAAAATTTTGAATATATATTTATTTATTAAAAAAATTCAAGAGATAACGTGGCCAATTTCAGTAATGACACTTGTATCAAAATGAAGGCACAACAACCACTCACCGTACGTACATAAATCGAAAAATAAAAAATTGATTCACGTTTTTAGCATAGTAAAGATAGCGATAGAGATAAAGATAGAATTATTTATCACTTTTATAATGATGAGGCTCGAAATGTGACTAAATAATAACATCTTTAAAAATTTATAAGTCAGAAATTTCAAAACAAAAAGATAAATCCTGGAAACTAATACATTTTTTTACTGATCATAAACTAACATTCTTATTCCGTGTTAATTTATATATTATTTCTTATATAGATAGTAACTATAATGACACTCGTCCGATGTATGACATGATTTAAAATGTGAGAATATGTATTATTAATATAATTTTAAGTACTTTTGTGTTAGTGAGCTTTATTTTTCATTGTTTTGATTGCATAGATATTTGATCTAAAACGTGTATGTATAATTTGTGTGTGTTTCTTCTGATGCTTCACTGTGTCTAATTATGTTTGGTTTTCTGGGATCAATATTATCAGGCAGTTGTACTATGACAACCACTTGTCTTTTGTGTACCACTCTCGTTGTCACATAACATTTGTTTAAAATGTAACATTGGATGATGTATGCGTGTATCTCTCTCAATGTCACCGAGGCTTTAGATTAGAATTGTAGCTGGTGCCTATGTGTAGATAAGTTTATCCTATAACATCATTTGCACATTATACAAGATAGGGCTTAATAGAAAAGGGTTATCATCGTTCACCTTTGGCTTCCATTTTATTTTCGAACACTCTTGACTCACATGAACTAACATAAGTCTTAAGTCGTGCCACTTTCCTTTAGTCAAACCATTAAATTTAATGTTTGTTGATATTTTGAGGGGCAAATATATTTTTTTCTTTTCAACCCCATAATTCTTTGCAATTCAGAAGAATATCTTCTCGAGCTATTCGCGTGCTGCTTGATAAATATCAGCTCGGATCTCGTCACAATCTCCACTAGATCTTGTGTACATGAAAATGTAGAGAAAATTGAAAATATTTCGCACACCGAGTCTTGATCTAAAACTTGTATGTATAACTTGTGTGTGTTTCATCTGATGCAACGTGCGTGACCAAAATAACTGAGGTTTTGTTGAGCTTGTAAGAAATGAGTTAGAAGCTCTATATAAACACACATGAACTGATCCATCCTCCTTATGGTTTTGTTGAGAAAGATAAAAGGATGGATACAGCTCGAAAGTCGCAAGAGATAGACATCGAGGAGTGGACTTCTTGGCCTAATTAACAACCCATTGTTGGAGACTTTTCTCGTTCTTTTTTCACAATTTTACTATAAACAAACGCTGCTCAAATTTTGTACTCGCTGTGTCTCATTTCAATTTGCAGTTTAACTATTCGTTTGGTCAAAACTTTTTAAGTATGTGCGTATAAATTTCACTGAGTAATACCTTGTTAGATTCGTTATAACATATATTTTTAAAATATCAACTTTTCACAAGTTTTACTTATCCTTAATAAAATATATTAAGGAACAAATATTTTTTAGATCAATTGCAAAAAATTAAAGTATGCAGCTTGAAATAGGACGAGGGGAATAACTATTAGAATCATGGGCTTCTAATAAAACCAATTGCTACTATGTAGAGGTGACCCATGATTTTATATATTGAGTTATATGATTGTCAACCACCAATGTGAGACTCTAACTCTAACACACCCCTCAAGTGCAGCGGTATGAATCATCGCACAAACGTGGACAGAAAGGGGGTAATGGGCCAACCTTGGTCTCTGATACCATATTAGAATTATGGAATTCTATTAAAAAAAATATCAATTGGTACTATGTAGAGGTGACCCATGATGTTATATATTGAGATATTACTGTTAACCACCAATGTGTGACTTTAACTCTAACACGCCCCTCACGTGCAGTGGTATGAATCATCATGCAAACGTGGACAAATAGGGGGTAACATGCCAACATTGGGTTCTGATACCATATTAGAACATGAGTTTCTATCATTAAACCATTTGGTACTATGTAGAGGTGACCTATAATATTATATATTGAATTATATGACTGTCAACCACCAATGTTGTCAACCACCAATGTGAGATTCTAACTCTAACAATTACCCCCTTCTTGTCAAACTCAAAAAGTTTAATTATTCAACTGAAGTAGGTATAAGTGCAAAAGAGAATTCATCTTTCATCATGCATTACATTGAACTATATGCACTATTTTACACAAAGATTGCACGTAAAATTTATTTTTCAAATATAATAAATTTAGACCAAAATGTTTTTATCAAAACAAGAAAACATCATCACACTAGTTCTTTCTCGTTGTGGTTGATTTTGTTTGTTGTTTAGTGGTTTGATTAGCCAAACAACTAAGATTAATTATTTTTCATTGTTTTCAATGAGAATGTTTGACCGTAAATATGTCTAGTTACTTTTAATAATGTCGCATAAAAAATTAATATTTAGAAAATATGTGATAAGCGGAATCTAACAACATCTCACATGATAATTATATTGCATATATATTTATTTATATTAATGGTCAAAGTTTGTAAAGTTTGACCCTCAATAAGCAATTAAGCAATTTAGAGTGGGACAGAGGGAGTATATGGTATAGTTTAGTTTTTTAATAATAACAATCAGAAAAACTGAGTCAAAATGAAATTTCAAAAAATTAAATTGAGTTGAAGTGAAATGATAAATCACATTTTAGATTTTAAGAATATTATAAAACATGATTAACGTAATCTAATCCCGCTTTTTAAGACCCCCCTCCCCAACCCCTAAAAATACCTCTGCATGGGGTGGACTCCAATGCACTTTAGTTTCACATCTCCCATCTCCATTTCACCTCCAATGGCGCCACCATCGTAGTCATCTCTGCTGCCCCGCCGTACCTCCATCGCCGCCAACCCTTCGCCGTCACTCACTTAGGACGTCCGGAAGCGGTCCAGCGAGGAGCTGCACCTGTTCGGCCACAGGAGTAGGAGCTCGAGCTGGCCCTGGAGCAGAGGAAGAGGTGGGCGATGCAGGAGCTCAATCCCATCATGGCCGCTGGAACCTCTCTTCGGCAGAACCTGGACCAAGTTCTGTTGGCCCAACCACAGCACACACCAAGTGCCTCGATATAAAAGTTTTGTGCAGGTAAGGTGCATGACCAAAATAAGAATGAGAACTTAATTAGTACTTCCTTCATCCTCGTCCTTATTCGCTATGCTTCCATCTTCGTCATCATCATCATATCCATTTTCATCCGGATAACTAGGATCCCATCGTGCCACTATAAAGAGTCATAACTCTGTCGACCACCGATATGGGATACTAACACTAACACATGCATTATGAACCATCGTAAGGCAGTTGTTGCAGCAAATCGGCCCCTTGGTAGCACTAAAATCATGGAAGGCGTACACTTGAAAACAAAATTGGCAGTGCTTACCACAAGAGCAGTGCAGCACACAAGAGGTGCAGCATCGTTCTGGGCATTTCAATCGATAATCTGGTGCAGCGAAATACATACCAAAAGTCCGTGCGAACAGCGTGCGTGACCAAAATATACTGTTAGGAATACGAATCCCACGAGATATCTATTAGCCCAAAAAGATGGATAACAAAGACAACGTGAAGAAAATAAAGGAAATAATGGACACAAGGATTTACGTGGTTCAGTCAAGTTGACCTACATCCACGGCCGAAGGAGACCGGAAGTTTCACTATATGTGGAGAAAGTATTACAAGACTTTGCCTACCACCTATGAAGGAATTATGTAGCAAAATATAAAGATGAGGGCTTTGGCTTCTACTACTACAAATGAGAGCTAAAGGGAGAAGAAAACAAGTAGCAAAGGAATGCTATGCTTGAAGTGTGTTTGAACTCCTAAGTTCATCCCCTATTTATACTACTCCAAGTTCACCAATGGCCAAGAGCTCTCAAACAAAACTTATCCCAATATCCCAATAAATCCTCCTTCTTGCTTTAAGCATGGGTTGTGAGCATTACTTCCAAATGGTTCTTTCCAAAAAACCATGATAGTTGAACCCCAATAGTCAAACAAATAATGCTTCAACTTGCTAAGCATGAGATGAGAATAGTGTTGCAATTTAATGCTTTGAATGATTTCCTTTGCTATCCTCCAAAGAAGTGAATGTTCATGGACAATTGGGTGAAGACCACACATTTCTTTACAAATCTCCACCTTGGTCTGAACCCCAAAAGTAATAGCTTACTCACCCTCCTCCGGCAAGGCCCTAATGGGCCGAATCACTAACAACGAACACCAATCAAGTCCAAGCACTGCTTGAACTTGAAACATGGAAGAGCCTTCGTGAACATATCATAGGATTATCTTTTGTATTGATTTTCTGAACAAAGACCTTTTTCTGTGCAATGATATCACGAATGAAGTGGTACTTAATATCAATATGCTTCGTCCGCTCATGATACATTTGATCTTTAGCCAAGTAAATTGTACTTTGACTATCACAGTGAATGGTAGTAACCCTTTGTTGTAGAGTAAATTCGCCAAAGAGACCTCTCAACCATAAAGCTTCTTTTATTGCCTCTGAAACTGCCATATATTCTGCCTCAGTAGTAGATAAAGCAACTACATGTTGTAAATTAACTTTCCAACTAATTGCACAACCTCCAATGCAAAATACATAACCTGTAAGAGACATGCGCTTATCAATATCACCGGCAAATTCTGAATCTACAAAACCAACCAGAGTGTTTTTGGTTCTACAAAACTCCAAACACATGTTCAAAGTACCCTTTAAGTATCTAAGAATCCACTTCACAGCTTGCCAATGTGATTTTCCTGGATTGGTCATGTACCTGCTAACAACACTAACAGCTTGTGAGATATCAGGGCGAGTACAAACCATTGCATACATTATACTCCCAACTGCATTTGAATAAGGAACTCTAGCCATATAATCTTCTTCTTCCTCTGTTTTTGGTGATTGGGCAGCAGATAGCCTGAAATGGCTACCAAGAGGAGTGCTAACTGGTTTGGCATCATGCATGCCAAATCGCTCCAAAACTTTCTTAAGGTAACTCTCCTGGGTCAGGTACAACTTTCCAACTCCTCGATCTCTTCTTATCTCCATACCAAGAATCTTCTTAGCTGCACCCAAATCTTTCATCTTAAATTCACAATTCAACAAGGCCGTCAACACATGAATTTCTGCAAGATTCTTAGCCGCAATGAGCATGTCATCAACATATAATAGCAAATAAATGAATGAGTTATCTTGTAGCTTCCGGAAGTAAACACAACTATCATACATGCTCCTGGAGAAACCATGACCTAACTTAAATGAATCAAACCTCTTATACCATTGTGTTAGAGACTGCTTTAATCTATACAAGGATTTCTTCAACAAGCAAACCCGGTCTTCCTTGCCTTAAACTTCAAAACCTTCAGGTTGACTCATATAAATATGTTCATCTAATTCACCATGCAAGAAAGCTGTCTTGACATCCAGCTGTTCTAACTCCAGATCATACATGGAAACCAAAGTAAGCAATACACGAAAAGAGCTATGTTTCATAACAGGTGAGAAAACATCATTGAAATCTACACCTTGTACCTGACTGTAGCCCTTTGCGACCAATCGTGCTTTGTACCTTGCATTATCAACACCCGAAATATCTTCCTTTCTCTTGAAAACCCATTTGCAACCAACAATTTTCTTTCCTTTTGGTGGCACCACAAGATTCCATGTTCTATTCTTGTGTGAAGATTCCATTTCTCCATTCATAGCCACCAACCATTTGTCTGAATTAGCACCGAAAACTGCCTCGAAATATGTGGAAGGTTCCTCGTCTCCACCTGTTTCCTGTGCCACTGATAAAGCATATGCAACCAAATTTGCATACCTCAATGGTGGTCGAATATCACGTCTTGGTCTATCTCTGGCAATGGAATAATCCTCATCTCCCGGTTGATCTCCAGCATGTTCATGATCATATTTTTCAACCACTTCTTGGGTTGGGTTTCTCCCGGAAGAACCACTAATCTCTAACTCCACCTGCTTTTGTGCACTATCCTCTTTTTCTGAATCACAAGGATTACAAGACTCTTTTCCAGGATGTAACAGATAAGATTCATCAAATGTAACATCTCTACTAATTACAAATTTGAGTGATTTGGGATCAGGATACCACAATCTATATCCTTTCACCCCTAAAGCATAACCGAGGAAAAGACATTTCTTAGCCCTAGGCTCTAGCTTTCCCTCGTTAACATGCATATAAGCTGGACACCCAAATATTCTTAAATTAGAGTAATTAGCAGGAGTACCTGACCAAACTTCCTCCGGAGTCTTAAAATCATGAGGTGCACATGGAGAGCGGTTGACAATGTGACAAGCAGTAGATGTGGCTTCTGCCCAAAAGTCTAATCAACTTGGCATTTGAGATCATGCACCGAGCTCTTTCCAAAAGAGTACGATTCATCTGCTCTGCCACACCATTCTGTTGAGGCGTCATTCTAACAGTACGATGTCGAGCTATTCCTTCATTTTTGCAGAACTCATTGAATTCATTTCCACAAAATTCCAACCCATTGTCAGTCCTCAGTCGCTTAATTTGTTTTCCTGTCTATTTTTCAATCAAAGTCTTCCATTGCTTAAATGTTAGGAAAACATCACTTTTACGCTTCAAAAAATATACCCACAATTTTCTTGAATAGTCATCAATAAAAGTAAGCATATATCTTGCACCACCCTTAGAATGAACACGAGAGGGCCCCCAAATATCAGAATGAATGTAATCCAAAGTACCTTTTGTTTTATGAACCGCAGGTGAACGAAAGTTAACTCTTTTGTGCTTTCCAAAAATACTGTGTTCACAAAAGTCCAACTTACCAGTACTTTGACCACAAAGTAGACCTCTCTTGCTTAACAATGTTAAGCCTTTCTCGCCCATATGTCCCAACCTCATATGCCACAATTTGGTGGTGTCTTCATCTGAGGAAGTTGAGACAGCCACTGCCCCAGTTACTGTAGAACCCTGCAAAACATACAAAGTGCCAACTCTGCAAGCCTTCATTAGCACAAGAGCACCTTTACAGATTTTCAGTATTCCACCATCACCTGAATATCTGTACCCGAGAGCATCAAGAGTACCAAGAGAGATGAGATTTTTCTTTAAGTCAGGAACATGCATAACATTAGTGAGTGTCCTAATAATGCCATCGTACATTTTGATTTGAATTTTTCCTCTATCAACAACTTTACAAGGAGCATTATTACCCATCAAAACAATTCCACCATCACATTCTTCATAAGTGGAAAAACACCCCCTATCATAACTCATGTGGTAAGAACAACCCGAATCTAAGAGCCACTCACTAGAAGACCTTGATTTATTATCCATGGCCACAAATATGATTCCATCACTCTTGTCTTCTGCTACACTAGCTTCACCAGCATTGCTGCTACTCTGCTCATTTTTATATTTTTCTTTATTTTTCAATTTAAAACAGTCGGCCTTGATGTGCCCCTTTTTCTTGCAATAGTTGCAAATTTTATTTCTGTATCTAGACTTCGACCTCCCTTTGGATCTACCACCTTCAGACTCTCTATTTTCTCCTCTACCCCTCACAAACAAACCCTCAGCATGAGTTCCACTCGATTCCCCTGTAATGTCCCTATCAATCTGCTATTTAGATTTTAATGCAGATTTTATACTATTGTATGAGACCGACTCTTTCCCATAAATCATAGTATCTCGAAAATACTTAAAGGACACGGGGAGGGAACATAACAATAAAATGGCTTGATCTTCTTCATCAACTTTAGCATCTACATTCTCCAAATCCAAAATGATGGAATCAAATTTATCAAGATGTGAGAGTATATATGTACCTTCCGCCATTTTCAACATGTACAACTTTTGTTTCAAATAGAGGCGATTCTCCATTGTCTTCTTCATGTATGTAGATTTCAACTGATCCCACATACCTTTGACAGTTCTCTCACTAGCAACTTCCTGCAAAACCTCGTTAGAGAGATTTAAAATAATGGCTGATCTAGTTTCTTGTCTAGATCACTAAAATCTTCTGGCGATATGTCCGATGGCCTTTCCTCCACTCCTTCAAGAGCTAGCTCACATCCATCCTGGATTAGGATGGCTTCCATCTTGAGTTTCCACATACCAAAGTTTACATTCCAGTCAAACTTTTCAATAGAAGTCCTTGTTACCGTCATGATGACTAATAGATCAAAAATGAGATATGACTCTGATACCAATTTGTTAAAAATACGAATCCCACGAGATATCTATTAGCCCAAAAAGATGGATAACAAAGACAACGTGAAGAAAATAAAGGAAATAATGGACACAAGAATTTACGTGGTTCGATCAAGTTGACCTACATCCACGGCCGGAGGAGACCGGAAGCTTCACTATATGTGGAGAAAGTATTACAAGATTTTGCCTACCACCTATGAAGGAATTATGTGGCAAAATATAAAGATGAGGGTTTTGGCTTCTACAACTACAAATGAGAGCTAAAGGGAAAGAAAGCAAGTAGCAAAGGAATTCTATGCTTGAAGTGTGTTTGAACTCCTAAGTTCATCCCCTATTTATACTACTCCAAGTTCACCAATGGCCAAGAGCTCTCAAACAAAACTTATCCCAATATCCCAAGAAATCCTCCTTCTTGCTTCAAGCATGGGTTGTGAGCATTAATTCCAAATGGTTATGTCCAAAAAATCATGATAGTTGAACCCCAATAGTCAAAGAAATAATGCTTCAACTTGCTAAGCATGAGATGAGAATAGTGTTGCAATTTAATGCTTTGAATGATTGTCTTTGCTATCCTCCAAAGAAGTGAATGTCCATGGACAATTGGGTGAATGCCACACATTTCTTCACATATACACATCCCTTTTTTAAACCTCCGAACATATGTATAACTATACATCGCAAACATGATAGTATCCCTCTTAAGACTTATCCTAGGAATCAGCTTTTAGTAATCAGGTCATCAAGAGCTAGAGACGGAATCTATCCAAATTTTATGAAAAAACATTGCATCCATGCTCAATGCAGAATTGATCTATGGGAAGCTAAAAGAAGGATAATTTTTTTAACGAGATCAAACAATAGAAGCTGTTAAAGAAACTACTCATAAGGTCAAGGAGCTCTGATTCCTTGTTACCAGATTTCATAGCAATGATGGGACGCACATCATCAACGTCAACCAATGTCTCTAGAAATGGGAGTAACGTTATTAATGCAGAGTCTGAAGGATCATCAAACCAACTCCTGATGGCAGAGTTGTCAGAACCGATGAGTAGGAACTCATCATTTGCTAGTACTTCTGTGAAATTTACACTGTAAAATTTTGTTTTATCTAATTAATTCAATTATCACTACTGTGTTCCAACATAACCTATCAAATCAAGTATGCAACAAAGTAAAACATAAAGACATGAGACTTGGTTACGCAGGTTGGTGAAATTCACCTACATCTGCGGGGCCTGACCCAGTTCAGAATGAATCTAGTAATCAGAAAGATGCAGTACAAAGTACAACATACAATTATACTCATCTTATCTAACTATAACGTGATTCCTGCAAGCGTCTCTTGCTACCGATCCACCTTGATCAGACTCCCTCTGACCTTGGAAATCATCAACGCTGGATCTCCTCCTCTCGAGGAATTAAGGTATACGATTATGAACTTTGAACAACATGTTGCGTATGTTGGAACATAGAATTCTGGCTCTCGCAAACTCTCGAAAGATATCAAATCTGTATGCAGATTTTTTTTCTATTAAGCATGTGTGTTAATGCAGCTGTGATGTCCTCTATATGTAGTCCGTGAGCAGATCAGAACTCTCCATAATTAACTCCATAATATTCTTATTCATTATCCGCTTCTGAAGCACATCCAAATCCCATAAATAAAAGGATTTTCCTTATCTCAAATATCCCATAAATCCTTTTTCCATAATTATAGGGATTTTTCATAAGCCCGGTATGCTTCTACTACATGCCTAAAATACCATATTGCAAAATCTCCTTTCTTCCATAAACAAATATCCACGCAATATTCTATCAACGGTTAAAACCTTTTAGCCTTCAGCTTCCATATGTTCCAACATGAAAAGTCATTGCACATATGAAGTTTATTCAATCTCCTATTCTGATACGTGTGAAGTCATGCGCAAATATAGTTCCTTCTCCACATAAATATTCTGATTACAATTAACATCCTTGGAGATTGGAATTATCAAATCTAATCCCTTAAAGAAAGGAATTAATATATTCCGTCCAAATCCTTCTACAAACGATATTTATCAAATCAATTTCAATTTTCATAAATCCAATCTAATCCCCATAGGAATTGATATATTCTAAATTTAAAATCCATAGATGAAATCTTTCCTTCTCAGATATCTTTGCAGACTTCCATAAATCTCGATCATTCCTTCTTTGATGTTTCAACACAACAATTCCATATTTGCATAATTTCCACAAATTGCCAACTAGATAAATCTAGACTTTACAATCTCCTCCTTTGGCATTTTGTGGACCAATCACCTTTTGGAATTTCATCACAAGATCGTGTGCAAATAAAGACATCAACCTTGAAAACCACTCTGGATGTTGGAACATAACGTCTCCCCTTGAATTCTAGATTTCCTCAATATCCAGGAATAAGCATGTTGGAACATCAACCCAACGGATCCAATAAAGTCATCCAAGAAATCCAAATCATCTCCCCATTGGAAACATAAACATGTCAAATGCAATAGACATAGAAAATCAAAATATCCAATAAATGCAGCCCCCCTGAAGCAAATATATAGCATATGTTTGACCATCCTTTAAATCTCTTCAGAAACAGCTATTTGTGCCTCATCTAATCTGGAATGAATAGAAATACTTGATAGTCAAGCTAGATATTGTAGCGCTTCCTTGAGTGGTCACTGAGATTGAAATCCTCCAGTAATTTCTTGCCTCTGATGTAAACCTTGTTGTATCATTCAAAATCTGGATCAATGTTGCCTCCCTTATAGTTCTTGTAAAATCTCTCGATTGTACTCCTTGGAGATTGAAGCGACAATCTTGAGATCTAAATAGTCCAAGTATGCTGCAAATCTACACTCTTCATATACACCCAGATCTGTTGTTCTTCTTAGCTAATATCATATCTCTCACGGTAGTCTGATCAGTAGTGCTTTCAATAATTTGCTCAACTTGTGTAGGAACATTAGTCACTGATGATGGAATATAGCGGCTCTCAGTTTCACCCACTTTCTCTGATCTATTCAACCATCATCTTTTTACCGACTAGTCATCACTTTAATCACCATAATGTCTTCAACATCAACTTCCAACATGACTACATAACTTCTATTTTTTTCACTTTCTCTTCTTTCTGATTTTTTTTACACAAAAAAATAAAAAATCTACAGCTCAATAAAAGCTTTAAGGAAATACCTTAAATCTGACAAACACCTAAGTGTTGTATGAGGAGCTCAAATGTGGCAGTATCCAATGGCTTTGTGAAAATATCTGCAAATTGCTCACATGTTGGAACATAGGCAACCACCACTTCCTTCCTTTCAATAAGATCTCGAATAAAATGATGAATTATGTTAATGTGCTTTGTTCGAGAGTGCTAAACTGGATTTTTAGAAATATCAATAGCACTTGTGTTGTCACATAAAATCTTCAAAGGCCTTTGACAAATTCCATAGTCTTTCAACATTTGCTTCATCCATAATAGTTGTGCACAACAACTTACAGCAGCAAGATATTGAGCTTCTGCAGTAGACAGAGAGATCCAATTCTATTTCTTACTATACCAAGAAACTAGATTCATGCCAATAAAGAAACACCCACCTGTATTGCTTTTACGATCATCTTCATTACAAGACCAATCAAAGTCAATGTGACCAATTATATCAGAGTCTTGATTCTTAGAATACCAGACACCACACTCAAAAGTCTCACTCACATATTGGATAATTCTTTTGACTGCAGTTAAATGAGATTCCATCGGGTCAGCCTGAAATCTTGCACATATTCCTACGTTGAAACATATATCTTGTCTACTAGCTATCAAATACAATAGACTCTCAATCATGCCCATGTACAATTTCTGATCAACTCCAACTCCTTTCCCGTCATTCACCAGCAGACACTCCCATAGGTGTTCGAACTGCTCTAGAATTGCTTAGTCCGAATCTCTCCACTAAATTTAGGGCATACTTACTCTGATTTATGAACATGCATCCTTCTCTTGCTTGACTTGAAGCCCTAGAAAATATGTGAGTTCTCCAACCATACTCATCTCAAATTCAGCATGCATTACAATCACGAAATCATGCACCATAGATGATGAAGTATAGCCAAACACAATATCATCAACCTAGATTTGAGTTATCAAAATCTTTGATGCTTTTTCAAGAACAAATAGGGTGTGATCTAATCCCCCTCGACGATAACCTTTCTGAAGAAGAAAGTTAGTAAGTCGTTCATACCATGCCCTAGGTGCTTATTTCAGACCATACAATGCCTTCTTGAGTCAAAAACATGATGGGGGTAATGAGGATCATCTAATCCTTTAGGTTGTTCAACATAAACTTCTTCATTTACCACCCCATTGAGGAAATCCCTTTTGACATCCATCTGGTAGAGAGTAAAATTCATAGTGCATGCAATAGCAAGTAAAATTTGAACTGACTCTAACCTGGCTAATGGTGCGAATGTCTCGCTAAAATAAACTCCTTCAACTTGAGTATATCCTTGAGCAACCAGTCTAGCTTTATTTCGAGTAATATGACCATCAACATCAGATTTGTTCTTGAAGATCCACTTAGTGCCAATAATGTTTACACCTTTAGGACGAGGAGTGAGGTACCATACATCATTGAATGCAAAATGACTGAGTTCTTCTTGTATTGCCGCAATCTAATATTCATCAAGGAATTCCTTGTAGTTCTTAGGTTCAATAAGAGAGATGAAACATTGTAGTCCTGCTAGTTCTCTGTAATTTACCCGAGGGATTGATCGAGTTCTCCTTATGCTTGTTTCTGGTTGCACCTGTGTTGGAACATGTAGTGGTAACGTGGGGGACAATTTTTAAACATACTCGATTTCTTTAGGTTCATCACGATTGTTAGTCTGTTCCGATGTTCCAACATTGTCCGGCTTATTAGGATGGCCGCTCTATATTAGAATATGGCCTTCATCTGGTACATCTTCTCTATTAGATAATACTTGTGGGTCGACCGAATCATACACAGTGACATTTATGGATTCCATGAGTGCATTTGTCCAAAGATTGTAGACACGATAAGCTCGACTGTTCACAGAATACTCAAGAAAAATCCCAACATCACTACGATTGTCGAACTTCATCAATAGTTCTCTATCTCTGAGAATGTAGAACTTGCTTCCAAATACATAAAAGTATGATATATTTGGATTCATGCCCTTCCAGATCTCGTATGAAGGTTTTCTTGTGAATGGACATATTTATACACGATTGATCGCATAACAAGCTGTATTAATAGCTTCTGCCCACCACGTTTTGTGGATTCCTTTCTCAGCTAGCATGACTCAAGCCATCTCCTGAAGAGTTATGTTCTTCATTTCAACAATGTCGTTCTGTTTTGGAGTTATTGGAGCAGAGAACTCATGTTGAATCATAAGTTCATCTCAGAAGTCATTAAATTGAGAGTTTTCAAATTCTGTCATAATCACTGTGAACTCTCACAATTTTTCCTACTAATCTTCCCTTTTTTGTCTACAGTTTTATCACCAAACTTCTAAACACGTCCACCATATCAGATTTTTCTTTTAGAAAAGCTACCCAAGTGTATCTAGAGAAATCATCAACACATACAAATATATAGTTCTTGCCACTCACACTAGGTGTATTGACTGGACCTATTAAATCCATATGAAGTAATTTACGATTTCTTGAGGTAGTTATATACTGAACTGAAGAGTGGGGAGATCGAATTTGTTTACCGTGTTGACATGGTCCACAAATAATTCCATTTTTTCTTGTAAGTGTAGGTATACCTCGCATTTCCTTCACATTTGAAATTTTCACCAAGATTTTGTAGTTGATGTGCTCGAGCTTTCTGTGCCACAAGATTCCTTCATCCAGCTTAGAGCTCAAACACTTCACTTCACGTTCTAGCAAATAACAGTTGTTTGATGATCGAATGCCTGGAAGGACTTTATCTTCCCCATGTCTTAGTATGCATTTGTTTTTCTGAAACTATACTGTCATATTATCATTACACAATTGAGTGATGCTTAACAGATTTTCTTTTAGGTCTTTAACAAACAAAACACTTGTGAATACTGGGTATCCTTCAATATACAGTTCACCCTTTCTAGCAACCTGAATCTTCTTTCCATCGCCAAAAGTCACAAAACCACCATTATATGGCTTGATGTTTGTTAGAAATTCCTAATTTCTAGTCATGTGTCGAGAACGTCAACTATTAAAGTACCACGAGTCTCTAGAATGTGCTATGAGAGACGTATGAGAAACAAGGCAAGTACTAGTTTGTTTAATAACCCATACCTTTCTGACCGTCCTTGCTCGTTGAACATCGTCTATGTTGGAACATACCGAGAGTTGTCATCTTGCATGATATCCCTGAGCAGTTTCCAACATTGTTCCTCTGTATAACCTTGATACATGCAGTAGCTGCAGATGAGAGGTTTCTCTAGTGAGTCTCAAACTTTCCTTTTATCTCTCGTATTTTTATCTTAAGGGTGACGGTGCTTCGTGTTGGTTTGTCATACCCAATTCCTTGTCTATCTCCAAAATCGTTTCCCATGGTCAGAATGTTATCAAGTTTTGCCTCACCCGTGTGTAACTTGTTAATGGCTGCTTCGGCCATCTCATCTCTCTTAGTTGTTGAGACTAGACTTGACTCTAGTTCTTTAATCACTTCTCTGAGTTCAACTGTTAAATCCGGCAAGTTCTTCTCCTGTGCGGCAAGTTAAGTTTTCTCTTCCTTCAACACTATGTTTGTATCAATAACTTTCAGCCACATGCCATACATTTTTTGTATGACGTGTATCTCTCCTCATCACTCACGACTTGTCCTTCATCATCACTGGAAGAGTCATCAGAACCTGTGTTGGAACATACAACAACGTTCTTTTCTGACATGTTGGAACATGCATCATCATCTGATCTATTGAGGACTTTTGCTCCAAATCTCACATAATTGATTGTGATTTCATCTTCGTCTTTCTCATCTTCTTCATCTTCACTCCATGAGGTAACATATGATTTTCCCTGCTTCTTCCGAGTATTTTCCAATTCAGCCTGGATGTGACCATATCCTTCACATTCTCGACATTGAATTCTTCCAGGCTGCATTCCTTCACCAGTTTTGTTACTAGAGAATTGCTGACTTCCTTATTCCATCCAAGTTCCACGATTACCAAAATCTTGAAAAAGAGGTTTATTTCCACTAGATCTTTCCTGTGGTTTTCTGCAGCATTCTTGTTCCATCATCACTGGCAGACTCATGGTTAATATTTGATGAAGATGATTTGAACGCCACTCCTTATGGACTTTCCTCACAGGTTGATGTATGCTCATCTCATAGGTCTGCAAAGATCCCATTAGTTCATCTTGGGTAATTGTGGATACGTTTCTTACTTTTTGAATTGCTTTAACTTTCATAGCAAATATTTTGGGAAGTGATCTCAAAGTCTTTTTCACCAATTTTACTACCTTGCAGGCTTTCCCAAGTTGATACGCCATATTGGAGATGTCTCTGAGTTTTCCATTAAATATAGCAATAGTATCATTCTCCATCTTTAGTTCATCAAACTTTGTAGCCAACACCTGTAGTTTGGATTCACGTACATAACTTGTTCCTTCATTAACAGTTTGCATGATATCCAAGCTTTCTTTGCTTGATGACAACTTGAGATGAGTTTGAACTATTCTTCATCCACCTCCGTGAAAATAGCATTTAATTCTTTTTAATTTGCCAATGATGCATTCAGTTCATGTGGAGATCAAGTAGACTTGTCTTTGAGTTTCTGCTTCTTCAAACTCGATTCTCCTTTTTTCTCCTTTGAGCTAGTTTCTGCATCTTCAGTCGGGGGATTCCATTCAGCTTCAACAAATTGCCAAGCCAGTTCATCCAGGGAATTTATGAACACTCGCATACGAGCCTTCTAGTAGTTGTAATTTTTTTCTTCTAGCAATGGTGATCGAGACACAGAAGCTCCTTCCCTAGTCCCCATTGGTAAAACCAGATCACACTTTCCTAGTCAAAACTAAGGTAAAACAAGTGACTTAGCTCTGATACCAATTGAAAGTTGGTTTTACATAATTGATTCAATTATCACTACTGTGTTCCAACATAACCTATCTAACCAAGAATGCAATAAAGTAAAGCATAAAAATACGAGACTTGGTTATGGAGTTCGGTGAAATCCACCTACATTTGTTGGCCCAGTTCAGAATGAATCCACTAATCAGAAAGATACAGGACAAAGTACACCATACAATTATACTTATCTTATCTAACTATAACGTGAATCCTGCAAGCTCCCCTTGCTATCGATCTGCCTTGATCAGACTTCCTCTGACCTCGAAACTCGTCGACACTGGATCTCCTTCTCCCTAGGAATTAAGGTATACGATTCTGAACATTGAACAACAGGTTACGTATGTTGGAACATAGAATTATGGCTCTCACAATACCCTTGAAAGATATCAAATCTGTATGCAGATTTTTTTATATTAAGTCTGTGTGATTAATGCAGACATGATGTCCTCGATATATAGTCCATAAGCAAATCGGAACTCTCCATAATTAACTCCATACAAAAAGTTTATTCCATCTCCAATTCTGATACGCATGAAGTCATGTGCAAATATAATTCCTTCTCCACATAAATATTCTGATTATAATCAACATCCTTGGAGATTGAAATTATCAAATCTAATCTCTTAAAAAAGGAATTAATATATTCCGTTCAAATCCTTCCACAAAGGATATTTATCAAATGAATTAAAATTTTCATAAATCTAATCTAATCCCATAGTAATTGATATATTCTTAATTTAAACTCCATGGACAAAATATTTGCTTCTCAGATTTCTTCGCAAACTTCCATAAACCTCGATCATTGCTTCTTTGATGCTTCAATACGACAATTCCATAGTTACTTAATTTTCACAAATTGCCAACTAGAAAAATCTAGACTTTAAACACTAGATTAAGTTCCGCAGAAGTACTTGTAAATAAAGTGAAAACATTAGCAGAGGATTAGGTTGATGATGTGGTAAATATCTCCTTCTCTGGATTGATCATCTTCACTTGGCAATCCAATAATTCGCACACCTCAACTAAGTGTGTCAAGCTTTGTACATACAAAAGTCTCGTGCGGGAAGCGTGCACGGCCAAAAAAATCATTCAAAGTGTGCATCAAGTGTGAAAATGATGAATGGGAAAAATAATAAGTTAACAGTGTTGAATAGAAGATAAATCAAAAAAGAAAAGACACACTTTCATCTATTACTCCGTCCCAGCCGAATGTGCACATTTTTTTGTCAACTTTCTCAGGTCATATTTGACCAACGATAACTTAAGTTACGTATATTAACGGTGTGTTAAAATTTGATATTTAGAAAATACAGCATGCAGAGAATCTAACAATATCTCACATGATGATATTGATATCTATATATTAGTTGAAATTTATGGTCAAACGTGTCTTGAGAAAGTTGACCAAAAAGTGTGCAGATTCGGCTGGGACGGAGGGAGTAGTATATATTATTATCTTGTTCATCATTTTTAAAATTTTACTAAGAACAAATAGTGCTCAAATTTTGCAACCTTTCTTATCTAACTAATTAAATGTCATTATTCAATTGAACTAGTTATAACTGCAAATTAAATTTCATCTTTGTATAAAGCACAAAATAAAATCATTATTCATAGACTAAAACTGCAAATTTCTTGCACAAATTATCTCATTGAATTATTTGCACCGTTTTACACAACGTTTGCAAGTAAGATTTATTTTTCTAATATCATAAATTTCAACCAAAATGTCTGTCTCTTGCGATATACATCAAAAGTGGTATTTGCCAGTCCAGATCCTCTGTGGCTGAAAATCCCTATGACTCTATGACCAATCTCTAAAACGACGGCGTTCGAATTATTTCATCAAGATCTGCTTGTCATCGGCTTGAGCCGAGCTGCTATCATTATTTTTGTTTTTTTTCTTTGCGCAATCCTTTTTATCCAAAAATTTTTCTCCACTCATCAGCTTCCTCTCCACTGTCTTTGCAGTCAATTGATGTAATTCTCTCTTCTTTCCGACAATAAAATAGAAAGGATGAACAGAAATTATTGTAGCTCAAGAATCACAGCATATGTAGGGATACGAATTCCACGAGATATCTATTAGTCCAAAAAGTTGGATAACAAAGAAAACACAAGGAAAACAAAGGAAATAATTGACATAAGGATTTACGTGATTTGATAAAGTTGACATACATTCACAGCCGGAGGAGATCGGAATCTTCACTATATGTGGAGAAAGCATTACAAGATTTTGCCTACCACCTATAAAGGAATTATGTGGCAAAATATAAAGATGAGGGTTTTGGCTTCTACAACTACAAAGGAGAGCTATAGGGAGAAGAAAGCAAGTAGCAAAGGAATGCTATACTTGAGGTGTGTTTGAACTACTAAGTTCATCCCCTATTTATACTACTCCAAGTTCACCAATGGCCAAGAGCTATCAAACAAAACTTATCCCAATATCCAAAGAAATCCCCCTTCTTGATTCAAGCATGGATTGTGAATATTGAGTCCAAATGATCCTTGCCAAAAGATCATCATAGATGAACCCCAATAGTTAAAGAAATAATGCTTCAACTTGCTAAGCATAGGATGAGAATAGTGTTGCAATTTAATGCTTTGCATGTTTCTCTCACTACCACAGAAACTCACCTCTAGCACCGGTTTTTAAAACCGGTGCTAAAAATCTCACAGCACCGGTTTTTTTAAATTTCAACACCGGTTTTTGAAACCGGTGTTAACGTGTTTTTTAATTTTAACACCGGTTTTTAAAAAACCTGTGCTAAATTTTACAATAGCTAAAAATTAGAAAATTTCATTTTCCCGCCAAAGAAATAGCCAAAAATTTTAAAATAGCACAGGTTTTAAAAATAATAGCACCGGTTTAAAAAATTGGTGCTAAAAATAAGAAATAGCACCGGTTTTTTTTAAAAAAATAGAACCGGTTTAAAAACCGGTGCTAAAAATTAAAACTTAGCAACCGGTGCTAAATATTTTCAAAATTCATTTTCCCACCAAAGAAATAGCCAAAAACTTTTAAATAGCACCATTTTTGGAAAAATTAGCACCATTTTTTTTTCAACCGGTGCTAAAAATTAAATAATAGCACCGGTTTTGGATGAAAATAGCACCGATTTAAACCGGTGCTAAAAATAAAAAAAATAGCACCGGTTTTGGAAGAAAATAGCACAGGTTTAAACCAGTGCTAAAAATTAAAAAATTATTCCCGGCAAGGAAATTGCCAAAAAATTTATAATTTAGCACCGGTTTTTGTAAACAATAGCACCGATTTTATAAAACCGGTGCTAAAAATTTTCAAAATTCATTTTCCCTCCAAAGAAATAGTCAAATAATTTTAAATAGCACCGATTTTGGGAAAATTAGCACCGGTATTTTCCAACCGGTGCTAAAAATTTAAAAATAGCACCGGTTTCGGAAGAAAATTGCACCGTTTTAAACCGGTGCTAAATATTTTAAAAATTTTAAGTTATTCCCGCCAAAGAAATTGCCAAAATAAATTTCCTGCCAAAGGAATCGCCAAAAAATTTAATAGTTAGCACCGGTTTTTGTAAACAATAGCACTGGTTTTGTAAAACCGGTGCTAAAAATTTTTGAAATTAAATTTCCCGCCAAAGAAATAGCCAAAAATTTTAAATTGTACCAGTTTTGGAAAAATTAGCTCCGATTTTTAGAACCGGTGCTAAAAATTAAAAAATAGCACCGGTTTAAACCGGTGCTAAAAAACTTTCCGCCGAAGAAAGTGCCAAAACAATTTTCCCGCCGAAGAAATTGCCAAAAACTTTTTCACGCCAAAGAAATCACCTAAATATTTTAAAATTCTATCTTCCCGCCAAACACTTCTAAATATTTGTCAAAATTTTTCAAAGTTCAAATTTTCTGCCAAAGAATTCAAAATATTCGCCACAATTATCAAATAAAATCTTCCCAGAAATTTCATGAGCTGGGAGCAGCTGCGTAGCCGCTCTAAGCTATTTATTTTAAAACTTTCAAAATTGTTCACTTCTTCTGTTGACTTTAACTACTAACTAAGTTAAGTTAAATTAATCAACGATCAACCTTTACTTACCTAATATATACAAATAAGAATAAAATTTAGTTAACATTAACTAATTAACGTTCAACCCTAATTGATTTAGTATACATAAATACAACTTTAACAAGTTAACGGTCAAACTTTACTTTACTTTACTTTCAATATATAAACACTAATAACTAGGCTGACTTTGACTAATCAACGATCAAACTATACTTGACTTTCAATATATAAACACTAATAACAAAGTTGACTTTAACTAATTAACGGCCCAACTTTATTTAAATTAGTATATAATGAATACTAATAAACGTGTTTGACTTTGTCTAATCAACGGTCAAACCTTAGTTGACTTTCTATATATAAATACTAGTGACTAAGTTGACTTTAACTAACTAATGGTCAAACTTTACTTGACTCTCTCTATACAGAAACAGTGGAGACTAAGCTGACTTTAACAAGTTAACGGTCAAACTTTACTTTACTTTCAATATATAAACACTAATAACTAGACTGACTATAACTAATCAGCGGTCAAACTATACTTGACTTTCAATAAATAAACACTAACAACTAGGTTGACTTTGTCTAATCAACGGTTAAACTTTACTTTACTTTCAATATATAAACACTAATAACTAGGTTGACTTTCTCTAACCAACGGTCAAACTTTACTAGACTTTCAATATATAAACACTAATAACTAGTTTGACTTTGTCTAGTCAACAATCAAACTTTACTAGACTTTTAATATATAAACACTAATAATTAAGTTGACTTTAACTAATCGACAGTCAACCCTTACTTGACTTTCAATATATAAACACTAATAACAAAGTTGACTTTAACTAATTAATGATCAAACTTTATTTGAATTAGTATATGATAAATACAAAGAAAAATGTTTAACTTTGACTAATCAATGGTCAACCCCTTACTTGACTTTCAATATATAAACACTAATAACTAAGTTGACTTTAACTAATTAACGGTCAAACTTTATTTGATTTTAGCTAATGAAAACTTTAATGGGCTCAAACCCATAATTTTGGCCCAAACCTCATGTCTCAAATTTTCATATACTTAGCCTTCTTTCTCCCTTGCCCCAATTTGATTCGATCGAACCCATACCCTACAGTCTCTCCGCCTCCTCTGGCTTTCTCCACTGATCAGCCACCGGTCACGCATCACCTGAAGAAGTTGAAGGAAGGGGAGATGGCGCCAGCGCTGGTGAGAGAGAGGCTTCGACGCAAAGAACCTAAGGTTCCACCACCGCCGGAGGGTTGTGCCGTCACTGGAGGGTTCCGCCACCGCTGGAGGAGCCCCGCTAGTAGAGGGTTCTTATTCCCTATTTTTGCTAGAGGGTTCCGCCACCTTTACTGGAGGGTTCTTACGTCGGAGAAAGAGCCCCACCACCACTGGAGGGTTCCGCCACCTCTTCGTTTCCCACCACCGATTACGATGCTCTCCACCACCTCCGCACCGCTCCCCTCTGCCGGTGCTCCCATCAACGGCCGCGCTTACCAATGCACAGGTGAATCTTTGATGAAGTTCCATTCTAGTTCGTTTGAGCCCATTCTAGTTCCATTCTAGTTCGTTTGTTCCCTCTGTTGGTCTTCAAATTATAATTAGATCAAATGAGTATTGCATTCTAGGTGTTTTTTTCTTTGTCTAACTGAACTTCAATTGAAAACAATAAGTACACTAGCTTAGTTATAATTTATATCAATGAACCAGAATTATCTTTCGATTCAGTAATGCATACACTAGTTTATTTTGTACAAAGGGTATAAAAAATAGAGGTTAGAGGAGCTGTCACTATAGCAATCAGCAGTCGGTTGTTGATATAATTATGGTCACTCTATTCTAAATAATGTGCTACAATCTGATTGGCATCGCAGTATGAATTCTTATTTGTTTGGTTCTTGTTAACTACTGAACGTGTTTTAATTTTTAGACAATAAAAGACTGTTGCAGGTGCATTATATTAGCTATCAGTAATTGATCAATATTGCAAGTTGTATCACTCATCTACACTTTTTGCGTTCAGTATCACGCGTAGATGATTAAGAGAATTTGGAACCGAAGGTTAAGCAGTTCATTTATGTTATGTTCTGCATATGCTTGAATTCATAAATATGTGGAAATCAAATATTTGGTTTTGAACTTATTAGGTCAAGATGATTATTTGGGTAAGTTAGCAGGTTTTCAAGTGAGGTATACAGATTCCTGCACATTTTATTTCCACCAACAAAGAAAAGGCAGGTTGATTAGTGTTAGTGCAACTAGAGATTTCATAAGTACTTTGATGTACTATTTTGTTTAATTTTGGAAGTTGCATGGAATCTGAGCTTGTGTCTTACCTTTTCACAGTGTGCACACTGTTCTTCGAAAGAAGCATCACGAAGCTCTGCTTTCACCTTGTGTTTTGCAAGTAGACCAATTCTGACCCAAACTTTGATGAAGCCACCGCACAAAAACATGGCATAATAGATAATAGTATGAGCATGTAGATTTCTCTTGCATGTGTAAGGATGTTTATGAATTGAAAACCATCTGAGAAAAATATATGCCGTTTCCGAACGTTCATCACTTCTGCTCTTTTTTGCTTTGTGTTATAGTGGAGGTTATAGTGGTAATTAGTCACATCCCCAGGGGAGGTATCAAGAGATTCATGTCTTTTCCAGACGAATGACCCAAAAGGGCAAAAACAAAAGGTTAGAAATAAATGTGTTGCCTTAGAGTTGAGGAGCCATGGCTGAGGACTATAACGCTCTCTTCATCTCTTCATCCAAGTTGTATCTTGCATGTTGGATTTTTTTTTAAATTCCAAATGCATGAAGAAAGTTTCTTGTACAAAATTTCCATATTGCCAAATTCATTTTTTTCCTGATTGTTTTCACTATGGTTCTCTAATAGTATCCAGTCTCTTTATTTGTTAGTGTAGCTTTCTGAAATTAAAAGTGAGTTCTCTTTTTTTGTTCCCCTTCTCTTTTCTTCTCCCTTTTTTTATCCGCACCTATCCTTCATAGACTCTAAAGTGATGAAGTAATATTTTATATAGTTAAGGGTGAATTAAACCATGAATATGCTAGGTTATCCATGGTGGAGACGTTGAATACACTGATATTTTTGCAACGTGCAGGTACATGCAACCCCGATGGATTGTTCAAGATTCTTTCATTCTCATTCCAAGGATTTTAGCCACTTCCTGGCAACAGTTCTGCTTCAAACGAATATCTCTTTAACCACAATGAGTAATCATTGTTGTTGTCCATCTTGTTCTTGTCGATCATTTTTCCAGAATCATTAGATTGTTTCAGTAACCACTTGTACCTTTCTTTACCTCCAATTCGGAATCTGGGAATTATAATTACTGCTAATAGGTTCGGTTCTCCCAACTATGTACTCATTTCATCTTTGTTTTTGCAAGAGTAGAGAAGAAACTGAGATTCTAGAGCTATAAGTGAAGGCAGTGCACCATAAATTGTGCTGCAGTAGTTTTATTATTCTATAATTAGGACATTTATTCTTGTCATAGTCATGCGAGACAAGATGTTTGTATACATTAATGTGGAAATAAATTATTAATTTTGTGAAGTTGATTTTATTATTAAATTAATGTGGAATAAAATTGTTAATTTTGAGTCTTTTTCCCTTTCTCTGAAAGCGGCAGCGCGCTGCAGCTTTCAGAGGAAGGGATTTTTTTTCATCGTCGTAAATAAATTAGCAACAAAAACAACCGGTGCTGAATTAGCACCAGTTGAAAAACCGGGGCTAACAAAAAAACCAGTGCTAATTTAGCATCGATTGAAAACCGGTACTAACAAAAAGAAGAGGTGCTAAATTTAGCACCGGTTGAAAAATCGGTGCTAACAAAAAAAACCGGTGCTAAATTAGCACCGGTTGAAAAACCGGTGCTAACAAAAAAAACCGGTGCTAAATTAGCACCGGTTGAAAACCCGGTGCTAACAAAAAAAACTGGTGCTAAATTAGCACCGGTTGAAAAAAAACTCGGTGCTAATTTAGCACCGGTTACTTAGGCACCGATTTTTTTTAACGAAAAAACCGGTGCTAGAACAAAAAAAATCGGTGCTAGAGGTGGGTCTCTATGGTAGTGTCTTTGCTATCCTCCAAAGAAGATAATGTTCATGGGTGAAGACCATTATTTCATCACAAATCCCCACCTTGGTTTGAACCCCAAAAGTAATAGCTTACTCACCCTCATCCGGAATGGCCCTAATGGGCCGAATCACCAACAATGAACACCAATCAAGTCCAAGCACTGCTTGAACTTAAAATAGGGAAGAGTCTTCATGAACATATTAGCTGGATTATCCTTTGTATTGATTTTCTGAACAAAGACCTTCTTTTGTGCAATGATATCACAAATGAAGTGGTACTTAATACCAATATGCTTCATCCGCTCATGATACATATGATCTTTAGTCATGTAAATTGCACTTTGACTATCACAGTGAATGGTAGTAACCCTTTGTTGCAGAGTTAATTCGCCTAAGAGACCTCTCAACCATAAAGCTTCTTTGATTGCCTCTACCATATGTTTTGCCTCAGTAGTAGATAAAGCAACTTGCTTTCCAGCTAATTGCACAACCTCCAATGCAAAATACATAACCTATAAGAGACCTGCGCTTATCAAGACCACCGGCAAAGTCTGAATCTACAAAACCAACCAGAGTGTTTTTGGTTCTACCAAACTCCAAACACATGTTTGAAGTACCCTTTAAGTATCTAAGAATCCACCTTACATCCGGCCAATGTGATTTGCCCAGAATGACCATATACCTGCTAACAACACTAACAACTTGTTAGATATCAGGGCGAGTGCAAACCATTGCATACATTATACTCCCAACTGCATTTCAATAAGGAAATCTAGCCATATAATCTTCTTCTTCCTCTGTTTTTAGTGATTGGGCAGCAGATAGCCTGAAATAGCTACCAAGAGGAGTACTAACTTCTTTGGCATCATTCATGCCAAATCACTCCTAAACTTTCTTAAGGTAACTCTCCTGGGTCAGGTACAAATTTCCAACTCCTCGATCTCTTCTTATCTCCATACCAAGAATCTTCTTAGTTGCACCCAAATCTTTCATCTCAAATCACTATTCAACAATGCCTTCAACTTATGAATTTCTGCAAGATTCTTAGCCGTAATGAGCATGTCATCAACATATAATAGCAAATAAATTAATGAGTTATCTTGTAACTTCCGGAAGTAAACATAACTATCATACATGCTCCTAGGACATGACCCAACATAAATAACCCAACATAAATGAATAAAACCTCTTATACCATTGTCTTGGAGACTGCTTCAATCCATACAAGGATTTCTTCAACAATCAAACCCGGTCTTCCTTACCTTGAACTTCAAAACCTTCAGGTAAACTCATATAGATATGTTCATCTAATTCACCATGCAAGAAAGCTGTCTTGACATCCAGTTGTTCTAACTCTAGATCATACATGGCAACCAAAGTAACCAATACACGAATAGAGTTATGTTTCACAATAGGTGAGAAAACATCATTGAAGTCTACACCTTGTACCTGACTGTAGCTCTTTGCGACCAATCATGCTTTGTACCTTGCATTATCAACACCTGAAGTATCTTCCTTTCTCTTGAAAACCCATTTGCAACTAACATTTTTCTTTCCTTTTGGTGCCACCATAAGATCCCATGTTCTATTCTTATGTAGAGATTCCATCTCTTTGTTCATAGCCATCAACCATTTGTCTGCATTAGTACCTGAAATTGCCTCTGAATATGTGGAAGGTTCCTCATCCCCACCTGTTTCCTGTGCCACTGATAAAGCATATGCAACCAAATCTGCATACCTTAATGGTGGTCGA
Organism: Rubia yunnanensis; assembly: GCA_037428765.1. Taxonomy (NCBI): domain Eukaryota; kingdom Viridiplantae; phylum Streptophyta; class Magnoliopsida; order Gentianales; family Rubiaceae; genus Rubia; species Rubia yunnanensis. Next base: position 132,009,960 of record CM075061.1, read on the forward strand.
ATGTCACATCTTGGTCTATCTATGACAATGGAATAATTCTCATCTTCCAATTGATCTTTAGCACGTTCATGATTAGATTCTTCAACCACTTCTTCGATTGAGTTTCTCCTAGAAGAACCACCAATCTCTAACTCCACCTGATTTTGTGCACTATCCTTTTTTTTCTGAATCACAAGGATTACAAGGCTCTTTTCCAGGATGTAACATATAAGATTCATCAAATGTAACATCTCTATTAATTACAAATTTGGGTGATTTGGGATTAGGATACCACAATCTATATCCTTTCACCCCCGAAGCATAACGGAGGAAAATACATTTCTTAGCCCTGGGCTCTGGTTTTCCCCCGTTAACATGCATATAAGCTGGACACCCAAATATTCTTAAATTAGAGTAACAATAGTAGTACCTGGCCAAACTTCCTCTGGAGTCTTGAAATCAACAGTTGCACATGGAGAGCGGTTAATAATGTGACAAGCCATAGATATATATTCTGCCCAAAAGTCTAATGTCAACTTGGCATTTGAGATCATGCACTGAGCTCTTTCCAGAAGAGTATGATTCATCTGCTCTGCCACACCATTCTATTAAGGCATCATTCTAACAGTACGATGTCGAGCTATTCCTTCATTTCTGTAGAACTTATTGAATTCATTTTCACAAAATTCCAACCCATTGTCAGTTCTCAGTCGCTTAATTTGTTTTCTTGTATATTTTTGAATCAAAGTCTTCCATTTCTTAAATGTTAGGAAAACATCACTTTTAAACTTCAAAAAATGTACCCAAACTTTTCTTGAATAGTCATCAATAAAATTAAGCATATATCTTGCACCACCCTTAGAAGGAACACGAGAGGGCCCCCAACGATCAAAATGAATATAATCCAAAGTACATTTTGTTTTATGAACTTCAGGTGAACGGAAGCCAACTCTTTTCTGTTTTCCCAAAACACAGTGTTCACAAAAGTTCAACTTACATGTACTTTGACAACAAAGTATACCTTTCTTGCTTAACAATGTTAAGCCTTTCTCGCCCATATGTCTCAACCTCATATGCCACAATTTTGTGATGTCTTCATATGAGAAAGTTGAGATAGCCACTTCCCCAGTTACTATAGATCTTTACAAAATATACAAAGTGCCAACCCTGCAAGCCTTCATTAGCACAAAAGCACCTTTACAGATTTTAAGTATTCCACCATCACCTGAATATCTGCACCCAAGAGCATCAAGAGTTCCAAGAGAGATGAGATTTTTCTTTAAGTCAGGAACATTCCTAACATTAGTGAGTGTCCTAATAATTCCATCTTACATTTTGATTTGAATTTTCCCCCTACCAATAGCCTTACAAGGAGCATTATTACCCATCAAAACAATTCCACCATCCCATTCTTCATAAGTGGAAAAACACCCCACTTTCATAACTCATGTGGTAAGAATAACTCGAATCTAAGAGCCACTCACTAGAAGACCTTTATTTATTATCCATGGTCACAAATATGATTCCACCACTCTCATCTTCTGCTACACTAGCTCACCAGCATTGCTGCTATTCTGCTCTTTTTTTAAATATTTTTCTTTATTTTTCAATTTAAAAAAATAATTTTTAATGTGCCCATTTTTCTTGCAATGGTTGCAAATTTTATTTCTGTATTTAGACTTCGACCTCCTGGATCTACCACCTTCACAATCTCTATTTTCACCTCTACCCCTCACAAACAAACCCTCGGCATGAGTTCCACTCGATTCTCCCGTAATGTTCCTATGAATTTGCTATTTAGATTTTAATTCAGATTTTATACTATTGTATGAGACCGATTCTTTCCCATAAATCATAGTATCTCAAAAATACTTAAAGGACATGGGAAGTGAACATAAAAATAATATGGCTTGATATTCTTCATCAACTTTAGCATCTATATTCTCCAAATCCAAAATGATGGAATCAAATTTATCAAGATGTGAGAGAATAGATGTACCTTCCGCCATTTTCAACATGTACAACTTTTTTTTCAAATAGAGGCGATTCTCCATTTTCTTCTTCATGTATGTAGATATCAACTGATCCCACATATCTTTAGCAGTTCACTCACTAGCAGCTTCTTGCAAAATCTCATTAGAGAGATTTAAAATAATGGTCGATCTAGCCTTCTTGTCTAGATCACAAAATCTTCTGGCGACATGTCCGCTGGCCTTTCCTCCACTCCTTCAAAAGCTAGCTCACATCCATCCGGGATTAGGATGGCTTCCATGTTGAGTTGCCACATTACCAAAGTTTACATTCCGGTCAAACTTTTCATTAGAAGTCCTTGTTACCGTCATGATGGCTAATAGATGAAAAATGAGGTATGGCTCTGATTCCAATTTGTTAGGAATACGAATCCCATGAGATATCTATTAGCCCAAAAATATGGATAACAAAGAAAACGTAAAGAAAATGAAGGAAATAACTTACAAAAGGATTTACGTGGTTCGGTCCAATTGGCCTACATCCACGGCCGGAGGAGACCGGAAGCTTCACTATATGTGGAGAAAGTATTACAAGGTTTTGTCTACCACCTCTGAAGGAATTATGTGGCAAAATATAAAGATGAGGACTTTGACTTCTACAACTACAAAGGAGAGCTAAAGGGAGAAGAAAGCAAGTAACAAAGGAATGCTATGTTCGTGGTGTGTTTAAACTACTAAGTTCATCCCCTATTTATACTACTCCACGTTCACCAATGGCCAAGAGCTCTGAAACAAAACTTATCCCAATATCCCAAGAAATCCTCCTTCTTTCTTCAAGCATGGATTGTGAATATTGAGTCCAAATGATTCTTGCCAAAAGATCATCATTGTTGAACCCCAATAGTCAAAGAAATAATGGTTCAACTTGTTAAGCATGCGATGAGAATAGTGTTGCAATTTAATATTTTTCATGCTTCTATTTGCTATACTCCAAAGAAGAGAATGTTCATGGATGAAGACCATTATTTCTTCACAGAAAACTCAACAAACGTCTACTCCATCGGCACTGAAAACTCAGTTTCAGAACCATATTCACAGCCCCTCCTTCGGTGATTTCCCTTTTATTCTTTCAATTGTAATAGCTGATGTTCACGGTATATTATGAAAAAAAAAATCAAAATAATCGTTCGATTTTGTATATGAATTTGTAGAAATCACGGTGAATTAGTGTGATTTGAGCATTGAGCTATGTGATGAATTATATATGTTTAATGACTCATTTGTGTTGAATTTGTGTTGATTCTACTGGATTTTGTTCTGCACTCGTATGCTTTGTAAGATTTTTGTTCTGCTGATCCCAGTTTAAGTTTATAAGGTGTTTGTGGCCCGTGAGATGGTATTTTCAAAATTGTTTAGGCATGTTTTCACTTGTTCTGTGCCTGCTTTGGTAGGAAAGTTCACGTTCTAAGCTTCTTCTGCACCCTCTGTGTTCATATACTTTCTTTAATCTTGATTTTTCTTCTTGATTCTGCGTGCTTATTGTAAATTTGATTTAGGTAAAATTCTTTTTATTCTGTTAAGGTTACCATCCAATATATAGTACCATTACCTATTACGATTTCACTCTAATCTCAAACAGATCATCATCATTAAATAACCGCAGCTGGATGGTCATTTTTAGGTTATGTTTTAGCGCCTTACATCTAATATTTATTTAAAACTTATGTTTGATGTAGATTAATTTCTACTCATATATCATTCATTTCTACTCAATCATTTGTGGGTTCTACATTCTATATCAATTAAGTTTATGGGAGTGGTGATGTTATTCATGCTTCCACGGTGGCTTAAGAAAAAACATTGCTTCTGGGATGATGCTTGCTCAGAACAGTGTACTTAGCAATTTGCTTAGGTGCTGGAAATAGTTTACACCCAGTTAGATATACTTTGGATTTAAAAGATGATTGCATAAAGATATATTTTTTTTAAAGTTAAACCATCCGAGGATGGGGGGAAGATGTATTAGGCTCCCCTAACCCATAGAAACGACAAATATGCCTAAAAATTCATACATGTATACAAAAGATCATCCTTATGATGGTCCAAGAGCAACCAGAAGCTCCTGAAGCAAAAATACTTGCTTTCAAAAGAGATGATACAACCGAAAAATAGCCTAAACTAAGCTAATGGTCACGAGCGAGAGAAGAGTTACTTTTTATATATACCATTGCGTTGTTTTCCATAAACAGGTCGGCGAATCGAAAAGTCGAAACCCCATTATGTCAGTGGAAAGCCAGCAGAAATGAATATATAAAGAGACCCATAACACAGCGAAGCACAAAGAAAGTTTTTATGCGAGTAGGTGATCGGAATAGGTAACATGTGTGAGAGCCATTGGTCCGAATGATGGCTTGAGGGTAATCTCTTGTATGTCCGGGGCATTATAATCTCTTGTTTGTCCGGGGCATTATAGTCACGTCTGAGTCCAAGAGTATTGATCTACAGGTCATCCAGTGGCATGCCCAGCCAACCCGATGCAAAAAAAATAGAGCAGAGTAGATTCCATTCCATAGTATTGAATAAAGTGGGGATGTTACTCCTGTTAAAGATCACGAAATCAAGAACCTACTCGAATAACAGGCAAACCAAGTCTTTCAAGAGATATAAGTCCTCTGAGAACTGGAGGAGCAGATTGGATATCTATATTACCTTGGAGATTATTCTCCAGTGAATATTTAGCAAGAAAATCCGCAGCACAATTAGCCTCCCTATGAATGTGTCTAATTGGATATTTAAGATGCATGGGGTTAAGTAAACTGCAAATAGAAAAATTCCTCCAGGGGGCGGTCATAGGATTATGGATACCTCGGACAGCAACTAAGCAATCTGATTCCAATTCACAATTTTCAATATCCAATTCTGCGCATATTTCATATCCAAATTGAATAGAGATCAATTCAGCATGTAGTGGTGTTGTGGATTGGAAAATTTTAGTCCTCATTGTGACCACATTCCCAACCATATCCCTAACTACTATAGCCGAAGAAGACAAACCAACTATTTTCCATGAAGCATCTGTATTGATCTTATATCCCAAGGGAGGTTTCTTCCATGTTACAACAATTAAAGGTTTCCTCCTCTTGGGATAAATGTGAGGGATAATGTTAGACTCAATCCAATACTTATGCTTATCCAACTTACCAAAAAGGTGATGCACAGTGAATATTTCATAGATGATGCATTTAATCTCTTGTATACAGGCTGTTGTGGAGAAATGTTCATTTTCATGTATGATTTTATTCCTCTTTACCCACAGGATTCATATTGTAACAAGAAGGGAAGCAGTGATAATATTAGAGTGAATCTTAGTTTCAGCCTTAAAAAACAGGAAGAAATCAACTCTGTTCTTCGAATTTTCAAAAAAATGATGCTGAAGATTTATCAGATCACAAACTCTCTCCCAAACATCAATAGAAGATGGACATGAATTGAAAAAATGATCTAGATTGTCTTATGGTTCATGCACAACGGACACCTCGATGCAAATCGAAATCCAAACCTAGCTAATATATTATCGAAGGGGAGAATGCCATTCATTGCTCTCCACAAAATGACTGACATTTTCCTAGGGATGAAACTACTCCATACCTTGGAGAAATGTCTGATTCTAATTTTCCTCTGCCTGAAGGTGTGATATGCCGAACGTATTGTAAACATACCGTCAGTGTTTGGGGTCCAAATCAGCCTATCCTCATGGTGATACTCCAGTTCTGCTACCTGCAATGTGGCAATTATATTGGTAGCCAGATATGGCTCCAGCTGTGGGAAGAGATTAGCTTTATTTTGTATGAAAAACCTAAGAGAAATATCCTCGAAGGGGATATTTCTCCCATCTGGCCATTCATAGAAAAGTGCCCCATCTCTAGTCCAATTAGAGTTCCAAAAGGAGCATTCCCCCAATCCATATAGTACTTTAGTGTATCTGTTTGCCATAGCAGTGATATGGCAAATTCTATTCCAAGTGTGAGATTTTTTATATGAATTGGGAAGTGACCATATTAAAGAGGTCCACTGATTTTTATTAGACTGCAATTTCCACCACAATTTACATGAGAATGCATCCACTATAGCTTTTATATCTCTGAAACCGATGCCATTTCATCTATTGGTAAACTCATGTTTTTCCAAGATCTCCATTTTTTCCTATCAGTATTATCTACTTTCCCCCAGAAGAAATTGGAAGCTATTTTTTCCATTTTTCTTAACACTATTTTAGGAGGGCTCAGAACAGAAAAAATATGCGTAGGAATCGAAATTAGGCAATGGTTAATGAGTACTATCTTACCAGCACTAGTAAGCCATTTATTCTTTCAGTTGTTGATTGTCTTCTCCATCCTTTCGAGCAGAGGCTTGTAATATACCTGTAGATTACGACCATAGAAAACAGGAACTCCCAAATACTTGAAGGGAAAAGAACCTTGTTCCATTCCCAATAATCTCTTAATAGAGAGAATGGTCTGAGAGGGGGTTCTGTGTGAGACAAAGAATTCTGACTTTGTAAAATTAACCTTTTGTCCAGTAGTCAGCTCATATGCAAGTAGAAAGCTTTGAAACCTCTTCAATGATGTGGGTTTGGCATTGAGAAATATTGTTGTGTCATCAGCATACATTAGGTGTGAGACAGGTGTACAAGACTGAGGTAAACTGAAATGTTGGAGATATCCAGCGTTAAATTTTTTTTAAACCTCTTGAGAAAGCCTCGGATAGCAGGTTATAAAGAAAAGGTGATAGGGGATCTCCCTGTTTTATGCCTCTAGAAGATGTAAACAATCCTGAGGTGACTCCATTAATTAAGACAGAGAAGTGGGCTGAAGCTATATTACTCATTATAATTTTAACAAAACATCCATGGAAGCCGAAATGTAGAAGTACAGAGTTGAGGAAAGACCAGGAGACTCTATCAAAAGCCTTTTGCATGTCAAGTTTTACAATTAAATTGTGGGCCTTTGATTTTCTGTTTAAAATTCTGGTAATTTCCTGCATTTGGAGAACATTATCAGTGATGTCTCTACCACTGATAAAAGCATTTTGTTCAGGAGAGATTAAGGAGTGCATTAAAGGTTTGATCCTTTCCATTAGCATTTTTGAAAACACTTTATTAATATAGTTATATAGACTAATTGGTCTAAAATCAGAGAAGGAGATTGGGATGGGTTTTTTGGGGATCAGGGTCAACCAAGTGCTAGATATGGCTTTTGGGATATTTCCAGTAAACAGAAAATCATTTGCAGCATCTAGCAAATCATTTTTAATGGTTTCCCAGAAGTTGGTATAAAAACCACCTGAAAAACCATCTGAACCAGGGGCACTACATTTGTTTAAATCAAAGACAGCATGCCTAAGTTCCTGAGTTGTAAACTGTTGGAGAAGGAGTGAGTTTTGCTCTTCAGAAATTACCTTTGGTATTTACTTTAGAAAATAGTTAAAATAAGATCCAAATTTTGGAGTGGATTCCTCATTTAATAATTCTTTATAAAAACGAATCCCTTCTTCTTTAATCAAATTAGGATCTGAAATCCAGTTCCCTAACCCATCTTTAATTTTGCTAATTCGTGACCTAGCTCTTTTTTCCCTAATGGTATGGTGAAAATAACTAGTGTTAGCATCTCCAAACTTAAGCCAATTTAATCTAGCCTTTTGTTTTAAGAAAATGATGTTTTCTTTCTGAGCTCTAAGTAATAAAGCTTTGGATTTGTTCAGTTCAACTAAGTCCTGCTCATTTTGAGACCGTTGAAAAATTATTTCCAATTCACTAACTCTTTCCTCAGCTTGGATCAGGTTTAGCTTTACATTCCCAAAACTGGTCCTGTTCCATTCTTTAATTACACACTTAAGCCTCTTTAGTTTAAAAATTAAACCAGACATTCCATTCAAAGGGGATAGTAAGTTCTAGTTTCTGATCACTAGTTCCTGAAACTCTTGTCTATTAGACCACATATCTTAATATCTAAAAGGCCTAGGAACCATTTCAGAAGCAGATTGTATAGACAATAGTAAAGGAGAGTGATCCGATGTAATCCGATTTAACACTTGGATTGAACTATTAGGGTATAATTCCAACCAGTCAAGATTACTGAGTCCCCTATCTAGTCTTTGAAAAGTGAGATCTTTACATTTTTCCTTAACACGGTTATTGCACCAAGTAAAGGAATTACCCACCGTTGTAATTCATGCAAATCAGAATTATTAATGAAGTCATTAAATCGTTTCATGCTTTTATGAGGGGTTGTTTTCCTTCCTTTATATTTAGAAACTGAAGCCACCGTGTTAAAATCACCAATATATGTGGAGGGTTCAGTAGGTGGAGTGCATAAGTCTTTCTAGAGAATTTCCCTCATATTCCTATGAACACTAGCATAGATAAAGAAGCAGTTCCAACTAACTGAGGTAGCTACTTCTGTTACTCTAGCTTGTAGATATTGATCCGATTCATTGATACAGGTTAAATGAAAGGATTGATTCCAAAGGATCCAGATTTTAGCAGTTTGAGCTATGAGTGCATAATTAAAACCTAGGTCATGCATTAAAGTATTAACATGTTGTTTATCATGCCAAGGTTCGATCAGACAAAGTATATCTATCTTATGATGCAACTTCAGAGATTTTAATCTATCCATGGAAGATCCATATCCTCTAACATTCCACACTAATAAGTTTCCTATGATTGTGTATCTAATCATTTAAAAACCATTGGATTGCTTTGTGTGAGGATCTTAGCTTCCTAGGTTTGGCAGTAGAGGCTTTACTTATAATACCTATTGTCTCCTCACCTTTTTCACTACTGTCAGCTGATAATTTCAGATTTGGAGTACTTACCTTAGTGTGTACCTTAGTGTGTTCCTCCTTTGTGGATTGATCTGTTTTGCTTGCAGCTTCTGTTTGTACTTCATTCTGTGCAAGGACCAGATCAGGAATTGTTGGTGTTTTTGTTACTGATGTGAAGATTTGCTCCGGGTATTGATCATCATGCTTTGTTCCTGGAGATTGTGACCCCTCTGTTGTGATTGTAAATATACCTGTTGTTGTCGGGGGGGCTAATTGCTCATGAGTTTCCAGAGATTCATGGAAGACCTCGACAATATCTCCATCCTGTTCGTCTTCATTCAAGACATCAAAGGCATGAAATGCATTAGAAATTGACACAGTATTTGGTATTGCTAGTTCTTCCACTAAGTGTATTTCTGGAAGTTTATTCTTTTTTCTCCAGAAAGTAGTTGTAATAGGTTTTGAAATATCATCCAGAGAGTAGAAATCAGGTTTTTTCTTATGAGTATTGGTGAAAAGATTGAAATTGTTATCCTGGTGAGTGCCTGCTTGATTTCTTTGGTTTTGGAATTCAAATTCTTTTTGAGACACCGTTAAGGCCGATGAACCTGCTGCCTTATCCTTAGCTATATCTTCAGAATGTAATTGTTTCTTGGGATCTAAATGTTCCTGATTGTGACTATCCAATTTCCCAGTTTTTGTTTTTGTTTCTATAGACTTCCTCTTTAACTCAGGGTGTAAGAAACTGCCTTTATCCTGATTGTGACCAATAATCTTACAGTGAGTACAATAATATGGGAGTTCCTCATATTCTATTGGATAATCTGCAACCTTATTCCCTATTCCTACCACTATAGATGCTGGCAGTTGTGAAAGAAGATCTATTTCAACACAAACTTTAATTGCTGAAGGCCTAGTCAGAGCTGCAGTTGCAGCATCCATTTTTAAAGACCTACCTATCTGACTACTCATACCAATAATAGCAGAGGTATTATAGAAGTGAAGAGGAAGTTTGTGAATCGTTACCCATGCTGGGACAATCGATAACTCAGCAGTAGGGGAGAAGTCTGGTGACCATTTCTGCACTTTCATCACAACCCCTTGAATCATCCATTGCCCCTTCATCCAGCATCGCTGGTAGTCTTCATGATCCTAAAACCTAATAAGCACATGACGATAGTCAATTGAACCAAGTTGAAATTTAAATTTAAAGCCAATGGATTTGAAAGCAGGGTGAAGATGCTCCATCGATGGTTTTCCCCTATTGAATTTTCCTACTAGTGCGTTCTGGTAGTGGGAAGCCAGACGTTCTCCTTCCTCTTGAGGAAGGATAAACGCAATCTTACCCTTATACTCAGTGACTGGGTGTAGATTAGGTGTGTTGGGAAGGGAAGTGAAAAGCAGTGGTGGCTTGGCTGTTAGGGCTTGGATAAAGCTCATATTGGTGGCGATACCCAAATCCACAGGGGGATTGGGCGTCGGCAGCGTCATTAATGGCAGATGACCGTTAATGGCAGAACACAGTGACAGGGAGGGAAAGAATGGGAGGAAGAGAAACAGTAGTGTATTTTTCGCACCGTTGTCGCCAAATATTCGCACCTAGAAACAGTAATAGGATTAGCCGTTTTTAAGGGGGCTTAATAAAGATATACTTTTATTTATATACTGTCTTTGGATTCAATGTATTATTGATGCAGTTGCGTAGATCAATAGAGTTTATAGTTTGTTAAAGAAGAAGCCCATCCCCCATGGCCATGACTAAGGCAAAGTGCAACCCTCTTGTATAATATAATGGATAGAATTGTCCTACCTTTCACTGGAATGAAGAGGAAGTCTTTCGTTTATCGCACTGGACATACAAATCAGAGAGCCTACGTTGAATTTATCACATGCTAGTACACAAACCTAAGAAAAATAGTGCTCGAACTTGGACGCAAATACATGGATCGGTAACATTTGAACAGAATGTCCTACTGGCATCTTAATTTATAACTCGAGGGCAGAGGTCTCCATGAAGAATAATCCTCCCTTTCGACCTAATTCTTTGGGATCATTCGTAGGAACTTGGTAATGGTCTTCAAGGTTGATCTTGTTTCCAATGAAGATGATGATAATATTCATGTTAGCATCAGCACAAACTTCTTCTAGCTACCGAGGTGTATGACCTCATGTCTGGCGTTTTGTGATGTTGTAAACTAGCATAGCTCCAACAGCACCCTTATAAGAAACATCTGCACCAGCATGATAGAAACGGATATCATCCCAAAATTTTAATGTTCTACTCTCACTTTTGAAGTTCAGTTGTGCATGGACATAAAAATCCAACATGAAAATACAAATAGAAGAGAGAAAATGTGACAAATTTACCTTGAGTACATATTTTGAAGCAACATATCCACCGAATGAATGCTCTAGTACGATAAAATTGCTAACGTTCTTGTCTTTGCTCCATTCCTCTAAGGAATCAACAAACCACTCCTCAGTTTCAGAACGAAAAGTTTGAGAACAAACACAACAGTCAGTTTAGAAATCTCAAGGTAACCATGGAGCAATGGTTATCTTCAATATGAAAATGCAACATTATCATGACTTATATCAGCAAGGATTCATATGAAATCTCGTTAACAGCCTATAACCTTCTGTACTCCTACAGGTGAAGTCCAACCTACTTTTTTTTTAAAAGATAAAAGATCCACTAATAGTGGACGGGAGTATTTATTGGGCTCTCCAAACCCGAAAAAAAAAATGAAAAGATTCAGTTGAATGTTACAGAAAGTACTATGAAGTTCTATGTATAAGCTAAAGTTGTATTTTTGCTAAGGAGCCTGCAAAAGAGGAGTGCCTCTATCCATAACCTCCACCCCTTGTTAGCGAGATATAGGACAGACATCCAATGAAACCCAAATTCCTAATCCTATACAAGAGCTGTAAAAGATGGTACAAAATGGTAAATAAAAATGGCATCCTTCGTGGAGTTGTGATTGTTGCAAAATTCCATCTACAACATAGAGTAGTGATGGAATCATATTGGTGCATTGAGTCGCTTGTTGCTACATTGCTTGCATGTAGAGTGCCTTTTGTGTTTTGACCTGTAAAATCAAAAGCCAACAGCAGTAGCTATTTCTAAGGAGGATAACCATGAATTCTAACTGATGGCATGCCAATTTTATCAAGGTAAAGTAATCCCCTAAGTTAAGGAGGAAGTGCATTCAGTTGGTATTCAACAACATTGAGATTCATTTGGGATGATAATTTGGCCAATTTATCTGTAACCTTATTGCCCCCTCTTTTAGTAAATGTCACAGTAAGTCCCCTAGCAGAACTAGATACTTGATAAGCCAAATTATAGGACTTCCATGATGCAGTTGAGGGATTGAGGTAGTAAGTTTTTGCATTAATGCAATCTGTCTCTAATTCAAACTGTTGAGAGGTGATTGACTTTCCTATTAATGCTCTATGATGTAAGGCTAGCAATTCTGAATCCAAAGCTGAATCAGAAATTGTCTTGATATTTATGGCTTTAATTAGATTACCGACGGAGTCCCTAACAATGATTCCAAGCCCTGCAGTATTAGAAGCTAAGTCCCAAGTAGCATCAACGTTAATTTTAAAAGGTAATTGTGGACTAGTCCATGCAATTTTGGTAATTAAAGGTTTGGGCTTAGGTTTGATTACAAGAGTGAGGCCATAAGTATGCCAATCTTTGTCAAAAGGGTTGTTAGAGAAAATTGGATGATTTAGGAAAGTTAAGAAAAAATCTTCTCTAATCCTATGGATTATGACATTCGTGCTAATTGAGTTCCCTTCGAATATCAAAGTGTTCCTAGCTTTCCATAAATTCCAGCATACGAAGGATGGCATAATATGGACCAGCTGTGTGTGGATGTGAGAAAAGCTTTGAAATGTCCAGTAGGTCGATAATCTATCCCAAATGTTGTGAAAGTGTTGCTGTGGAATAGCTAACATGTGAAGCAAAATGTTCCAAACATACAATGATGTGGTGCAGCAATTAAAATAATGATCCAAAGAGTCACTACATGTATGGCATGTGTAACACCTCAATGCTATATTGAATTTGCAGAACTGAAGAACATCATCGAAAGGTAAAAATGAATTAAGAAATTTCCACATGAATATAGATACCTTTTTTGGTAGCCTCTTGTGCCAGATTTTGTCTAGTGATTGAATTCTTCTGTTCTTTGTTCTGATGAGGTCATATACTGATTTTAATGTAAAAGTTCCTTTCCAGCTTGGTGTCCAGATCATACGATCTTCACGTGAGGATAATTATGCATTTAGCAATAAAGACAAGACCTCCTGGGAGATTTGGTCAGAAATAGTAGGAATGTAAAGATCCTTGGATCGAATAAAATCATAAATTGATAGTAGTCTTTGTATGTTTGTTAGATCTGGGTTGCAGATATCAATCAGAGGGCCTTGAAAGGTTAAGTCTGATTCCCAGAATCTAGCCTTACCATTGCCATGTATAACCGCGATGTGGTTTTGAGCTAGTGAATCAACATGCATGATTATTTTGTAATTTTTAGATTTTCTGGAAGAGAGGGGCAGTGACCATATGAATTGAGACCATGGTGTGATTCCTTGTTGGAATTTCCACCATAGTTTTAGAGAAAAAGCTGAATTAAGTCCTAGAGATTCCTGATACCAATACCATTCTCAATGGTACAGAAATTAAGGCAGTTCCAAGACCTCCATACCTTCTTTGGTGTCTGATTATGATTATCCCAGAAAAAATTAGAGAGTTTTTTGGTGAGCTGTTTTATGACATTTTTGGGTGGATTAAGAACAACCCATATGTGTTGACGAACTGAGAATAAGCAAGTTTGAATTAGTGTCAACCTACCCTCTGCACTAAGCCATTTATTCTTCCAATTCAATAGCTTAGAGTCCCATATTTTAAAAAAATGGGTTGGAAATGGACCTTTTTTGCTTTACCTATAAAGATGGGGACACCTAAATACCTAAAAGGGTATTGGCCTTGGGTCATTTTCAGATTGTTGCGAATCAGGTTAATATCAGCTGATGTTGCATTTTTGGAGATGAAAAAAATGTCTTTTATGGTAATTTATCATCTGACCAGTTGCAATTTCAATTTTGTCCAAAAAAAGCCTTGATTCGAATTATGTTCAGCTTGGTAACCTTCAAGAAAACAATTGTGTCATCTGCATAACTAAGATGTGAGATAGGGAGAGCTTGAAGATGTAGCTGAAAGTACTCAAGTTTTCCTATTTGAAATAGGAAAGACAAACTTCTTGAGAAAGATTCGGTGAAGATATTGAAGAGAAAAGGAGAAAGAGGGTCATCTTGCTTGATTCCTCTAGATGGATTAAAAAATCTGGTTGGTTTTCCATTTATGAGAATCGAAAACCACGATTGAGAGATGTTATTGAGGATATTTCTAAAAAACAAACCATGAAAACCAAATCTCAGAAGGATGGAGTTAAGAAAAGGCCAACTTACTCGATCAAAAACCTTGGCAAGATCAAGCTTGATGACACAATTTGATTTTTTTTTCTTTTCAGGTTGATGAATTTCATCATTTCATGAAGATAAATCACGCTGTCCGCAATTTCTCTGTTTTCCATGAAAGCAGATTGTTGTGGAGAAATGATTTTGGGCATTAAAGGTTTTAGCCTCTCCATTAGAACTTTTGAAATTTTTTTTTACAAAGTTGGAAAGGCTAATGGGTCGAAAATCACCAAAGTTGGAAGGAGTTGTTTTCTTGGGTATGAGAGTAACCCAAGTGCTGGAAATACCCTTGGGGATGGGTTTACAGGCGAGGAATTCATTTGTGGCACTTAATAAGTCTATACTTATTAAATCCCACATTTGAGTGAAGACGGTTGGGAAGAAGCCATCAGACCCGGGTGCACTAAAAGAGTTTAGGTTGAAAACTGCAAACTTAACCTCTTCAGAGACCTCTTTGAAGTCCACTAGAAGTGCAAACGGAAAACTTAACCACTAGAAGTCCAACCTACTTAAACCACCCCAACTGCATTAAATTAAAATTTTATTAGATACAGATCATCACTATGATTCAGAGACCCCCTTTTACATGGTTTTATACCTTTTCATCTCGGTCAGAAAATTATAAAATCAACACAAAATAATTCTAGAAAATACTAGTACCATGATCTCAACAATCAAATCACTCCAATTCACCTCCATAAAAGCTAAATTCTGGCTCGTAATTTAGGACGATTTATATAATCGAAAAAGCTGTTAACAACCACCATTACAACAAATAGAAAGGTTGCAAAAAAGAGAAAGATCATTAGCGGAAATAGAAGCTTAACTTTGGAGATGCAGATAGGGTTTTGCCAGATAATTTCCCATTGATGCAAATAAGGTAAGCAGTAAAGATTTAGAGATGCAGACAGGGTTTTCATAGAGGAAGTGATGAAGAAATGACTGCTCACCTCTGGGTGCTCGTCGGCCTAATTCCTTGTCATCGCCGGAGTGTCAGAATCGTCGGGTAGAGTCGAGCCAACAACCACAGGCCAAGCCACCATGCTCGGTTGATCACAGCCGGAGAAGCAGCAGTTTGGCGGAACCAAAAGATTAGAAAAAGAAAAAAACGGGTGAAAATAAAGAGAAAAGAAAGGACCAGTGTGTGCTAGGATAAGATGAGATATGATTGGGATATGATTGAGATGTTAGGATAAGATGAGATATGATTGAGATATGATTGTGATTTGGTATGGATCTTATGTCTAGATACATTGTATGTCTAGGCTAGTATTTCTATATGTATTTCATTATTCACAAACATTAATCTATGGAGAATTACCTTATTCACATGGTATCAGAATAGGGTTTACGATCATTTTTTTCCATAGCAGCAGTGTCTGCTCTTCTTTTCTCTTCTCCAAACCACCACCCATTCTCTTCTCCTCCTCAAGAAATTTTTTTTCTTCTCCTCTCACCATGATTGAATTATCCAAGCTTCCCTAAAATACTCTTCTACATATGTTCACCATCAAGCTTTCTTTAACAAATTACTTGCTATGGAAACGGCAAGTTGTTCATATTCTCAAACCACATGTACTATACAATTTTCTCGACGACACCAAGCTATGTCCAATTCTTCCTCCACCACCATCGGATTCCACGCTGTCGCCTTCCTCCTATGCAATGGTCACTGGCTCTTCTTCTAGTTCCACGAAGGAGGATTTGAAGGCTGCTTATGAGCAAGCCTTGGTTGCGCGTGAAGCATGGCTTTACGAGGATCAGCGAGTCTGTAGTCTCTTGTTCTCATCCTTGTCTCCGGAAGCCCTGGCTGAGCTTGACGATTATAAGAACTCGTAACAAATATGGGAGAACATTGCTATTTTTTGTCAGAACCAAAGTAATTCGACCATTCGACGCCTTCGTTCCACTACCTTTACTATTCGTAAGAATAGTTCAGTGCATGATTTACACCTTCAATTTAAAACTGCGTTTGATCAACTTACTAGTTTGGGTGCTCCTCCATCAAATGATGATCAACTTCTTTGGTTTTTGACTGCTTTGGGTTCTGAATTTAAGGATTTTTCTGCCCCATTTATCACTGCTTCTCCGACTCCTTTGTATGCCGAGATAGTTAATTGTGCAAAGGACCACGAAGCATTTTTGAACAATTTACAGGGACAATACGCTTCTGGTGGTACTGCAGTTGGGCTGGTCACATTCGTGGCGTCAGAATCTAAGTTCGACGGTCGCGCGTGGTCTCACACGTCGGCGGGTGCAGCGCGTGTAGTGGCGCATCTGGCACACGCACCGGGTATTCTGGTTGGTTCTCATGTTGCAGACGTGGTAGGTTTCTGGGGCAGTCCTTAGGTGGTCGGGGCCATGGTCTACAATGCTAGTGGTGTTGCAAAATGGGTCATGATGCTGCTTATTGTTATCGTTTGGTTCAACATCTATCCGATGCTTCTAATCTTGCTCAGTAAATTCAGTCCTCCCTTCAGCTTGAGCCGGCCGCCATCACCTCTGATTGGTACCTTGACTCTAGAGTTTCTTCTCATATGAGTTCGTCTACTTCGAACCTTGAGAGTGTCACTCCCTACAATGGTAAATCCTTTGTTTCTGTTGGAAATGGTACTAATATATGTATTTCTGCTATTGGTGATTCTCAACATACGCCTTCATTGCAACTGTCAGATGTTTTTGTTGACCAAAAACTTATTATCTATAAGCAAGCTTACCCGAGATCTTGGTGTATAGATCACTTTTGATGACTGTTCTTTTGTGATTCAGCACAAAGTCACCAGGGCAGTCATGGGCAGAGGCCACAGTGAGGATGGTTTATATGTGTTGGATCGTGGTGAAGAAGCTTTACTTTCCTTTATTAAGAAAAATAAATCTCGGGCCTCTATTGAACTTTGGCATGCCCGTTTGGGACATGTGTCCCCTAGTACTATTTCCTTGTTAGCTAAAAAT
This sequence comes from Rubia yunnanensis, assembly GCA_037428765.1. Taxonomy (NCBI): domain Eukaryota; kingdom Viridiplantae; phylum Streptophyta; class Magnoliopsida; order Gentianales; family Rubiaceae; genus Rubia; species Rubia yunnanensis. The sequence goes on from CM075061.1 coordinate 132,027,176, forward strand.
GGTGAACTATTTGTTTCCTCTTTATTGCCTAAACCTAATGCCTGTGCCTCCTGTGTGATGGCAAAAGGCCATAAACTGTCATTTGTTAAAAACTCTAAACGAGCTATGCATGTCTTGGATTTGATTCATTGTGATTTATAGGGACCGTCTCCTATTTTATCTGGTCATGGATTTGTTTACTATGCTCTCTCTATGGATGATTCTCAAGATTTACATGGATTTACCCTATTCGTCGTAAATTTGAGTTTGTTGATGTATATATGAAATTTGAGGCGTTTGTTGAAAAACAATTCTTCTCTCGAATTAAAGTGTTTCAGAGTGATGGAGGCACAGATTTTCTGAACACACGTCTCCAAACTCATTTTGAGACAAGGAATCCTTCATCGGGTTTCCTGTCCGTACAAACCCGAGCAGAATAGGCGTGCAGAACGAAAACACTGTCACGTGGAAGAAATGGGGCTTACTATGCTTTTTCAGTCACATCTGCCAATATCTTTTTGGGATGATGTGTTTGCGACAGCTGTATATGTCATTAATCGTCTTCCAACCCTGGTGCTTAATGGCACTTCTCCTTATAGTATTATGTTTGACCGGGAACCAGCATACTCTAACTTCCATCGTTTTGGTTGTAGAGTATATCCATTTGTTAATCCCTATGCTAAGCACAAGCTGTTGCCTCGAAGTATTCCTTGCGTGTTTGTTGGGTATAGTTCTAAATACAAGGGATTTCACTGTCTGGATCCTACTTCTGGTCAAGTGTATATCACCCGTCATGCACGGTTTGATGAAACTTGCTATCCTTTTGCCGCCTCATCTTCGAATTCTTCATCATTCTCTTCTCTTGATGTATATTCATTTATTGATCTAGTCCTTCCAAATACTATACCGCCATCACCATCGCCTTCTCCTTTGGCACCTTGCTCGTTGTGTTCAACTGACACACCTATTTTGTCAAACCCCCTGTCTCCTACTCCTGATAAAATTCCTGGTTCTCCGATGTGCTCTACTGCTGATGACTCTTCTGACAATTCTCCTAGTCCACCATCATCTCGGCCTCATCACATGGTCATTCGACCTCATACCATTTTGCATCGACCTCGACATCTTGATAATTATGTTGTCACTGGCCTTACTGTGGCTGTACTCGACCACTCCGAACCCCGGGATTATCGAGCTGCTCTTCGTGATCCTCAGTGGGTTGCTACCATGAATGAAGAGATGTCTACTCTTCGAAAGTAACACACTTGAGATCTAGTTCCTCGACCATCTAATGTAAATGTTGTTGGCTCCAAATGGGTCTTCCGAGTCAAATATCTACCTGACGCCACGATTGACCGCTACAAAGCCTGACTTGTGGCTCAAGGGTTTTCCCAGCTACCAGGATTTGACTTTGACCACACTTTCAGTCATGTGGTCAAAGCATCCACTGTTCGTACGGTTCTTGCCATTGCTACTATTTGAAAATGGACCTTGTACCAGTTAGATATGAAGAATGCATTCTTGAATGGTGTTCTCGATGCCCCAGTGTACATGGATCAACCAGTTGGCTTCAAGGATCCTACTCAACCTGATCATGTTTGCTGTCTGCGGAAAGCCATTTATGGGCTTAAGCAGGCTTCGAGGGCTTGGTTTAATCAGTTCAGTTCATTTCTTTGCCAGATTGGTTTTATCTGCAGTTCTGCTGACACATCTCTATTTGTGTTTTCTCGAGGCACTGTTCTGCTATATCTACCGGTATATGTGGATGATATCATCCTTACTGGCAATGACTCTGCTGCCATTCGTCAGTTCATTTCTCACACTCATCAGGAGTTCTCCATTAAGGATCTTGGCTCCCTTAGCTACTTTCTTGGTCTTGAGGTCTCTTTCACTATCTCTAGTTTCTTCTTGGGTCAGGCTAAGTATGCTAGGGATATCTTTCATCAAGTTGGTATGGCTGACGCTGAGCTAGTTTCCACCCCATTTGTACATTCTTCTCAGCTTCTCAGTAGTTCGAGCGAACCTTTTAGCAATCCGACTTTGTATCGGTCTTTGGTTGGTGCTCTACAGTACCTCACCATTACTCGACCAGACTTGGCCTTTGCTGTGAACTCTGTTAGTCAATTTCTCCAGGATCCTCGTGATGATCACTTTGCGGAAATTACCCAGATTCTTCGCTATGTCAGTGGCTCTCTTCATTTTGGATTATCCTTTCATTCTTCCGCTTCCACGGATGTGTTAGGATATTCTGATGCTGATTGGGTTTGCTGCCTAGAGACTCGGCGCTCAACTTATGGCTATGCAATTTTTCTTGGGGGTAATCTCATTTCCTGGAGTGCCAAGAAGCAGCCTACTGTGTCCCGCTCCAGTTTAGAGTCTGAGTATCGTGTTTTGGCCAACACTGCGGCGGAGGTTGTCTGGCTTTCTCACTTGCTTCATGATCTTCACTTTCCGCTTTGTGAGTCACCCATCCTATTGTGTGACAACAACAACACCATTTTTCTTGCTCAGAATCCGGTGGCTCACAAGCGTGCCAAACATATTAATATCGATTATCACTTTATTCAGGAGCTGGTTGCCCCAGAGAAGCTGCATGTTTGTCATGTGCTGACATCTCTCCAAGTTGCTGATGTATTCACCTGGGGCCTTTCTCGCCCTTTATTTGAGTTTTTCAGATTCAAGTTGTGTGTCTCAGCCAAACCAATGCTTTTCTTGAGGGGGTGTTAGGATAAGATGAGATATGGTTGGGATATGATTGAGATGTTAGGATAATATGAGATATGAGTGAGATATGATTGAGATATGATTGTGATTTGGTAGGGATCTTATGTCTAGATACATTTTGTGTCTAGGCTAGTATTTCTATATGTATTTCGTTATTCACAAACATTAATCTATGGAGAATTACCTTATTCACAGTGTGGTTTGGCTGAAGCCGATTACAATCAAGTCTTGAATGAAAAAAAATGAAACGGAGCCATTTTAGTTGTTGTCATAGGCGATTAATCAACTGGCCCTCAGCCGCCCCGGCCACCCAACACCACAGGCCTCACTGGAGAGGTAAATCACAGCACTCACGTGGCCGAACACATAGCCCTCGATTGTGTTTGGTGCGCACAAGGACTCCCACTGGAAGAACCCCCACACTGCCGCTGCTGAGAGTCGTCAAATACAGGGATCTATATTTTTGGGGAGATAGTTGTGGTCATAGGGATTGTTGGTCACAGAGGATCCGAACACGGTATTTGCACCCAAATTCCTCATTCCATCCTTCCTATCCCAAACTTTCTAAAATTATATTAGGAACTCCATCTTTAATTAAACATCATAGTATAGCACATTAATCATTGGTCTCACCATGACACGGTCTCATACAAGACTTTGTCTAAGTATCATAGAAATTCTTTGCTTTTAAAAATATTTTGAAGTTATTTTGACTAATAAGTATTAATTACCCAAACACAATATAATAAAAAAATCCTTTTATGTTTTTTTGCCGTCAACGGGGGCATTTAAGTAACAACTTGTAATTTATATGCATATATAATATTAGTTTTTAAAAAATTTTGAAGTCATCCCAAGCACAATATAATAGAAATTCTTTTCTTTGTGTTTTGGTGATGTCAACGTGGCCATTTAAGTTACAACTTGTAATATATATATATATATATATATATAATATTATAATATTAAAATTTTGAAGTCATCCCAAGTACAATATAATAGAAATTTTTGTTGTGTGTTTTGGTGCTATCAATGGAGGTATTTAAGTAACTACTTTGTAATTTATATTTAGCATTTCAAAAAATTTGAAGTTATTTTTACTAATGTATTAATTAGGTAATTAAAATATTTTTACTTTGAAATGAATAAAAATAGAAACGGTCTCCTGTTAGGTAGTCTAAACTTTAGGCATGGGCCTCTATAATCATTTTTTGACAACACTCAAGCCAAAATCGTAGGGAATGGATAAGAAAATAAGTCAAGAGCGTGAAAGTTTTAAAAATGAGGAGGAGTTGCGAGACATAGTGGCAGATGACGATGCAGACAAGTCACCCAAAGCACCGCATCTTCGAGATTACAAAATGCCTAAGAACTTCAAGCTCCCTCTCCATGTTAAAATCTATGATGGGACCACATATCCAAAAGAGTTCCTACACTCTTACCGAAATAACATGAGGTTTCGAGATGCGAACATCGAGCTGGTTTGCAAGGCATTTCCCATTTACTTATCAAGAACATCAAATACATGGTATAAAGACCATCCAAATGGAAGTATTAAATCATGGGATCAACTGGCAGGTCTATATTTGGGACATTTCTAGTAGAAACAAAAATTCACAAAAACAATTACATATTTGAACAACATAAGCGAAGCAATGAAAATCTACTGGAGTATCATAATAGGTTCGTCATTGAGAGATTGCAAGTTTGGGATCTATCATTTCAATCGTCGTTGGAATCATTCATAGGGGGCATGCAATTTGGAGAATTCTATAAAGAGTGAACGAAGAACATGCCCGAAAACCTGAGAGAGTTACAAAAAATGATAGAGCAACATGTTTGGATAGAAAAAGTGAATAATTGCAAAATAGAGCGAGAACAAGGAGAAAAAATAATTATTGAAGACTCACAGAAGGGGTTCATGAAGAAGGGAAATGGCAACATCCCTTTTAAAGGAGAAGAATAGGGGATGCAGGCGGCATCGAGCCAGGATACTCCTCTGAAGAAGTCAAGAAAAGAAATAAGGCAAGCGAATAGGGAGCTGTTTCACCATCCACCACCAAGCACCCCCAGAAAAAGGTCCAGATAATTTTAATGTGACTTCCACTAAGACCGTGGCCAAGATATAAAATATTGTAGGGATTTGAAGAGGCAAAATGAGGAAAAGCTAAGGAATGGTTACGTGAGCCATTATAAGAAGGAAGGAGGAGGAAATAGGTATAGTGAAGCTAAAAAATAGGGTACCCTATTGCACGAAGCTAAGGAACAACGAGCTCCATTGCCAAAAAGCAGAAAAATACGACAGTAGTAGATAACAGCGACGACATGGCGGATGAAGTTCAAGAAAAATTCATCATGTCAATACATGGAACAACCAAATCACTATCTAATAATTCTTGGAAACCCAAAGCTAGATATTCCCCCTCCCCCCTCCCCATAGCCTATTGATAAGAGGTTCCGCCCAGACGAAGCGATCAAATTTACTGAAGAAGATGCAGTTCCCAACGCTTCTCCACATAATGACCCAATGGTTATCGTCGCTAAAATTGGCAATCCAACGGTTCACAGGGTATTCATAGATGATGGAAGCGAAGTTGAGATACTCTTCATTGACTACTATGATAGGTTAGGGTTTGAGAAAACTGACTTAAAGAAATCCACATCCTCTCTGGTCAGATTTACAGGACGAGCAGAAACACGTTAGGTAACATACACCTTCCCATTACCATTGGGGACATTGATCGATATTGTAACATAATGTGTCATTTTGAGGTCATGGATCCACCAAGCACGTTCAATTCCATCATTGGAAGGCCTTGGATGAATGCAACAGTGGCGATATGGTACCACCCAGGAATGAAATTCCCAACTCTATATAGAATAACAATCGTAAGGGGCAATCAACACACCACAAGGAAATGCATGGTGATCACGATGAAGACAGGGAAAAGTATAGAGAAAACCAAGATGGTCAACACTATGTCTAAGGAGGGATCACTCAGCCATCAGGAACCGACAATAGATTTGGGGGAGGAAACTGAGCTGCTAAGTTTGGATGACCAAGATGATTCCAGATGTATTAAGATAGGAAAAAATCTCCCAGCACCTGAAAAGGGGAGGGTCAAACAAATCCTATGAAGTCATATAGATACATTTGCATGAAGCGTCCAGAACATGGGAGGGGTTGATCTAAGCATTGCTATCCACTCCTTGAACATTTGTAACTCGGTTAAGCCACTCAAATAGATGCAGCGAAGCTTCACTAGCCTTGCTTCAGGCAGGTATATTGAAGGAAGTTATCTAGCCAAAATGGTTGGCGAATCCGGTAATGGTGAAAAATTGAGACGGGGGATGGCAAATAAGTATAGATTTCACTGACATTAACAAAGCACGCCCAAATAATTGCTACCCTTTGCCCAAGATTGGTCAGCTAGTCAAAGCAATATCCGACTACAAAGTTCTATCCTTTTTGGATGCGTATAAAGGGTACCACCAAATACCGATGGATCCAGACTACGCAGAAAACACATCATTTATAACAAGCGTCGGAACATTCTGCTACATCAAAATACCTTTTGGACTTAAAAACATCGGAGTAACGTATGAGAGAGTGATCAATAGTGCATTTTGCAATCAAATAGGGAAAACATGGAAGCATATGTTTATTATATGGTTATCAAAAGAAAAAGGGTTAGTGACTTTGCCGCAGACTTTAAAGAAACTACGGATACATTACGCAACTTTAGAATGAAGCTCAATCCCAAGAAGTGTATCATTGGAGTAGGTGTGGAAAACTTTTAGGCTACATGGTATATCCCAAAGGGATCGAAGCTAACCCAGAGAAAATCCAAGATATAGTAAATCTTCCCCAGCCACGAACAGTTATAGAGGTACAAATATTAATGAGATCTTTGGCAGCACTCAGCAGGTTTGCTTCAAAGGCGGCTGAGAAACACTTCCCACTGTTCCAAATATTGAAGAAGGTCAAGAAGTTTAGCTGGAAGAAAGAGTGTCAAAAAGCATACCAGGTGTTAAAAGACCAACTCCAAACGTTGCCGACATTAAAGTCTCCAGGTTTCGAGAAACTCTTTATCTGTACTTAGCAGTTTTGTACAATGCAGTAAATTCAATTCTTGTGTGCCAGGAAGGCCAAAAACAAGTGCCAGTCTACTATATCAGTAGAATATTACAAAGTGCAAAAAGGGCTTACTTGCTAGTTGAAAATCTCACTCTAGAATTGGTATACATAGCAAGAAGGTTACGAACATATTTCCATGGTTATCAGATTGTCGTTTATACATATTTTCCAATCAAGAATATCCTGACTAAACTTGAAGCGGGTGGTAGAATGACCAAATGGGCTCTCTAACTAGGAAAACATGAGGTCTAATTCAAGCTAAAGAAATCAATCAAGGCTCGCGCCTTAGCGGATTTTATCGCGGAGATGACGAGAAAAGATGCACAAGATGCAAACACACAAAACAACTTTATAGTAGATAAAGGCAAGTCAAAGTGGGCAGATGTTGCGTGAAAGCTGTTTGTAGATGGAGCGTCCAGCAATGAGGGGTTCGGTGCATGATTACTGCCAGTTGACCTAGAAGGCGGGAGCACAAATACTCACTCTATTTCAACTTCTCACTGACAAAATGTGAAGCAATCAATCAAGGCTCGAGCCTTAGCAGATTTCATCTCAGAGATGACGAGCGAAGATACACAAGATGCAAACACATAAAACAACTTTTTAGTAGATAAAGGCAAGTCAAAGTGGGCAGATATTACGTGAAAGCTATTTCTAGATGGAGCGTCCAACAAGGAGGGGTGCAGTGCATGATTACTGCTAGTTGACCCAGAAGGCGGTAGCACAGATACTCACTTCATTTCAACTTCTCGCAGATAAAAAATGAAGCAGAGTATGAGGAGTTAATATGTGGTCCGGACCTTATAGTCATAATGTAAGTCAAGGGCATTACAGGATTCAATGAATCCCAAATAGTAGTCCAATAAGTGTGGGGAGACTACAAAGTGAGAGAAGAACAATTGGTAAAATACTTAAGAAGGGTTCGATAGCTTATTACCCAGCTTGAGTACTTCTACATCCAGCACGTGCCCAGATTTGAAAACACAAAAGCGGATGCGTTAAGCAAGCTGGCAACTCCTAGGCTTGATTCATTGAACGAACATAGAGATGTAAGAGTGGAAGTCATTTCAGTCAGAAGCACGGCGACGTAACTGTGTCATCAGTTCAGACATATTAAGTAAGCTGGATGAAACCACTAATAGACTACCTCACAAAAGGAAAGTTACCAGTGGACACCATACAAGCTAGGAAGTTGGAGCTGCGATCTCACAACTACGCCTACAAAGGAGGAATATTATACAAGATATGCTTTCTACCCCTATGGATAAAATGCGTAGGAAAAACACAAGAAAGGGAAATTCTAAGAGAAGTACACTAAGGGCCGTGTGGAACACATCAAGGAGAAAGAACAGTGACAAGGAGGATCATCCGAGCATGATACAACTTTGTGCCCAAATGTAAAAGCTGCCAGATCAATACTTCACTATCACATAAGACACAAGTTTCTTTGAGAGGTATATAAGGAGTGTGGCCATTTGAAAAATGTGGGATTGACCTAGTAGTACACATCCCAAAGGGTGAGAGCAATGCCAAATTTCTGATTGTGGCAATTGACTACTTTACAAAATGGGTAGAGGCGAAGCCATTAGGACAAGTCACAACTGAGGTAACAAGAAAATTCATCTTGCAGAATATAGTGTGTCACTTTAGGGTGCCATATGCTATTGTCACGGACAATGGCACACAATTCACGAGTGGTACCTTCACTGATTGGTGTTCGAAGCTGGGGATTCCCCAAAAGTTTATGCCTATAATGCACCCACAAGCTAATGCTCAAGTAGAATTAACAAACATGACCATAATTCAAGGAGTTTAGAAGTGATTGGAGGGAAAACAAACTGGTTGGGTAGATGAAATACCCAACACCCTATAGTTATATAGAATAACCGTTTGAGAACCAACGGGAAAAATGCCGTGCAGTCTGGTCTATAATCATGAAGCAGTGATACCAGTGAAAATCATTAATTCAAGCCTCTTAGTATGCGATTGCAGGGAGGATGACAATTTAAACAGAATGAGGTTGGACTTAGATAAGCTAGAAAAAAAAAATTGGAAACAATCACAGAGGCTAAGTATACGAAAGATTGGCTATAGCTTACAATCAAAAGGTTAAAGAAATGCTGTTTCAGATTGGTGATCTTGTGTTAAAAGAACAAGGAAAGCCTGGCAGAAGAATGAGGAAAGTTTTGCCCAAAGTGGGAAGGACCTTACATGGTCGCAAAGGCTCACAAATCCAACTGTTACAAGCTAGAAACGTTAGATTGTAGTAGTGTCCCCAACATTTGGCACGTGATTAATTTGAGAAGATTCAATGTCTAAAGTTGGGGAAACAGATAGGCAGCATCTAGTTGTACAGAAACTAGGAGTTTATCATTGGTTCCATATGTTCTTTTATTTCCAAGGCGAGATTATCACATTCGTATATTATAAAAATGTCGGCCACGATTACATTTTTAGTTTGAAACTTGCAAATTTTAGATGATAACACATCTTTAGCACATTGCAATCAATGCAACAAGGCTTTTCAATGGTCAAAGGTCGAACACAATCATGTGTGTCATAACAAACATCGAACTGCAAGCTATAGATCTTGCAACTTCGCAAATCCTATATCCGCAAGCTATAGATCTTGCACAACTACCAATACTTGAAAGCTTTGGATCTTGCAATTTTGTGAACCTTATGAACTCCAAGCTATAGATCTTGTAACTCAGCAAATCCTACATCTGTAAGCTATAGATCTTTCACAACTACCAATACTTGCAAGTTTTAGATCTTGCAGTTTCGTGAACCTTACGATTGCAAGCTATAGATCTTGCATAAGGGCATATTTTCTCATACAATTTACACAAGCAAGCAATAGATATTGCACGTCGAAGCTCTTAAATGCAAGGAACAAATCTTGCAGCTTCGCTATACTAAACATGCAAGCTATAGATCTTGCAAAAAGATAGGGAAGCACAAAAAATCAAATATAATTAATGAGATACAAGCAAGCCATAGAACCTGCAAGTTCGCAAGCTCAATCACATGACTCACACAACTGGAAAATAGTTGCTAGCAGAAGCATTGGCGGAAGACAGCTTATTAAGTTATTGCAATCACGCAAGTTTACAAAATCACAACTAAATTATTCAGAGCAGTACAAAAAAGATGAAGTAGTTTAAAACTGAAGATCTATCTATGCCTAGTTGCTCTTGAGGATCCAGAAGATGACGAACCACCACAATGGAGATTGTGTTCAGCTTCGCGATAGAACTGATCAACCCTGCACCATTTTTCTTCAGCATCACGCTTCTCACCAACAGTGTGGTTGTACCGCCATTTCATGTGTAAATCAGCAGGATAAAGTATTAGGCCTCTTCGCTCCATATGACCAAGATATCTAGCATAATAAGCCTTGAAGTCAGTTATAGGGCCGAACTCCTCGCGATCTAGCCGCATATTCATAACGTTAACGGTTTCTTCATATACTTTCATCTCAGCCCTCAGGTTTTGTACTTCCTCTTCTAGGAGCCGAATATGCGATCGGGCAGCCTCAAACAAGTTAATCCTCTGCCCACCTATTTTTATAGTAAGATCTCCATGACCAGTAGTCCTTTGAGATGATGAAATGAGAGCCTGAAGTTTATCTTTGTACTCAACACAAGCCTGCTCAAGTTGGAGCAAAGAATGATCAAATGGGTCGCACTCAGTGTCTTTTGATGGCTGCAAAGAATTATCAGTGTCTTTTGATGGGCTTTGCGAGTCTTACTTGCAGCATAATTTCTAGCCTTCTCCTGTTAATGAAGAATTTTCACCATGGTTAAATGAGATTGTTCTGCTCATTGTAAATCCATTATAAATCATGCACATCATCCTGGGTGTCCTTCAAAGTCTTGTCCCACTTCGCTTCAAGGTCATTTATACCCAAGAGCATATACTTCAATCAAATTCCCAAAGATAACCCCCATTCTTGGAGATGGGCAGGGAGGTTAAGTGAACGCATGTACACGCTAGCAGATTCAAGATCAACCAAACCACGAACAATATCCTTGCCAAGCGATTCAACATTGTAACCATCGAGGACAAACTTGCAACACATAAATGTTGTGGAAGAAGATAGCAAAGAATCGAAAATAGAAAGTTTCCATCTGATGCATAAGGGGAGCGACTCCATACAAGAGAAGTGATCAAAAGAAACAAGATCACCATATTCCTTCGTTAAAGACGGAGTAGTTTGAATCAATCTAATTGGGCAGTGTAAATCAGATGGTAAAAGTCCATAGTAATCAGAAAATTAATCAGTAGATCCAAGAAAATCAAGTCGTTTAAAAATATTTATGATCAACCAAAACATCAAAGCCCTGCATATAAGTCAATGTGATGAGAAGTCGTAAAAATTAAAAGCCAAACCAAAATTAATATCCATAGCCATATGAATAGTACACATATAAACTAGAGTATTTTCTTGAGTTACAATTAAAAGCCTGAGAATCAGAATGCTAAAAATCACCTAACATCAAAGGCGGAGGCAGACAAAGGCTGGACAATGATAGCAGCATCATCCTTGTTTGCTTACTGAGTAGAAACTTCAGTGTTCACATTGGTCTCATTCACTACAAAAACTTCAGAATTAGGAGGTGTTATAATAGTACAATAACCAAATGGAAGGTCCTCGAAGTAATCAACCTTGCACTGGTTCAGCTCGTCCGCGGAAGGAGGACTGGGAAGACCAGCAAGAAAGGATAGTAGAGCATATGAATGACCAGCGTCAGCGATGCTGCTTATGAAACCCTTGTTGAGTTGGGCTTTCTACTCCTCTAGTACTGCCTGAACCTTACGAAGTTTTGGAAGACTCTTAACTTTAGTGGCTGGGTTTAATTTTTGCAGCTTCACCATAGCTTCACAATACCTAGCATTGCGAGCGGTGGAAGAAACCCCCTCAAACAGCTCATTTAAAGACTTAGTATTTACTAGCCGATCAATAAGAACCTGAGGATAGCCAGGTGAAGCGGGACCCATGATCTGTACTTGCTCCAGCTCTGATCGCAGCTTGGCACTGCACATTCTTCAACAGCTTTAAGAGAGACACTCTTGGCCACGCACTTCTCCTCAATGGATTGATATTTCTCCACAATCGAACCATTTTCCTTAGAAAACTGGGCGACTCGTTCACTGACAAGCTGAAGACTATCCCCAACTTGGGTATAAGTTTTTATGAACGAAAGTTAAGCACAACAATGGAACAATATCAAGTAAAGTCAAATACACATTTCATTTCGTATTACAAACGAACATACCACAGTTTAGACAAGGTAGAGGGAATAGTACCCTCTACGCTCAGTTCTTGGCTCAACCAAGGAAGCTTCGTGTGAGAATTCCCAACACACCCCTTTTCTTTGGAGGTTCCATTGTGTTTGACGACCTACCAGTTTGATCTTTCCTCCTCCTTCTTTGAGAACTATCAGTTGTTTAATGACCGATGCCCTTCCCATCACCATCAACAATGACCTTAGTAACTAAAGACTGAAGGTTCATTACAGTATCATTTTCCTGAGACATGACGATCGTGGATTCATCATTCGTCTGGGCGACAGTGGTCTCTGGTTCATCGTCATCCTGCCAAAAAATGATCTCTCCATGGTTGCTTTGGCTAAATCTATGTCTGTAATCCAGCACATAAGAGTAAGTCAAACCAAAGATTACGACAAGGTAAAAAGGATGATGAGGAAGTAGGACAGACAGAGAAGTAACAAGGAAACAATAAACACCTCCATCCCCACAATCAACACGGCGAAGAGAGATCGTATGTCAGATGAGTGTTGACACAGCCTCATATTTAGCATTAAGACGAACCCTAGCCTTAGGAAGTTTGAATTTGGGAACGTTATAGTTCCAAACTCTTATAATCCATTCGCTCTTAGTATGAAGTCATAAAACAAAAATTTATTTACGCCACACTTTGCAGTTGTTGGAAACCCACTAACAAACTCAACTTCAGGATAACGGGATAAATGGTGAATTCATCGGGGGACCTTTTCACCTTGTCAAGCTGGTAAAGGTTGCAAAATAGGTCAATCGAAAAAGGTACCTCGGCGGCTTCACAGATGTGGTAAAATACAGCAAAAATAGAGATAGCCTTAGGATGAAGCTTAGGTAAGGCTACCTGAATGTGGTTTAGTAAATCTATGATATGTGAAGGAAGAGAGAAGACAAGTCCAAATTTTAGATAATCTAAGTAGAAAGAAATGAACCTAGAGGGAGGATTGCAAACACTATCAGAGCGTTCAGGAGCTTTAAGCTCGTAAGAGGACAAGAAAGGAAAACTAATTTCTAAGTTGTCCAAATAGTAGTCAGGTATTATGCTAGTGACGGTGGAGGAATTGGTGGGATGGTCAGAATCCTCCCCAAAATCAACGTGCACATCTAACACATCCTTCACTTTGGTTTCACCAACAATAGGGATAGATGTGAAAGCAGATGTTATTCCTATAATGCAGATATAAAGCCTATCAATTAGAGTTGAGAGAGCGCAACTGAGTATACTCAGATAAAAATATTTCACAAGGTCATCACAAAATCCAATAAAGAACAGAGCATGAATAAGAAACAACAGAGGGACAATGATAGAAGAAAGTATGGATTGGAATTCAGAGAAACAAAATGCTATAAGGGAAAACCACTCCAAAACAGATATGAGATTTAATATAAGGAGTTGAAAAGGTGAGAGAAGTCAAATTGAAGAAGGAATAATGATTATAGCCCAACAAAATGTTACGTACCTTTTTGGAAATACGAGATGCACGCAAAAGGAGTTAAAAGCTATCCACATAATAGTGACACGTGTTCGACGCATAAAAGTATTTATTATAGGGAGATATAATGGCATTGAAGGATAATTTGGAACGACAAAGTGAACATAAAGGATTGCAATCTGGTTAATATCCATCAAAGATTTCAAAACAATTGCGTTAGAGAAGAAGTAGGAGATGTATTCAAATTCAAAATTGTAAAAGAAAAAAGCAAAAAGACACATTGATAGCTAAGAAGCAAGAAACACTTCTCGAAGAGAACCGTAGCTACATCTAAACGAACATGAAAATGTTGTTCAAATCTCACAAATTTGAGTACAATAGTTTGTATACATTAAGAAAACAAAGTCATCGCTTTACTATCAACTAAAACTCACCTAAAATGAAAAACATCAAACATGAGAGAAATATTTTTTAATAACATCAACCAAAAAGCTATGGTACCTCAAGTGTACAAATTCTCATTCTGAAAATTAAAAAAAACATCAGCAGAGTTTTTTAAACTACAAATACCAACCTATATCACCCAAAATCTATGCAAATATCAACTCCTAACACCTAAACCTCGGACGGAAAATGAAAGATATAAACATGAAAAAATTAAAAAAACTACAAATACCAATCCGCATTACCCAAAAAAACTACAAAATATTAACTCATGTCACCTAAACCTCACCCGAATAATGAAAAATATCAACATGTGAGAGAAAAAAAATCTACAAACATCAACAAAGAATCTACAATACCTCAATAATATAAATTCTTTATAAAAAAAGTCCTAGTGGGACTTGAACCAAGACCACTAACCTCATAGTCCATAGTACTAACCACACCAAAAACCCATTGCTGATCATTCTCTTAGTCAAATAATAATAATAAAATTTTTAAATAAAAAGGTCCTTGTGGGATTTGAACTCAGGCCACTAACCTCAAAGTCTAAATTGTTGATCGCTACACCAAAGAATAATTACTGAACATTCTCTCATTCAAATTAGTATAAACCTCAGCATGTCTTTAAAAAAAATAAAACACAAAACTGAACCTCACCTCTCACAACCAGAAGCTCATATTCCATTGCCTTAGCCGTCCACCATTTGCCTCCGCCGTCCACCGTTTGCCTCCACCGTCATCGTCAACCTCCGCCTCCGTCATTGCCGTCAACCTCCATCATCAGTGTCATCGTCAGCCTTCACTGATTTCTTTGTCGTCGCTGCGTCCACCTCATTGCCAGGTGCATGAATCTCATGCCAGGCACCTTCTTCTTCAGTATGTTGGTTCTCCAATGCCGGTAATGGAGAAGAACACCTGCACCTTCTTGTTCTTCAGTCGTCTCCAACTTCAAACCTCACAAAGAAGAACCAGTACTCGACAGCGGTGCGGTCGTAAGCATGGAAGCATAACATCTCGCCGGCAAAAAAACAGAGAAGAAGAAGGTGCAAAGCCGCTGCAATTAACCACTGCAGGTGCCCTAGCTCCACCGCGACACCAGTGTGGTGAGGTGTAATCATAATGCCGGTGAGATGCCCTAGCTCTGCCGCAACGCCGACATAAGATGAAGAAGAAGTGCAGCGGAAGAGCGACAGTGGAGATCGGTGGAATGGTGGCGGTTTGTAGCGGTTACAGAATCAGTTAGGAGAAAAGGAGGAAAGGAAATGGGAAATGAAAATTCTCTAATATATATTATATTTTGATAATTGCATAGCAGGTCCCTAAATTTATCAGCAATATTAAAAAAAACCATCTTAATTGAAACTTACAATAATTGCACATGAATCCTGACCTAAAGTTTTGACTCTCTAAAATAAGACTTTGTGTTAGAAATAACCAATTCACAAAACGAACTATATATAAAAATATTAAATTTATATATTGTATCTATTTTGTAATTTATATATAGGTTTTTGTTTTTTTGTCATTATAAATATTTCACTTATATATATATTATTTACATGATTACTTCACTTTGTAATTCATAAAGTTATTCTTAAATGAAGAACTTTATAAATTTATGAAAAATACCGCGCGACTCCCGCTAGTTTTTTATAAAAGAAAATGGGGGTAATCTCCAGTTAGACTACCACCTAACCATTAGATCAGTTTCCTAGTAAATTCACTTCTATAGTTTTTGAGGTTAAAAAACAAACGCTTTATTTTTTTTTCCTTTTCATAAACATTCCAAAACTACATTGACATTAAAGCAATAAAAAAATATAACCCTCCCACTCCCCAATTTCTTCATATATCTCTATTAATCCATCTATCTAATCCCTCCATGGTCGCCACCCCGACTAAACCAAGCTGACTCCGTGTCCAACCGCCCTAGTAGAATCCAGGTTGTGATGCTCCGAGAACCTCTAGTAGTCCACGGATAGTGCAGCCGCATTACAATGATAGACTAAACGACGATCGTAGATGTTGTTGGCGGATGAATGTGCAAAGCTTCTGTCGTGGAAGAACAGGATCACCGGCACAACCTTCGTCCTTCTTAGGGGCGTACGTACCACAACACAAATCCCCTACTTGGATGCTAAAATGTGTCTCAACAGGTCTCTATTGGAACGCTTACATTCATGAGATGCTTCTTATAAAAAATATCTCATAAAAATTTCGTTATCGCAAGTCCCTATAGATCTTGGGTCGCTATATTAACCAACTCCGTAGACAAGATATAGGGTTGTTTTGATGCATCATATTATATTAGGTCACTTTTTAATGTCCTAGTTACATATGTATTGGGATGTTTAATTTATAAGCATCCTAATATATATACATCTATCAAGATATTTATAAATGTCCAGTTAGTTTTGATATTGGATTGCTTTGTAATGTGTTAGTTATATATATTTTGGGGCGCTTTTAACATTACCACAGAGACCCCCCTCTGGCACCGATTTTTTAACACCGATTATGAAAACCGATGCAAATCATATTTTAGCAACGGTTTTTTTTGTGTTAGCACCGGTTGTAAAACCGGTGTTATTGTGGCAACGGTTAAAAATATTTTTGCACTGGTTATTTAAATAAAAACCAGTGTTATTTTTACACCGGTCGGGAAATCGCTGCTAGAATTTGTGGAAACCGTTGAGAGTTTAGCAGTAGTCAAGAAACCGGTGCTAAGAACAACGATAACCGGTGTTATATTCGCACCGGTTTTAAGACCAGTGCAAAGAATCCTAGAAAACCGGCGTGATGTATGTTTTTGGCACTGGATATAGGAACCGGTGTTATGAAAATGTAGAAACCGGTGCTGAATGAATTTGTTGAAAAAGGCGAGAAAATTGGCACCGGTTTTGTGTACCATTGACAAAAACCGGTGCTAAATCGAGCATTTAATGCTCTGAACTTACCCTATTAAATTAGTTCTGAACTTGAAACTTATCCATTATTAGATGGTAGATTTCTTGGGAAGATGTGCAATAACTCAAACAAATGAAGACTCATGGAAGTAAGTATTCATTAATTTTTGGAAATTTCAATCAACTAGAACCATAAATGCATCATTGGAGGTAGTTTTTTCATATTTATTATTGGTTTCTCTATGCCTAGCTTATGTTGGTTGAGTATCGATCATGTTGTGAGAGTGTAAATTAATGAGTGTTGATGTGAACATTTTTGTGTTTCTTTTGGTAGATTGTATATATATTTATATGTTTCCCGATAACATGCAGTTGATCGATTTGCATACTTATACACGGACACGACACGTTTAGTATTGTGTAGCAAAAAGATCGTGTTCATTTTTCATATTTTGGACAATGAAAATATGTGTAATGGTGTGTTTTGTCTTGTTTAGATACAATGGACTGAGAATCAATGTTTGCATGGAGGGAAAAAATGGTTAACTATCCAAGTGTAGCTAGAGGGAGTGGTGAACATATTGCATTTATTGATTTGTTTCTAGATTATGCCTTTGGTCAGGAGGAGAGGATACTTTGTCCATGCAGAAGATGCTTGTGTCGTGAACGGTTTGATGATCGTGGGGTTGTTAGATTTCACTTGTTGAAGAACGGATTTGACGGAGGTTACATTGTATGGACATTTCATGGAGAGGTTGAGCAAGGACATGACGGTGGGTTTGACAAGGTAGATGGAGACAAATGTACAGTTGATGGTATGTTCGATGACATTGTGAGAGATTTTGAGGGGAAGCCTACAATATTGAGTGCTTTGCTCGACGAGAAAGAGAAGCCATTCTATCCGGGATGTAAAAGTAAGGATACCGTAATCTCTTTTGTGATGAAGGTTTTCAATTTGAAAGCTACAAGTTCTTGGAGTGATGCAAGTGTGAATTCACTACTAAAGATTCTGAAGGATAAGTTTCCGGAAGGGAATGGAATTCTGAAAAACTATTACGAGGCTAAGAAAATATTGTGTCCACTTGGTTTGGAATACAAGAAAATACACTCATGTCCAAATGATTTTGTTTTGTATGACGGTGATTTGATAGATGCTGTTGAATGTCCCGTGTGCAAAAATGCAAGATATAAGGGTGTGACGAATGATGATGATGGGTGTTTGGCTAAGAAGAAGAAGAAGGTCCCATTGAAGTGTATGTGGTATCTTCCTATAATTCCTAGGTTGAAGAGGTTATTCGCGAATTCAAAAGATGCGAAGAACTTGCGATGGCATGGAGAGCGGGAAAGACTACATGACGACAAGATAAGACATCCGGCGGACGGTGAACAATGGAAAATTTTGACAAGCGATATCCTTCCTTTGCTTCGGAGGTTAGAAATCTCCGCCTTGCATTGTGTACTGATGGGATGAATCCATTTGGTAATATGTCATCGAAGCATAGTTCGTGGCCCGTGATGTTGGTTATATACAATTTGCCCCCATATTTGTGCATGAAACATAAATATGTTATGATGCCTATGTTAATCTTAGGTCCTAGACAACCTGGGAATGAGGTTGATGTGTATTTGAGACCATTGATCGATGATTTGAAGATATTGTGGGAAGATAAAGGGGTGTTGGTATTTGATGGCCATATGAATGAGGAGTTTCAACTTCGTGCCATGCTTTTTTGCACGATCAATGATTTTCCAGCCTATGGAAATTTTTTGGGGTACGTTGTGAAGGGGCACAAAGCATGTCCCATTTGTGAGGAGAAGAATGAATTCAAACAGCTAAGACATGGAAGAAAGACAGTGTATCTTGGCCATAGAAAATGGCTCCATGGAAACCATAAATACCGGGATGATGTGGTCAATTTTGTTGGCAGGAAAGAACAAAGGAAATCCCCTACACCACTAACTGGTGTGCAGATTCACAGTAAGGTTAAGAAATTGAGAGTGGTGTTGGGAAAGTACAAAGGCAAGGACAAAATACATTGTGGTGGGCCATGGAAGAAAAGGTCAATATTTTTTTATCTACCATACTGGGAGCATCTTGAGGTTAGGCATTGCCTAGATGTGATGCATATTGAGAAAAATGTTTGTGAAAGTTTAATAGGAATTCTCTTGAATATTCCTTGGAAGACGAAAGATTGCTTGAATGCCTGGTTGAACTTGGTTGATTTGGGAATCAGAAATGACCTCGCCCCAGAAGTGAAGGGTAAGAGGATGTACTTGCCCCCTGCACCTTGTACCTTGTTTAAGGAGGAGAGAATCTCAGTTTGTGATAATTTGAAATTAGTGAAGGTCCCCATTGGTTATTCATCGAACGTGAGTCTGGTAGTTACAAAGGATTGTCGGATGACGGGGTTGAAATCTCATGATTGTCATGTTTTGATGCAACAACTTTTACCTATTGCTATTCATGAGGTAATGGAGGCCAACATAAGCCACTCAATCACTAGACTTTGTATATTTTTTGCCAACATATGCCGGAAGTCTATTGACCGGGACCATTTGGATGTCCTACAAAAAGATGTTGTTGTGCTCTGCAAGTTGGAAATGTATTTCCCTCTATCCTTTTTTAATATAATGGTTCACTTGGTCGTCCATCTAGTGCAGGAGATAAAGATATGCGGTCCAGTTGGCATTCGTTGGATGTATCTATTCGAGCATCACATGAAAGTCTTTAAGGGGTACGTGAAATGTATGAGTCGGCCGGAAGCTAGTATTGTTGAGAGGTATGTTACCGAAGAAGTGATTGAATTTTTCTCTTGCTATTTGCAGGGACACAGAAAATTTGGGGTTCCCCTGAATCGACATGTTGGGAGGAAGGGGGGCAAGCCGAGGTCGAGGGGAACGTTATTTACTCCATTGAATAGTGATCTGATGTCAGTTCATTTGTATGTGTTGAGGAATTGTTTGGAGACTACTGCTTATGTGACCGAGCACCTTAATTTGATAACAGAGTGTCATCCCACGTGGCCCCCTAATAAAGTTGAGTTGGAGCACAATGACAAGTTTGTGAATTGGTTATATGATCGATGCAATGTTGCTGATTACGACCTAAAAATTAGGGCATTTGCGAGGAAGCCTAACAGCACAGTTTTGAGGTATTCCAGATATGACATCAACGGTTTTTCTTTCGCTACTAGGGACCAAGATTTGAAGAGCATGACACAAAATAGTGGGGTATACATTGAGTCGGAGACTATGTTTCAAGCAAGTAAGAAAGACAAAAAACCAGTCCTGGCTGTGATGTCGTTCTATAGTGTTACTGATGAGATTTGGGAGCTTGACTATGGAGAATTCAAGATTACGGTATTCAAGTGCCAATGGTTTGATAACACAAATGGGGTTCGAAATGATGATCCAATGGGATTTACCCTTATTGACCCGATTCGTGTGGCATATGAAAATGATCAGTTTATTTTGGCCGAACAAGCAAGACAAGTTTTCTACGTAAATGACCCATGCAATGTAGGTTGGTCTGTTGTGGTACAAGGTAGGAAATTCTCTTTCTGCGATGAAATTGATTTTGAGGTTACAAGTGAAAGGTTAGAGTTCCCCTCTATTTCCCCTCTACCTAGTTACAACGGGATTGAGGCGGGAGCCATACGGAGGAAACACAAAGATGGCATTTGGATAGATGACGATGGCTGAGAACTTCGAGACAGTCAATCCAAGAAGATGAAGTTGGTTGTAGACTAGGGGGGTCGAACAATGATGTCGAAGTTAAAATTTATTTACTTTTTGTACTTTGTTGGGTTTTGTTGCCCCCAGCAACTATTGTACAACTATCTCCCAATATGTTTCCATTTCAAGCAGTTTTGTCCGCTGTAGCGTAGTCCATCGCTTTTGGTAAAGACTAGCAAAAAAATTGGCTTTCTATTCCTATGGTAGGTTCTGGCAGCTGGTTCAGCGCGCTGCAGCAAATTTACACACACATGAACCTGAAACGAATTGCTCATGCAGTTCGTTGAAGACAACATCACAAATACGTTATGTGGCTTGAAAGATAACATTCCAAAATCACATCCAAACAGTACCAACAGAGGAGCAATGTATGTTTCGAAAGCAAAAAATGTACGAGTCAGACATCCAAATTAAACTAGCAAATGAAACAACCTGATAATATGAAGATGTGAGCTCAATGTGGGTAGTCATTTCCTGCGCGCCCTCTTCTCTACCATGTTGGGCCTTGGCGAATCAAAGGTAGGGATTGGACCCAATTCATTGATTCTCTCGCCACACATGGCTGTGAGGATCTTCCCAACCTGCGATGTCCAGGGCACCAAATGATCCACCTTCAGTTGCAATGCTGCCAAGTCCCCATCCGAGTTCTCATTCGATGATTTAATTTTTGCCGCCCTAGATGACTCAGCAACGTTCTCCTTCGAGAATATGAGAGGGTTTATAGGGAGCTTTGGCATCATTGTGACATCATCACCTTCGTATCTGCAACCGGTTTCCACGCATATTGCAGTGATGAGTGAGGACAAGCCTATGCAGTTATGGGCATTGACACAATCCCAGATGTATGCCATTATTGTACTCCCAACATCGATGCTCATGTTCTTCTTTATCTTGTAGAGCAGCAGCATACAGGACCGATGAACCTCGCTATTCAATTTCACGGGGAGTAGCCGGGCAGCTATGAAACTGTACCACACGTTCATGTCTTCATTCAAGTACTTTTTCTCTATGCTGGACCATTCTTGTGGTAGATTCTGAATTACTGCATCGCTGTCATCACAGATTTCTGTGATGATGTCTTCCAATGAAGCTTGTTCAACTGCGGTGTCAGCGACTTCGTACAAGCTCGAGGGCTTTGGTGGGATCCTGTAGAACTTGTTGATCAAATCCGAGGACAACTCGACCAAATGACCCCGGAGGAAAACAGTTTCAGGATTCTTGTACTTCATGAGCAACAGGTATTCACACGCCATGGTCTGGTTTGCACGCGTCGGTTGTGCGATGAAGCCTTCCCATCCGTGCTCCTTCACATAGTTCCTGAAGGGCTTTTCCAGCCTCAACCCTCTCAAGGATGAGGCCCCTCGAGATGAAGTCCTTGTACACAGTAATTTGCTAAGTACAGTCCATCTCTGCGGCTGGTATGGGCTCAGTCGACGGAACAATCTGTGTCTCGTGCTCGACATCCTCCCCCTCCACCACTCTAGCATTTTTCCTTGGGTTTTGGGTGTTGTTCTTTTGCTTGGTTGTACCTTTTTTGGGGGCCATGTCTGTTAAACTAAATGTGTTAACAGAAACCAGAATGCAAAACGGTAAATAATACACAATCAGAAAGGTGAATAATACAGAATCAACTTATTCTAAATTAAGCATTTTTTTCTCATAGGCTGAATATGGAATAATGTTTATTCACGGTTAATCCCAATTTCAGATAATATTAACAGAAGTAAAATAATTAAACTAGATTGACATTCTATAAATCTTGGGATGAATCAATGGGCCACCCAGAATCACATGTCATGAACAATCAGGGTAAGGACAAAATTATTCACCAATGCCGAAAACAAGAGCACAGTGAGGGCATTGACACAATGAGGCATTATCATGAAATCAACCCTTGAGCAAAAAATAATTTCATGAACAATCAGGTTATGCACAAAATTATCATATCATATCGGAGCACGGGTTATGCCATCCAGAATCACATATCATGAACAATCAGGTTATGCACAAAATTATTCACCGATGCCGAAAACCAGAGCACAATGAGGGCATTGACACAATGAGGCATTATCATGAAATCAAACCTTGAGGAAGAAAAAATTTCTTGGTACAAACCTTAGGAAAATAATCCCCTTACCTAATTCGGAGTACGGGTTGTTGACGAGTGGTGTTTGGTGTAGAGTCGACGATGGTCGGACAGAGCTTGGCCGATGAAGCAGCGCGGCTAGAGAAGTGGACGGTGGAGGGAGCCGGGACGGCGGAGGGAGTAGGGCATGGCGAAAGTGGCAGGAGACAGCTATGTGAGAGTAGAGGATGGTGGAGGGAGCAGGGGTCGGCGGAGGGAGCAGGAATGGCGGAGGAAGGGGATTGGGAACGGCGGAGGATGGGGCATGGGAACGGTTGAGGAATGGCCTTGGGAACGGCGGATGAAGGTGATGGAAGGGCAGAGGTTGTGGGCCAAAGACTAATGCACAAACACCTTATAATAATTGGGTTGAAGTTTACATTTGTTTTGGGCTGAATGTTAGACCGATTGAATATTAAGTTTTAGACTCGAGGGGTTAATGGTCAAGTGCTTGATGGCTCGAGGTCTCGAGGGGTCGAGGCTCGATGGTTCGAGGGCTCGAGTGCTCGATGGTGCGAGTGCCTGATGGCTCGAGGGCGGCAGGGCTCGAGAGCTTGAGTGCTCGAGGGGTCGAGGCTCGAGAGCTTGAGTTTCGAGGTATCCAGTGCTTGAGGGCTCCAAGGCTTGAGTGGTCAAGGACTCCAGGGCTTGAGGTCTTGAGGGGTCCAGGCTCGATGGTTCGAGGGCGGCAGGGCTTGAGGTCTCGAGGGCGGCAGGGCTCGAGAGCTTGAGTTTCAAGGTATCCAGTGCTCGAGGGCTCCAAGGCTTGAGTGGTCGAGGACTCTAGGGCTCGAGGTCTCGAGGTCTCGAGGGGTCGAGGCTCGATGGTTCGAGGGCTCGAGGGCTCGAGTGCTTGAGTGCTCGATGGTTCGAGTGCCTGATGGCTCGAGGGCAGCAGGGCTCAAGAGCTTGAGAGCTCAAGGAATCCAGGGCTCGAGGGCTCGAGAGCTTGAGTGTTCGAGGTATCCAGTGCTCGAGGGCTCCAAGGCTTGAGTGTTCGAGGTATCTAGTGCTCGAGGGATCCAAGGCTCGAGGGCTCCAAGGCTTGAGTGCTCGAGGACTCCAGGGCTCGAGGGCTCCAAGCTCGAGTGCTCGATGGTTTCAATGCATCAAATGGGAAAACTTGAAACGATTCCAAAGATCAGTAGCCAAAACTGGACTATTGCTTCCATAGGTAGAAACTGGGAATCCGCCATGTGAAAGCGCAAATGAGACTGTGAAAAATGGTAGCCATCGTGAAAGAGCAGAAAAAAAATCCAAAGCCATGAAGGGAGGTAGTCCATAACCTGGGACAGAATAGAGGAAAGATCAGCAGTATCAAGCTTATTTAAAGGCTTGCCTATGGATTCTAATATAAGGTGTACGAATACTATCCATATAGATTAAGCCTTTAATATGTGCCGGAATGTTGGTCACATGCAAAGGAGAAACCATCGCAGAGGATGCTTGATATTTCCCAATGGCATCCGCAACTGAGTTACATTATCTGTATGTGTGCTGGAGGGTAGCATGGGATAAAAGAGTGTGAACTCGAAAAACTAGTGGGTATAGGGTCTATTTGGAAACTGAAGGATCATTAATCATATTTACTGTCTGTAGCAAGTCAGATTCAATAATGAGGTTGGGATATCTGTCCAGATGGATCTGACAGGCCATAAGAATTGCCTTAACTTCAGCTTCCAGTGGAGATGTGGTTGTTATGGTCTCTGATCTAATAATGATTGGTAAACCTTGGTGATTGCGAGCAATTAAGCCAATTGAAACAGAGGAATTAGACCAAGATGCATCCACGTTAACCTTGATGAAACTGTGATATGGAGATTCCCAGTATACTGTGCAAATAGTTGGCTTTCGTGGTGGTCTGGAGGGAAACATCAGAGAAGGGAACTGAAAACTTAGGTTAGGAAATATAGTTGGGAAGCAGGGAGAGGGGGTAATGGAAAGGTAGAGAGTATCTGTAACTTCCTTGCTCGATGGTTTCAACGCATTAGCGGTTAGACAGATTTCTTTATGAACGTGGAAGTCTCTCACACACCATTTATTTTGAGACGGAGGGAGTATAAGATTTTAAAGATTTTACGATCTTTTCCAGGTCCTGGGGAATATAATACATATCCCTCCCATTCGTATGGATTATTGTTTTTAAATTAAAGCATTTAAAATTATAAGACACAAAAATGTGCCAACAAAGCTTCATTTTCATTCCCTCCAAAAGTTTCCCTTTTCCCTCCATATCCTTAACCCTCGGTTTCCGTACCCTTCCCTCCCCACCACATTGAACCGAGTTCTTTCCATCCACCACATCCCTAATCCCAAGTTCCCCCTCTTCCCACCATAACCCCGTGCAGATTTCCCCCAAAAACAGTGTCCATCCCTTCACCATTTATGTCGGTCTTCAACCTCCAAATCTTGGTCGCCAACCAAATACACCAATTTTGTCGACATTCAACTCCACAAATTTCGTACCCAGGTCGGAATCTTCATAGTGGAGGGGGTAACCAAGATGGCCGGCTGTTGGTGGAATAAGGTAACACCCATTGGTAGTTTCCATCTTTCTCGGGTTTAATGAGTAGCTATATTTTGGTTGGTCTCTTTGCGTGTGAGTTTGTGTTGACATTTCTTGTTATACTATTGTGGGTGTTATTTCATGCTCATACATGATATGTGTGCTTGTTATGTCATAATTTTTGCCTACCCACGTGCCCCCTATACGAATTTGTTGAACTCGGTTGGATTTTCCTGAAAATACGCAAAAGGCTGTATTGGATTAATGTTTTTGCTTGTGTTTCATTTACTCATAGAAGAGATTCAATGGTGCCGCTGAGGAAGAAATTGTTTGACTCTGGTGGTAGACAAAATGTTGTCGATAAATGTTTTACCCCTCCAAAGGATGCCAACTGTGACGACAATAGCGAGGAAGGGGCTGATGCACGGAAATATTGCTTGGGATCAGAGAAGTCGGGAGAAGAATAAGAAACTATGGTAAAAGAAGACATGAGTGGGAGCTTCGACAAGTTTAAGATTGGAGAGTATTGCAAGCGCAGAGGTACAGCCACGTGCAAGTCCGTGTTGCTTGCAAAAAAAAAGAAGCCTCTGAAAATATTCTTCGATGATGACTTCGAACCCCTGTTATGCACATCCGATGGTCGATGTATGTTGGCTATGCTTTCCGGCGAAGAATCCGCTTCGGGACATGGCATAATTGGAGATCAGTCCCAGACCATGTGAAGAAGGATGCATGGGAAGACATTCTCGTAAGTGTCTTCTAATCCTCCATTTTTCATATCAACTTCGTTACATGTCGCACTAACAACATGTCTCCTTATCCTCCAGATTAGCTGGGATTTACAAACGAAAATGACTTTCAATGAGATGAATAAGTTTCGAAATAAATGGACAATTTATGCCGGAGAAAAGTGGAGGAATTGGAAAACTAAGGTTGCGAACAAGTACATTGTGGAAAAAAACTGGGCTTTTGTGCATGGAGAGACTATCGCTCGATGGACAAAAATGAGTGGGAGTTGTTTGTGAAACACAGGTAAACCCCTATGTGATTTGTAGTATATTGATTTCCATTTCCTGATTTGGATTGATGTTGTGGGGATACAGTTCGTTGCTGATGAACGCTGGAAGCTGCAGCATGCTGTAGCTCTCAGTCTCAGCTGGGCACTGAAAGCTGCAGTGCGCTGCAGCCTTCAGCAGCTACATGTACAATTCATTACTTCTTATAATCTATCGCTTGCACTTTCAACTTTATCTGTTTTACTTCAATAGAGAATACTTAGTTATTGCCCTACCGATGTATTTACCCAATCTCTAAGTTCATCTCTCAGAGAGAAAAAAATGCTGCCTATATGTTTTGAACCATCATGGAGAAAGGGAGGTAGCTGCATTCGGTATATTCTTTCCAAAGGAAGCGGAAACTGACTTACCCATCAAGTGGGAACGAGTAAATCTAAAAGGACCTGTGATCATACCAAAGGCACCTTTGCCTATTGAACACGAAGAATTTGAGTTTGTCACTCAGGCCATTGGATATAACATTCTATGGCCGGGGAAGCTGATAAGTGTCATAGAGCAACAGGATGATAAGGTGTGATAATTGTATTCTTCTTCTCATCGGTGCTCATATATATCTTTCTTGCTAATACAATAACATGATATGTTATTCATCTACAAATGTAGGAGAATGAGCAGCAACCGCCTCCGCAAGAAATAGTGGTCGACGAAATTGGAAGTCCTCAAACAAACCTCACACCAGTGGCTAAGGAAGATACTCCTCGTGGAGAGGTGGCCGCTCGATCGGTAAAAGGAGAGGTACATACCCCCATACTATTTCATTCCGACTTATTTTCTCCTACGCATCACTAACATTTTACCCATTAGCAACAACCAAAAGAAAAAAACTACATCACCGAAGAATGGGCAACCAAATCCTTCCTCGTCGATTTCTTCCCCATACATATTTATGATAACTCATTCCAGCCTTTACATTATCATCCACTACTGAATTACATACAAATATTGTTCATCTAACATTATTAGATTCTGAATGTAATGATTAGGGAGCCACGGAAAACCAAGAATGCATCGCTGCTGTTCACCAGATTAATGATGCTTTATAGCTATCTTCACAAATATGTGGACCAGACAAAGTATTCCGCATCAATTTCAGCGCAAAGGTGTTTGGATTAGAAGAAGTCTACACAACCATATTTACTGACAAGATACGACTGTTCATGAACCGCTTAGACGCAGATGATGAAATGGAGTGGATCAGTGGGTGCCAACTTGAAATATGGGCATCGTAAGAAGTGCATGCTTTCATTATTCATATATACAAGTATCATTATATTTTCTTAACTAACCATATTAATTTACAAGATACCTCTGCGATGGGGTGGTACGTGGAGGCCACGTCCAATTTATTCCTGCCTCTTCGAACTCAATGGCTCAGAAGGCAAATCAAAGGGTGGAATTAACTGCGGACGGGGTTTTGGCTGTCATGTGCCGCACTGAAGTGAGGATGTACATCTTCCCATACAATCAAGAGTAAGTTTCATTCGTTTTCCGAGTAGCTAGACCCGCCCACATGGAAGCGATAGCAACCGTGTGCTGTGATTTTATTTTAAGAATCTTAAGTACTTTTTTCCCCTTTTTCCCATAGGGACCATTGGTTTTTGCTTGTCTTCGTACCAGAAATCAATCGAGTATATTGCATCGACTCAATGACTAGGGGAATTTCCAAACAAAATAGATCATGCCTTAAAATGATTCATTTGTAAGTGGAACACATTCGTTTCTCTCCTTCAGCTTCGATGTTTTTCAAAAATGGTTGTTCCCATAATTGTGTTCTTGTACATTTCGCACTCTCTTGGCTCAATTATTTACAATTACTGTTACTCAGTATGTTATCATATATTGTGTGAACCCCAATTTCAAAAAAATAATATTCCTCATGTTGACAAAAATAGGTTTCCATCTATTGTAGGATTGCAACAAAATATCGATGGTCCAATTCCAAACAAAATAGGTCCTACCCTTCCAACTACACTTGGGATGTCATAAACATCAATGTACGTATCATCTCATGCCTTCATATTTCACGTGTCATTTTCATCTTTGTAATCGGTTCAACAAATTGTCTTTTCCATCATCAGCACAAGATACAAAGTAGTACTTGGGAGTGCGGATACCATTGCATGTATTACATGGAAAAAATTGTTAGGCACGTACATGACATTGACATTATTCCGGTACGTTTTCCTACAATTCTTCTATGTATTTGTTATCCTCACATATACATCCTTCTCTTAACATGTCATTTAATGCATTGTTTCAGCAATTCCCGGAAGATTACATTCCACTGGGGAGCGATGAACTGCGGAGTATTGCTTTGAAATGGGTTTGTATTTTTGCAAAAAATACTCTGCCAAAATGCATAGCTCAATTGAATATCATACAAGGACTTGCACAAATCGTCGGATAGTGGTTAGTATTATCTGTTACGAGAAAGGTAATTGACCATCTCTTCTGATACTCGTCAAATTCGACGATGAGAGGGGTTTCAGTATCTTAGGACACTACGAAATACGTCATGCTCTTCTTTTGCTAGTCATAAATTATACTTCATCGGATTCAATGCTTTCTTCAACCTACTTTCTTGTCTATGCATCATTGTGGCTCGGAATTTGTTCAATTTATCTTCGTGCACCATTCTGTTACTACGCACAACAAATAATGGGTACCATGCCTGAAAAAAAAGGAACTGGCTGTGAGAATATGAACGTTGGAAGCTGCAGCACGCCGCAGCTTACAGTGACCACATTAGTTACTCACGTTTTTAACACCGGTATCTTTCGATTAGAGAAGCGGTGCTAATATTAAATGGTGCAAAATTAATTCTTGTAGCACCGCTTTCAAAACCGCTACTAAAAAAGGTGCGATCATAATCGGTGCTTATTTACTTCATTGCACCGGTTTTCAAACGGGTGCAAAATTTAACCGGCGCAACAAATAAAAAATTCTAGCACCGGGTTTTTTTACCGGTGCTAACATATAACCGGTTCAATAATATTGTTTTTTATCACCGGTTCCCAAACCATTGCTAAACTATAACCGGTGCAATTTATGTTTCTGTCACCGGTTTAAAAACCGGTGCTACCTACAAACCGGTGTTAGATATAAAGATTTAACACCGGTTCCATAACCAGTGCTAACAAATCCGGTGCGACAAAATTTTATTTATCACCGGTGCAAGAATGACAAAATTTACACCGGTTTTTTCTAGCACCAGTTACAAAAAAACCGGTGCTAACATGGTACATTATAGCACCGGTAACTTAAACCGGTGCAAAATATAACCGGTGCTAATAAAAGGAATTTAGCACCGGTTTTGCTTCAACCGGTGATAATGTAGCATCGCTTACTTAGGCACCGGTTTTTTAGCCACTAAAAAACCGGTGCTAGGAACCAAAACAACTGGTGCTAGAGGTGTCTTCGCGTGGTAGTGTAAATATGTGTAACACAATATTAGGACGTTTAATTTTATAAGCGACCTAATATACTTGTGTTAGGACGCTTCTTATAAAAGCATCCCTATATAAGTGTCCTAATAGCTCTTTTTTTGTAGTGCGTGCTAACAAATTATCACACGATAGTATTTTTACTCATACACTAATTTAATTTTATGGTCAAAATTAAGAAGTTTTAACCAAAGTGATACGATATAAAAAAATCATTTATTATAGTTTTTTAGTTTAGTATTTTTAGGAGGTAATACTCTTTTTCCCATTGGGTTTTTCAATGAGGTAGTGTGATCATTTGTAATTTATTTCATTATAGAATAAGACATATCAATTCAGCCATGCTAGCTTAGAAGAGTTTTGGTTATATTTTAATTAGGGTTTAGAATATTTAGTTTAATTTGATTAGAATTAGATTTGATAAGATTAGATAAGACAATATTCATTCAAGATTTATCTTGATTGAATTCATCCATTTATACATTCATTGTAGATAGTCTAGTTAAATATGATTTTATCTCTTTAAATCTGTCATAATCCTTTTCAGTTTCATGTTTTTATTTTTGAAGACCATACCTATGTACTATAAATAGGGGGTGATTTTCAACGTTATTTTTACCTTACACACTTTTATCAATCAAATATTTAACCTTTTGAGTTCATATTCTATGCTTGCGAGCTATTCCATTGTTGCTTAACCTCGATGGCTAGTTAAGTGTTTATAAATCTTGTAATCTGATCCTAAGGGTTAGTTAGAGAGCAGGTCGAAATTAGGCATACCACGAGAGCTAGACACCTGAATTTCGTGCGGCATAGTGAGGGTTTGCGAGTTCCCTTGTTTTGTCAAAAATCTTAATTCCGCAATCCAGCTTCTTCGCAAGGAGATTCATATCATAAAAATAGTTCAATTGCAGTTTGAAATGGGACAGATGGAGTATCATTTATTAAGAATAATTAAAGTATGTGAAAAGATGATATTTTGAAAATATATGTTATAATGAATCAGACAAACTATCACACGGTGATATTTATGTTTATATACCAATTTAATTTTATGGTCAATATTTTAATAAAAAAACTAAATAACTAGTTAAATTACAACCTAAGACGGAGGAGGAATTGATTTCATAATAATAATCTGAAGACTCTAATAATTTTGTTCTTTATCTACAGGGAAGTAGCCTACGAATTTGCGAGTTGGTTTACAGTTATCGCACTGAAGTGGCACGAAAATCTATCTTTAATATTTCAAGCCATTCTTAATTATTCTATTCCAAGATCCCTCAAAGGACATCAATTATTTTTCATACAATCTCCACTACGACATGTATACATGCATGGAAAATTGATAATAATTCACACACCGCAGCTTTGAACCAACAGAAGTCTCGTGCGGGCAACGTGCATGACCAAAATAAGGTTTTGTTGAGGTTTTGTTGAGCTTGTAAGAATTGAGTTAGAAGCTCTATATAAACACACGTGAACTGATCCATCCTCTCCTTGTGATCTTCAAGCCACTTTCTATTGAGGAGTGGACTTCTTGGCCTACTTACCAACCAGTTGTTGGAGGCTTTTCTTGTTCCTTTTAAAAAAAAACAATTTTACTATGAACAATTAGTCCTCAAATTTTGCAAGCTACCTCTTATCTAACTCAATAAATTTCATTATTCAATTAAAGTAGGTATAAGTGCAAATTAAATTTCATCTTCGATCATATATAAAGTACAAAAAAATCATCATTCATACACCAAAACTGCAAAAATCTTGCACAAATTATCTCACATTGAACTATCTGCGCCATTTTACGCAACATTTGCACGTAAGATTTATTTTTTTAAAAAAATCATGAATTTAAACCAAAATATTTTTTATCAAAAAAAGAGAACATTATCACACTGATTCTTTCTTATTGCGGATTATTTTGTTTGTTATTTGGAGGTTATGAGAGAGGCAATAAGAGAATGTGTACACATTACATTTGATGGTCGTGATGAGAATGTGAGGAAATTTATTGCGGGAGTCTTATCTGAATTTGGTGTTATTCTTTCTAAGAAATGTTTTTAACTTTTTCACTAATGACCCTTTAGATTTTGATGATGAATTGTGGGCCAACAAAACCTTCGTTATCCACATTTATCTAAGTGTTTGTCGAATGTGTTATACTTTTGATTTTGTCAGTAAATTAATAGTTTAAAACTTCGTTCAGTTGGTAATATGCATGCAAACTCTTTATAAAATTTATCAAAAATATAAATAACGAGCAAAACACGTGCATGTTTTACGTACAAAGAAAATACTGATAATTAAGGATGTAAGCCACTAAAATAAATCCATGTTATTAATTGATTTATTTAAAAAAAACAGGCAATATGCGTGCATGTTTTTGATGAGCTGGTGTATGTACTTGAAAGAATGAGGCCGTCGGAAGTCACCGGAGAAAGAATAGTCGATACTGGCAGAGAAGTGGTGGCCAGTGGCTGAGGAGTTGGATCCGGGTCGGCCATCCAGATGGAAGATGGTGGTGAAGGAGGGGCGGCTGGCACAGGTGTGGTGGCCCCAATCGATGAAGGAACAGCTCCATCAAAAAATGATGAAATCTCCAGATCTGAAATAGAGCGACTGTTCGCGGAAGATGAGACACAAGGGAATAAGGTTTCATCAAAGCGAACGTGGCGAGAAACATAGATACGCCTAGAAGTGGGATCGAGACACTGAAAGCCCTTGTAACGAGGGTTGTAGCCAATAAAAACACGCGGAATGGATCGCGGTGCAAACTTATCAGTAGCAGTGGCACGCAGACATGGAAAAGCACGGTAGCCAAATGGGTGAAAGAGGGTATAGTCAGGCACAGGACCAAAAACAACCTCAAAAGGTGATTTTCCACCAAGAACTAAACTGGGCAAACGGTTAATGATGTAAACAGCAGAGGAGAAAGCTTCCACCCAATAACAATATGGCACGAAAGAGTGAAAAAGCATGGCAAGACCAGTCTCTGTAATGTGACGATGCTTCCGCTCAGCTTGGCCATTCTGAGCAGGTGTATAGGGCGTTGACATCTGATGATGAATGCCACATGATATGAAGTGAGCCTGAAGTCGATGATTAGTAAACTCTGTGCCACCATCGGTCTGAAAAATTTTAACCCTAGTAGAAAACTGGGTCTCAACAAATTTCTGAAACTGAATAAATGTGTCATAGAAGTCCGACTTATACCGCATTGGGAAAAACCATGTGAATCGCGAAAAGTCATCGATGAAAATGGCACAATGAGGAAAACCACCTGCTGATAAGACAGGGGCTGGTCCCCACAAATCACGATGCACCTTGTCCAACAACCCAGTAGTGCGCCTGTCACTAGTGGAAAAAGGTAAATGGCTACTCTTGGCCATCTGATAAGGAGAACAACTAACAGATGCCGGCATATCGGAAGTGACAGTAACATGGCCACGTAGACTTAACAACTGAACAATATCATGAGACACATGACCGAGGCGAGAGTGCCACTTTTCAAAAGAAGCCTGGAGCTTTCCCGAGCGTAATTCTCCTAGAAAGATGGAATCACCAGTCTCGAGAAAATAAAGACTTGAACTATGACTGCTTTTATCAATTATCTTCCCTGTATGCTTGTGCTCAATGGAAAAGGCGTTGGCATTAAATATAACACGGACAGGTAAATCACGAGTAAGCTTACTAATGGACAATAAACTTCTAGTAATCTTAGGGACCACAAGGACATCATTAATAGAGAAACCAGATAAATGACATTGGCCGATGTGAGAAATAGATAATGATCCACCATTTCCAACAAGAATAGAATCAGAATCACGATAACGTTGTACCTGATCAAGATGACTGGTGCGAGCAGTGATATGAGATGTAGCACCTGAATCAACGATCCACTGATTTGATGAAGAATGACGATTGGGACCATTCAAACTAGCCTGAAACAACACCTTGTCCGCAATCCAATTAGTGGAGCAATCTTCCCGAGATATAGGGCCCAAATAAACCATAACAAAAGACCGAAATTGCACAGAAATTGATTGGGTGTTGACGAGAATTTGAGCAATTCGCGAGAAACGGGTTCAACTCGCGAGAAACAGATTCAACTCACGAGAAACAGGTTCATGTCGCGAGAAACAGGTTCCACTCACGAGAAATTGAAGAGGCTGGCTAATCCTCTGTGTGCGAATTGAAGTGCAAAATACACACTAAAGGCACTGTTCATAATTCAGTTACTTTCACTGTTTCTTCTTCTTCTTTCTTTGCTACCTAACGGCTCTTTCTGCTGAATCTGGGTGACGGCCATGGCGTCTCCGACGCCACACCTATCATCTGATCACACCTCTACCACAAGCAAAAGTTTTCTTCAAGCCTTGAAAACAAAATCATCACCACTCACAAACACCCTCCCAGATACGCCTAATCTCCACCCAATTACTGAATATAAGGGCAAACTGTCTTTCATCCTCCCACCAGAGGAAGGAGATATTCTGGCCTCTCATTACCAGAACGCCTTGGTTGGCAAATTCAACAGGGGCAAACCGTCAATGGAGAATCTAGCTGCTGCTTTTAAATCAATAG
Source organism: Rubia yunnanensis (assembly GCA_037428765.1). Taxonomy (NCBI): domain Eukaryota; kingdom Viridiplantae; phylum Streptophyta; class Magnoliopsida; order Gentianales; family Rubiaceae; genus Rubia; species Rubia yunnanensis. The sequence goes on from CM075061.1 coordinate 132,061,576, forward strand.
GGTTTAAGGCTAAGTTCCAATTGGGATCAATTGATTACCGACACGTTCTTATTCAGTTTCAGGATTGCGATGATTACCAGCGGTGCTGGATGAAGGGCCAATGGATGGTCTATGGAGCTTCAATGAAGGTCCAGAAGTGGACTCCGGATTTCTCACCTACAGCAGAATCTTCAATTGTTCCCGCATGGGTAACTATCCATCAATTGCCTTTACACTTTTACAATACTTCTGCGATTATAGGTATTAGTAGTCAGATTGGTAAATTTCTGAAAATGGATGCTGCAACTCATGCTCTATCTAGACCCTCTGCAATTAAGGTTTGTGTGGAAGTAGATCTTACGGCTCAACTCCCAAATTCTATAGTTGTAGGAATTGGAAGTAAAGTAGCTGACTATTTTATTGAATATGATCAGCTACCTCAGTATTGTAATCACTGTAAGATCATTGGCCATAGTGAGGTAAATTGTAACTTCCTGCATCCAGAATTGAAAAAAAGAGCATAAACCTAGCTAAGGCAACTCTGACAAAGGATAGAATAGATAATGGAAAAGAGGATAACCACCCAGAAAAGACTCAGGAAATCCTAGAACATGACTCTAATGCTACATTGGAACTGGAAGGACCATCTAAATTATCAGTCTCCCGAAAGGAATCGGAATTCCAGACTCAGAACCTGAAAACAGATCATAATAAGGGTGGGAATAATTTGAGGAGAGAAAATCCTGACTTACATGTTAAAAGAAATAAACCTTTCTACTCTTTGGATGATATCTCCAAACCTATTACCAACCTCTTTTGGAGGAAAAAAACCCAACAATCAGAACCCTTTCCTACTCAGGATGATCAAGTTACAAGGAACATGGTTTCCATATCAAACGCTTTCCATACTTTGACTAACCTACAGGAGGAGGATACTGATGCTCAAGAGGAAGATGTAGTGGACATCTTCCATGAATTATTGGAATCACATGAAGTACAGATACCTCAGATAGAAGCTAAAAAAGATGATAAGGAGGAGGCCCTCTCAGATGAGCAGAGATTACCAGAAGAAGAGGCTCCTGTTCTGGTGCAAAGTTCCCCTGAAATACAAGAATGTTCCTTACCTCAGGACCCAAACAACGAAGGTGTACATAGCTCTGCTGCGAAGCAAACAGAACAACAGCAGGTTAGTATTTCTCCATCAGATAAACTGAAGAAAGATGTAGATAAAAGGGGTAAAAATACAAAAGTCTCAGTGAATAATTTAAGGAAACTTAGATCCTCTCAAAAAGCTAACCCCCCCCCCCCCCAGTTTTAAATGATACAATACACCAAAATAGGGAATATACTGGTGTGGAATGTTAGGGGATACGACACTTCACTGGATAGACTAAAATCCTTAACTAGGAAACACAAGATTGACATTCTATGTCTAATTGAACCATGGCATGAAAACCAGAATTTGAACCTATTGAAACATGAACTTGGTTATACTAATGCTATTCATGCTCACACTGCTAAGATTTGGCTTCTCTGGAATCAGAATTTCAGTTTGACAACTGTTACTCAATCTGACCAGTTCATACAAACTAGAGTTACAGAAAATGCCACTTCAGCCTATTGGAATGTTTATTTTATTTATGCTAGTGTACATAGACAATTGAGAGAAAAATTGTGGTCAGATTTACAAATTTCAAAAACTGCTCCATCAGTCTTAATTGGTGATTTCAATACTGTGGCATATGTTAATGAATATAAAGGCAGGAAATCTACCCCAAGGAAAAGCATGAAACAATTTAAATAATTTCTAACTATGAATGACTTACATGAAATACCTACTGTGGGTAATTCTTTCACTTGGAGAAACAATAGATATAAAGATAAAGGGAAGGATCTACAGTTTCAAAGGCTAGATAGGGGAATATGTAACTTAGAATGGCTGGATCTTTTTCCTAATAGCTCTATACAGGTTTTAAACAGAATGACTTCTGATCATTCTCCTCTCCTCTTAACTATTCAATCTGCTGTAGAATTATCTCCAAGACCTTTCAGGTACCAGGAAATGTGGTCTAATAGAGAAGATTTTCATGAGATAGTTTTATCTAATTGGAATTTACCATCCTCTCTGGTAGGAATGAGAAAATTTGTTCACAAGTTAAAGAGGCTCAAGACAGTAATAAAAGAATGGAACAAAACTAGTTTTGGGGATGTTAATAACAATCTGTCACAATCTGAGGCTAGAGTAAATGACCTGGAAATCCAGTACCAGCAAAATCAGGATGAATCAGTTTCAAAAGAGCTTTTGAAGTCTAAAGCATTGCTCCTGAGATATCAGAAGGAACAAAACATTTTCCTGCAACAAAAAGCTAGGGTAAACTGGTTCAAACTAGGTGATGCTAACACTAGATATTTCCACCACACAATTAAGGAAAAGAAAATCAGATCTAGAATAGCTAAAATTAAAGATAGTGATGGAAACTGGATATCTGAACCAAGTTTGATAAAAGAAGAAGGTGTGAGATTTTTTCAGCAATTACTGAATGAGGATTCATCTCAAAAAGAAGGGAGATATCTAAAACAATTTTTGCAGGTGATCCCAAAGGTAATAACTGATCAACAGAACTCTAATTTGCTTGCCCCTATTGACTCACAAGAATTGAAAGCAGCTATCTTTGATCTGAATAGAACTAGTTCACCTGGCTCTGATGGATTTTCTGGAGTTTTTTACACAACTTTCTGGGACATCATTAATTATGATTTGTTGGAAGCTGCTAATGATTTTTTAACTACTGGGGACATTCCAAAAGCTATGTCAAGTACATGGCTCACTTTAATACCCAAAAAAGCCATCCCAAACACATTTGCATATTTCAGGCCAATAAGTCTATCAAACTTTGTAAACAAAGTTTTTTCTAAATTGTTAATGATGAGGATTAAGCCACTAATGCACCTAATCATTTCCCCTGAACAAAGTGCTTTCTTTAAAGGTAGGGATATTTCGGACAATGTGATCCTTATGCATGAAATGACTAGATTACTGTCTAGAAAGTCTAAGATATCAAATTTGATAATTAAACTAGATATGCAAAAGGCTTTTGATAGGGTCTCTTGGTCTTTCCTTAACTCCATCCTACTACAGTTTGGTTTCCATGGTAAATTTGTTAGACTTATCATGCAAAACATTGCCTCTGCAAACTTCTCAGTGTTAATAAATGGTGTTATATCAGGTTATTTTTCCTCCTCCAGGGGAATTAAACAGGGAGATCCCCTCTCACCTTTCTTATACAACATTTTATCTGAGGCTTTTTCAAGGGGATTGAAGAGACTGTTTTCTATAGGATATTTACAGTACTATGACCTCCCCAAATCATGCTCTCCTCTTACTCATCTAATGTATGCAGATGACACGGCTGTGCTTCTCAATACTAAGCCCAACAATCTGAGACATTTTAAACATTTTTTAAAGGCTTATGAGATCACTTCTGGTCAGAAAGTTCACTTTGCTAAATCAGAATTTTTTGTATCACATAATTCTTCTCCTCAGCAAGTCCAAACTGTAAAAAGGATTTTAGGAATGGAGAAATGATCATTTCCTTTTAAATTATGGTGGAAGTTACAAATTAATGAGACACAATGGTCTTCACTTTTATGGACACTACCTGTCACTTATAAAAAATCTCAGATTTGGAGTAGAATAAGTGCAGTAACCCCTAGGGCTAACTGTCTAACCAGGATCATCTTTGGGAAAGGGGATTGTTCCTTTTGGAATGAAAATTGGATGGGAAATGGTGCACTATGTTACATCTGGCCGGAGGATAGGAACATTCCTTTTGAAGATCTAACTCTGAGCTCTTTCATTAATAACAAATATGCCTTCTTACCAAATATGGAGCCTTATTTGGCTACCAATATTATACATATATTGCAGGAGGTTAAGCTGGAGCACCAGCATGAGGATCAGCTAGTCTGGACTCAAACAACTGATGGGAAATTCACAGTCAGATTTGCATACAACTGTTTCAGACAAAGGAGTCCTGAAATTCAGCATTTTCACAAGGTTTGGTCTGCTTATATCCCTAGAAAAATGTCAATACTTACTTGGAGAGCTTTAAACTGCATCCTCCCTTTTGATGATATTTTAAGCAGGATGGGTTTTTCATTAGCTTCGAGATGTCCCTTTTGCTTGTGTAATAAGGATAATCTAGATCATTTCTTCAAATCATGTCCTTTTTCCTTTTCAGTATGGAATAGTATTCACTCTATGCTAAACCTTCCACAAATTAGTTTTTGGAATCTGAAAAGTAGGCTAGCATTTTACTTATCTTTCTAGGCAAACTCAAAAATACACTCCAAATTGATAAATGCTGGCCTTGTAACTACAATGTGGTCATTATGGACAAGCAGAAACAAATATATTTTTGAGAACATACCTGCCTCATGTGATAATTGTGTCAGGGATATTAAACACATGATTTACACAATTTTCACTGCTCACAAATTGAATGGTAATAGGGATAGGCACAAACATTGGATTCAGGCTAACATCATTCCACAAATTTTTCACAAACATAAGCCTGCAATTACAGTAGCAATCTGGGAAAAACCTCTTACTGGCTTTAAAGTTAATACAGATGCTTCATGGATCAGTAGTGGATCTTCCTTTGCAGCTGTAATTGTAAGGGATTGGAAAGGAGATGTAGTCAAGTTGAAAGTTAAAAATTTTCATAGTGCATCCCCTCTGCATGCTGAATTATATGCTATAAAAATGGGATATGAAATCTGCTCAGAACTGGACTTAGGTGTGTATGTTTTGGAATCTGATTGCTTAACTGCAGTCAGTAGTATACATAATCCTAGGAGAAGCCCTTGGAGAGTATTTTCTATTTGTAATGCACTTCATGTACAACACTCCTCTCATCCAATTCAACATATACCTAGGCAAGCTAATATGGCTGCTGATTTCTTGGCTAAATTTGCAAAGGAAAACAATTTACATGGTGATATTGACATCAGGTCAATTCCGAACTTTCTTAGGGGTCTGTTAATTTTAGATTCTATTGGCTTTTCGGCAATAAGAGTTGGATCTTCTGGATAGCAATACAATTAGAATGAGTGCCTGTGATCAATTATACTCCGTTCTATTATGTAACATATTGCAGGCTTTTTGAATGTCTTAGCTTAAGGATTGTTAGCCTTGTGTTATTGTTTGTTAGCATGGGTACTACTCCGCTTTTTTGTCATTTCAGGCACTACACCAGCAAGTAAGGATTTGGAAGAAAAATGAGTCAGTGCACAGACAGTGGAATACTAGGGGACTGATTTTAGCACACAACCTGTTGCGGGATTAAGTACATAATCTGCGGGCACTCTGCATTAGGGACTTCGACTTCTCGATGTCCACACCTCTGGAGTCTCCTTAGGACTTATAACCAGTGGACAAAGAGGGGTTTTTATTTCTCAACCCCCCGCCCTGTTTGCGGTATAAGTTTTTAGGTTCTCCAAGGGAAGTAGACCTTTGTTAAGGTTCAGAGTTTCTACTCTTCGGATATCCTTTGGATGATTATATTGTAATAGTATTCAAACCTTTTGCGCCAAAGCTTGGCTATTTTATGGCCTGGGGAGCCTAATAAACACCCCCCATCCTCGGATGGTTTTTAAAAAAAAAGAAGGGCGCGAGAAATTCATTTGATGAGCGCGTCAACTCGCGCATGTCCTTCACGCGGTGGAGGTTTCTTCTTCGGCCGAGATGGCGCATGACTTTCACGCGCTGGAAGACGGCGCGTGGATCTCGCGCTGGAGCTGGAAAATAAGCCGCTCTCGATCGGTGGCGATCGGATCTGTGTTGGACGGCGACCTTCTTGAGGTCGGAGGGAGACGGAGAACAGGACGGCAGCGTCAGATGATCGGTTGGAGACGGAGCTGGGTAGCTGATGAAGATGTTGGCACTAGAAGAACTTGCCGAAAAATTGAAGAGAATGCCAACGAACTTCTAGACGTCGGAGCAGAGTTTGGACTTCTGGAAGAGAATGCCAACGAAGCCGGAAACTTCGCCGCTGGAAGAAACTTCGCCGAGAGGACGTCGGAGGATGCCGGAGGGAGGTGCTGAACAATAAATTAAAATTTAGGGTTTAGGATCAGAACTTGCTCTGATACCATGACAGAATGATTTACCGTAATAAATTGTATTATTGATATATGAATATATAGAGAGTACAATAGAGGTGTAATAAGGAAAGAACTCTAATCATAATAAATCATAATCTAATCAGGAGTCTGATTTATTCTAACAGTATTCACTTGTGTATATATGGTCGCTCGTGTGTGCACATCTGATCGTATGTGAATTTATCCTATCATTTAGTGTGACCTACATCTTCTAAGTTTTGGGCGCAGTTCATGCTTGCCTGAAACACGAAACATCTCAACTTGGAAAGACTAGAGTTCCAAGGCTTTGGTAGCCTGACAGGTAAATTTTTTCTCTACAATCATAATCAGGCAACTTAAAGCTTCTTTGTTCAATATTATGAATGAAAGAGAGCGGATATATATCATTCATCACTTTGATAAAATCTGGACCAAAGAAATGAACCAAAATCTTGTTATTTGGATAATCTTTGTGAAGAGCATGCATCCTCCAGCGATCATAGTCAGTCAGTTGATCACTGTAGCAATCCGAGGAATTGTTGACCCTTGTCGATGAAGTGTTCCATCAAGTTGGGGCGCTCAAAGTCAAACTGCACCCTCCATTTAATCCATTAGGAGTGAGAAGGCACTAGTAGAGAGATCCCTATTAAAGGTAGCATTGGCAGGCAGTTCGCCAATAATCGCCTATAAAAATAGTTTATGAATTTGGAACCCCTGTCATGTCCCTTTAACCAATTTAAAGGCAGTTTTTTTATAATTAAAGACAGTTATGCCTTAAACCACCTTAAATTAAAGGCGGTTCAAGGCATAATCGCCTTTAATTGACAATTTTATAAGGTGGATAGTTTTTAAAAATTATGTTTACAATATCGAAAAGAACGACAGGATGGATTTCCGAGTCCGAAAATCACCTACGTTTTCAATGTTTCATAGAGAGGAAACCATTTCTGGATTCAGAAACAGTTTTCGAGTTCATAAAATGTTGGATCGCATCTTAAAGATGGTGGGCTATAGTTTCTGAACTCAGAAAAAGGCCAGGCATATAAAAAATTAAATGCGGCCAATTTCACAAAAAGGCTCAAAACCCTAATTCTTTGGAGAAGAAGCTTTTTTCCCCTAGCCCATTGTTGAGAACAAGGTTTTGTTGTTGGAGAAGGTTAGTTTTATCCAAATTCTAGAGTTGATGATTTTTTTTCAAAAAAATTTTAGATGTATTTAATGCTTGATGTATGTTCATATTTCCAATTATGCTTTGAGATTAGCTAGGTTTATGAATTGTGTTGAATGCATCCTTATGTGTTGCATTTTAAATAAATATTAGGAATAATGGATCGAGATGAACTAATTGGTAATGAACAAGGAAATCACCCGAGTACATGCCATTGGTAGAATCATTTGTTGCATTTTCTTTTGAACATGCTTCTAGAAATGGTGTTCACATGCACGATGCCCTTGTAAGGATTGTGGAAGCGATGCATATTTAGGTAGGAAGCAATTGCGGAAACATCTAATAATGAGAGGGTTGCAAACTAGCTACAATCGATTGGTATGGAATGGAGAAGTTTTGGAAGCATCACATTCGAATGAATTGAATGACACGACGATGGGTGATGAATTAGATGGTAATACCAAGTTTGAGAAAATGGTGGAAGATATTGTGAGGGAATTCCAAGGTAAATCAGAGTCATTACAAGCTTTGATTGACGACAAAGGGACGCCTTTGTACAATGGTTCTAAATACTCGGGTCTGAATGCCACACTGTGGATAATGAAATTGAAGGCAAAGTTTGGCTGGACAGACAAGTCGATGATCGAGGCTCTGCAGTTGTTCAGGGATTTGCTTCTCGAGGGTGACTTAATGCCCGATTGGTTATATGCTGCAAACTTTTTTTGTCTGATGGGATTGGATTTGAAAAAAAATCATGCATGCCCGAATGATTGTATGTTGTATAAAGGGAAAGTATATAAAGATCGAGAAACTTGTACGGTATGTGGCGAGCCTCGACACAAATGGAAGAGAGGTGCGATTACGATGGGTGCGAAAGTTACATTGAAATCAAAGAAGAGGACACCAGCAAAAAAAATTTGGTACCTCCCGATCATCCCCCGTATGAAGAAGTTGTATGCTTGTAGGAAAGATGCTAATTTCTTGCATTGGCATGCCAATAGAGACCGACCAACGGATGATGTCAGAAGACATACTTTCGATGGTGATCAATGGTAAAAAGACGATGCTATGTACCCTTAGTTTGCCAAAGATTCTCGGAATTTAAGGTTAGGGTTGTGTACAGATGGCATGAATCCCTTTGGCAACATAAGTAGAACGCATAGCTCTTGGCATGTTATGCTGGTGATATACAACCTCCCATCTTGGTTAACCATGAAACATAAGTATGTGTTGCTATCTTTGATGATATCAGGTTCAAAGCAACCTGGTGATGATATGGATGTATATCTTGCTCCTCCATTGGAGGATTTGTTGACTTTGTTTAATGATGGTGTTATAGTGTTTTATGGGTTGGTTGATGAGTTCTTCACTCTTACAACATTGTTGTTATGCACAATTAATGATTTTCCTGCATATGGGAATTTGTCTGGTTATTCTGTCAAAGGCCATTTAGCTTGTCCAGTTTGTGAGAAGGACACTGATTTTTGTCAATTAAAACATGGTTGTAAGATTGTTTACCAGGGGCACATGCAGTTTTTCCCGAAGGGCACCCATGGCGATTGGCCAAAAAATGGTTTAATGGGAAAGTGGAGACTCGAGTTGCACCGTTTCCACGATCAGGTACACAGATTTAAGAGAGTGTGAAGAAATTGGCCAATGACTTCGAGAAGAAGAAATAAAAGGTTGTTGTTGACGGTAGTTGGAAGAAATGCTCCATTTTCAAGCTACCTTATTAAGAGCATTTGGAAGTTAGGCATTGTCTCGACGTCATGCACATTGAAAAGAATGTTTGTGAATCTTTGGTTGGAACGTTGTTAAATACCCCTGGGAGACAAAGGACGGATTGAAGGCTAGGCTACATTTGGTTGAGTTGGGTATTCAGAAGAATCTTGCCCCGTGAGTACGGGTGATGATTGTTATTTGCCCCCATCTTTCTATTCAATGTCGCAATCGGACAAGAAATATTTTTGCAAGACCCTTAGTAGTGTGAAAGTACCCAGTGCATACTCATCCAACATAAGTAGTTGTGTGTTCGTCGATAAGTTGAGGTTGGGTGGGTTGAAGTCACGCGATTGTCACAACCTAATGCAAGAATTGAATGCCATTGTCATTAGTTCTTCATTGCCTTCTCACGTAAGACAGTGCATTACAAAACTCTGTTTGTTTTTCAAATCTATTTGTGGTAAAAGCATTAGTGTATCAAAGTTGAATCGGTTGCAATTTATGATTGATGAAGTATTGTGCCGTATGGAAATGTATTTCCCTCCATTTTTTTGACATTATGACCCACTTGATCATCTATTTGGTACGGGAGACAAAGCTTTGTGGTCCAGTTTTTCTAGGATGGATGTACCCATTCAAGAGGTATATGATAATCTTCAAGCACTTTGTGAAAAATTGGTACAGGCTTGATGCTAGTATTGTGCGACGTTACGTGACGGGAGATGCCATTGAGTTTTGCACTGATTATATGAACAAAGTTGAATCTGTTGGGGTTCCAATTGGTAGACATGGAGGGAGAGAAGATGGTTTAGGAGTTAGACAGGGAAAACTATATAGCCCAAGTGCGGAAGATTTATGTGCTGCACATCTGTATGTTCTTCGCAACCACGAGGATGTAGTTCGCTACACAGAGGTTTATATGGGATTCATATGACTGCTGAACCCCAATTTTAATGAAGCTTGGGTTCTTTAATTGCACACCCCTACATTTGCGTCATGGTTGCGGGATCACGTAAATGTCGGAGGTCATCCTGCGACAGTTAGGTGGTTGACTCGTAGACCATTGGGGACCGTTATTTCATACAGAAGCTATGATATCAATGGTTTTACATTTGCCAAAAAATCAGTGGATGATAAGAGTGTCACTCAAAACAGTGGAGTGTCTCTTGTCTCTGAAGCATTGCATGTTAGAAGGGGTGGTGATGAAAATCCTACTTACACAAAAAAAATGCTACTTTTGATCAATATCAGAAATTTGGAGCTTGACTATGTGAGTATGCGTGTCATTGTGTTCAAATGTTAGTGTGTGGATATTAACAACGGGCAGCGAATCGATGATTTGGGCTTCATCCTTGTCGATAGAGGTCGGGTTGGATGGAAGAATGATCCTTTTATATTGGCTTCTCAAGCGCACCAATTTTTCTATGTCAGGGGTCCTGTTGATCCTAGATGGGAGATTGTTGTTGACAGGAAACATGCTTTCATTGAAGAAAATGACGTGGATGAAGTTATTGGATTTGGATTCCATACATCGAGCTATTGACCAGAAGAAGTCATTTTGCTCGAGGAGGATGATCGCAGTCTACGCTGTTTCCTCGTCGTAACGATCATGAAGAGGGGATGTGGATCAATGATAAGGGGAAGATCAGTCTTAGAAAGTGGAAGCCGAAGAAGGTCATAATCAAGAAAATGAAGCATAAGTAGTAAGTACTTCGACACCAAGTGTTCTTTGGACTTTTATGATTTAAATTCAAATGAATTGTATTCCACTGATTTAAATACCAAAATAATTAATTGTCTGAAAAAACCATAGATAAATTCTTACATCATAAAAATCCAAGGACATACAAAATCATTCATTAACATGTTCATCGGCTAGGGCACACAAAATCATTAATTAACATCTTCAATTGCGCCAGTCGAGGCTAATCGGTTGAGGCATTGGTAGGAGCTTGATGCAAGATATCGCTCATAAGCTCGCTGAGAATTTTCCATGAATTTAATCTTGGCCTTCATTGCCCAAAATTCCTTGCACATCCATTTGTAGCAATCCTTGAAGCCCTTCAAGTATGATTTCTTTGAGCCTACATAAGAAAACACAACATATGAGTTATATAAACAAGTGGAAAAATATAATTGCAGGCCATGAAGTATATGGCAGAAAACACATATGTGACTAACCTTTCTTAACTCGTGGCCTCTTCCTCGCCCCCACATCTCCGTCCGACTTATGATACCATTTCCCCTCAAGCAAAACCAAACCCTTGTTCTTGAAGCAAGTCCTACCATAATACTTTGATGATTTTTCCTCCCCCTCAAAACTCAACCCTTCAACGCTCTTCAAAATGCGAGTTATTAAACTCCCACAGGGTAGGTGAGTCAATACCATCTTCAAAGTTGTATAATGCAACACATGCCTAAAAATAGCCGCTCCGGGACTTACATTTAACATCACATTTTCGTTTCACTATCGAAGGCAATGGAGTGGTTGGGAATGCGGATATTTTGTCCTCCTCTTCATGGAAGATTTTGTGCTCAAGCACACCACTACAAATATCATACAGGTTTGCCATCAAATTTCAAATAACCCATTTGTTCTTCTTACTTACTAAATACTTTCATGCATTTACTCATTTTCTTTTTTTGAATGCAATGGTTTTTTCCCAAAAAGCAAGAAGCCTACAGTGACAAGGAGATATTAGATGTAGCAGAGAGATGGTGTCATATTTGGGTAGACACGTATTTCAAAGATTGCAGGACTTCGACGGACATTGAGTAGTTTCTTGAAGTTTAGAAATTCAAAGTCTTAAACTGTTTTTCCTTGGATTGATCTGTTGGTTGTTGATTGATTATGTTTACAAATTCATATTCATATTTTCATTCTTTTTTCGCTCCATTCAAAATTTTAACATGGATTGTGAATTGTTGTTGGCTATTGTCGAAAACTTCAATCGAAGTTGCCCAGGTTTTGATCCGGTTGAGCTGGGAGAAAATTAAATTAAATATTGCAAAATTCAAATAAAACTAGCACCGGTCAAGATCAAACTCACCGGTGTTGTATCATGGAAATCAAAATTTTAACAACACTTTCTGACGGTACATGCCAGTGCTAGAAATTCAAAACTTTTCAACTCTAGCACCATTCCTATATTGTACCAGTGCTAAAAATATTAGCCAACATAGCATAATGAAATAGCACCAGTGTAGTAAATGTGATGCTGTAACTTAATCTACAACATCGGTTTTACATTACTGGTGCTCGTAATGAAGGAAAATCACCTCTACACGAATCCTAGCACCGAATTTGATAACCAGTGCTTACGATCCAGAACCGGTGATGGAACCTATATTGTTTAGCACCGATTTTACATGTCGGTGCCATACTAACTAGGTTTCAGCACCACCCTACTTAAGCACGGGTTGGCTAAGAGCCAAAATACCGGTGCCATAGGGTCAGGTGACCGGCACTACAGGGGGTACCCCCAGTAGTGATTATGCAAGACAGGGCTTAATAGATAAGGGTTGTCATTGTTCACCTTTGGGTTTCATTTTATTTTCGAACACTCTTGACTCCTAAACTAACACAAGTCTTAAGTCGTCCCACTTTCCTATAGTCAAACCATTAAATTTAACGTTTGTTGATTTTTTGAGGGGCAAATATATTTTTTCCTTTTCAATCCCATGTTTTTTTGCAATGCAGAAGAATGTTTTCTCGATCCGTGTGCACAATGCATGATAAATATTAACTTGGATCTCATTATTGTCATCGACATCTAAACGACAATGTCCACTACTACTTAAGTACATGGAAATACAGAGAAAATTGATAATAATTCGCACACTCAGCTTTGTACATACAACAGTCTCGTGCGGGCAACATGCGGACCAAAATAAATGAGGTTTTGTTGAGCTTGTAAGAAATGAGTTAGAAGCTCTATATAAACACATATGAACTGATCCATCCTCCTTGTGGTTTTGTTGAGGAAGAGAAAAGGATGGACACTGCTCGCAAGTCGCGAGAGATGGACATCGAGGAGTGGACTTCTTGGTCTAATTACAAACCCGTTATTGGAGGCTTTTCTCGTTCCTTTTTTTCCACAACTTTGCTATGCACAAACATGGCTCAAACCCATTTCAACCTGCAATTTCAATATATTAAAACTTCTTAATTTTGATCATAAAACTAAATTGGTATATAAGTATAAATTTCATTGAGTGATACTTTGTTAGATTCATTATAACATATATTTTTAAAAATATTAACTTTCACAAGTTTTAGTTATCTTTAATAAAATATATTAAATGTCAAACATTTTTAAGTCAATTACCAAAAGTTAAAGTGTGTAAATTGAAATGGATAGGGGAGTAACCTACTTCTTATCTAACTCAATAAATTTAATTATTCACCTGAAGTAGGTATAAGTGCAAAATAGAATTCATCTTTCATCATGCATTGCACAAATGATTACATTGAACTATCTGCACTATTTTACACAAAGTTTGCACATAAAATTTATTCTGCAAAGATTAAATTATTTTTTTGGTCTCTTACATATTCTGTAATACCTACTTTTGGTTCCCTAGGCCAATAATGCATTAATCTGCAATTAACATTCTGAAATTGATTCTTTTGGTCCCCAGAGGTAATTTTCAGGTAAACTATAATGATTTTCTAATATAGCGGGGGTATTTTAGCAATTTTACTAATTAAAAAAGATTTTCGATTAAAAATTTCTAATTTTAAAAAAAATTTCCCTCTCTTTTTTTCTTTAATTTTAGTCTTTCTTTTAATTTCCCTTTATTTTTTCTTTTAGGGTTTCCTGAAACCCTTGTCCCCCAGTCTTTATTTCGCCGCCGCTGTTCTTCAACTGTGCACCGGAGGATTAATCCTTACTCTTTCAGCCAGGATGTGGCTATCTGTGGCTTTCATTTACCATCGAAGCTCGTTGCTATTAGAGCTCACTGTCTTTTTGCTTCGCCGAGATCGTGTCCTGATCGACGGCCAGGTTAGAAAATGCCAGAGACGAATTGGATTTTGGGTCATAAATTGATCCCATCGGCTCTTCTTTCACAATTTTCAATTTTGCCCTTGAGTTTTTGGAAGGGAACATAATTGGTGTAGCAGCAATGGCAGGAGGTTGCTCTGACGAGTTGGCAATGAGCTCCATGGCTTGGGTCGCTGGTTGTTTGAACAATAAGAACCAATCGAATTCGGGTCGGACTAGACGCAGATGGGTTTCTTTATGGTGAGCGAGAGTGTAGGGAAGGCTAAGATGGACATAGGTTTGCAGGTTAGGGTGGGAGTACAGTGCACGACGTTTATGGTGTTCGGCGGGCTACGGGCTGTACCGATTCAAGAGCCGGACAAAGAGAGGGGTGAGTGGATACGTGGTCAGCTATACCGGTCTCCTCGCTGGACAAAGAAAAAGTTATACCGATCTCCTCACCTGTCCTCCAGTCCTTCGGCTCCATACTCGGCTGTACCATCTGAGCTTCTCTTTGGTGACGACAGCAGAGGTTGTCTGGCGGCTTCATTCTCGAATCGTACTGGCATCCCTTTCAGATTTTTTTTCTATTTTGTTTTAAATCCAGAGGTATAATGGTCATTTTTACTATATTTTGGCCAATTTTTTCATTGACTAACCTGAAAGCCACCTCTAGGGACCAAAAGAATCAATTTCCGAATGTTAATTGCCGATTAAACACAGTATTAGCCTTGGGGACCAAAAGAAGGTATTGCAGAATATGTAGGGGACCAAAAAAATAATTTAATCTTTTCCAAATATCAAATATTTAGACCAAAATGTTTTTATCAAAATAAGAAAACATAATCACACTGGTTCTTTCTCGTTGTGGTTGATTTTTTTTGTTGTTCAGTGGTTTAATTTCCCAAACAACTAAGATTAATTACTTTTTCACAGTGTTCAGTGAGCATGTTTCACAATAAATATCTCTAGTTACCTATAATATGTCGCATAAAAAATTAATATTTAGAAAATATCTGTTAAGCGAAATCTAACAATATCTTACGTGATAATTTTATTGTATATAAATTAATTTATATTAATGGTTAAAGATTGTAAAGTTTAACTCTCAAAAAAGCAATTAAGCAATTTAGAGTGGGAGAGAGGGAGTATATGGTAGAGTTTAGTTTTTTAATAATAAAAATGAGATAAACTAAGACAAATCACGTTTTAGATCACGTTTGAAATTAAGATAAAATAAAAAATTAAATTCGAAATGAAATTATAAATCTCGTTTTAGATTTTTATAATATTATAAAACACAATTAACGTAGTCTAATCCCGCTTTTTAAAACACCCCTCCCCCAGCCCTATAAATGCCCCAACATGGGGCGGACTCGAAAGCACTTTAATTTCACCTCCAATGGCGCCACCGTCGAAGTCATCTCCGTCGCCCCGCCGTACCTCCACTGCCGCCAACCCTTCGCCGTCCCTCACTTCGGACGCCTGGAAGCGGTCCGACAAAGAGTCGCGCCTGTTTGGTCACTGTATTGCCCTGGAGCTCCAGGAACAAAAGCTCGAGCTAGCCTGCCTCGCTGCCGTGTAGGCGGAAATGTTTGGCCCAGCCGCAGAACACTCCTACTAAGTGTCTCGATAAATATCTATTTCTTTGGATCGATCATCTTCACTTAACATCCAATAATCCGCACACCGCAACTAAGTGTGTCGAGGTTTGTACATACAAAAGTCCCGTGCGGGCAGCACGGTGACCAAAAAAATCATTCAAAGTGTGCATCGTGTGAAAATGATGAATAAAATAATAAGTTAACAGTGTTGAATAGAAGATAAATCTGAAAAGAAAAGATATATATTATGATCTTGTTCATTATTTTTATAAATTTACTAAGAACAAATAGTGCTCAAATTTTGCAACCTATTTATTCAATTTAACTAGGTATAACTGCAAATTAATTTCATCGTTGGTATAAATTACAAAATAAAATCATCATTCATAGACCAAAACTGCAAATTTCTTGCACAAATTTCTGATGAACTATTTGCACCATTTTACACAAAATTTGCACATAAGGTTAATTTTTCAAAAAATCATAAATTTAAACCAAAATGTAATTTTTATCAAAATACACAAGAGAACAGTGTGACACTGATTCTTTCTCATTGCAGTTGATTTTGTTTGTTATTTGGAGGTTACGAGGGAGACAATCAGAGAATGTGAACACATTACATTTGGAAAGGCTAATACTCGGCACTAAAAATTCACAAATTTCAATGAATGTTAATACTCAGCCCATTGAACAAGAATGTAAGGATTCTCCATCAGTCTCTAGCAAGAGAAACCAGAGTGGGTTGAAAAGAGACACCGCCCATTCTAGGTAAGCCATTAGTCTCTATCACCGGTGTGGCCCTAGCATCGTCTCCCTCAATAAGACGAGCAATTAATCCCCAGAAAGAATGGCTAACTATTACAAGCTGGCTGGCACCATGAACCGGCCAGAAGGAATGTATATGGTATCAATCTAGCAATTCTAGAGAGAGTTTCTTCATCCAGACTTGTGGTTGCTGATGTGTCCATTTTATGTGCATAACTTAGTACTATTTTGGGTCACTTTTGTAATTTTTTTATTATCAAGAACTTGTGTTTTACTTTGAAATTCTCTTAGGAGGGGTAAGAGCAACTTTATGCTATTTTACCTCTTCTAAGTGGATTTTGCGTGACAGGGGAAGAATACGGAGGCAATGAAGACCGGAGGCCATTGAAGATCACATTTTCGAAGACTTTTGAAGACGTACTTCAAAGACATGAAGACCGGAGGACATTGAAGACCATTTTTGGAGACATTGAAGACTTGAAAAATGAGAGAAATTGCTATGAAGATGATTGTATACCACAAGAAGAAGAAAATGAAACAAGGAAAAATTCGGACACCCGTCGTGAGTCGCGATGGCCTCGTCGCGAGTCGCGACCAACGGGTGGCCAAAATTTCACCTTATCATTTTTGTACTATATAATAGCACTCTCTTTCCTCTCATTCATTATCTCCTGGACCTGCGTTTTTATCACTGTTTGAAACCCTTATTTCTTCCATTTTCATCATTGCACTCTCTTGTATTATGTTTGGTTGTTTAGCATTAATTTGTATGAACTCTTGTAGCTAAATCTAGTTCTTGGGAGCAATTTATTGAAGCTTCTAAGCTTATGTAGTAAGATTCTATGTTTGCTCATTTATGAACATTTATTGGAGAGCATTTATTGTGCCATTAATGTTGTGTTTTACATCATTTATACCATGGGTTGTTTAAGTATATATGAAATGTTTGTAAGATTGAAATGTTAGGGTGTTAGGAAAGTTGCAAATTTCTTGACTCATTTGATATGGAAATTCAAGAGCATGGATTTAGAACTTCTTGTGTATAATGTGAGGTAATTCTTACTAGATGAGTATGTTAATGTGGTTTGTTCTCATATTTGTCATATAGATGCAAAGAAAGGTTGAACCTTGAATGTTGTTTGTTCTTAGTTTAATCTAATGAATGCTTTGTTTGGTTCAATGACTATGTCTTTGGTAGAAGGCTTGTTATTATCAAACCTATTGTCCTTTGGGTGAAATGTCATTGATGAAACACCCCTATGATGTTGTTTATCTAGGGTGATTATCAATGAGGTTTGCAAATGGTCGTTGTTTGTCTTTGCAAACTACTCTTAAGGAAGAATGAATGTTGATCTTTGAATGAGAAGTGATACATTCCCCATAGACAATAAATGTAATTGAATGAGTGAATGAATCAATGAACTATATAAAGTTTGGAAGTGAAAATCATTTTCCCCCAATGCTCCGTTAATTACCATTTACATCGTATCTTTAGTTGTGTTGCATGATTAGCATAGTTCTCTTTCTTTACTGGTTGTTGTATTTCAATTTGATAACTTAGGATCAAACCAACAAAACCCCTCCCCTATTTTACATGCTTATATATATATGTATGTATATGCCTAGTATGTTTTCTCCTATATATGTTTAAACACTTGAAAAGATCCATCTTCTCGTGGACAACCCCGACTTTCCATCATCTACTTTATTGTAGATAGCAAGCAATAGGGCTTAAAAGTATTAACTTTGAGAGGTACGACAATGGCCTCCCAAATTTTGTCGTCGCTGCCGGGGAAGAAGCGTTTATTTTTAAGTGTTTGGGTATATTATGTGTGATTATACGCTATTTGTAAATATTTGTTAGTTTGGTTTTATTTTGATTTCTTAGTTGATTTTGCCATTTTCACTTGGCTTGGAGACGTATTGTTCGAGTTCTAGGTGTATGGTTCGCACACGATCCTCTTCACAAGAACCCCTACACTACGACCCCGAGTTAGAGTTGAATTTGAGACGGGCTAGGAGGCTTTCTTTGGAAAGTGTGAATAACACCCCTCCTAGTGACCATTTTGCGGATACATCTTCCTCTATGGAGCATCAAATTGAGCACGAAGATGAACATCCTCCTCTCCAAGGGCGAGCTCCTCCTCTCCACCAAAGAGAGATTCCTTTGGGGCAAGCTTTGCTAAGAGATATCATGGCCCCCAACCTGGATCAACAACCGATGTGCATCGAGTACCCCGTGGTTGGACCGAACAAGCACTTTGAGCTAAAGACTGGATTCATCAACATGCTACCCATCTTCCTTGCTAGGCAAGGGGAAAATGCCAACAAACACCTCACCGAATTTCACTTCTTGTGTGGTGGTACGGTCCCCTATAGGGTGGATGAAGATTTCTACAAGTTGAAGGCATTCCCGTTCACACTAAGGGATGGTGCAAGGGATTGGCTCCACTACCTACCGCCCAAGAGCATTAAGAGTTGGCTTGATATGAAAACAAAGTTTCTAGCCAAATACTTTCCGGCCTCTAGATCCTCCGCCTTGAAGAAGGGCATAAGCAAAATCCTCCAATGGCACGAAGAATCCCTCTTCGATTATTGGGAGAGGTTCAAGAAGCTTTTTGCGAGTTGCCCATATCACGGTTATTCGGAGGGGGATTTGGTTTATTACTTCTACAATGGCCTTCTTGATGAAGATCAAATGTTAGTAAGAAGTTCTTGTGGTGGAACCCTTGGGAACAAAACATCCTTCGAGGCCATGCAATTATACGAAGAGCTAGCGAAAGAATCAAGAAACTTTAGCTCAAGGGCCGATTTGAGAAGGAGGAATCCAATACCTGCAAGTTACTCTTCAAATAGTGGAAAGCTCAAGTATCAAGGCTACCAAGGAAACCAAGGATATGAAGGTGGGAAAGGCTACCAAGGTAACCAAGGCTACCAAGGTTATCAAGGGTACCAGAACCGGCCGTACAATTCGAGAAATTGTGATAACCTGAACCTCCGGTATGGAAACCCTCAAGGAAGCCAAAACCCTCACCCACATCGGCCTCCTCAACAACAATATAGGCCACCTTAATAACAATTTCAAAGGCTCCAAGACAAACCCCGGGACCAAGGGGAGAGCTCGAGGCCAACAAAGGATGAGGTGATGCAAGCCATTCACCGGTTAGGCATGTGTGCAGAGAAAAGTGAGAAATTCCAAGATGAAGCCAAAGCAAGCATCAAGAACTTGGAAACCCAAGTGAGCCAAATTGCTCAAGTGTTGAATCGGATGTAGGCCCAAGAAAAAGGAAAACTTCCCTCCCAACTGGAAACCAATCCTCGACAAAATGTGAGTGCAATCTCATTGAGAAGTGAAAGGGAAGTGAAGGAGCCCCAAGCAAGGGTTGTTGTTGAGCAGAAGGTTAAGAAAGAAGAAGATCATGAGAAGAAGGCAGAAGAGTTGGCTAAGGAGAGCCAAGGAGGAGAAATAGAGGTGGAGACATTTGTGCCAAGACTGGGATCAAATCCCAAAACCTTATCCCCACCTCATAAGAAATCAAGAGGGGCGGAGATCCCTATCTGTGTGTCGGAACCACCATTTTCGGAGGTACTAAAAGATAAGAGGACCAAGCAGGACACCAAGGATATCTACGAAGTCTTTCGTAGATGCGAGGTTAAAATCCCACTCCCAACTGCTCTAAATCAAGTTACTAGGTATGCTAAATTTCTTAAGGAATTGTGTACCGTCAATAGAAACCAACAATTAAAGAGTAAGAAAAAGGGCATGAAGAGTGAATATGTCTCTGCCATGTTTGATAATGATATGCCCCCTAAATGTGATGATCCGGGGATGTTTGCAATCCCTTGTGATATAGGAAGCAAGGGTGTTAATAAGGTCATGTTAGACTTAGGTGCTTCAATCAATGTGATCCCATATTCCGTGTATGAAAGTCTAAATCTAGGAACTTTGCACATAACCGGAGTTGTTATCCAACTAGCCGATCACTCTAGTAATAATTTGATTTCAAATGTTGTTAGTACTAACTTGAAGGAAAGCAACGATGAATGCACTCTTGCGGGCGCAACATCCATCCCTTTTTTTGTGTCTGTGGGTAAGCCAGTAAGGGTGTTGTTCCCTCCTTCTCTTGAGAAGACTTCGGTGGAAGAGTGTATACCATCATCGAAAGCTCTTAAATGTTCATCCCTTGGAGAAGGAGAACTACCCCCGAATTCTTACGTGCTTGAGATCACCATGGAACAAAAAGGTGAGTTGCTGGAAATGTTAAGGTAACATGAAGAAACCCTAAGCTACTTGAAGGAGGTTTTCTTAGGGGACAATGCGAATCCCGATTGTTTTGACCCTGACCGAGGAAAAATGACCGATCATCTCAGTTCATTTTTTGAGTAAAACCCAAGGACAGGGAGTAAGTCATGCCGACGACGTTAAATAAACTTGGTTTTGATCATCTGGATCATCATTCGTGACTTTTTGTTGATGTTGTTTGGTTTTGAATGTTATCATTAAGTTTCATTGTTTTGCTTTATGTTTTTCATGGGTTGGTTTCTCCAGGATTTTGTAGCAATTTTGAAGCCAAGGAATTGGACTTTTGAAGGGAGAAATGCTTGGAGTCAAGAAGGAAAACTTGGACAAGAGAAGGAATCAGAAAATTTTTTCTAAGTACCAGGTTAGTAGCCCGTCGTGAGTCGTGACCACATCGTCACAAGTCGCGACGGGATCAGTAAAATTGGGTGAAATTTTAGCTCTCAGATGGCACTTCCCGCAAGTCGCAATGACCTCGCGAGGCCTCATTTGAGTCGCAACGGCATCACGAGGGATTCATCTCGAGTCGAGACCAAATCAGTGATTTTGGCTAAAAATTGGGGTATCGGCCAAAACTTTCCGCCAGCGCGATGGCCTCGCGATGGCCTAGCAAGGACCTCGTCACGACTTACGATGGAGTGGTCATAAGTCGCGATGTACTCAGAAATATTTTGTTGAAATGGAGGTCTTGGCCTCCACTTTTCACGAGCCGTGGTGGCCTCGCAAGGACCTCGTAGCGAGGCCTCGAAGTGTACCCCCTCGAGACCCTGAGGCAGTAAGCCCTCAACTTGAGCAGAACTTGAATGACCATCACACTCTCGAGGCTAGTCCTCGAGATCAGCCCTCGAGACATATCCCCTTGAGACCTCGAAGCCTTGAATCCTCGACTCGAGCAGAACTTGAAAGTCCATCAACCTCTCGAGGCCACCCCTTCGAGACATCACCACCTCGGGACCTCGAAGCCATGAACCCTTGACTCGAGCAGAACCATAAAGTCTGACACCCTCTCAAGACCACCCCTTCGAGACATCACCACCTCAAGCGCGATGCCCTCGCAATGGCCTAGCAAGGACTCGTCGTGACTCGTGATTGAGTGGTTGCGAGTTGTAATGTACTCAGAAATCTTGTGTTGAAATGGAGGTCTTGGCCTCCACTTTTCGTGAGCCACGATGGCCTCGCTAGGACCTCGTCGCGAGGCCTCAAAGTGTACCCCCTCGAGACCTCGAGGCAGCAAGCCCTCAACTCGAGCAGAACTTGAATGACCATCACACTCTTGAGGCCAGTCCTCGAGACCAGCACTTGAGACATATCCCCTCGAGACCTCAAAGCCCTAAATTCTCGACTTGAGCAGAACTTGAAAGTCCATCACCCTCTCGAGGCCACCCCTTTGAAACATCACCACCTCGAGACCTCGAAGCCCTGAACCCTTGACTCGAGCAGAACCATAAAGTCTAACACCCTCTCGAGACCAAACCTTCGAGACATCACTACCTCAAGACCTCGAAGCCTTGAACCCTCGAGTCGATCCAAACCATAAATTCCATCACCCTATCGAGGCCAGCCCTTCGAGACATCACCCCCTCGAGGCCTCGAGGTAGCAAGGCCTCGACTCAAGCCAAGCCTGAAGTCTATCATTCTCTCGAGGCCAGCTCTCAAGACTAGCCTTTTAAGACCTCAAAGCCTTGAGCTCTCGAGGTGTTATCTTTTATCCTCAAGCCGAGCTTCTCAAAACCTCAAATCCGCGAGCCCTCGAGGTGTCATCTTTCATCCTCGAGCCAAGCTTCTTGAGACCTCGAAGCCTCAAGCCCTCGAGGTGCATCCTTCTTCTCCCCGAGCCAAGCTTCTAGAGACCTCGAAGCCTCGAGCTTTTGAGGTGTCATCTTTTATCCTCGAGCCTAGCTTCTTGAGACCTCAAAGTCGAGAGCCCTCGAAGTTTCATCTTTCATCCTTGAGCCTAGCCAGACCTAATGCTCCTCGAGATCACCCATCGCGAGTCGTGACGAACACGTCGCGAGTCACGACAGTCGTACGAATCTGCAATAAAAAGATGGGCTAAATCCATTTTTCCACAAACATATCCACAATCTTTCATCTTCTCCCACTACTCTTTCATCTTCAACATGTCCTCCACAAGCACCGCCGCTCACCACCACTACTCGCCGCCGCTAACTGCCGCCCTCCACCACTCAAAACCACCACTCCATACCCCATCCTTTCTTCCTGACCTCCACCCACAAATCGAAAAAACCATTGAAGAACCCAAACCCCAGAATTTGGGGGTTTTGTCACTTTGAGCAATTCAATTTCGAATTGATTGTGGGCTTCTTCTTTTCTTCTTCCTACACATCTTGGTGGTACATTTCTTCACTTTATTGAGCTTGAATTGAGATTATGAATGTTTACTCTATTTTTTTTTATGGATATTGTGAGGATTATGTGTGATGCCTTAGGAAATTGAATTGTTGGATCTTGGTTGATTTTGGTGAATAAATTGTGCCAGCAATTCAATTTGATAGATATTGTGTGCATATTTTGTGGTTGCAGTTTGGATTGTATTGTGCTTGTTTGAGGTGGGATTGTGTGCAATTGTGTTGTTGTGGCTGAGAACGGATTGTGACTTATGCTAGATAGGAGGCATGTTGGCCCTTGATTCAACATAGTTGTTATTTGGATAAAATATTATTGTGCTTTGCAATGTTATTTTTAGGGTTGTTTAACCATGGGACGTGAATGTTAACATTGTGAATGTACTAATGGTAGCTAAGCTATTTGATTATGAATTTGCAATATTGCATATACATATATTCCTGTGCGTTTGACTTGTTTGCTGTGATTGTTAGATATGGCCCCCACGAAGAGACCTAGGGCTCCTCCCTGAGGTAGGCGCACCGCCATTCCACCTCCACCACCTCTACCGGCTTCAGAATCGAGCCCTGTACCTCCTCCTCTGGATAGGTACTTGGGTTGGGCTCAGATCAGCGGGTCCTATGCAGAAAGGTAGGAGGCTCTGGAGAAGCACCAACTCAAAGAGACAAGCTTTGTCGATGTGCCCACATTATATGCTCTCGGTCTCACTCAGCCTATCATTTGGCTCCTGGAAAAAGGGGGAATAGAAGGGTTTATGAGTAGGAGCGCGCCCTCTTACCGGAGGTACACATTGGAATTCTTTTCCACAGTTTGTATAAGCAGCATGAGAGGCGACCAACCCTGCGAGAGTTACATTTATTTTCACTTAGATGATATATCTAGGCTAATAACCATCTCGTAGATCGAATAAGCCTTTGGATTTAACACCGTGGAGATACGGGCCAGGCTGGACCCACAGGTCCAGGAGCGATCAATTGAGGATGACATGCACTTTTAGAATGTTATCGGCATGAGGCTGAAGAATTCCCATGATAAGAGTAGTGCCATTATCCACCCTACACTCCGTTATGTGCACCGTCTGTTGGCTGGCACAGTACTTTGCTCCGCGGAGCCGACGAACGTGCCAGACAACGACATTCACTTTCTGTGGCACTTAACGAGTGAGGGGTCAGGATACGAACTATGGGAAGAATTGTGGATGAAGAGAATCATGGAGGTGGCAGGAAAACCCAAGGGGAAGATCATTGTCGGAGGTATGATAAGCCTTTTAGCAGAGTACTTGGGATTGGTTCCTCCAACTGACTTTTCACGCTTAGGGAGGCACACGTCCTATCCTATCATTGTTGGGAGGCTAGTTAGATTTGAGATGCTCAGTGTCACACAGACCACAAGGCTCTTCCATATGGTGCGAGGAAGTTCACATTCATAGCACTTCCTCAGCCGAGCAAGACGAAGCTGGAATTTGACACACCTCTGGGAGATTTGGCGATTCACCAGACTCCTCGTGTAGAGATGATTTCTAGCGTGAGCTCTGTGACCTTGGCCCAGCTCCTATCAGCATGATGATAACACTCTACCTCTTTCTGAGCGACAGCAGCAACAGCAGTCCCAGCAGTACTCCACGCAGCCTCCGACAGAGACAGAGCCTATGCAGGAGGACGTTATGCCACCTCACTATTCCCAGCCTCCACCGGACTTCTACGAGTGGATGATGCAGACTATGCGGGATGGGTTCCGCCGACAGGATAGCATGATATTGGAGCACAATGTATTTGTCTCCCAGACCTTGATTGACATGAACGAGGAGATTGACCACTTGTCAACTCACATCCATGAGATGCAGTCCTAGGCAGGCAGTATCTTAGGCCCCGATCCAGGAGCAGAGAGGCAGAGAGTGAGGAGGCAGAGGAGCACATAGTGGCTAGCCCAGTATCAGCAGTGCTACTTTGGCAGGTTGATTTTGTGAGCACCACATCTTTACCCTTTCCCTACTTCGCTTTGTATATTTTTGCCCTATTGTCTACATTGAGGGCAATGTAGTTTTCTAAGTATGGGGAGGGGTATCTACTAATTTGAGGTGATTGGGATTGGAGACACTTTTGCATAACTCTTTTGTTTTGTTTTGGATATTTTCTCCCTTTTGTTTTGGGATGTTTTTCTTTTGATGTACTTGGATAATGTTGGCTTTGATACTTTTCTTAGCCTTAACATTTGGAAAGAAATTTTCCACTTTTTGGACTAGAGACATGTGAAAAATGCTGAAAATTTTTTTAAAAAAGAAAAAGAAAAAAGAATCTTGCTAAGTTGAAAATCCGAGAGGGTAACTTCAGCAACATTGGGGGCCCGGATAGGTCAAAAACCAAAAGGGCAACCTAGGAAAAAATGAGAGGCTAAATGTATGGTAAAAGGTGAGATGTGAGCCAAAAAAACATGATGTGTGGCTAGGATGAAAACCCGAAAGGGCTCCTAGGAAAAATGAGAGAAAATAAGAGAAATTGAAAAATGTTAAGTGTTTACTCATTTGCCGGTGTTGGAGTCATAAGGTTGCGGTGACCACACGGATGGATCGGGTAGCTTGACATCTTGAGGACCTTTTGGGAGTGGAAAATTTAGCAGGAGAAGACGATGTAAGTTATGAAATTCTTGATTGTTAATATGCTTCGTTTTTAGGTTGATATATTGATATAAAGTGGAGCATTTGTTTTGAACCTTATACATGTCTTTAGCTTCACCTTTTATCATTGGATTTGGGATTATCAATCCAGGAATTGGAGATGTTTTAGGAATATCAATGAATTGATAGGTTGATATGGTTTGGGTAGGTTTAGGAATATGGGTTGTGGGAAACTTCTCATTTGACCTTAATTTTAGGATGTGTCATATTGAGAGTTTTGTGAGGCATTAATTTTGGGGAATAGTAGTTAGGATGTGGATACATCATTTCCTTCGTATGCTTGGATCTTTTATTACTCGAGGGCGAGTAAGGTTTAAGTGTGGGGAGGTTTGATGTGTCCATTTTATGTGTATAACTTAGTGCTATTTTGGGTCACTTTTGTGCTCTTTTATTATCAAGAGCTTGTGTTTTACCTCAAAATTATCTTAGGAGGGGTAAGAGCAACTTACTCTCTTTTACCTCTTCTAAGTGGATTTTGCGTGACAAGGGAATAGCACGGAGGCAATGAAGACCGGAGGCCATTGAAGATCACATTTTCGAAGAATTTTGAAGACTTGCTTCAAAGACATGAAGACCGGAGGCCATTGAAGACCATTTTTGGAAACATTGAAGACTTGAAAAAATAGAGGAATTGCTATAAAGATGATTGTATACCACAAGAAGAAGAAAATGAAACAAGGCAAAATTCTGACACCCGTCGCGAGTTACGATGGCCTCGTCGCGATGGCCCATCGCGACTCGCAACCAACGGGCGGCCATAATTTCACCTTATCTTTTTTGTACTATAAATAACACTCTCTTTCCTCTCATTCACTATCTTCCGGACCTGCATTCTATCACTGTTTGAAACCCTTATTTCTTCAATTTTCATCTTTGCACTCTCTTGTATTATGTTTGGTTGTTTAGGATTAATTAGTATGAACTCTTGTAGCTAAATCTAGTTCTTGGGAGCAATTTATTGAAGCTTCCAAGCTTATGTAGTAAGATTCTATGTTTGCTCATTTATGAACATTTATTGGAGAGCATTTATTGTGCCATTAATGTTGTGTTTTACATCATTTATACCATGGGTTGTTTGAGTATATGAAATGCTTGTAAGATTGAAATGTTAGGGTGTTAGGAAAGTTGCAAATTTCTTAACTCATTTGATATGGAAATTCAAGAGCATGGATTTAGAACTTCTTGTGTATAATGTGAGGTAATTCTTGGTAGACGAGTATGTTAATGTGGTTTGTTCTCATATTTGTCATATAGATGCAACGAAAGGTTGAGCCTTGAATGTTGTTTGTTCTTAGTTTAATCTAATGAATGCTTTGTTTGGTTCAATGACTATGTCTTTGGTAGAAGGCTTGTTTTTATCAAACATGTGGTCCTTTGGGTGAAATGCCACTGATGAAACACCCCTATGATGTTGTTTGTCTAGGGTGATCATCAATGAGGTTTGCAAATGGTCGTTGTTTGTCTTTGCAAACTACTCTTAATTAGGAATGAATGTTGATCTTGGAATGAGAAGTGATAAATTCCCGATAGATAATAAATGTATTGAATGAGTGAATGAATCAATGAACTATATGAAGTTTGGAAGTGGAAATCGATTGCCCCCAAGGCTCCGTTAATTATCATTTACATCGTATCTTTAGTTATGTTGCATGATTAGCATAGTTCTCTTGCTTTGATAGTTGTTGTATTTCAATTTGATAACTTAGGATCAAACCAACCAAACCCCCCTAGTTTACATGATAATATATATATATATTTATGTATGTATATGCCTAGTATATTTTCTCCTATATATGTTTAAACATTTGAAAAGATCCCTCTTCTCGTGAACGACCCCGACTTTCTATCATCTACTTTATTGTAGATAGGAAGTAGCATGGCTTAAAAGTATTAACTTTGAGAGGTACGGAGACAACCTCCCAGTTTCCATGTTCCCTCATCACCCATAGAGTACAATAAGGAAAGCTAGTGCTAATAGAACTCTAGCGTAGTCAACAGGGCTTATCCAAAATCAATCAAATTTAAATGGTAACTTGATTTACTCTAACACACACCCCCCCCCCTCTCAAGCAAAGCGTCAGATGTTTAGTGACACAAAGCTTGGACCTGAAGAACTCGAACAATGGACGAGAGAGTCCTTTAGGGAAGATGCCAGCAATCTGAAGACCAGTGGAGATATGAACAACACGCAGCTAGCCAGAAGCAATCAACTCTCGAACAAAATGGTAGTCGATGTCAATATGCTTCGCCTGCTTATGAGCAACTAGATTCTTAGCCAACAAAAAGGCACTACTGTTTTTGCATAACAACAGTGAAGAACCCGAAAGAAGAACTCAAAGATCTCAAAGAAAATGAGTCATCCAAACAACCTCTGAAGCTGTGTTGGCTAGGGTCCAATACTCAGACTCAATGCTGGAATGAGAAACGGTAGGTTGTTTCTTGGCACTCCAGGAAACTAGATTTCCACCAAGAAAGACAGCATAGCTATATGTGGATCCACGAGGCTCCAAACAACGAGCCGAGTCAGTATCAAAATACCCCAGCACCTCAGAAGAATTAGCAGATCAGAAAGTGAGGCCGAAATAAGGTGTTTCTCAAACATAACGAAGAATCTGAGTGACTGCAGCAAAGTGGTCATCTCGAGGGTCTTGAAGAAATTGACTAACTGTGTTAACCAAAAAATCCAGATCAAGGCGAGTGATCGTTAGGTTCTGGAGTTCACCAACTAGGGAACGGTACAATGTCAGGTTCTGAAATGGAGAATAGGTAGAATTGTGTACCTGTAAACCAGGTACAAATGGAGTAGACACCAGAGCAACATCAGACATCCCAGCACGAGTGAGAATGTCCCTTGCATACTTAGCTTGACCAAGAAGTAAACCCGATGAAGTAGGTGATACTTCTAAGCCAAGAAAGTAATGAAGGCCACCTAAGTCCTTGATGGAAAACTCCCAATATATCCAATCAATAAATTGCAAAATGAAGAGTCGAATCGTTACCTGTAAGAATAATGTCATCGACATAAATCAGAAGATACATTAACAATGATTCCCGAGAAAAAACATACAGAGAAGTGTCCATAAATGGCCTTCCACAATCGAAAAACATAATCCAAATGGAGCGGGTCCTTGTAGCCAACAGGTTGCTCCATATGCACTAGGGCATTAAGAATGCCATTGAGGAAGGCATTCTTGACATCCAGAAGATGAAGCAGCAAGGAACGTATTGTGGCAATGGCAAGAATCGTCCAAACAGTGAAGACTTTGACCACGGGATTAAAAGTGTGATCAAAATAAAACCCTAGAAATTGAGAAAAACCCCCGCACTACAAGTCAAGCCTTATGACGATCAACTGGGCCATCAGGACGATACTTCAGGCGATAGACCCATTAGGAGCCAACAATGTTGATGCCTGATGGAGGGGAACCAAATTCAGAGTACACTATCCATGAAGAGTTGCTATCTCCACATCTATAGCAGAAACCCAAGAAGGATCCTGAAGAGCTAAACAGTAATCTGTGGGTTCCGACTAACCAAGTAAAGCAGCAAGAAGACCATGAGCTACAATGTCCGAGTAGTCTCTGAACTGAATAACCATAGTCGCCTATCAAGTGACCATCTGATTAGTGTGAGTCCAAGGAGGAGAAGCCAGAGAAGTGGAGTCGGCTGAGGCAACTGGTGATGGAATGGCCGAATTGGGCGGAGATTGAGTGGCCAGACTAGCTGGAGGATATGCAGGCGGCATTGGCTGATGAACTGGAGCCAGATCCGTAGCACAAATGAAGCATGGGGGAAGATGAGATGTAGTCTTCACAAGAAAAGGTGTGGGTAAAGGAGGTTCCGAATCACACCAAATTTGCATAAATTGGATAACCTCGTCCATATGAACAGGTTCACCAACGCAAAGCAACTTCTCTCAATGATAAATTCTAAAAGGAGCTAGCTTGTAATCTAATCCTAAATCACCATGCTTAGAAAAATCGAAAACCTTATAATTTATAATCTTTCTCTTCAAAAAAGCAACATACCTTGCTTCGGCCTCTTCATTAAAGAATTTTAGTGTTTGACCAATATCCTTCATCGGGCGATGACTCCTATCACTCACCACACCCTTGCTAGCATTGCTCTTCTTTTTCATTTTTGGAAATGTGGAGGTTTGGTTATTGGGTTAGGGAATCGAATTTGGGGATTTAGGGTTAGGGAATTTGGTGAGTTTGAATTGCAGATTTTGGGGGTTGTGGTCGAGCTGCCTAGTTTTTTTATATATTAAATCTATTTCCAAACTTGAAAATGACTCTGTTCTTTAACTATGAAGGACAGAGTAGTTTCTGAACATGGAATTTGGCATGACATGGTTTCTGAGTTCGAAAACCATTTTAGACTAAAAAAAATGCGTGAAAAGGGTTTCAACGGGGCATTTACTGCCCATTTGAAAACTCATCAACATTTCCCACCATTTTCCCCATCCCAAATGCTCTCAAACCCCCACTCTAAATTCCACCTCATTATCACACCAATTCATCTTTTTCAACCACAAGGTAGGGTTTCATCATGTTTTTCATCTAGACCTTCTATTTTGCTATTATACTCACTCAATATTGTAATGTTGCTAGGGTTTGTCAAAGATTGCTTGTAAATGAAGTAACAAGGGAGTCACCATTACAATCTTTGATTGAGGAGAAGGTTAGTCAATTTTTTATTGTGAAAATCAAGGGTTTACATTTGAGAGACCCAAAAACCCTGGCATTTCCATGAATTTTTTTTTTGTTTTGACTACAATGGTTTAAGATAATTTAAGGTCTTCTTGTTATTTGTTTAAGATAAGATTTTTAGTATTTGTTGTATGGATTTTGAAGTATTAGTTTTGTGTTATATAATCTAAACATGGGGGTTTTAATTGTGTAATGTATTATAGATTTTTCATTATTAGGGTGAATGTATTCAATAATTGATTTTAATCTAATTTTTGTTTATCATGTTTCGGGATATTTAGCTACTTCTTTAATGGATAAGTAAATTTATGGTACATTATCTAATGTAGCGTACGAAATGGCATCTAGCAAAAGGACTAGTGATCAAGTTTCCCTATCACGAAATGAAAATTCACCAACAACGAACTACAATATTAATGGGGATGACGATGATGGATCCGAGGATGTAGGAATACCCTGAACTCATTGGAGAAACCTTAGAACGTAGAATGGCAAGGAAAGAGTTAACCTCGTTGGTATTCAATAAGTCTAACATTTGTGTGTCGGCCTAACGTGCTAAATGGTCTAGTTGGGTAGCAAAGGTGTGTAGAATGAGGGTGGACATCAAATACGATACTTGGCATGAAGTCCCCAAAGATTACAAGGCCACTTTGTGGATGGAATGCAAGGTAGAAATTAGTGTATTGTTATTTCCTCTTAAGTTGTCTTTGATTGATAATGTATCTCTGTGATTGACACTATGGAGTTAAAAATCTAAATAGAGGCCATTTGACATAGAATCACTGGGCATGGAGGATTTGAGAAAGAAGGCTATGTTGATAATGTCAAAGAGTTGGCGTCAACATAAGTACACACTGTCTAGGGACTACAATTTTAGTGAAAAGAAGGGAGATAGCCCGTGGCAAACTTATACTCACATTCAACCCGATAGTTGGGAGATCCACAAAAGGAGAGCATGGATAATAATCAAAATGTGAGTAAACCCCAAATTATCTAATATTATTAAGAATAAATTATTTTTAACTCCCCTACAAAGTATCGTATACCATGTTTTGGTCCCCATTTGCAAATCAACGCTAAGACGATACCAAACAAATTCAAAACAATTTTTTTGGTCCCCAAAGGTGGTTTTCAGGGAAATTCAACGATAAACTTGGTCAAAATATTTAAAATGATCATTATACCCCTAAGTTTTAAAAAAAAATCTTCGTCTTATGCGCTTCTCCGCCGCTTTGATTTCTTTGTCTTCTCCACCGCTTCAATTTCTTTGTCTTCTCCGCCGCTTCCAATTTGAATTGTTCCTTCTGCCGTTGCCGCTACCGCCACTGCTGCCGCTTCGGCTGCAAACAAATTGTCATTAATACACCTTGAAAATGCCACTTCTCTAGCTCTGCAAACAAATTGCTGCCACTTCTCCAGCTTCTCTACTTCAAACGCTTCACACGCTTCTCCAGCTCTGCAAACAAATTACCGCCGCTTCTCCGGCTTCTCCGGCTTCTCCGCCAATTTGAATTGAAGGTGGCAGCAGTGGCGGAGAAGCGACTGCAATTACCACAAAATGAGCTCTCATAAACATGTTCCTTCTCGTTTGGTTCTTTGAAAAATGAGCTCTCAGTCGAAAAAACAAGCTCTCATATATGGAAGGTGGCGGTGGAAGGTAGCGGCGGAAGGTAGCAGCAGTAGCGGAAGGAAATATTTAATTAGGAATTTTAAAGAAAAATTTTTAAATTACAAAATTTTAATTGAAAATGTTTTTTAATTAGTAAACTTACCATTATATCCCTGACTATACCGAAAAACTATTTAGCCTTACCAAAAAACCACCTTTGGGAACCGAACAAATTATTTTGAATTTGTTGGGTATCGTCTAAGGGTTGATTTGCAAATGGGGACCAAAACATGGTATGAGATACTTTGTAGGGGACTAAAAAAATAATTTAGTCTATTATTAATTAGTTTAGATTATGACTTTGTATGTGGTTGTAATTTAAGTATAACATCCTATCTTAGGGCACGAGAGTAGAAAAATTAGAACTGGCGGGAAAGAATAAAATTCCTCACCGTTTGAGCCGCGGGGGTTATGCCAAGGCAGCATTAGACCTTGTGAAACAATGTTTTGAAGAAGATGTCAAAATTGCAATACAGGGTGGGATGAAAGAAGAAGAGGCTTGGGAAACTGTGAAACCAATCAATGCGGATGACATTGAGAGGCATGATCTATTCCTAAGGGGCCAGCAAAACAGACACCAAATGTATGTTAACCTGAACAAAAATTATTGTAGAGAGAATCGTAAGTACAAATTGAGGAAATATATTATTTGACACATGTTTTCTTAAATATAGATTATTAATTACGTTCTTCCATTTTTAGGAAAAACTGAAGAATGATCAATTACAAGGGAACTTCATTCCTTCTAATAAGCACGATATCCTTTGCGAAGCAACCGAAAAACTTGACCACCCAAGCCGTGCTAGGGGAGTGGAATATATCATGAGCCAACGAGAGACTTTTAGCATTGTAAGTTCCTGCGATGGTGCTGAACCCTCAAGAGTCAACATCCAATAGAAAAAACCATTCTTTAGGACAAACGAATTGAGCAGCAAGACATTCTCATTTATAAGTTTATCCAACATATCGGCCTTGTTCTTCCGGACAACTTAGATACCTTACGTCCGATTGGACGCCACCCTCTAGAGGATCACGTCACTCATCCCAAAGATATTGAGGTAAATCTAGAAGCCATTGTGAGAACTCTAAGAATCGAGCGGAAATTGTTCAAATTGGAAAATGTGGACACTACATTACAACCAATTAATACAAAGGTATACACTTATTGTATTCATTACATATTTTCTTAACAAATAGAGTAATTTGTAAAATAACATATAGTTTTGTGGAAATGAAGAAATCACGAGCGTGTGAGGTGTATATAGATCAAGGCATAGATGGTGAACCACTCCACCTAGCCAATGGAATTCTACATGACATGTTGAAACACTATCACTCTGTACCTATTGGTGAGGGTATTTATAGGGTTTCGTTGGAGGAACCGTTGGTGATGGATGCCCCATTGCCATACCCTGATGGAGAATACAAGAAGGTTAGTCCTGCATGGGAAATGTTCCCAATATGGCCACGTCGACTTATTTATGCCGATTCTGTAACGGGTCGACATTTGAAGGAAACACGGGAACCAACACCGGAACCAGTGAAAACAACACCAAGACCCGTCAAACCACCATCTAAATCTACCTAGACAACGACCATGAAGCATAGGGCTCCAACTGAAAGAGCACAAGTCCTTCGACAATCACCACACTTCGTTAAGATGTTGTTCAGTTGGCTAAATCCGCATGATAAAAACTCTACTTACTCATTCTTGGGGAATGAATGTGTATTTATATGCAAACAAGATATAATTGCGTTGTGGAGTGATTTTGAAGATCTGTGGATATGTGAGCAAGTCAATAAGACGATTAAGTCCATCTACGCCTTGTGAGTTATTTCTATAAATTCTTTTTTATTTGCATATACTTATTTCAAACTTCGTAGGTACTAAAGCAAAATGATATTTCATAGGTTCCTATTCTTTACACATAATCAAAACAAGAAATGGATTGGATACATGTGCCCGATGTCGATTTAAAAATTGGTTCTACAGAACAAGAAAGGATCGACTACATCCGTAAGAGCTTAGGGCGAACGGATAAGAAGCTATTCATTGCACCATACATAGAAAGGTTATATATATATATATATATATATATACTAAGTTGTTTGTTTTACTGAACGGTTACACAAATCACTACCTTCATGCATAATTTAAATTTATGTATTTAGGGACCATTGGAGATTATTTTTTATTGTACCTGTCCAAAACCATATTTATTGCATGAATCCCCTTCATTACCAACCTTCGGATGCAATTGTTGAGATTTTGGAATTGGCAACGAATGATGGTAACGACCACAATAAAAATCATTTTGAGGTGGCCGGAGTCAAGGTGGGCTATGATTATTATTCAGTTTATAGTACTTAATTAAATATTATAGGAATGTAATTAAGCAATTTGTTTTTTATTTTAAGCGCAAACTTGGGAGTGCGACTATTACGTCATGCTCTACGCAGGTGAGTGCATTCAAGAGGTCAAAGAAGACAACCTCCAAATTGACAGGGTGTATGTACAATTGTTTCTAGCAACCAATTACTAGAACTACGTTTTTTTTGTATTTTCTACAAACTGGGTAATGACATATTTTCATGACGTAAATGAAGCCCTACACCAATGATGAAATCAACAGTGCGAGGAATAATTTGGCGAGGCATCTAATACTACATTGGTTTGGGTCTCTTGGGAATCTAAATATTGCAAAAGTAACATAATTAGATAAATAACAAAGTTTAGAGGTATTGGAATAGATTCCTACTATTTTCTATTCCTATCTATAGATTGTTTCTAGGTTAGCTCTATCTATAGATTTTTGTCATCACAAAAGATACTATTGTGTATTGCGTTATATTAGCTGCTATGGATTGAGGCCTTTCTTAAAGCAAGAAACATTTGGTGTAAAATTTCATTTACCATATGAGTAGATCTGGTTTCCGAACTTGGAAACTTCTTTCACCAGTTTTATAGTCACGATTACATATTACGAACTCGGAAATAATACCCACGAATGCTTTTCCGAACTCGGAAATAATATTTCATTAACACAAATTGTAGCAATCGTTCGACAGAATAGGTACGAAACGTACGCACGAGCTCAGAACGATAAAATTCATTCACAAAGAGAGGATTACGTAATTCAGAGTTCAAAAAGTGTGCCTTTCTGAACTCGAAAACCTGTGCAATGGTACGACGGACTCAAAAATTTTCTAATGTTGGAAACATTTAAAGGTGGTTCGACTGCATTTTTAAAGGTAGTTTTTTACCACCTTCATTGGTGATTTTAAAGACGGTTTTGGAATCACCTTCTAATGACGTGCGATGGAAAGAAGGGCCAGAGAAGGCACGACAAAAGTGCCTTTGTTGGTCGAATAGAACCGTCTTTGAGACACCCCCCTACACTAGTGCAAGGGGACATGATGTCCCCCTTATTGTTTGAGGTGTGCATGGAGTATTTGACTCAAATGTTGAACAGGGCATTCAAAGAAAAGAAACTAGACTTCCATCAGAAGTGCGGGAAAATAGGAGTTCATACTTTATTATTTGCAAACAATCTTTTGCTCTTTTGTGCAGCTAACATGAAAACAATTGAAGGAGTTATAAGCATACTAAAGAAATTCAAGGAGATAACGGGGATGGAAATCAATGGTGAAATTAAGAATATATTCTTAAATATGGAGGGTATAAAGCAGGATATCCTGGCCTCTATTCTTCAAGTAACTAAGGGAGATTTTCCAATGAAGTACATTGGATTTCCCTTATCATCAGTTAGATGGGAGAAAAAAAACTGTGAAGAGCTAGTGGAGATCAGGAAAAGAATCAAAAGTTAGGGATCAAAGAATATGACTCATGCAGGGAAGCTTCAGCTCATTAATACTGTTCTCCTCAAAGAATAAAAAATTGGGGATGAAAGAATATGACTCAGTATTTCTGGGTATTGGAGTAGTATCATGAAGCTCCCGGAGAGCATTCATAGCAGGATTTTCAAAATATGCACCTGCTACCTGTGGGAAGGGATGAAGACCAAAGAAAATACAATGCAGCAGCTTGGAGTTCCATTTGTGGAGGAAAAAAGAAAGGAGGGATGGAGATTAGAGATCATGCAACCTAGAACCAAGCAGCACTTTGTAAGCAACTCTGGGATGTGAGCAGGAAAAAAGGCATCCTATGGATAAGATGGATTCAAACGTATTATCTGAATGGAAAGAACAATCAGGAATGCAAAAATGCAGTTTCACACAACTGGCCATGGAAGGTCTTGTTAAATCTGAGAGATAGAGTATACAATGAGTTGCAAAGCCGTGTTGATAAAACAAGGCATTTGATCATCAAAGAGGTTTACAGTAGGCTGAAAAGAGGGAACTGTACAAATGCAAAAATTGGAGTTATATGCCACAAAAAGGTACATCCTAAACACCGGTTTTTTGTCTGGCTGTTACTGAATAGGAAGATTGCCACAGTTGAAAGGTTTCATGGCTTTGGAATTCTTGGAAAGCAACCTGACTGTTATCTTTGGAAGAAAGAGCAGGAAACAACAAAACACTTGTTTGTGACCTGCTACTGTACTCAGGAGTTATTGTCTGGGCTGGGAGTGAGAAGTAATAGCCTAAGGTAGATGAAGAAACTGCTTTACTTATTAGCAAAATGGAGGAAAGATGAGAAAGTCGCTCAAATATGTGCAGGATTGTACAATCTATGGTTGGAAAGAAACAGAAGAGTGTTTCAGAAAGTTGAACTCAAGGTGGAAACGATACTTTTTCAGACCAAAACGGAAATTGAATGGAGGAAGGCAAGATGGAGACAAAAACTGATGGAGAAATTTTTGGAAACTTTTTAAGAAGGGGAGAACTAAATGGGCCGAATTGATTAGGTTTGTAATAGTTAGGTTTAACTTGGGCTTGTAAAGGGTTTAGAGTGATAACCAGAAGACTTTTTGGTTGATTTATATATACTCAATATTTCACAAAAAAAATACTTTATCAAAGTCGAATATAAATAAATAAACTTTATTTTTTCACCGAATAAATTTTATATACTACTTATTCATAATTATATTAAATAAGTAGTATATTAAATTTTATTCAGTGAAAAATAGAGTTTATTTATTAATATTCGACTCCAATCACATATGATTCGAACACTACATTTAATTTATTTTATTTGACACATTGCTAACTACTTTGAAGGGTGACATGTGGCAAAGGTGACATGGCTAAGAGTTGCCTCTTTTAGTAAGATGTATACATGTATAGAATATGACTTACTTTCTATATATAAATACAAATAATTAAAATGTACCAGCACTTTCCAACATTTCACCAAAAAATTCATTTATTTAATATTTATATATTTATGCAAGAATAAAAAAACATATATTTTGGAGCAATGGATTATAGGGTAACATAATTTTGGGCCATAATGTAATTTTCCAAGACTGTGTAGAAGTAATCAATGTTGACTTTCGAGGCCCTTCCATTCATCCATACATGCCCAAATTTAAAATTCACAATCTTATGTTATTGAATTTCATTTTGGTGTCGCCAATTTCGTGAATCGACGGCTCCAACTTTCTTGGAGGGACCTAAGTGCAAAAAGTAAAAACTTTACTCGTAGCTCCAAATTGAAATTAGCTCAAATGTGATGCTACCATATAAACCCTCACTGTATTTTCCAAGTCTTTAATGTAATATTTATCAACAATCGGGCATAAGAACATATCCATAATCCTTTCCGATTACTTCTAAGTATTCAACTCTAAGTAACTCTAGAATATTAACTAGCCATTTCCAACATTTCACCAAAAATATAATTTATTTTATATTTCTATATTTAGGTAAGAATAAAAAATAAATATATTTTGGAGTAGTAGATAATGGGGTAACACAATTTTCAAGGGTGCCGTGTAGCAAAGGTGACGTGGCTAAGAGTTGCTCTTTTAGTAAGGTATATACGTGTATAGATTATGACTTGACTTTCTATACATAAATACAAATAAATAACGATTGATCCTTACTTGACTTTACATAAATAAATACTAATAACTTATGTTTGAGTTTAACTAATCAACGATCAACCCTTATTTGACTTTCCATAAATAAATACTAATGAGCTTAACTAATCAACAATCAACCCTTATTTGACTGTCCATACATACACTAATGAAATTGTTATAACTTAACTAATAAACGGTCAACCCTTAATTGACTTTCCATACATAAACACGAATGACATGGTTAGAACTAACTAATCAATGGTCAACGCTTACTTGACTTTCCATACAAAAACAATAATGAAAAGTTTGACCTTGATGAATCAACTATCAACCCTTACTTTATCAGTGATCAACCCTAATTTTACTTTCCATATATAAACATAAATGAAATGGTTTGACTTTAACTAATCAACGGTTAACCCTTACTCGACTTTCCATATATAACCCTTAATGAAAATGTTTGACTTTAACTAATCAACAGTTAACCCTTGCTTTTTTATATGCAAACACTAATAAAAGGTAACATTATCAGTATTACACATTATTATATGAAAAATGCTTCAACCACTACCACATATAATAGATATATAAAAATATATATTAAGACACTAAACATTTTGTAATTTTATCAGAAAGATAATAATATTTATTTTATTCAAATCCATAAAATTAATAGGGCAGACGACTTAAGGTGCCCTCAAACTATTGCAATTTGACCCTTTTGGCCCCCAAATTTTTTTCCAATCACTTCCGTCCCTAAATTGATAAAAGTGTTGAATCGTGACCCTTTCATTCGGTCAAAACGTTAATTTTAAGGGAAAATTAGTTATTTTCCCTTTTCCCTTTCTATTTTCCAATTTCTTTTTTGTTTTTCCATTTTTGTTTTTTGTTTTATTTTTACTCTTTCTCTTTCTTTTTATCTTTCCCGTTTTCCCATTTTCCCTGAACATGAAAACCCAAATTCCAATTCTTCATCGGGAACCAGTTCCCCAGACCGCCGGCTCTCAGGAATGAGAAGGATCCATCGCCGGCGATGAGCGGGACTAAGAGTGTCATGGCTCCGACCATTTCTGCCATCTCGAAGTTACTCCCTCGCCG
Source organism: Rubia yunnanensis (assembly GCA_037428765.1). Taxonomy (NCBI): domain Eukaryota; kingdom Viridiplantae; phylum Streptophyta; class Magnoliopsida; order Gentianales; family Rubiaceae; genus Rubia; species Rubia yunnanensis. The sequence goes on from CM075061.1 coordinate 132,100,753, forward strand.
CTCAAGAAGGTGTTAGCGGAGAGAAACGATCTCGTTCGGACCTCAATCACTCTGTCTGAAGGAAGGGCTACTTTCTTCTCTGGTTTGGATTCATCGGTCGGAAACACGGAGCAGAAAAATGACATTGTTTCCACCTCCAACGGCTCCAAGAAGGTGACATTTTCAGATGACTATATTTCCAATTCCAAGAACTATGATGTGGTTGGCACGACGGTGACGTGGGCAGCGATGGTGGGGATAGGTGGAGTGATTTTGGCGGTGATCATAGAGTTAGGGGTTTGGATGGGAATTTTGGATTGGGGATGGGTTTTATGTCTCTAGTTTTGTATACGGAGCTTCTTCATGTGGTGGGGGCTAGGCGCAGAGTAGAAGGTGACGTTTCCAGTTTAGATTCAAAAGGCGTGGTGATTTCTCCTGCCTTCCAGCGAGGACTAGGGGTTGGGCTGGGCACCACTAGTGGCTAGCGGTGGAGGGCTAAGGATTAGGCTAGGCACTACCAGTGACTGGCGGTGGAGGGAAGGGATGGTGGGGATTAAAAGGAGCCAACGGTGGACTGGCGGTGGCAGTAGGTAGAGCTTGAGTGGTGAGGTGGTATAGAAATGTGCTGAGGAGGGGAAGATTGAAAGTGGAAAAGGGGGAAAGGGTTTGAAAAAAGAAAAAGTGGAAATAAAAGGAGAAAGGAAATAAGGAAAATGGAAGAGGAAATAGAAAAAGGGAAAAAGGGAAATGAGAAAAGAAAAAATGTGAAATTACTAATTTCCCCTCAAAATTAACATTTCTGACTGAGGTTAACGTTTTGACCTGACGGAAGGGTTACGATCCAACACTTTTTTTAGTTCAGTGATGAAAGTGATCAAAAACAAGTGGGGGGCCAAAAGGGTCAAATCGCAATAGTTAGGGGGCCCTTGAAGTCGTTTGCCCAAATTAATTTTAAAATAGATCAATATTAAATTAGTATGATATACAAGTAATTGAATGAAAAAGTTTTCGTATCATTTTATAAAGAAAAAAAAAGTAATTCAATTTTTCACATTAGTTTCTTTCTTTCTGTTCAAAAACTAACTAAAAATCAGCCCAAAAGGCCTAAGCACTAAGTTCAAATACTACTAACCTAAAAACCCTAGTTTATAATCACAAGAATCCTTCTCATTCTCCTTCTCCAACAACAAAATACACACCTCCCATACTCCCATAGGCCGCCGCTCTTCCACCTATCGGCTGCCGCTCTTACTCGTCGTTTGCCATAAACGTCGTTGTAGCTCACAGGTCGCCCTGCGTCTGCTCCACATTCGACCGCCGCCTACTCCACCATCGCCCACTGTGTCGTTCATTCATCGTCCCCTGCCTTACTATTCATCCACCTTCCTCCGCGTTGATGTTCATCTGCCTTCCTCCGACCCAAAGGGTGTGCAGTCAAGTCACTGACCCGAGGCTGAGGAACCGAATCGACGGTTCCAGGGTTTTAGACCCGCCTTCAACCTTCACCCGCCGTTGACCTCCACCACGCCACTCGATCTCAGACTGCTGTAGAGAACTCCGTTGCCGAGCTTAGAACTCTGTCGCCAAACTCAGACCCTTTGCCATGCCATTTGAGCTCAGACCAACGCCCGCTGGCGAGCTCAGACCTCCGCCACGCCACCAGCCTCTGTGCCGCGCTCCAGATCCAGCAGCATCTCACATTCTTAGAAGCTTTATCACCGTTTCACCATTGCCAGAGCTCCGGCCTTGCCGCGCTGGATTATTGCCCCTTTGATTTGATTTTTTAGATTTTTTGGGTTTTAGGGTTTTTTTTAATTATTTAAGGACTAACCATTATTGTGTAATATGGTTGTTGAATCTTAATGAAATCTGATATTAAATTATTATATTAACTACTGAAAGTAAGATCAACATCGATTCTGTTTCGTGTAGATTTTTTTAAAAAAATTACAAGTTAATACGTGCGACGTCGCACCGCTCTCGGTAGAGGTTTTGATAAGATCGACAGCGGATGCAACGTCGCAAGAGCTGTCAGTCATAAACTTTTTACCTTGATTTTTTTATTTCATACATGTTGCAGCGGGAAGTATTCCAAGGTGTGCAGGCCTCCCATCACCAAAGGCCGAACAAAATGCGGAAGTTGAAATTGGATTTAAAAATAACAAGGAAGAAAGTGAAGAAACAAGACATGCTTATTGCTATATTTTACATGCAACATAATTAAATTGGTAATTTTGGGTTAACATATACTATTTGATTATGTGATAACCGAAACGGTTAATAATTAGCATATTGTAACAGTATATCCAAGATCCACTGAGAAACTCCTTTAAGATGACAAGAACATTTCAATTTTCAACCAACTTAATTAGTTTTATACAGCCATCGGAGATATAGACTTAAATTAAACCATAGACAAAGTTTAAGACGTCCATGTTGCTCAAACTAATTGGATAATCCCATTTATACACTATGCGTGATGATGTATACACATTAAACTAAACCCGTGTCTAACTAATCACGAATACTAATCAATTCTACTGTTAAAACAAAAATGTAATCAAGAAAGTTTCCTTATGTAGTTGTTGTAGAGCAAGTCATTATATGCCACTTTATTCAATAGAGTTTGTAAACGAAGACAAAAATATTACTAACTAGTGTTGAGTTTATTATTTTATTATTTGTCTTTGGAAAAATATGGACTTAATATCTCCAGGTGAAATACCTATAAATAGGTCAGTTTGCGATGCATAAATATTCAGAACTCCATCTAAAATAGGTGCGGCTATTTTGATCACTCTTAATTTCGCAGTTGTGTATGCTTCTGATCCTATTCCACTTCAGGACTTTTGTGTTGCAGTTGCCGATGCTAAGGCTGCTGGTAAGTGTAATTCATAATACTAATCGAATTTCTACACAATCTTATACAGCCAAGCCACGCGTTTTCATTTCTATATCTTTTGAATTCTATGAATCGACAAATCAATACATAATCGTGATGCTGAATCTGGATGCAGTGTTCGTTAATGGAAAGATCTGCAAAAATCCGAATGATGTAAAGGCAGAAGATTTCTTCTTTTCAGGGCTGAATAAGCCTGGAATCATAATGAATGCGGTGAAGTCGAATGTAACAACAGTGAACATAAACCAAATAGCAGGACTTAATACTCTTGGAATTTCAATGGTGCGCATCGACTATGGAGTCCAGGGCCAAAACCCTCCACACACACACCTTAGAGCCACTGAGATCCTGATGGTCATGGAAGGAACCCTTCTTGTTGGATTTGTAACTTCCAATCCCGCGGTCGCTGGTCAAAAGAATAAACTCTTCACAAAGACTTTGTACCCTGGAGATGTGTTCGTGTTCCCAGAAGGGAGAAAATGACTTGTTTGTGGCTACAGTAGCCACAAACGGCAACTTCCTATGGAGGACGCATTATGGTAATGCGCCCTCTCTCTTTTTTTTTTCCTTTTTCGATCAAAAATATTAGGCGACGTACGGCGTGGCGACACATGGTGAGGACGCATTATGGTAATGCGTCCTCCAAGCCAATTAAATTTTTTTTAAAATTCTTGTCAAATTTCCGTATTGCCACGTGGCCATTTTAATTTTTTAAAAAATTCTGGTGAAATTTAGGAATTGCCACGTGGCCGACTGGGGAGTTGCCACGTGGCGAGGACACATTATGGTAATGCGTCCTCCAAGCCATTTGAATTTTTTTTTTAATTCTGGTCAAATTTCCGTCATGCCACGTGGCCGAATACTTGATGGAGGAGAGGCCACGTGTCGGCCGAGGGTGATGCCGCATTGCGGCGGAATGTGGTCCAATTGTCGGTCGAATCGGGGAGAGCCACGTGGAGAGGACGCATTATGATAATGCGTCCTCGGTGGATTTATTTTTTTAAAAAAAATCCGGTCAAAAGTGGAATTGGCGGTCGAATCCGGTGTTGCCACGTGGCGTACTGCGTCAGAATTTTTTGCTTAAAAGCATCTGAATTGCTCCCTTCCAACATTGTCCATCTTCTTCAGCAATCCTTTCTCACATTTATCCCACAGTTAGCCTCCTTTTCGCCAGTGTCTTGCCATCCCAGGAATTCCTCTACACTCTTTCTCCGGCATTGCTCTACCGGCGTTCCGCCATTTTTATCTGCAGTTTGAATTTTTTACAAGATCCGGTATTTTCCTTTTTATTCGCTGAATATTTGTTTTGTTTTTTTGTTAATTGCTACTGATTTCTTAATCGGATTTCGGTTGTAGAGATCGTATTCGGGTTGAAGTGGACGCCGTCGGACCCATCGTTGACCGCATTGACCCGTCGTTGACCTGTGTTGACCGACGTTGACCGATGTTGACCCAACGTTGACCGCATTTGTTGACATCGTTGACCGCATTGGCTCGACGTTGCCCAAGTTGACCCGTCATTGACCTCGTGACCCGACATTGTCCACGTTGACCACGTTGACCGCAGCTGACTGTCACCTTTGTCACTTTCTCCGTAAGTCTCAGAATCCCTCCCACTCTGTTATCCATTTTCTAGTAGTTAATTGCGGCCTACATAATTATACGAACGTGTTCCAACATTATGTGTGTGTGGCACATTGCCGGTCGTCGGTCAGTTGTTGCCTTTTAGGTTGAATTATAATCTGTTGGTACGTCGGAGTAATTTAGTTAATTTAATTGTATGTGTATGATTGTGTGTACCTTCAATGATTAAGTATGGTCTGTTGCGAGTAATGATCCCGTGTTATTGAATGCAGTAATTATCGGAATTGTTTAGTGATTGATGTATTGAGCTTGTAGCAAAAGTAATGACATTTGAGGATCTTGTGAACTAGAATGTGGAATGGGAAGGAAATGAAAGTGATGCCTATGTATAGCAGTTGAACTGATTAATGTGTTATGTCCGTGTCGATAGTGCTGTTAAAGTGGCCGGGTGGAGTACATGTACGTACTTAAGGATACAATGAATAGGAATGTCCAACTAGTATGAATCTGAAGTTATGTGTTTGTGTGTTGCAGTTCTGCGATGTTTTTGGCGGTGTATATGTATGGAGGGGGTCAGATTAAGTTTGATTTGAGTGTGGGTGTGTATTACGATCCTCCAGTACCGGAGCGAGTTGTGACTCTGGAGAGGAGGTTGAACCACTGGGAATTGGTTCATTTAATTGTAACGAGACTGGCCATTGTGAGGGAGAGTTGTTCGTTGAAAATGTATTACCGATGTCCCGAGCTGATTGGTTCTGCGGTATACTATCGATGTTATCCCGTGGAAGATGATGAGTCAACCACGTTCTTCTTCAACATTGTCGATCGAATGTCATTGTCCTTCGCGGATTTTTACATTGTCATGGAACAGTTACCAATCGCTAATGATGGGGCACGAGGAAGCACGTTCATGTCATTGCTGAGCAACGTGCAGAACTCCGCCGTTGTACCCAGTATACCACCACATGTTCGTAGCCGGGGTCTTGAATTTGGTGAGTCCAGCCAACCTGGAAGGTATGCCCACGTGGATTGTGCCCAGCCGTCAACAAGTGGTGGTATGTAGTGGTAGACTATGACGAGCAGAATGTCTTCCGCAATGATTACGCAAGTGACATTAGTGACCACGATGCTCAGCATGATGGCAGCGAAGATGATGTCGAGGATGCTGAACTTGATGGTGGAACTGAGGATGATCGTTCCTTATCAACCGATTCGAATCCCGGGGACGAGGAAGAGCAATTGGTGTGCACGAACAATGTACCCACGTCGTTTCATATTCTTGCAGGCCCGGATACACAGGCCTACTATAAAGATTATGGGGCCCCGATGAGGATAGCTATGACCCTACCCATTTTGGGTCCGGCGTTTCTACCTATGTTCAAGAGACTGGTGAAGTGGATGTGGGTATGCAATTTCAGACAAAGCCGCAGTTGGTCGAAGCTATTTCTCAGTGGAGTTCTATGATGAACAGGGAACACAGGGTTGTGGAGAGCAGTTCACGCACATGGTATGCGAAATGCAAGGACGTCGTCGAAGGAACTGGGAATTGTGTTTGGGTTTGCAGAGCTTCGAAAAAGGCTTCGCATGGTATGTGGCAGATCACCAAATGGGCTAGTAGCCATGGGTGTGTCGGGGCTGGTCGATCTACGGGTAACGTGAATCTGACGTCGGTGATGATCGCCCGTTCAATCCGCCACCACATTGATGTTAACCCTTCGTACACAGTGAAAGATGTGCGAGCTCAAGTGAATGATGAGTCCAATGTCACGATCTCCTACAAGAAGGCCTGGTATGCTCGGCAGAAGGTAATTGACATGGTATTTGGAACGTGGGAGGATTCTTTTGAACAGCTCCCAACTTTTATGGATGAGCTTGTAAGGGATAATCCGACCACCGTTGTTGATTGGGCTGGCGTACCTGACAGAATACACGGTCCCAGGTGTAGGAAATTTAAATTTGTGTTCTGGGCATTCGGTCAGGCAATTGCAGGCTTCCGCCACAGCAGGCCAGTGATCAGCGTCGACGGCACTCACTTGAGAGGTGTATATAAGTCCACAATGCTGGTCGCCGTGACCCACGATGCAAATGATTACATCCTCCCTATCGCTTACGGAATTGTCGACGAGGAATCGAATGAAAGCTGGAACTGGTTCATAGGGAGACTGCATCTTCACGTTGTTGGTGGTGATAGCAGACCAATCTGTGTCATATCAGATAGGCACGCAGGACTTGTAAATACGATGACAAATATGGAGGAGTGGATGGAGCCAGCCGGATACCACCGAATTTGCTTGCGGCATTTTCAGTCAAACTTCTTATCACATGACCGCGGGAAGTTCAAGAATGCGCTCATGAAGTCTCTGGTGTGGCAGCTTGGTAGTGCCAGGCGCGAGAGTAGGTGGAGGGAGTACAAGGAGGAGCTGGAGAGTATGGATCCGTCCGCTTGGGCTTGGCTGGAACGGCAAGATAGGAGTAGGTGGTGTCTTGCCTTCGATGATGGTGATCGGCGTTGGGGAATTTTGACAACGAATCTGTTAGAGAGCTTCAACAACTGCTTACGGCGCGCACGCCACCTTCCAATAACAGCGTGTGTCAAAGCGACGTTCGAGCGAACGATTGAAATGTTTGCACAAAGGCTTACGGACGCTACGAATTGGAGGTAGATTGTCAGTTAATTGCATTTTTAGATTTACCCGTATGCCGGTTTGCTGATTATGAGATATTGCCCGTCTGTCCAGGTCCGTGTTCCCTCAGAGGATCTGGAAAAAGTTCCAGAAGCAGGATACATTGGCACAGGGACATATCGTCACCCTGTTCGGGCACGCGTCGCAGACATACAGGGTTGTGGCGAGGAACATCGACGGGAGCATTAGTGAACGACAGTACACGGTCAAATACCGAAGAAGAGAGTGCACTTGTCGCGAATGGCAAATATTTCGTTTCCCTTGTTCCCATGCCTTGGCCGTTTGTCGGCATAGACGTGACGACCCTGCTAGTCTATGTGACAGGGTGTATCACACGACCACATATGTCCAACAATATAGTCAGGGTTTCATGCCCGTGCGAGATCCATCACTCTGGCAGCGTCCCCGTTGGAGGTTGATTCCTGATGCAGAAAAGTTTCGCAACAGGAGGCGTGGACAGTTTGCGGAGAGGAGGATAAGGAATCAGATGGATGACAGGGTGGCGGGTGAAACCAAGGCCGTGCGTAGGCGTGGCCGTGCTTAGTATCGTGGTGTCATACGGTGTCTGTAATAGAACCTCCATCTTTCATTTGGTTTGCATTGTACATCGATGGGAGAGGGCATGCTTAGTCTGTCGTTCGTAGTGTGACGTAGTATTTCTTGTATTAAATGATATGTGTAGCAGATTATGTGGTATTACTTATATTTGCCAAATATGTGTCACATTACGCAGTGTTTCTTTCTTCTGTGCTATCTTCCAGAAAAAACATCTAACTTGGGTTGGTATTTGCGCGCAGGAAAACACCATGTACCATCCAGGACCCATTCAGGAGGACTTGTTGTACCTCCATCAGGAGCACCGTGCTCGTGCCCTATACAATGGAAATTTAGAGGACGAGGCACTGCAGGTGTGTCGGTGCGACGGGGCATGCTGGACCGAGCGACTGCCAGAACAGGTTATGCGGTACGTACGCGATGCAGGATTTCAGGGACTCCTAGACTCTGCCGCAATACAAATTGACCACTCCCCTCATCACCGCCCTAGTGGAGCGTTGGCACCCAAAGACGCACACGTTTCACCTACCGATGGGGGAGGCGACGGTCACCTTGCAGGATATAGGGGTCCTATGGGGTCTACCGATCGATGGCATCCCAGTAACAGGTGTTGACACTGTTAGGCGTAGGGAGGACTGGCAGCTGATCTACACAGACTACCTGGGAGCTACACCAGACCCCACTTGTATCAGGGGGGTCGCATTAAGGCCAGGTGGTTAGGAACGCTATTGCACAGTCCGTTCCCCACTGATCCCACTGATGTACAATGCCAACAGCGGGCTAGGGTATTCCTTCTGCTGCTTCTTGGGGGATGCTGATGTCCGACACGTCTAGCCACCTCATCCCGTTGCTCTACTTATCCGCACTTACGGATCTGGGTGCAGTCCATCGGTACAGTTGGGGGAGTTCGATTCTTGCATGCTTGTACAGGTCATTATGTGACGCGGCAATCCCACAATCTAAATCCATATCTGGGCCACTTGTCTTGCTACAGGTAAAATTGTTGGTCAACATAGTCGTTCGTACATACCGTGCTTAATATTAACAGGCATTTCTATTGCATTTACTGGCAGTTATGGGTATGGGAACGCATACCATCCATCCGTCCTGCCGGGGCACTACAGGTGACAGTGACGATGAGTACTCTTGGATCCGGTACTTGTTTGATTCCTCAATATGCGGTATTCATAAGTCCACATGCAATTCCATAGTAGGGTTAATGTATTTCACTCGGTTCCTCATAGGTGGAGGGCCCGTTACGATTGTTCACAATCGCCAATACACGTTCTCAAAGTGTACCGTGATCAACTGGCGTCTCTCAACCACAATCAGGTATATGAATAATTGGATTTTGATTTCTAGACTTCGCACGAAAAATGGTTTCCTTCGCCTAACCGCAACACATGCATGTTGTCTCAGTTCACCTGGCAGCCATATACCGAGGACGTCCTGGAGCAACTCTCGCGGTATTGTACGGATGGTAGAAACAATTGGCTGCTCTGCGTTGATCTCATCTGCTGGCATGCCGTGGAGTTCCATCATGCGCATCGTGTTCTCAGGCAGTTCAGCCTGATCCAGCCAATACCCACCCAGTTGGTTAGTAGGGATGAGTACAACTTAGTCCATACTAGAGACCGTCGAGGAAGGTCTGGCATGGATTGGCATGTCGAGCTCAGAAGATATCTCGACACTTGGGAACATCGGTCCAATCGACAAGCACCCACACTGGGGAGTGCGGATCCATACCTACCCAGCCGTGATTACTTGGAGTGGTACTTCCGCAAGACGGTGTCCTTCATTGATCAACCAGGGTGGCCTGTAACAACTACTGAGGGTTTCCACGGAGACAGTGCAACTGCGGAGTACTTGGTATGTCCTAAATTTCAAATATTGTCAAGAAAGAATACAACAGAGCTCCTCAAAATTATATATCTGACATATTCATCTCGATTCCGCAGTTGCAGGCAATGGCACAGTTGCATGGCATGTCAGACATTAATTTGGATGGTTGGCCCCCACATTGTGCGGACGTCATAAGGGGGATGCATCATGTTATCACACGTAGTCTACAAAATGCGCATCAGCCCTTCAGGCCGCAACACTATCAACCGTTTGTGCACTGTGAGGAACCGCCCCATGGTGTTAGATATACTGACCTCAGAATCCACCGTCAGGCCCCACCTGGTCAGCAAGGAGGTTGGAGGCCTCGTGCTAAGGGGCATGCAGAACACATTGGTCCATCACAAGCGGGCCCCTCACATGCGAGTCCACCGATTTGCGGACCATCAGGCGGGGAACCCTCACAGTACAACATGGATGCAACATATTACAATGCATATGTCACTCCAACATCCAGTCATCGGTACATGTCGCATATCGATCCATCACATACAGGTACTATTCCATATGCCTACTGTGATTCGAACGAGGAAGTGGGATACGAAATGGAGGAGGACATACCAGAGGGAGCTCCACATGAGGAAGAACATGTACCTGCACAGACGGTTGTACCACGGCGGACATCCAGGACCATACGTCCTCCCCCGTGTGGAACGGGTGGAAAGCTTTGCAGAGACCATCGATAGGACAGTACATGCTATTCAACACTAATTGGCATTACATTTCACTCGTACTGTTCTACACTGTACATTTATACTAACTAGTATCCATTCTAACTATGCAATACTCCGTTCCTGCACCGACATTCAAGACTAGTCAAAAAAATTCGAACAACGAGACCCTAAATCATCATTGGACTATTTCCCAAATTTTCATCAAACAAACAAAAGTCTGTTTATGCGCAATCTTGACCGAAAACACGTGGATCAGAAATAGTAAGTTACAAACTACAGCAACCCACGATAATTTATTACTCAAATTCACGCCTCATTTGAAACTCCACACTCTTGTTGAATTCAGGGCGGAATAGTATAATAAGCTTCCTCCCCAATAAATAAAATTCTCCTCACAATAAATTTACCGAACATAACAAAATATAATAAACATTATTTCACCCACAGATTAGATTAGCACCGTGGTTAATTGCAAATCTCATTTCCAACTTTTTCAAAATAATTGTAGGAAACAATACCCATTCCAGGACTCGTTTGAGGAGCTCCCGAGAAATAAATTTATGCGAATTTGCACTAATTACCAACATTTCGCTGATTAATTTTCCGAGAAAAAAAATTAGGCGACTTCCAAGGACTCATTCCAAAAACGAGTCCTCCGCATAATATCCGGAAGAGCTAGATAATGCCAGATTTGTAGCCTGTTTTAAAAAATGACTCCTCTAAATTCTTCCGTCAAAAATTAAATTATTGCCAGGTCTGAGGGCTCCTTTCAAAAACGATTCCTCCAAATACTTTCAAAAAAACAATTCGCCGGATCTGAGGAGTCGCTCCCCAAAACGAGTGCTACGAAAATCATTCCGGGAAAAATAGAGCAATGCTAACTCAGGCATTATTTTATTTTACAAACGAGTCCTCTAATTGATGCAAAAAATAAAATCATTCCCAAAACGAGTCCTCTAATTGATTTTAGAAACAATAAAATAAATGCTAACTGTTTTCCAAAAGAAAAAAGTGCGCAGCCTAATTGCATTCGAAAACAAAAAAAAATTGGGACAAACTTCCGGAAACAAAGAGGGAGAGAATTAAAAAGGGAGAGAATTCTGAAAAAATAAAAAAGGGGAGGACGCATTATGCTACTTCCAAAACCAAAAGGTACCACAATTTAGTCCAATATGCTACTTTATACAACACAAAAATCATGCACTCTCCCAGAAGGTCTCATACATTTCCAGTTTAACATCGGAAAAACCAATGCAGTTGCATTTGCCAGCCTCAGCAGCCAAAACCCGGGCGTAATCACCATCGCCAATGCTGTGTTTGGGTCTGATCCTCCCATCTCCCTAGATATCCTCGCAAAGGCTTTCCAAGTTGATGGAAATGTTATCAAAGCTCTGCAGGCATCGTTCATGATGTAGATGCACTAGCCCTCAGTGGTTTCTTTGATGACGGCGTGCTTCTTTTTTACCAATATTTGATTGTACTTTCGAGTTTTAAGCCATTTGTGGGTGCAATATCTGCTGCACTCTCTACGGATATCGATGGCGCAGCATTAATAAAAATTTTGATTTTATTTTCTAAAGTATTTACGTTAGTTCTGAGTTACATCCTGACTTTATTGCCTTTGTCTTTCCGGTGACTAGAGTTATCTTACACTACAACGTTCGTTCTACAGTTATAATTAATCTCCAAAATAAACTTTCCTACTAATTAATTTGCTCTCCATAGACTATTGAGTCAGCTCGGTTGAACTTAATAAAACTAGTAAATTGCAACTTAGGTGTCCATTTGTAGGTGAGTTACTAGTTTCGTTTCTCCTTTTGCACCGTAATTTGAAAAGGTTCTCAAATTATTAAGAAATATTTTCAATTGGTTCCTCTATAGGATATAACATGCTATAATTAAGTTCACGGACCCATTAACTGCTACCGAGATTTATAAAATTATAACTTAACAACTTTTGAGAATAAATTAAGTTTGGGATAAGTGTCAATATAGCCCTATCTACTTGAGTAACTACCAATATAACCCTGTGATAATTTTTAGTGCAAATATAACCTAACTAGTTAATGAAAGTGCCAATATAACCCTCAGACCCCATTTCCGGCATTGACCTCAATTTTTCAGCGTTGACTCTATGTAAATTGATCAAAATACCTTTTGGGCTAACTCTGAAATTGGGTGGACAATTTTACCCTCATAGTTAGCCGAAACGCCATTGTTCGTTGAAATTAGGTAGGGTTATATCAGCACATTATGCAATCTTATTGGGTTATATCAGCACATTCCTAATGTTTGTAAGGTTATATCAGTACATTTCTAATATTTATTGGATTATATAAGCACATCCTTAAAACTTATAGGGTTATATTGACACTTTCACTAACTATATAGGGTTATATTGGCACTTTTGAATATTGAAAGGTTATATTGGCACTTATGTCAATTAGGTAGGGTTATAAAAGCACTTTTTTCATTAAGTTTTTAAAATTTTCTCATTTTCTGATTTTTTTTCCCACTGTCTCCTCCACCATGTTCTAAACCCCATCAATCCAACCATACTCACTGTTTCTTCTATCGTTCTTGCTTTCCATCTTCTCTGCTTCCCAATGGCGACACTATCACCACTAGAAAGGTGGACACAATGGTAACTCACTTAAACCGGCTAGCAATATGGGGGAATAAATTGAGAACATTTTGTTATAATGTGGGAACGTTTTGGTAACACTTTGCAAAAAAGATGAACGAAACCTGTAATTTTGCCTAAAGGTGGGTACTAAATTATCTATCATTTTCTCAAGTAGTGTTTTTTTAGAAAAAAACTATGAATAGCATCATCGTAACTTATTAAATAAACAACAATTGTCAACATTTGAGCAGATACTAGTGTGGGAACTATCATTAACGGATCCGTTGTGTGACAGTTATGGATTTTTCTTTGAAACCGTCGTCTCTCTTAAGTTTTGAACTCGGAACATGTGTTTCAGCAATCAGATTGACAGTACATAGATGGCTCCGAAGATCTAATAGATGACTGTTATTTTCCAACTGCACCTAAAGTAGTATTTTCAATGATGGTTGGGCTTTAACTGCCGTTGAAAGTGTCATTAGACGGCGGTTCAAAACAACTGCCTTAAAACTACCAATTTTTGGGGATTTCGAGGGTTGTTTCAACTTAGGAACAAGTGTCTGAAGAGTATTAAGGTAAACAACGTTGGTTGAACAGCGGTCTAAAGAAACTTTATAAAAATATGCACAAAAGTTTACTATATTAAGGGAGTTGCGACGACATTTTTTACATCGGCACAGATGGCGAAAGTGCACTAAAGTATACCAAGGTGGCTGAACCACCGTCTAAAAATATATTAACCCTACGAAAATATTTCAATTCCGTTTTATATCCATCCTTACCACACTGTAACAACAATTTTTCATCCCTTTTTTTCTTCCATTTTTTTTTCTTTCTTCCTTCTTCTCAATTCGTTCCTTCCCCAAGTCCAACACTTCTTTTCTTCCCATTTAATTTTAACTCTGTGATGGCTAGCGACTTCGGATTTGAAAAATGTGTGGTGATAAACTTCATATATCATTGGTATGTTTTTTCCTGCATTTTGAATTTATAATTGGTAAACCAACTTACAAATTTTGATGTATGTTATTGTTCAAGGTAGATCAATTTTTTGTTTAAATGTTCGTTAGTATTGATTATATGTGGGTTTTGTATGAACATTAAAAATTATCATGACGGTGGTTGTGTATTTAAAGATGAATGCCGATATGAAGATGGGGATCATACGGGCGATCAAGATTTAATAGTTTAGACGATACTGGAGAATCCTATTTTTTATTAACTCCTGAGACCAGTTCTAACGTTGTAACTGTCTTCTACGGAGTTTTTTGTACCGGTGTTGGAATGTAGTTTTGAGTTCAAAATTGCTTATAAGGTGGATTAAAAAAGCATCCTACCTAGTCTCTTCAACCGCTCTGCCCCACCCGCAATGCTCCGTTAAGCCCAACTGCTTCAAACCCTCTGCTTTGCCCTTAAAATCATTAACCCTCATTGTGCAACCATGCCACCACCACATCTCAGCTCAAATCAATGCCACCACTCCGTGACTCACCTAGCCAAGCGCCACAACCACTTCTCTTTGCCACCACAACACTAAGTCTGATCGTGCCTCATTGCGCCTTATTTCTTGATGTTCATTTATGGGTTTGTGGAGATTAGTTTCTAGTTTTATGATAAAAGATGTTTAAATCTAATTTTAAAGGAATTCTGGGTTGTTATGAACTATTATGTTTTTATAAAAACTTTTTGGTTGTGGTTATGAATTTTCTATATTTTCGTCATTAATTTCTAGGTTTTTTATTTTTTTCATCCTATTGTTTCTATGAATTTCTGGATTTCATATATAGTCTTGTGAGTTTATTCTCACTGGCTGTATTTATTTATGTGTACAGTTTGATCTTTTAAAGCTTAGGGTTAAATAACATCTTAAATAAAATTAGTTTAAGATTAAACAAAACAATAAATAAAAACAGTTAAACATCATAACAAAAATCTAAAAGTACACACACTACTGGGAAACACCCCCCCCCCCCCAATAGGCACTGGTATGATCTCACAATGGCACCAGAAATTTGCCGCCAGGGATACTGGTGCCTAAGTGACCTGGTGCAAATTTGAAGAGTTCTTAGCACCAGAAAAGCCTACCTGTGCTAAAATGTGAACACCGCTAAGATATGTGCCGGTGCTTAAAAATATTTATACCGGTGGCATGACTGGGAAAAGGATGCATTTGGAGAATGCGTCCTCTGAACATACATTCGGGCAACTAAGCTTTATCTCCCAGACTAGATGAACACGCAAGTGGACCATAATATCAAAGAATGATGGTGGAAAATACATTTCCATTTGGCAAAAATTTCAACAATCATTGACTGCAAACGGTCTAACTTCGAAATACTAATATTTTTGCTACACATGGACTTGAAAAACAGACAAAGCTTCGTAGTGCATATTCTTACATGGGATGACAATGATGATCGAATTGCAATGACGTTCAATCCGTGCATTAGATTGTGACAATAATGAGACTTTAACCCCCACAAGCTTTAACTCCTTAACTGACACACAAGTACTGATGCCCAAAGAATAGGCGGCCGGGACCTTAACACCTTCAGAGTCTCATAGGAAGATTTTTTTTCTCCACTTGAGAAATAGAATAGCAAGCAGGGGGGGGGGGGAAGAAACAATTTTCATCGAAACTCACAGGGCCTAGGTTCTCCTTAATTCCTATCTCAAGCAAATCTAACCTAGCCTTAAGTTTGTCCTACGTTTTCCTCGGGGTATTCAACAAGGTCCCGACCAAAGAATCACAGACATTCTTCTCAATATGCATAACATCTAGACAATGTCTAACATCAAATGCTACCAATAAGGCAATCTGAAGAAAATGGAGCATTTTTTTAACTTGCATCCACGGGCACTTTACGTTTCTTCTTCCAAAAGTCATTGGGCAAATTCTTCACTATTTCAAATATCTGCATACCTTTTTGTACGATCGGAGTTTTTCTAGCCTCTACTTCTCCATTGAACCATTTTTTTCCAAATGCCATGGATGGTCTGCCGGAAGTAACCTACGATGACCTTGATATACAGTTTTACAACCATGCTTCAATTGATGGTGATCAGTGTCCTTCTCATACATAGGGCATGCAAAGTGGCCTTTCACCGAGTAACTGGACAATTATCGTCGGCGGGAAAACCATTGATGGTACAAAATAACATCACTTTCAATGTAAAATAATCTTCAACAATCCCGTCGTATGTCCACACCCCCTTCTCAAATAACACTATCAAATCCTCAACAAGAGGAGCAAGATACATATCTATGTCATTACCCAATTTCTTAGGAATGGAAATCATCACAGACAACAACACGTACTTACGTTTCATTGTCAACCATGACGGAAGATTATAGATGACCAACATAGCAGGCCAGGAACTGTGTGTACCAACATAGCAGGCCAGGAACTGTGTGTACTACTGGTGCATAGGCCGAACCTCAAATGCTGGGGTACTTTTCCAAACTCGGAGTAAAAAGCATCGATTTTTTCCACTGCTCACCATCTGATGTATGTCTAATCACATCATCCACCAGTTGATCCCTCTCAGCATGCCATCGCAAAATTTTGCATCTTCCTTACATGCAAACAATTTCTGCAATCTGGGAACAATTGGGAGATACCACATCACTTTTGCCGATGTTTTTTTCTTTATTTTAGTTACCACTTCCACACCCACCGCAATTGCCCCCCTCTTCAATCTATACCGAGACTCACCACATGCCCGACACGTTTCTATATTTTCCTCTTCTATCCCCTGGTACAACATACAACCAATAGGGCAAGCATGTATTTCTTTCAATTCCAATCCCATTTGGCAAATAAAATTTTTTGGCGTACAACCTATCCCACATCATGTTACCTTCCAGGAGAAATTCTCTAAGAAATTCTAGAGTTTGTGTCATCGACTTATTGGTCCACCCAAATTTAGCCTTCAAATTCATTATCCTCAAAGTTGTACTAAGTACCGAATTTTTTGGACTAAGATACAATGGCGTATCTTTGTCATCAATTAAAGCTTGTAATGCCTCGGGCTTACCATGGAACTCTCTAGCAATATCTTCAACCATTTTGTCAAATTTTGCATTCCCATCTAATTCATCTTCCACATTCGTGTTACTCATATCAATCGTTCGCGCTTATTCCCCAACTTCCCCATGCCATACCCAACGAGTGTACGAAGTTTGAAACCCCATCATTATTAAATGTCCTCACAACTTCTTCCTCACTAAATTCACATCATTTCTACAATATTTACATGGGCTTCGGGCTCGCACAACACCATTTTAGAGGTATCATCAAATGCTACCGTAAGAAATGTTTCAACAATGACAAGTAATTGGGTGATTTTCTAAGATCATTACTAATGAGTTCATCCAGTTCCATTACCCTATAATGTAATTAAAATGCAACCCATTAGCGTGCTCACAAAAATAATCATAGCCCCCTAAAAAATAGTTAACCTAACTACAAACCCTAATTCTAGATTTAATTTTTATATATATATCAAACCAATAATAATTATGTAAGATAAAATAATAGACAACTAACCTTCTTTAATAAATGCAATCCTCTTCAATGGACTAAGATGGGGAGAAAATCCTTCAAATTTGATTGTTTGTGTTGAATTGAAAAAATGGGCGCATTATTTTTACTATACAGAGTGTGTTCTGAGTTTGGAACCCACATTAAAAATAATATCAAATTGGAAAATTTTGTTCCGAGTTCGGAATGTGTATCAGAATTGACCTTACGAAGTTGGAAGAGCTATGATCTCCTCGCTATTGATACTAACATGGTGTTCCGGACTCGGAACCAACTCGCCCCATGTTTCTGAACTCAGAACAGGCATCAACAAAGGCGGTTATGCACAACCGCCTTAAATTAGGGTCAATTAAAGGCGGTTCTATGGTTAATCGCATTTAATTATCCCTAATTAAAGGCAATTATTACAAAACTGCCTTTAATTGAACAAAAACCGTCTTTGAATCTTATTTGCTAGGACGGATCAGAAGTTTCGAGTTCGAAACCTTCAGAATAAGGCCGTTTCGCATATTTTTTTTAAACCGCTTTCTATCGCCGCTTTTAATAGGCTGACCTCTACTAGTGGAAGAACAGGGGAGCAGGCATCATCGTTGCTTTTGATACTAATAGCGATGGGGTTTGGTTTTCCGAGATATAAGTTGGTGACGATGATAGTGCATAGTAGAGGGTTGAGTTATGGGAAGATTTGGGAGGACTACGGTAAGGGTTCGGACTGGCTCAATCCTGTGACTACCATGCCTGAGTAGATGAAGAGCGTCGAGTTTCATGTTGTGGTAACTGCCACTGGTGAAATTTACATGAATGGCAGTGCAGGATTGTGTACAATTGCTATAAGAAATGAGGGACCGGCCGCGGTCGGATATGGGAGGATTTACACAGGTTTTGCATTCGGGAGAAGCTGATAATTTGATGGAGGAGATTCCTACTTTCATTATTGATCCTCTTCCCGAAGACCTCCATAAGGTGAGAACCTCTTTTTTGTTTACTCTTGGTATTGGATTATTTATGTCTATTGATGTGAATTTTCACATTTTGCTGCCATAGCTAGAATTTTGCATAGGATATTGTGCTTTTATGAGCACCATTTCCCTTTTGAGACCAATGGTAGTCACTGCTATTGGTTTCTTACCAATTACATATATTATTTCTCTCATTCTTTCTCTTTCACCTAATCTTAACCAACACTTAAGAAACTATCTTTTTTTATCTCCACAATAGTAAGAAACCACTTTTGATTATTCATTGACCTCACTTGATTTTTTCTACCCTACTCATTAATATTACCATTAACATTTAATTTAATTTAATTTGTTCACCAAAAATAATTTGAATGTGATATTTAATAATAAATTATAATTTTTATTAATAGAATTTCGTTTTATTTAAAAAAGTATAATATAATTCACTTTTTTTATTAAAAAATTCGTGTTTTATTTTTCAAAAATGAAAAAAAAATCTTTTTTCTTGTCATGAAATTGTTAAATATTTTGTTATCTAGAATAAAGGATAAGACATATTGATTTTATAAAAAAAAATACATAAGAAAGGCCAATTATAACGACTAGAAAATTTACAATAAATACTTAAATAATAAAATATTTGATCTAGCCCGACCAATTATTACAAATTGAAAATAGAAATAATGATCCAGTCTGACCAATTATTACAAATATGAAACTAAAATATTGATCTAGTTTGGCCCATTATTACTAATACAAAACAAGCTAAACATTAAAGAAAAAAAACATGGATGACTGAACCATACCGACATGCTAATTTTGACCACCCAAATATTGGTAAAGATGTTCAGTTATGTCGTTTTCTAATTGGTCATGTTTAGCTCTATTGCGTACTTCCCTCCAATTTTGGTAGCGAAATGATCCTGATTCGTTAATTGCCTCAAGGAGTGGAGAATGATAGTTTGGACTATAAAAGTTTGGGTAGGAATTTTGCGATTGGGCATTAGGATTTTGGGAAGAGTGGTTTGGGTAAGGAGAGTTTGTGTATGCATTTTGGGAAGAGAGATATTGATTTTGGAAATTCATGTACGAAGAATTCATATAAAAATTGAGCGGGATGTTTGGAGAATTTTCATAAAATTCCAAATTTGAAATTGGACGAACATTCGGATTTTGGGATGAATTTTTGGAATTAAAATAATTTGGAATTACCTTATCTTTCCCATTCGACGGTCTTCGCGAATCCATTTAAAAAATGATAACAGAGTGAATATTGGAGACAAATTTAGGAGATGAAAGATTGAGGTAGAAGTGTTGGAATTGAAAGTGGTGGGATTAAATTGGGTGAATTGGCTCTATTTATAGGTTATAAAAAAGGTAGGGGATGAGAAGAAATAATTTTCTGAAATTTAATTTTTTTTTAAATTGCAATTTGTTTTTTTAAAAAAACCATTAGGACACGTGTCCCACTTATTTTGTCGGCCCATAACCTCAGATTTTTTATTCGCTGGACACGTGGCCTAACCAGATGGCATCACGTGTCAGCCGCTGTAAAACAAAAAAAAAGAAAAGGCTGCATACGGCCCCCTTTCCCATGTGATGTGTGTCAGTGACCATTTTTTCGACCGGTTGCTACATAAGAAATTATTGGCCGGTTTCTTAACAAGAAACTGGCCTAGAAACCACCACTGTGAGTGTTTTCAGTGTCTATAGCAATTTTTAAAATTTAAGAAACCTCCATAGCACTTACTCTGAAACTATTCATTCATTTTGTTTGACAGAGAGTTCTAGAGACAGTTGCTCTCAAGTGGATGAAAGTGGATGAATGTTTCCTTGCAGATGAAAAATGACCTTGAAACTGACAATGAGCTTGGCTGGTTTTAGAAATGTGTGTTTTAATATAAGCTATAGTTTCTTGTTATAGAGTGGCTATGAATTGCTATTTGTTGTCATTACTTGACATTGGTGAAACTGTATTATGTTTTAGGCATGCTTATGAAATAGTATCCGCTTATGTAATAGTCTCTTACATGTTATGCATTTTGCATTGGAGATTGTGAAATTAGTTGGAAAGCTACTCTACAACATGTAGTTGTTTTATCCACTACTAAGGCAGAATATATGGCAGTCAAAGAGGCAATCAAAGAAGTTTTATAGTTGAGAGGTCTCTTCGGCGAATTAACTCTACAATAAAGGGTTACTACCATTCACTGTGATAGTCAAAGTGCAATTTACTTGACTAAAGATCAGATGTATCATGAGCGGACAAAGCATATTGATATTAAGTATTACTTCATTCATGATACCATTGCACAGAAGAAGGTCATTATTAAGAAAATCCATACAAAGGATAATCCTGCTGATATGTTCACAAAGGCTCTTCCCTATTTCAAGTTCAAGCAGTGCTTGGACTTGATTGGTGTTCATTGTTGGTGATTCGGCCCATTAGGGCCATGCCGGAGGAGGGTGAGTAAGCTATTACTTTTGGGGTACAGACCAAGGTGGAGATTTGTGAAAAAATGTGGTCTTCACCCAATTATCCATGAACATTTACTTCATTGGAGGATAGCAAAGACAATCATTCAAAGCATTAAATTGTAACACTATTCTCATCACATGCTTAGCAAGTTGAAGCATTATTTCTTTGACTATTGGGGTTCAACTATCATGTTTTTTTGGCAAGAACCATTTGGAATTAATGTTCACAACCCATGCTTGAAGCAAGAAGGAGGATTTCTTGGGATATTGGGATAAGTTTTGTTTGAGAGCTCTTGGCCATTGTTGAACTTGGAGTAGTATAAATAGGGGATGAACTTAGTAGTTCAAACACACCTCAAGCATAGCATTCATTTGCTACTTGCTTTCTTCTCTCTTTAACTCTCATTTGTAGTTGTAGAAGCCAAAACCCTCATATTTTGCCACATAATTCCTTCATAGGTGGTAGACAAAGCCTTGTAATATTTTCTCCACATATAGTGAAGCTTCCTGTCTCCTCCGGGCATGGATGTAGGTCAACTTGACCAAACCACGTAAATCCTTCTGTCCATTATTTCCTTTATTTTCTTTACGTTGTCTTTGTTATCCATCTTTTTGGGCTAATAGATATCTCGTGGGATTCATATTCCTAACACTTATAGCCTCACCCATTCCCATGTTTTCTCCTTTTGGCTTGTCATCTTCTTTTTTCTCTTGGTTCACCTATATATTGTGGCTAGTTGACTATACTGTAGTTTCGAAATGATACTCAGATTTGAATAAAAGGTTAAGAACCATAGATGGATTTTCTTCTTCATCCTTTATGTATCATACTGTAAAACTGTATAAGGATTCTGTAAAAATGTTCTGCTTTCATTCATGATATCAACAGGTATTTATACAAGAGCTTGCTTAGAGAATAAGAAAAGCTATGGAAACCTAATCATATACAAATACGGATTTACCAAAATTACATATATACTCTAATCCCCCCCCCCTCACACACATACAAGCTCATGGAAGTGGGGCAACATAAAGCTTCAACTGCAGAGTATAAAATTGTACAGTGCCAACAACCTTCGTAAAAATGTTAGCAATCTGATCAAGAGAACGAGCATGGCGAACAATAAGAGAACCATCCTCAACTTGATCACGAACAAAATGATGATTAATTTTGATGTGCTTAGACCACTGATGGAAAAATAGATTAGCCGACATGTAAGTAGCACTGAGATTGTCACATAGCAAAGTAGGTGGAAGTAAAAGTAGTGTCTGGATCTCGTGTAGCAACTGCTGGAGCCAAATAAGTTCAGTGGCAGCAAATGCAACAGCCTGGTATTCAGCCTTAGAACTTGATTTAGCCATAACATGCTGCTTCCGGGAAGACCAACTAAGAAGATTACCACCATAATAAATAGAAAAACCATGATGAGAGTGACAATCATCACCATCAGATGCCCAACCAGCGTCAGTATAAGAAACAAGGCGATGATCTGTATAAGGCCGAAGATGCGGACCAGTCAAAACATAGCCCTTGAGATACCTCAAAATGCGCTTCACAACAGACCAATGAGTTTCTGTAGGACTATGCATAAACTGAAAAACACGATTAACAACATAGGACATCTCCGCTCGAGTAATAGTAACATACTGCAGAGCACCAACAATACTAAGATACAAGTGAGGATCTCGGAGAGGGTCACCAGACTGCACAAGTCTCGAAGCAGGTTCAACCAGAGATGCAATGCACTTTGCGTTGGCCATCTTGCTACGGTCTAGTAAATCATAAATGTACTTTTGCTGATAAAGGACAACACCATCCTTTGAGTGATTGAACTCAATGCCCAAAAAATAATGCAAGGGACCAAGATCACGTAGAGCAAAAAGTGGCATTCAACTGGGTATGAAACACAGTAATGGTAGTCGATAAAGAACCAGTATAGCCAGATTATCCACACAAATAGGCAGATAAAGCACAAGCTTGCCAGAGCGACGAATAAAGAGTGTAGTGTCAAACTTACAGGGAAGGAACCCATGATGCTAGAGAAAGAGACGAAGCTTCGTAAACCAAGCATGAGGTTCATGTTTGAGACCATAAAGAGTCTTCTTCAAAAGGCACACATGAGATGGGCGAGATTGATCTAGAAAGCCGGAGGGCAGAGTCATGAACACTTGCTTAGAAAGATCACCATTCAGGAAAGCATTATTAATGTCCACCTGATTAATTGGCCAATTCAGAGTGAGAGCAATGGTAAGAAAAAGATGAATAGTAGTTGGTTTGACCACCGGGCTAAAAGTCTTAACATAATCAACACCTTCTTCCTGTGTGAAACCCTTGACAACTAGATGCGCCTTGTACCTTTCAATGGAACCATCAGCTTGGCGTCTAATCATGTACACCCACTTACAACCAACAATGTTAGCATTACAGGGGGTGGGTAAAGTGTCCACGTCCCATTACGCATAAGAGCACCATAATCAACTTGCATATCATTTTTCCATTAAGGTATTTTAGAAGCCTAAGAAAAATTAGTAGGCTCAGTATAAAGAGAGGGAAAGGAGGTAATGGGTGTTTGGTAGATAAAAGGAGTTTGGGCTTTAATTTATTTGATTGGGCCCAGGTAGTTATGAAGTGGTGGTTGTCCTCAGTAGTCCTAAAATAGGATGGAACAGAAGAAGGGATGATAGGGGATGTGAGACTCAACTCTCGCCTGGAGGCGATAGAGCTACCAGCAGCCGGCGAGGAAGAAGGGAGTATGGGTGAGGAAGGACCTGAATCAGAGCTGGCACCGGAAAAAGTGCCCTCGACCGACGAGGAAGGAGCCAGCGGCAAGCTCGCCTTGGGAGAGGAAGACCCAGCTAAGGGGTGCCGTTTAATGGAGGGGAAGGGGGATGTTGTTGTGATGACTGATCGGTAAAGCGAGCAGACGATGAGGTGGCCGACATGGGCGGTAGGGACGATGTGGAGGACTAGGCTAAAAAGGATAGGTGGTTGGGAGAAATAGATGGTGGAGGGTGAATGCAAGTGGGTCAGACGTGGTGGGTCGGACGGAGGTGGAGATTGGTGGGAATGAGACAGGGGCTGAAGAGGAGCAAAGGAGGGCATTGTACATGCTAGCTGGAGATGGGATAAAGGTAAATTTTATGACATAGGGGGAGAGGCATAGGATGTTGGAGAAAGATTATCAGGATAGGGAAAAGTAGACTCATCAAAAATGATATGACTGGCAATATAGACAAGATTAGTAGGATTATGAAGACAGAGGTAACCTTTGTGGTTAGAGCTATAACCAATAAAAATACATGGAGAAGACCGGTACTCAAGTTTATTAAATTGATATGGATGAAGAAAAGGATAACACAGAAAACCAAAAAATTTTAACAAATCATAGTCAGGAAACTTGCTATGGAGAGACTCATACGGAGATTTTTTATTGAGACTGGGAGATAAAGTATGATTATGAAGGTAGACAGAGGTATGAAATGCATGTTCCCAGAAAGAGGTGGGCAGCCAAGCTCTAGAGAGTAGAGACATACCTTTTTTGACAATGGTTCGATGATGATGCTCAGCAGCACCATTCTGAGACTCAGTGTGAGGAATAGACACACGATGGGCAATAATATGGGATTGGAGATAAGTAGAAACATTACGAAGCTCACCCC
The DNA here is from genome assembly GCA_037428765.1 of Rubia yunnanensis. Taxonomy (NCBI): domain Eukaryota; kingdom Viridiplantae; phylum Streptophyta; class Magnoliopsida; order Gentianales; family Rubiaceae; genus Rubia; species Rubia yunnanensis. The sequence continues at coordinate 132,125,297 of CM075061.1, forward strand.
CCAGTCAGACCGAAAGTGTTTAATTTTAGAAGAGAAGTGTGTTTCCCCCATTTTTTGAAAAATCTGAAAATAATGAAGAACCTGATATTTTTGCGACTAGAAAATAAATCCATACAAATTTGGTGCAATCATCAACAAAAATAAGAAAATAACGATTTCCATTAAATGAAGAATTGGAGGCAGGACCCCAAACATCATAGTACACCAAATCAAAAGGAACCAGACTAGGTTCATGAACATGAGAAACAAGTAAACGATGACTTTTTCCAAGTTGACAAAACTCACAGACACTGTTTAAATTATTCTTTGAAATAGGTAACTGAAAGCGAGAAATAAGACGCCTAAGGGAGGACTCATGAGGATGACTGAGATGTTCATGCCATTCTTTGAAATAGGTAACTGAAAGCGAGAAATAAGACGCCTAAGGGAGGACTCATGAGGATGACTGAGATGTTCATGCCAACTCTGAAGATCAGTCTTGCCACCAAGGAAAACACAGGAAAGGGCAGAGGCGGACTTGGGCGGATTGAAAAGGTAGAGGCCATTTTCAACGGTTCCAGTTAGGAGCATCCAACCTTGTTGATCCTTTACAAAACAAAGGTTAGGAAAGAATACCATATAATCATTATCATCATAAGTAATTTGAGAGACAATTAATAATTTTTTACTGAAGTCATGGACAAATAACATATTGTGTCGATGGATAGGCTTATGCAATGAAGTCAAAACAGATCAACCCGAATGAGTAATGGGAAGAGACTTACCATTGCCAACCTATAAACTTTCATTGCTAGAGTAATCATAATGAATGGAAAGATTACCGAAGTCAGAGGTGACATGATTGGTGACGCCAGAGTCAAAGAACCAGGCAAGGTCATGCACAACATACGGTGAATTATGGATGTTGGTGGTGTACACCTGACGAGGCTGAGAACTGCAACCACGGGCGCGACTGGAGTTGCATGACTGACAAGGATGATTTGCCTGGAATTCTACAACATTCAAGCGCTGCCAACAGTTCAAATCTTCATGGCCCTGGCGACGGCAAATCTGGCATAGAAAGGTGGGTCAGGAAGAGGCCGAGGCCGGATCGAACACGGTAGAGGACGACCGAGAATCAACATTGGCGGAAAAGGTGGACAACGTTGGGTTCAGGTCTTGAATGCACACTTCTTCCTCAAGAAGCATACCAAGGAGTTGATGCAACAAAATAGCACCAGGCCAAAGATTAAAGGTCGTGCAGAATGCCACATTATGATATGGAATGAACGAAACAAGCGGATTTTCAGAAAGGAGAAGTTGAAGGCAGATACAATAACTGTGCATGTTGAAGATGAATGCAACTGGAGGATGTTGGCAAGATGGAAAGAGAAACTTGAGGAAGAGATGAAAATAAATGGTTCTGATTGTAGAATATGGGTGGTTTTGAACTTTTATTGGGCTGTAATGTTTGGGCTAGGTTGATGCCCAAAACTTGCTTGGTTTTTGGTCTTAATATATTTCATTTTCATCGGAAAAAAGTTACTATTTAATTAAAAGGGTTGCTAAACAAAAAATATTTAATTTTATTAATGATGATCAATTTTAAGCTATCAAATAATTTACAAAGTCATAAATTAAACATTTTATATTTCTATTATGTTTATACTCATCTATTACTTTTACTAAAAGAGCAACTTCTTGGCCAAGTGATACTCTCATAATTAACCCCCACATCACAAATTTTAGATAAATGATACTCTAAAATTTTCCACGTCAATCAGTGGCGGAACATTGGGGGGACTAGGGGGTGCATGGTCCCCGCCAATTTTTTTTTTACCGTTGGTAGTTTGTATTTTTTTCTTATGTGTTGTTTGTTTTTGTACTGTAAAAAAAGGCCGTGGTTCCCCCAAAATAAAAATTACCGCATATTATACGTAGAATACTGAAGCAGATTAAGATTGAAGAAGAAAGTAGTTTAAAATGTTAGGATTCCTTTTTTTTAATTGTAGAGCCCAACAAGGAAATATAATTACTTTTTATTTAATATTTATTCAAGTTATAATTAGAAACAAAAATTAAAATATTATTTAATAAAAATAATTTGATTCCAATTAAGATTTAGTATTTTTCTTAATACTAAGATAGTATAAAAATCTGACACATCTTTCAAAAATAAAAATACATGATTGAAAAACATAAATCTTCAAACATGAAATCAAGAAGCAAGGAAAAAAATCAACAAAGGTTATTTAATTTTAATTATTTATGTAATTTAGTATTTTTTTGTAAAAAAAAAAATCAATGAAAGAAATTTTTTTTAATGAAGGTCGTCCATTTCAAAAGTATGAATTTTATATTTTCTTTTGCCTAATTTTTCATTAGTATTTGATTTCTTTGTCCTTTAAATAAATAATCAACAATGATTTTTTATTTTATTTTAAAGGTCGATTAATAAAATTATATAATTTTTACCCCCTATACGAAATTCCTAGTTACGCCCATGACTTCAACTATAAAAATATTTTATTTATATATTAAATAAAATATATTTAATATTACATTTTTTACTTTTCAATCCCCATTTATTTCTTGAAAACTAATGATAATTAACTTAGATAATTCTCTATTCTCTAAAATAACAATGTATTCTCTAATATTGATAATTAATGGAGATATTCCAGTGTACTCCAACGTATTCCTGCAAATAATTAATGTAGTTAATTCATTGAAAAATCTTTGTTTATTAAATAAACAAAATATATCCATTGTAATTATAATTAATAATTATTTTACTCTTTACTTTCAAAATAATATAATATTACTAAAAGTTATTGATTAATTATTGATTAACTATGAGTACATATTTCATATTTTAACCATTATATTATTTATTGTTGATAGTATTACATACAAAGTTCATTGTTATCTTTACAAAACATATATATTATTTTTATAAAAATATAAACATATCTTATTATTTATTAATATTTAATAAATTAATTAGTTTTTATTTTTATTTATAAATATAATAAAATATTATAAATATATTTTGACATTTTAAATCGTGCATCAGGTCTATAGCTAATTTTCCACCAAAGTATAATAGAAATAACAATACCCATTTCATTTTCCACCACTAACGGAAAGTTGAAGCTTATTGTAAAGTTCAGGAGCGTTGGACTCAGTTGTGGCATATTGTGTGAACTAGTGAAGTGGTGTTCTAACACCATTCAAATACAGGTGTCTGGACAGCAAGCATTTAGCCACGGTTTATGGAGCTAATTATGGAGGAAAATCATGCGATCAGAACAGAATATTGTGGAGATCAATGTGTGATTTCGTGGCAACCTATTTCTGGTAAACAAATATTCCTTGTAATAGTTAGGAATTAATTAAGTAGTTTATTTATGGTACAAGTCATGTTCATAAAGGATTGTCCATTTAAAAACCAGATTAGGATTAGATCTTTCCTAAGTCTAGAAGTCTATTCTTGGTAGAGTTAGACAAGGAAAGAGTTACGCACAAGGAAGGAGTGCGTAGGTGATAAAAAGCGAAGAGATACAACGCAAACGGTGACGAAGCAACCAAGCTTTCATCTCTACGTGAGATACGTTGTTGGAGCTGTTCGTCTCTGGTTTTGGAGGTTTGTCAAATCAACCGACCAAGTTTGTAAAGATCAGAAACAAGGAAGCCTTAATTCCTCGGGAGGAGGAGATCCAGAGAGATGTGTTGATCGTTAGGGTTCAACGGCGTAGGATTGGCAGTGAGGGGATCTCACAACATCCACTCAATAGCTTAGCAATGGATTAGTATTTAAGTTAAACTTCTTGTACTAAAGACTGCTTTCTAGTGGATGGTTTCTGATCTGGGCAAGGCCCCGCAGACGTAGGTGTAATTGCACCGAACTGCGTAACCAAGCTGTGTGTGCACTGCGTATTTCATTTTGCGTCTTAACACCAAAATGATCTTGGTGTTTCAACACCAAACTGTTAAACAACTTGGTATAAACGTTTAGAATTTAGGTGAAACAGAAATTCAATTGGTATCAGAGCGCGGCACTTGCTGACCCCTAAACAGGGAGAGTGAGATCAGGTTTCACCATGACACCAAAGGAGGGGGCGTCGGTCACGCGACCACCGTTGCTGGAACAAGGAAATTATGCCTATTAGAAGGCACGCATGAAGGTGTTCATTGGAGCATTAGATGATCAAGCTTGGAACAATGTCATAAATCAGTACACTCCACCTACAGTAGCTGCATCTGAGGGATCAAGCTCATTGACGGCTAAACCATTTTCTGAATACTCTACCGAGGAGCACAAAGCACACGTGTCCAACTCAAAGGCATTAAATGCAATTTTTACGGCAGTGGATGAAGATCAGTTTAAGATGATTTCAAATTGTGAGACTGCTAAAAATGCGTGGGATGTGTTACAAACTTATCATGAGGGGACAAGCTCTGTCAGAGAATCAAAGTTACAGTATTACACGGCAAAATTCGAAGATCTAAAGATGCGCGAAGATGAGACTATTTCTGAGTTCAATGGACGAGTCCGAGATATTGCCAACAGACCTTTTCAGTTTGGCAAAAAGTACAAAGATCACAAGCTTGTAAGAAAGGTTTTGAGAGCACTACCTCCACATTTCAACATGAAGGTCACAGCAATTAATGAAAATGGAAGGATAGGGACAATGACGCTTGATGAACTTATGGGATCACTGGAATCTTATGAGATGGAAATGCTGCAAACAAAAGCAGGTAAGAAAGAGATGTTTTTTTCAAGCATAACCTCTGGAAAGTTAGAAGATCATACAGATAATGAAGAGTCCGATGAAATTGCAAACATAACCGGGAACTTCTCCAGATTTATGAAGAAGATGGGCAGGAAGCCACAAGAGAAGTCAAGTGGAAGCAAAAATCCAAACGCAAACTCCACTCCAAGATTTGGCCAAGCAATTGGTGTTGAAACACCAAAGTTCAAATCAACAAATCCAAACCTGAACAGGAAAATCCAGTGTAGAGAATGTGAAGGTTTCAGGCACGTACAAGCTGAGTGTGCCAATACACTTAAAAGACAAGGAAAATCGTATACCGCAACCTGGAGTGATGATGACGGAGGAGATGATGGTAAGGATGGAGAGGAGTATACCAATCATGTTGCTTTCGGTGTGACAGTGGTGGAGTTAGAAGAATCTTTCGAGGAAGGAGTCAGTGTGCTGAATGAAAGTGAGAGTGGTAGCTCAGATGAAGAGACTAGGAGCATTAGTGATAATGACATTCGCAAGAAAAGCATGGAAATGTACAAGATGTGGTTAAAAGTGGCGGATGAAAATAAAGAGCTCAAGTCCGAGAACAAGAGATTGAGTGAAAATGCTAAAATGAAGGAACTTGAAAAAGAAAAGGCAATCAGTGAACTTGAAAGAATCAAGAAGGAATTTGCTGGAATGGTGCAACGAGCAGAGGCAGCAGAACAAGCTATTAGACGTTTCAATACAGGGAAAGCTAAGCTCGAAGATTGTCTAAGAATGGGACAGACGACCAAATACGGGATTGGCTATGAAGAATCTTCACCGTTGAATTCATGGAGCAACAAGGCAGATCAAGGTGGACCAGCTCCAGGAATAATCGAGAAAAATTGCCCCACGAAAAGGATCAGACGATGCGGATACTGTGGAGCTCAAGGGCATGTGAGAAATAGGTGTTTTAAGCTGCTTTGAACACTGTCTTTTAACTCAGCAGATCGATGTTTCAACACCGTGCCAGGATATGATACAGGGCATTGTTTCAACACTGGAAGCTACAGAACCAGAATTCTGAACACACGTGCCAATCCAAGGCCGTATAACATCCCTCGACCTCAAAGCAAGGTATGGATTTGAAAATCTCAAGATGTTTGTTTTTCAAGTTTCGTATGTTTTAGTGCACATACAGGAAATTCCTGGTATTTCGATAGTGCTTGTTCAAGGCATATGACTGGAGTACCTGAATTCCTGCGAAAATTCAAACCTGGATTTGGTGGATATGTTAGATTTAGTGATGGGAAACGCAGTAGAATAATCGGAAAGGGTGAGTTAGCCATCAAAGGGCTTCCGGTGTTCTAAGATGTGTTACTGGTGGAAGGTCTGAAAGCAAACTTGTTAAGCATTAGCCATATATGTGACAATGAAATGACAGTGTTTTTCGACAAGGAGAAATGTGTAGTAAACCATGGAACTGGAGTATTCACTGGATCTAGATCAATGGATAACTGTTATTTGCTCGATCACGATATCACTTGCTTTAGCTCGAAATAAGAAGTCAGTGCTCTGTGGCACAGAAAATTGGGACACATAAATTATAAATCCTTAGCACGCATTTCCAGACTGAATGCAGTTAGAGGTATCCCTGAAATCAGTGACAACAAGGAGGCTGTTTGCGGGTCTTGTAAAGAAGGAAAGCAAATCCGGATACCACACCATGCGGTACACGATGTTTCAACGTCAAGACTGTTAGAACTCCTGCACATGGACTTAATGGGGCCGGTCAACACCCCTAGTGTGGCAGGGAAGAAGTATATTTTCGTATGTGTAGACGACTTCTCGAGGTATACGTGGGTATCATTTCTCAAAGAGAAGTCAGAGGCCGCTAAAGTTTTCAAGACCTTGGGGCACAGGCTACATGTAGAAAAGGGAACTACCCAAGGAAGAATTGCACGGATCAGGAGTGATCATGGAAAAGAATTTGAAAATTCTTAGTTTCATGATATTTTCGAGACACTTAGAATACATCACGAGTTCTCTGCCCCCATAACGCCTCAACAAAATGGTATAGTAGAGAGAAAGAACAGGACGCTGCAGGAAATGGCACGAGCAATGCTAGCCGAGAGAAAAATTCATGCTAGATACTGGGCTGAGGCGGTACACACAGCATGCTACACTATCAACAGAGCATACTTGCGTCCGTTTACTGAGAAGACACCATATGAAATCTGGAAAGGGAAGAAACCAGATGTGTCGTATTTTCATGTCTTTGGGAGTAAGTGCTATATTCTGAAGGACCGAGAGCCTTTGGCTAAATTCGAGTAGAAGTGATATCGGTATATTCTTGGGTTATTCTCCTACTAGTCGAGCGTTCCGAGTTCTAAGCCAACGCTTTGGAGCAGTCATGGAATCGATTAATGTGGTTGTTGATGATTCAGAGGAGTATACTATGGGTGAAAGTGATATCCCCGACACAGTGAATCCTATTGGTGTTGAAACACCAGTACAGTCAACCGGTGTTGAAACATCGGAACCAGTAACACATGAATCTGAACAAAGTCCAGCCAAATACATGCAGTTACGAGATAAGCCACGGGTAAATTACAGAGAATTGGCAGGATTATCATGTTTTATCTCCCTCACTGAGCCCAAAAACTACAAAGAAGCCCTGCTTGATGAGTATTGGATTTTGGCGATGCAAGAAGAGTTGTAGCAATTTGAAAGAAACAATGTTTGGTATCTCACCCCGCGGCCTGCTGATGTTAATGTGATCGGAACTAAGTGGATTTTTTTAAAAAATCTGATGCAGATGGTAACATCAAAAGAAATAAAGCGCGACTCGTTGCTCAAGGGTACACTCAAGTAGAAGGAGTTGACTTCGATGAAACTTTTGCACCCGTGGCCAGATTGGAGTCGATTAGGCTAATGTTGGCAGTATCATGCATTCTGGACTTTACTCTTCATCAGATGGATGTCAAGAGTGCATTTCTGAATGGTCTAGTAAAGGAGGAAGTTTACGTGGAGCAGCCTAAGGGGTTTGAAGACCCACATTTTCCTGACCATGTCTATCGGTTGAATAAAGCATTGTATGGACTCAAGCAGGCACCACGTGCATGGTATGAGCGACTGACAACCTTTCTAATTCAGAAGGGATATAGTCGAGGGGGAGTGGATCGTACACTGTTTGTGCTGCATAAAGGGACACATCTTCTAATCGCACAGATTTACATTGATGATATTGTCTTTGGATCCACCTCTTCAGCATTGGTGAAGGAGTTTGTTGATTTAGTGACTAAGGAGTTCGAGATGAGTATGGTAGGAAAATTGTCATATTTTCTAGGGTTGCAGGTTACTCAGGAGAAGAATGGTCTCTTCATTAGCCAACAGAAATATGCTGAGAACTTGATCAAGAGATTTGGACTTGCTAGCGCAAAGGCAGTGCGCACTCCAATGGCTACCACTGATAAACTCACAAAAGATGATCAGGGTCAAAGTGTTGACCAAACATTATACAGGAGCATGATTGGCAGCCTGTTATATTTAACTGCAAGTAGACCAGACATCTGTTTGAGTGCTGGTATTTGTGCCCGCTACCGGGCTAATCCAAAGGAGTCACATATGTCAGTTGTGGAGAGAATTATTCGATATATAAATGGAACAGTGGAGTATGGAGTGTGGTTTTCTAGGAAAAAGGATTCGCAATTGGTAGGTTTCAGTGACTCTGACTGGGCCGGGAATGCTGATGATCGTAAGAGTACCACTGGTGGATGCTTCTTTGCTGGTTCAAATCTGGTCAGCTGGTATAGTAAAAAATAGAACTCTATATCATTATCTACGGCTGAGGCAGAATATTTAGCTGCAGGGAGTTGTTGTGCGCAGTTACTATGGATGAAGCAGATGATGAGAGACTATGGATTCAATGATGTGAGTTTGACAGTCTTATGTGATAATAAAAGTGCCATTGATATCTCCAAGAATCCTGTGCAACACTCTAGGACAAAGCACATCGATATCCGACATCATTTTATTAGGGATTTGGTCGAAAAAGGAGAAGTCACAATTCATCATGTTCCAACATCAGAACAACTTGCTGATATCTTTGCGAAGCCTCAGGATGGTGAGACTTTTGAAGGACTCAGACAACACTTGGGAGTGTGTCGAATGTAAGGTACCCAGATCTGTCTATTCTGTTGTATTATTTACTGCTTTCCTTTAAATACAGTCAAATATATAAAAAAATAGAAAAATCAGAAAATACCAAAAATGTGGTGAGGCGGTATTTAAACACCACAGGATAGAGTGATGGACAGTTGATTTAATGCGAAAGTAGAAAGGGCAGAACATGGGCCAGAAATCTGTGATGGTGGGCTTGGTTGTGCACGTAATCGGACAGAGCCCAGTAGGAAAGAGGTGTGGGGTTTGGTTTACTAAAAAGACGTGAAAGCGACAAATGTGTAATTCCCACACAAAATCAATTTCTTCCCAACTATTCATCTTCCTAGAACAGAGCTCGCGCAACAGTGTCTCAGGCGACCTGAAATCTTCAAAATCCCACAAATTTACATAGCCCACACAAAACCCATCGACAATGGTGAACTTTACCTTCAAGAAATGGTTTGGAGGTTTCTCTAGTGTGCGAGTTCCAGAAAATTCGTGAGTTGAAGAACTTGACTCGGATGTGGACTTGAATAAGTGCTGTGGAGGTCATGAACAGAGGTTGGCAAAGTGTGATGGAGTTAATCGTCGCTGACCGAAGATCAGGTTTGATCACTCCTTTGTTGTTGATGGAGTTTATTTTTGCTCAGTTCTTGAATATCTTGAATGGAAGGTCCAGAACCAAGATTATGTTGATCTTAGGAAGTTTAAGAGCTTGCATGGAAAAGTTAATGGGTTTGATTTGAAGGAAATATTGACTGGTAGTTTTGGGCAAATTGATGAGATTAGTGATTTTCATGCCACCTTAGTTGGGGTTGCTTTCGGTGAACGATACAGAGTGGGGGAAGAAGAAGATAGTTATTTTACAATCTATACGAGGATAGCCTCATTGCACAGGCCAGTCATTAGGAGTATTAGGAATGACGCTGTGGTGCATCCCTGGGTCAAAGTGGTTAAGTCCACTGATTTTACCAAAGCAAAAGGCATGGAGTTGGAGCATTTTAATGGTCTTCTATTTGTGCTTCAAGAATATCTCAGACAATTGCCCATTCCGGTGGTGGAAATCAGTGACAGTGATGAGGAGACAGTATATGCAGGGGGAGCTGTTGAAGCTGAGACTGTGTTAGAGTTGATGGAGCCAGTAGCTGAAACTGGAGAAGATGCGAATAGAGCTTTGGAAAACTCAGAGTGTGATGATGTGGCTGTTACTGGTATTCAAACACCAGATGTGATCTCCAATGTTGATGACCAGGTACCTGTGAATCAAGCACAGGATGTGAACCTTGCTGATAGGGAATCAAATCCTGAGGGGTATGACCTTGAAAACTTGGCAGAGTTGACTGAGATAGCCAGTGGTGAAGGCACCTTAGAGGGTACTGGTGTTGGTGCTGAAATACCACTCAAGACCAGAAAGACACGTGGGTCAAAGAGAAAGTGCAGGAAGGTGGGTGTTGAAACACCACCAGAGTCTGTGGGAACTCCTGTTACTCAGAGTTCAAAGAAGGCCAGGGGCAATGTGGCCTCCTCTTCCAAGGGTGTGCGAAACTCTAAGCGATGCAGGGATAAGACTATGGAAGCAGGAGAGGACAACGATGAACCGATCGGGAAGAAGCTGAAGAGACTACGTGCTGACAGACAGCAATGGCAAGCTGAGACAATTGAGTCTAGTGCACAACCTGCACCTGAAGTGAGTGAAGCCATTAGCCCTGAATTCTTTGATGATACAAGTCAAGAAAAGTGGGAGTTTGTCTGTGACAGGAAGATATTGGCGGAAAGGCCAGCTGATGCTGTCAAATATAAGGAATGTGGGTTCACGGACTATTTGCACCATCTCAAGGTGTTTAAGGCGGCTACCTGTTTCTGTAACTATAACAAGCAACTTGTGCTGGAGTTCTATTCAAATCTGAAAGCTGAGTGTGAAGATGAAGAATCACCCTGGTTTCATAGGGTTTATGTTTGTGGGGAGATTGTTGTTTTTTCACCAGAGGTGGTGAACAAGTGTCTGAAGCGTAGCACTTCAAGGTATGGCCAATCGGTGTTCTAACACCAGATGCCAGAAAATTATGATGATGTGGCTGTAGAGCTTACTAGTGGAGTGGAGAGCTCATGGCCTGTGACTGGTCGACAGCAGATAACTGTGTCTAACCTCACGTCCAGGTATTACTGTTTGTATGTGGTCGCTGTGCATAATTGGATTCCCTCTGTAAACAACACGAGTGTCACCAAAGAGATGGCTACATTACTATACAGTTTGGGAGTGCGTCAAAAGGTAAATATGGGCAGATTAATTTTTAATGATATCATTGACTGTGCTCGCAAGACCAGGAAGGAAGCTCTGTTACATCCGTGTGTAATCACTACGGTGCTGCAAAAAGGGGGAGCAGCTATAAGGGACTCTGATGAGTGGATCCTGACACAAGTTTTAAAACCGACACTTAGGACTCCGAGTGGTCAGATTATCAAGGACTTACCTTGGACTCCTCCGGAAGAGAGTTGCTCGGATGCTGGTACGGCGCGGTTGAAAGCTATTGAGGCTCGAGTTGGAGTGTGCCAGGAACTGATTGAACGACATCAGGCTATTTTAACAAAGCTTCAGGGGGAGTTGGATGCTTTGGATGCTGAGCGTGGAGTCTTGTTGGCTGAAGCAACTCAGGATGGTTCAGAGGCGCATGATGCTGATAATGATACTTCAGATGATGCTAATGACGATGATGCTGATGATGGTGATAGTGATGCAACTGCTGAGGAGTAGACAACATTTATTTTTTTTGGCACATTAATGAATCCAGGGGGAGAAAACTGAAAACTGGATTTATTGTTTTGCTTGCTGAATTTTATTAGTAAACCTGTATGACCTGTGTTATTGCTGAATTCTTGATTGTTTTAGTGGAGTTGAATTCAGGGGGAGTTGGTAGGTCAAAATCCAGTGCTGTTGAATTCACAAATATGCCAAGGAGGAGATTGTAAAGTCCAGGAGCATTGGACTCAGTTGTGGCATATTGTGTGAACTAGTGAAGTGGTGTTCTAACACCATTCAAATACAAGTGTCTGGACAGCAAATATTTAGCCACGGTTTATGGAGCTAATTATGGAGGAAAATCATGCGATCAGAACAGAATATTGTGGAGATCAATGTGTGATTTCGTGGCAACCTATTTCTGGTAAACAAATATTCCTTGTAATAGTTAGGAATTAATTAAGTAGTTTATTTATGGTACAAGTCATGTTCATAAAGGATTGTCCATTTAAAAACCATATTAGGATTAGATATTTCCTAAGTATAGAAGTCTATTCTTGGTAGAGTTAGACAAGGAAAGAGTTACGCACAAGGAAGGAGTGCGTAGGTGATAAAAAGCGAAGAGATACAACGCAAACGGTGACGAAGCAACCAAGCTTTCATCTCTACGTGAGATACGTTGTTGGAACTGTTCGTCTCTGATTTTGGAGGTTTGTCAAATCAACTGACCAAGTTTGTAAAGATCAGAAACAAGGAAGCCTTAATTCCTCGGGAGGAGGAGATCCAGAGAGACGTGTTGATCGTTAGGGTTCAACGGCATAGGATTGGCAGTGAGGGGATCTCACAACATCCACTCAATAGCTTAGCAATGGATTAGTATTTAAGTTAAACTTCTTGTACTAAAGACTGCTTTATAGTGGATGGTTTCTGATCTTGGCAAGGCCCCGCAGACGTAGGTGTAATTGCACCGAACTACGTAACCAAGTTGTGTGTGCACTGCGTATTTCATTTTGCGTCTTAACACCAAAATGATCTTGGTGTTTCAACACCAAACTGTTAAACAACTTGGTATAAACGTTTAGAATTTAGGTGAAACAGAAATTCACTTATGTGCATAATAGAACTATTCTTGCGAGGTCAGGGTAAAAGAGAATGGATTTGGGATTACGTGTGTGGTGGCACTAGCACCCAATAGCTGATTTTTCTGCGTTTGACCATTTAAAAAAAATGTATAAATACAGATGCAAATGGAACCATCTAAAACAAACCATACATCTTTATCATTACTTTAGTTAAATTCAAATTTCAGGTACATTTTCAAGTTGAGTGAAAATGTCGACAACAAAAATAATAGTGATGTACCTTTTTCTTGTTCATATGTTGTCCTGGCATTTACTGTTGCTAATGAGTCAATTAATAAAGTCATACCTGCTTTCACCCCTGCGGAGTACAAATGTGAAGCTCCTACGATCATGGGCAGTGGTAGAGATCTCTAGCGATCTCTTACCAATTAAGTATATTTTTTTTCTCTTTCTTCCACCTCAGGTTAAGAGACCACTTAAGAGACAACCCCTTTTTTTCTCCACAATGGTTAAGAGACCACTATATACTATTCATGGAACCCACTTGATTTTCTCTATCCTACTCATTAATTTGACCATTAAATATTATTTTAAATAAATTTATCCACCAAAAACAAGTTGAATGCAAAATTTAATAGAATGTTTAAATATTGAAATATAAATTTTTTTAAAAAATATATTAAATAATTTGTTTTTCTCGTTCTTGTCAATACCATGCTTCAGTGTAAAAATATAAAATTAATTTCAATTTTTTTGATGAAACTATGAAAGCGAAATTAAATAAATAAATACTATGAGAATTCATTTTTTTTATAAAATAATATGAAAAACATAAAAAATGCAAAAATCAATTATAACAACTATAAAAATTACAGAAAATACTAAATAAAATATTGATCTACTCCAACCAAATATTACAATTTTAAAATCAAAATATTGATCTAATGTGACCAATTATTTAAAATAGAAAAAAATAAATATTGATCTAGTCTGACCAAAAAATATGGATGACGAAACTATATCGACATCTTAATTTTGACCACCCAAATACTGGTAAAGATGTTCCATAAGGTCATTTTTAACTGGTCATGTTTAGCTCTATTGCGCACATCCCTCCAATTTTGCCTGAAAGTCGGAAAATCAGCATGCCGCTCGGCGTTATAATGTCAAGGAGAGTCGTCGATTTGGTCATAATCACTTGGTTGAACTTGCAACCCATATGTGTCTCTTTCATCTTCGACTATCATGTTGTGCAGTATGATACAACCTATCATAATATTGCCCAACATTTCGACATTCCAATATCGGGCTGGGTTGCGGATCACGGAAAACCTAGCTTGTAAAATACCGAAAGCACGCTCGACGTCTTTCCGGTAACTTTCTTGACGCTTTGTGAATAGTTGTTTCTTGGGGTCATTTGGAGCCGTATATACTGGCATGAAGGTCGCCCACTTAGGATAGATTCCATCAGTAAGATAGAACCCTTGATCGTAGCTGCGACCATTGACTTCGTAAGGAAAACGTGGAGCTCTCCCCTCACATACGTCATCAAACAATGGTGACTTGTCTAGGATGTTGATATCATTATTTGACCCTGCCATACCAAAAAATGCATGCCATATCCATGTATCGTAGGAGGCGACTGCTTCCAAAATAATTGAGGCGCGTCCACTCCTACCCTGAAATTGACCCTTCCAACCCACAGGACAATTTTTCCATTCCCAATGCATACAATCAATACTACAAAGCATACCTGAAAATCTAAGTCCACGAGCTACATGCATCAGGCGAGCAATATCCTTCTGATTTGTTGGTCTGAGGTATGCTGGACGGTATACGGCAATAATTACATTCACAAAATGAGACACCGTTTCTCAACCGTCGTTTTGCCCATCTGTAAGCATCCATCTAGTTGGCCGTATCCACAACCATATGCCAAATGACGCATTGCCACCGTGCACTTGTGAAGTGGCAAAAATCTTGATTACCAGTTGCATCAGGCCTTTGTCTGAAATGGGGATCGTGGTTGGTGACATCTTCCAGTATACGTTCGAATACATTTTGCCGCATACGAAACCTTTGACGAAAGTGTTGATCGTCGTACATTCTTTCAAGAGGTTGAGAAAAATATTGCCTCTGGAGTACTTCCTGTGCTCGAACACGATCTCTTTTGATATGATTTCTGTTTCTTTGGTAAGGTTGGAGAAGTTTGAGCACTGTCGTCCTCAATGGCTGCGTACCATTGTTTAGCCATTTCCGGCAAATTCAAGAAAAAGTTAATTGTCTCAGGATCGGTATCGGGTAAGAAACCGGGAATATCATAGGTTGATAGGTTTGATGATTCTCCAAAGTGAAGCTCATCATCTTTGAAATGATGAATTCAACCCACGTGAATGGATGGGATGTGTCCATGACAACTCCATTATTTTTGTCTTGTGGCTTTGAAATGATGAATTCAACCCATGTGAATTTAACCGATTAAAATGAAATGATGAAAACCAATTAAAATTCTAAAAACCAATGACAAATGTATGGTTTACTCTGACCAATTATTACCAACAATCTATTACAATCAATTTCCACCGTAGACTATCCCAATTAATTTATCTCGCAGTGCTTCCTCTGCTGCCGACAACTCTCCCTTTTGAATCAAAGTATCGAGGAGTTTAGTGTTAGCTATCAACCGATCCCACTCTGATTGTTTTTCAACGAACTCCCACTGTGATATGCTGTACTCCATTTTAGCTCTTTCATTCTCCACAAATATTTCCGCCTTTTTTGTAGCTGCTTCAATTGCGGCCGCACACTGCATTCTAGCGGATTCTTTTGATTGTTCATCATCTGTTGTTCTTCCCCTGGCCTTTCCTTTTCCCCTTGCCTTGCATTTAGCAGCTTTCACACCAATAAGTCTGGATGGATATTGCATAGCTTGAGCATCATCGCCACTACGGGGTGTTGATGGCACCCGTGGTGAATATTCTTCTCCATCAGTGTCCTTTGGGCTATATTGTGCTATAAATTTAGGGTTCTTTCTGCAATCGTCATAACAATGGAAGAATAAAAATTGTTGTCCATCATTTTCATCTGAAAACAAGTTCATGGTCCATGTCTTTATATCTCCTTGGCTAGAGCCACTCCCACCCCGACTGAAGTGACGCGCGGCTTTACTTTCACATCCCACATATTTGCCAATATCGTGCGCCATTTTTGACCACCGGCACTTGCACGACTTCATTGACCGGTTGGAATTTGCATAATGATTCACATCGCACATAAGTTTAGACCAAAACACACCAGCATTTTGACCTGTACCTACCACACAGTCGGTGGAATGCTCGAACCATGCGCCACATAGAGTTTTATCATCCTCTACACTCCATTTGTCCTGGCTACCTTTCTTCTTTGTAACCTTACTCCCGGACACTATTGCAACTTCATCATTTTCTTCACCTACATCATTTTCCAAACGAATAAATCATTTTTCCAAACCAAAACAAATGTCAAACGTATACTAATTTTGAAACTATGTTTATGAAATTTTAAAATACATGAACATATTAAATGATACACTGGATTCTTCAAATAATATACTAGATTGCACACACTAGATTGCATACACTAGATTGCATGTTAAAATGCATATACTAAATGCATATACTAGCAACATATATTTTGCATGTTCAAATATACTTATTTTAAAATATAACAAAGGGAAATGAAGGCAATGTAAATTTATTATAAACTAGAAAATGAAGGCAATGAAGGCAATGTAAATTAATTACGGGCTTACCGTCTGTAACATCGTGACTTCCATATTGTCGCCCATCTTCACCACGAAAATTCTGACCTGGTGAACCGCGACCTCCTCGGCTTGAAAATGCTCCCGATTCGTTTATAGCATGAAGATGTGGAGAATGAAAGCGTTGACCATATAAATTATGGTACGAATTTTGCGATTAAATGTTCGCATTTTGGGAGTGGTTCGGGTAAGGAGGGTTCATGTATGCATTTGGGGAAGAGTAGCATTGATTTTGAAAATTCATGTATGAATGTTGAGAATTCATATAGAAGTTGGGAGGGATGTTCGGAGAATTTTCACAAAATTCCAAATTTGGAAAAGGACGATAGATCGGATTTTGCAAAAAATTGTCCACATTGAAAGAATTTGGAATTACCTTATATTGCCTTTCGACGTTCTTCGTGGATCCATCACAAGAAATGGATTGCAATGTAGAAGATGAATTAGTGAGGTAGAAGAATTGGAATTGGAAGTAGTGTGATGAAATGAGTTGAAATCTTCTATATTTATAGGTAAAAAGGGTAGGAAGATGGAATTTAAAAATTAAAATAGAAACTATAAAAAAATTAAAAAAAACTGCCGATTTTTTTTAAAAAAATACGGCTGGGACACGTGTTGCCACCAGAATGGGACACGTGTTGCCCCCTGAGTGGACCACGTGTCCCCCGGATTTAAAATTCAGCTCCACCCAAAACAATATCCGTTGCGGACACGTGGCCCAATCCATGGGTGACACGTGTCCGCAACAAAAATTTCAAAAAAAAGAGTTGCGGCTGAGTGGGACACGTGACCCACTCAGGGGGCAACACGTGTCCCACTCGGTCAAAAAAAACAATAGCGCACAAAGGCCATGTGTGTCTGTCAGGCGAGCGGCCTCTTCACCGGTCTCTTACCAAGAGGCACTTGAGTAGTCTCTTGTTAAGAGACCACTCAAGAGACCACCACTGTGGTGGTTTTCGGTCTCTTGAGCGGTCTTTTAATTTAAAGATACCACCACTGTCCATGCCCTAATGTCGCTATTGTCTAGAGAGAAAAAAATGGAGTGGTTGTGATTGGTCCAAACAAAAATAATACAGGGCATCAATCTGGCAGCCAATAATCACACACGTGGTTGCACCAACACGTGCGACCGAAGTCTATGTTGGGAGAAGTGCCCCAATAACCATACACGTGGTTGCACCAATGCGTGCGACCGAAGTCCATGTGGGGTGCAACCGAAGTCCATGTGGGGGAGAAGTTCCCCAATAACCACACACGTGGTTGCACCAACGTGTGCGACCGAAGTCCATGTGGGGAGAAGTGCCCCGCCGTAAGCTTTCAATAGGATGAAGAAGATACCAGTAACATTTACTATGTGGATGGTTAGAAAGTTTTTGAGATGAACATGAAGCTTATTACTCTTTCTTTGTCAAATAATGCATGCGCTTTATCCACTTGCTCTACCAACATTAGTTTTCTTTTAATATTCGTTTTGAATAATAATTCTTACACAGTGTGATAATATGATGTTATAGAATTTTGAAAATGTGTGATGTTACAAAATTTAAGAAATGAAGGAGATTGTTTCTCTCTCTATTTGCAACGTCTTTTAACTTGTCATGCAAATTTGTGTAACCTAAATTTATCAGTCCCAATTTCAACACTAATTGTTGAATTTAAATCACAGATGCATGTGATTAGTAGATGACTCATTACATAATACATATACAGGTGATGAATGGCGGTCTACTTAACATAATAATTTGACTAAAACTGCCTGTACATGCAAAAATAATTCTACACTAACGTTGATGATGGTGTACCGTGATTTGGTGAATCTTTTTCACTATTAAATTGGCATAAGATATAAGAGACTTGTGATTTAAATTTTGTTCTAAGGAAATAGGTTTTAGGTAAATAGGCGTTTTCTCCATTATACTCCATAATCACAATTCTTTTTTCTTATTTGGTACTATTATTAGCAACTACCTTCATGAATGCCTTCATAAATGCACGCTTGAAATCAAGGAAAGCTCTTTAAAGACTAAAACTCCTTTTAAAACTGCAAATATCAAATACAAAGGAATTTTAATATTTAGAACAATTGAACCATATGGTTCAAACAAGGATCCAAAACTCATTTTTATAAATAATTTCTCACTTTATTTACAAAGTTTGACTCAAGATCATTCAACCTACCACATTATTGAATATATTTTACCTTGATAATATTTTTGCATCTACATCTGTTAACTCACACATATATGTATTTACAGACAAATAAATTATATGAAATTTAATACTCATGAATATGTATTATAGTACTTTGCGCAAGTATTTTCCATAATATCAACTGATGAAATAAAAATGAAAATCACATCATTTATTTGATTTATTAATTTGAAAATTTATTTCTATTAGACTACTTTTTATTTTAAAATTTTAAATTATAATATTTTTGATGAATAACTAAAAATATTAAAAATATTATTTTAATATGAAAATTTTAAACATCTGTTTAAGAAATAAATTGACAAGACCATGAATAATAAAAAGGACGCAACACGTTGTTATAAGTAAGAATTCCTTTGGACAGTTTTAAAAGAGATATGGCTAAAACTCGGGAGTAACTAATGACACCAAGAATGGCACATCAGATTCACCCAACCTAAAAATTTAGTAAATTTTTGTGATTGCTAAAGTTTAAGAACAATTTCATTTAATTTGAAAGTATGTTGTATATAAATAGTTTTAAATTTTATAAGAAATTTGTCTCTCATCGTATACATCACTAGAGTCATAATTTTTATGATTTATGAATGTTGGAAAATGATTCATCTAGCTACTTGTTCACCGATAATTTTTCTGAAATACTAGTTGAAAAAGAGTAATTTAAAATTCATTTTTAATTTTAATTTATCCAAATAAAATATTTTTCTTAAAATCTGAACCAAAAATTATGTTTTTAATATTAAAATCACACTTAGTTTAATACTTTAATTTACCAATTTGTTTATAGTAACATGAGAAAAAGAGAGACAAACACTACAGTAAAACTTGCACAAAATTATTTACGTAAACCTATTGGTAAAACCTTACGAATTATAGATTAATATAAAATTAGAAATTATGAATATAATTATAACTTAAAAGAATGGTTGCCAACATAAATTCTTAAAAATTGAATTATGTTAATTACTAGTTTGCTTAAAATTTAAATTGATTATCATTATAATCACTTCTTTATATCCTTGTAAAGGAGGTGAAGGAGAAAGAAAGTGTGAGTGAGATATGGGAATCACAAGTGAAGGGAAGGACAATTCAGAGGGGAGAAAGCAGTACTGATTGAAACTTGCAGCAAAAGGAAAAAAGAAAATGGTTTAGGCAGGAGCATAGTTGTTGAATTCAACCCTAGGCACAAGCTATAACTTGCTTACAGATCCACCTGGTATAAATGCTGAAAGATAGAATAGCATGTTGGAATATACGTGGTTTGAATAAAGGAGAAAAACACAAAAGATAGGGTAGTTCTGTCTGGAAAATTATATTGGCTGTGTGGGGATTTTGGAAACAAAGATTAAAGGAGAAAATAAAAAAAAATGTATGGAATTGGATAGGGCTTGGATGGGAACTAGTAACTAATGGTGATTTAGTAAAAGGAGGAAGAATATGGGTAGGATGGAGAAGATATTTTATTTAGGGATAAGTGTCAATATAACCCTATCTATTTGAGTAAGTGCCAATATAACCCTATGATAATTTTTAGTGCAAATATAACCCTAACTAGTTAATGAAAGTGCCAATATAACCCTCATACCCCATTTCCAGCATTGACATCAATTTTCCAGCGTTGACTCTATGTAAATTGACCAAAATACCCTTTGGGCTAACTCTGAAATTAGGTGGAAAATTTTATCCTCATAGTTCACCGGACCGCCATAGTTCGCTGAAATTAGGTAGGGTTATATCAGCACATTATGCAATCTTATTGGGTTATATCAGCACATTCCTAATGTTTGTAGGGTTATATCAGCACATTTCTAATGTTTGTAGGGTTATATCAGCACATCCTTAAAACTTATAGGGTTGTATTGGCACTTTCACTAACTATATAGGGTTATAATGGCACTTTCGAATATTCAAAGGTTATATTGGCACTTATGTCAACTAGGTAGGGTTATAAAAGCACTTTTTTCTTTTATTTAATTGGTTGTATTGAATATGGGAGAACAGTGGATACATATGAAATTGAAATTTAAAGGGATAAATCAGGGAGCTTATTTTACTGTGGTGTATGGTTATAATACCATAGATAGGAGAAAACCATAATGGGAGTTTTAAAAAGGTTTGGGAGCTAGGGATGATAAACCATGGTTTATAATTGGGGATTTTAATTCCCCATTGGAAATGAATGATAGAAAATGTGGGAAGGAAGTGGAAGAAAAGGAGGTGGAGGATTTTCAGAAGACAATGGATCATTGTTCATTAGTGGAAATTAAAACTGTGGGGCAAAAATTCACTTGGAACAACAGGATGGATGAGGCAGAGAAAATATTCAGTAAAATAGACAGAGGAGTGGTAAACCAAACCAGGATTAAGGAGATGAATAGAGCTTATTGTGAAGTAAATACTGAACTAGTTTCAAATCATTTCCCCTATTTCTAAACTGGCAGGATAAAGAGGGAAGGGAGCAAAGGCGATATAAGTACTTTAACAAGTAGGAGCTTTCACCCAATTTCAAAGAAAATGTTAGAAGGATTTGGGAGTTTAAACTCGTGGAAACATGGAAGGATTTGGAGTATAGTTTGAAACTCTGAAAGAAGCCTTTACAAAAGTTGAATAGAAGGGAGTTTTCAGGGATTGAGCAAAGAGTGCAAATGATGAAGGGGAAATGGATCAAAACACATGAGGAAATGGATTAAATTTTGTTGACATGGTTTTGCACAAATTTGAAATTGAAGCAATAAATGTGGTGGAAAATTTTGAAGAAGCTGAGTATTTGGTTCCTGCAACAAAGAGAAAAGGTTCAATGGTTGAAAGAGGGGGATAGACCACTAAAGAAGTTCTATGCTGGATTGAAGATTAGGCATTACAGAAATAGTTTTGTAACTATGCAGGTTGATAGGGAAAAAACTTCAGATCGGGAAAATATAAAAAGCCATTTGGTGAACTGTTTAAGAAAGCATATGAGAATCAAAGGAAAAACAAAGAAATTGGATGACAGTTTCGCTGATATGGGAGGAGTGCTGACAATTAAATAGCAAGCTGAGCTGGTGAGAAAAGTTACAGAAAAGGAGGTTAAAATGGCATTAAGGAATATAAATGCAAACAAAAGTCTAGGAGTTGATGGAGTCATAAGATAGTTCTTAAAAAAAAGAATTTGGGAGATCACAAGAGGAAGTTTTACAAAGGCAGTGCATAGTTTCTTTTCTAGGGAGAAAATACCCGAAGATTTGAAGAAAGAAGTACTCACCCTATTACCTAAGCTGATAAATCCACAGGTAGCTTCTGAATACATGCAAATATCTTGTTGCTCAGTTTTTTACAAAATAATTACAAAAATTAGTTGTAATAGACTTTGTGATAAATTTCCTGATCTGATATGCCCTAATCAGAGTGCATCTTTTTAAAGGTGTTCATGTGGCACATAATATTTGTCTGACTAAAGAACTATTTCACAAATATAATGTTAAAACTACGAAGCCAAGTTGTGTGGTGAAGGTTGACATTAGTAAGGCCTTTGATTGTGTGAATTTGATATTTTTGGTGGAATGGTTGAAGAAATTAAAATTCCTTTCTCAAATGTTGGACTGGAACAGGAGAAGCACTATGTAATCTCTATTCTATATTGCTATAAATTGGAAGTTGTCTAGAAATTTTAAGGGGAGGAGTGGAGTGAAACAAGGAGATTTCTCCATTATTATTTATGCTAAGCATGGAATATCTGCCAAGATTGCCGAAAAATGAATATAAAAGCAGATGTATAGATTACCACCAAAGACGAAGAAGGGGTTAGTATACATTCATTACTATCTGTTGATGGTCCTCCTTTATTCTATACTTCAAATAGTAAATATATGGAGGGTGTGAAAAAATGTCTGCATGAGTTCATGGAAATTTTAGGACTTGCTAGTAGTGAATAGAAGTCAAGCATATATTTTTCCACAAAAGAAGAAGGTGAAAAAACTGTATAGTCTGATATGATGAAAGTTCAAAGAGGTGATTTCCCAATGAAATATTTAGGCATGTCACTGTCTCAAGCTAGGTGGAACAAGGAGGACTGTGATTAGCCGATTGACAAAGTAAGAAAGAGGTTGAAAGGCTGGAATTCAGAGAGGCTATCTTATGCAGTAGAAGTGGAGTTAATCAATACTGTTTTGTTAAGTATTGTTGGATATTGGGCAAGCATCATGAGTATACCTGAAACTGTACATGAGAGAATTGTAAAATTGTAGAGAAATATTTTATGGGAAGAGAAAAATGTGACAGAGGACCTAATCTTGCAGGATGGCCTTCTTTACGTAGGAGCAAAATCTCACGTGGGATGGGATTGAGGGACTCATCTATCATAAATAGTGTTGCAATTTTTAAATAGGTTTTGGGAAATTAGCTCTAAGAAATATGTATTGTGGGTTAAGTGCATTCAAACCTATTATTTGAAGAAGGCAAAGTTAGAGGATTACAGATGCTCAAAAGCCGGTAGCTGGTCCTTGAAGAATATTTGTAAACTAAAAGACATGTATATGAAGAAGCCACTGAGTAGTACCGATGACAAAGGGAGATTCAAGGTCAATAAAATTTATGATGTTTTGAAGGGTTGCAACACGAAGTATACTTATGCTAAGGTGATATGGCACACGAATATCCTCCCTAATTATAGATTTTTCTTATGATTGATGTTGAAAGGATGCTTGCCCACTGTAGATGACTCATAAGCCATGGTGTTTTGGAAAATTAGCCATTGTGTTATTTATGCAGCAAAGTGGATAAAAGTTCTAGCCATTTTTGTTTACAAATTGCTCCTATAAAATGAAAATCTTAAGGATTCTGAGGTTGAAGGAGGTTGGGAACATCAAAAGTTTGAAAAAGAATTTGCTGATGGCAGCAAGAAGGAAGAAGTTCCAAAAATTGATCGATGCTCATGACAACAACATTGTACAGGATATAGAATGAACGAAACAAGCGGATTTTCAGAAAGGAGAAGTTAAAGGTAGATACGTAAATGTGCAAGTTGAAGATGAATGCAACTGGAGGAAGAGTAACTTGAGGAAGAGACGAGAAAGAAATGGTTCTGATTGTATAGAATGTGGGCTGTTTTGAACTTTTATTGGGCTGTAGTGTTTGGGCTGGGTTGATGCCCATAACATTTTTTATTTCTATTCTTAATTTATTTCATTTTCATCAAACAAATCACTTCTTTAATTAAAAGGATTGCTAAAGGAAAAATATTTAATTTTTTTAATGATGATCAATTTTAAGTCTATCAAATAATTTGCAAAGTCTTAAATTAAAACTTTTATGTTTCTGTTATATTTATACTCATCTATTACTTCTACTAAAAGAGCAACTTCTTGGCCAAGTGACACTTTCATAATTAACCCCATATCACAAATTTTTGACAAGTGACACTCTAAAACTTTCCATGTCAATTAGTGGTGGAACATTGGAGGGACCAGGGGGTGCAAGGTCCCCGCCAACATTTTTTTATCATTGGTAGTTTGTATTTTTTTTTCTTATGTGTTGTTTGTTTTTGTATTGTAAGAAAAGGCCATGGTTCCCCACAAATAAAAATTACCGCATATTATACGTAGAATACTGAAGCAGATTAAGATTGAAGAAGAAACCAGTTTAAAATGTTAGAATTCTTTGTTTTTAATTGTAGAGCCCAACAAAGAAATATAATTTACTTTTTAATTATCTAATATTTATTCAAGTTATAATTAGAAAATATTTTAACAATCTTATTTAATTAACGTATTTGATTCCAATTAAGATTTAGTATTTTTTCTTAATAGTAAGATAGTATAAAAATCTGACACATCTTTCAAAAAAAAAAAAACATTATTGAAAAACATAAATCTTCAAATATGAAAACAAGAAGAAAGGAAAAAATCAACAAAGGGTATTTAATTTTAATATTTTTTTCATCAATTATTTATGTAATTTAGTATTAGTTTGGCAAAAAAAATCAACGAAAGGAAAAATATTCAATGAAGGTCGTCCATTTCAAAAGTACTAATTTTATATTTTCTTTAGCCTAGTTTTTCTTAAGTATTTGATTTTTTTTCCTTCAAATAAATAATCTACTATGATTTTTTATTTTATTTTAAAAGTCAATTAAAAAATTTATATAATTTTGGCCCCCTATAGAAATGCCTAGTTACGCCCATGACTTCAACTATAAAAAATTTTTATTTATATATTAAATAAAATATATTTAATATTACATTTTTTACTTTTAAATTTCAATTTATTTCTTGAAAAATAATGATAATTAACGTAGATAATTCTCTGTACTCTAAAATAACAATGTATTCTCTAATGTAGATAATTAATGAAGATATTCCAATGTACACCAACGTATTCCTGCAAATACTTAATGCAGTTAATTCATTAAAAAATCTTTGTTTATTAAATATATAAAAAAAAATCCATTGTAATTATAATTAACAATAATTTTACTCTTTACTTTCAAAATAACATAATATTACTAAAAGTTATTGATTAATTATGAGTACATATTTCATATTTTAACCAATATATTATTTATTGTTGATTGTATTACATATTACATACAAAGTTCATTGTTATCTTTACAAAACACATATATTATTTTTATAAAAAATATAAACATATCTTATTATTTATTACTATTTAATAAATTAATTAGTTTTTATTTTTATTTATAAATATAATAAAATATTTATAAATATAATAAAATATTTATAAATATATTTGGACAATTTTAAATCGTGCATCAGGTTTATAGCTAATTTTCCACCAAAGTATAACAGAAATAACAATACTCATTACATTTTCCACCACTAATGGAAAGCTAAACCTCATGTGCATATTAGAATGATTCTTGTGAGGTCCTGGTAAGAAAGATTGGATTTGGGAATACGTGTGTGGTGCCAGGAGCACCCAATTGCTGATTTTTTGCGATTGACCATTTCATAAAATGTATAAATACGGACGTAGATGTAACCACCTACAACAAACAATACATCTTTATCATTACTTTGGTTCAATTCAAATTTCTCGTACATTCTCGTACATTCTCGTACATTCTCGTACATTTTTAAGTTGAGTGAAAATGCCGACAACAAAAATCATAGTGATGTCCATTTTCCTCGTTTATTATGTCCTATCATCTATGCTAATGAGCCAATTAATAAAGTCATGGCGGAGGCAACATCAACAGTAGCTCCTGCTGTCACCCCTGCAGCTTCCGTATTGCCTATCCAGCCACACGCAAGCTACTGAGGTCTCTATTGTCCAGAGCCAAAAAAAAATGCAATCAAGTGGTTGTGATGGACTAAACAAAAATAATCCAGGGTGTCAATCACAGTAGCCAATAACCACACACGTGGTTGCACCAACACGTGCAACCGAAGTCCATGTAGCGAGAAGTGCCCCCGCCGAAAGCTTTCCATAAGATGAAGAAGATATCAGGAACATTGACTATGTGAATGGTTAGAAAGTTTTTGAGATAAACATGGAACTTATTACTCTTTCTTCGTCAAATAATGCATGTGTTTGTCTCCTTGCTCGACCAACATTATTTTTCTTTTGATATTCATTTCGAATAATAATTCTTACACAGTGTGATGTAACAAAATTTAGGAAATGAAGGAGATTGTTTCTCTCTCTATTTGCAACGTTTTTTCATTTGTCAAGCAAATTTGTGTGACCTAAATTTGTCAGCCCTAATTTCAACAATATTTGTTGAAATCAAATCACAGATGCGTGTGATTAGTAGGTGACTCATTAAAAAGTGCATAAACAGGTGATGAATGGCGGTCTACTTAACCTAATAATTTGACTAAAACTGCATGTACATGCAAAAACGATTCTACACCAACGTCGATGATGGTGTGTCGTGATTAGGTGAATCTTTTTCACTATTAAATTTTTTTCATAAGATATAAGAGACTTGTGATTTGAATTTTGTTCTAAGAAAATAGGTTTTAGGTGAACGGGTGCTTTTCTCCATTATACTCCATAATCAATTTTGTTTTCTTATTTGATACTATTATTAGCAATAATATTTTTTTCAATCCTCTAACAACCTTCTTGAATGCCTTCATAAACACACACTAGAAATCTAGGAATTCTCTTTACATACTAAAACTCCTTTTAAGACTGCAAATATCAAATACGAATGAATTTTAATATTTAGAACACTTGGACCATAAATTTCAAACAAGGATCCAAAACTCATTTTTACGAATAATTTCTCACTTTAGTTACAGAGTTTTGAATTTCAGTTTCACATAAATTCTAAACGTTTATGCCAAGTTGTTTAACAGTTTGGTGTTGAAACACCAAGATCAGTTTGGTGTTAAAACGCAAAATGAAATACGCAGTGCACATACAACTTGGTTACGTAGTTCGGTGCAAATACACCTACGTCTGCGGGGTCTAGCCCAGATCAGAAACCATCCACTAGAAAGCAGTCTTTAGTACAAGAAGCTTAACTTAAATACTAATCCATTGCTAAACCTATTGAGTGGCTGTTGTGAGATCCCCTCACCGCCGATCCTACGCCGTTGAACCCCCACGATCAACACGTCTCTCTGGATCTCCCCTCCCGAGGAATTACGGCTTCCTTGTTTCTGATCTTTACGAACTTGGTCGGTTGATTTGACAAACCTCCAAAACCCGAGACGAACTACTCCAACAACGTATCTCATGTAGAGATGAAAACTTGGTAGAGCCGTCACAGTTTGCATTGTATCTCTTCGCTTTTATCACCTGCGCACTCCTTCCTTGTGCATAACTCTTTCCTTGTCTAACTCTACCAAGAATAGACTTCTAGACTAAGGAAAGATCTAATCCTAATCTGGTTTTTAAATGGACAATCCTTTATTAATAGGACTTGTACCATAAATAAACTACTTAATTAATTCCTAACTATTACAAGGAATATTTGTTTACCAGAAATAGGTTGGCACGAAATCACACATTGATCTCCACAATATTCTGTTCTGAGGACATGATTTTCCTCCATAATTTGCTCCATAAAACGTGGCTAAATACTTGCTGTCCAGAAAACTGGATTGTGATGGTGTTAGAACACCACTTCACTAGTACAACGCTCCTGGACTTTACAATCTCCCCCTTGGCATATTTGTGAATTCATCAGCACTGGATTTTGACCTACCAACTCCCCTTGAATTCAACACCACTAAAACTACCAAGAATTCAGACATGACAGGTCATGCAGGTTCCGTGTTGGAACACCAAATACTAAATCCAATAATCCAATAATAAAATTCAGCAAGCAAACACACATCAAAAATAAATCCATCCAGTTTTCTCCCCCTGGATTCATTAATGTGCCAAAAATGTTGTTTACTCCACAGCAGTTGCATCATCATCACCATCATCAGCATCATCGTCATTAGCATCATCCAAAACATCATTGTCACCATCATGCGCCTCTGAAACATCCGGAGTTGCTGCAGCCAAGAAGACTCCACGCTCAGCATCCAAGGCAGCCAACTCCCCCTGAAGCTTTGCCACAATAGCCTGATATCGTTCAATCAGTTCCTGGCACGCTCCAGCTCGGGCCTCAATAGCACTCAACCGCGCCGTACCAGCATCCGAGCAAATCTCTTCTGGAGGTGTCCAAGGCAAGTCCTTGATAATTCAACCACTCAGCGTCCTGAGTGTCGGTTTTAAGACTTGAATAGGAATCCACTCATCAGAGTCCCTTATAGCTGCTCCCCCTTTTTGTAGCACCGTGGTGATCACACACGAATGTACCAGAGTTTCCTTCCTGGTCTTGCGAGCACAGTCAATGATATCATTAAAAATCATTCTACCCATATTTACCTTTTGACGCGCTCCCAAACTGTATAGTAGTGTAGTTATCTCTTTGGTGACACTCGTGGTATTTACCGAGGGAATCCAATTATGCACGGCGACCAAATACAAACAGTAATACCTGGACGTGAGGTTAGACGCAGTTATCTGCTGTCGACCAGTCACAAGCCATGAGCTCTCCACTCCACCTGTAAGCTCTACAGCCACCTCATCATAATTCTCTGGCATCTGGTGTTGGAACACCTATTGGCCATACCTTGACGTGCTACACTTCAGACACTTGTTCACCACCTCTGGTGAAAAATCAACAATCTCTCCGCGCACATAAACCCTATGAAACCAGGGTGATTCTTCATCTTCACACTCAGCTTTCAGATTCAAATAGAACTCCAGCACAAGTTGCTTGTTATAGTCACAGAAACAGGTAGCCGCCTTAAACACCTTGAGATGGTGCAAATAGTCTGTGAATCCACAGTCCTTATATTTCACAACATCTGCTGGCCTTCTCGCCAATATCTTCCTGCCACAGATAAACTCCCACTTTTCTTGACTTGCATCATCAAAGAATTCAGGGCTAATGGCTTCACTAGCTTCAGGTGCAAGTTGTGCACTGGACTCAATTGTCTCAGCTTGTCTTTGCTGTCTGTCAGCACGTAACCTTTTCAGCTTCTTCCCAATCGGTTTATCGCTGTGCTCACCTGCTTCCATAGTCTTATCCCTGCATCGCTTAGAGTTTCGCACACCCTTGGAAGATGAGGCCACATTGCCCCTGGCCTTCTTTGAACTCTGAGTAACAGGAGTTCTCACAGACTCGGGTGGTGTTTCAACACCCACCTCCCTGCACTTTCTCTTTGACCCACGTGTCTTTCTGGTCTCGAGTGGTATTTCAACACCAACACCAGTACCCTCTAAGGTGCCTTCACCACTGGCTATCTCAGTCAACTCTGCCAAGTTTTCAAGGTCATACCCCTCAGGATTTGATTCCCTATCAGCAAAGTCCACATCCTGTGCTTGATTCACAGGTACCTAGTCATCAACATTGGAGGTCACATCTGGTGTTTGAATACCAGAAACAGTCACATCATCACACTCTGGGTTTTCCACAGCTCTATCCTCATCTTCTCTATTTTCAAAGACTGGCTCCATTAACTCTGACACAGTCTCACACATCACAGTTCCTGGTGTAGCAATACCAGTACTATTCACTTTATAGTTCTCATTGTCAGCACCTACTTGCTGGTCCATAACATCATTATCAATTTCTCCTGTCTTAGACACATTCTCCAATATCACAGATGCACTCTCAGGTTCCTTCAACATAGACACTGTTTCAACTTCAACAGCCCCCCTGCATACACAGTCTCCTCATCACTGTCATTGATTTCCACCACCGGAATGGGCAATTGTCTTAGATATTCTTGAAGCACGAACAGAGGACCATCAAAGCGCTCCAACTCCATGCCTTTTGCTTTGGCAAAATCAGTGGACTTAACCACTTTGACCCAAGGATGCAACACAGCATCATCCCCCATTCTCCTAATGACTGGCCTGTGCAATGAGGCTATCCTCGTATAGATTGTAAAATACGTATCTTCTTCTTCCCCCACTCTTTATCGTTCACCGAAATCAACCCCAACTAAGGTGGCATAAAAATCACTAATCTCATCAATTTGCCCAATACTCCCAGTTAATAGTTTCTTTAAATCAAACCCATTAACTGTTCCATGCAAGTTCTTGAACTTCCTAAGATCAATATAATCTTTGTTCTGGACCATCCATTCAAGAAACTCAAGAACTGAGCAAAAATAAACTCCATCAACAACAAAGTAATGATCAAACCTGACCGCCGATCGTCGACGATTAACTCCGTCCCACTTTGTCAACCTCTGTTCTCGAACTCCACAGCACTCATTCAAGTCCACATCTGAGTCAAGTTCTTCAAATCGTGAATTTTCTGGAACGCGCACACTTGAGAAATCTCCAAACAATTTCTTGAAGTTGAAGTTCACCATTGTCGATGGGTTTTGTGTGGGCTATGTAAATTTGTGGGGTTTTGAAGATTTCAGGTCGCCAGAAACACTGTTGCGCGAGCTCCATTCTAGGAAAATGAACAGTTAGGATGAAATTGAATTTGTGTGGGAATCAAACACTTGTCGCTTTCACGGTCTTTTTAGCAAACCAAAACCCCACACCTTTTCCTACTGGGCTCTGACCGATCACGCACACAGCCAAGCCCATCATCACAAATTTTTGGCCCATGTTCAGCCCTTCTGATCTACTTCCGCATTAAGTCAACTGTCCAGTAACTTTATCCCATAGTGTTTAAACACCATCACTTTATCCTGTGGTGTTTAAATACCACCTCACCAAATTTTTGGTATTTTCTGTTTTTCTTTTTTTATTCGACTGTATTTAAAGGAAAACAGTAAATAATACAACAGAATAGACAGATCTGGGTACCTTACATTCGACACACTCCCAAGTGCTGTCTGAGGCCTTCAAAAGTCTTACCATCCAGAGGCTTCGTAAAGATATCAGCAAGTTGTTCTGATGTTGGAACATGATGAACTGTGACTTCTCCTTTTTCAACCAAATCCCTAATAAAATGATGTTGGATATCGATGTGCTTTGTCCTAGAGTGTTGCACAGGATTCTTGGAGATATCAATGGCACTTTTATTATCACATAAGACTGTCAAACTCACATCATTGAATCCATAGTCTCTCATCATCTGCTTCATTCATAGTAACTGCGCACAACAACTCCCTGCAGCTAAATATTCTGCTTCAGCCGTAGACAATGATATAGAGTTCTGCTTTTTACTATACCAACTGACCAGATTTGAACCAGCAAAGAAGCATCCACCAGTGGTACTCTTACGATCATCAGCATTCCTGGCCCAGTCAGAGTCATTGAAACCTACCAACTGCGAATATTTTTTCCTAGAAAACCACACTCCATACTCCACTGTTCCACTTATATATCGAATAATTCTCTTCACAACTAACATATGTGATTCCTTTGGATTAGCCTGGTAGCTGGCACAAATACCAACACTCAAACATATGTCTGGTCTACTTGCAGTTAAATATAACAGGTTGCCAATCATACTCCTGTATAATGTTTGGTCAACACTTTGACCCAGATCATCTTTTGTGAGTTTATCAGTGGTAGCCATTGGAGTGCGCACTGCCTTTGCACTTGCAAGTCCAAATCTCTTGATCAAGTTCTCAGCATATTTCTGCTGGCTAATGAAAAGACCATTCTTCTCCTGAGTAACCTGCAACCCTATAAAATATGACAATTTTCCTACCATACTCATTTCTAACTCCTTAGTCATTAAGTCAACAAACTCCTTCACCAATGCTGAAGAGGTGGAGCCAAAGACAATATCATCAATGTAAATCTGTGCGATTAGAAGATTTGTCCCCTTATGCAGCACAAACAGTGTACGATCCACTCCCCCTCGACGATATCCCTTCTGAATCAGAAAGGTTGTCAGTCGCTCATACCATGCACGGGGTGCCTGCTTGAGTCCATACAATGCTTTATTCAACCGATAGACATGGTCAGGAAAATGTGGGTCTTCAAACCCTTTAGGCTGCTCCACGTAAACTTCCTCCTTTACTAGACCATTCAGAAATGCACTCTTGACATCCATCTGATGAAGAGTAAAGTCCAGAATGTATGATACTACCAACATCAGCCTAATCGACTCCAATCTGGCCACGGGTACAAAAGTTTCATCGAAATTAACCCCTTCTACTTGGGTGTACCCTTGAGCAACGAGTCGCGCTTTATTTCTTGTGATGTTACCATCTGCATCAGATTTGTTCTTAAAAATCCACTTAGTTCCGATCACATTAACATCAGTAGGCCGTGGGGTGAGATACCAAACATTGTTTCTTTCAAATTGCTGCAACTCTTCTTGCATCGCCAAAATCCAATACTCATCAAGCAGGGCTTCTTTGTAGTTTTTGGGCTCAGTGAGGGAGATAAAACATGATAATCTTGCCAATTCTCTGTAATTTACTCGTGGCTTATCTCGTAACTGCATGTATTTGGCTGGACTTTGTTCAGATTCATGTGTTACTGTTTTCGATGTTCCAACACCGGTTGACTGTGCTGGTGTTTCAACACCAGTAGGATTCACTGTGTCGAGGATATCACTTTCACCCATAGTATATTCCTATGAATCATTAACAATCACATTAATAGACTCCATGACTGCTCCAGAGCATTGGTTTAGAACTCGGAACGCTCGACTAGTAGGAGAATAACCCAAGAATATACCGATATTACTTCTAGACTCGAATTTAGCCAAAGGCTCTCGGTCTTTCAGAATATAGCACTTACTCCCAAAGACATGAAAATACGACACATCTGGTTTCTTCCTTTCCAGATTTCATATGGTGTCTTCTCAGTAAACGGACGCAAGTATACTCTGTTGATAGTGTAGCATGTTGTGTGTACCGCCTCAGCCCAATATCTAGCATGAATTTTTCTCTCGGCTAGCATTGCTCGTGCCATTTCCTGCAGCGTCCTGTTCTTTTTCTCTACTATACCATTTTGTTGAGGCGTTATGGGGGCAGAGAACTCGTGGTGTATTCCAAGTGTCTCGCAAATATCATGAAACTTATAATTTTTGAATTCTTTTCCATGATCACTCCTGATCCGTGCAATTCTTTCTTGGGTGGTTCCCTTTTCTACATGTAGCCTGTGCGCCAAGGTTTTGAAAACTTCAGCGGCCTCTGACTTCTCTTTGAGAAATGATACCCACGTATACCTCGAGAAGTCGTCTACACATACGAAAATATACTTCTTCCCTACCACACTAGGGGTGTTGACTGGCCCCATTAAGTCCATATGCAGGAGTTCCACAAGTCTTGACGTTGAAACATCGTGTACTGCATGGTGTGGTATCCGGATTTGCTTTCCTTCTTTACAAGACCCGCAAACAGCCTCCTTGTTGTCAATGATTTCATGAATACCTCTAACTGCATTCAGTTTGGAAATGCGTGCTAAGGATTTATAATTTATGTGTCCCAATTTTCTGTGCCACAGAGCACTGACTTCTTTTTTTGAGCTTAAGCAGGTGACATCTTGATCGAGCAAATAACAGTTATCCATTGATCTAGATCCGGTGAATACTCCAGTTCCATGGTTTACTACACATTTCTCCTTGTCGAAAAACACCATCATTTCATTGTCACATATATGGCTAATGCTTAACAAGTTTTCTTTCAGACCTTCCACCAGTAACACATCTTGGAACACCGGAAGCCCTTTGATGGCTAACTCACCCTTGCCGATTATTCTACTGCGTTTCCCATCACCAAATCTAACATATCCACCAAATCCAGGTTTGAATTTTCACAGAAATCCAGGGACTCTAGTCATATGCCTTGGACAAGCACTATCGAAATACCAGGAATTTCCTGTATATGCACCAAAACATACGAAACTTGAAAAACAAACATCTTGAGATTTTCGAATCCATACCTTGATTTGAGGTCGAGTGATGTTATGCGGCCTTGGATTGGCACGTGTGTTCAGAATTCTGGTTCTGTAGCCTCCAATGTTGAAACAACGCCCTGTAGCATATCCTGGCACGGTGTTGAAACATCGATCTGCTGAGTTAAAGGACAGTGTCCTAAGCAGCTTAAAGCACCTATTTCTCACATGCCCTTGAGCTCCACAGTATCCGCATCGTCTGATCCTTTTGGTGGGGCAATTTCTCTCGATTATTCCTGGAGCTGGTGCACCTTGATCTACCTTGTTGCTCCATGAATTCACCGGTGAAGATTCTTCATAGCCAATTCCGTATTTGGTCGTCTGTCCTATTCTTAGACAATCTTTGAGCTTAGCTTTCCCTGTATTGAGACGTCTAATAGCTTGTTCTGCTGCCTCTGCTCGTTGCACTATTCCAGCAAATTCCTTCTTGATTCTTTCAAGTTCGTTGATTGCCTTTTCTTTTTCAAGTTCCTTCATTTTAGCATTTTCACTCAATCTCTTGTTCTCGGACTTGAGCTCTTTGTTTTCATCCGCCACTTTTAACTACATATTGTACATTTCCATGCTTTCCTTGCGAATGTCATCATCACTAATGCTCCTAGTCTCTTCATCTGAGCTACCACTCTCACTTTCATTCAGCACACTGACTCCTTCCTCGAAAGATTCTTCTAACTCCACCACTGTCACACCGAAAGCAACATGATTGGTATACTCCTCTCCATCCTTACCATCATCTCCTCCGTCATCATCACTCCAGGTTGCGGTATACGATTTTCCTTATCTTTTAAGTGTATTGGCACACTCAGCTTGTATGTGCCTGAAACCTTCACATTCTCTACACTGGATTTTCCTGTTCAGGTTTGGATTTGTTGATTTGAACTTTGGTGTTTCAACACCAATTGCTTGGACAAATCTTGGAGTGGAGTTTGCGTTTAGATTTTTGCTTCCACTTGACTTCTCTTGTGGCTTCCTGCCCATCTTCTTCATAAATCTGGAGAAGTTCCTGGTTATGTTTGCAATTTCATCGGACTCTTCATTATCTGTATGATCTTCTGACTTTCCAGAGGTTATGCTTGAAAAAGCCATCTCTTTCTTACCTACTTTTGTTTGCAGCATTTCCATCTCATAAGATTCCAGTGATCCCATAAGTTCATCAAGCGTCATTGTCCCTATCCTTCCATTTTCATTAATCACTGTGACCTTCATGTTGAAACGTGGAGGTAGTGCTCTCAAAACCTTTCTTAAAAGCTTGTGATCTTTTTACTTTTTGCCAAACTGAAAAGCTTTGTTGGCAATATCTCAGACTCGTCCATTGAACTCAGAAATAGTCTCATCTTCGCGTATCTTTAGATCTTCGAATTTTGCCGTGTAATACTGCAACTTTGATTCTCTGACGAAGCTTGTCCCCTCATGATAAGTTTGTAACACATCCCACGCATCTTTAGCAGTTTCACAATTTGAAATCATCTTAAACTGATCTTCATCCACTGCGGTAAAAATGGCATTTAATGCCTTTGAGTTGGACACGTGTGCTTTGTGCTCCTCGGCAGAACATTCAGAAAATGGTTTAGCCGTCAATGAGCTTGATCCCTCAGATTCGGCTACTGTAGGTGGAGTGTACTGATTTATGACATTGTTCCAAGCTTGATCATCTAATGCTCCAATGAACACCTTCATGCGTGCCATCCAATAGGCATAATTTCCTTGTTCCAGCAACGGTGATCGTGTGACCGAAACCCCCTCCTTTGGTGCCATGGTGAAACCTGATCTCACTCTCCCTGTTTAGGGGTCAGCAAGTGCAGTGCTCTGATACCAATTGAATTTCAATTTCACCTAAATTCTAAACATTTATGCCAAATTGTTTAACAGTTTGGTGTTGAAACACCACGATCAGTTTGGTGTTAAAATGCAAAATGAAATACGCAGTGCACACACAACTTGGTTACACAGTTCGGTGCAAATACACCTACGTCTGCGGGGCCTAGCCCAGATCAGAAACCATCCACTAGAAAGCAGTCTTTAGTACAAGAAGCTTAACTTAAATACTAATCCATTGCTAACCTATTGAGTGGCTGTTGTGAGATCCCCTCACCGCCGATCCTACGCCGTTGAACCCCCACGATCAACACGTCTCTCTAGATCTCCTCCTCCCGAGGAATTACGGCTTCCTTGTTTCTGATCTTTACGAACTTGGTCGGTTGATTTGACAAACCTCCAAAACCCGAGACGAACTACTCCAACGTATCTCACGTAGAGATGAAAACTTGGTAGAGCCGTCACAGTTTGCGTTGTATCTCTTCGCTTTTATCACCTGCGCACTCCTTCCTTGTGCATAACTCTTTCCTTGTCTAACTCTACCAAGAATAGACTTCTAGACTAAGGAAAGATCTAATCCTAATCTGGTTTTTAAATGGACAATCCTTTATTAATAGGACTTGTACCATAAATAAACTACTTAATTAATTCCTAACTATTACAAGGAATATTTATTTACCAGAAATAGGTTGCCACGAAATCACACATTGATCTCCACAATATTCTGTTCTGAGGACATGATTTTCCTCCATAATTTGCTCCATAAAACGTGGCTAAATACTTGCTGTCCAGAAAACTGGATTGTGATGGTGTTAGAACACCACTTCACTAGTTCACACAATATGCCACAACTGAGTCCAACGCTCCTGGACTTTACAAGTTTGACTCAAGATTATTCAACCTACCACGTTATTGAATATATTTTACACTGATAATATTTTTGCATCTACATCTGTCAACTCACGCCTATGTGTATTTTCAGATCAATAAATTTTATGAAATTTAATACACATGAATATGCATTATAGTACTTTGCGCAAGCATTTTTCATAACATCAACCGATGAAATAAAAATGAAAACCACATCATTTATTTTATTTATTTATTTGATAATTTATTTTTATCGGACTACTTTTTATTTTAAAATTTTAAATTATAATATTCTTGATGAATTACTAAAAATATTTAAAATATTATTTTAATATGAAAATTTAAACATCTATTAAGAAATGAATTGGCAAGACCATGAATAATTAATAGTAAACATTATAATATGTGTGGTGGGATTTGGGGCAGGTGCTAAGGGTGGACAAGATTGATGATGCATTGTATTGTCACCGACAAATACGACAATGGACGCAGCACATTGTTATAGGTAAGAATCCCTTTGCACTGTTTTAGAAGAGATATGGCTAAAACTAGGGAGTAACTAATGACACCATGAATGGCACATGAGATTCACCCGTCCTAAAAATTTAGTAAATTTTTGTTATTGCTAAAGTTTAAGAACAGTTTCATTTAATTTGAAAGTATGTTGTATTTAAATATTCTTAAATTTTATAAGAAATTCTTCTTTCATCATATACATCACTAGAGTCATAATTTTTATAATTTATGAATGTTGGAAGACGATTCATCTAGCTACTTGTTCACCAATAATTTTTCTGAAATACTAGTTGAAAAAGAGTAATTTAAAATTCATTTTTAATTTTAATTTGTCCAAATAAGATATATTTTTCTTAAAATATGAACCAAAAATTATGTTTTTAATATTAAAATCACACTTAGTTTAATTTAACAATTTTTTTATAGTAACATGAGAAAAAAAGAGACAAACACTACACTAAAAGTTGCACAAAATTATTTACGTAAACCTATTGGTAAAACCTTACGAATTATAGCTTAATAGAAAATTAGAAATTATGAATATAAGTATAACTTACAAGAATGGTTGTCAACATAAATTCTTAAAATATGAATTATGTTAATCACTAGTTTGCTTAAAATTTAAATTGATTATCATTATAATCACTTCTTTATACCCCTGTAAAGGAGGTGAAGGAGAAAGAAAGGGTGAATGAGATTGGGGAATCACAAGTGAAGGGGAGGATAATTCAGAGGAGAGAAAGCAGTACTGATCGAAAACTTGCAGCAAAAGGAAAAAAGAAGATGGTTTAGGCAGGAGCAAGAGCAAGAGCAGAGTTGGTGAACTCAACCCCAGGCACAAGCTATAACTTGCTTATAGATCCACCTGGTATAAATGCTGAAAAATAGAATAGCATGTTGGAATATTCGTGGTTTGAATAAAGGAGAAAAACACACAAAAAATTAGGGAAGTTCTATTTGGAAAATTATATTGGTTGTTTGGGGACTTTGGACACAAAGATTAAAGGAGAAAATAAAAAATAATGTATGGAATTGGATAGGGCTTGGATGGGAACTGGTAACTAATGGTGATTTAGTAAAAGGAGGAAGAATATGGGTAGGATGGAGAAGATATTTTATTTAATTGGTTGTATTGAATATGGGAGACTAGTGGATATATATGAAATTGAAATTTAAAGGGAAAAATTAGGGAGCTTATTTTACTGTGGTGTATGGTTATAATATTAATACCATAGATAGGAGAAAACCATAATGGGAGTTTTAAAAAGGTTTGGGAGCTAGGGATGATAAACCATAATTTATAATGGGGGATTTTAATTCCACATTAGAAATGAATGATAGAAAAGGTGGGAAGGAAGTGGAAGAAAAAGAGGTTTGGTGGGAATTAAAACCGTGGGGCCGAAATTCACTTGGAACAACAGGGAAGATGAGGCAGAGAGAATATTCAGTAAAATAGACAGAGGGGTGGTAAACCAAACCTGGATTAAGGAGATGAATAGAGCTTATTGTGAAGTAAAGACTGAACTAGTTTCAAATCATTTCCCCTATTTCTGAACTGGAAGGATAAAAAGAGAAGGGAGCAAAGGGGATCTAAGTACTTTAACATGTGGGAGCTTTCACCCAACTTCAAAAAAAATGTTAGAAGGATTTGGGTGTTTAAACCCATGGAAACATGGCAGGATATGGAGTATAGGTTGAAACTATGAAAGAAGCCTTTAAAAAAGTTTAATAGAAGGGAGTTTTTAGGGATTGAGCAAACAGTGCAAACGAAAAAGGGGAAATGGATCAAAGCACATGAGGAATGGAAGGAAATTTTGGTGACATGGTTTTGCACAAAGATGAAACTAAAGCAAGAAAAGAAGTGGAAAATTTTGAAGAAGCTGATTATTGGTTCCTACAACAAAGAGAAAAAGTTCAATGGTTGAAAAGGGGGGATAGACCACTAAAGAAGTTCTATGCTGCAATGAAGATTAGGAAGTACATAAATAGTTTGGTAACTATGTAGATTGATAGGGAAATAACTTCAGATCAGGAAAATATAGAAAGCCATTTGGTGGACTATTTAAGAAAACATATGGGAATCAAAGGAAAACCAAAGAAATTGGATGACAGTTTGGCTGATATGGGAGGAGTGCTGACAATTAAACAACAACCTGAGCTGGTGAGAAAAGTGATAGAAAAGGGGGTTAAAATGGCATTAAGGAATATAAATGCAAAAAAAGGCCCATGAGTTGATGGATTCACAAGCCAGTTCTTAAAAAAACAAAAGAACTTGGGAGATCACAAGAGAATGTTTTACAAAGGCAGTGCAAAGTTTCTTTTCGGGGAAGCAAATACCTGAGGATCTGATGACAGAAGTTCTCACCCTATTACCCAAGGTGACAAATCCACACGTAGCTTATGAATACATGCAAATTTCTTGTTGCTCAGTTGTTTACAAAATAATTTTAAAAATTAGTTGTAATAGACTTTGTCATAAATTACCTGATCTGATATGCCTTAATCAGAGTGCATTTGTTAAGGGTATACATGTGGCACATAATATCTGTCTGACTCAAGAACTGTTGCACAAATATAATGCTGAAACTATGAATCCTAGTTGTGTGGTGAAGGTTGACATTAGTAAGGCCTTTGATTGTGTGAATTTGATTTTTTGGTGGAATGGTTGAAAACATTAAAATTCCCTTCTCCAATGTTGGACTGGATCAGGAGAATACTATGCAATCTCTTTTCTATATTGCTATAAATGGGAAGCTGTCTAAGACTTTTGAGGGGAAGAGAGGAGTGAAACAAGGAGATTAACTTTCTCCATTATTATTTGTGCTAAGCATGGAATATTTACCAAGATTCTCGACAAAGGAATATAAAAGCAGATGTATAGATTACAACCAAAGATGCAGCAGGAGTTGGTATACATTGATTACCATTTGTTGATGGTCTTCTTATATTTTGTACTGCAAATAGTAAATCTATGGTGGGTGTGAAAAAAATGTCTGCATGAGTTCATGGAAATTTTTGGACTTGCTGCTAGTGAATAGAAGTCAAGCATATATTTTTCCATAAAAGAAAATGGTGAAAAAACTATATAGTCTGATATGTTGAAAGTTCAAAGAGGTGATTTACATATGCAATATTTATGCATGCCACTGTCTCAAGCAAGGTGGAACAAGAAGGACTGTGATCAGCTGATTGACAAGATAAGAAAGAGGTTGAAAGGCTGGAATTCAGAGAGGCTATCTTATGTAGTAAAAGTGGTGTTAAAAAAATACTGTCTTGATACTGGATATTGGGCAATCATCATGAATATACCTGAAACCTGAAACTGTACATGAATGAATTGTAAAATTGTATAGAAATTTCTTATGGGGCAGAGAAAAAGGTGGTAGAGGACATAATCTAGCAGCATGACCTTCTTTATGTAGGAGCAAAAGCTCAGGTG
Organism: Rubia yunnanensis; assembly: GCA_037428765.1. Lineage (NCBI taxonomy): Eukaryota > Viridiplantae > Streptophyta > Magnoliopsida > Gentianales > Rubiaceae > Rubia > Rubia yunnanensis. The sequence goes on from CM075061.1 coordinate 132,165,975, forward strand.
GGATGGGATTTAGGGAATCATCTATTATGGATAGTGTTTCAATTTTTGAAACAGGTCTGAGACATTAGCTCTAAGAAAGATGAATAGTGGGTGAAGTGGATTCAAGCCTATTATTTGAAGAAGACAAAGTTGGAGGATTACAGTTGCTCAGAAGTCGGTAGCTAGTCCTTAAAGAATATTTGTAAACTAAAAGACCTATATATGAAGAAGCCACTAGGTTGTACTGATGGCAAAGGGAGATTCAAGGTCAAGAAGCCACTGAGCTGTACAGAAAATTTTTCTTCTGGAATAAGATTCTGGTTGTGAGTTTTATAGTTAAAAAAAAAGGAAAAAAATTGTGGCTGAAAAAAAAGGAAAGAAAAAGGAAATCAGGTTTGAAAAAGGAAAAGAAAAGTAAAAATCCTAATCGGAAGAGAAAAAGGAAATAAAAGCCAATTGAGAGAGGGGTTTTGATATGAATTTTCGACTTGGGGGACAAGAAATTCATTAAAATCATTTACCACAAGCGATTTGGATTTGTGTTCCTATTCCAATTTGTATTCGGAAAAGTTCTTGAATTCTCGGAACCTATTTGTCGCATATATAAAGCAATCTTTTTTATCATAACTCACTCAATACAGCTTTGATTCATGCCATTCAAATTGCATTTTGTTTATTATTCTTTGTATAATTGGTAATTAAAGATTGTAGAGACCAATTTTGAGTTTATATATTTTTAAATTTCAAAATAAATTTTGCAGTACTCATCTCTATAGTTTGCTTTGAATTGCGGTGAATTGATCAATTTCCCTTGCATTAGGATTCGAATTGTGAGTTGTGAGTGTTATACACTTGGTGAGTGACCTTACTAAACAAATGGGGAGGGGGGAACATTTATTACTAATCAGTTGTTTCATCTTAGCAGGGATGGCGGACGATCCATTCGTCCCGCCCTTTATTGGCGGTCAAAACAATCGACCTATAATGAATGTCATGAATTACTTAATAAGCAATGTTCAGAGAATTTCTAGGAAGGTAGATGAGTTATCAAATCCAACGACACCTCGTTCTGCAAGACAAGTTGAATCTGCTCGTGACATCAAAGGTTTGAAGTATGATTTTCCTAGATTTGATGGTCGACACAATCCTATAATGTGCTTGGATTGGGAGAGGAAAATCGTGAACCTATTTGATCTGAACAACTACCGTGAGAAAGAGAAGATCAAGGTCGCAGATTATTCTTTCACTCATTATCCCATAGAGTGGTGGGAGAATTTGAAAGAATCGAGATATTTTTCCGGAAAGAAACCTATCTACAACTGGGAGAGATTGAGAACCAAGCTTTGATTACATCATGTTACACGAACATATTTAATGGAGAAACATTTGTACCTCAGCAATATGAAGCAAGGAAACCGAAGTGTAGATAAATACTGGCAAGATCTTGATTTAGCTATGAGAAGAGTTCGCGTGAGAGAAAATGATGACTTTATAGAGAATCGGTTTATTGAAGGTCTAAGAGAAAATCTCCAAGTTCCGGTTAAGCTCCAGTATTATGTTTCTATACCAGATTTATTGGTCAAGGCCAGGTTGGTTGAGTCGACATTAAGGCCCAGGGGAAGCTCTAATTTCAGCTTTGACAGTCAAAGGCAAGTCTCTGATTTCATAAACCCAAATTAAACCAGGGGTTGTAGAAATTCAAATAATGGAGGCCGAGGAAACCCTAATTCGACCAAAACCTACTCAAATCCACCATTGGAACCCAATGATCAAAGAATGATCAGAACCAATCAAGCTCTTAGCCAAAATATAGGTAAATCAATTTCTACTTTGTCAGATACAGTTTTTTTCTAACACTCCTACATGTTTTCATTGTAATGAACGAGGACATGTTCACAATAATTGTCCCCATGAACGAATTATAACAACAATGAAGGTGGAGGATGATGATGATATGCTTGCACGGTATGACACCGAAGAAGAACAAATAGATGATGAAATCATCATTATTGATAGAGGTGAGAAAGGTCCGGAAACACAAGATGTTTTTGAGGCGTATCCACAGATGTTAACAAAATTACTCTCCCACAAGGAGCAAGTAATTTCGACCAAAATAGTGTCAATTCCACTAAAATGACAGTAAATGTTGTCATAAACAAGTTCCAAGTCGATCCTAAGGTAGGTAAGATAGGTAAGTTCCAAAATGATTTTGAAAAGTGCATAAAGTCTTGTTTTCACATCTTAGTCCTTTAATTTCTATTTATATCATGAGGCATGGACTATCTACTGACTCTGGTAAATCATTTTATACTTCAATAAGAGATGTGAATCGATCTTTGACTAATCATTATTTTGTTCTTATAATGTCCTTTAAAGAAAGTTCCTATTCCAAAGAAGATATTCATGTAGACATGTTTTCACGGTTTGTTAAGTTGTTACAGGAATTCAAGGATGTCTTTATAGGTTATATGCTTCCCGTTTCGAGGATGAAAATTTTCGATCGGGGAGGGAATGATACGAATATCAATTGCTTTAATGTGCTTTAAATGCTTTGATGGATCAACTTTATGATGAAGAATTGAAGGAGTCATCATCGACATCTTAGATTCATTATTCAAGATTGTGGACGAACTGAAGACATTATGAAGAACACTATACTTTTTTTCTCACTGGGTTTTTAATTAGGTAGTGTAATCACTGTAAAATATTGTAAAATTATTTCATGTTGGGTTTATGGACTGACAGTTTGGTTATGTGGGCTTTGAAGAGCTGAATTTCAAAAATCCAGTCCATTGAGTTTTAGTATATTCAATTTTATTCTAATTAGAATTAGATTTGGTAAGATTAGATATGGTAATATTCTTCAAGGTTGCTTCTTGAAGAATTCAACCAGATTACGTTGTACTACCATTTATTTTAGGTATTTTAGTTATTTAGTTAAATATGATTTTAGTTTCTTAAAGCTGCCATAAGTCAATTCAGTTTCCAGTTGTGATTAGGGTTTATGGCCGAAATTTCTCCTATAAATAGGGGAGGCCTTTGGACGAATTTCACACCACTTTTATCAATCAGAATACAACCTTTTGAGTTCATACACTTTTCTTGTGAGCTATTCCATTGTTGCTTAACCCCGATGGCTAGTTAAGTATTAATAAACCTTGTATTATGATCCTGAGGGCTAGTTAGAGAGTGAGTCAAAATTGAGTGTACCCCGAAGGTTAGACCTTGAATTTCATGCCGCATTGAAGGGTTTGCGAGTTCCCTTATTTTGTGAAAGATCTTAATTCCGCATTTCAGATTATTTGCAAGGGGATTCATATCAATTTTATTAATGATGATCAATTTTAAGTCTATCAAATAATTTTAAAAAGTCTTCAATTAAACATTTTTTGTTTCTATTATGTTTATACTCATCTATTACTTCTACTAAAAGAGCAACTTCTTGGCCAAGTGACACTCTCATAATTAACCTCATATCATAAATTTTTGACAAGTGACAGTCTAAAAGTTGCCACGTCAATCAGTGGTGGAACATTGAGGGGACTAGGAGGTGCATGGTCCCCGCCAATTTTTTTTTTACCGTGGGAAGTTTGTATTTTTTTTCTTATGTGTTGTTTGTTTTTGTATTGTAAAAAAAGGCTGTGGTTCCCCCCAAATAAAAATTACCACATATTATACGTAGAATACTATAGCAGATTAAGATTGAAGAAGAAAGTAGTTTAAAATATTAGGATTTCTTGTTTTTAATTGTAGAGCCCAGCGAAGAAATATAATTACTTTTTATCTAATATTTATTCAAGTTATCATTAGAAAATGTTTTAACAATCTTATTTAATAAAAGTAATTTGATTCCAATTAAGATTTAATATTTTTTTCTTAATACTAAGATAGTATAAAAATCTGACACTATCTTTCAAAAATGAAAAAAACATGATTGAAAAACATAAATCTTCAAATATGAAATCAATAAGCAAGGAAAAAATTATATAAAGGTATTTAATTTTTTATATATTTTTCATCAATTATTTATGTAATTTAGTATTAGTTTTGAAAAAATAATCAACTAAAGGAAAAAAATTGAATGGAGGTCGTCCATTTCAAAAGAATCAATTTTATATTTTCTTTAGGCTAATTTTTTTTATAATCTACTATAATTTTTTTTATTTTAAAGGTCGATTAAAAGAATTATATAATTTTCCCCCCTATTCAAAATGCCTTGTTACGCCATGACTTCAACTATAAAAATATTTTATTTATATATTAAATAAACTATATTTAATATTACATTTTTTACTTTTCAATTCCAATTTATTTCATGAAAACTAATGATAATTAACGTAGATAATTCTCTGTACTCTAAAATAACAAGGCAAAGTCTTGGGAAAGACGGTCTTTCCATAAACTTATGGAAAGACGGGGTTTAATTCGAATAATAAAAGGTAAAAGGTCTTAATTGCAACATTAAAATTTTAGTATGCAACATGTAGTAGTTATAAAATTTATAACCCGGTTTATGCAACCCGAAAATTTTATCTTAATTTCTTCTAATTTACACTTTAAACCTTGGTCTTTCCATGACTTATGGAAAGACCGTCTTTCAAGAGACACACTCAAATAACAATGTATTCTCTAATGTAGATAATTAATGCAGATATTCCAATGTACTCCAACGTATTCCTGCAAATAATTAACACAGTTAATTCATTGAAAAATATTCGTTTATTAAATAAATAAAATATATCCATTGTAATTATAATTAACAATTATTTTATTCTTTACTTTCAAAATAACATAATATTACTAAAATTTATTGATTAATAATGAGCAAATATTTCATGTTTTAACAAATATATTATTTATTGTTGATAGTATTACATACAAAGTTCACTGTTATCTTTACAGAACATATATATATTTTTTATATAAATATAAACATATCTTATTATTTATTAATATTTAATAAAATAATTAGTTTTTATTTTTATTTACAAATACAATAAAAATGTTAATAAATATATTTACTTATTCTAAATCGTGCATCAGGTTTATAGCTAATTTTCCACCAACGTTTAATAGAAATAACAATACCCATTTCATTTTCCACCACTAACGAAAAAGTTGAACCTCATATGCATAATAGGAACGATTCTTGCGAGTTCCTGATAGAGAAGAAAGGATTTTGGATTACGTGTGTGGTGGCAGGAGCACCTAATAGCTGATTTTTTTACGTTTTACCATTTCAAAAAAGAGTGCGTCTCTTGAAAGACGGTCTTTCCATAAGTCATGGAAAGACCAAGGTTTAAAGTGTAAATTAGAAGAAATTAAGATAAAATTTTTGGGTTGCATGAACCGGGTTATAAATTGTATAACTGCTACATGTTGCATACTAAATTTTTAATGTTGCAACTAAGACCTTTTACCTTTTATTATTCGAATTAAACCCCGTCTTTCCATAAGCATATGGAAAGACCGTCTTTCCCAAGACTTTGCCTTCAAAAAATGTATAAATACAGACATAAATGGAATCATCTAAAACAAGCCATACATCTTTATCATTACTTCGTTCAATTCAAATTTCTCATACATTTTCAAGTTAAGTGAGAATGTCGACCACCAAAATCGTACCGATGTCTCTTTTTCACGTTTCTTATGTCCTGTTATCTACCGTTGCTAACGAACCAATTAATAAAGTCACGTCGGAAATAACATCAACCGTAGCTCCTGCTGTCACCCCTGCAGCTTCCGTTGGTGCCTATCCAACCACACGAAAAAGCTCCTGATGTCTCTATTGTCCAGAGCATAAAAAGATGGCATCAAAGTGGTTGGGATGGGCCAAACAAAAATAGCCAAACAAAAATAATCAGGGTGTCAATCACATGCGGCCATTAACCACGATTGCACCAATACGTGCGACCGAAGTCCATGCGGCGAGAATTTCCCTCCCCTGAAAGCTTTCAATAAGATGAAGAAGATGCCAGCAAAATTCACTATGTGGATGGTTAGAAAGTTTTTGAGATGAACATGTAGCTCATTACTCTTTCTTCGTTAAATAATGCATGCGTAAATCATGGGCGTAACTAAGCATTTCGATAGGGGGGCCAAAATTATATAATTTTTTAAATTGACCTTTAAAATAATAAAAAATTATAGTAGATTATTTGTTTAAAGGACAAAAAATTAAATACTGAAGAAAAACTAGGTTAAAGAAAATATAAAATTGGTACTTTAGAAATGGACGACCTTCATTGAATTTTTTTCCTTTCCTTGATTTTTTTTTACAAAACTAATACTAAATTACATAAATAATTGATGAAAAAAATATTAAAATTAATACCCTTTGTTGGTTTTTTCCTTGCTTCTTGATTTCATATTTGAAGATTTATATTTTTCAATCATTTTTTTTAAAGATGTGTCAGATTTTTGTACTATCTTAATATTAAGAAAAAATACTAAATCTTAATTGGAATCAAATTACCTTTATTAAATAAGATTGTTAAATTATTTTCTAATTATAACTTGAATAAATATTAGATAAAAAGTAATTATATTTCTTTGTTGGGCTCTACAATTAAAAACAAGGAATCCTAACATTTTAAACTACTTTCTTCTTCAATCTTAATCTGCTTCAGTATTCTATGTATACTATGCAGTAATTTTTATTTGGGGGGAACCATGGCAATTTTTTACAATACAAAAATAAACAACACATAAGAAAAAAGTACAAACTACCAATGGTAAAAAAAATTTGTTGGCGGGGACCTTGTACCCCCTGGTCCCCCAATGTTCTGCCATTGATTGACGTGGAAAGTTTTAGAGTGTCACTTGTAAAACATTTGTGATATGGGGTTAATTACGAGAGTGTCACTTGGCCAAAATGATGCTCCTTTGGTAGAAGTAATAGATGAGTATAAAAATAACAGAAATATAAAATGTTTAATTTAAGACTTTGTAAATATTTTGATAGACTTAAAATTGATCATCATTAATGAAATTAAATATTTTTCATTTAGCAATCCCTTTAATTAAAGAAGTAATTTTTTGGATGAAAAAGAAATATATTAAGAATAAAAACCAAAAATGTTTTTGGCATCAACCCAGCTCATATGCTTTTATCCATTTCCACTTTGTGGTTTGCACCCTTTGCTCAATCCCTGAATAATTCATTATATTCAACATTTGTAAAGGCTTTTTTCAGAGTTTCAACCTATATTCTAAATCCTGCAATGTTTCCACAGGTTTAAACTGCCAAATCCTTCTAACTTTTTTTTTTGAAATTGGGTGAAAGCTCCCACATGTTAAAGTACTTAAATCCCCTTTGCTCCTGTTGGTATGCCTTGAATACTGTAATAAGCCGCTTCTGCGACACTGGCCTGGGGGTCCGGGGGGGAAATAACGGGGGTCTCGCTGCCCGGTCAGAATAGGAATCCTATTCTTATTAGGAATGGTAGTTCCTATTCCTATTAGGAATGGTAGTTCCTATTCCTATTAGGAATGGTAGTTATTTTCCTATTCCCAGTTTGTTAGGGTTTAGTAGAGACAATATATAAAGGGTCTCTCTTCTCTCTGTAAATCATGAATTCATGAATTCTGTTCTGCACTTAGATAGGTAGAAATCTGGCCAATTTCTTGGCGTCTGTAACCTGCTACCTATTATAGTGAATCCGTCTCCCGTGGAGGTAGCCAATCTTGGTGAACCACGTAAATCTTGTGTCTTGTTATTTTCGTTCATACTTTCTGTTCTTTCTCCATTCCGCACAACAAACTGGTATCAGAGCGGTTTCTTTTTCCGGCGATATCCGTAGTGGGTATATCGGATTCTGGGCTCATCAGATCGGGGCTGATCGGGGAGAAAGATGTCTGGGTTGAACGTGAAGATCGACAAGTTTACTGGGAGTACATCTGGTACTGCTGCTGTGGCTGAAGGGGATTTCAGTTCTGAAGATGATTTTGCTCTAGCTACTACTGGGCAAAATAATCATCCTAATGCGTGGTTTCTTGATTCTGGGGCATCTTACCATATATGCCCAAGGAGAGATTATTTCTCAACTTATGAGCAAGCAGAGGGCATCATTACTACGGCAAATGGTGTTGCGTGCAAGGTAGTTGGGATTGGTTCAATCAAGATCAGGACGCATGATGGTAGTTTCTGTACTTTGAACGATGTCAGGCATGTTTCATCGATGACAAAGAATCTGATTTCTCTTCCTACGTTAGATAGAAAGGGTTTTGTCTACTCAGGGAGTGATGGAGTTTTGTGTGTCTGCAAAGGTTCTAGGCTGGTTCTGAAAGGTGTTCTGCATGGTACTTTGTATTTTCTACAAGGTTCCACGGTTATGGATTATGTTAATGTTGCATCTTCGGAGGTTCACCAGGATGATATGACTAAGTTATGGCATATGAGGCTTGGTCATATGGGTGAAAGAGGGATGCAGATTCTGTCAAAGTATGATCTTCTTGGTGGCCACAAGGTTAAGAGCTTGGACTTCTGTGAGCATTGCGTTTTTGGGAAGCATCACCGCAGCAAGTTCCCTAAGGCAATTCATAGAACAAAGGGCACATTGGATTACATCCATTCTGATTGTTGGGGACCTTCCCGAGTTGAGTCGCTGGGAGGTCACAGGTACTTTGTTTCTCTGATTGATGATTACTCAAGGATGACTTGGGTTATCATGATGAAACATAAGAGTGAAGCTTTCTCGAAGTTCAAGGAGTGGAAAGCTTTGGTGGAGAATCAGACCGGGAAAAAGATCAAGAGGCTTCGAACTGATAATGGGCTGGAATTCTGCTCGTCTGAGTTTGATCAGTTTTGTAGGGATGAAAGGATTTCTCATCATCATACAGTCAGGAATACGCCACAGCAGAATGGCGTAGCTGAGCGGATGAATCAGACATTGTTGGCGAGAGCGAGGTGCATGCTCTCTAATGCTGGTTTGGAAATGAGATTCTGGACAGAGGCGGTGAGTACAGCTTGTTACCTGATCAACCGCGGGCCTCACACGGGTATAGAGTGCAAAATACCTATGGAGTTGTGGTCAGGTAAAGTTGTTGATTACTCCAAGTTAAAAGTTTTTGGTTGTACATCTTATTATCATGTTAGTGATGGTAAGTTAGATCCCCGAGCCAAGAAGGGTGTCTTTGTGGGTTATGGAGATGGAGTTAAAGGCTCCAGGATATGGTCTCCATCTGAGAAGAGGGTTATTCTGAGCAGGGACGTTGTCTTTGATGAAAATTCTTTGCTTAGATCTATGGTGAAGCCCACAGTTGTGCCAGAAACTAGTGGAGTTGATAAACAGGTGGAGCTTGAAGTCACTCAAGGTGAAAATAGATTGGAACAATTTGAGGTGAATCAAGAGCCACAGACAGAATCTGAGATACCGGAATCTCCACCACCATATTCTCAACCATCAGGAGCTACAGTCCGCAGTTTAGCTCAGGATCGACCCAGGAGGGTTGGAGTTGGGGCGCCCAAGAGATATGGGTTTGAAGATATGGTGGGTTATGCACTACAGGTTGCTGAGGAGGTGGATACTCATGAGCCATCCACTTACAGAGAAGCTGTTTCAGGTATTGATGCTGACAAATGGCTTGCTGCAATGGGAGACGATATGGAGTCTCTTCAGAAGAATCAGACATGGGATTTGGTTCAACAGCCTCAAGGGAGAAAGGTAATCAGTTGCAAATGGGTTTTCAAGAAGAAGGAAGGAATATCACCTGCAGAGGGAGTCAAGTACAAGGCTAGAGTTGTTGCAAGAGGTTTCAGTCAAAGGGAGGGGGTAGACTATAATGAGATTTTCTCACCAGTGGTCAGACACACTTCCATCAGGGTGTTGCTAGCTTTGGTGACACATCAGGATTTGGAGCTCGAGCAACTTGATGTGAAGACCGCTTTTCAACATGGAAAGTTGGAGGAAGAGTTGTACATGACCCAGCCAGATGGTTTCCAGGTTCCTGGCAAGGAAACGTATGTTTGCAAGTTGAAGAAGTCTTTGTATGGACTTAAGCAGTCTCCGAGGCAGTGGTACAAGAAGTTTGACAGTTATATGCTTCAGTTGGGATACACGAGATGTGCTTATGACTGTTGTGTCAGCGCGGTGGGGAGCTTGATGTATGCTATGGTTTGCACGAGGCCAGATTTAGCACAGGCAGTCAGTGTTGTGAGCAGGTTCATGGGGCAACCAGGAAAGGAACATTGGCAAGCTGTGAAGAGGATCTTCAGGTATCTTAGAGGTACGTCTGATGTGGGTCTCATTTATGGAGGTGATACCGAGTGCTTAGTTACAGGCTACTCGGATTCTGATTATGCTGGTGATGTTGACACGAGGAGATCGATGACTGGTTATGTATTCACTTTGGGAGGTTCTGTGGTTAGTTGGAAGGCGACTTTGCAACCTATAGTGACGTTGTCTACTACGGAAGCAGAGTACATGGCTTTGACAGAGGCCGCAAAGGAGGGAATATGGCTGAAAGGGCTGGTTAGTGATCTTGGTCTACATCATGATCAGGCTACTGTGTATTGTGACAGCTTGAGTGCAATCTGCATAGCCAAGGATCAGGTCCATCATGAGAGGACCAAGCATATTGATGTCAGATATCATTTCCTGAGGAGTGAGAGAAGAATCAGGGTGAAGAAAGTGGGAACTGCTGACAACCCCGCTGATATGTTCACCAAACCTGTTCCACATAGCAAGTTTCAACATTGTTTGGACTTGCTGAACATCAGAGCTGATTAGGTGCTCTATGGGCAGTCCCGGGAGTGGAGGGATAAGTCTACTCATCTGGCACTGTAATGGTGCATCTGGAGTTTTCTACTTTGAGGATTCAAGTCAAGGTGGAGATTTGTTGGTATGCCTTGAATACTGTAATAAGCCGCTTCTACGACACTGGCCTGGGGGTCCGGGGGGAAAATAACGGGGGTCTCGCTGCCCGGTCAGAATAGGAATCCTATTCCTATTAGGAATGGTAGTTCCTATTCCTATTAGGAATGGTAGTTCCTATTCCTATTAGGAATGGTAGTTCCTATTCCTATTAGGAATGGTAGTTATTTTCCTATTCCCAGTTTGTTAGGGTTTAGTAGAGACAATATATAAAGGGTCTCTCTTCTCTCTGTAAATCATGAATTCTGTTCTGCACTTAGATAGGTAGAAATCTGGCCAATTTCTTGGCGTCTGTAACCTGCTACCTATTATAGTGAATCCGTCTCCCGTGGAGGTAGCCAATCTTGGTGAACCACGTAAATCTTGTGTCTTGTTATTTTCGTTCATACTTTCTGTTCTTTCTCCATTCCGCACAACAGCTCCCTTCCCCCTTTATCCTTCCAGTTTAGAATAAGGGGAAAATGATCTGAACCTAGTTCAGTTTTTACTTCACAATAAGCTCTTTTCATCTCCTTAGTCTATGTCTGGTTTACCACCCCTCTGTCTATTTTTCTGAATATTCTCTTTGCCTCATCCCTCCTATGCTCCAAGTGAATTTGATTCCCACAGTTTTAACTTCGACCAATGAACAATGATCCATTGTCTCCTTAAAATCCTCCACCTCTTTTTCCTCCACTTCATTCCCACCTTTTCAATTATTCGTTTCCAACGGGGAATTAAAATCCACCATTATCAACCATGATTTACCATCCCTAGCTCCCAAACCTCTTCAAAACTCCCAAAAAGGTTTTCTCCTATCTATGGTATTATAATCATACACCACAGTAAAATAAGCTCCCTGATTTCTCCATTTAAATTTCAGCTCATATTTGTCCAATGTTCTCCCATATTCGATACAGCCAATTCAATTCAATCTCTTCTCCATCCTACCAATATTCTTCCTCCTTTTACTAAATCACCATTAGTTACTAGTTCTCATCCAAGCCCTATCCTATTCCATACTTTTTTTTATTTTCTCCTTTAATATTTGTTTCCAAAAGCCCCAATAACCAATATTATTTTCCAGACATAACTTCCCTATTTTTTTGTGTTTTTCTCCTTTATTCAAACCACGGATATTCCATCACGCTATTCTATCTTTCATCGTTTAAACCATGTGGATCTGTAAGCAGTTATAGCTTGTATCTAAGGTTGAATTCAAACTATACTCCTGCTCCTGCCAAAACCATCTTCTCTTTTCCTTTTGCTTCAAGTTTTCAATCAGTACTACTTTCTCTCCTCTAAATTGTACTTCCCTTCACTTGTGATTCCCCAATCTCATTCACCTTTTCTTTCTCCTTCACCTCCTTTACAGGGATATAAAGAATTAATTATAATTATAATTAATTTAAATTTTAATTAAACTAGTGATTAGTATAATTCAATTTTTAAGAATTTATGTTGGCCACCATTATTTTAAGTTATAATTATATCCATAATTTCTAATTTTCTATTAAGCTATAATTCGTAAGATTTTACCAATAGGTTTACGTAAATAATTTTGTGCAACTTTTATTGTTGTGTATGTCTCTTTTTTTGTTCAGATTTTAAGAAAAAATATATCTTATTTGGATAAATTTAAATTAAATATGAATTTTAAATTGCTCTTTTTCAACAAGTATTTCAAAAAAATTACCGGTGGACAAGTAGCTAGATGAATCGTCTTCCAGCATTCATAAATTATAAAATTATGACTCTAATGATGTATATGATTAGAGATGAACTCTTATAAAATTTAAGAATATTTAAATACGACATACTTTCAAATTAAATGAAATTGTTCTTAAACTTTTGCAATAACAACAATTTACTAAAATTTTAGAATAAGTGAATCTCATGTGCCGTTCTTGGTGTCATTACTTACTCCCTAGTTTTAGCCATATCTCTTTTAAAACAGTCCAAAGGGATTCTTACTTATAACAATGTGTTGCGCCCATTGACGTATTTGTCGGTGACAATACAATGCATCATCAATCTTGTCCTCCCTTAGCGCATGTCCTAAATCCCACCACAAGTTTTATAATGTTTAATATTCATTATTCATGGTCTTGTCAATTTATTTCATAAACAGGTGTTTAAATTTATCATATTAAAATAATATTTTAAATATTTTTAGTTATTCGTCAAGAATATTTGAATAATCATGAGTCAAAAACGGTAAATAGAGTGAGAAATTATTTGTAAAAATGAAGTTTGGATCCTTGTTTGAAGCTTTATGGTCCAAGTGTTCTAAATATTAAAATTCCTTCTTATTTGATATTTAAAATCTTAAAAGGAGTTTTAGTGTGTAAAGAGCTTTCCTAGATTTTTATCATGCATTTATGAAGGCATTCATGAAGGTTGTCCTCTATTTGCAACGTCTTTTCACCTGCCATGCAAATTTGTGTGACCTTTGTGTGACCTAAATTTATCTGTCCTAATTTGAAGAATAATTGTTGAAATCAAATCACAGATGCATGTGATTAGTAGATGACTCATTACATAATACAAATACAGTGATGAATGGCGGTCTACTTAACATAACAATTTGTCTAAAACTACCCCTACATCCAAAAATGATTCCACACTAACATCGATGATGTTGTGCTGTGATTAGGTAAATCTTTTTCACTGTTAACATTTTTTCATAAGATATAAGAGACTTGTGATTTGAATTTTGTTCTAAGAAAATAGGTTTTAGGTAAATGGACGCTTCTATTATACTCAATTTCACGTAGGCAATCACAATTTTTTTTCTTATTTGGTACTATTATTAGCAATAATATTTAAAAAGTCACAATCTCCTTCATTTTCTAAATTATCTAAAATCACACTGTCTCAGAAGGCAAAGTCTTGGGAAAGATGGTCTTTCCATAGGTTTATGGAAAGACGGGTTTAATTCGAATAATAAAAGGTAAAAGGTCTTAGTTGCAACATTAAAAATTTAGTATGCAACATGTAGTAGTTATAAAATTTATAACCCGGTTCATGCAATCCAAAAATTTTATCTTCATTTCTTCTAATTTACACTTTAAACTTGGTCTTTCCGTAACTTATGGAAAGACCGTCTTTCAAAAGACGCACTCGTCCCAGAATGATTATTCAAGATGAATATTAAAATAAAACTAATGTTGATAGAGCGTGGGGATTAACGCTGGGCGTAGGCATTTTGTAGGGGGGGGCAAAATTACATAATTCTTTTAATCGACCTTTAATATAAAAACAATTATAATCTGTCTCTTGAAAGACGGTCTTTCCATAACTTATGGAAAAACCAAGTTTTAAAGTGTAAATTAGAAGAAATGAATATAAAATTTTTGGGTTGCATGAAATGGGTTATAAATTTTATAACTACAACATGTTGCATACTAAAATGTTAATATTACAAGTAAGACATTTTACCTTTTATAATTTTAATTATATCCCGTCTTTCCATAAGAATATGAAAAGACCGTCTTTCCCAAGACTTTGCCAAACAATTATAGTAGATTATTTATTTGAAGGACAAAAAAATTAATTACTAAAGAAATATAAGGCTTAAGAAAATATAAAATTGATACTTTTGAAATGGACGACCTCCATTGAATTTTTTTCCTTTCATCGATTATTTTTTCAAAACTAATACTAAATTACGTAAATAAGTGATGAAAAATATATAAAAAATTAAATACCCTTAGTTAATTTTTGCCTTGCTTATTGATTGCATATTTGAAGATTTATGTTTTTCAATCATGTTTTTTTCATTTTTGAAAGATGTGTCAGATTTTTATACTATCTTAGTATTAAAAAATGAAAATACTAAATCGTAATTGGAATAAAATTACTTTTATTAAATAAGATTGTTAAAACATTTTCTAATGATATTTTGAATAAATATTAGATAAAAAGTAATTATATTTCTTTGTTGGGCTCTACAATTAAAAACAAGGAATCCTAATATTTAAACTACTTTGTTCTTCAATCTTAATCAGCTACAGTATTCTAAGTATAATATGCGGTAATTTTTATTTGGGGGGAACCACGGCTTTTTTTTGCAATACAAAAACAAACAACACATAAGAAACAAATACAAACTACCAATGGTAAAAAAAATAAAAAATTCCGGGGACCATGCACCCCCTAGTCCCCTCAATGTTCCGCCACTGATTGACGTGGCAAGTTTTAGACTGCCACTTGTCAAAAATTTGTGATATGAGGTTAATTATGAGAGTGTCACTTGGCCAAGAAGTTGCTCTTTTAGTAGAAGTAATAGATGAGTATAAACATAACAAAAACATAAAAAGTTTAATTTAAGACTTTTTAAAATTATTTGATAGACTTAAAATTGATCATCATTAATAAAATTAATATGAATCCCCTTGCAAAGAATTTGAAATGCAGAATTTAGATCTTGGACAAAATAATGGAACTCGCAAAACCTTCAATGCCGCACGAAATTCAGGGTCTAGCCTTTGAGGTACACTCAATTTTGACTCGCTCTCTAACTAACCCTCAGAATCAGATTACAAGGTTTATTGATACTTAACTAGCCCTCGGGGTTAAGCAACAATGGAATAGCTCGCAAGCAAAGAGTATGAACTCAAAAGGTTGTATTCTGATTGATAAAAGTGGTGTGAAATTCGTCCAAAGGCCTCACCTATTTATAGGGTAGATTTCGGCCATAAACCCTAATCACAACTGGAAACTGAATTGACTTATGGCAGCTTTAAGAAGATAAAACCATATTTAACTAAGGTACCTAAAATAAATGGCAATACAAGGTATGGTTGAATTCTTCAAGAAGCAACCTTTAAGAATATTACCAAATCTAATCTTACCAAATCTAATTCTAATTAGAATAAAATAGAATATACTAAACCCCAATGGACTGTATTTTTGAAATTCAGCTCTTCAAAGCCCACATAACAAAACGGTTAGTCCATAAACCCAAAATGAAATAATTTTACAATATTTTACAGTGATTGCACTACCTAATTAAAAACCCAGTGGGAAAAAAAGTATAGTGTTCTTCATAATGTCTTCAGTTCGTCGACAATCTTGAATAATGAATCCAAGATATCGATGATGACTCCTTCAATTCTTCATCATAAAGTTGATCCATCAAAGCATTTAAAGCACATTAAAGCATTTGATATTCGTATCATTCCCTCCCCGATCGAAAAGTTTCGTCCTCGAAACGGGAAGCATATAACTTATAAAGACATCCTTGAATTCCTGTAACAACTTAACAAGCTGTGAAAACATATCTACAGAAATATCTTCTTTGGAATAGAAACTTTCTTTAAAGGACATTATAAGAACAAAAGAATGATTAGTCAAAGATCGATTCACATCTCTTATTGAAGTATAAAACGATTTACCATAGTCCATGCCTCATCGTATAAATAGAAAGTAAAGGACTAAAATGTGAAAACAAGACTTTATGCACTTTTTAGAATCATTCTGCAACTTAGCTGTCTTACCTACCTTAGGATCGAATTGGAACTTGTGTATGGTGACATTTACTGTCATTTTGGTGGAATTGACATTGTTTTGGTCGAAATTACTTGCTCCTTATAGGGGAGTAATTTTGGCAACATCTGTGGAATACACCTCTATCAATAATGATGATTTCATCATATATTTGTTCTTCTTCGGATTCATACCGTGCAGGCATATCATCTTCCTCCACCTCCACTTTTGTTATAATTCGTTAATGGGGATAATTATTGTGAACGTGTCCTCGTTCATTACAATGAAAACATGTAGGAGTGTTAGAAAAAACTGTATTTGACAAAGTAGAAATTGATTTACTTGTATTTTGGCTAAGAGCTTGATTGGTTGTGATCATTCTTTGATCACTGGGTTCTAATGGTGGATTTGAGTAAGTTTTGGTTGAATTAGGGTTTCCTTGGCCACCCTTGTTTGAATTTCTACAACCCCTGGTCGAATTTGGGCTTATGAAATCAGAGATTTGCCTTTGACTGTTAAAGCTGAAACTAGAGCTTCCCCTGGGCCTTAACGTCTACTCAACCAACCTAGCCTTGACCAATACATCTTGCATGGAAACAAAATATTGGAGTTTAACCGGAACTTGGAGATTTTCTCTTAGACCTTCAATAAACTGATTCTTTATAAAGTTATCATTTTCTCTCACACCAACTCTTCTCCTAGCTAATTCAATATCTTGCCAGTATTCATCTACACTGCGGTTTCCTTGCTTCGTATTGCTGAGGTACGAATGTTTCTCCATTAAATATGTCAATGGAACATTATGTAATCAAATCTTGGTTCTCAATCTCTCCCAGCTGGAGATAGGTTTCTTTCCGGAAAAATATCTTGATTCTTTCAAATTCTCCCACCACTCTATGGCATAATGGGTGAAAGAATAATCTGCAACCTTGATCGTCTCTTTCTCACGGTAGGTTTTAAGATCAAATAGGTTCTCGATTTGACTCTCCCAATCCAAGTATTTCATAGGATTGTGTCGACCATCAAATCCAGGAAAATCATACTTCAAACCTTTGATGTCACGAGCAGATTCAACTTGTCTTGCAGAACGAGGTGTTTTTGTATTTGATAACTTATCTACCTTCCTAGAAATTATTTGAACAATGATTATTAAGGAATTCATGACATTTATTATAGGTTGATTGTTGTGCCTACCAACAAATGGCGGGACGAATGGATCGTCGGCCATCCCCGCTAAGAAGAAACAACTGGTAAGTAATATATGTTCCACCCTCCCCATTTGTTTATTAAGGTCACTCACCAAGTGTATAACACTCACAACTCACAGAGCGAAGCCTAATGCAAGGGAAATTGATCAATTCACTGCAATTCAAAGCAAACTATGGAGATGAGTACAGCAAAATTTATTTCAAAATTTAAAAATATATAAACTCAAAATTGGGCTCTACAATCTGTAATTCCAAATTCTACAAAGAATAAGAAACAAAATGCAATTTTAATGGCATGAATCAGAGCTGTATTGAATGAGTTATGATGAAAACAAGATTGCTTTATATAGGCGACAAATAGGTTCCGAAAATTCAAGAAACTTTTCCGAAAACAATTTGGAATAGGAACACAAATCCAAATCCCTTGTGCTAAAGGATTTTAATGAATTACTTGTCCCCCAAATCAAAAATTTATATCAAAACCCCCCTCTCAATTGGTTTTTATTTCTTTTTTCTCTTCCGATTAGGATTTTGACTTTTCTTCTCCTTTTTCAAACCGGATTTCCTTTTTCTTTCCTTTTTTTTCAGCCACAATTTATTTTTTTCCCTTTTTTTTGAACTATAAAAATCACAACCAGAATCTTATTCCCAAAGAAAAAATTTTGGTGCAACTCAGTGGCTTCTTGACCTTGAATCTCCCTTTGCCATCAGTACAACTCAGTGGCTTCTTCATATATAGGTCTTTTAGTTTACAAATATTCTTCAAGGACCAGCTACCGGCTTCTGAGCATCTGTAATCCTCCAACTTTGTCTTCTTCAAATAAAAGGCTTGAATCCACTTCACCCACTATACATCTTTCTTAGAGCTAATGTCTCAGACCTGTTTAAAAAATTGAAACACTATTCATAATAGATGAGTTCCTAAATCCCATCCCACTTGAGATTTTGCTCCTGCATAAAGAAGGTCATGCTGGTAGATTATGTCCTCTACCACCTTTTTCTCTTCCCCATAAGAAAATTCTGTAATGTACAATTTCAGGTTTCAGGTATATTCATGATGATTTCCCAATATCCAGTATCAAGACAGTATTTTTTAACTCCACTTTTACTACATAAGATAGCCTCTCTGAGTCAGACAGATATTATGTACCACATGTATACCCTTAACAAATGCACTCTGATTAGGGCATACCAGATCAGGAAATTTATGACAAAGTCTATTACAACTAAATTGTGTAATTATTTTGTAAACAACTGAGCAAGAAGAAATTTGCATGTATTCAAAAGCTACATGTGGATTTGTCACCTTAGGTAATATGGTGAGAACTTCTTTCATTAGATCCTCAGGTATTTGCTTCCACGAAAAGAAACTCTGCACTGCCTTTGTAAAACATCATCTTTTGATCTCCCAAGTTCTTTTGTTTTAAGAACTGGCTGGTGAATCCATCAACTCATGGGCCTTTGTTTGCATTTATATTCCTTAATGCCATTTTAACCTCCTTTTCTATCACTTTTCTCACCAGCTCAGCTTGTTGTTTAATTGTCAGCACTCCTCCCATATCAGCCAAACTGTCATCCAATTTCTTTGTTTTTTTCCTTTGATTCCCATATGCTTTCTTAAATAGTCCACCAAATGGCTTTCTATATTTTCCTGATCTGAAGTTATTTCCCCATCAATCTGCATGGTTGCCAAACTATTTATGTACTTCCTAATCTTCATTGCAGCATAGAACTTCTTTAGTGGTCTATCCCCCCTTTTCAACCATTGAACTTATTCTCATTGTCGCAGGAATCAATACTCAGCTTCTTCAAAATTTTCCGCTTCTTTTCTTGCTTTAGTTTCAGCTTTGTGCAAAAACCATGTCACCAAAATTTCCTTCCATTTCCTCATGTGCTTTGATCCATTTCACCTTTGTCATTTGCACAGTTTGCTTAATCCCTGAGAACACTCTTCTATTCAACTTTTTTAAAGGCTTCTTTCAGAGTTTCAACCTATACTCCAAAACCTACCATGTTTCCATGGGTTTAAACACCCAAATCCTTCTAACCTTTTCTTTGAAATTGGGTGAAAGCTCCCACGTGTTAAAGTACTTAGATCCCCTTTGCTCCCCTCCCTTTTTATCCTGCCAGTTCAGAAATAGGGGAAATGATTTGAAACTAGTTCAGTCTTTACTTCACAATAAGCTCTATTCATCTCCTTAATCCAGGTTTGGTTTACAACCCCTTTGTCTATTTTATTGAATATTCCCTCTGCCTCATCCATCCTGTTGTTCCAAGTGAATTTCTGCCCCACGGTTTTAATATTCACCAAACCTCTTTTTCTTCCACTTCCTTCCCACCTTTTCTATCATTCATTTCCAATGCGGAATTTAAATCCCCCATTATAAATTATGGTTTATCATCCCTAGCTCCCAAACTTATTTAAAACTCCCATTATGGTTTTCTCCTATCTATGGTATTATAACCAAACACCATAGTAAAATAAGCTCCCTGGTTTTTCCCTTTAAATTTCAATTTCATATATATCCAATGGTCTCCTATATTCAATACAACCAATTAAATAAAATATCTTCTCCATCCTACCCATATTCTTCCTCCTTTTACTAAATCACCATTAGTTACCAGTTCCCATCCAAGCCCTATCCAAGCCCTATCCAATTCCATACATTTTTTTTATTTTCTCCTTTAATCTTTGTTTCCAAACTCCCCTTACAGCCAATATAAATTTCCAGACAGAACTTCCCTATTTATTTTTTTGTGTTTTTCTCCTTTATTCTAACCACGAATATTCCAACATGCTATTCTATCTTTCCACATTTATACCAGGTGGATCTGTAAGCAAGTTATAGCTTGTGCCTGGGGTTGACTTCACCAACTCTGCTCTTGCCTAAACCATCTTCTTTTTTCCTTTTGAAGCAAGTTTTCGATCAGTACTGCTTTCTCTTCTCTCAATTGTCCTTCCCTTCACTTGTGATTCCCCAATCTCATTCACCCTTTCTTTCTCCTTCGCCTTCTTTACAGGGATATAAAGAAGTAATTATAATGATAATCAATTTAAATTTTAAGCAAACAAGTGATTAACATAATTCAAAATTTAAGAATTTATGTTGACAACCATTCTTTTAAGTTATAATTATATTCATAATTTCTAATTTTCTATTAAGCTATAATTCGTAAGGTTTTACCAATAGGTTTACGTAAATATTTTTGCGCAACTTTTACTGTAGTGTTTGTCTCTTTTTTTCTCATGTTACTATAAAAAAATTGGTAAATTAAACTAAGTGTGATTTTAATATTAAAAACATAATTTTTGGTTCATATTTTAGGCAAAGTCTTGGGAAAGACGGTCTTTCCATAAGCTTATGGAAAGACGGGGTATGATTAGAATAATAAAAGGTAAAAGGTCTTAGTTGCAATATTAAAGTTTTACTATGAAACATGTAGTAGTTATAAAATTTATAACCCGGTTCATGCAACCCAAAAATTTTATCTTAATTTCTTCTAATTTACACTTTAAACCTTGGTCTTTCCATAACTTATGGAAAGACCGTCTTTCAAGAGACGGACTCATTTTAACAAAAATATATCTTATTTGGATAAATTAAAATTAAAAATGAATTTTAAATTACTCCTTTTCAACTAGTATTTCAGAAAAATTATTGGTGAACAAGTAGCTAGATGAATCGTCTTCCAACATTCATAAATTATAAAAATTATGACTCTAGTGATGTATATGATGAGAGAAGAATCTCTTATAAAATTTAAGAATATTTAAATACTACATACGTTCAAATTAAATGAAATTGTTCTTAAACTTTAACAATAACAAAAATTTACTAAATTTTTAGGACAGGTGAATCTCATGTGCCATTTATGGTATCATTAGTTACTCCCTAGTTTTAGCCATATCTCTTTTAAAACAGTCCAAAGGGATTCTTACCTATAAAAATGTATTGCATCCATTGTCGTGTTTGTCGGTGACAATACAATGCATCATCAATCTTGTCCTCCCTTAGCACCTGCCCCAAATCCCACCACACATTTTATAATGTTTACTACTAATTATTCATGGTCTTGTCAATTTATTTCTTAATAGATGTTTAAAATTTTCATATTAAAATAATATTTTAAATATTTTTAGTAATTCATCGAGAATATTATAATTTAAAAATAAAAAATAAAAAGTAGTCCAATAAAAATAAATTATCAAATTAATAAACCAAATAAATGATGTGATTTTCATTTTTATTTCATCAGTTGATCTTATGAAAAATACTTGCGCAAAGTACCATAATACATATTCATTAAATTTCATATAATTTATTGATCTGAAAATACACATAGGTGTGAGTTACAGATGTAGATGCAAAAATATTATCAATGTAAAATATGTTCAATAACGTGGTAGATTGAATGATCTTGAGTCAAATTCTGTAAATAAAGTGAGAAATTATTTGTAAAAATTAGTTTTGGATCCTTGTTTGAAACTTTATGGTCCAAGTGTTCTAATTATTAAAATCCCTTCGTATTTGATTTCGCTCCAGTGCAGTAAGTTCCTCAACCATAGCATCTCGCCAATGAGAATGACGGGAAGCCTCGGAGTAAGTATTGGGATCTGCACTAGAAGTTACAGCACCCAAAAATCTAGAATGCATACTAGAAAAATTATCACAATTTACATAATCAGTAAAAGGATAGAGAACACCTGAGGAAAGTGACGACGCATGAGGGAACGTAGTCGAAGGGGGGGTCTTCAGTAGTAAGAGCACAAGCATAATCATCACAGTCGTAATCTGCCAAGTACGATGGAGGGCGACGAGATCGAACACTCTGTCTTGTAGGTGGCAACTCAGTAGCGGAACTATCCGGTACCAGAGGAGCTGGTAAAGTAGAGATCGAGGATGTAGCATTATCGGCAACTGGCGGAGAATGACCAGCAGCGGACGATGAAGGTAGGCCGACGGCAGCCGGCATGGAGGTACCTGCGTCGGGGGGATGATAATGGCCGGTGGATGTCGGCGATGACCGGCCGTCATTGACTGGTGTTGACTGGCCGACGTTGACCGGAGTTGACCGGCGGTGAGTGGCCGGCGGTGACCGGTGAGACAGCCGACGGCAGCAGATGGCCACCGACGGACGGCGGAAGGCAACGGCGACCGGCGGCGGTGGATTGGCAGCGGAAGGCGGAACCAAAATTCCATGCAGCTTCGGCGAGAAGGAGTAGGAATCCGGCGGTGGTTTGGTGGCACCGCCAGGTTCATCGGATAAAGCAAAAGCCGGAGTTGCAGAGTACGGGAACTGGTTTTCAAAGAAATCAGCATCCCGACTGTTAAAGATCACTCGGGATTCCAAGTCAAAAAGGCGATAGCCTTTCATTCCGGCAGGGAAACCAAGAAACAGACACCGCCGACTTCGTGGTGCAAACTTGTCACGATGTCTGGGAACATGAGCAGCAAAACACAAGCATCCAAAAACCCTTAAAGATGAATAATTTGGAGCTTGCCCATAAAGCAACTCAAAAGGAGTACGACCGTTGAGATGCTGAGTCAGTGTTCGGTTGATCAGGTAGGCAGCAGTAAGAACACATTCTCCCTAAAATTCAATAGGAAGATGGGCTTGGAACCGTAAAGCACGCGCCACATTGAGTAAATGGCGATGCTTTCTTTCAACCCGACCATTTTGTTGCGGTGTGTCAACCATAGATGTCTCAAAGATGATCCCAGATGCAGCAAAATGAGATCACAAAGGTACAAATTCAGTCCCATTATCAGCCCGAACACGTTTTATGGTTCGGCCCCACTGGTTCTTCACTAAGGCACTAAATTCTAAAAATCTAGAGGCTACTTCAGACTTAGCGACTAATAAATAAACCCAAACAGCTCGGGAATAATCATCGACTATCGTCAAAAACTAAAATGCACCACTAGAGGATGGAGTTCTATAAGGTCCCCAAACATCACAATGTACTAATTCAAATAATGTAGTAGCATTTGTAGAACTCAATGGAAAACTATGTCTAGTCTGCTTTTCTCTATAACATACAGAGCAAGGTATAGTAGTATTATTTGTGCTAAAATCAAGAGTTGGAATAGAAGACAACACTGTAGATGATGGATGACCAAAATGTTGATGCCATAAATCAGATGAAGAAACTGAAGCAACTGTCGGAATAGACAGCAGGATATGAGGACGAAGGCGAGTATCCAATAGATGAAGCCAATAAACCCCCCCTTTCTGTTCACTCATGCCAATCACAATCCCCGTACTGATTTTCTGTAAAATGCAATAATTTTCAGTAAACAAAGCTAGACATTTTAAGGTAGATAACAATCTAGAGCATGATAATAAGTTGCATCGCAAAGTAGGTATGTAAAGCATATGAGTAAGGGTGACATCACCAAAACAAACAGACCCATATTGTGTAGCAGACAACACAGATTCATCAGGCAGTATGACATTCACAGTATTGGTAGCAATATTAATATCAGTAAGGGAACCTTTGTCACCAGTCATGTGATATGAGGCTCCCGAATCAAGAATCCAAGGTAAAGTAGACTTACCTGACCCATGGTCAGATAACGAATCAAACTAATTAAATAAATGTATGGTCGTACTCTATTGGTCGTCAGACAGAGCAGGACCAAAATCAGATCATGTAGGTAAGCCAGAGGAGGCGGCGCACCGCAAATCCATGCGGCAACGTCACTGCGCTGGCGAAAAGAGCCATAACACAAATGGAAAGCACAATTAAAATAAGAGGAGAAAAATAACGCTGAATCAAAGCCAAAAGGATCCAAGGATGCGCGGCTACTGTTGGCGCGTGAAAGACACGCGCTATGAAGAGAGAAGCGCGCGTCTGTTGCACCCGCGCGTGGGCTTCACGCGCTTCTGGAAGGTCGCACGCATGAATCTCACATGCGCCTCTTTTTGGCGGAAGCTAACGCCACTGGACAGAGCCGCTGCCAACAACGATGCCACCGGACGGAACGGGAATGAGCCAGGACGGAGTCGGAGTGGGAGTGCCGGACGGAGCCGTTCCAGAACGAAGCGAGAGACAGGACTGACCGGGATGGGCTGGAACGAGCCGTGCGGGAGTAGACCGGGATGGAGCCGGAGCTAAGCAGACCGGGACAAAGCCGGAGCGGGAGAAAGCTAGAGCAGAGCAACCAGGACGGAGTCGGTCGGTCGGCGGCGGCGGTGAGCAAGGCGGATCAACGGCGGTGGTGGAGCAGAAACTGAAGAGGAATTTTTTTTTGTTTTTGCTAGAAAGGTAGTCCGGATCGACGGCGCGTGGAAGTCACGCACGGAAGACGGCGAAAAATTTATGACGGTATTTTAAGGTCTTAGGTTTTAGGATTTTAGTCTCTGATACCATTGAGAAAATAAGGGTAATAATTGTATGTCTCTATTCATGAATTCAGGATACATTATATAGTAGTACAGGATACTTATAGAAGCTAGGAAAAGGTAATAGAATACAATTACATCTACAATTATGGTAAGAATACAAATCCAATTCCAATTCCTTAACAATTTGCCATCTTAAAAGGATTTTTAGTCTGTAAAGAGAATTCCTAGATTTCTGATGTTCGTTTATGAAGGCATTCAAGAAGGTTGTTAGATGATTTTAAAAAAAATACTATTGCTAATAATAGTACCAAATAAGAAAAAAGAATTGTGATTATGGAGTACAATGGAAAAAGCGCCCATTCACCTAAAACCTATTTTCTTAGAACAAAATTCAAATCACAAGTCTCTTATATCTTTTTGAAAAAAATTTTATAGTGAAAAAGATTCACCAAATCACGGCACACCATCATCGACGTTAGTGTAGAATCGTTGTTGCATGTACATGCAATTTTAGTCAAATTATTAGGTTAAGTAGTCCACCATTCATCACCTTTATATGTACTTTGTAATGAGTCACCTACTAATCACACGCATCTGTGATTTGATTTCAACAAATATTGTTGAAATTAGGGCTGACAAATTTAGGTCACACAAATTTGCCTGACAAGTGAAAAAACGCTGCAAATAGAGAGAGAAACAATCTCCTTCATTTCCTAAGTTTTGTTACATCACACCGTGTAAGAATTATTATTCGAAATGAATATCAAAAGAAAAATAATGTTGGTCGAGCATGTAGACAAACACATGCATTATTTGACGAAGAAAGAAAAATAAGCTCCATATTTATCTCAAAAACTTTCTAACCATCCACATAGTCAATGTTGCTGGTATCTTCTTCATCTTATGGAAAGCTTTCGGCGGGGGACACTTCTCGCCACATGGACTTCGGTCGCACGTGTTGGTGCAACCACGTGTGTAGTTATTGGCTCCCTGTGATTGACACCCTGGATTATTTTTGTTTGGTCCATCACAACCATTTGATTGCATTTTTTTTTGGCTCTGGACAATAGAGACATCAGTAGCTTCTGCGTGTGGCTGGATAGGCAATACGGAAGCTGCCGGGGTGACAGCAGGAGCTACGGTTGATGTTTTCTCCGGCATGACTTTATCAATTGGCTCATTAGCAACGGCAGATGATAGGACATAAGAAACGAGGAAAAGGGACATCACTGCCATTTTTGTTGTCGGCATTTTCACTCAACTTGAAAATGTACGAGAAATTTGAATTGAACCAAAGTAATGATAAAGATGTATTGTTTGTTGGAGGTGGTTACATCTACGTCCGTATTTATACCTTTTTTGAAATGGTCCATCGCAAAAAATCAGCAATTGTGTGCTCCTGGCACCACACACGTATTCCCAAATCCAATCTTTTTTACCAGGACCTCACAAGAATCGTTCTATTATGCGCATGAGGTTTAGCTTTCCGTTAGTGGTGGAAAATGAAACGAGTATTGTTATTTCGGTTATACTTTGGTGGAAAATTAGCTATAAACCTGATGCACGATTTAAAACTGTCCAAATATATTTATAAATATTTTATTATATTTACAAATAAAAATAAAAACTAATTAATTTATTAAATATTAATAAATAATAAGATATGTTTATATTTTTATAAAAATAATATATATGTTTTGTAAAGATAACAATGAACTTTGTATGTAATACTATCAACAATAAATAATATATTGGTTAAAATATGAAATATGTACTCATAATTAATCAATAACTTTTAGTAATATTATGTTATTTTGAAAGTAAAGAGTAAAATAATTTTTAATTATAATTAGAGTGGATCCTTTTTTTAAATTTAATAAACGAAGATTTTTCAAATGTGTTAATTATTTACAGGAAAACGTTGGAGTACATTGGAATATCTGCATTAATTTTCTACATTGGAGAATAAATTGTTATTTTAGAGTACAGAGAATTATCTACGTTAATTATCATTAGTTATCAAAAAATAAATTGAAATTTAAAAGTAAAAAAATGTAATATTAAATATATTTTATTTAATATACAAATAAAATATTTTTATAGTTGAAGTCATGGGCGTAACTAGGCATTTCTATTGGGGGGCCAATATTATATAATTTTTTAAATTGACCTTTAAAATAAAATAAAAAATCATAGTAGATAATTTATTTAAAGGACAAAAAAATCAAATACTAAAGAAAAGCTAGGCTAAAGAAAATTTATAATTGGTACTTTTGAAATGGACGACCTTCATTGAATTTTTTTCCTTTCGTTGATTTTTTTACAAAACTAATACTAAATTACATAAATAATTGATGAAAAAAATATTAAAATTAAATATCCTTTGTTGATTTTTTTTCCTTGCCTTCCTTTGCTTTCCGTTAGTGGTGGAAAATGAAATGGGTATTGTTATTTCTATTATACTTTGGTGGAAAACAGAAGAATCTGGAGCAACCTTTGGATTTGGACTCAGATGAACAACAAACTCTGGAAGAGGGATCTGAGCAGACAGGTAAATTTGAACATCCAGGTAAATCTAAAAACAAAAAGGTGACCTATCTTAGTCAGCTGAACAAAATGTTATTAAGATCAGCTACAAAAGGTGCAAAATCAGGTGAAATATGATAGGAACAGTTAATATTAATTTTCTGATCTGGAATCTTCGTGGAATGGAATCATCATTGCTTAGGCTATCTAATTTAATCAAAACTAAGAGAATTCAGTTGCTATGCATAATAGAACCTATGCATGATAACTCAAAAATACAGACCTATATGACATCATTACATTTTGCAAACTGTCTAGCCCTTCCTAATGGAAAAATTTGGTTAATGTGGACTCATCTCCTCACGGTTTCACTGATTACTTCTCATGACCAATTCCTTTTTGTTAGCATATCTCATTTTTCTCTGGCTCTTAATATGAATGTTGCCTTCATTTATGCTTCAAGGGATAGAGAGGGTAGGAAAGTTTTGTGGAAAGATTTAGAGCCTTTGTCTAACAGTGACACTATTTTTATAGGGGATTTTAACACTATTAGGAGTCTATCTGAATACAGAGGACACTCTAATCCAGCTCTAGGGAGCATTAGGGATTTCAATACATGGATTAATTCGAATGGGATTCAGGAAATAAGCACAGTAGGCAATTTATTCACCTGGTGTAACTCTAGGCTAAGGAATCCCACTTCCAAGAGGTTAGATAGGGGGCTCTGTACACTATCTTGGAGCTCCAAATTTCCATCTTCCTCCATCCAGATTCTCAATAGACACACTTCAGATCACTCACCTCTCCTCCTTCAGTTATCTAATCTAACTTCCTCATATCCCAAACCTTTTAGATTCATCAATGCCTGGTTCCAAAGATCGGATTTCATAGGTTTAATGCAGGAATCTTGGGAAAAACCTATACAGGAAAGAGGAATGATTAAATTCTACCTGAAACTGATTAGGCTTAAAAGAGTTATCAAAACTTGGAACAGAGAATCTTTTGGTAATATTGATGCCAATGTTTCACAAGCTGAGGATGCCCTAAGAATACAGGAATCTGTTTTTGATCTTGATCCTAATTTAAATGAACTGGTTAAACTTAATCAGAAAAAAGCTAGTTTGCAGAAGGTCTTAAAAGAAAAAGAAAAGTTCTGGAAACAAAAGGCAGGACTTAAATGGCATAAATTAGGTGACAACAATACTGAATTTTTCATAAGGTTGTCCAAGAAAAGAAATGTAGGATACAGATTAATAAAATAAAAAACTCGGATGGACAATGGCTAAACACAGAACCTGAAATTCAGAAAGAGGCAATCTCTTTTTACTCAGATCTACTAACTGAACCAGATCAAGGCACTGATGATACCTTCTCCTCTCATTTTCTGAGCCAAATTCCAGTGATTTTAACTGATTCTGATAATCATATCTTAGCTTCTCCTATTCTGGAACCTGAATTAAGATTAGTTGTTCAGAATTTAAGTAGCAACAGTAGCCCTGGCCCGGATGGCTTCACACCTAAGTTTTATAAGAAATGCTGGCCTTTTATTAAGAATGATCTTTTAGAGGCAGTTAATGACTTCATTGTAGGATCTAATATTCCTAATGGGATATCTAGCACATGGATTACACTTATTCCTAAGAAAACAACCCCATGTCAGTTTGGAGACTTTAGACCTATTAGTTTATCTAATGTATCTAATAAAATCTGTTCCAAGGTTCTTATGGAAAGATTAAAACCTTATATGGACTCTCTGATATCTCCTAATCAATCTTCTTTTTTGAAGAAGAGAGACATTTCTGATAATATATTATATTTACAGGAAATGGTTAGATTCTTGGATAAGAAAAACAGAATTCCCAACTGTATAATGAAACTGGACCTAATGAAAGCCTTTGACAGGGTTAACTGGCAATTTCTTAGGCAGATTTTAGTTAAATTTGGTTTTCAAGGGAATTTTCTGAATGCAGTGATGAAGAATTTAGCACAGGCAAAATTTTCAATTCTAATTAATGGAAAACCTGTTGGTTTTTTTCCAGCTACTAGAGGTATTAAACAAGGTGATCCTCTCTCTCCTTTCCTCTTTAATATTTTTACTGAAGCCTTTTCAAGGAGTCTCTCATATGTTTTCTCTACTGGAAGGCTATCTCATTTCCAATTTCCTGCATCAATACCTGCCATATCTCATCTATTATATGCAGATGATACCATAATTTTCATGCAGGCATCAAAATTAAATCTTATAAGAATAAAGGATTTTCTAGATGTCTTCGAGGTGACTTCAGGACAGAAGTTTAATTTTGAAAAGTCAGAATTCTACTTGAGTAAAAGAGCCTCTAACATTAAGATCTCTCAGGTTAAGTCCATTCTAAAAATGAAAAAAGGTGCACTCCCATTTACATACCTTGGCTGTCCAATATTTAGGGGAAGAACACTAAAAAGGTATTTCCAACCTTTAATGGCTAACCTGGATTCTAAACTTCAAAGTTGGAAGAATAGATGGTTAAGTGCGGGGGGGGGGGGGGGGGGGAACTGGTCTTAATAAAACACTGTCTCTACTCCCTCCCACAGCATATTTGGGCAGTTACAAAACCACCAAAGATGATAATTCGTACCTTTGAAAAAAGATTAGCCAGGTTTTTTTGGGGAGAATCACATGGAAAAAATAATAAAATCTGGAGAAAATGGAAAGACATTGCAGTTTCAACTGACTTGAATGGACTTGGTTTTAGATCAATCCAAGCTATAATTGACACCTGTTCAGCTAAACTTTGGTGGAAAAGTCAATTAGGTAACTCCCTTTGGTCAAAACTGATCTGGTCTCTTCCTATATCCTACAGAAAATCTGTAACATGGAAGAGAATTATCCACATTAATTCTTTTGCAGAGCAACACTCAGTAATTATTCATGGGGAGGGTACCTGTAATTTTTGGGTAGCTAACTGGAGTTTTAGGGGGCCTTTAGGTACTATTATCCCTGAGCACATAGTACATGGCATGCCATACTTAACTGTGGCAGATTTCATTCATAATAAGTCCATCATATTGCCTCAGATTATCTCTTTTTTGGACCTTGATACTGTGTCTTTTCTCCAGGAAGCAATCTTAGTCCCAGGCAGAAAAGATAGACTGGTATGGAAGCCTGAAGCTTCAGGTAATTTCACTTCTAAGTCTACCTACAAAATGCTCACTCAGATGCCAGGTAATTTCCCTGCCTCTAAATTCATTTGGAATAATGCATTGCAAAAAAAGATATCCATCTTTACTTGGAAAATGCTGCAATCATTTTTACCTTTTGATGAGGTGCTCATTAAATGTGGATTCAGCCTTGCTTCAAAATGTCCTGCCTGCTTAAATTCAGATTCAATACAACATTTTTTCATTTCATGTCATATTGCTAAAGCTGTTTGGGGTAACATGGCTTCTATTGTAAATTTTCATCTTCAGGATACTCATTCTCTTCCTGAAAGATTTTTTATTTTTTGGAATACCAGAGATCTTGCTAATTGGAAACACTTCATCTGCAAAATAACACCTTCCATAACTTGTTGGTCACTTTGGAAAGCTAGGAATAGATTTTTACATGATAATGTGCCACTTTCCTCAGATCTGATATCTAAGGAGGTTCTCAACTTATTAAAACTGGCTTTCCTAACTACTCCAAGGACATATTTCACTCATTCTTCTATCTCTTTACCTTTCCATCAGTGGATACCTTTCATTAGACCCCCACCTAAGCCTAATATATCAACTGTCCTGTGGGAGAAACCTCCAGTTGGGTTTTTTTAAAATAAACACTGATGCTTCTTGGTATACTGATAAGGCAGCTGCTGGGATAGTAGTTAGGGACTACTGTGGTGATTTGATTAACTTATATTCAGTTTCCATCTCTGCTGACTCTCCGATCGAGGCTGAAATGAAAGCCATTTTACTTGCTATTCAATCTTTGCCTGGAATTCATATGAACTGCATTTTTGAAACGGATTGTAAGCAAGCAGTTAACATGATAAACTGCCCTTATTCAGCAAATTGGAATCTCTTTAACTTAGCTTTCCAAATTAATGTCCTGCTGTGTGGAGCAAAGTTGAATCATGTTTTTAGGGAAGGTAACTCGGTAGCAAATGCGATTGCAAGGTATCATACTTGTCATCTTCAAAGTATCCAGTCTCATAACATTCCTCAGCATATCAAGGGACTAATTGTGTTGGACAAAGATCATGTTCCACATGTTAGAGCTCACTAGTTTCTCACTTAGAGACGGATGCTGCTAATTACTTTTTTTCTGGTTCTTTGCAGATCATGATCCATCTCAACTGGCTTTCCAGCCGTTGCACCTCACACTTGCAAAGATGCACTGTCCTTTCTCTTCATTGGAACAGGAGCACGTTCAGCTGGGAAGATGCCCTCCTGCTCTTTCTCTTCATCTTCGGATCAGCTTCAGATCAGCATTGCTTTCCCGGCCTTCCGATGGAAAGAAGAAATATTACTGATCCATTTCTTCTCTAATCTAATTTGGGTATAGATGTTGCCTGGCCGGAGGTGTAAATTAACACGAGGGGTGGAGATTTCCACCTCCGGATCGCAACTTCATCAATATCTTTTGTTAGGATAATATTGTTCATAATATAAGAACTCGATATAGGATTAGTAGGACTTTTGGAGGGCAATTTGTTGCCTCATCGCAAACTTTGGTCTACATTTGTACAAATACTTCATATGAGGAATGGGGAACCTCTAATATAGTACCCCCACCTTCGGGTGATTTTATTAAAAAAAATAGCTATAAACCTGATGCACGATTTAAAACTGTCCAAATATATTTATAAATATTTTATTATATTTATAAATAAAAATAAAAGTAATTAATTTATTAAATAGTAATAAATAATAAGATATGTTTATATTTTTATAAAAATAATATATATGTTTTGTAAAGATAACAATGAACTTTTTATGTAATACTATCAACAATAAATAATATATTGGTTAAAATATGAAATATGTACTCGTAATTAAACAATAACTTTTAGTAATATTATGTTATTTTGAAAGTAAAGAGTAAAATAATTGTTAATTAGAATTGGAATGGAATTTTTATTTAATAAACGAAGATTTTTCAATGAATTAACTGCGTTAATTATTTGCAGGAATACGTTGGAGTACATTCGAATATCTGCATTAATTATCTACATTAAAGAATACATTATTATTTTAGAGTACAGAGAATTATCTATGTTAATTATCATTTTTTTTCAAGAAATAAATTGAAATTTAAAAGTAAAAAATGTAATATTAAATATATTTTATTTAATATATAAATAAAATATTTTTATAGTTGAAGTCTTCAACTCTGTACTTTTCAATATTACATTTTTTACTTTTCAATTCTAATTTATTTCATGAAAACTAATGATAATTAACGTAGATAATTCTCTGTACTCTAAAATAACAATGTATTCTCTAATGTAGATAATGAATGCAGATATTCCAATGTACTCCAACGTATTCCTGCAAATAATTAACGCAGTTAATTCATTGAAAAATCTCCATTTATTAAATAAAGAAAATATATCCATTGTAATTATAATTAACTATTATTTTATTCTTTACTTTAAAAATAACATAATATTACTAAAAATTTATTGATTAATTATGAGTAAATATTTCAAGTTTTAACAAATATAGTATTACATACAAAGTTCATTGTTATCTTTTTTTTTTTAAATGAAGACCACCATGCGGTGGAGGGCTATTTATTGGGCACCCTAAACCCTTTAAAATAATAAAAAGCAGTAATTAGCCATAACTGCTCAGTCAGTACAAAATAACTCCTAAACTATAGGAGGCCAAGAGCCCGAAGCAAAACAATTGCTCCCAAAAGTCAATGTGATGGGGACGACTATCTCATTATACCTAGTGATAATAAGGAGCAGGTCGGTGATCAACGAATCGAAACACCACTTAGCCACCTATATCTCTAGGACAATAGGAGCAGGAGACAAGAATGGTACAAAGAATAACACAGAAAAGTAAAACAGCACCAAATGCAGGAGTGGGAGTGCAGCTCAGGGAGGTTTTTGGTTTCTGGAACAATTGCAGCATCAAAACTGAAGCTGAAGGAGCAAATAGAAGTCCTCTAATTGAGAGTGGTGGCAGTGAAACAAAAAACTTAATGTCCTGTCAAAGAAAAACATAAGAAAAAACAGTTAGTAGCATCAATTCTCCTAAGAAG
This sequence comes from Rubia yunnanensis, assembly GCA_037428765.1. NCBI lineage: Eukaryota > Viridiplantae > Streptophyta > Magnoliopsida > Gentianales > Rubiaceae > Rubia > Rubia yunnanensis. Next base: position 132,199,613 of record CM075061.1, read on the forward strand.
GGGATCTGACTGTAGGAATCTCTAAGTCATCAAGACAGAGAAGCCCTTTGGTTCTTGCAGGCATATTCGACCAGCTGAAAGATTGGTGAGTCTTAGTAAGTAACATAAACTTAGCAAGATCATCAGCAGGTTGGTTTCCTTGTCTAAGAGTGTGTATCAGTTTAGTATTCCCCAAAGAGATGTAAATGCTGTCCATAAGATTAAGGAATTTCCAGTGTCTAACAGATGGTAGTAAAATCATATTAATAGCATTTAGACAATCAGATTCAATCACAACCTGTTGGTTTGCATAAGGTAATGCTAACTGTACCCCACATTGGATAGCTAAAGTTTCAGCATGCAAGGGGGACACTGCAGTAACAAAGTACCCCTTGGCTTGAACAAAACCATGCTTATTCCTTATGATGACAGCAATACCAGCCTTTTTGGAGTGATGCCATGAGGCATCAACATTGATCTTTATGCCCAATTCAGGTTTCTGCCAAGTCACTGTGATAATGTGAGGTTTTGGAGGCTTAAAAATCTGTGGAATATAGCCTTCTGAAGCAAGTTCATAGTCAATCTGTCTTGATATGTCAATGGGAAAGGCAGAAAAAGATAAATAAATGTTGTCTTTGACCTCTTTAATGATAGTATGACAATGAGGATTGAGGTTATCAAAAAGTTTTCTATTTCTAGCCTTCCACAAAGACCAGCAGACAAAGATAGGTGCAGTATGGATCAGTCTGGTATGGATTTTTGATAGACCAGTAATTGCCCAGAAACTGGCCAATCTATCCCATAAATTTTCAGATTCAAAATATGAAATACCACAGATTTGATGAACTTCCTTCCAGACCATGGATGAGATAGCACATGTATTGAAAAAATGGTGCAAAGAATCAGTATTATTGCAAAAACAGCATTTAGAGGGGAGGTGGAAGCCAAAATGCACAAGAATATCATCAAATGGTAGTAGTACATTTAAAAGCCTCCACATAAAAACTGAGATTTTGTTTTGAATATGGGTAGCCCATATACTTCTAAGAGCAGGGAAAGCATTAGTAGGGGGTCTCAGTTTGAGATATGCTGTTTTGACAGAAAAGTTCCCAATATAGTCAGGCTTCCACACTAGTTTATCAGGTCTGTGTTCATGGATGGAGGCAGACTTGATAGTATTAATGATAGGATCAGGGAGCACTAGTTGCAGGAGCGGGAGAAGAGTGTCCTTGTGACTAATAAAATCAGCAACAGTACACTGTCTTTGGGTCTCATTTGGGTAATAGAAGTCCATTAAAGGGCCAAAATCAGTCCAATTAGAAGTCCAGAAATTGCAAAGTCCCTGACCATGTATCACCCTGGAATTGGATTCTGCAAATTGATTGATTTTACAGATCCTCTTCCAGTTCTGAGATTTTTTATGAGATTCAGGAAGAGAGTTAAGGAAAACAGTCCAGGAAGCTACACCTAATTGGTATTTCCACCAGAGTTTACAAGAAAAGGCTCTAATGATGGCAGCTAGAGATCTCAGTCCTAATCCATTTTGTTCAGTAGGGTGGCAAAGAGAATCCCATTTTTTCCATGATTTTTTTGGACCTGAATCTGTCTCCCCCCAAAAAAAGATAGCAAACTTTCTTTCAATTTTCTTAATAATCTGTTTGGGGGGTTCCATCACTGCCCAAATGTGTTGAGGTATAGAGTATAAACATGACTTTATAAGGGTCTGCTTACCTCCAGTAGATAGCCACACATTTTTCCAGTTTTTCAGTTCCCTATCAATCATTTCAATAACCGGTTGAAAATGAAGATTGAGAATTTTACCACTGTGTATAGGAACACCCAAGTATTTAAAAGGTAAAATACCTGATTTCATACCCAAAATATTCCTAATTTGTCTGAGTTTAGCTTGAGTGGCATTCTTACTAACAAAACAGTCACTCTTATCATAGTTAATTTTCTGCCCAGTGACCTCTTCAAAAATGCCTAGGAATGCTTTGATTCTGATCAGGTTCCTTTTAGAAGCTTTGAGAAAGACAATAGTGTCATCTGCATAGCTTAAATGAGAAATAGGTATAGCATTCCTTGGTAAAGCATAATACTGCAGTTTTCCAGACTCAAAAATATAGGCTAGACTTCTAGTAAAAGATTCAGAGAATATGTTGAACAGAAAGGGTGATAAAGGATCCCCTTGTTTAATGCCTCTAGAAGCAGTAAAAAAACCAACAGGTTTGCCATTTATGAGAACTGAAAACCAAGCATTTGCAAGATTTTTCATGATACAATGAACAAATTGCCCATGAAAACCAAACTTGAGAAGTATACTATTTAAAAAAGCCCAACTAACCCTATCAAAAGCCTTCATTAGATCTAGTTTAAGAATGCAATTAGGGTCTCTAGATTTTTTGTGCAAGAATCTGATCATTTCCTTTAAATAGATGACATTGTCAGAGATGTCTCTATTTTGGAGGAAAGCAGATTGGTGAGGACTAATTAATTTAGGCATCAATGGTTTGAGTCTTTCCATTAGTAATTTTGAGAAAATTTTATTTGTCACATTTGAAAGACTAATAGGTCTATAGTCATTAAAACTAGTAGGAGTTTGTTTCTTTGGAATCACTGTGATCCAAGTACTAGAAATACCTCTAGGAATGATAGACCTTGAAAGAAAATCATTTGATGCCTCTAATAAATCTGAACAGATAATATCCCATGCTTTAATAAAAAATTTTGCTGTATAGCCATCAGGACCAGGACTGCTGCTCTTGTTCAGACTGAAAACAACTTTTTTTTATTCCTCAATTGTCACTGGACTAATGAGAGAAGCATTCTCTTCCTCAGTAATCAGATTGGGAATCTGGGACAGGAAATGAGAGTAGAAGAGTCCCTGATCTGAGTGTGGTTGGTCAGTCAAAAGCTTTTGATAGAAACAAATTGCTTCATTTTCTATGTCAGAGCTATTAACTAACCAAGTACCATCAGAACTTCTGATTTTTGTGATATTAAGCATACATCTTTTTTCCATTACAGCATTATGGAAAAATTTTGTATTCTCATCTCCATCTTTTAACCATCTCAATTTGGCCTTTTGTTTCCAGAAACTATTTTGTTCTTTAAGAGCCCTAGTAAGCATAGCTTTTGCATGATTTAACTTAATTAGCTCACTAGGAGTGCTGTTAAGATCAAATTCAATTTCCTGAACTTTCAGATATTCCTCTGCTTGTATGACATTTGCATTAATATCACCAAAAATCTCCTTATTCCACAGTTTAAGGTGTTTTTTAAGGTGATTCAGCTTGAGAAAAAAAAATTAGCATTCCTTGACCTTGAAAAGGAGAACTCCAATGGAATTTAATGAAATCCATAAAGTCCTTCCTCTTGAACCAGGTATTGATGAACCTGAAAGGTCTAGGGACAGAGGGACAATTGTTACTGATTCTGAGTAAGAGAGGACAATGGTCAGAGGTATTCCTATTGAGAACTTGAATAGAAGATTGTGGAAATTTAGAGATCCATTGAGAGGAGCATAAACCTCTATCTAACCTCTCCACCGTATGTCTATTAGCTCCAATATTTTTCCTACCATTAGTCCAAGTAAAAAAATTCCCAACAGTATTGATAGGGAGCAAAGCCATAGAGTCAATAAAACCACTAAAGTCATTAATGCTACCAAGATTGGGGGTAGAAGACCCCTTATACTCATTAATAGAGGCCATAGCATTAAAATCACCAATCAGGAGGGTATCAGACAGTGTCATTGTCTTAAGATCAGACCATAAGTCTTTCCTCTCCTTTCTTGTCCTCAAACCATAAACAAAAATAGCCTCAGTAGAGGAGTTGAGTGTATGGCTGGTTATCAGTACTGAGATGAATTGATTATGATCAACCTTAGGAGCAATGTCAATCTTAGAGTTCCACATAAGCCAGATATTACAGTTGACAGCATACAAGCAGTGATCAAAATGAAGTTTTTGTCTATAAAAATCACATTCATTGTTGTTATGTTGAGGTTCAATTAGACAAATCATTTCCAATTTATGTATTCTGATAAGTCTAGCTAGTCTCAAAATTGAAGTATCCATGCCTCTAATGTTCCAGACTAAAATGTTAATTCCTAAGGTTGTACTAATCATTATTTTTTATGTTTAAGGCTTTTTGTGGCTGTTCTGGTGAGAATCTTATTTATCTGATTGAAGTACGTGGGAACTTTCCCTTGAGCGGGTTCAGCATTTTTGTGTGTAGGAGAAGTGGTCTGAGAAGTGTTAGTCATAACAATGGGGGGGAATGGAGGAGAACTGTCCTCAGGTAAGAAGTCAACTTGTACCTGGGGTATGTCACATTGTACCTCAGTTTCAGGGGATTGATGAACACAGGCCTGCTCAGAATTCTCCTCCTCTTCATGAATTAATGGTAGAAACCTATTTCCTGAGGATCTGGGTTGAGAGTAACAAGCAAACCTGTTAGTATTAAAAGGATTATCAGGAGAGATAGGCAATTTACCTGGATGCACTGAAATGTCATCAGCAGCATATTTTTGGACTTTTTGAGGAGTTGAGGTCTGAGAGTCAGGTATCCTTTGCTCGTCTAGAAGAGGTACCGGAACTGATTGATCAGAGGAGGCTAATGAATCCATAGGGAGGGTCTCTTCATCAATCAGGACAACTACTGGATCAGATATTATAGGAATATTCAGACCCTGGTTATCTTGAGAGAGTACTTGAGCTTGCTGTGTAGGAGCTTTGTTTTCCTGAGTATTCTTAGACGGAGAACCAGGCCCCACTATATCCTTGCTTAAGTAAGGATGATCACCATTTTGAACTGTGGAAGATGGAGTGAGGAGTTTGTCTTCTTTCTGTGCCAAGATTGTAGTGGCTTTCTCTGAGGGAGTGACACCAGAAGAACTAGGTTCCTTATTGGGGATTGCTTTCCAAACTGAGTTAACCTGAGGGGGTTTTTGGTTGGAGTGTTTGGGATTATTGTTCCTGATTGTGAGGGGCCTAAGGTCCGGGTGAAGGATCCTACATTCAACAACCTCATGACCAAGTCTTTTGCAGTGTTTGCAGTATAATGGTAGCTGTTCGTATTCTATTGGATACTCAGCAACTTCATGAGCAATACCATTTGTCAGTGAGATAGAAGTATGCAGCTTGGACATTAGATCAATTTCTACACATATCTTAACAGCAGAGGGTCTCGTAACACCTAGGGTAGCAGCATCAGTTTTGATGAACCTTCCTATTGTATTCCCAATTATTTCTAGCATGGCAGAATTATACCAAAATAGGGGAATTTTATGAAGTGTGATCCAAACAGGGACTATGGAGGTTTCAGCCTCAGGAGAGAAATCAGGGGTCCATTTGAATACCTTCATATATGCACCTTTGAAAGCCCACTGTGATTTCATCCAACACCGCTGAAAATCCTCTGGGTCTTCAAAACGGATTAGGACATGTCGGTAGTCGATAGAGCCGAGTTGGAATCTTCCTTTAAAACCAACCGATTTGAAAGCCTCATTCAGGAATTCCATTGATGGCTTGAGCTTGGCGAATTTTCCAATCAAGGCATTTTGGTAGTGAGCTGACAGTTGCGCGACCTCCTCCGGGGTGATTATACAAGCAATCTTCCCCTTGTATTCCGTAACTGGTTTAATGGAGGGGGTGGAGGGGAGTGAGGAGAGGAGCGGAGTTGGTTTAGTGTTGAGGGCCTGAAGGAAGCTACAATTTGGAGCCGTGCCACCGCGGTCCTGCGGTGGCTCCGCCATAGAAGAAGCGGAAATAGAGACGTTGTCGACAGTGAATAGTGTTCGGAGGTGGAGAGAAGTCAGAGGGATGAGAGAGAAGCGATTAGGACAACGATTATTAATTTTCATTCATTGTTATCTTTACAGAACATATATATTGTTTATATATATATATATATATATAAATATATCATATTATTTATTAATATGTAATAAAATAATTCGTTTTATTTTTATTTATAAATACAATAAAAATATTAATAAATATATTTACTTATTCTAAATCGTGCATCAGTTTATAGCTAATTTTCCACCAAAGTTTAATAGAACTAACAATACCTATTTCATTTGCCACCACTAACGAAAAAGTTGAACCTCATATGTATAATAGGAACGATTCTTGCGAGTTTCTGATAAAGAAGAAAGGATTTGGGAATACATGTGTGGTGGCAGGAGCACCCAATAGCTTATTTTTCTCCATTTGACCATTTTAAAAAATGTATAAATACAGACGTTAATGGAACCATCTAAAACAAGTCATACATCTTTATCATTACTTCGTTCAATTCAAATTTCTCGTACATTTCCAAGTTGAGTGAGAATGTCGACAACAAAATCGCACCTATGTCCCTTTTCCTTGTTTCTTATGTCCTTTTCCTTGTTTCTTATGTCCTGTCATGAACCAATTAATAAAGTCATGCCGGAAACAACATCAGCATTAGCTCATGTTGTCACCCATGCAGCTTCAGTTAGTGCCTATCCAGCCACACGAAGAAGCTCTCGATTTCTCTACTATCCAGAGCCATAAAAAGATGGCATCGAAGTGATTGGGATGGGCCAAACAAAAATAATCCGGGTGTCAAGGCAGCCCATAACCACACCTGTGGTTGCACCAACACGTGCGACCGAAGTCGATGGGGCGAGAAGCGCCCTCCCCCGAAAGCTTTCAATAAGATGAAGAAGATACCAGTAACATTCACTACGTTGGTCAGAAAGTTTTTGAGATGAACATATAGCTTATTACCCTTTCTTCGTCAAATAATGCATGCGTTAATCCCCATGCTCTAACAACATTAGTTTTATTTTAATATTCATCTCGAATAATCATTTTGAGACAGTGTGATGTTACATAATTTAGAAAATGATGGAGATTGTTTCTCCCTCTATTTGCAACGTCTTTTCACTTGTCATGCAAATTTACGTGACCTAAATTTATTTGTCCTAATTTGAAGAATAATTGTTGAAATCAAATCGCAGATGCATGTGATTAGTAGATGACTCATTACATAATACAAATACAGTGATGAATGGTGGTCTACTTAACAATTTGTCTAAAACTACCTGTACATCCAAAAACGATTCCACACTAACGTTGATGATGTTGTGCCTAAATCTTTTTCACGGTTAACATTTTTTATAATATATAAGAGACTTGTGATTTGAATTTTGTTTTAAGAAAATAGGTTTTAGGTAAATGGATGCTTTTCTCCATTATAATCAATTTCACGCAGATAATCACTAATATTTTTTCTTATTTGGTACTATTATTAGCAATAATATTTTTTAAAAATCATCTAACAAGTTTCATGAATGCCTTCATAAATGCATGCTAGTAATCTAGGAAAGCTCTTTACACACTAAAACTCCTTTTAAGATTGCAAATATCAAATACGAAGGAATTTTAATGTTTAGAACACTTGGACCATAAAGCTCCAAACAAGGATCCAAAATTCCTTTTTACAAATAATTTCTCACTTCTTTTACAGATTTTGACTCAAGATTATTCAAACAATCTTGATGAAAAACTAACATTATTTAAAATATTATTTTAATATGATAAATTTAAACATCTGTTTATGAAATAAATTGACAAGACCATGAATAATGTATAGTAAACATTATAAAACATGTGGTGAGATTTAGGGCAGGCGCTAAGGGAGGACAAGATTGATGATGCATTGTATTGTCACCGACAAATACGTCAATGGACGCAACACATTGTTATAAGTAAGAATCCCTTTGGACGGTTTTAAAAGAGATATGGCTAAACCTAGGGAGTAAGTAATCACACCAAGAATGGCACATGAGATTCACTTATTCTAAAAATTTAGTAAATTTTTGTTACTACTAAAGTTTAAGAACAATTTCATTTATTTTGAAAGTATGTCGTATTTAAATATTCTTAATTTTTTTAAGAGTTCGTCTCTTATCATATACATTATTAGAGTCATAATTTTTATAATTTATGAATGCTGGAAGATGATTCATCTAGCTACTTGTCCACCGATAATTTTTTTTGAAATACTCGTTGAAAAAGAGTAATTTAAAATACATTTTTAAATTTCAAATTTTTTCTTAAAATCTGAACAAAAAAAGAGACATACCCAACAGTAAAAGTTGCACAAAATTATTTACGTAAACCTATTGGTAAAATCTTCCGAATTATAGCTTAATAGAAAATTAGAAATTATGGATATAGTTATAACTTTAAAAAATGGTTGCCAGCATAAATTCTTAAAAATTAAATTATGTTAATCACTAGTTTGATTAAAATTTAAATTAATTATAATTATAATCAATTCTTTATATCCCTGTAAAGGAGGTGAAGGAGAAAGAAAGGGTGAATAAGATTGGGGAATCACAAGTGAAGGGAAGTACAATTCAGAAGAGAGAAAGCCGTATTGATTGAATACTTGAAGCAAAAGGAAATGAGAAGATGGTTTTGGCAGGAGCAGGAGCATAGTTTGAACTCAACATCAGATACAAGCTATAACTTGCTTACAGATCCACCTGGTTTAAACAATGAAAGATAGAATAGCATGATGGAATATCTGCGGTTTGAATAAAGGAGAAAAACACAAAAAAGATAGGGAAGTTATGCCTGGTAAATAATATTGGTTGTTCGGGGATTTTGGAAACAAATATTAAAGGAGAAATTTTTAAAAAATAGAAGTATGGAATAGGATAGGGCTTGGATGAGAACTAGTAACTAATGGTGATTTAGTAAAAGGAGGAAGAATATTGTTAGGATGGAGAAGATATTCAATTGAATTGGTTGTATCGAATATGGGAGAACGTGGACAAATATGAGCGTAAATTTAAATGGAGAAATCAAGGAGCTTATTTTACTGTGGTGTATGATTATAATACCATAGATAGGAGAAAACCTTTTTGCGAGTTATAAAGAGGTTTGGGGGCTAGGGATGGTAAATCATGGTGGATAATGGGGGATTTAAATTCCCCATTGGAAACAAATGATAGAAAAGGTGGGAATGAAGTGGAAGAAAAAGAGGTGGAGGATTTTCAAGAGACAGTGGATCATTGTTCATTGGTCGAAGTTAAAACTGTGGGGCAAAAATTCACTTGGAGCAATAGGAGGGATGAGGCAAAGAGAATATTCAGTAAAATAGATAGAGGGGTGGTAAACCAGACATAGATTAAGGAGATGAAAAGAGCTTATTGTGAAGTAAAAGCTGAACTAGGTTCAGATCATTTTCCCTTTATTCTAAACTGGAAAGATAAAGGGGGAACGGAGCAAAGGGGAATTAAGTACTTTAACATGTGGGAGGTTTCACCCAATTTCAAAGAAAATGTTAGAAGGATTTGGCAGTTTAAACCTGTGGAAACATTGCACGATTTAGAGTATAGGTTGAAACTCTGAAAGAAGCCATTACAAATGTTGAATAGAATGGATTTTTCAGGGATTGAGCAAAGGGTGCAAACAGCAAATGGGAAATGGATAAAAGCATATGTGGAAATGAATGAAATTCCCGGTGACATGGTTTTGCAGAAAGTTGAAACTGAAGCAAGAAAAGAAGTGGGAAAAGTTTGAAGAAGCTGAGTATTGCTTCCTGCAACAAAGGGAAAAAAATTCAATGTTCGAAAGAGGGGGATAGACCACTAAAGGAGTTCTATGCTGCAATGAAGATTAGGCAGTTTAGAAATAGTTTGGTAACTATGTAGGTTGATGGGGAAATAACTTCATATCGGGAAGAAATAGAAAGCCATCTAGTGGACTATTTCAAAAAGCATCTGGGAATCAAAGGAAAAACAAAGAAATTGGATGACACTTTGGCTTATATGGGAAGAGTGCTGACAATTAAACAACAAGCTAAGCTAGTGAGTAAAGTTACAGAAAGGGAGTTTAAAATGTCTTTAAGGCGTATAAATGCAAACAAAAAAAAAACCTTAGAAATGGGATGACGTTTTGGCAGTTCATGGATTCACAAGCCAGTTCTTCAAAAAACAAAACTAGGGAGATCACAAGAGGAAGTTTGACAAAGGCATTGCAGAGTTTCTTTTCTGGGAAGCAAATACCTGAAGATCTAAAAATAACAATACTCACCCTATTACCTAGGGTGACAAATCCACATATAGCTTATGAATAAAGGTCAATTTCTTGTTACTCAGTTGTTTACAAAATAATTACAAAAATTATTTGTAATAGACAGTGTGATAAATTTCTGGATCTGATATGCCCTATTCAGAGTGTATTTGTGAAGGGAATAAAAGTGGCACATAATATCTGTCTGGCTCAACAACTGATGTGTCCATTTTAGATGCATTATTTAGTAGTATTTAGGATCACTTTTGTGCTCTTTTATTATCGAGAGCTTGTGTTTTACCTTGAAATTCACTTAGGAGAGGCAAAAGCAACTTTGTACTCTTTTACCTCTTTTAAGTGGATTTTGTGTGACAAGGGAAGAACACGGAAGCAACGAAGACCAGAAGACATTAAAGATTATACTTTCGAAGACTTTTGGATACTCACTTCGAAGACATGAAGACTGGAGGCCGTTGAAGACCATTTTGGAGCTGTTGAAGACTTGAAGATTGAGAGGGATGGCTATGAAGAAGACAAAGAAACAATGCAAAACTGTGGCTGCCGTCGCGACACCATCGCGAGTCGCGACCTCGCGATCAACACCGTCGCGAGTCGCGACGAACCCCGTCGCGAGTCGCGACCAACGGGCGGCCAGAAATCATTCTTATTTTCTTTGCACTATAAATACCATCTCTTTCCCTCTTCTTCTCCAGCCTTTTCCAGCCCGTTTTCTCTGCGTTTTTAGGGCTTCAATTCTAGGTTTTTCTTCTTCTTTCTTTTCTTAGCTTTCTCTTAGTTTAATTATGTCTTTTGTTGTTCTAGAGTAGTTCTTGTACTTGGGAGCTATGGATTGAAGCTTCCACTTCTATGTATTGAGATTCATTTCTATCTATCTATTTGGTGTTTTTGCTATTGTGCATTTATTGTGCTTTGAATGTTAATTGTTGATTACATTGATGTTATTGAGAGCTTGATGATATGAATGCTTGTATCAATTGCTAGCTAGGGTTTGGGGGATTTGGGTTAATTTCCCCCCTGTTCTTGTTAGTAATGTGAGAGTGTGAATTAGAGCTTTTGATTGTGTTAGTGTGTTGACAATGTGCTAGGCGAATGTGATTGATGTCGAACTCTTCGTCATGTTCGTTTGTGTAGCAAACGAGAGAGTCATATGCTCGCGGATGAATGTGCGTTGCACGTTCATCCAATCTCGTGTAATTGCATGAATTGGTTTAATGCTTAGTCACGGTGTAGTGGTCATAGGCATTGCCAAGCTTGTTGGTCCTTCGTGCTAAATGCCACCAATGACACCTTGAGTCGTGGTCGCGACTCGGGAGTCATTGGTGAGGTTTGACGAGAGATGTCAAACTCACTCTCGCAAACTACGAACTAAGAAGGATAGGAGTTTAGTCTCCACGACAAGTAGTTGAAGTATTGAATAGATGATTTAAATTCATTCTTGAAGCATTTGTTATTAGGTGTTTAGGTATTCTTGACGGTGTGTTTCACTGCATGTGTGCCATGAGTGGTTTGAGCATAGGGAGTGCTTGTGTGGTTGAATTGCTTAGGTGTAGGAACGTGACGAATTCCGTAGCGCCTTTGCATGAAGATATGTGAGCATGAACTTAGAACTCCTTGTGGTGTGTGTGTTGTGGTACTTGCTAGATGGGTGTGTGAGCGTTGGGTCATGAATGCTATATGATGGAATGTGTGAATGATTCGATGAACTACATTAGATGTGGAAGTGGATATCCGTTGCCCCCAAGGCATTTTATCTTTGTAGTTTAAAACCCCTTTTTCTTAGTTTCGTTTGATGATTAGCATAGTCACTTGACGTTGCTAGTTATCTTTGTTAACTTAGGAAACCAACCAACCAACCCCCCCTTTACTTGCTTTTAAGTGTGTGTATATATATTTACTCCTAGCCTAGTATATCAACCATTTGTGTGCTTAGACGCTTAGGAAGATCCCTCTTCTCTTTGGACGACCCCGATTTGCCACTATCCACCTAGTTGTAGAAAGTAAGCATTGAGGGCTTATAAATTATCTTTTGGCGCGCGGGTGCGACGACCGCCCGCACCTGTCAAAATGGCGCCGTTGCCGGGGAAGAGGCGTTTATTCTTAAGTATTTAGGTGTATTTGGTTGTGTATTAGCTAGTTGTTTTTATTTTCCACTACTTGGTGGTTGTTTTTGTTCGGAGTAGGTATTGCTTGAGTTCTTGGTGATTTATTTTATCGAGAATCCTTGCACTATGATTCCAAACTTTTGAACAAAAAAAAAAAATTTAATGGAGCGTCTCACCTTGAGGGAACTCATGATGAGAAGAGAGGCTCAACAAGCAAGGTTTTGTAGGATGTGTCATTCCGATCATCCTACCGAATCTTGCCCTTTGTTGTGGGAAGAGCACTATGACCGAGAAAGAACCCTTGGTTTCCAAAACCATGGGTACTATGAAGAGTGCTATCCAGAGGTAGGAGATATTGGTTTTCAAGGGCAAGATGCTCATGAATGCTATCCATACCACAACTCTTACAATCCGGAATGGAGTGGTAGTCCGGATTTGTGGTATGAGAATGAGCCAGAAAACCAATATTACGAGCAACCTAGTTGGCCATCACCACCCTATACCATACCCCAAAACCAAGCCCAACAAGGAAGTTCAAGTTTGACACGTGAGGATGTCTTAAATACCATAGCAAACTTGAACTCCTTTACTAGTGAGGAGCCGGATACCCAGCTCTCCGCTAGTGTTGAGGCCATTGAGGGGCATGCGAGGAACATATTAGAGGTATTGGCCCGCATGGAAGCTCGTGATTCCGAAAACACACCATCCCAACTTGAACTCGATGATGCGGTGAGTGAAGTCACCAATAAAAATGATTTTGAGTTTGAAAGGGATGAGGAGTTGGTTGTAGAGGATAGAAAAATGGAGGAAGAGGTGATAGTGCTACATCATCCATTAGCATTGTCACCCCTTCTCCCACCTAGTGAACCAACTCTAATATTTTCGGAAGATTTGAGGGAAATGAGAGAGGAGCCAAAAGACTATCCTAAGCTCCCTAACCACTTAATTCCCTTTGAACCATCTCCACCTCCACAAGACTTTCCTCTTGAAGGTTTTGTGCCCCCACCTCTCTTATTTTTTATGCTCATGGTGAAGAGCTTCAAGCCTTCACCATACGGATAACATTAAGGTCGTGCCGACGACCTTAAAAATACGGAGCTTCGTTGTGCCGACGACGTTAAATAAATTCGGCATTTCTTTTAGTTTTTGTTTCTTTTAGTTTTTGTTTCTTAGTTTTTGTTGTTTTGTTTTGTTCTTTTTATGGCATGTTTTTCTATGATTTTGTAGCAACATGAAGTGCATTGCAATGAAGGAGATGAAGGAACGAGATCAATGAACGAGGGAAGCAAGCTTGGACAGTTGGTAAGAAAAAGAAAAAATTTTAAGACTGGGATACCCTGCCGTCGCGAGTCGCGACGGGCTTCGTCGCGAGTCGCGACGTGCTCAGGGGAGAAAAATCACTCCCAGCGCCAACTTTCAGCGAGTCGCGATGACCTCGCGACGCTCGTCGCGAGTCGCGATGAGCTTCGTCGCGAGTCGCGACGTGCTCAGAAAATTTTGAGCTTCCGGACTACACTTTCCGCGAGTCGCGATACCCTTCGTCGCGAGTCGCGACGAGCTCAGAACATTTTGAGCTCCCGGACTCCACTTTCCGCGAGTCGCGATGACGTCGCGAGACTCATCGCGAGTCTCGACGAACCTCGTCGCGAGTCGCGACGTGCTCAGTAAGTTTTTGAAAAAAATTTTTGAGCCCGGATTTCAAGTTTCCAAGCTTCCAAGTTTCCAAATGATTTTAAACATTGCATGATCCTTCCTTCTTCTCCACCCAACACTCCCAAGAACATCACATACCTCTCATTTCTTCCACCATCCTACATATATTGGCATATGAACATTCTTGCATCTTTATAGTACATTTGTTGATTGTAGTATGCCGACTACGTCATTGTGACCGTAAGTTCTTATCCTATAATGATGCTTGTATACATGTCAATATATGTTGGATATTTTTCATGCATAATCTTATAGTGGTGATTAAGGGTTGATTGGTTGTTCTTTGACAATACTATGGTTATTAACTCTTGATGCTAAACCTAGTATTACATATCCTTATGTACTTGTGAGTTTAATGTGTTCTTCGTGGTGTAGTCTTGATCAAACGGCGCCATGGAGACAATGCTTTTCTCGAGGGGTGAGTTCTTCTACGGCATTTTTGCTCACCCTTCCGGTTCCGAAACCTATCTCGGGACCATCCAAGTATTTGGATATCGCCATATCACCGGCGAAATTGCGGAGAAATGGGTGTCACTCTAACTCCCTTACCTTGATTTTTATTGTTCTTGCCTTACGTGTTTACATTGAGGGCAATGTCATGTTTTAAGTGTGGGGAGGGGTTAGAGGACTCATATGCATGCTAGATCGTTTTGGAATACTTTTTGCTACTTTTCATTGGAAAAACATGAGAAAAAAAAATAGAAAAACAAAAAGAAAAAAAAATTGAAAAAAAATAAAAAAAAAAGAAGAAAAAGAAAACCCGCTAAGTTGAAAACCCGAGAGGGCAACTTAGGCAACATTGGGGGCCCGGATAGGTCGAAAACCCTTAAAGGGCGGCCTAGGCAAAAATGAGAGGCTAAAATGTGCGGAAAAAGGTGAGATGTGAGCTAAAGAAACATGATGTGTGGCTAGGATGAAAACTCGAAAGAGCTCCTAGGCAAAATGAGAGAAATTGAAAAATGCTATGATTTCACTCACTTGCCGGCGTTGGAGTCATAAGGTTGCGGTTGTCACATGGATGGATCGGGTAGCTCAATATCTTTAGACCTCTTGGGATTGGGTAGCTTAGTGGGTTAGGAAACGAAGTATGGTTATGAAATTCTTGATCTCTTTATACTTCGTTTTTGGTTGATATATTGGCATTAGGTGAAGCATGCGTTTAAAACTTCTTCTCTGGTTTTAGCTTCATTTTGTGTCATTGGATTCTGGGAATATCAATTATGGGCTGTGAAATATTTTTATGGGTAGTGAATTGATAAGTGGTAGGTTTGGTTAGATTTAGGATTGGGGATGTGTGTGTGAAAAATTCTCATGTGAGCTTTTATTTTGGAATTTTTGATATTGAGAGTTTTTGTGAGGCTTTGATTGGGGGATTAGTTTAGGTTTTGGGATATATCATTTCCTCCGTGTGCTTAGATCTTTTCTTACTCGAGGGCGAGTAAGGTTTAAGTGTGGGGAGGTTTGATATGTCCATTTTGTGTGGTTATTTTAGGGGTTTTAGGATGTGGATATGCCATTTCCTCCGTATGCTTAAATCTTTTCTTACTCGAGGGCGAGTAAGGTTTAAGTGTGGGGAGGTTTGATGTGTCCATTTTAGATACATTATTTAGTAGTATTTAGGATCACTTTTGTGCTCTTTTATTATCGAGAGCTTGTGTTTTACCTTGAAATTCACTTAGGAGAGGCAAAAGCAACTTTGTACTCTTTTACCTCTTTTAAGTGGATTTTGTGTGACAAGGGAAGAACACGGAAGCAACGAAGACCGGAAGACATTAAAGATTATACTTTCGAAGACTTTTGGATACTCACTTCGAAGACATGAAGACCGGAGGCCGTTGAAGACCATTTTGGAGCTGTTGAAGACTTGAAGATTGAGAGGGATGGCTATGAAGAAGACAAAGAAACGATGCAAAACTGTGGCTGCCGTCGCGACACCATCGCGAGTCGCTACCTCGCGATCAACACCGTCGCGAGTCGCGACGAACCCCGTCGCGAGTCGCGACCAACGGGCGGCCAGAAATCATTCTTATTTTCTTTGCACTATAAATACCATCTCTTTCCCTCTTCTTCTCCAGCCTTTTCCAGCCCGTTTTCTCTGCATTTTTAGGGCTTCAATTCTAGGTTTTTCTTCTTCTTTCTTTTCTTAGCTTTCTCTTAGTTTAATTATGTCTTTTGTTGTTCTAGAGTAGTTCTTGTACTTGGGAGCTATGGATTGAAGCTTCCACTTCTATGTATTGAGATTCATTTCTATCTATCTATTTGGTGTTTTTGCTATTGTGCATTTATTGTGCTTTGAATGTTAATTGTTGATTACATTGATGTTATTGAGAGCTTGATGATATGAATGCTTGTATCAATTGCTAGCTAGGGTTTGGGGGATTTGGGTTAATTTCCCCCCTGTTCTTGTTAGTAATGTGAGAGTGTGAATTAGAGCTTTTGATTGTGTTAGTGTGTTGACAATGTGCTAGGCGAATGTGATTGATGTCGAACTCTTCGTCATGTTCGTTTGTGTAGCAAACGAGAGAGTCATATGCTCGCGGATGAATGTGCGTTGCACGTTCATCCAATCTCGTGTAATTGCATGAATTGGTTTAATGCTTAGTCACGGTGTAGTGGTCATAGGCATTGCCAAGCTTGTTGGTCCTTCGTGCTAAATGCCACCAATGACACCTTGAGTCGTGGTCGCGACTCGGGAGTCATTGGTGAGGTTTGACGAGAGATGTCGAACTCACTCTCGCAAACTACGAACTAAGAAGGATAGGAGTTTAGTCTCCACGACAAGTAGTTGAAGTATTGAATAGATGATTTAAATTCATTCTTGAAGCATTTGTTATTAGGCGTTTAGGTATTCTTGACGGTGTGTTTCACTGCATGTGTGCCATGAGTGGTTTGAGCATAGGGAGTGCTTGTGTGGTTGAATTGCTTAGGTGTAGGAACGTGACGAATTCCGTAGCGCCTTTGCATGAAGATCTGTGAGCATGAACTTAGAACTCCTTGTGGTGTGTGTGTTGTGGTACTTGCTAGATGGGTGTGTGAGCGTTGGGTCATGAATGCTATATGATGGAATGTGTGAATGATTCGATGAACTACATTAGATGTGGAAGTGGATATCCGTTGCCCCCAAGGCATTTTATCTTTGTAGTTTAAAACCCCTTTTTCTTAGTTTCGTTTGATGATTAGCATAGTCACTTGACGTTGCTAGTTATCTTTGTTAACTTAGGAAACCAACCAACCAACCCCCCCCCCCCCTTTACTTGCTTTTAAGTGTGTGTATATATATTTACTCCTAGCCTAGTATATCAACCATTTGTGTGCTTAGACGCTTAGGAAGATCCCTCTTCTCTTTGGACGACCCCGATTTGCCACTATCTACCTAGTTGTAGAAAGTAAGCATTGAGGGCTTATAAATTATCTTTTGGCACGCGGGCGCGACGACCGCCCGCGCCTGTCAACAACTGTTGCACACATATAATGCAGAAAATATGATGCCTAGTTGTGTGGTGAAGGTTGACATTAGTAAGGCACTTGATTGTGTAAATTGGAAATTTTTGATGGAATGGGTGAAAACATTAAAATTTACTACTCAAATGTTAGACTGGATCAGGAGAAGTACTATGTAATCTTAGTTCTATAATGCTATAAATGGGAAGTTGTCTAAAACTTTTGAGGGGAGGAGAGGAGTGAAATAAGGAGATTAACTTTCTCCATTATTATTTGTGCTAAGAATGGAATATCTACCAAGATTGCCGGCAAAGGAATACAAAAGCACATGTATAGATTACCACCAATGATGCTGCAGGGGTTAGTATACATTCTTTATTCATTGCGGATAGTCTTCTTATATTCTATGTTGAAAATAGTAAATCTATAGAGGGTGTAAAAAAATGTCTACATGAGTTCATGGAAATTTTAGGACTTTCTTTTAGTGAACAGAAGTCAAGCATATATTTTTCCATAATAGAAGAATGTGAAAAAAAAAGTATTTTCTGATATGTTGAAAGTTCAAAGAGGTGATTTCCCTATTCAATATTCAGACATGCCACTCTCTCAAGCTAGGTCAAACAAGGAGGATTATGATCACTTGATTGACAAGATAAGAAAGAGGTTGAAAGGCTGGAATTCAGAGAGGCTATCTTATGCATGAAAAGTGGGGATGATCATTACTGTCTTGTTAAGTATTGTTGGATATTGGGCTAGCATCATGGGTATACCTGAAAGTGTACATGAGAGAATCATGAAATTGTGCAGAAATTTCTTATAGGGAAGATAAATAGGCGGCAGAGGATATAATCTAGCAGCATGAGATTCTTTATACAGGAACAAAAGCTTTGTTTGAATAGGATTGAGAGACTCATCTATCTGTAATAGTGCTACAATTCGTAAACAGTTCTAGGACATCAGCTCCAAGAAAGATGTATTGTGGGTGAAGTGGATTCAAGCCTATTATTTGAAGAAGACAAAGTTGGAGGAATACAGATGCTCAGAAGCCGGTAGCTGGTTCTGGAAGAATATCTGTAAACCAAAAGACATGTATATGGAGAGGCCTCTGAGTTGTACTGATGGCAAAGAGAGATTCAAGGTCAAGAAAATTTATGATGTTTTTAAGGTTTGCAACATGAAGCATACTTATGCTAAGGTGATATGGCACAAGAAAATCCTCCCTAAAATATATTTTTCATATTGATAATGTTAAAAGCATGCTTGCCTATTGTAGATAGACTCATAAGCCATGGTGTTCTGGAAAATCAGCCATTCTGCTGTTTATGCAAGGTGGATAAAAGTGCTGGCCATTTGTTTACAAATTGCTCCTTTACATTGACAATCCTGAGGATGCCGAGGTTGAAGGAGGTTGGGAACATTATGAGTTTGAAAAAGAATTTAATGATGGCAGCAAGAAGGAAGATACAATTACTATGTAGGTTGAAAATGAATGCAATTGGAGGATGCTGGCAAGATAGAAAATGAATGCAATTGGAGGATGTTGGCAAGATAGAAAGAGAATTTTGAGGAAGAGAAGGGAAAGAAATGTGACAGGCACGGGTGGTCGTCGCGCCCGTGCGCCAAAAGATAATTTATAAGCCCTCAATGCTTACTTTCTACAACTAGGTAGATAGTGGCAAATCGGGGTCGTCCAATGAGAAGAGGGATCTTCCTAAGCGTCTAAGCACAAAATGGTTGATACTAGGCTAGGAGTAAATATATATACACACACTTAAAAGCAAGTAAAGGGGGGGGGGGGGTTGGTTGGTTGGTTTCCTAAGTTAACAAAGATAACTAGCAACGTCAAGTGACTATGCTAATCATCAAACGAAACTAAGAAAAGGGTTTTAAACTACAAGGATAAAATGACTTGGGGGCAACGGATATCCACTTCCATATCTAATGTAGTTCATCGAATCATTCACACATTCTATCATATAGCATTCATGACCCAACGCTCACACACCCCATCTAGCAAGTACCACAACACACACACCACAAGGAGTTCTAAGTTCATGCTCACAGATCTTCATGCAAAGGCGCTACGGAATTCGTCACGTTCCTACACCTAAGCAATTCAACCACACAAGCACTCCCTATGCTCAAACCACTCATGGCACACATGCAGCGAAACACACCGTCAAGAGTACATAAACGCCAAATAACAAATGCTTCAGGAATGAGTTTAAATCACCTATTCAATACTTCAACTACTTGTCGTGGAGACTAAACTCCTATCCTTCTTAGTTCGTAGTTTGCGAGAGTGAGTTCGACATCTCTCGTCAAACCTCACCAATGGCTCCCGAGTCGCGACCATGACTCAAGGTGTCATTGGTGGCATTTAGCACGAAGGACCAACA
This sequence comes from Rubia yunnanensis, assembly GCA_037428765.1. Classification (NCBI taxonomy): domain Eukaryota; kingdom Viridiplantae; phylum Streptophyta; class Magnoliopsida; order Gentianales; family Rubiaceae; genus Rubia; species Rubia yunnanensis. Next base: position 132,219,329 of record CM075061.1, read on the forward strand.
AGCTTGGCAATGCCTATGACCACTACACCGTGACTAGGCATTGAACCAATTCATGAAATTACACGAGATTGGATGAACGTGCAACGCACATTCATCCGCGAGCATATGACTCTCTCGTTTGCTACACAAACGAACATGATGAAGAGTTCGACATCAATCACATTCGCCTAGCACATTGTCAACACACTAACACAATCAAAAGCTCTAATTCACACTCTCACATTACTAACAAGAACAGGGGGGAAATTAACCCAAATCCCCCAAACCCTAGCTAGCAATTGATCCAAGCATTCATATCATCAAGCTCTCAATAACATCAATGCAATCAACAATTAACATTCAAAGCACAATAATTGCATAATAGCAAAAACATCAAATAAATAGATAGAAATGAGTTCTTGCTACATAGATAGTGGAAGCTTCAATCCCTTGCTCCCAAGAACAAGAACTACTCTAGAACAACAACAAAAGACATAATCAAACTAAGAGAAAGCTAAGAAAAGAAAAGAAGAAGAAAAACCTAGGTTTGAGCCCAAAAACCAGAGAAAGGCGGGCTTGGAAAAGCTGGAGAAGAAGAGGGAAAAAGATGGTATTTATAGTGCAAAGAAAATAAAATTGATTTCTGGCCGCCCGATGGTCGCGACTCGCGACGGTGTTCGTCGCGACTCGCGACGATGCCCCGGCTCGCGATGGTGTCGCGACGGTGTCGCGACGGGAGCCAGATTTCTGCATTGTTCCTTTGTCTTCTTCATAGCCATCCCTCTCAATCTTCAAGTCTTCAACAGCTCCAAAATGGTCTTCAACGGCCTCCGGTCTTCATGTCTTCGAAGTGAGTATCCAAAAGTCTTCGAAAGTATAATCTTCAATGTCTTCCGGTCTTCGTTGCTTCCGTGTTTTTCCCTTGTCACACAAAATCCACTTAAAAGAGGTAAAAGAGTACAAAGTTGCTTTTACCTTTCCTAAGTGAATTTCAAGGTAAAACACAAGCTCTCGATAATAAAAGAGCACAAAAGTAATCCTAAATACTACTAAATAATGCGCCTAAAATGGACACATCAAAATGGTTCTGATTGTATAGAATGCGCGTTGTTTTGAACTTTTATTGGGTTGTAATGTTTGGGCTAGGTAGATGCCTTAAACTTGTTTAGTTTTTGTTCTTAATATATTTCATTTTCTTGTTTAAAAATCGCTTCTCTAATTAAAAGGATTTTTAAATGAAAAATATTAATTTTTTTATTGATATCAATCTTAAGTCTATCAAATAATTTACAAAGAATTAAATTAAACATTTTATATTTATATTGTGTTTATACTCATCTCTTACTTCAAGAGAAACTTCTTGGCTAAGTGACACTCTCATAATTAACCACATATTGTTTCGCAAGTTTTTGACACGTGTCACTTTAAAACATGCCACGTCAATCAGTGGCGGAACATTGGGGGGACCAGGGGGTGCCTGGTCCCCGCCAACTTTTTTTTTACCATTGGTAGTTTGTATTTTTTTTCCTGTGTGTTGTTTTTTTTTGTTTTGTAAAAAAGGCCGTGGTTCCCCCCAAATAAAAATTACCGCATAATATACGTAGAATACTGTAGCAAATTAAGATTGAAGAAGAAAGTAGTTTAAAATGTTAGGATTCTTTGTTTTTAACTGTGGAGCCCAACTATAAACATACATACTTTTTATCTAATATTTATCCAAGTTATAATTAAAATATGTAACAATCTTATTTAATAAAAATAATTTCATTCCAATTAAGATTTAGTATTTTTTTTCTTAATACCAAGATAGTATAAGAATATGACACATCTTTCAAAAAAACATGATTGAAAAACATAACGCAAAGTCTTACTTTAGGCAGACCCTATTATGCAATTAATACATACCTGAAATTTGGGGTGGGTTTTTTAAAAAAATATGCTGATAAATATAGGGGACTACTGTGCAATTATCGAAATACTATATATATCACAAAAAATTCAGAATTTTCACTCCCACCGGAAACCACCTCTGGCCGGTGGTTACCGCCTAATTTCTGCCGAAATTTGGCCAGATTTCCGCCGCTCCACCTGATTTCCACCGCTTCGGTCGGATCTCTCGCCTGAACAACCGAATTTTGTCAAAATCTCGGAAGAGGAATGCAAATTGACAAAGTTGAATTAGAGGTTGTTGTAGAATGATAGAGTTGAGCTCGCGGTTGTTGCAGATCAAATGAGTTGAGCGCAGTTTTTGCAAATCAAATGAGTTGAGCGCAGTTTTTGCAGATCAAATGAGTTGAGAGCAGTTTTTGCAGATCAAAAAGGTTGAGCGCTGGCGAAGCGATTCACACCGCAGCGGACCTCTGTTGAAGACGAGATTCACGTCGAGCTTCCGTTAGCAAATCAGAGGCCTCACTAGTTTGATTTCACCCAGATCTACATCCTTCCGATTTGCTAGAGTTTCATCGCTATGGCCACCACCAAAAATGCTTAAAAGCTACGTATCCTTTTTGTTAATATTATTACGATTTCAATGTCAGATCTTCTTTTATTTACAAGAAGAGGAGGAAGAAATGTGGTTCCTTGACATTGTTGAAAATAGAGGAATTCCTAGCTCACTCCAACACTGTCAACTGCCTCAAGATTGGGATAGCATACGACGGCAGACGGTAGTGGTGCGATGGCAGAGCTTCGGTGTCTGATTTGTTTTACATTTTTCAAATACTTGTTGAGGTATAATATGTTGTTGACTTAGTTTACTTCATGAATGTTTGTTTGGTCTATTTGTTAGTACCCATGTTGTTGAGGCTGAAGGTTAGTGGTTCGAGTCTCAGTATGACCTTTTTATTTTGAAGACTTAATGTTCTAAATGAACATGCAGAGGTTAATTATTTATTTCACAGAGTGCATGTTCAATAATATTCTTTGGTGTAGTGGTTATTGCTTTAGGCTTTGAGGTTATAGTCCTGGGTTCAAATCCCCCTAGGTTCATTTTTTTTATTTTTTTATTCTTGACGTACTGTAGCTTTTTGTGGATGTTTTTAGTTTTTTTTCTCTTATGTTGATGTTTGTCATTATTTGTGTGAGATTTAATTCATATAAGTTGAGGTTCTGTAGTTTTTTGGGTATTATATAGTTTTTTTTAATTTTCTCATGTTGATTTTTTTCATTTTCTGGCTGAGGTTTTGGTAATAGGAGTTCATGTTTGTAGTGTCTTTTTTCTTATGTTGATGTTTTTCATTTTCCGAATGAGGTTTACGTTTTAGGAGTTGATGTTTGTAGTTTTTAAAAAACAATTGTTGATATTTTATGATTTTCAGAGTGAATAATTTATACTGTTGAGGTACAATAGCTTTTTTGTTGACATTTTAAGGTTTTTTTTCTCCCAAGTTGATGATTTTCATTTTCTAGATGAGTTTTGGGTGATAGGGGTTGATGTTTGTAGTTTTTTTATGATATGACTGATTTTTTGTAGTGTTTTTTCCCTTATGTTGACGTTTTTTCATTTCTTTTTTAGTGCTTCAAATGTAGGTTGTAGGTGTTTATTTTATAACTTCCATGTGTTATGAAAACAAATTGGTGCTTCAATCGCAACTTGTATGTGCTTCAATCGTAACTTGTAAGTGTTTCAATCGTTGCTTGTAAGTGCTTCAATCATTGCTTGTTAGGGGTTGATGCTTGTAGCTTTTTTGATGATACAGTTGATTTTTTGTAGTTTTTTCCCTTAAATTGACATTTATTATTTTTTGTTAGTGCTTCAAATGTAGGTTGTAGATGCTTATTTTATAACTTGTAAGTGTTTCAATTATTGCTTGTAAGTGCTTCAATCGTTGCTTTTTAGGAGTTGATGTGTGTAGTTTTTTTGATGATATGATTGATTTTTTGTAGTGTTTTTTTCCTTACGTTGACGAATTTCATTTTTTGTTAGTGCTTCAAATGTAGGTAGTAGGTGCTTATTTTATAGCTTGCAAGTGCTTCAATGATTGCTTGTTAGGAGTTGATGTTTGTAGTTTTATTTTTAAAATGATAATTTAGCTTTGTTGATTTTTTTTTATGATTTTCAGTTTATTTTTTTGTTAGTTGTAGCCGACGTTATTTTTCCAATTTTTTGTTGATTTTCATTTAATTATATATATGTGTGTGTTTTGCTGTTTTATTTGATTTTTTGGTATATTTTTTGCTGCAGGTTTTAGTTGATGTTCTATGATTTTTTGATGAGGTTCTGCTAATTTTTGTTGATGTTTCTGCAGTTTTTTGCTGCGGTATTTGATTGATTTTTTTCCAATTTTGAATATATTTTTTTTGAATTTTTGAATTTTTTTTGCAGATTGCAGGTGGCAAGAAAATGATAAAAACAAATTGGATGAAAAGACCCTTGGAAAGTTATTAGCGATGGGTTTCTGCAAAATAATTAGAGATATGCCAATGAAAATTATTAAAGATAGGTCCCTAGAGATAGAATAAAGTAAAAATTGTAGAAAGACCCCTGCCTAAAGTTTAGATTGCCTCACGGGAGACAATCCCAAAACATAAATCTTCAAATATGAAATCAAAAAGCAAGGCAAAAATCAACTAAGGGTATTTAAATTTCTTATTTTTTTCATCAATTATTTATGTAATATAGTATTATTTTTGTAAAAGAAATCAACTAAAGGAAAAAAATTCAATGAAGGTCGTCAATTTCAAAAGTATCAATTTTATATTTTAATTTTTCTTTAGTATTTGATTTTTTTCCCTTAAAATAACTAATCTACTATGATTTTATTTACGTTAAAGGTCGATTAAAAGATTATATAATTTTGGCTCCCCCATACAGAGTTCCTGGTTACGCCCATGACGTCATCTATAAAATTATATATATATATATATATATATATATATATATTAAATAAAATATATTTAATATTACATTTTTTAAATTTTTAATTCCAATTTATTTTTTGAAAACTGATGATAATTAACATAGCTAATTCTCAGTACTGTAAAATAACAATGCATTCTCTGATTTAGATGATTAATGCAGATATTCCAATGTACTCCAACGTATTCCTGCAAATAGTTAACGCAGGTAATTCATTGAAAAATCTTCGTTTATTAAACAAACAAAATATATCCCTTGTAATTCTAATTAACAATTCTTTACTCTTTACTTTAAAAAGTTTGTCTCCTGAAAAACGGCCCTTCCATAAGCTATGGAAAGACCAAGGTTTAAAGTGCAAATTAAAAGAAATGAAGATAAAAATTTCGAGTTGCATGAATTGGGTTATAAACTTTATAACTACTACACGTTGTACAATACATTTTTAATATTACAACTAAGATCTTTTAACTTTCTATTATTCCAATAAAACTCCGTCTTTCCATAAACCTATGGAAAATGCTCTTTCCCAAGACTTTGCCTTACTTTCAAAATAACATATTATTACTAAAAGTTATTGATTAATTATGATGGAAAAGTCTTGGGAAAAATGGCATTTCCATAGATTTATGGAAAGACGGGGCTTAATTAGAATAATAAAAAGGTAAAAGATTTTAGTTGCAATATTAAAAATTTACTATGCAACGTGTAGTAGTCATAAAGTTTATTACCCAAGTAATGCAATCCAAAAATTTTATCTTCATTTCTTCTGATTTACAGTTTAAACCTTGGTCTTTTAATGACTTAGGGAAATAGCTTCTTTAAAGAGAAAGACTCAATTATAAGTACATATTTCATATTTTAACCAATATATTATTTATTGTTGATAGTATTACATACAAAGTTCATTGTTATCGTTACAAAACATATATATATATATATATATAATTTTTATATAAATATATTATTATTTATTAATATTTAATAAATTAATTAGTTTTTATTTTTATTTATAAATATAATAATATATTAATAATAATATTTACTTATTTTTAAATCGTGCATGGAGTTTATATTTAATTTCCACTAAATTATAATAGAAATAACAAAACCCATCTCATTTTCCACCACCGTAAAGCTGAACCTCATGTGCATAATAGTAACAATTCTTGCAAGAACCTGGTAAAAAAGAATGGGTTTGGGATTAAGTGTGTGGTGGCAAGAGCACCCAATAGGTGATTTTTCTGCATTTGACCATTTCAAAAATGTATAAATACGAACGCTGGAACCATCTAAAACAAGCAATACATCTTTATTGTTACTTTGGCTCAATTCAAATTTCTCATACATTTCAAAGTTAAGTGAGAAGGTCGACAACCAAAATCGTAAGTGAGAATGTAGACAATCAAAATCGTACTGATGTCCCTTTTCCTCGTTTCTTGTGTCCTATCATTTATAGTTGGGCCAATTAATAAATTCAAGCCGTAAACAACATGAACAGTAACTCCTGCCATCACCACAGCTTCTGTAGTGCCTATCCAGGCACACGTAGAAGCTCCCGATGTCACTGTTGTGTAGAACATCCACAAGTTAACATCAAGTGGTTGTGATTGACCAAACAAAAATAATCCAGAGTGACCATCGCAGCCAATAACCATATCTATGGTTGCACCAACATGTGCGACTGAAGTCCATGTGACGAAAAGTGCCCCCACCGCAAATTTTCAATAAGATGGAGAAGATATTAGCAACAACCAATAACCATATCTATGGTTACACCTACATGTGCGTCCGAAGTCCATGTGACGAGAAGTGCCCCCACCGAAAACTTTCAATAAGATGGAGAAGATATTAGCAACATTCACTATGTGGATGGTTTGAAAGTTGAAATTTGGGTTTACCTAATTAATTCAATTATCACTACTGTGTTACAACATAACCTATCTAACTAAGTATGCAATAAAGTAAAGCATAAAAGACACAAGACTTGGTTACGCAGTTCGGTGAAATCCACCTACATCTGCGGGGCCTGACCCAGTTCAGAATGAATCCACTAATCAGAAAGATACAGTACAACGTACACCATACAATTATACTTATCTTATTTAACTATAATGTGAATCCTACAAGCTCCCCTTGCTACCGATCCGCCTTGATCAGACTCCCTCTGACCTCGAAACTCATCGACGCTGGATCTCCTCCTTCCGAGGAATTAAGGCATATGATTCTGAACTTTGAACAGCGGGTTATGTATGTTGGAACATAGAATTCTAGCTCTTTGCACTTCTCGGAAGATCAAAATCTGTATGCAGATTTTTTTATTAAATTGTAAATAATGCAGCCATGTTTGTTCTCTATATATAGTCTATGAACAGATCTGAATTCTCCATGATTATCTCCATAATATTCATATTCCAGATCTGCTTCTTGAAGCATATCCAAATCCCATAAATAAAGGGATTTATCTTATCTCAATATCTCCATATATTCGACAATAACATCTCCATATTTATAGAGATTTTCCATAAATCAACTATGCTTCCATACGCCTAATATATAGCAGAATATTCAGATTTCCATAAATCACAAATACCATAATATTGTGTCTTCTTTTTCTGTAAATCATCTTGGCGTAAATATGCTCTTGGAGAATCAACAACTTCTGGCGTAAATATCATCTTGGTGCAAATGTAATTCATTCTCCACATAATATTTTGATTACATTTATCCAATCCCACATATATAGGAACCGATATATTCTCCAACTCAAATACAACTTGGACTAGATGTATCTTTCCCAGATTCAGTCTTCAACCTTTCCTTATTTCACCAAAATTCCTACTTTGATGTTGCAACTCAATAATACAATATTTGCATAATTTCCAGAAATTGCCAACTAGATAAATCTATACTTTACAATCTCCTCTTTGGCATTTTGTGGACCAATCACCCTTTTGCATTTCATCACAAGAACTTATGAAAATAAAGACATCAACCTTGAAAACCACTCTGGATGTTGAAACATAGAAACATAACATCTCCCCCTAAATTTCAGATTCCCTCAACATCTAGGAATAATGATCATGTTGGAACATCAGCCCAACGGAGTCAATAAAGTCATCTAAGAAATCCAAAACATCTCCCCCTGGGACTATAAACATGCCAAACGTAATAGACACAGAAAACCAAAATCTCCATTAAATGCAGCTCCCCCTGAAGCAAATATATGGCCTATGTTGGAACATAGCCATAACAGAACTTTTAAACCTCTCCAGGAGCAACTATCTGTGCATCATCTAATCTGGCATTTTCTACCTCCAAAGCTACCATCTAAATGGATTGATCTCTCAACTTCACACCATTGTACCACTCAAAATCTGGATCAATGTTGCCTCCCATAGAATTCTTCTACAATCTCTCGGTTGTACTCCTTGTAGATTGAGGTAGCAGTCAGTTATGCTGTAAATCCACACTCCTCATATACACCCAGATCAGTTGTCATTTTGGCTAAAATTATATCTCTCATGGAAATTTGATCAGAAGTGCATTCAATAATCTGCTCACCTTGTGTTAGAACATCAGTCACCGATGTTGGAACATAACAGCTCTCAGTTTCACCCATTTTCTCTATGTTGGAACATAAGATCCTTTCATTGCTTCAGAATCAACACATCACCAACTTAGCTTCCTTCACTTCATCAGTACTTTGTCCTCATATCTGGTGTTGGAACATAGACTTGTTCACCATCCAAATCATAATCTTCTCCAGCCATAGTTACTGATGTTTGAACATCTGAATCTCTAATCCATGTCCACATCTTCTCAACCTGTCTTCATACTTTGTGTTGAAACATGACCAGCATCACTGCCTTCCAAACTTCTCATCATCCTATACCAGAATACCGGGAAGAGCCATCTCTCTGATCTATGCATCCCATTAATCACCATAATATCTTCAACACCAACTTCTAACATGTCCAACTACGCCTTCATTTTTTTATCCTTTTCAATTTTTTATTTTTTGAATTTTTTTTTAAAAAAAGAACCTACAGCTAAATAAAAGCTTTAAAGAAATACCTCAAACCTGACAAACACCTAAGTGTTGTCCGAGGAGCTCAACCGTAGCAGTGTCCAACGGCTTTGAACAAATATCCGCAAATGGTCTCGATGTTGGAACATAGGCTACCACAACTTTTCTCTCAACCCAAATTATCCTTTTGACTTCATTCAAGAGATTCCTTAAGATCATCCTGAATTCTTACAAATGCTCCCACCATACTCAACTTCAATCCAGCTTGCATCAAAGTCACAATATCGTGTACCAAGTATGGTGAAGTAGACCCAAAGATCATATCATCAATATAGATTTGAGCAACCAGTGTATTTGATGATTCTCGAAAAATAAGCAAGGTGCGATCTTCTCCCCCCCTGACGAGAACCTTTCTGAATAGGAAAGGTAGTGAGTCGCTTATACCACGCTCGTGGTGCTTGTTTTGATCAATACAAAGCCTTCTTGAGTCAATGATATACTTCCTCATTAACCACACCATTTAGGGGAGCACTCTTGATAGCTTTTTGATACATCATAAAATTCATAGTGCACACAATAATAAGGAGAATGTAAATAGATTCTAACCTGGCAACTGATGCGAATGTCCATCAAAATTAACTCCTTCATCCTGAGTGTAGTCCTGAGCAACTAATCTTGCTTTATTATTATTGGGTTCGATAAGGGAGAGAAACCATTGTAGGCCAGCAAGCTCCCTATTATTAATTTGAGGGTTCGATCGAGTCCTTATTCTGCTTGATTCAGCCTGCACTGATGTTGGAACATGGGAGAATTCTGGAGAGGACGATGTTCTAACATTGTTGAAGATATAAGAGTCACCAGCTTCATCTTTAAGATCTGTCTCATCTGATGTTCCAACATCATTACGTCCTTGATCTGAGAAATCACTCGATGTTGGAGCATGGTCAGCCATACGATCTACTTCATCACATTTGACACTGTAGCAGTTCACTTCCTATTCCAATAAGTAACATTTGTCTGATGACCGAATACTAGTAAGCACTTTGTTATTGCCATGTTTCACTATGCACTCTTTCTTATGGATATCCACGGTCATATTATCATCACATAGCTGGCTGATACTTAGGAGATTAGACTTTAGGTCGTCCACCAATAAAACACCAGTGAATACGGGGAATCCTTCAATATGCAGTTCACCTTTTCCAACCACTCGACTCTTCTTTCCATCGCCAAACATAAAAAAACCACCATCATATGAATAGATGTTTGTTAGTAATTTTGGAGTTCCAGTCATGTGGCAAGAGCAACCACTATCAAAGTACCACGAGTCTCTAGAATATGCAAGATGAGACGTATGAGCAACAAGGCAAGTACTTGTGCGTTTAACAACCCATACCTTTTTGACCATTTTTTATCGCTGGACATCGTCTATGTTGGAACATACTGAGAGTTGTCACCCTGTCATGATATCTCTGAGCAGTTTTCGGCATTGTTCCTCTGTATGAACTTGATACATGCAGTAGCTACAGATGAGAGGTTTCCTTTGATGAGTCATGATAAACTTTCTTTTTACCTCTTGAATCTTCGACTTGAGACTGACCTTGCTACCTGATGAATTGTCAAACCCGATTCCATGTCGATCTCCAAAGTTTTTTCCCATGGTCAGAATGTCATCAAGTTTCGCCTTTCCAGTGTTTAACTTGGTAATATCTGCCTCGGCTATCTCAGCTCTCTTAGTCGTTGAGATTAGTTTCAAATTTAACTCATCAATCTCTTTGTTGAGTTTAACAACTAAAACTCGCAAATCATTCTCCTTCTCACCCAGATGATTTTTCTCTTCCTTCAACACTCTATTTGTATCAACAACTTGAAGCCACATGGCATACATCTTCTCATATGTACTGTAAATATCTTCATCACTCACAACTGGTCCGCCATCATCATTGGACATGTCATCAGAACCTATGTTGGAACATACAACTTTGTCTTTCTCTGACATGTTGGAACATACCTCATCTGATCCACCATGAAATTTTGCTCCAAATGCCACACAATTTCTTATAAGTTCCTATTCGTCTTCTTCATCATCTTCACTCCATGAGGTGATGTATGATTTTCCTTGCTCCTTTAGGGTATTAGCGCATTCAGCCTGGATTTGGCCGTATCCTCCACATTCTCGACATTGAATTCTTTCAGACTGCCTTCCTTCACCACTTTGGTTTCTAGAGAATTGCCGACTTCCTTGTTCCATCCGAGTTCTATGATTACTAAAATCTTGAGGACGAGTTTTGTTTCCTCTAGATATTTCCTGTGAATTCTTGTTTACCACCTTCTTCATCATTCTTTATAAATTCTTGGTGACAAGAGAAAGTTCTTCAATTCCATCATCACTATCAGATTCATTGATGACCCTTGATGAAGAGGATTTGAAGGCCAACTCCTTATGGACTTTCTTTGCAGGCTGTTGCATTGTCATTTCATAGTTTTGTAGTGATCCTATTAGTTCATCCAAGGTTATGGTGGCTACATCTCTTGCTTCTTCTATTGCTGCTAGTTTCATAGAAAATCTTTTAGGAAGAGATCTCAAGGCCTTTTTCACCAATTTTGCTTCCTTGTAAACTTTCCCAAGTTGATACGCCATATTGGAGATGTTTCTGAGTTTCCCATTGAATATAGAAATAGTATCATCCTCCTCCATCTTAAGTTCCTCAAACTTTGTAGCCAACATCTGTAGTTTGGATTCACGTACACGACTTGTCCCCCTCATGTACAGTTTACAGGATATCCCATATTTTCTTTGCTTGTTGGCACGTAGAGATGAATTTGAACTAATCTTCATCTACTGCAGTAAATATGACATTTAATGCTCTGGAGTTTTCCAAGCTTCCCATTCGTTCACCTGGTGTCCACTACTCTTTAGGCTTAGATTCTCCTCTTTTAGAACTTCCAACAATAAGGGGTTTCCATTATGTTTCAACATAGTACCAAGCCAATCATCCAGTGAATTTATGAACACCCGCATGTGAGCCTTCCAGTAGTTGTAATTTTTTCCTTCCAGTAGTAGTGGCCAAGACACATAAGCTCCTTCTTTGGTCGCCATTGGTAAAACCGGATCACACTTTCCTTGTCAAAACCAAGGTAAAACAAGTGACTTAGCTCTGATACCAATTGAAATTTGGTTTTACCTAATTAATTCAATTATCACTACTATGTTCCAACATAACCTATCTAACCAAGTATGCAATAAATAAAAGCATAAAAGACACAAGACTTGGTTACGCAGTTCGGTGAAATTCACCTACATCTGCCGGGCCTGACCCACTTCAGAATGAATCCACTAATAAGAAAGATACAGTACAACATACACCATACAATTATACTTATCTTATCTAACTATAACGTGAATCCTGCAAGCTCCCCTTGCTACCAATCCGCCTTGATCAGACTCCCTCTGACCTCGAAACTCATCGACGCTGGATCTCCTCCTCCCAAGGAACTAAGGCATATGATTCTAAACTTTAAACAACAGGTTATGTGTGTTGGAACATAGAATTCTAGCTCTTTGCACTTCTCGGAAGATCAAAATCTGCATGCATATTTTTCTATTAAATTCGTAAATAATGCAGCCGTGTTTGTTCTCTATATATAGTCCATGAACAGATCTGAATTCTCCATTATTATCTCCATAATATTCCTATTCCAAATCTGCTTCTTGAAGCATATCCAAATCCCATAAATAAAGGGATTTTCCTTATCTCAATATCTCCATATATTCGATAGTAACAACTCCATATTTATAGAGATTTTCAATAAATCAACTATGCTTCCATACACCTAATATATAGCAGAATATTCAGAATTCCATAAATCACAAATACCATAATATTCTATTTTCTTTTTTCATAAATCATCTTGGCGTAAATATGCTCTTGGAGAATCAACAACTTCTGGCGTAAATATCACTTGGTGCAAATCTAATTCGTTCTCCACATAATATTCTGATTACATTTATCCAATTCCACTTATATAGGAACCGATATATTCTCCAACTCAAATACAACTTAGACTAGATGTATCCTTCTCGGATTCAGTTCTTTCTTCGTCAAATAATGCATGGGTTTGTCCCATGCTCTACCAACATTAGTTTTATTTTAATATTCATTTCAAATAATCATTCTCAGACAGTGTGATGTTATAGAATTTAGAGAATGAAGGAGATTGTTTCTCCCTCTATTTGCAACGTCTGTTCACTTGTCATGCAAATTTGTGTGACCTAAATTTATCTGTCCTAATTTGAACAATAATTGTTCCAAACAAATCGCATATGCATGTGATTAGAAGATGACTCATTACATAATACATATACAGGTGATGAATGGTGGTCTACTTAACATAAAAATTTGACTAAAACTATGTGAACATCCAAAAACGATTCTACACTAACGTCAATGATGTTGTGCCGTGATTAGGTTAATCTTTTTCACTATTAAAAAATTGTCATAAGATATAAGAGACTTGTGATTTGAATTTTGTTCTAAGAAAATAGGTTTTAGGTAAATGAACACTTTTCTCCATTATACTCCATTTCACATAGGTAATCACAATTTTTTTTCTTATTTGGTACTATTATTAGCAATAATATTTTTTAAAAATCATCTAAAATCCTTCATGAATGCCTTCATAAATGCACGCTAGAAATCTAGGAAAGCTCTTTACATATTAAAACTCCTTTTATGACTGCAAATATCAAATACGAAGGAATTTTAATATTTAGAACACTTGAACCATAAAGCTTCAAACAAGGATCCAAAATTCATTTTTACAAATAATTTCTCACTTTATTTACAGTTTTTGATTCAAGATCATTCAAATATTCTTGATGAATAACTAAAAATATTTAAAATATTATTTTAATATGATAATTTTAAACATCTGTTTAAGAAATAAATTGACAAGATCATGAATAATGAATAGTAAACATTATAAAATGTGTGGTGGGATTTAGGGCAGGCGCTAAGGGAGGACAAGATTGATGTTGCATTGTATTGTCACCGACAAATACGACGATGGATGCAACATATTGTTATAAGTAAGAATCCTTTGGACAGTTTTAAAAGAGATATAACAAATGACACCAAGAATGGCACATGAAATGTACATGTCCTAAAAATTTAGTAAATTTTTGTTAATGCTAAAGTTTAAGAACAATTTCATTTAATTTGAATGTATGTCGCATTTAAATATTCTTAAATTTTATAAGAGATTCGTCTCTCATCATATACATCAGTCATAATTTTTATTATTTATGAATGCTGGAAGACAATTCATCTAGTTACTTGTCCACCGATAATTTTTTTTGAAATATTAGTTGAAAAGGAGTAATTTAAAATTCATCTTTAATTTTAATTTATCCAAATAAGATATATTTTTCTTCAATCCTGAACCAACAATTATGTTTTTAAAATTAAAATCACACTTAGTTTAATTTACCAATTGTTTTTTATAGTAACATGAGAAAAAAACGAGACAAACACAACAGTAAAAAATGCACAATTATTTACGTAAACCTATTGGTAAAACCTTACGAATTATAGCTTAATAGAAAATTAGAAATTATGAATATAATTATAACTTAAAAGAATGGCTGCCAACATTAATTCTTAAAAATTGAATTATGTTAATCACTAGTTTTCTTAAAATTTAAATTGATTATCATTATAGTCACTTCTATATATCCCTGTAAAGGAGGTGAAGGATAAAGAAAGGGTGAATGAGATTGGGGAGTTATAAGTGAAGGGAAGGACAATTCAGAGGAGAGAAAGCAGTACTGATCGAAAACTTGCAACAAAAGGAAAAGAGAAGATTGTTTAGGAAGGAGCAGGAGCAGAGTTAGTGAATTCAACCTCAGATACAAGCTATAACTAGCTTACAGACCCACCTGGTTTAAATGATGGAAGATTAAATAGCATGTTGGAATATCCGTGGTTTGAATAAAGGAGAAAATTACAAAAAAAAAATAGTGAAGTTCTGTCTGGAAAATAATATTGGTTGTTTAGGGATTTTGGAAACAAATATTAAAGGAGAAAATAAAAAAAGTATGGAATAGGATAGGGCTTGGATGGGAACTGGTAACTAATGGTGATTTAGTAAAAGGAGGAAGAATATGGGTAGGATGGAGAAGAGATTTTATTGAATTGGTTGTATCTAATATGGGAGAACAATGGATAGATATGAAGCTGGAATTTAAAGGGAGAAATGAGGGAGCTTATTGAAATGTGGTGTATGGTTATAATACCATAGATAGGAGAAAACCTTTTTTGGTGTTTTAAAGTGGTTTGGGAGCTAGGGATGGTAAACCATGGTCGATAATGGGAGATTTTAATTCCCCATTAGAAATGAATGATAGAAAAGGTGTGAAGGAAGAGGAAGAAAAGGAGGTGGAGGATTTTCAGTAGACAATGAATCATTGTTCATTGGTCAAAATTAAAACTGTGGGGGCAGATACTCACTTGGAGCAACAGGAGGGATAAGGCAAAGAGAATATTCAGTAAAACAGACAGAGGGGTGGTAAACCAGACATGGATTAAGGATGAAAAGAGCTTATTGTGAAGTAATGACTGAACTAGTTTAAGATCATTTTCCTCTTATTCTAAACTGGTGGGATAAAGGGGGAAGGGAACAAAGGGAATTTAAGTACTTCAACATGTGGGAGCTTTCACCGAATTTCAAAGAAAATGTTAGAAGGATTTGGCAGTTTAAACCTATGGAAACATTGCAGGATTTAGAGTATAGGTTGAAACTCTGAAAGAAGCATTTACAAATGCTGAATAGAATGGAGTTTTCAAGGATTGAGCAAAGGATGCAAACGACAAAAGGGAAATGGATCAAAGCATATGAGGAAATGAATGAAAGTCCTGGTGACATGGTTTTGCAGAAAGCTGAAACTGAAGCAAGAAAATAAGTGGAAATATTTTGAAGAAGCTGAGTATTGGTTACCGCAACAAAGGGCAGAGGTTCAATGGTTGAAAGAGGGGGATGGACCACTAAAGACGTTGTATCCTGCAATGAAGATTACGCAGTTTAGAAATAGTTTGGTAACTATGCAGGTTGATGGGGAAATAACTTCAGATCAGGAAAAAATAAAAAGCCATATGGTGGACTATTTTAGAAACCATCTTGGAATCAAAGGAAAAACAAAGAAATTGGATGACAGTTTGGCTGATATGGGAGGAGTGCTGACAATTAAAAAGCAAGCTGAGCTGGTGAGTAAAGTCACAGAAAAGGAGGTTAAAATGTCATTGAGGAGTATAAATGCAAACAAAAGCCTAGGAGTTGATGGATTCATAAGCCAGTTTTTCCAAAAAAAAAACTTGAGAGATCACTAGAGGATGTTTGACAAAGGCAGTGCAGAGTTTCTTTTTTGGGGAGAAAATACCTGAAGATCTGAACAAAGAAGTACTCACTCTATTACCTATGGTGACAAATTCACAGGTAGCGTATGAATAAAGGCCAATTTCTTTTTGCTTAGTTGTTTATAAAATGATTACAAAAAATATTTGTAATAGACCGTGTGATAAATTTCCTGATCTGATATGTTCTAATCAGAGTGCATTTGTTAAGGGAATACAAGTGGCACATAATATATGTCTGACTCAAGAACTATTGCACAAATATAATGCTGAAACTATGAAGCCTAGTTGTGGGGTGAAGGTTGACATTAGTAAGCCATTTGATTGTGTGAATTGGATATTTTTTATGGAATGGATGAACATTAAAATTTCCTGCTCAAATGTTAAACTGGATCAGGAGAAGTCCTCTGCAATCTCAGTTCTATATTGCTATAAATGGAAAGTTTTCTGAAAATTTTGAGCTGAGGAGAGGAGTGAAATAAGGAGATCCCCTTCCTCCATTATTGTTTGTGCTAAGCATGGAATATCTATCTAGATTGTGGACAAAGGAATACAAAAGCCTATGTATACATTACCACCAATGATGCTGCAGGGGTTAGTATACATTCATTACTTTTTGTGAATGGTCTTTTTATATTCTGTGTTGCAAATAGTAAATCTATTGAGGGTGTAAAAAATGTCTGCATGAGTTCATGGATATTTCAGGACTTGCTCTTAGTGAACAGAAGTCAAGCATCTATTTTTCCACAATAGAAGAATGTGAAAAAAAATGTATTTTCTGATATGTTTAAAGTTCAAAGAGGTGATTTCCCTATGCAATATTTAGGCATGCCACTGTCTCAAGCTAGGTCGAATAAGGAGGACTGTGATCATTATTCTAATTAAACCCCATCTTTCCATAAATGTTTGGAAAGACGGCTTTCCCTACACTTTGCCTATAAATAATTATTTTTTAAATAATTTGAATGAAATATTATAAAATAATCAAATTTTATTGTATTCAATATTTAATGATTTGTAACTATCTCATATAATTTTCTTTAAATGACTAAACTTTAAAATTTTAAATAAAATTATTTATTTTTATTTTAAATATAAAACACAACATGTACATAAAATAAATTTTATGGCAAGTTAGATTTTCATTAAGACCAAAACAAGACCATACACAATCATGGCAAAAGAAAAATGGAAGAGCTGACCACAATAAAAGAGTAAAAAGCCCACTTCCTTTTATGTGTTAGCCCATACACATCTTTAAATCTTTGTCACAAAACAATTTGATCTCCTCTTCAATTCCATAATGATGAAGACATTCCACGACTTGATCAAACATTTCAATGATATGTTTGGGATCCTCTAAGTGACATAGGTCAAACACTAAACTTAGAGATGTTGCTTTAAATATTTTGATTGATTGCCTTTATGATGAATAATTTAAGAAGGAGTCACCATCGATATCTTAGATTCATTATTCGAGATTGTCGACGAACTGAAGACATCATGAAGAACACTATACTCTTTTTAATGAGGTAGCGGGAACATTGTAAATTATTGTAAAATTATTTCATTTTGGGTTTATAGGGCTGATAGCTCGGCCATGTGGGCTTTGAAGAGCTGAATTTAAAAAATATAGTCCATTAGGGTTTTGTATATTCAGCTTTATTCTGATTAGAATTAGATTTGGTAAGATTAGATAAGGTAATATACTTCAAGGTTACTTCTTGAAGAATTCGACCAGATTACCTTAGATCACCATTTATTTTAGATATTTTAGTTAGATATGGTTTTAGCTTCTTAAATTTGTCATACGTCAATTCAGTTTCCAGTTGTGATTAGGGTTTGGGGCGAGATTGTAACCCTATAAATAGGGGAGAGCTTTGGACGAATTTCACACACTTTTATCAATCAAATATACAACCTTTTGAGTTCATACTCCTTGCTTGCGAGCTAATCCATTGTTGCTTAAACCCGAGGGCTAGTTAAGCATCAATAAACCTTGTAATCTGATCCTGAGGTCTAGTTAGAGAACAAGTCGAAGTTAGGCATACCCTGAAGGCTAGAGTCCTGAATTTCATGAGAGATAGTGTGGGTTTGCAGATCCCTTCACTAGATTAAAGATATTAATTCCGCAATAGTGAGTCTTTGCAAGGAGACTCATATCAGTTGATATCAGAGCAAAGTGAAAGATTGACTGAGGCCGAGAAAAAAAACAAAAAAAGGGGTTTCGAGTTTTTGTTGAATTTATTTTTAATTTTTTTTAATTTATAAACTCTTTCGTGTCATGTTAAATGTGTTTGTTTTATCTTTCTTATTAGGAGGATTGAATCTAGAGTCGAAGGATGTCAAAGGGTATGAGAGTTAAAATACTTCGATATTACTATCCACCTTCACCTTCATCATTCGAGTTAGGAGGACGTCGAAGGGTTTGAGCGTTAACAAGTATTATCCTCCTTTACCTCCCGACCAGTTTCGTAGTTTTTAGGTAGCTTAAATAGTTTATGTTCTCGTTATATTTTTCGTCAACTCTTCTGAAAATTATTGCATGCTCATAATCCTATTTATTTTCTTTATCGTTCTTTGATTCTGTGATCTTGAGTTGTTCTTTGATTCTTGATTACACCTTATTCAAAATAAAAAGAGTATTGTATCGTTTTCCATATATAGTGTCATATTCTTGATCCTTACAATCTTGAATACCTCGAAATTCATTTGAATCAAGAGAAAGTTGTCGCAGTTTTCTTATTCCAAGTTTTGTATAAGCGATTCTTGTTCCACAACTTGTTGGAAAAAAAGGTAGAAGATTTATAGGTTTCAAAATCGGAATTTAGGATTTGAAATCTGAAATTTGGTGCAGATTTGCAATTTTCAAAAGTTTGGGGGCAGATTTGCAATTTCCAAAATTTTTGGTAATTGTGGCCAAAATATTTTTCTTGGGGAATAAGATTCTGGTTGTGAGTTTTGCAGTAAAAAAAAGGGAAAATAATGAATTTTGGTTGAAATAAAAAAGGAAAGAAAAAGGAAATCCTGTTTGAAAAAGGAAAAGAAAAGTCAGAATCCAAATCGGAAGAGAAAAAGGAGGAAGAGAAAAAGGAAATAAAAGCCAATTGAGAGAGGGATTTTGATCTGAATTTTTGACTTGGGAGACAAGTGAGTCATTAAAATACTTTACCACAAGGGATTTGGATTTGAGTTCCTATTTCAATTTTTTTCGGAAGGGTTTCTTGAATTTTCGAAACCTATTTGTCTCCTATATAAAGAAATATTGTTTTGATCATAATTCATTCAATACAGCTCCAATTTGTGCCATTCAATTACATTTTGTTCCCTATTTTTTTAAAATTTGGAATTTCAAATCGTAGAGCGCAATTTTGAGTTTATATATTTTTAAATTTCAAAATAAATTCTGCAGTACCCATCTCCATAGATTGCTTTGAATTGTGGTGAATTGATCAATTTCCCTCACATTAGCCTTCATCTTGTGAGTTGTGAGTGTTTTACACTTGTTGAGTGACCTTACAAAACAAAGGGAAGGGGGGGGGAATTCTTTTAACTAATCAATTGATTTTATTAGCAGTTTAGCGAAGATGAGGGACGAAAACCCATTCGTCCCGCATTTTGTTAGCAATCCTAACAATATGGCATTGACAAACACCTCTAATGGTGGGCGTGGTAGTCATCCATGTGAAGAGGCTCCAGATAGTTGGGAGCGACATCGGATTTATCCAAATAAAGCCAAAAATCTTGATCGGTTTGCTGTCGTAATAAATGCACTTATAAGTGAGGTGCAAAGGTTGGCGAGAAAAGTTGACAGAATGGCACCGCCTACACCTACATTATCGATCAAGAGGGAAGAAACCAAGAAATATATCCATCAATTCAATGGTTCTGGAAGTTCAGATGACTATTCTGATGATGGTTCGGAAAGGCAATCACACCAAGGGAAGGCATCGCCACAGTAAACCTCATTCCCGAAGGAGAGTGAAGAGTAATTTAGGATCTGAGTTAGGTTCTGATGAAGCTCGAGACATCAAGGGTTTAAAATATGACATCCCTCGATTTGATGGTCAACACAATCAAGTGAAGTATCTTGATTGGGAGCGACAGATTGAGAATCTGTTTGATCTGAAAAATTATTGGTAGAAGGAAAAAGTCAAAGTGGCTTAGTATTCATTCACTTACTATGCACCTGAATGGTGAAAAAATAAAAAGGATTCGCGATATCTTTCCAGAAGAAACCTATCTCCACCGGGGAAAGATTAACATATGAGCTTTGCCAATATCATGTTCCGCCTACTTACTTGATTGAAAAACATTCTTATCTGTCCAACATGAAGTAAGGAAATTGCATAGTTAATGAATACTGAAAAGATCTTGAGTTGACCATGAGAAGGGTTGGAATGAAAGAAGATGACACATTTATCAAAAATTGATTCATTGAAGGCTTGCGTGAAAACCTTCAAACTCCAGTAAAGCTTCAACATCACATATCTATGAATGATTTAATGATGAAAACAGGTTGGTTGAGAGTACCCAGCGACCAAGGAGGCCACAACCCAGATTTCTAAGTCAACGACCAGGGTTTGACTCCAGAATCCCAAGTTATAGCCACAGTAGGGGCACGCCTATATGAGGATGATGATCGGTTCAGACTTATTCAAATTTGACTTATAATCCTACTGAGAGGAGGGCGGCACCACTAACCCAACATGTTTAAAAAATTCCAGGTAAGCCCACTACTTCTTCATCAAATTCGGTTTATGTTAACTCTCCTACTTGTTTTCATTGTAAGGAAAGAGGACATGTCTACAATACCTGAACTCATGCATGAGTGTTAACAACAATTAAGGAAGGAGATGAAGAAGATGAATATCCTGATATGCAACCATTGTATGAAAGTGTTGAAGAACAGGTAGATGAAGAGATCATCATAAATGATCATGGTGAACAGGGTCCGGAGACACAAGGTAACTTTGTGTCGTTAAGAGTTCTCAACTCTCAAATGACCGAAACACAGGTCCAAAGGATTAACATTTTTCATACCCATTGCCTTGAAAGATAATAATTGTTCACTAATTATTGATGGTGGTTCTTGTGCTAATACGGTGTCTAATCTTCTTGTTAAATCATTATCTTTGTCTGTGACTACTCATCCATCACCATATAAAATTATTTTCTTAACTGGTAGTGGTTAAATTATGGTTAACAAACAATGCATGATTAACTTTAAGATTGGAAAATAGCATGATTCTATCTTATGTGATGTTATACCTATGGAAGATAGTCATATTTTGTTAGGGAGACGTTGGCAGTTTGATTGTAAATCTATGCATGGTGGTTACACTAACAAAATTGCTGTGATTAAGGATAGAACAAGGTATACTTTGGTTCCATTATCTCCAATGGAATTTTTAGAGGCACAGAGACGCTGATAAGTCGACAAAGAGAAGTTTGCGACTAATGTGCAAATGGCCGACCAAAACCCCAGCCAGGGTTTGAAGGAGATCGGCCACAAGGTGAAACATCAAGGCAAAAACCTTGATAATTTCGGCCAAAAATCAAGGGAGGCTATCCCAGGTAAGCCAGGTAAGTCTAAGAATGATTCTGATAAGTCGTGTAAAATCCTATCTTCACATCTTAATCCTTTGCCATTGATTTACATCATGAGACATGAACTTCCTAATGATTCTAGTAGATCGTTTTATGCATTGATTAGGGATGTGAATCGTGCTTTTTCTAATCATTCTTATGTTCTTATCATGAATTTTAAAGAGAGCTACTTTGCCAGTGATGATATTCCTATGCATGTTCCTCCACAGTTTGCTCAGATGTTATAAGAATTTGAGGATGTCTTTCCGGAAGCCTTACCTGCAGGTTTACCACCTTTTTGAGGTATTAAACACTGGATTGACTTGATTTTGTTATCCCAAATCGTCTGACGTATAAGGAAAACCCCGAGGAGACAAAGGAACTACAGTGACAAGTCGAGGAGTTACTTCAAAAAGGTTATGTGCGAGAATCCTTATCTCCTTGTGATGTGCCCATCATTTTAGTTCCTAAGAAAGATAAAACTTGGTATATGTGCATTGAATGTCATGCTATTAATAAGATTACCATTAATTATAGCCATCCTATCCTTAGGTTAAATGACATGCTTGAAGATTTGCATGGATATGTGATTTATACTAAGATTGATTTGACTCAGGGTTATCATCATATTCTAATTAATAAGGGTGATGAATGGAAAACTGCATTTAAGACTAAGTTTGGGTTGTATGAATGGATTATTATGCCTTTTGGTTTAACTAATCCACCTTGTACTTTTATGTGGTTGATGAATCATATCTTAAGAAAGTTTATTGGTCAGTTTGTTGTGGTCTATTTTGATGATATATTGATTTATTCTAAGTCGACTGATGAGCATATTAAGCATGTTAAAATGGTTCTTGTTGCACTCTGTGAGTCTTGTTTGTATGCGAACATCAAGAACTGCACATTTTGCGCTTCAAAAGTGGTGTTTCTTGGTTTTGTGGTCTCTAAGAAAGGCATAAACATCGACGTAAACAAAATTGAGGCCATTAAGACCTTGCCTAGACCTACTAATGCCAACTAGGCACATTTTTTTCATGGTTTAGCTAGTTTTTATAGATGGTTTGTGTGTGATTTATCATCTATTGCTGCACCTCTAAATGAACTAGTTAAAAAGGATGTGAAATTTTATTAGACTGGGAGTTAAGAGAATGCATTTAATGAATTGAAAGTTCGATTATGCAATGATGTCGTTCTTGCTTTACGTTATTTTAATGGTACTTTTGAGATTCATTGTGATGCTTCTGGTGTTGGTATTAGTATTGTTTTGATGTAAGAGAATCGACCTATAGCTTACTTCAGTGAAGATCTAAAGGGAGGTGCTCTAAACTATCTTGTGTATGATAAAGAATTTTACACAAATGTGCATGCATAAGAAAGTTGGCAAAATTATTTATTGCATAAAGAATTTGTCATTCATAGTGATCATGAATCCTTGAAATACTTGAAGAGTCAGATGAATTTGAATAAGCATCATGCTAAATGGTCTAGTTTCATTGAATCTTTTTCTTATGTGTTGCATTACTAAAAGGGTAAAGAAAATGTTGTTGCAGATACTTTGAGTCATAGACATGTTTTACTTACACGATTGGAATGCATTATGTTAGGCTTTTCATTTGTTCAAGGTTTGTATGTGACTGATTCTGATTTTTCATCTATTTATGCTGCATGCGAAAATGGTGCTTATGAGAAGTTTTTTCGGCATGATGGATTCTTGTTTATGAATAATAGGTTATGTATTCCTCAATGTTCTATGCGTGAATTACTTGTTAGATAAGCTTATTCAGGCGGTTTAATGGGACATTTTGGTGATTTAAAACTTATAATTTGTTACGAGAACATTGCTATTGGCCGAAAATGGCACTTGCTGTTGACAGAGTTTGTAGGAATTGTCTTGATTACTTGAAGGCTAAGTCTAAAAACTAAGCCTCATGGACTTTATACTCTATTACCTGTTCCAACACATCCTTGGGTTGATATTTCCATAAAATTTTGTCCTAGGTTTACCACGATCTTAGTCAGGTAATGATTCTATCTTTGTGGTTGTGGATAAATTTTTGAAAATGGCACATTTTATTACTCTTAGGAAGACAGATGATGCAAAGAATGTTGCGGATCTATTTTTGAAGGAGATAGTTCGGTTACATGGCATTCCTGCGTCTATTGTCTCTGATCACGATGTTAAATTTTTATCCTACTTTGGAATACCTTGTGGCGCAAGTTAGGGACAAAGTTGCTATTTTTGACTGCTAGTCATCCTCAAACTAATAAACAAACAAAAGTGACCAATCGAACCCTAGGGCCTCTCTTGCGTGCACTAGTTCAGAAGAACTTAAAGAATTGGGAAAAATGCATTCCGATTGCAGAGTTTGCTTACAATTGCACTATTCATTCTACTACTTTATCTCCATTTGAAAAAATTTCATGGTTTTCTACCTATTACACCCCTTGATCTACTTTCTTTGAGTTTTAAACAGGTTAAAAACCTTGATGGAGAATAGAAAGATGATTTTGTGAATAAAATCCACCAGAAGGTGCACATGAAAATTGAAAGGACATATGCACAGAATGCTGATAAAGCCGCAAGTTGATGAGGTTCAACGTGGGAGATTATGTTCGGGTTCATCTGCGGAAACAAAGGTTTCCAAATGCTTGGAAATCTAAGCTGGGTCCATGTGAAGATGGTCCTTTTAAAGTGTTGGATCGTGTGAACGACAATGCTACAAGATTGAGTTACAAGATCATTATGGTGTTAGTGTAACCTTTAATGTTGCTGATTTATCTCCATTTACCTTTGAAGATAATTTAGTTTCAAGGGCGAAACCTTTCAACCACGGTGGGAATGTTGAGATGCCAAGACGACTACCAACATAAATGAAGACATTGCAGTTTGTTTTTCGATTTCTAAGTACTCTTTTCTGATCAAATCTGTTAAAGGTCCCTCTAAACTTTTCAGCTTTTGACATAGACTTCTCATGTCCCCTCCCAGCTTATTCCTCCAATCTGCTGAAATTATGTTCTTAAAGTTACTGGAATTCACCCACATATTAAAGAACTTAAACTGTCTATTTTTGCCTTCCATTCCCCTTTTCATTCTAACCATCAATGGAAAATGGTCAGAAGCTCCATTTATTTCAACTTTGCACATAGAATTTCTATAGCTTGAAATCCACTCCTTGTTCACCAAGCATATGTCAATCTTGCTTAGAATTCTTTCCCCCCACTTTTCATCTATTGTCCCAATTAAATTTATGCCCAATTGTTTTCAATTCAACCAACTATATTTTTGCAACTAAATCCAAAAAATCCCTTGTCTCTGAAGTTGTAACACTAGTTGCTCCCATTATGTCATCTTGCTCTAGAGGGGCATTAAAATCTCCTGCTATTATCCAAGGCTTATCTCTTCCAGACTCCAAGTTCTCCAGGTTCTTCCATAAATCTTCCCTTCCTGCCAAGTTATTAACTCCATAAACTAGTGGGACATAAAAAATGTGCCTCTTATATGTCAGATCAATATCAATACAGTGCTCATGCTTCTGTAACACCTTTACTTGATACTTTTCTAGTTTCCACCCTAGCTATATCCTTTCACCTTTTTCCATCTCTTCACTTGTTAACATATTCCAACCAAGATTCATATTACCCCATATGTAATGCTCATTATCCTTCTGCACTTTAGTCTCCAGCATCCCTACAAAACTCACCACACTTCTAAGTATAAACTCCTTACATTAATTTTTTGTTTTTCTCTACTGTTTACACCTCTAACATTCCAGATTAACAGAGTGTCATTCATTTTTCTGGTGGCTTCCCTTTTCCCCTACTGTTTCTCCATTTACACCTTTTTTTTTCTCTATTTACCATGTTCTCCATTGGTTCTATCCCCTTCACCTTCATATTGTCTACTGCTTTCACCTTTGGTCTCTAATCTCTTCTCCCCGGTAACTTCTGCCTTTTCTTTACCTTTCCCAATCTGTATTCCTGTGTCTGTGACCTCCACTCTTCCTTTGTCATCCTTTGTTTTCCTTTGAATCACTGCTCCCTTCCTTTCCAACCCTTCCTTACCATTGTTGACAGGAATGTATATTTTACTGATAACTTGCTTTGCAACAACATTCTTCTCCTCTACCCTTCTGCAAGCTTCAGTCAAATAGCCCATCATGCTACATTTCCTACAGGTTATAGGTAACGACTTAAAAACCACTTCATGGTGCTGAATAAAATCATTTTCATCTATATATGAGATCATCCCAGGGACTTTATCACTGATTTTAACATCAACATGTACCCTTGCAAAACTTAAACCATCCAAATCCTTCATTGCTCTATCCAGTTTGATTGGTTTCCCAAGTAAACTTATCTGCTCAGTATTGTAGGTTTCTAGTATACCATAGAAAGTACAGGCAAATGCACCCAGACTGGCACTTATTCAAGCTTTTCATCATCAAAGTTTTTCGTCCACTCAGTCACTACCACTGGTTTGTTATAAAACAGTAACATCCTTCCTTCAACTGCCTCATCTTTGTGCTCTTTCAATCTAAATTTTACCATAAAAACTCCATTTCTCACCTTCCATATTTTCATAATTTTATTCCTCCAAATTCTACCCATGAAACCCTCTATGACAGTACATAAAAATTAATCCAAATATTTATATTAATAATATCGCGCAACATGTGATGGTACTTTGCTAGTACCACTAAAATTATTTTATAATTTTTGGTTAATTATGAATACATATTCCATAATTTAATCAATATATTATTTATTTTTGATAGTATTTACATAAAAAGTTAATTTTTATCTTACAAAATATACATATTATTTTATATAAATATAAAAAATATGTTATTATTTATTAATATTTAATAAATTTAAGTAGTTTTAATTTTATTTTATTTATAACACAGTTTTGTGTTAGGCAGCCTAAACTTTAGGCAGGGATCTACTGCGATTAATGTAAATCTAAATTTGGGGTGGGGCTTTTCCCTTATTTTTCTAATAACTCTAGGGATCTACTGTGAAATTATCAAAATACTGTATATATCGCAAAAATATCATAATTTTCATTTTTCTTTCCTCCTCCTCCTCCAATCGGAACCACCGAGAATTACCTGCGACCGATGGTTATCACCGGATTTCGGTCAGAATTTGGCCAGATTTCCACCGCTCCACTCGATTTCCACCGCCTCCATCGAAACAGTCATTTGTACAGCTGGATCTCACCGGCAAAGCTAGGGTTTCAATGTCGATAATTCCTCTTTCGCTGCGAGAGGCGTTGTTGTGCGAAGATTTTGTCCGCTGTTCAATTGGCCAATTCTGACACGACCTCAGTTGACAAAGGCTTCTTTGATGCATCTGAGGAGGCGCTGCAATCGACGAGCTCGTGGAGGCGATGACGAGGCGTTGCAATTGATGAGCTCGCAAAACACCGATGGTGGAGGCGACTGTGATCAAAGAGCTTACCGAGGCAATGATGGAGGCAACTGCAAAGGTGTCTAAGGAGGCAACGATAGATGCAACGCTTAAATTACAGTCATAGTCGATCTAGGTTTTGTAGAAATGATTGAGTGCATGTGATTAATGCGCGGCCATTAGGGACAGTTCGTGATGCTCACGCGCAGTGACAACACCAACATTTTCATGGAGGATGACAATGGATGGCGGTGACGATGATGGATGGCAGTGGTGATGATGGACATCGGTGGCGACGGTGATTGAGCTTCTGCTCGTGAGATGTGAGGTTTAATTTAGTGTTTTTTTATTCAAAAACATGATGAGTTTTATTTATTTTTGAATAAGTGCATGACCAATGAATGTTCTCTGGTGTAGTGGTTAGTACTTTTGCTGTTGAAGTCAGAGGTCTAGAGTTCGAATCTCACTGTTATTGTGCCTTTTCTTTTCCAAAGAGATATACTGAGGTTTAATAGTTACTTGGCTAAGTATATGATTGGTAAATGTGCTCTGGTCTAGTGGTTAGGACTCTTGTTGATGAAGTTAGAGGTTTGTGTTTCGAGTCTCATTATAACCTTTATTTTGAAGAATTTATGTTCTTGATGTACATGATGAGGTTTAATATTATTTGACTAAGTCCATGTTCAATAAGAGTCTTTGGTGTAGTGGTTATTGCTTTAGGTTTTGAGATAAGAGACCAAGGTTTAATCCCATCAGGTCCTTTGTTGTTTTTTTTGAAGAATTTCTATTTTTGAGGTACTTTATCTTTTTGTTGACGTTTCTATCTTTTTCTCATATGTTGATGTTTTTTTATTATTTAGGTGAGGTTTAATTGATATGAATTGATGTTTTGTAGTTTTTTTTGGTGATATGGATTGATATTTGTAGTTTTTTTTCTCGTGTTGATGTTTTTCATTATCCAGCTGAGATATTGGTAATAGGAGTTGATGTTTGTAGTGTCTTTTTTCTTATGTTGATGTTTTTCATTTTCCAGATGAGATTCAGGTGTTAGGAGTTGATGTTTGTAGTTTTTGGGTGATGTAAGTTGATATTTTTAGTTTTTTTAAAAAATAATCGTTGATGTTTTATGGTTTTTAGAGTGTAATTATACTCTTGAGGTACCGTAGCTTTTTTTTCTTGATGTTTAGTAATTTTTTCTCTCATGCTGATGTTTTTCATTTTCTAGATGAGGTTTGGGTGATAGGGGTTGGTGTTTGTAGCTTTTTTGATGATATGGTTGATTTTTTGTATTTTTTTTCCTCCTGTTGATGTTTTTCATTTCCTGGATGAAGTTTAGATGATAATATTTGATGTTTTTAGCTTTTGGGTGATATAGGCTGATGTTTGTAGTTTTCTAAGAAAGTGATAATTTAGCTTTATTGATGTTTTTATGATTTTCAGTTGATTTGTTGTTAGTCATAGTAGACATTTTTTTCAAATATTTTGTTGATTTTATTTGATTTTTAATTATTTTTTGTTGTTTTATTATTTTTTTATATACTTTGCTGCCGTTTTTTAGTTGATATTTTATAATTTGTCGTTGATGTTCTGTTATTTTTTTTCTGATGTTGCTGCAGTTCTTTTATTGATTTTTTCATTTTAAAAACATTTCTTAAAATATGTTTTTGAATTTTTTGGCAGATTTCAAATGGCGGGAATATGATGGAAAAAAAATTGGACGAAAAAGGCCCTTGAAAGTTATTAGTGATAGGTCCCTGGAATTAGAATATTTTTAGAATTGCATAATGGCCCCTACCTAAAGTTTGATCTGTCTCACAGAAGACCATCTTTATTTATAAATATAATAAATATATTTACTTATTTTAAATTGTGCATCACAGGGGTTTTTATATATATATATATATATATATATATATATATATATATATATATATATAAATTCTTACTGAAGTATAACATGAATAACAATACCCATCTCATATTCCACCACTAATGGAAAGCTGAACCTCATGTGCATAATATGAACGATTCTTGCGAGGAGCTAGTAAAAAAACATGGTTTGGGATTACGTGTGTGGTGGCAGTAGCACCCAACACCTGATTTTTCTGCGTTTGACAATCTCAAACATGCATGCATTTGCATTGAAGTATGTATATATACGGACATAGATGGAACTATCTAGAACAACCCATACATCTTTATCATTACTTTGGTTCAATTTAAATTTCTCATCTGTTACCCCAGCAACTTCCATAGTGCCTATCCAGCCACACACGAAACTTTTGACGTCTTTATTGTCCAGAACAGTGATGTGTCCATTTTGTGTGGTTATTTTGGGGGTTTTAGGATGTGGATATGCCATTTCCTCCGTATGCTTAAATCTTTTCTTACTCGAGGGCGAGTAAGGTTTAAGTGTGGGGAGGTTTGATGTGTCCATTTTAGGCGCATTATTTAGTAGTATTTAGGATCACTTTTGTGCTCTTTTATTATCGAGAGCTTGTGTTTTACCTTGAAATTCACTTAGGAGAGGTAAAAGCAACTTTGTACTCTTTTACCTCTTTTAAGTGGATTTTGTGTGACAAGGGAAGAACACGGAAGCAACGAAGACCGGAAGACATTGAAGATTATACTTTCGAAGACTTTTGGATACTCACTTCGAAGACATGAAGACCGGAGGCCGTTGAAGACCATTTTGGAGCTGTTGAAGACTTGAAGATTGAGAGGGATGGCTATGAAGAAGACAAAGGAACAATGCAGAAATCTGGCTCCCGTCGCGACACCATCGCGAGCCGGGGCATCGTCGCGAGTCGCGACGAACATCGTCGCGAGTCGCGACCATCGGGCGGCCAGAAATCAATTTTATTTTCTTTGCACTATAAATACCATCTCTTTCCCTCTTCTTCTCCAGCTTTCCCAGCCCGCTTTTCTCTCAGTTTTGGGCGCCAAACTTAGGTTTATTCTCTTCTTTCTTTTCTTCTTCTTTTCTTAGTTTTTATGTGTTTTCTTGTTCTAGAGTAGTTCTTGTACTTGGGAGCAAAGGATTGAAGCTTCCACTTCTATGTATTGAGATTCATTTATATCTATCTATTTGGTGTTTTTGCTATTGTGCATTTATTGTGCTTTGAATGTTAATTGTTGATTGCATTGATGTTATTGAGAGCTTGATGATATGAAATGCTTGGATTAATTGCTAGCTAGGGTTTGGGGGATTTGGGTTAATTTCCCCCCTGTTCTTGTTAGCAATGTGAGAGTATGAATTATGTGAGAGTAAGAAAATTTATAATTCATACTCTCACATTGCTAACAAGAACAGGGGGGAAATTAACCCAAATCCCCCAAACCCTAGCTAGCAATTAATCCAAGCATTTCATATCATCAAGCTCTCAATAACATCAATGCAATCAACAATTAACATTCAAAGCACAATAAATGCACAATAGCAAAAACACCAAATAGATAGATATAAATGAATCTCAATACATAGAAGTGGAAGCTTCAATCCTTTGC
Organism: Rubia yunnanensis; assembly: GCA_037428765.1. Taxonomy (NCBI): domain Eukaryota; kingdom Viridiplantae; phylum Streptophyta; class Magnoliopsida; order Gentianales; family Rubiaceae; genus Rubia; species Rubia yunnanensis. The sequence goes on from CM075061.1 coordinate 132,250,113, forward strand.
TCCCAAGTACAAGAACTACTCTAGAACAAGAAAACACATAAAAACTAAGAAAAGAAGAAGAAAAGAAAGAAGAGAAAAAACCTAGGTTTGGCGCCCAAAACCGAGAGAAAAGCGGGCTGGGAAAGCTGGAGAAGAAGAGGGAAAGAGATGGTATTTATAGTGCAAAGAAAATAAAATTGATTTCTGACCGCCCGATGGTCGCGACTCGCGACGGTGTTCGTCGCGACTCGCGACGATGCCCCGGCTCGCGATGGTGTCACGACGGGAGCCAGATTTCTGCATTGTTCCTTTGTCTTCTTCATAGCCATCCCTCTCAATCTTCAAGTCTTCAACAGCTCCAAAATGGTCTTCAACGGCCTCCGGTCTTCATGTCTTCGAAGTGAGTATCCAAAAGTCTTCGAAAGTATAATCTTCAATGTCTTCCGGTCTTCGTTGCTTCCGTGTTCTTCCCTTGTCACACAAAATCCACTTAAAAGAGGTAAAAGAGTACAAAGTTGCTTTTACCTCTCCTAAGTGAATTTCAAGGTAAAACACAAGCTCTCGATAATAAAAGAGCACAAAAGTGATCCTAAATACTACTAAATAATGCGCCTAAAATGGACACATCAAACAGCCAACATGTAAAAAAACGTTATCAGTGAAATTTGGTCTTACCTAATTAATTCAATTATCACTACTGTGTTCCAACATAGCCTATCTAACAAAGTATGCAATAAAGTAAAACATGAACACACGAGACTTGGTTATGCAGTTCGGTGAAATCCACCTATATCTGCGAGGTCATGCCCAGTTCTGAATGAATCCACTAATCAGAAAGATACAGTACAAAGTACATCATACAAAATACTTATCTTTACTAACTATAACGTGTGAATTCTTCTAGCTCCCATTAGCTACCGATCCGCCTTGATCACACTCCCTCTGACCTCGAAACTCGTCGACATTGGATCTCCTTCTCCGGAGGAATTAAGGTTTATGATTATGAACTTTGAACATCAGGTTCATATGTTGGAACATAGAATTCTGGCTCTTCGCAATTCCCTCGAAACACTGAAAATATGCGTGCATATTTTCTCTGATTAAAACTTTATTGAATGCAGCTGTGGTTGTCCCCTTTTATATCCATGAACATATCGAAAACACTTCATAATTATCTCCATAATATTCCTATTCCTATTCCTTATCTGCCTCTTGAAGCATATCCAAATACCATAATTAAAGGAATTTTCCTTATCACAATATCTCCCATATATTCGAGAATATCAACACCATATTTGTAGGGATTTTCCATAAATCAACTATGCTTCTATATGCCTGATATATAGCAGAATATTCAGATTTCCATATCTCACAAATATCATAATATTCTGACTTCTTTCTTCGCAAAATCCGATCGGCATATATATGATTATCTGCATGTTCCAACATGGAAAGTGTTTCGTTTCCAAAATATGTTCACACAAACTGCCAATTAAATATTCAATGCATATTACTTGACTTTACAATTCCCCCTTTGGCATTTTGTGGACCCAAAACTTTTTGGCCATTAATATCACAACGAAAAACTTGTATTCAAATACATAGGTCTTCCCAACTCCACGTATGTTTGAACATATGCACAATACTGAAACTGATAAAAAAATTGAATACCAAAAGAATACCAGAATTCCATCAAAATATGAATACCGGAACCGAGTACCAGAATTCTAGAAATACCATAAAAAACAACCATTCAGATTACATCCAAAATATCCAAAATTCTCCTCCAGGGGCCATAAATATGCCAAAGACAAATAAAACAAGAAAAATATAAGCAGAAAGTAGGCCCCCCTGACTATGACATCTATGTTGGAATATAGAAAAATTTTCAGAAGCATGCCTCCAGCTGAGCTTTTTCAATCTCCGGTTTTGCCTTTTCTACTTAAAGTGCTGCCATTTGAATGGATATTGCCCCCAGTTTTGCATTTAGAACTACCAGTTTAGCCTTCTTTTCAGCAGTCAAAGATGTAGACCCAGAAGGACTCCACGGTAGATCATGAACATGCCTCAACCCAAATGTCTTCTTGTTCGGCCTTAGGAATTCCATGTCTATAATCATATCTTTTGCTTTCCCCTTTACCTTGGCACTCTTAGGGAAATCAAACAGGGATAGACAATGGCATGTTTTTCTTTGGGAGCTATGGCTTGCCTCACCAGGTTCTGTTGAATAAACAGTCCACGATTGACTGGCTTCTGTGTTCCAACACAGAACAGTAACTTGGCCATTTCTCTTGTTAGAGCAATCGTGTTCGAGGATGGCATCCAGCAGTTAACTGTTATCTGATACAGGCCAAAGAATCTTGATGACAAACATGAAGCTTGTGGATACCCTGCTTCAGGCCACTTAGCCTTGTATCCTCCTGAGATTGTCTCTAGTATTTGATCATCTGTTACTCCTAAATCTTCATGAAACACCCCCTCAAACTCTGGTGTTTGCAGCCCCAAAACCTTATTTATTCTGGCAGCTGAGAGATCCATAATCTTTCCCCGCACATACACCCTTCCAAACCAGGGAGAGTCAGCTTCCAAATTTTCAGCCATCAAATTGGCATACACCTCAATGACCACTTGCCTATTATACTGAAGCTGATCAGTGGCCACCCTCTTCATTCCTATTAAATACAGAAAATCCGAAAAACCACTATTCATGTATGCCGCCAGGTCTCTCAGGAATAAACTTCCTTTCAGAAAAACCTTCTCCCATCTCTTCACATTTTAAATCAAAGTATGAGAAAGAAAGTGCATCACTTACAAGGAGGGGAGGAAGCACTTTCCTCTTGGTAAATTCCTGATTCTTCCTGGCCCTTTTTGTTGGTGGAGAATCTTCTGTTGCAGCCACCTTTCTCTTGCCTTGACCGACTGTAAGAACTCATCCAGCACTTCATCACTTGAATAGTTCATCTCAGGATGTTCCTGTGTTGGAACATACTGAGTATCCTCTGCTTCTTCAGTTCCAGCAGTCTGTATTCCAATATACTGCACTTCTTCTGATTCACTTGGTTCTGCAACTGGTTCTTCACTGTGAGCTCCTTCCTTGTCATCACGTGCATCCCCAGTTATGTTAACCTGGTCTTTTCCTTCCATATCATCATCAACATCCATCTCTACACTATTTTTATCCTCAGCCTGCTGTGTTGGAACATAGGCAACATGTTCCTCTTCCTCACTATCAGAGACTTCAATAATTATTGGTTTCCTCAGCTCTTCCAATCTCTGAGCTACCCTCAAATCAAAAAATCCCACAGGCAATCTATATGTAGACCGAATCACTTCTTGTCCTGCAGACTCCCCATCACTAATTTCTCTCATAACAACACAGCTCAGACGAGGAACAGATGAATAAATATAAAAATTTTCCTTCCCTCTGTACTCAGCATACCTCCCCCTCAGGAACTTCACTTTATAGTTTTCGGCATTCCACAAATCTCCAATATTCCCGGTTACAAATTCTTTGACCTTAACAGTCAGGAATTCACCATCTATACTCTTAATCTTTGTCAAGTCTACTGTCAATCTATTAGCTTCCAAACATGCAAATATATCATTTATAGTCTTGAATTCCATCCCATGGATTTTAAAAGTTGGAGGATCAGGGTTAGTTACATTTTGAAACAGACCCTTTCCTTTGTTACTAAGGCTTCCATCCTGATCTCAATCACCCAGACCAGAGCCACTGGCTTCGAATTCTTCTCCTCTCTGTTCAGCATTGTCAACTTTTGGAAGTTTGAGAGCTTCGTGATTTTTGGATTCGACTGAGGGATAGTTTGTGGTTGAAGACATTTTCTGGCACAAAGTTGTTGTGGGAGAAAGATCGTGGGGAGATTTTGAAACACAACTTCAAAGAATACCAAGTAGTATGGGAGAGTGGCCAAAAAGAGAGGGATTTGGAAAGACTTGGACAACTTTGAATCCAACACAAACTCTTCAACTCTCATCCTTGGTTGCCGAAAAACCTTTTTCCTTTTTTGAGATGAGTAATGATGTGGCATTTTCTCTCTTGTCAACTCAAGACATCGACTCAAAAAAATTCCAACTTCCAACATATCATAACTTCTAACTATCCAACTATTCTTCGTCTATTTTTGCACAACTTTTCTTCTTTTCATATTTTTTTTGTTTTTCTAAATTTTTGACAGAAAATAATAAACAAATAAAATATTTACATTTAACTAAAGGCAAGGATTACCTCAAATTTGACAAACACCTAAGTGTTGTCTGAGACTTTAAAAAGTGGTAGTGTCCAACGGCTTTGTAAAGATATCAGCAAATTGCTCGTGTGTTGGAACTTAGACTACCTCTACTTCCTTCCTTTCAACAAGATCTCTGATAAAAGGATGCCTAATGTCAATATGCTTGGTTCTCGAGTGCTGGACTAGATTTTTTGAAATATCAATAGCACTTGTGTTGTCACATAAAATCTTCAAGGGGCCTTGATGAATTCCATAATCTTTCATCATTTGCTTCATCAATAATAATTGCGCACAACAACTTCCAGCAGCAAGATATTCAGCTTCTGCGGTAGATAAAAAGATTGGATTTTGTTTCTTAGTATACCAAGAAACCAGATTCATGCCAATAAAGAAACATCCACCTGTAGTGCTTTTTCGATCATCAGCATTACCAGCCCAATTAGAATCACTGTATCCAATCAACTCAGAATCTTGATTCTTAGAATACCAGAAACTATACTCAGAAGTCCCACTTACATTTTGAATAACTCTTTTGACTTTTGTGAGATAAGACTCTATTGGATCAGCCTGAAATCTTGCACATAACCCAATGCTGAGACATATATCTGGTCTACTTGCTGTTAAATACAATAGACTCCCAATCATTCCCATGTATAACTTTTGATCAACTTCAACTCCTTTCTCATTCTTGACCAGTTTGTCAGAAACCCCCATAGGTGTTCGAACTGCTCAGGCATTGCTTAAACTAAATCTCTTCACGAGATTCAATGCATACTTACTTTGATTTATGAACAGACCATGTTTTCCTTTCTTAACATGCATTCCTAGAAAGTGTGTGAGCTCTCCAACCATGCTTATTTCAAACTTAGCCTGCATAACCATGACAAACTCCTATACCATAGATGGTGAAGTAGACCCCAAGATCATATCATTAACATAGATTCGAGGAATCAATATATTTGATGATTCTCTAAAAACAAGCAAGGTGCGATCTACTCTCCCTCGACGATAACTTTTTTGAATAGGAAAGGTAGTGAATCGCTCATACCACGCCCTTGGTTCTCGTTTTGATCCATACAAAGCTATCTTGAGTCGATGATATACTCCTCATTCTAGAAAACTTTTTGGTACATCGTAACATTCATAGTGCAAGCCATAGCAAGGAGAATGCAAATAGAATCTAACCTGGAAACTGGTGTGCATGTCTCATCAAAATCAACTCCTTCAACCTGAGTGTAGTCCTGAGAAACTAACCTTTCTTTATTGCCATTGCGTTTGAATTTCCCAAGTTCTTCTTGAATTGCCACAATCAATACTTATCAAGTAGAACCTCTTTGCAATTCTTGTGTTCAATGAGGGAGAGAAAACATTGTAGACCAGCAAGTTACCTATAATTAACCTGAGAGATTGATCGAGTCATTCTTCTGCTTGATTCAGCCTGCACTGATGCTGGAACATTATTACCCGTATGATCTAACTCTCATATTCAACACTCAAATAGTTTACTTCTTGTTCCAACAAGTAACATTTGTTTGATGGCCGAATACCAGTAAGCACTTTGTTATTTCCATGTTTCACTACGCACTTCTCTTTATGGAATTCCACGATCATATTATCATCAAAGAGCTGGCTGATACTTAGAATATTAGCCTTTAGATCTTCCACCAACAGAACTCTAGTAAAGGTTGGAAATATCTTTATCAATAACTCACATATTCCAACTACCCTGCTATTCTTTCCATCACCAAATGTAACGAATCCACCATCATAGGGTTTGATATTATTTAGGTACCCTTGTGATCCATTCATATGTTGAGAACACCCACTATCAAGGTACCAAGAATCCCTAGGGTGTGCAATAAGGGAAGTGTGAGCAACAAAGCACAATTTAGGGGTTTTAGGGATCCATACCTTTCTGGCCATCCTCGACTGTTGCACTAGATCCATGTGAACATGTTGCGGGCCGATGTCTATTTATAATATCTCTGAGAAGCTTAAAACACTGATCCTCTGCATGACCCTGATAGGTACAGTAACCACACATTAAGGCTGTTCGTGGGCATGTTTTGACAACTTTTCTCTTCATAACTTGAACCTATAGTTTGAATACTTCAGTGCTGGTAGATGGTTTTTCATAGCATATCCCTTTTCGATTTCCAGAACTTTGACCCATGGTGAGAATGTCATCCAATTTTGCTTTTCCAGAACTCAATCTTTTAATAGCCATCTAAGCAAATTCAGCCCTCTTTGTCATTGAACTCAGATTTAATTCCAACATCTTAATTTCCTTTAGAGTTCTTCCACTAGGGATGACATCTCTCTTCCTTCTTCAGCTAAAAGGTTTTTCTCCCTTTTTAAGAGTATGTTAGCATCAACAACTTTCAGCCACATTTCATAGATATTTTCATAAGAAGTATAGACATCCTCATCACTCACAATATTTTCTTCGTCATCACTTGAGGAGTATTCTTCACATACCTTCTCTATGTTGGAACATTGGACTTCAGCAATCTGGACCATGTTGGAACATCCATCCACTTCTTCCTGTCCGATGTTGGAACATTCAGTACCAAGTTTTGAGTCTCCTTGAAGTTTTGCTCCAAAAGTCATATAATTGTTGGTCAATTCCTCTTCATGGTTCTCATCTTCTTCATATTCACTCCATGAGGGTGCACATAATTTTCCATGCTTCTTCTGAGTGTTGGCACATTCATCCTGGATATGTCCATACCCTTTACATTCTCTACATTGTATCCTTTTTTACTGCCTCAATTTGCCATTTTGATTTCTTGAGGATTGTTGAGTGGTTTTATCTATCCTAGATCTATGATTGTTTCCAAAGTCTTGAAACCATGATCTATTCCCATTAAACCTTTCCAGGGAATTATTATTTACCACTTTCTTCGGCATCGTTGAGAAATTATTTGTGATAAAGGCAAAGTCGTCATTTTCATCATCGTTATCCTCCTTCATTGAATGTTCCAATGTCATTTAATAGGTTTGTAGTGATCTCATCAACTTATCTAAAGTCATTGTGGCCACGTCTCTTGCTTCTTCTATTGCTGTTACTTTCATGGGAAATCTTTGGGGAAGTGATCTCAGCATCTTCTTCACCAACTTTGGCTCTTTGTAGGTTTTTCCCAATTGATGCACCATATTTTTTATGTCTCTGAGTCTTCCATTGAATACTGCAATAGTCTCATCTTCTTCCATTTTCAGCTGTTCAGATTTTGTGGCCAACATTTGTAGTTTTGATTCACTTACACGACTTGTCCTCTTATGTACAGTTTGTAGGATATCCCATGATTTCTTTGCTTGTTGGCACGTAGAGATGAGTTTGAACTAATCTTTATCTACTGCGGTAAAGAAGACATTCAATGCTCTGGAGTTCGCCAAGCTGCCCATTTTTTCAACTGGCATCCACGACTCTTTAGGCTTAACTACTGGCTCTTTAAAACTAGATTCTCCTCCTTTAGAACTTCCAACAACAGGGTGTTTCCATTCTATTTCAACATAGTACCAAGCCAATTCATCCAGTGAATTTATGAACACCCATATGCGAGCCTTCCAATAGTTTTAATTTGTTCCTTCCAGCAGTGGTAGCCGAGACATAAAAGCTCCTTCTCTGATCACCATTGGTAAAACTGGATCACGCTTTCCTTGTCAAAACCAAGGTAAAATAAGTGACTTAGCTCTGATACTAATTGAAATTTGGTTATACCTAATGAACTCAATTATCACTACTGTGTTCCAACATAGCCTATCTAACCAAGTATGCAATAAAGTAAAGCATGAACACACGAGACTTGGTTATGCAGTTTAGTGAAATCCACCTACATCTGTGGGGCCATGCCCAGTTCAGAATGAATCCACTAATCAGAAAGATACAGTACAAAGTACATCATACAAAATACTTATCTTTACTAACTATATCGTGTGAATTCTGCTAGCTCCCTTCGCTACCGATCCGCCTTGATCAGCCAATCACGTATGTTAGAACATAGAATTCTGGCTCTTCGCAATTCCCTCGAAAGACTAAAAATTTGTGTGCAGATTTTCTCTGATTAAAACCATATTGAATGCAGTCGTGGTTGTCCCCTTTTATATCCATGAGCAGATTGGAAACGCTTCATAATTATCTCCATAATATTCCTATTCTTTATATGCCTCTTGAAGCATATCCAAATCCCATAATTAAAGGGATTTTCCTTATCACAATATCTCCCATATTTTCATGAATATCAACACCATATTTGTAGGAATTTTCCATAAATCAACTATGCTTCTATACGCACGATATATAGCAGAACATTCATATTTCCATATCTCACAAATATCATATATTCTGACTTCTTTCTTCGCGAAATCCGATCGGCATATAAATGATAATCTGCAAATTCCAACATGGAAAGTTTTTTGTTTCCAAAATATGTTCACACAAACTGCCAATTAAATATTCAATGCATATTACTTGACTTTACAATCAGCAAGTGGGTGTGATGTACCAAAAAACACCCAAGGTGTCAATCACATGCAGCTATTCCCCACACCTGTGGTTGCACCAACACGTGCAACCAAAGTCCATGTGGCGAGAAGTACCCCGCCGAAAGATTTAAATAAGATGAATAAGTTACCAGCAATATTCACTACGTGGATGGTTAAGAAGTTTTTTAGATGAACATAGAGCTTATTACTTTTTCTTCGTCAAATAACCATGTGTGTATCCTCATGCTCTACCAACACTAGTTTTATTTTAATATTCATCTCGAATAATCATTCTGAGAAAGTGTGATCTTACAGAATTTAGGAAATGAAGGATATTGTTTCTCCCTCTATTTGCAACGTCTTTTCACTTGTCATGCAAATTTGTGTGACCTAAATTTACCTATACTAATTTGAAAAATAATTGTTGAAATCAAATCACATATGCATGTGATAAGTAGATGACTCATTACGTAATACATATACAAGTGATGAATGGATGTCTACTAACATAACAATGTGACTAAAACTACCTGTACATCCAAAAATGATTCTACACAAACGTCGATGATGTTGTGCAGTGATTAGGTGAATCTTTTTTCACTATCAAAATTTTTTCATAAGATATGAGAGACTTGTGATTTGAATTTTGTTCTAAGAAAATAGGTTTTAGGTAAATGGATGCTTTTCTCCATTATACTCCATTTCGCGCAGGTAGTCAAAATTATTTATCTTACTTGATATTATTATTAGCTATAATAGTAAGAAATAATCATCTAACAGCCTTCATTCATGCCTTCATCAATGCATGCTAGAAACCTAGGAAAAGTCTTTATATACAAAAAGTCCTTTTAGGACTGCAAATATCAAATACAAAGGAATTTTAATATTTAGAACACTTGAACCATAAAGCTTTAAACAAGGATCCAAAATTAATTTTTACAACTAATTTCTCACTTTATTTACATTTTTTGACTCACAATTATTCAACTTGCCACGTTATGGAATATATTTTACATGACAAAGTCTTGTGCAAGACGGTCTCGCAGTGAGGCCAGGGCTTGATTTATATATAATAGATACTTAATTTGGGATCAAGTATTAATTATAGTTTTCAAATCGTTTAGGGACTGATTTGTAAATGGATTAAATTTGATCCAATATTCAGCATCTCTTCGTCTTCCCCTCATTCTTACATTTTCATTCTCTCTCAAAATATTCATGTTTCTCTCTCTTCAAAAATTGCTCATTTCTCTCTCTTTGTTTTCCCTTTTTCCGGCAACCTAGGTTTGATATTCCGGTCGTGGTTCTATATTTTCATCCAATTTCGTTGCTTAATACGCATGGGATCGTGTTTCATGTGAGTGCACTCAAAGCTTCTGGTCTGATTTTTGGAGTTTCATCCATTTTTGCTTGCTAATCGATTCATTTTTTCATCAGGTAATTCCGGTGACTTAGCTTTTTGTTTTTGGCCAATAATATTTACTTTTAGGTAATAGATTGTTCAATAAGCATTTTTTTGGTGAATTCTGAGCTTTTGGTCAGTTTTTTTTGCAGTTCTTACTCTTTTTGCTTGGAAGTTGCTATCGTATTTCATCAGGTTATTGCGACACTGAAGGTTTTCATATACATTTTGTTTATTAGGTTTTCATTGATGTCGATCATTTGGAACTATATTATTTTTTTATGTTTATCATTTTGTAGATGTCGAAGAAAGGAGGTCCTGCTGAATCTTTTTGTTTAGAAGAAGCTGTGTTGAAAATTGCAAAATCATACTCCTAGCCTTCCAATTCTCTGAAGGTTGGTGTAAAAGAGAGAGGAAGACTTCTTCTTCTCAAGGGTTGTTTTTTAATTTGTTAGGCGGGAATATTGAATATATTACTGTCGTATAGTGATGTTTTACTGTTTGAATATGATGTTTCAAGGTTTTTTTAATGTAAAGTTCAAATTTTCAATAGTTGTGCGGGTGAAAACATACACTGAAGGTGCGACCTGTAACATGAAGCATAGACGAGGACGACCGAGAAAGAAGGTAGGTCTATCAACGACAAAGTGGAATAGCTCAGAATGGGAGGATTGCTCTGATGCTATCAATCAACTGGAAGAGGATGGTACAAAGGAGAAAAGAGATGAGAATGAATCTGATACGGGGATGATGAAATCAGAGGTAACTGAAATTGCTAACTGAGGTAGCTGAGAAACCTACTCAGGTAACTGAAATTGCTACTGAATTGAATATGATTGATAATAGGGATAGTGAATTGAGAAAAATGTGGGTAGATGTAATCAGCGGGGGGTTGAAAAGAGGTGTTCAAATATAGGAGAATGCAGCTATAAGGAGATATTAGATATTGAAGTCATTAGGAACTTAGAGGTTGGTAAAGATCTGCCAAGGGATATTGGCTTTGTTTCATGAAAGGAGCATGGAATGTAAGGGGGTTAAATAAAACAGCAAAACAGATTGAGATTAGCTCCCGTCTCAAAGGTATGACTTTAATGCTTGTTGTCATTTTAGAAACTAGAGTGAAAAAATAAAATGTTGATGCTATGAGGGTGAGATTTGGTGGAAAATGAGAGTTCATTGATAACTATGATGATCATTTTAATGGTCGGATATGGGTTTTGTGGGATAGGAATAGAGTAATGGTGAAAAACATATGTAGCACTGATAAAATGATTCTGAGTGAGGTATGTGGTGTTAATGGTGAAATATTGTTTTGGATTACTGCTGTGTATGCTGGAAACCTGCAAGGAATGAGGAGGAAGTTGTGGAGAGATATAAAACAGTCACAATCTCAGGTTTAAGGACCTTGGATTTATAACAATGTTTTGAAGGTGGGAGATAGGATTGGTGGGAATGAGGTACAAGCTCATGAGTTTGTCGACCTGGAACTAATGATGATAAAAACTGGGCTGTGTGAATGTGAAAGCTCTGGAGAGTACTTCCACATGGTCTAATAGAAAATTGGATTTTGTGATTTACTTAAGGATAGATAGAGCTCTAGCTAATGCAAGTTGGTTTATCAAGTTCCCTGATGTATGTGTAGAAATGTTGGAGCCAGGGGTTTCTGATTAACCCTTACTTAGGGTCAATATGTATGAGGAGCAAAGCAGGAACGCAAAACAATTCAAATTCCTCAACTATTTACTAGAGAAATAGGAGGTGAGAAAAACCATTTCAGAAAGTTGGAATAAACCCCTACCGGGAAGCCCTATGTATGTTGCATGGAGGAAACTACTGAGACTACACGATGATTTGAAACATCACATGAAAGGTGTGGGACGTATAAGGAAAAAAACTTGAAGCAGCAAGGGAAGAGTTGGAAAGGGATCAGAAAGATTTGGAACTAGATAGAATTTGCAGAAGTATAATTGAAAAAGTGATAAAGGCATTGAGGAGGTACAAAAGTGGAGTGAAATAGATTAGTAGATTGTTAAGCAGAAGTCCAAAATGGATTGGCTGAGACTTGGTGATGGAAATAATGCATATTTCTATGCATTAGTCAAAGCATAAAAAAAATGATTGGAATGCAGAAAATGATCAGGGAGGATGGCACTACTCTAACAAACCAGGCTTTGATAAAAGAGGAGGTTCAAAAACTTTATGTATAGCTGGTTAGCAAGAAAACATAAAGAATTGAGAGTGTTGATATGCAGATGATCAGAAGGGGTAAAGTCTTGGGCAATGAAGAAATAAGGGGATTAATTAGGAAAATAAAATTGAAGGAGGTTCATGAAGGTTTGAAGGGCACAGGGGACCTTAAAGCACTAGTAGGTGATGGTTATGGAGCAACATTTTTCAGAATAACTAGGGTATTTTACAGGTTGATATTATGAAGATAATGGATGGATTTTTCAAGAAACCGAAGCTGTATAAAGCAGTAAATTGAACCAATGTGATACTCATACAAAAACATCCATCAGCTGTGAAGATAAAGGATTTCAGACCGATCTCCTGCTGCACAACATTGTACAAGCTGATTTCAAAGATTCTGACTAACAAATTAAGCCAAGTAATCAAGGAAATGGTGTAGGATAACCAGTCAGCTTTTGTTCCTAGAAGGAGTATTCATGACCACATTATGCTTGGTTATGAGTTGATCAAGGCTTACAGTAGAAAGGTGGGAGGCCCTAGGTGGGACATTCAAAAAGCTTAAGACACAGTTGATTGGGAGGCTTTGGAGCATATAATGAAGGGTTTGGGAGTGCCAGAAAGAATTTTTGATTGGCTGATGAAGTGTGCCAGATAAGTTTCATATAGATATGTTATAAATGGGAAACTATCAAAGCTTATCTCAGCCACGAGAGGACTCGGGCAAGGAGACCCTTTATCCCCATTATTATTTGTCATGGTTATGGAATATATGAGTAGGTGTGTACAGGAGATTGGCAGAAGTGAGGAGTTTAAGTACCATCCTAAGTGTGATAAATTACAAATCATTAGCCTTAACTTTGCTGATGATGTATTGTTGTTGTCCAAGGGAGATGTGAGGTCAGTGAAGGTTCTGAGAAATCTTACCATAAGTTTGAGGAAACTACAGGGCTAAAGGTGAGCAAAAGAAAATGAAAAGTATACTTTGGGACTGTGGAAGAGGAGCTGCAGAAGTTAATTTTACATGAAACAGGTTGTGAGATAGGAAGCCTCCCATTCAAATACCCGGAAGTACCACTTACAAGTAGAAAACGTTTTGTCCAAATGTGCCAGCCCCTTATTGAGAAGATTGTGGACAGGATAAAGCACTGGAGATCCAAATTTTGAGCTAAGGTGGGAGGATGCAACTAATCCAGAGTGAGCTATTCTCATAAGTAAATTGCTGGATGCAGTTATTTCCCTTACCAAAATATGTACTGAAGCATATAGAAGCCTTATGTAGATCCTATTTGTGGAGTGGTGGGGATGAGATTACAAAGAAATCACGTATTTCTTGGGCTAAAATCTGTGAGCAAAAGAAATCAGCAGGGTTTAATGTTATTTTTCTATTAGAATGGAATATGGCTTGTATGAGTTAATTTCTCTGGAACCTATGTCAAAATGGAGATAAGATATCGATCAAATGGATCCATATCTATTATATAAGGGAAAAGGGTGTGATGAGTATGGAATGCCAAAAAATTGTGCCTAAATGTTCAAGAACCTGATTATGTGCATAAACATGTTACATCAAATGGAGAGCTGGAGAAGCCAGACTAATAAGAACATATTCAGGACTAGACTGATCTATGAGGGGCTAAAAAATGAGCACTGAAAGTGGAATGGAGGAAGCTGTTGATTGGAAACTATGCAAGGCCTAGAGCGAAATTTATTATATGGATGAGTTGCCATAAAAGGCTGGCTAATAAGGATAGGCTGAGAAAATTTGGGTTTGTTGTGGATAGCAAGTGTGCATTCTGTGATCAAGATGAAAATTTACAACACCTCATGTTTGAATGCAAAGAAACAAATCAGGTATGGTTTGAAGTACTATGTTGGCTGAAGAGAAAAAGGGTACCAGAGGTATGGGTCAAGAACTCTGGTGGCTGATTCAGAAGTGCAAAGGCAACATAAATCAAGCTCAGATGTTAAAAATTGTTGTTGCAGAGAAAATTTACACAATGTGGAAATTGACAAGTGAGACTTGTTTTGAAAAGAATGTTAGAAGTAGAGACATTATGATGAAAGTTATAGAGTGTATTGTAGATAGAATTTGGGTAAAACCTAAGCTTAGAGGATTTTGTGCACAACTTATGGTATATTGTGAGTAGACATTAAGGAGGATTTGTAAATTGGGGAAGTACTTTTCTTGGAGTTGAAATGAAAGTCTAAATTCGTTAAAAAAATGATGTTTCAAGGTTTTAAATTGACTTAATTTCCTGTTTATGCGATGTTGTTATTAATGTTCCTTCTGGAAGTGTGTTATGCATGCAGTCTTATTATTTGTGTTTTTTTATTGTTATTGCTTGATTTTTTTTAAAACTATAGTGTTTCTATTGTAATTTTCAGTAGGAATCACTACTGGGAGAACCCCCCCCCCAATAGGCATCGGTATTTTCACCCCATAGGCACCGGTATTTTGAGAATTTTCATACCGGTGCCTAAGTGACCCGGTGCAAAAAGTGTAGTATCATAGGCACCAGTAAGTGGTATCGATGCTGGAATATATTCCAGCACCGATACATTTACCGGTGCCAATGTATGGAATATCGGTGCTATAAATATGCGATCAATTAAAAAAATCTGGAAGTGAGAATAAACTTACCAACCGGAATGTGAAACTGAGAACGAACAAACCACAAATAAAACAGAAGCTCAAGTAAGAAACTGGACAATTCATACCACAACTTAGAACTTCAGTACATATAATTTAAAATACATAATACCTCCCAATTCATGAAACAAGCTATACCTAAACATAGATCAACAACATCAATCATCCTAAAAACTAGAACCTAATTTCCAAAAACCCTAGATAATCTTTTTTTTAGGATGGTTGATGTTGTTAATCTATGTTTAGGTATATCTTGTTTTCATGAATTGAGAGGTGTTATGTATTTTGGTAGAGGTCACAACTCCGGCAATTTTTGATGCTCTAGTAGGATTAGGGTGCTCAAACTATTTCTTTACTCGAAAAGTTTGTACATAATATGATTTGTCGAAGAAAAATATTTGAAATGTTGAAATGATGCAGCGATTAAACACCATGGAAACATGGTGTGTATAACTATGTTTCAACAATGTATTTAACATTAAGTATATATTAATGTTAAACACTAACACACCATGTTTCAACGGTGTGTATAAACTGCAAAATCTCCACAATTTAAATTTTAGATTTCTGCAAATGTTACGACACCGTCCATTTGCTTTGTCGAACAAAACAATTTGAAATGTCGAAAAGATGCAGCATTTGAGCACACCGAGAGAGGCGTGGTGTGTATACATATGTTTTAACAACGTATTTACCATCAACATTGTTTAATATTAAACACAGTTAACATTAAACACGCCATGCATCCTCGGTGCCCATACACTACAAAATCACCACATTTAAAATTGTGGAGTGCGATAAAAGTTGTAGCACCTTTAACTAATGCTTATAAATTTAAAATGTTGAAATGAAGCAGTTTCTCAGGATTATGGAAGCAAGCAGTGTTTAAACAAACCATTTCAAACACTTCGAGTTTTGGTGGCCCCAGTAGACTGCAATATCTAACCAGTTTAAACATCAACTAGAACTAATCAAATCAAAGGGTACAAATGTTACAACACTTTTTGTAAAGGAAGAAGCAACACATAGTAAGAGGGCAATACATAGACTACCAATGCAGTGCCCTATAACTAATGCTTATTCATTTTAAAATGTCGAAATATAGCAGCTTTATAGGACCGAGGAAACATGGAGTGTTTATATAGACAAACCAGGTCAAACACTCCAGGTTTCCTCGGCGCTGTTAGGCCGCAACATCTCAGCATTTTAAACTTCAACTAGAAATTATCAAATCAAATGCATAACAAAACTTAATCTAAAAAAAACCTTAATCTAGTTCATATATAGTTACATAGAAAATCACAGTTTATACCACAGGGTATGGATTATACAATTTAAAATCACATAGTACCAATCTACAGTTTATACCACATGCTACAGATTCTATAATTTAAAATCACATAGTACCAATCTCCAATTTAAAATCTAATTATCACAAACCCCTAAACATGACACAATCATATATATATCAAAATTATTTCACAGTAAAAAATATCCAACAATCAATCCATACACAAGGAACTATATGTATGTATATACATATATATATATATACTAATACACTTCAGTTTCATCACAACAAGCAAAATTTATCACACAGCCCAAAAAGGAGCACGAGGTGGCTTATTATAAATATTGCAATGTAATCACAATATATAAGAGGCGGGTTTCAAAAGCACAAAAGTTTTACCAGCATAAGATGTCGACAAGTGGTTGCCATCCATCAGCGGCTGCGCCAGGTCATCGTCCTTGGAAGTGGTGGCGTTGTCGGCCTTGGCACCCGTTCATCGGGAAATGGAACATAGCGGATAATGAGGTGGGGAAATGGGTGACGGAGATAAAGAGGAGGAGAAATGGGTGGAGGTTTCAGAGAAGATTGGGAGGGATGAAGATGTGGGGAAAGAGAGGGGTTCACGGTTTTTATAGGTACCAAATTTTTTTAAGGGTTGAGATTTAATGAAGGATTAAAATAAATGGTTCATATCTAATTGTTACATTAGCACCGGCAATGAATGCACAATACTGGTCCATATGGTATTTAACGCAGCTGCTCCGGGCTGCTTTGAATGAAATATTTTTCGTAATTTTTGGAACCCGGGAGCAAAGAAGAATGAAAAATTTCTAAGTACAAAGCATCGGTAAGGAAAACGGTGCTAAAATAAACCCAACCAGTGCTAATATACGCTAACGCATCTGCCTCAGGCTGCTTTCGAATTTCTTTTAGAAACAGAGAGGACAAGAGAAAAAAGGTTTTCTAGGTACCAAGCACTAGTACAAAAACCGGTGCTATAATAACTCGAATCGGTGATAAAAGAAGTTAACGCAGCTGCCTAAACATATATTTAAGTCTGTAGCACCGGTATATTTCATACTAGTGCTAGTTTAAAACTTTCTAAAATTCATAATTTACCCCACACTTTTTATCCACTAACTAGTAACGTTGGATAGTTTTTTCTGTTTATGTATTTAAGTAATTGGACTGATAAGTAATCAATTATAAAAATTTTACTTCTCGTGTTCAGAAATTGTGTATGTCGTGTCCCCAAAATGGATCTGTGTGTAACTTTACTAAAATTTAAATATTGCCCAACATTGCGTTACACCATCATTTTTTTATTCAAATTTATTTCATATTCGGTATTCTTGGGTTAATTGAAGTTTAGAAATAGAAAAGTAACTTTTAGTGAAAATTTATAAAGCACTAGTACATGCATTACAATATCTTACTTTAGATGACTAAGAAGTTGGGAAGTCTAACAGGGAGGATTATTGGTAATATTTTCTCAAGGAATATTAATAATTTTTTTATTAGGTCTTGGCATATACTTTACGGATTCAAAAATGTAGCACTACATTCGAGCGTATTTCAATTTGGATGTCCGAGTGAACTTTTTGTTTTTTGCACTTAGGTCCCTCCAAAAATCTTGGAATTTTTTAAAACCAAAATTGGCAATTCCATATTTAAATTTCATAATTCAAGTTCACAACTATGCAATTTGGACATGATTGGATAAATGGAATATCCCCGTAATTAAAAAGAGAAATCTTGAACAACAAAATGCTGAAATTGCACTATTACCCAAATTTTAGTCCTGTACTTATAGCACCGGTTTCATTACGGCGCTACAACGAAAAATCAAATAGGTGCTAAAAATTTTCCTACTTGACGCGTGATTTTTTCCATATAGTAGATTATATGCACCAGTACGTGCATTACTAGTGCCAAAATTTAGGATACCGGTGCTCTAAATAAAAAAGAAAATGATACTTCTTTCTTCAGATGTTTATACCAGTGCTAATGATAATTTTAGCACCGGTATTTCAGCTGTACCGGTGCCTATGCTTTTGTTTTCTAGTAGTGAGTGGTGATTTAATTATCTCGGTTGATGTTTTTCATTACCTCTGGTTTTATTTGATGGTTTACAGTTTTGATTTGACGATACAAGTATTCTAATTGACTTTATTATTCCTGTACAGTGTGGTTTATGTGTGATGATGGTGCTAGATTTAACTTGTATGCATTAATTATTTCTATATAATGTTGTATGTGTGCTGGTTTCACTTTTTTTTTGTATGCCCACATCTTTTATACTTTTTTTCGAATGATGTTGTTAGGTTTCTTATGTATGTTTTACATTTCTTTAATGATCATCTGTTTTGTTTATTTAATTATCCCGAATTCTAGTTCTAAACTGGCTTTCTAATTGATGTTTCTTACTTTGTCTCTATGTGTGTGTGTGTGTGTGTGTCTGTTATTTATGCTATAAATTATGTTTTCCTTTTTTTAGATTGTGCTCCTGGCAAAAAATCTGATAGGATTTGTTGATTGACGACTCCCAAATTTATTGGGGGCATTTTTTTATCTGTATAATTTTGTTGTTTTTTTATTTTTATTAATGTTTTGTTTATCCTTCAGCCCTGAGCCCAAGAAAAGCTAAAAAGAAGAAAGTGGCTGAGGTGTCAGTTCCACATCTAAAAAAGAAAGGGTAAAGCATGCTCCCGATGCTTCTATTCCAGCATCTCCAAAAGAAAGTGTGAAGCAAGCTCCTGATGCTTCTGTTCCAGCATCTTCAGCCCCTGATGCTTCAGTACTTAAAAAAAATATCCGGAAGAGTCGTGTAAAACAAGCTGCTGTTAAACAAGTCAAACAAATTAGCGATTAGGCTAAAGTTCTCGCTGAGCGTGATAGCGATTCTGAAGGCAAAGGTATTATTGAAATTTTATATTGTGTTTTATTATCTAGATTATTTATTAATTTTACACTACCTATTTTAAATATTTCTTAATGTTTCATATTTTTAGAGGAGTGTGCCAGTAATGTTCATTCCAGCTACGTCACATCTGCTTCAGTTGAGAATGCAACTGATAATATTTATACTTTTGATTTATTTTCTTAGTTGCTGTTTTATGAATTACTCTTAACCTTTTACCAATGTGGTTTAATGTTTCATATAATTCAGGTGAAAGTGTCAGTCAAGTTTCTGCTGAGCCTAAAAAAATCTGTTAAAAAGGGTAAAAACAGTTTTCCTTTTAATACTTCTTTTTCTGATGTTTGATGCTTTATTAATTACTCTTTACCTTTTACCACTATGGTGGGATGTTTCATATAATTCAGGTTATGATGTAAGTCAAGATTCTGCTCAGCCTGTAAAATTAGCTAAAAAGGGTAAATATAGTTTTCCATTTTAATAATTTTTAAATGATTTTTGATGTTTCATTTTTAGCTTCTTCCTGTTTAGTAACCTGATCTTGATGTTTTATTCAATTAAGATAAGGTGGTTAGCCCAGTTCCAGCTGTACAGATTGGAAAATCTACGAAAAACGTCAGCAGTAATTTTTTTTATATTTTGGAATACATAGTTTTGTGACTTGATGTTTTATTATTTTCTTGCCTCTTTCTTACTAATATGCTATGATGTTTCTTTAAATATAGCTGATGGTGCTCCAAAAGTTACAGTTCCATTTGAAAAATCTTCTAAATCAGGTTGTATTTTTTTCTTGTTTGATACATTCTTCTTTTGATTTGATGTGTTTTTTATTCGATATTACTTGTTTTATAGTGTTATTGTTTTTTTGGTTTTAGTATATATATAGGTGTTGTTGCTGAAAATGTTTCTTCAGCTTCAAAGATTGTCCAGTTAAAGCTTCATTTCAAAGATATGTTGACTGAGGCTGGAGTTGCTGATCTTTTATCTGGTAATCCTTTTTTGAACCCTCATATTTTAATTACTAGTTCTCTTTATATTTTTGTGTTACACCTTTATTTAACTGTTTATTTATTCTTTTTGTTTGTAGAAGAGATCTTTAGTATTGCCCCTTCTCAATCTCAAACACTTGATGCTCTGATTGATGAAATTGGTCATGATCATTAGATTGTTGGGATGATGAAAATAAGGAGATAGCTGATGAGGGGTCTGAAGATGAAGAAAGCTTAGAATCTGAACACATTTCGGACGGTGAATGTGAGAAGCCAGATGATGTTGAGGAAAATAGAGATGGTCAAGAGGAATCTTACAAAGAGGGAGGCGATGAAAGTGAAGAAAATTATGACGATTTTGAAGAATCTAACCATAAGGAAGATTAAGAAAAAAGTTGTTGATGTGTCACAACGAGCTGGTGATGTTATTGGTAGCAAGTCTGATAGTGAGTATAATTGTGATGAAGATGTGGAGAAGAGATCATTGAGTGAAGAGAAGGACGATTCTGATAAAGATAGGTTTGAGGATTATGATGAAGATAGGTCTGATGATTCTGATGAAGAGGTTTATGATGCTGGTGGAGAGTGTGATTATTTAAATGAGAAAGGAGGCAAAGCCTGTAGCTGCAAGTAAAATAGTTCCTGCTGTTAAAGGTAAATCTATTGTAAGTAAGAGGGCTAGAGAGGATGGTGGAGGACTTGTGAAGTCCAAAGTTCCAAAAGTTGTCAATGATACAGCAAGGTATGTATCAATGACTTACATTTTTTTAATATGTTTCATCTTTTTTATTGTTGCTTATTTATTTTTTATATTTTTGCAGCTCGAAGGGGGGGGGCTACTCTGCGAAGTGTAGTTCTCCTAAGGTTGTGAAGCTTGTGAAATCATTGATTGTTTGATAGATCAGGTCAATTATTGAGATAGGGTTCGAAGGATTATTTAAATTTAAGTTTGGTGTTCTGCCCAAAATTGTGATCCACTATCTGGTTTCTAACTTCAACCTCCTTAGTTGCTTGCAACGCATAGGTAGTGACAAGTTTTATATTACTAAGGATGAAGTTTAGGATGCTATGTGTCTGCCTATAAGTGACATTGAGATTGTAGATATTAGTAATTTTGGTAAGGAGAAGAATAGGGCTTTGGAGTTGAGGCATAAGTGGAGTATAGTTCCAAGGGCCAAAAAAATGATAATATTCGCTTGGTAAGATATCTTTGTTGACTGGGGGAGGTGATATATTTAAGAAGTACTTTTTAATGTATGTCCTGTGTAATTTCCTTACTCCTACATCTAGAAGTACTGTTGATTTTAAGCTTTTGAGGGTTGTGAAAAATGTAAATGAGATCAGGAATCTGGATTGGTGTGGGTTTGTGCTGAAAATTTTTTGTGATGCTGTTGAAAGGTATGACAATGGGCCATTTGATGTTGTAAATGGTTGTGTTTTTCTCCCTTCATGTGCTATCTTTATATATTTCCATTTCAAGGAATCTCATTGCCTACTTTTCTCCCCTCAGTCCAACACTTTGATGATAACAAGGTTAAGGTTATGTGTAAGTCCATTGGCAGTGCTAGTTTAAATGCTTGCTTGATGAGCGGCAATGGTTTTCCTTTGACTTCAATGGGAAAATTAAAGTTAAGTTTGGGACCAGGTCATGGCACTGCCCGCAGTACCTTTTGCTATGTAGTGTTGGAGATTCTTGATGATTTACCCACTGATGAGAAGATTCTTGCTGAAGCTCCTTCTGTAAGTTTTTTGTTTGTGTTATGTTTTGTTTTTCATATGATGTTTCAAATTATGAGTAATAAGGTTGTTTTTTTTGTTGGATGCTATTGAGCGCTCAATCAGGTTGCTAGGAACATTGAAATTGTTACCAGATCCTATGTGGCTAAAATGATGAAGCTTGGTGAAAAAAGCTCCAACTACTACCCAAGATGTTATTCCTCCTATTCGTATTCCTGTTTGTTCACAGGATTATTTTTCGGATGGCTTGTATGATCAGATCGATGAAATTATCAAAAAGTCAGTGAAGAAGTACAATCTTGAAGTTTCAACATTGAAGACTGGTGACGTTAGGATTGAGAGCTTGGAGGACATTGGAGATGTTGTAGATTCTTCTGTTGTTGTACTTGAGAAGAAGGGGGCTAACGTTGTTCAAAAGAAGGGTGGACAAGCGGTAAAGTCATCGAAGGGATAAAGAAGATCTAGTAGTTTTTTTTATGATGTGATCAAGTTGTGTTTGTGGATGATGTTTTAAGTACTGTTAGTTTATATATTAGTATTGTTGGTTTTTTATGCTTTATGAATATTTTGGGTTTGGATAAAAATTTTATATCTAAGTTTAGGTTATTCTCATAATTCTTGTTGGAATTTGACATTTGATTTTTGGATTCTGGTCTGAATTTGACCTTTTAAAGTAATGCAGTGATAATTCAAGACCAGGTTTTGATGTATTAGGGTGTTGATAATAATGCTTATTTTTATTCTTTAACTCTCATTAGTCTATTTGTAGATTTATTTTTACATTAATGATTATGTATGAAACATTATATTTAAAATTAGAACATCACAATTTTAGTAGTTGTCTAGTGTATCAGTAAAAAAATGTCACATTTTGTAGTTTTAACTTTTGGTAACTGTATTTAAAGTCAAAAATGATCATTACATATCTGTATGCCATCACAACTATAAGTTAAAACATATCATCCTGTAAAATAAATTTCAGTACTTCAACAAGAAACTTATAGAAACTAGTAAACTTTAAAATGATTCTCGTAATAAACCTTCTGTATTACACTAAGTTGTGCAATAATTTTTAATTCAAAATCCCAACTTCTTAAAAATGTAACATCAAATGATAGTATTTAAACATCACATAACAGTACTGAAAAATAAAAAATTTTCTGCAAGTTCAGAACTCATCCTTCATCAACTTTAATCATTCCATAATTCAGATGATTTAAGCTTTTGGAGTCTTGGATCCAAACTCCTTCTTCTGCGGCTTCTTCTTTCAAGCTTTCCTTTCAACCTCTTACTTCTTCCCTTTGTTTTTGATCTTTTTGGATCGAGAACTTCAGGAGCACTTTCTGTTGTTGAATCCTTGGCACTGTTTGTCGCTGATTGTTTTTTTTTCTCTTGATTTTTCATTAAAAGCAGCTGACACTGTGTAGCTGAATCCCTGTTCAAACCATACTCAAGTTGTTCTACGATTTTCTCTGTCATCTTCACATTTCAACACTAAATTGTAGTGTTTTCTTAGCATTCAAAGGCGCCATGGTATCCTACCTTTCATATCTCTATTGTTCTCATTGTTTTGTGTTGATTCACCTCCAAGTACTCTGTTCCACATTTCCCTCTTTGCCATCTTTGTCCATCTTTTGAGTATATAATCTTCAATTAGATGGTGATGTTGCATAAGTGGAGCACACGAAGGCTGTGGAAAGACAAAAACCTTACTTCTTCAAAGTATTTGCAGGAACACTTGATCTCTACTTTGCCATCGTTGAGTCTATAAACCTTCTCTACCTTTGTTTCATTGTTTTCTGGCCTGACTTCATATACATCTTCATAGCCAATTTTAGGTATTTTATCCACTTTACTTGCCATTGCCAGTTTCCATTCTGTTTTGAAGTCCTTGAATATTTTAAGAGTGTATATCTCCCCAACTTGCTTCAGCAATCCGGGACCGTCTACTGCTGCTCTTGGTTTTCCAATTGATCTGCTATACTCCCTACTTGTCTCCGTTCTTCTCTAACTTTTGAATATTTTTTCAAAGACAGCAAAAAAATGTGTTAAGTTAGTTGTTTTTGAAGTACTGAAGCTGATTGCTTTGCTGGTATTTTCACTACGTTGTGATGACAAAGTTCCAGCTGAGAAGAAATCCTTGCTTAATGTTGTACATCATTTGATATGAATTTTCTTGCGAAGACTCGCGATTTGCAGAATTAATATCTTTTATTTAGTGAAGGGATATGGAAACCCGCACTATCTCGCACGAAATTCAGGAGTCTAGCCCTCGGGGTACGCCTAACTTCGACTTGCTCTCTAACTAGCCCTCGGGATTAGATTACAAGGTTTACTGATACTTAACTAGCCTCGGGGTTAAGCAACAATGGAATATCTTGCAAGCAAAGAGTATGAACTCAAAAGGTTGTATATTTGATTGATAAATGTGGTGTTAAATTCGTCCAAAGGCCTCCCCTATTTATAGGGTTACAATCTTGCCCCAAACCCTAATCACAACTAGAAACTGAATTGACTTATGACAGCTTTAAGAAGCTAAAACCATATGTCAATCAAGCATATAGACAAAGAGATCAAAGGATTACCCAAATTTTGAAGCCTATCCACACAAGAAGAGGCAAAAATTGCTAATTTTTGGAAGAAAAAACTTCAATTTTCGTGTTCACCCAAGAGTGTGTGTGTGTGTGAGTGAGTGTTTCTTGAGAGGAAAGAATGTGTAAATGATGAAATTAGGTAAAGGGTGGTACAATGAGAATAAAATTTCAGTCAAGTAAGGTTTCACCGTTAATTATTCAAAGTCAAAAATTTTTATTAGTATTTAATATATACTAATTCAAATAA
Source organism: Rubia yunnanensis (assembly GCA_037428765.1). Taxonomy (NCBI): domain Eukaryota; kingdom Viridiplantae; phylum Streptophyta; class Magnoliopsida; order Gentianales; family Rubiaceae; genus Rubia; species Rubia yunnanensis. Next base: position 132,274,844 of record CM075061.1, read on the forward strand.
AGTTTAACCATTAATTAGTTAAAGTCAACATTGTTATTAATGTTTATATGTTGAAAGTCAAGTAAGGGTTCATCATTGATTAGTTAAAGTCACCTTAGTTACCAGTGTTTACATATAGAAATTCAAGTAAAGTTTGTTGATTAGTTAAAGTCAACTTAGTCTCTAGTATTTATATATCGAAAGTCAAGTAAGGTTTGACCGTTGATTAGTCAAAGTCAAATATTTTTACTAGTATTTATTATATATTAATTCAAATAAAGTTTGACTGTTAATTAGTTAAAGTCAACTTTGTTATTAGTGTTTATATATTGAAAGTCAAGGGTTCATCGTTGATTAATTAAAGTCAACTTAGTTACTGTTGTTTGCATATAGAAATTCAAGTAAAGTTTGTTGATTAGTTAAAACCAACTTAGTCCCTAGTATTTATATATAGAAAACCTAGTTACTAGTGTTTACATATAGAAATTCAAGTAAAATTTGATTGTTGATTAGTTAAAGTCAACTTAGTTATTAGTGTTTATCTATTGAAAGTCAAGTAAAGTTTGACAGTTGATTAGACAAATTCAACCTAGTTATTAGTGTTTATGTATTGAAAGTCGAGTAAAGTTTGACTGTTGGTTTTGGTATTTTCAATGAACAACTACAAACATAAAATAAAAAAAACAAGTAAACTATTTATAATAAGCACTTGGGACTAAATTAGCAACATGGTAGTTCTAATGCTTCAATAATTGATTTATTCACATATAGACATACAAAAGACCTATTAGTGTGTTCACAACACGTGGTGTGGCCGATGGCATACACTTCCCCATTCCTGTAATGGTAAGTGCACTCACAACCCTCCATCGACACTGCCATCGTAATTATTCTATATATAAATACTAGTGACTAAGTTGACTTTAACTAATCAACAAACTTTACTTGAATTTCTATATGTAAACACTAGTAACTAAGTTGACTTTAACTAATTAATGATGAACTCTTACTTGACTTTCAATATATAAACACTAATAACAAAGTTGACTTTAACTAATTAATGGTCAAACTTTATTTGAATTAGTATATAACAAATACTAATAAAAATGCTTGACTTTGACTAATCAACGGTAAAATCTTACTTGACTGTCTATATGTAAATACTAGTGACGAAGTTGACTTTAACTAATCAACAAACTTTACTTGAATTTTTATATGTAAACATTAGTAACTAAGTTGACTTTAACTAATCAATGATGAACCCTTACTTGACTTTCAATATATAAACACTAATAACAAAGTTGACTTTAACTAATTAATGGTCAATCTTTATTTGAATTAGTATATAATAAATACTAATAAAAATGTTTGACTTTGACTAATCAACGGTGAAACCTTACTTGACTTTCTATATATAAATAGTAGTGACTAAGTTGACTTGAACTAATCAACAAACTTTACTTGAATTTCTATATGTAAACACTAGTAACTAAGTTGACTTTAACTGATAATGTGAACCCTTACTTGACTTTCAATATATAAACACTAATAAAAAAGTTGACTTTAACTAATTAAGTATATATAAATACTAATAAAAATGTTTGAATTTGACTAATCAACAGTCTAACCTTACTTGACATTCTATATATAAATACTAGTGACTAAGTTGACTTTAACTAATCAACGGTAAAACTTTACTTGACTCTCTCTATATAGAAACACTAGTGACTAAGCTGACTTTAATTAATCAATGGTCAAATTTTACTCGAATTTCAATATATAGACACTAATAACTAGGTTGAATTTGTCTAATCAATGGTCAAACTTTACTTGACTCTCTCTATATAGAAACACTAATGACTAAGCTGAATAGAAACACTAGTGACTATGCTGAAAAAACTCTCTGGCGATTTGGGCGAAAAAGGCACAGCCTTCTCCCAAGAACAATGGGAGCATTTTCGTCCGATTACTCAGCTAATCTTCAGCCTCTACCTGATTATCCAGAATACCCATGGGATTCTGACCATAATCATCTACGGGTTGCAGATTTTTTATAGCTTCCGCCCGCGAAGTGAGGGTTTTCGAAAGGCTTGACAATTCCAATTGCTGGTCGGTGATTCAGTTCTTCTAAATACCTACAATGATCTGGTAGCAGTGGATATAGACTCACGGTGGGAATTTAATTCTACCACAAACAGGTTCTACTGAAACTTTTTGTTCTTAAATTTTGTTCCCTGATCATATTATGTGAAGCTCAAACTCTGTGCGTACTGGTATTCTCTGGGAGAATTTTTATTCTGTGTGGATTCTGTCAATTTCTATCCTAACTCTGTGCGTACTTCTGTTCTCTGCGCGGATTTATTTTCTAAGTGTGGATTCATACTTACAGTGTGAGGACTTTCTATCCTCATGTGTAGATAGGGTGGACTGTGTCCAATATTCTGCTGCTCTAGTACTTATCCCTTGTTGCTGGGATAGGTATTAAAATTGTGTGTCTCATCTATTCTGTGTGGAGTTTTGTGCGAGAAGATACGTTAGTCTTCTCCTATGCATCCGATAAGTTAGTCAGATTGCTAGCCTAACCCTCTCTTTTTGTATCTTATTAACTTGACGGTTAAATATGGATCCAAATACTGCCTCCTCCACCAAAACCGCGGTTCCACAGGGCCATACAACAAAATCAACCACAACATTCAAGCAGAGGGAATGGTATGATCAGATACTAGAGAGGAAAAAGGCATGGAACGATGTCAAAATCATCATGGACAAAGTCAATATTTCTGAAGCACAGGATGTGGATTTCGTTCTCTCTGAGGATGAAATTATTAAGGAAAAAATTAGGCTGTTTTATGGATTTCTTGGCGTATTCCCAGGGTCTTTCCCCAGTACACATGCGGTAAGGAACTTGCTCATGGAAAAATGGGGTGTCCAGTGCTGGGTCCAAATAGTGACTAATAGCTACCTCAAATTCAGTTTCAAGACAGCAGAGGATGGGGAAAAAGTGCTGCAGGGTCCATATCATTACCTCTATGGTAAAAACCTGTTTATCGTCCCTCTGCCTGAGTCTGGGAAGTTTAACATGCAGATTATGGCAAAAAAACCGATTTGGATACGTATGAATCACTTTCCCAAGTCTTCCTGGCACAAAAAGGCCCTGGAGAAGATATCATCCACATTAGGAGATCCCATTCTCATGGACAACGCAACATGAGACCTCGTTGGATACTACGCCAAGATTCTTGTCCTCGTTGACACCTCAAAAATGCTCAAGGAAAGAGTCACATTCCGCATGCTTGATGGAGCCACCCATTCGCAACAGATCCTTTACGACTACTACAAACCGTGGTGCCCTAACTGTGGAGAAAACACCCATATTTTTTAGGTTTGTGATGAATTCTTCCAGGCCAGGGATAAGACCATTCAGGAGTGCGGGGAAAAAAGGAAAATAATTTCTGGCTGTGATAAATGCACTCTTTCAGCACATGCGGAGGAAGAAGAACGCAACATTCCTAATGAGGTGCCTTCAAATACCCATGGAGATAAAGCTTCGGGTAACAATATAGACAATATGAGTTCAAGTAGCATAGAATAAGACCCAAACCCAGAAAAGGAGAAAGAGGATGAGATGGGGAAGGAAGGGGAGAGGGATCGGAACAATGAGGGAGATGCTACTATACAGCCAAATTCTCAGGCTCATAACAAGAAGGAGTTCAGTGGAGAGGAGTTCAGTGGAGAAACTAGCCTGGATTGACACCCCGCTTATGGAGATGCAATAAGACCAATGCAAGGTGCAGGAATCATACCGAAGAGCATGCTGCACCCGGAGGCAAGACGGAGCAACCCCCCAAGAGCAGGGCGACCTCCAACGCCAAAATCAAAAATCACGGGTGGGAGAAAGCTGACTAGAGGAAATTCCAAAACCATATCATCTTCCATCTTGCTCAACCCATTGAAGAAGACTTATCAAAAAGTGGCTGAAGTAGCAAGGAGCTCATCATCAACTGATAGTAGCAAAGGCGGCGGTCCGAGGCCTAAAGGGACCTTTGGTTCCCAATGAATGCGGCCAGCCTCAACATCAGGGGCCTTGGCGCCCTGGAAAAAAGGAGACGAGCGAAAAACATCATCTTTGAAAACAATATTGGTCTATTGGGTATTCTGGAAACAAAGGCAAGTGAAAGAACACTGAACATCTTCATGAAAAGTCTCAAAGGATGGAGATACACCCACAATTTTTACAAGGCACCCAACTCAAGGATTCTCATAGTTTGGGATCCCAAAAAGTTTTTTGTTGAGACAACAAGTAGAATGGCACAGCTGATTCACCTAAAAGTACACAGCCTGACGTTGAATGTGCAATTTCTATGCACTTACACCTGTGGTAATAGTGTAGGAAGAGTACACAGGTTGCCCCTTTGGGCAGAACTAAAGAGGTACGGTGCAAACCTAGACTCACCATGGATGGTACTTAGTGACTTTAATGCCATCCTCAACGCCAGTGATCACATGGGAAACACACCCCCTGGGATCTACCAAATGAGGGAATTTCAAGAAGCTTGCACTGCATGTGGTCTCAAAGACGCTCCAGCACTTAGCGATCACTTCACGTGGCATAATGTGGATTACACAATTAGGTGCAAACTGGACCGTGTCCCGCTGAACCACAAATGGGATGGTGACTCGTGCCGTACCACCTTCCTTCCTGGGTCGGCACTCTCTGATCACCTACCATTTGTAATATCCCTGGCGCAAGATATAGACAAGCTAAACAGGCCCTTCAGGTTTCTAAACATGTGGAATGCACATCCGAAGTCCAAACAGGTGGTACATGATCACTGGTAACCAGAGGTACAGGGATTCAAACAATATGCTCTATGCCGCAAGCTACAAAGGTTGAAGAAACCCCTGAAGGAACTGGGGAAAAAAATTTTCAATCACATTTCAGAAAAGGCAAAAAGAGCAGACAAGGAGTATGCGGCTGCATTGAAGAATCTTACATTGGCGAATGCATCACCTGAGTTGGTACATCAGCTGATTGTCTTAAAGAAAAATGCACTGCTCCTCTACACGACGGAGTCGAAGTTCCTTTCCCAAAAGGGAAGAATTAACTTTGTCACTATGGCAGATAAGGGAACAAGAATTTTTCACGGTTTGGTGGCCAACAAGAAAGGGGGTGGGATTCCGGCAATCTTGGACGATGAAAATAGGATAGTCACATCCAGTGAAAGAAAATGGACACTATTTGTTGAATTTTACAGGGGATTGTTCGGTACAGAAGTTCCACAAACTTCTATATAGGTAGATACACTCCGCTCAGGTCCCTTACTCAATGATATGGAGAGAGCAATATTGAGCCAAGATATAGAAAGATATGAAATAAAGTCTTCCCTCTTCTCCATGTCTGATGACAAAGCACTAGGCCCCGATGGTTTCACAGCAGCCTTCTTCAAGAGTCATTGGGAGACTGTGGGTCAAGATGTCACGGAATCAATCTTGGAATTCTTCCAAAATGGATATTTACTGAAAAGACTCAACCATACAGCCGTTACACTCAAACCTAGGAGGGAAGATAATCTAAGGGTGGGCGACTTCAAACCCATCTCCTGCTGCAACATCATCTATAAAGTCAACTCCAAAATCATCGCCAACAGAATCGAACCTTTCCTCCCCGATCTTATTGACCCCTGCCAGGCTGCGTTTGTGAAAGGTCGGAAGCTATCAGATAATGTAATGTTGGCCCAAGAGATGGTAAGAGGATACGGCAATTCAAGATCATCTCCCCGCTATATGATTATGGGCGGCCTCGCAAAGGCATTCGACATGGTGTCTTGGGACTTCATACAAGAGGTACTAACCGGCCTGGGCTTCCCGCACTTGTTGGTAGACAGAATCATGGAATGCGTAATAACTGTGACTTTCTCCATTGCGATCAACGGAAAATTATGTGAATTATTCAAAGGCAAAATGGGTGTTTGTCAAGGCGACCAGCTCTCCCCCCTACTTTTTTCATTTGCATATAATACCTCTCTAGGCTGCTGAAAAGGAAGACAAAATCCACTCGGTTCTCGTTTCACCCCAGATGTGAAAAACTGAAAATCACTCATCTATCTTTTGTGGATGATTTGATGCTCTTCTCAAAGGCAGATCAAGACTCGGTTCATACCCTCATGTCTGTTCTCAATGATTTTCAACAGACCTCTTGCTTGGCCATCAACGCCGCAAAGTCGCAATTCTTTGGGGTGGGCATTAAAGATGACTTAAGCTTCACAGGTATACCTTGGGTTACCTTCCCGGTCAGATACTTGGGCATCCTTCTGGACTCCAGTAAATTGAAGGTCTCTCAGTTTCATAAGCTTCTCGACAGCATCGACAACGAAATTCTAAAATTCAAAGGGCACACGTTATCATATGCGGGAAAACTGGAACTCATCAAATCCGTGGTCCAGGGCATCATTGGTTTCTGGATACATCACTTCATCATTCAGGGTAATGTCATGGAATCACTTGAAAAAAAATGTAAACACTTCCTGTGGGGAGAAAATAAACAGAATGAGGTATCCTGGAACAGGCTATGTACTCCGAAAAGTAATGGGGGTCTGGGAATTCAGGATTTTAAGATATGGAATATTGCCGTTATCGCACAGTAGTTATGGGATATACACTCGAAGAATGATTCACTCTGGATTCGATGGGTTCATTCACAATTCCTGGCCACCAGCAGTATTTGGCTTGCACATCCAAGGGCGCCATGTGGCAGAATCTCAGAAAAATTCTCACTCTTCTTCACGAATCTGTGTGAACTCCGGGACAAACTGATCATCATATCTGGTGGCTCAGTCGACTTGCTCAAGGACATACTGGCGGTTTGGACAGGATCTAGCAAATTTATGGTGACGGCCCATAATCACATACACAGGTCTACCTACCCCCACTTATATGATATACCCACCCTCCCAAGGGCCAGATTCTACAATTCCTCCTGGTGTGGATCCATCCCCCCTCCGGTTCTCGTTCATTACCTGGCTTGCTTCTCTTGGTCGACATCAAACCAAAGACAGGTTCCACGGAGGCGAAGAGGCACACACAGACCATATCTGCTCCCTATGTCGTTCTCAGGTCTAGACGCACGAACACTTGTTCTTCCAGTGCGACTTCGCCCGAGCTGTATGGGATAGGGTGCGAATCTGGATGGGTTTGAGAAGAGCCACAGATTCCATTGCAGCATCTGAAGAATGGATCAGAAGGCAGGTTTGAGGATCGAATTTGAAAAGGAAAATGGGACCACTGGCATTAGCAACTACTGTATACTCATATTGAGTGAAAGGAATAAAGTTTTCAAAAAAGGTCTTCGACCGGATTCAGCAAGGGCATTCAAGCTTATTCAAAAAGACTGCTACCTCATCCTTAACAGATTATTTCCCCATGAGTTGTTGTTCTAACAAACGGCACAAATGCGGCCAACCTTGGTCGAAGAATTTCACAAATTTTTTCTTGCAGGTAAACACATTGGCAGACTTTGGAAGCCTATCCGGGAGGTAAATATTTCGTGCAGGTAAGTATTGTGTGCAGGTAATTAAAAGGAAGGTAAATATTTCTTACGGTTTGGACCTCCTAATTGCCCGAAGATTGTTTTTGGAAGGCCAACAACACCACAACCAATTTAGGTGTATATGGTAGAACCGGTCTACACCACTTCATCTTTTTGCAGAAGTAGCATGGAGTCGTCATCTCATCCAATCTTTTTTGCAGGACTGGAAAAAAAACCTTTGCGGGCCATGATAGGGGTTCGAGGGGACTAGTGCTTCGAGGGCCATAGTGGTTCGAGGGCCATGGGGGTTCGAGGGGTATGGTGGTTTGCCGGGTAGGGTAGTTGTTCAAGGGACAGGGTTGCTTGAAGGACTCGGGTGGTGGTTCAACGGGTAGGATGGTTCGAGGGGAATGGTGGTTCGAGGGGAGCATTCGAGTACTGGAGGCTTCCGAATGCTCAGGGAGGCATTCGAGTGCTGGAGGCTTCCGAGTGCTCGAGGAGGCATTTGAGTCCTGGAGGCATTTGAGTCCTGGAGGCATTCGAGTCCTGGAGGCATTCGAGTCCTGGAGGCATTCGAGTCCTGGAGGCATTTGAGTCCTGGAGGCATTCGAGTCCTTGAGGGTTATGGTAGAGGTTCGAGGGGTCGGGTGGTGGTTCGAGGGGTATGGTGGTTTGAGGGGAGCTTTTGAGTGCTGGAGGTCTTCGAGTGCTCGAGGAGGCATTCGAGTACTCGAGGCGCTCAAGTCCTCGAGGCATTCAAGTCCTCGAGGCATTCGATTCCTGGAGGCATCGAGGGGTAGGGTGGTTCGAGGAGGCATTCCACTCCCGGAGCCATTCGAGTGCTCGAGGAGGTATGGTGGTTAGAGTGTTCGAGGGGCTGGGGTGGTAGTTAGAGAGCCAAAATGACTCGAGGGCCATGACAGTTCGAGTGGTATGGTGGTTCGAGGGGAGATTTAGAGTGCTGGAGGTCTTTGAGTGCTCGAGGTGGCATTCGAGTTCTCGACGCATTTGAGTCCTCGAGGCATTCCAGTCCTCGAGGCTTTTGAGTCCTCCAGGCATTCGAGTCCTGGAGGCATTCGAGTCCTGGAGGCGTTTGAGTCATGTGGGCGTCCGAGTCATCGAGGAGGGATTTGAGTCCTCGAGGAGGCCTTCGAGTCCAGGAGGCCTTCGAGTGCTCTGGGGGGCATTCAGGTGATAAAGGTGTTTCACCCCCTCGGGGCGTTCGAGTCCTCGAAGGGGTCCGCGATATATATGTAAAAAAATTTCTCTCCACTTGGCTGTGAAATCAAAGATCACCAGCCTTTCTTCAATTGGTTGCACGGCCGCTCAGGTCGGGTAAGGGGTCCATTAATTTGGCATACGCTAATTAATTAACCCCTTGCTAGGTATTACTTGGAATTGATAGTTGCGCTATTTGCCAGCACTGCACTGAAAAGTGTAAATGGCATCAGGCTGTCCATTTGCCTAAAATGGAAAGAACAGTTACAAAACCATTGCGCGGGGCATGCGCGGTAGAAGTCATGCCCAGTCTCTTCATCGTTAGGAGGTCTACCCGCGGGGAACACTTGGGAGCAACACAGACTATGGTCAATTTGCTCCTTACCCCAACGAGAAAACCTCGGCACTCATCCAGAGATCATTATCGAAGGCCAATAACACCTCTTTATCTTCGTCTTAGAGGTGTACATGGTAGAAGCGGTGGGCCACCTCTCCCCGGAGAAGACGTCCCACTACTTCACTTGAAGGCCAAGACCATTCTTGGTTCGGAAGACACCCGTGGGGAACAAACCACGGCTGAAGAGCCGGTTCACATAACCGGTTGTAAGGAAGTTGCATGGAGTGAGGGGCTAGTGAGTTTGTTCCCATGCCCCTCGGTATTTTCACAGATGGTTTTCTACAGGCCCCTATCATCACGAAGGGTTAGCCTCATTTTCTCATGGATGGTTTCTACAGGCCCCTGTCACCACGAAGGGGTTAGCATCTTTTTTGGGCCACATGGCTGTATCATCTAGTCCAGGGGTGGCTTAGTGGGTATCATGTATTCACGGAGTGGGACAAGGTTACCATTCCCGTAGACTTTTCCAGTTACTTCTGTGCCACCTGATTGTATCATCTAGATCAGGGGTAGGTCAGTAGGTTTCATTGTATCACAGGAGTGGGACAATGTTCCCACTCCCGTACACTCTCACGGTTTCTTTTTATTTACCATTACCTTTGACTAGTGACTAAGCCGACTTTAATTAATCAACAGACAAACCTTACTTAACTTTCAATGTATAAACACTAATAACTCTATTGACTTTAACTAATTAACGGTCAAATTTGAATTAGTATATATAAATACAAATAAAAATGTTTGACTTTGACTAACCAACGGTCAACCCTTACTTGACTTTCACTAATCAACGGTCCACCTTTACTTGACTTTCTATATATAAACACTAGAGTTAAGTGCTCATATAACCCTATGTTTTGGTGGTTTGTGCTAATATGACTTTGTGAAGTTGGAAAGTGCTATTGTAACCCTGTTTTTTGCTTAAATGTGCTAATATAACCCTGGAGGCCTGAATTTGGCTGGAAATACATGACATGACTATTATACCGCTGTTTATAAAATATTATAAATTTGGAAAATATTTAGAAAATTTAGAAATCAAAACTCCACCTATTTCCTTCCTCTCCATTCAATTTTCCTTTTCTTTTCTTCTCCGTTCACTCCATTACATTTTTACGGCGGTGGTAGGACGAGTGGTGGTGGTGGCAGCACGAGGTGGCTATGGTGGCAGGATGAGGTCAAGGGGTAATGGCAGGATGAGGTCTAGTGGTGGTGGTGTCTTGACCAGATCTACCTACTCGTCTGGTGAAATTGGTGAGGTGGCGAGGTCAGGCGGCGGTGGTGTTGAGCTTCAACGGGGGTGGGTTGGGTAGGCTAGGGTTTTAGGGAGGTGCCGACACGGCGATGTGGTAGCGCAGGGGCAGCATAGGTGGTGAGGCAGCAAGGTCAGTTAGTGGCAGTGGTGGCAGGACGAGGCGGCGGTGGTGGCAGACTCCAGTTTGCTCACCCAGATCTACCTGCTCATCCGCCGAACTTCATACTTTGAAGAACTATATGAGTTAAATTTTTGGGATGTTGATTGATTTTTGAGATGCCTTATCTTCAGACCAATCGATGCCACTAACAAACTTTTCCCGTTGACATTGACGTCTTGGCGTATCTCCGACAGGCATAGCCAGATTATGTTTTCGCAAATTTCCCGTTGGTGTCACCCCCTAAAATAGGGCTTTATCTGGAATGGTAAGAACTCATCAATAAGTCCTCGATGTTGCCTCATTATTTACCTCTGATTCCTCTTATGGAGTTGCTTTTGTTAATTGTTTGATATTTTGTGGTAAAATGTGCGAATAGGGGTGAATTTTCTAGGGTTTATATAATTTTTTAATGTTTGCTTGTTTTATTGTGATTTCTGGGCTTGTGGAGATGTTAGGGTTTGTTTTATTGAAAATTTATGTGTTCTGATTAGTTCAAAAATATTTTCAAAGGTCACTTGCAGAAGACAGGCTTATTAATTATAAGAGAGGGCTAAGGATGAAGATTTTGATGCTGAAGAATGGGAGTTAAGGATGAAGAGAGGGGTAAGGATGAAGATTTTTATACACTAATAAAATCTGGATTTGATCTTGAGATCCAATCTTTTCCAGTTATTCATTTGAAAATATGCTTTTCCAGTTAGACTTGTACGGGTTTAGAAGGTGAGTGATGGGATATCTTTGTTCCTAGATCGAGCATTTGTATGGCTTGAAGCAAATTCAGATTCAGTTATAGTTCTATAATTATTTTTCCTCTTTCAGTTGTTGATATAATCTGTATATCTATTGCAGCTCACTTGAATACTGGATTTTGGTTGTTGCAGCAACAACTTTTGGTTGCTTTATCTCAGCCGATATTACTGTTAGAGATGATGAGGTGGATACTAATGTGTGTCTTGGATACTAATGTGTGTTACTTGTTATAGATGAAAGGATGATGCTTCCTTCAGTCTCTACCGCCTTGGAACTATCACTTGGAATTGGTATATTTGAGGCTGCGGCAATGTTCTGTGGATCAGGAGTTTTTCTTAGCATGATGGGTATATCAACAATGTGGTTTTCTTCTACACTGTCAGACTTTGGTTGTAAATAGGACCTATACTGAAATGCAGATTTTTTCATAGGCTTCTCCGATGAGAGTTCCAGCTAAGCATTTTCTCAAACTTAGAGCATTTGAAGCACCAGCAGCAGTTCTTTATCTAGTTGTACAGGGCATCCTCCGTGGTTTAAGGATATCAGGACCCCCGTAGTATGTTTAGGCAAGGCTTATTAATATGCATTTTTTGCATTCTAAAACTTTCTTTGGTACCATGAATTTGCCACTTCTACTCTTTTGATTGATGATGAAAATGTGTCGGACTTGGGAATTTTGTGTTTGTATTCTTTTTCCCGATAATAATATATATGTTTAAATTTGGCGTAACTGGTGCCACCATTTCCATAGTTGCATCTCAGTAATTTCCACAGTAGTGTATCTTTTGCTTCCAAAATTTGATCTTTGGTAAACTAGGTCCTTTTTTCGGAAAAGGTTCATGGCTTTGTAGGCAGTTTTCTTCTTGGAAGAACTCTTCCTAATGTACCGACTGTGACTCTCAGCACCTCAATGGCTGCTCGTCAAGGAACCTTGGCTATGGCTGCCCATCAAATATGCTTGCAAGTGTAGTTGTCTACCTCTCTCCTTGTAGATCCTCAAGCTGCTGCAAGACAGGTAAAGATTTTTATATTTATCCATGATTATTGAAAATGCATGAATTTGTCTTCTGATAAGGCTCTCATTTCCTGTTTGTTCTATGTGAAGGCTCTCATTGCAAGTGCTTTTGAAAAACAACACTACAAAAAAGTTGAAGAAATTACTTATGCTTCACTGAAGGTGAGTGAGTTAGTATTGTACCATTTAATTTTAATCTTACATAAGAAGTGCCATTCGAGTATGTTATATTTTTCATTCGCTGTCACAGATAGGACTATTCACCGACATCTCTGTAGCAATTATACTGGGCTTGTCTTTTCCATCACTAGCCAAATTATTCACCAATGACATGCAAGTCTTGGACATTATCAAATCTGGACTTCTGGTAATTTTGGTGGTTTTGTATTATTCTTTAAACTTTCTGATCAACCCCGATGATGATCATTTCTACAGTTAGTGCTAGTTAACCTTGGCACCGGTGAGGGAGGCGATCTCACGGCATCTCGTCTTCCTGCTCAAAGCCGTGTCCTTTTTCCTTCGACGCACAGAACCCACAGTTTACTAATATCAGAATATTCTTAATATTTTGAATTCTTTTAGTCATTTTGTATGTAGAGTCTTTTTGTGATTTTCTCGTGTATGTAGAGTCTCAATCCATGACTTTTGGTTTGCTATTGTACCGGGGTGAGGGTGCCATGTCGGTGGTGGTGAGATTGATTCTTCTCCAATCTCCGCCGCAATGTTTAGCCCCATAGATTATTAATTTTGTATCATAACTTTTTTTGGTTTTATTTCTATATTATCAATTTTGTGAAGTTAATTTTATTATTAAATTAATGTCCTACTAATTTGATAATGTTGGGTCTTTTACCCTTCCTCTGAAAGCAGCAGCACGAAAGGGATTTTTTTAGTCGTTTTAAATATTTTAGCACCGGTTAAAAACCCGATGCTAACAAAAACACCTGTGCTACCTGTGTTAAAATTAGCACCGGTTAAAAAACTGGTGCTATCGGTGCTAAACCGGTGCTAACGAAAAAACTGGTGCTAAAATTAGCACCTGTTTAAAAACCTGCTAATAAAAAACCCGGTGCTAAAAGTAGGGATTTAGCACCCATTTTCTTCCAACCGGTGAAACCGTTTCATCAGTTACTTAGGCACCAGTTTATTTTATGAAAAAATCGGTTCTAGACCAAAAAAAACCGGTGCTAAAGGGGGGTTCCTATGATAGTGTTTTCTTGTACTATAAATAGCATTCCATCCCCTTCTTTCCCAACTCTCTAAGCTCGACTTGGGGGCTCCAAAACCGTAGTTTTTCACCATTTTCTTCCATTTCTTCTTCTTTCTTTGTAGATCTTTGTTCTATGTTATGGGTTTTGATTATCTAGCTTAGTATTGTACCTAGGTGCAATTGATTGAGACTTCTAACCCATGTCTTGAGAATCCTGTCTATCTATTTTTTTTGTTATGCATTTATTGAGTTTTTTGTGGATTATTAATAGCATCAATGTTGTTAGTTGTTTGAGTATATGAATTTCCTGTATGATTTCTTGTTAGGGCTGGCAGAAAGTAGCTAAGTTTCCCCTATTTTACTATGAAATTCAAGAGTATGAGTTAGAGCTTCTAATGATGTTGATGTGTTGATAAGTGCTAGATGAATGTGATAGTGTCGTAATCTTTGTCATGTTTGTTTATTGTAGCAAATATGAGAGGTCTATGAACATTGAACGTTCTTGACTAATATTCTGTAAATGTATGAACTGGTTCAATGCTTAGACATGGTGTAGTGTTTATAAGTGTTACCAATCTTGTTGATTTTTCGTGCTCGATGCCATTAATGTGATACTTTTAGCCATTTATCAACTAAAGGAGACATTAGTGAGGTTTGACAAGAGATGTCGAATTTACTCTTGCAAAGTACTATCTAAGAAGGATTCAAGATTTATCTTCACAACAAGTAGTCAAAGTAATGAATAGGTTGTACATTTAAGGATAGATAAAAGGTTTGGAAGTGGAAATCAGTTGCCCCCAAGACTTTGTATTTTGTAGTTTTTACCCATTTTTATTTGTTTGTTGCATGATTAGAATAGTTACTTAAATTTCCTAGTTGTCTTGTCTTTTTATTTCACATATTAGGACCAAAACCAACTCCCCCACCCCCTTTACTTGCTTTTATATATCTATATATGTGTGTGTGTTTACTTCTAGCCTAATATCAACCTTATATGTTCAAACCCTTAGAAAGATCCCGCTTCTTCGTGGACAACCTTGACTTGCCATTATCTATTTAGTTGTACATAGGAAGTATTTAGGGCTTATATATTTAACTTTGAGAGGTACAATGACAACCTCCAAAATTTTGGTGGTGTTTCCGGGGAAGAGGCATTTATTTTTAAGTGTTTCGGCATATTTGGTTGCATATTAGTTATTTGTTTTTTATCACCTCTTGGTGGTTGTTTTTGTTCGAAGTAGGTATTGCTTGAGTTCTTGGTGAATTTTTATCGAGAATCCTTGGAATATGATTCTAGACTTTTGAAGTAATAAAATTTAGAATGTCTCACCTTGAGGGAACTCATGATGAGAAGAGAGGCTCAACAAGCAAGGTTTTGTAGGATGAGTCATTCCGACCATCCTACCGAGTCTCGCTACATGTTGAGAGAGTAGCACTATGAGGAGGAAAGAACCTTTGGTTTCCAAAACCAAGGGTATTATGAAGAGTGCTACCAAGAGATTTGAGATGTTGGTTCAAGGGAAAAAATCCCAAGAATGATACCCATACCACAATTATTACAATCCAGAGTGGAGTGGTAATCCGTATTGGTGGTATGAAAATGAGCCGAAAAACCAACCATACAAGCAAAATAGTTGGCCTTCAGCAACTTATACCAAACCCCAAAACCAAGCCCAACAAGAAGGTTCAAGGTTGACACGTGAGGAAGTCATGAATATGATAGCCAACTTGAACAACTTGGCCAAGACTAGGGAAGAACCGGACACTCAGATCTCCTCTTGTGTTGAGTTCATTAAGGCATGAGAAGAATATATTGGAAGCGGTGGCCCAAATGGAAGCTCGTGATTCTAAAAATACACCATCCCAAGTCGAGCTCGAAGATTCGGTGAGTGAGGTCACCATGATGAATGAGTTCAAGTTCAAAAGGGATAAGGAGTCGGTTGTTGAAGACAACGAAGTCAAGGAAGAGGTGATTGTTCTACATTCATTATTCATTACAGCATCACCCCTATCCTCACCTAGTGAACCAACTCCACCATCTTCAAAAGTTTTGAGGGAGATAAGAGAGGAGAAAAAAGCATATCCCAGGCATCCTAACCATCTAACTCCCTTTAAACCATCTCCAACTCCACAAGACTTTCCTCTTGAAAGTTTTATACCCCCACCTCTCTACTTTTGGATGCTCGTGGTGATGGGGTTCAAATATTCACCATATGGATAACATTAGGGTCATGCCGACAACCTTAAATATACGAGGCTTCTCCGGAGGCAACCCAAGATTTTAAGTTTGGTTTGTGTTTTTTTCTTTTCCTGAAAAAATAATCCTCAACCATGTCCTCAAAACCTTACCTAAAACCACAAGTATACCACCACAATCCACCACCAAAAACCACTACCAAAACCACCATCTAGGAGTACTACTAGTTGTTGTCTTTTGTGAGTGTTGATCAGGATTTGCATTGTTGTGGCTTCATAGTGAATGGATTAAATTTGCATATTTGGCGGAGTTCGAGAACATGGAGGAGATAACATTCATTGTGGAGTAAGCATTGATATCACCGGGAAGGACCTTCAAGGTCCTAGTTGTGAGTATTATTTATTTCTCCCTTATTTCTTTATCTTGTCCTTTTCACATTGAGGACAATATGTGTTTCAAGTGTAGGGAGGTAAAGAAGAATATATCTCATTGTATTTTATTATAGTCTGCATATGCTCCACTTTGATGTGTTTTGTTTGAAAAAGAAATGAAAAAAGAAAAACAAAATCCACCTAAGTTGAAAACCCGAGAGGGAAACTTAGGCAAAGTAGGAGGCCCAGATAGATTGAAAACCCGAAAGGGTGGCCTATGTTAAAATGAGAGGCCAAATGGTGTTAAACAAAGGTGAGGGTGAGCATTGAAAAAGAAAAATGTGTGAAGCTAGGATGAAAATCCGAGAGGTCTCCTCGGCAAAATGAGTAAAAATGAGAGAAATTGAAAATTTTTATGCTTCTCTTGATTTTTCTATTGGGTGGCTTTTTCGATAGACTAAGTTAGCTTGGCATTATATGTATACCTCACTTTTGTTATGGTATATTGGTTGTTTAGATTATCTTTGGTTGTGGGACGTGAGAGTGTGAGAGATTCTTATGTCTTGGGGGTTAGAGTAGTCTAGGAATATGGTGTTGGATGTTTTGGAAAAACTTTGGCATGCTAGTTTACGCTTAGATCTTTGCTTGTTCTTGTTTACTCGAGGACGAGTAAATGTTTAAGTGTGGGGAGATTTGATGAGACATCAAATGCATGTATTTTCCGAAGCATTTAACATCTCTTTTGTCATCTTTTTGTTGTAAGATTGCTAGATTTAGATAGGTTTACATCATAAGGGGTTTAGATGACCATTTTTAGTTTTCATATCTAAATCCTTCATTTTGTAACCTATGTTTAGTCTAATGAATTTTTGGCCCTTACGAGCATCTAGATTCCATTTTGTAGATTGCTCATGAGCACTTAGGAGTGGTTTAGTGAAGGCCATTTTAAAGGATGATGGAAGATGGAAGACCACTCACAAAGTGGTAGAAGATAAGTGAGGAAAGGAGAGCAAAGCAAAGGGTGAAGAATGATCTATGTTTTAAAGCAGAGTTCTGAGAATTATCCGAGAAGAATCAGCCTCCAATAATGATACCATTGAATTTGTCTTCTCAATTACTATAGAAATGACTACAAGAACTCCCAGAACGGATCAATGGTTCAACCGGAGGAAGCAAAACAAAAGTGAACTCTTTTGTGTCGCGACTCGCGAAAAATTTGGCCTGAGAGCTTCAATTTTCCTGATCTGATCGCACGTCGCAAAGGAGGCATCACACATCACGAAAACTTCCCTTCAACTTGCTTTTTACTCCCCATTTTTCTTGTATTATAAGTAGCATTCCATCCCCTTCTTTCCCAACTCTCTAAGCCCGACTTAGGGGCTCCAAAACCCTGGTTTTTCACCATTTTCTTCCATTTCTTCTTCTTTCTTTGTAGATCTTTGTTTTATGTTATGATTTATGATTATCTAGCTTAGTTTTACTTGGGAGCAATTGATTGAGGCTTCTAACCCATGTCTTGAGAATCCTTTCTATCTATTTACTATTTTTGCTATTGTGCATTTATTGAGGTTTGGATGTATATTGTTAATGGCATCAATGTTATTGGTTGTTTGAGTATATGAATTGCTTGTTAGGGTTGGGAGAAAGTAGCTAAATTTCTCTCTTTTAATATGAAATCAGAGAGTATGAGTTAGAGCTTTTAATGATGTTGATGTGTTGATAATTGCTAGATGAATGTGATAATGTTGAACTCTTTTCCAGGTTTGTTTATTGAAGCAAATAGGAGAGGTCTATGAGCGTTGAATGTTCTTGACTAATATTGTGTAAATTCATGAATTTGGTTCAATGCTTAGACATGGTGTAGTGTTTATATACCAAGCTTGTTGATTCTTCGTGCTCAACGCCATTAATGGGATACTTTTAGCCATTTATCGAGTAAAGGAGTCATTAGTGAGGTTTGACAAAAGATGTCAAAATCACTCTTGCAAATTACTATCTAAAATGGATAGAAGATTTATCTTCACAACAAATAGTTAAAGTAATGAATATGTTGTAGATTCAAGGATAGATAAGATGTTTGGAAGTGGAAATCAACTGCCCCCAACGTTTTGTCTTTTGTAGTTTTTAGTCCTTTTTCTAAGTTTGTTGCATGATTAACATAGTTAGTTGTAGATAGGAAGCCTTTAGATAGGAAGCATTTAGAGCTTTTAAATTTAACTTTGAGAGGTATGACGACGACCTCGCATATCACCTGAAGAACACATCATCCTCAAATCCTACTTCCTCTCCACCTAAACATTCAAGAAAACCTTAATAAACTATGCAACCAAAAATGTAAAAACTACCAAAATGAAGGTCATTTGACTCCTCTGCTGGTGGTGTCGTGTCTTGGGCTTATCCCTGCTCGGTGCCAGAAAAAAATAGATCAATAAAACACTTGAATGGATAGCATATCAATCAATCTTGATCTGCGGTGGCAAGACCTTTAGTTTTGTTATATTCTGGTAATTTTTTGGCCAAGGCCTACTGTTATTTACCTCGACAGAGACAAGGGAGGAAAGGAATGTAGAATTATGGTTGGGTTTTTTATGGTTGCAGTGACGATTGTTTTAGTCACAGAAACAGAGGTGGCAGAAATGGAGGCGGAGGAAGATGGCGGAAATGAAGGAGGCGGAAACAGAGGAACGACGCTGAAGTGGGGTCACGTAATTAAACAATTAGGGTTAGGTGGAAGTATAGTTTTGGAATTTTTTGTTTTGGGCAACCCCCCACTTTCGCATGAATTTCAGGCCACTAAGAGTCTGACACTTGGAGGTGGACAAGTCGGGGATTTTTTTTAACAGTGTCCAATTTTTTAACATTTTTTCTTTGGACAATAGAGGTAAGCTTCGGCAGGTGGCTGGATAGGCACCGGGGAAGCTGCGGGGTAACAGTTGGGGGAGGAACTGCATGTTGTCTCCGGCATGACTTTATTAACATGGCTTTATTAACTAGCTCACTAAAAATGTAGATAATAGGACATAAGAAACAAGGAGAAGGGACATCAATAAAGTTTTGGTTGTCGAAATTTTCACTTAACTTAAAATGTATGAGAAATTTGAACAAAAATAATGATAAAGATGTATTACTTATTTTAGAGGATTCTATTTACATCCATATTTATACATACTTAAATGCAAATGCATACATGTTTGAGACTGTCAAACGCAGGAAAATTAGGTGTTGGGTTCTGCTACCAACACACAGGTAATCCAAAATCATGTGTTTTTTCGTGGGTCCTGCAAGAATTGTTCCTACAATGCACATGAGATTCGGCTTTTTTATTCTTCCGTTAGTGGTGGAAAATGAGATGGGTATTGTTATTTATGTTATACTTTAATAAAAAAAACTAGATATAACTGTGTGATGCACGATTTAAAATAAGTAAATATATTTATTAATATTATATTTATAAATAAAAATAAAAACTAATTTAATTTAGAGTCTGTCTCTTAAAAGAAGATCTTTCCATAAGCTGTGGAAAGACCAATGTTTACCGTGTAAATTTGAATAAATGATTATACGACACCACTTCTTGAAAGGATCCTGAGCAAACTGTGTTCCCATGTCCGTAATGGTCATCCTTGGGATTCCAAAATGACACACAATGTTCTTCCAGCAAAAGGAGATGACTGTTTTTCCTCTTATGTTTGTCAAGGGCTTAGCCTCTACCCACTTCGTGAAATAATCAATAGCCACTATTAAGTATCTAAATTTTCCTGGTGCTTCTGGAAAATGGCCCATCAGATTGATCCCCCACTTGTCAAATGGCCACAAACTATAGATGTTTCTCATCTCTTCATGTGGAGCATGTGTTATATGGGCATGTCTCTAACACTGGCGGCAAGCCTGAATGTATTGATTCGCGTCTTCGAACATTGTTGGCCAGTAAAATCCCGCTTGAATAAGCCTCCTCACCGTGGACTTGGCTCCTTGGTGCCTGCCGCATACCCCATTGTGGACCTCCCTTTGAGATAATTAGCCTTATGCGTTTTAACTCATCGAAGCAATGGCTGCAAATGAACCCTTCTGTATAGCCCTTCTTCCGGCAACACATACATTGGAGCTTTCAACCTTATCTTTTTGGCATCCATTTCATTTTTTGGCAGGACACCCTCTCGAAGATATGCCACGAACGGTGTCATCTGGGAGTCTTCCGCTTCTACCGCGATAACCGCAAGTTCTTCAAAACTTTGTCTACTCAAGGTTTCCATGAGTATTTGATTCTGGGATTTGGTTCCCAAATTAGAAGAAGCGAGATTACTTAGAGTGTCTGCTTTATGATTTTTTTTCCCTCGGAACCTGCGTTAAAGTATAAGATTTGAAATTTTTTAACAGGTTCTTCAGTACCTCGAGGTATTTCTGCAAGTTACGCTCTCTGGCCTTGTATTCTGCATTCACCTGCTGGACCACAATTTGAGAGTCACTGAAAACCTCAAATTCCTCCACTTACAGGTTCCTTGTGAGGCGCAATCCAGTGATCAGTGCTTCATACTCAACCTCATTATTAGTTGCTTTGAATGCAAAATCCAATGCATAAGGGTAATCTCTGCCATTGGGGCTAGTTAAGAGAACCTCGGCTCCACTTTCTCCTGAATGTGATAAACCATCCATATAAAATTTCCATACCTTTTTTTGACTCACTTCCACCTCTCGAATGGGATCCAAACATACCTCGAGGGGCTCTGTAGTTTCCACTATGAAGTTTTCTAGCTCCTGTCTCTTAATCGCAACTCGAGGTTTATATTGGATATTATGCTCTCCCAATTCCACTGCCCAATTCATCATTCTTCCTAAAATCTCTGGCCTCAGCAGGATCTGTCGAAATAGGTTGGTTCGTGAGCACCACTATTTTGTGTCCCTAGAAGTAGGGTCTCAATCTTCTAGCTGTGTGTAAGAGGGCTAGAATCAACCTCTCTAGAACAGTATGCCTCATCTCTAGCCCCTAAAAGGCACGACTGACAAAGTAAATGAGATGTTGAACCTTTTCTTTTTCTTTTACCAAGGCTGCACTGATTGCCAATGGCTGACGTGGAAATATACAAGTATAGCATCTCATCCTTGTCTGGTTTCATCAAGGTAGGTAATGTCCCCAAGTGTTCCTTCAACTGCTTGAATGCCTCATCGTACTTGCCATTCCACTCAAATTTATTTGCCCTTCGAAGGACATCAAAGAAGGGTAAGTGCTTCTCCGCCCCCTTCGATAGGAACCTACTCAATGCTGCTAGAGACCTAGTAAGTTTCTGTACATCCTTTATTGATTGTGGGGTTATCATTGTCCTCAAAGCTTAGACCTTTTCCAGGTTTGCATCAATCCGCCTCTGTGAGACCATGAATGCGAGAAACTTCCCCACCCTGACACCACTAACATACTTACACGGGCTCACCTTCAAATTAGCCCCTCGAAGTCTACTGAATGTTTCCTCTAGGTCACTTAAGAATTATTCATAACTTTTTCTTTTGACAACCATGTCATCCACATATATTTCCATGTTCTTCCCTATCAGCCCCCTGAACAGTCTATCAACCAGCCTCTGGTAAGTGGCCCCATCATTTTTCAAGCCAAATGATATCTTCTTATAGAAGTATATGCCTACATCGGTAATAAATAATGTTTTTCCTTGTATTTATCTACCATGAGGATTTGGTGATACCCCTTATGAACGTCAAATAATGCCAAAATCTGATATCCAGTGATGGCTTCCACCAGCTTGTCAATTGGTGGCAACGAGTAACTATCTTTGGGGCAGCATTTATTTAAATCAGTAAAGTCTATACACATTCTCCATGCTCTATCATGCTTAGGAACCATGACTGGGTTAGAAATCCAGTCAAGGTAGAACACCTCCTCGATGAGGTCTGCCCTTAACAACTTCTCCACCTCTTCTTTACTTCTGCCATTTTGGGAGTAAACACCATTCTCTTCTGCTTCATTGGTTTAATAGAGAGGTTAATATTAAGCCTATGCAGTATGAGACTCAAAGGTACTCCCGTTAAATCAGAGGTATCCCACGAGAACACGTCTCCTTATTCTCCCAACAAGTCTCCTTATTCTCCCAACAAGTCTCTCAGTCTCCCTTTGACTTCTTTAGGAATTAGCTCCCCAACAGCTACTGACCCTATATCCCGAATAGGCATCTGTATTATATCAACCAATCCCACATATGCGTGTACCATCGCTCCATCCCTTTCCCTTCTCACTTCCCGTACCACCGTAAGGTTACATTTTGAGCCACAGTTTGATCTCCTTGAATGGATGCTACCCCCTTTCCAGTTGGGAAATTCATCATCAGGTGATAGGGAGACCACACCGCCCGAGCCTAGCACATCCAGGGCCTTCCTAAAATCACATTATTAGGAGAAGGAATGAGCAATGTTATCCCTTTATCACCATCCGCTACACGAACGGGCAATGTTATATCTCCTACAGGGAATATCAGGTTTCCCATGAATCCGAACAAAGGGGAGGCAGACATTTTCAAGTTGTCACACCCTATGTCCAACTGGTCAAAACACTCAGCAAACAGTTTGTGTAATACCCTGGCACATCGTGGGCCTCGACACATCAGCACATCATGGGCCCCAGCACATCGTTCTGGATTGGTGCCAGGGTATTTGCACCAAATGCCACTGAGGTTTGCCCCCCCCCCTTCGTGGCTTACGTGTGTAATAGGCTCGGCATGTAACTCCATTCCTGACATTTGAAAGTTTGCCATTTTGATGTCCTCGACACGGGCATCATTTCCCACTCCTAGATTTTCTGTTGATAACCTTGGCGGAGATCCTGCCCTCATACCTATTAACCTCAACCTTTCACTCCTTCAAACAACCGTGGACATAAACTCTCAAAACCCTTGATCCAACTTAGTCGTACCCACAAACGGCGCCACTTGACGTGTCTCCAACAACTGGCCGGTTTGTGGGCTTGAGTTCTTCTCGAAATAACCTGCAATAAAACTGTCCGTGGGGGTTCCAGGGATCAGCACTCTGATGCCTAAGTTAGTCCAAGCGTCTGATATGATTAAGACAAAATGAATGATAAGTAAATGGGTACCTTGTATTTATACTCCATGTCCTAAATAACATTCTCCTTAATTATCGCCCTTAATTATCCACGGATGCGGTAATAATTTTAGGGTACTAAATATCCTCCTCACTGGGCCACCAGATCTTCGGCGCAATGGTCTTCTTGGGCTTAACCTCTATCAATCGGAGTGCCACTTGACCAAAAAGTAGCTCTTTTAGTAGACGTTATAGATGAGTATAAATACAACATAAATATATAGTTTTTAATTTAAGACTTTGTAAATTATTTGATAGACTTAAAATTGATACTGATTACTAAAATTAAATATTTTTAGTTTACCAGCGATCCTTTTAACTAAAGAAGTGATTATAATGATAATCAATTTAAAATTAAGAAAACTAGTGATTAACGTAATTTTATTTTAAAGAATTTATGTTGGCTACCATTTCTAATTTTCCGTTAAGCAATAAATCGTAAGGTTTTACCAATATTTTTACGTAAATAATTTTGTGCAACATTTACTGATAGTTTTTTTTTCTCATGTTACTATCAAAAAATTGGTAAATTAAATTAAGTGTGATTAATATATCAAATAAATTATGTGATTTCCATTTTGAATCCATCTCTTGAAAGGTGGTCTTTCATAAATCATGGAAAGATCAAGGTTTAAACTGCAAATTACAAGAAATGAAGACAAAGTTTTTGGGTTGCATTAATCGGATCATAAACTTTATAACTACACATTGCATAATAAATATTTAATATTGCATGTAAACCCTTTTACCTTTTTATTATTCTAATTAAACCCATATTTCCATAAACCTATGGAAAGACGGTTTATCCCAAAACTTAGCCTTTCATTTTTATTTCATCAATTGATATTATGAAAAATACTTGCGTAAAGTACTATAATACATATTCATGAGTATTAAATTTCATATAATTCATTAATCTATAAATACACATGTGTGAGTTACAAGATGTAGATGCAAAATATTATCAATGTAAGATGAGTCCGTCTAGACCATCTTCCTGTAAGACCAGGGACTTACAATAATTTAAAGCAAAAGACAAACCAAATTTGGGGGTCCTGGCCTAATAATTTTATTTTTGGTGCCTATTATGAACATACAAAAAAGTAGGAGGACTAACCTGTAAATACAAAAAATATAGAAGGAAACCTGAGAAAAAAGATGTGTTTGATAAAGGCGCCCAACGAAAACCGTACTTCCAAAAGATTCTTCATAGTTTCAACCAATCTCAACCACTCTGATCTATTGATCAAAAACCTTCAAAGATCAAATCCTCATCTTCTGCAACCAACAATGAACAACGTCGATCAACAACCAAGCAGATTTGTCATTGAAAACTACAAAATCAAATCAGTTTGTTGAACAATTTACAATCAGATTATGTTAATTTCATTTATTTTGTAGATCGGAAGATCAATTGATGTGCGAAGAAGATGATAGCAAAACCAAAGATTCATCATCATTCCTTTTGAACAATGAACGACAAATTACTATGGTGAATGACACAATCAATTAAAGCAAACAAAATTATGTACAAAGTAAGTATTAAAAACTGGAATAATCATATGAAACATGATTTAATATGCTTGTGAATGTCTCAGCTCCTATTGTTTATGAATATTTTGATACAGACTGATCTTTCAGCTCAAAAGTTTGCGAGTGTTTGATGTTCAAATTAATGCTCTGTACAAGTATATTTGAATAATGTTGTATATCTGTATCAAAGTGCTACTGATATAGAGATTGTGTGTTGATTAAAGTAACTGATACTTGTGTATCTGATGTCAATTGTTAGTGAAATATTGGCTGATAGAACTAGTGTATCATGTCATAAATAGAATGAGTGATTTGATTATATTCATTGATAAAATTGAATGCTCAGTAATGGCATGGGTAACAAATCTTAGAATGATGATTTAGAAACTGACATGCATATACTGTTATGTGATAATTCTGTTATATGGATAGATGTTTTAATAAAAGAATTTGTTGCTTCTGCACCTAATTCAGAAACTGACCTGCATTTATTGCAATGTAGGGCACACTATGAGAGAAGAAAATGTAGAGCACACTATGAGAGATCACATTACTTATGTGAATAGGTACATAATGGATAATATATAAGGGGGGATGCTCAGACTATCATAGATGAACTTTATCAGATTGCTGCTACCGATGAAGACTACTTTTTTAGAGTCAAGCTGGATGATGAAGGAAAACTGACTACACTCTTTTGGATTGACTCGATGATGAAAGAAGATTACATGTTATATAGTGATGTTGTGATTTTTCACCCCACTTATTGGATAAATAAGTATAATCTCATTTGTGCTCCAATTGTCGGGATAAACAATCACTGGAACAACGTAATGTTTGGGTGTGCTTTTATTGGAGACAGAAAAGGATGAAACTTTCGTATTGCTACTGGATGTTTTCAAAAAATCAATGGGGAGAAAAGAACTAGTGACTATATTCACTGACCAAGATTTGGCTACAGTAAAGGCAATCAAAGAGGTATTTCTATGCTCTGTTTGATGATTGATGTTTCAAATGTGTTTTGATCTTTTACATATTAGTGATGGTGTTTTAAATTTTCATACATTTGATGTTTTGGAATGTTTCATTAAAAAGGTCTAACCTTTTAGGTTATCTTTTTAATTTAATTCTAAATATATTTTTAAAGTTTCTTGCTTGTCATTATCTGACTAGTGATGTTAGTAATTTAATGTTTTAAATCATCATCACAACCTATTTTAGAACATCTAAGAACAAATCATGGACCTATTTACAATTTCTCTTGGTTTTGACACTGCAACATGAGCATCCTACATTTATAATTGATGTTGCATTAGCAGCATATAACCTTTTTAATAAACTGGTTAATGATGCATGTACTGAAATTATTGTTTAGTAGGTATTCAAAGAAACAAAGCACAAACTCTATTTGTGGCACCTGAAATAGAACGCAACTGGTCACTATGGTAAAGTAAAGAGTGATGATTAATTTGGAATAACATTTTACCACTGTTTGAAAGGTTGTCCAAATGAAGAAGAATTTGAAAGATGCTGGAATTCCATGATAGAAACCTACCAGCTGCAAGACAAATATTGTTTCAAATGTTTGTACGAACTCCAGGATAAATGGTGATGGAGATGCCAAGACGACTACCACCATAAATGAAGACATTCCACGACTTGATCAAACATTTAAAAGATATGTTCAGGATCCTATAAGTGACATGGCGGGACCTATGACTAGGTCAAGGACTAAGCTTGGGGATGCTATTTTAAATGATTTGATTGATCGTCTTTATGATGAAGAAATGAAGAAGGAGTCATCATCGACATCTTGGATTTATCGTTCAAGACTGTCGAAGAATTGAAGACATCATGAAGAACACTATAATCTTTTTCCCACTGGGTTTTGTAATCAGGTAGTGTGACCACTGTAAAATATTGTAAAATTATGTCATTTTGGGTTTATTGGACTGATAGCTTGGCCATGTGGGCTTTGAAGAGCTGAATTTCAAAAATACAGTCCATTAGAGTTTAGTATATTCAGTTTTATTCTTATTAGAATTAGATTTGGTAAGATTAGATAAGGTAATATTCTTCAAGGTTACTTCTTGAAGAATTCAACTAGATTATCATTTATTTTAGGTATTTTAGTTGGATATGGTTTTAGCTTCTTAAAGCTACCATAAGTCAATTCAGTTTCTAGTTGTGATTAGGGTTTGGGGCAAGATTGTAACCCTATAAATAGGGGGAGGCCTTTGGACGAATTTGGCACCACATTCATCAATCAAATATACAACCTTTTGAGTTCATACTCTTTGCTTGTGAGCTATTCCATTGTTGCTTAACCCCAAAGGCTAGTTAAGTATCAATAAACCTTGTAATATGATCCTGAGGGCTAGTTAGAGAGCAAGTCGAAGCTAGGCGTACCCCGAGGGCTAGACTCATGAATTTCGTGCGAGATATTGCGATTTTACAGATCCCTTCACTAGATCAAAGATATTAATTCCGAAAATCATGAGTCTTTGCAAGGAGATTCATATCAGTTGGTATCAGAGCAAAGCGAAAGATCTACTGAGGCTGGAAAAAAACAAAAAAAGGGTTTCGAGTTTTTGATGAATTTATTTTCGATTTTTTTAATTTATAAACTCTTTCATGTCATTTTTTAACTATGTTTGTTTGATCTTTCTTACAAGGAGGATTGAATCTAGAGTCGAAGGACGTCGAAAGGTCCGAGAGTTAGAATAATTCGGCATTACTATCCTCCTTCACCTTTATCAATCGAGTCAGGATGACGTCGAAGGGTCTGAGCATTAACAAGTATGATCCGCCTTCACCTCCCGGTCAGTTTCGTAGTTTTTAGGTAGCTTAAACAGTTTATGTGCTTGTGATATTTTTCGCCAACTCTTCAAAATATTATTGCATGCTCATAATTCTATTTGTTTTCTTTATCGTTCTTTGATTCCATGATCTTGAATTGTTCTTTGATTCTTGATTACACCTTATTCAAAAAATGGGGAAAAAAGGAGTCTTGTGTCATTTTTCATATATATAGTGTCATATTACGATCTTGAATACCTCGAAGTTCATTTGAATCAAGAGGAAGTTGTCGCAGTTTTCTTATTCCATGTTTTGTATAGGCGATTCTTGTTCCAAAACTTTTTGAAAATCAAATAAAAAGGTAGCAGATTTTTGGGTTTCAAAATCAGAATTTAGGATTTGAAATCTGAAATTTGGGGCAGATTTGCAATTTTCAAAAGTTTGGGGGCAGATTTGCAATTTCCAAAAATTTTGGTAATTGTGACCGAAAAATTTTCTTGGGGAATAAGATTCTGGTTGTGAGTTTTAAAGTACGGAAAAAAAGGAAAAAAATGAATTTTGGCTGGAAAAAATAGGAAAGAAAAAGGAAATCTAGTTTGAAAAAGGAAAAGAAAAGTCAAAATCCTAATCGAAAGAGAAAAAGGAAAGAAAAGCCATTTGAGAGAGGGGTTTGATCTGAATTTTCGACTTTGGGGACAAGTAAGTTATTAAAATCCTTTACTCATGGGATTTGGATTTGAGTTCCATTCCAATTTGTTTTCCGAAAAGTTTCTTGAATTTTCGGAACCTATTTATCGCATATATAAAGCAATCTTGTTTTGGTCATAATTCATTCAATAAAGCTCCAATTTGTGCCATTAAAATTTCATTTTGTTCCTTATTCTTTTTAAAATTTGGAATTCAAGATTGTAGAGCCAAATTTTGGGTTTATATATTTTAAAATTTCGAAATAAGTTCTGCAGTGCTCATCTCCATAGTTTGCTTTGAATTGTGGTGAATTGATCACTTGCCCTCGCATCAGCCTTTGCCTTGTGAGTTGTGAGTGTTATAAACTTGTTGAGTGACCTTACTAAACAAAGGTAAGGGGGAATATTTTTTAACTAACCGCTTGATTTTCTTAGCAGTTTAGCGAAGATGGGGGACGAAAATCCATTTGTCCCGCCTTTTGTTAGCAATCTTAACAATTTTCCATTGACGAACACCTTTAATGGCAGGCATGGTAGTCATCCACGTGAAGAGGCTCCATATAGTTGGGAGCGACATCGAATTAATCCAAATGAAGCCAATTATCCCGATCGGTTTGTTGTCGCAATAAATGCACTTATGAGTGAGATGCAAAGATTGGCGAGAAAAGTTGACAGAATGGCACCGCCTACACCGACATCATTGGTCAAGAGGGAAGAAACCAAGAAATATGTCCACCAATTCAATGGTTCTGGAAGTTCAGATGATTATTCTTATGATGGATCGGAAAGGAGATCACACTGAGGGTTTTCTAGAAGGCATCGCCATAGTAAACCTCATTCCCAAAGGAGAGTGAAGAGTAATTCAGGATCTGAGTCGGGTTCTGATGAAGCTCAAGACATCAAGGGTTTAAAATATGACATACCTCGATTTGATGGTCAACACAATTCAGTGAATTATCTTGATTGGGAGCGACAGATTGAGAATCTTTTTTATCTCAAAAATTATCGAGATATGGAGAAAGTAAAAGTGGCACAGTATTCTTTCACTCACTCTGCGGCTGAATGGTGGAAAAATAAAAAGGAGTCGCGAGATCTTGCAGGAAAGAAACCTATCTCCACATGGGAGAGATTGAGATCTGAGCTTCGCCAATATCATGTTCCACCTACTTACTTTATGGAACAACATTCTTATCTATCCAACATGAATCAAGGAAATCACACAGTTGATGAATACTGGCAAGATCTTGAGTTTACCATGAGAAGGGTTGAATTGAAAGAGGACAACGTATTCATCAAAAATTGATTCATTGAAGGCTTGCGTGAAAACCTTCAAATGCTAGTCAAGCTTCAAAATCACATATCTATGAACGGTTTATTGGTGAAGGCAAGGTTGGTTAAGAGTACCCTCCGACCAAGGAGGGCACAACCCAGTTTTCTAAGTCAACGACTGGGGTTTAACTTCGGAAACCCTAGGTATAGCGCAGTAGGGGCACGCCCATGGGAGAACGAGGATCGTTTCAGACTTATTCAAATCTAACTTATAATCCTACTGAGAGGAGGGTGGCGCCACCAACCCAACAGGTTTCAAAAATTCCAGGTAAGTCAACTACTTCTTCATCAAATTTGATTTCTGTTAACTCTCTTACTTGTTTTCATTGTAAAGAAAAAGGACATGTATGCAATAACTTTCTCCATGCACGAGTGTTAACAACAATTGAGGAAGGAGATGAAGAATGTGAATATGCTGAGATGCCACCATTGTATGCAAGTGGTGAAGAACAGGTAGATAAAGATATCATCATAAATGATCATGGTGAACAAGGTCTGGAAACACAAGGTAACTTTGTGTCGTTAAGAGTTCTGAACTCTCAAATGGCTGAAACATAGGTACAAAGGATTAATAGTTTTCATACCCGTTGCCTTATGAAAGATAAGAATTGTTTACTGATTATTGATGGTGGTTCTTGTGCTAATATTGTGTCTAATCTTCTTGTTAAATCATTGTCTTTGCCTGTGACTACTCATCCATCACCATATAAAATTATTTGGTTAAATGGCAGTGGTGAAATTAGGGTATAAAAATAATGCATGATTAACTTTAAGATTGGAAAATACCATGATTCTATCTTATGTGATGTTATACCTATGGAAGCTAGTCATATTTTGTTAGGGAGACCTTGGCAATTTGATCGTAAATCTATGCATGATGGTTACACTAACAAAATTACTGTGATTAAGGATAGAACAAGGTATATGTTGGTTCCATTATCTCCAGTGGAAGTTTTAGAGGCACAGAGACGCATGAAAGTCGATAAAGAGACGTTTGCGACTAATGTGCAAATGGTCGACCAAAACCCTAGCAAGGGCTTGAAAGAGATCGGCCACAAGGTGAAAAATGAAGGCAAAAACCTTGATAATTTCGACCAAAAATCAATGGAGGCTGTCCCAGGTAAGCCAGGAAAGTCTAATAATGATTCTGATAAGTCGCGTAAAATCCTATCTTCACATCTTAGTCCTTTGCCATCGATTTACATGATGGGACATGAACTTCCTAATGATTCTGGTAGATCATTTATGCATTGATTAGGGAAGTGAATCGTGATTTTTCTAATCATTCTTATGTGCTTATCATGCATTTTAAAGAGAGCTACTTTGCTAGTGATGATATTCCTATGCATGTTCCTACAAGGTTTGCTCAAATGTTATAGGAATTTGAGAATGTCTTTCAGGAAGCTTTACCTGTGGATTTACCATCGTTGTGAGGTATTGAGCACCATATTGACTTGATTCCAAGTTTGGTTATCCCAAATCGCTCGGTGTATAAAAGCAAACCCTTGGGAGACAAAGGAACTACAGCGACAAGTCGATGAGTTACTTCAAAAAGGTTATGTGCGAGAATCCCTATCTCCTTGTGTTGTGCCTGTCATTTTAGTTCCTAAGAAAGATAAAACTTGGGGTATGTGCATTTATTGTCATGCTATTAACAAGATTACCATTAAGTATTGTCATCCTATGCCTAGGATAAATGATATGATTGAAGATTTGCATGGATCTGTGATTTATACTAAAATTGATTTGACTCAGGGTTATCATTAGATTTCAATTATTGAGGGATATGAATGGAAAACTACATTTAAGACTAAGTTTGGGTTGTAGGAATGGATCGTTATCCATTTCGGTTTTACTAATGCACCTAGTACTTTTATGCGGTTGATGAATCATGTCTTAAGAAAGTTTATTGGTCGGTTTGTTGTGGTGTATTTTGATGATATATTGATTTATTCTAAGTCGAATGATGAACATATTGAGAATGTTATAATGGTTCTTGTTGCACTCTGTGAGTCTTGTTTGTATGCGAACATCAAGAAGTGCACATTTTACGCTTTGGAAATGGTGTTTCTCGGTTTTGTGGTCTCTGAGGAGGGCATAAAAGTCAACAAAACCAAAATTGAGGCCATTAAGACCTGGCCGAGGCCTACTAATGCCAACCAGGTACATTCTTTTTATGGTTTAGCTAGTTTTTATAGACGATTTGTGTGTGATTTCTCATCTATTGTTGCACCTCTAAATGAACTAGTTTAAAAGGATGTGAAATTTGTTTGGACTGAGAGTCAAGAGAATGCATTTGATGACTTGAAAGTATGATTAGGTAATGCTCATGTTCTACATTTACCTAATTTTAATGGTACTTTTAAGATTCATTGTGATGCTCTAGTGTTGGTTTTGGTGCTGTTTTGATGTGCGAGAATCGACCTATAGCTTTTTTTCAGTGAAAAGCTAAAGGGCGGTACTCTAACTATCCTGTGTTTGATAAAGAATTTTATGCCATTGTGTGAGCATTAGAAACTTGGCAACATTATTTATTGCATAGAGAATTTTTCATTCATAGTGATTATGAATCCTTGAAATACTTGAAGAGTCAGATGAAGTTGAATAACCATCATGCTAAATGGTCTAGTTTTATTGAATATTTTCCTTATGTGTTGCGTTACAAAAAGGGAAAATAGAATGTTGTTGTTGATACTTTGAGTCTAGACATGTTTTACTTACACGATTGGAATGCATTATGTTAGGGTTTTCATTCATGCGAGATTTACATGTGACTGATACTGATTTTTCATCTATTTATGCTGCATGTGGAAATGGTGCTTATGAGAAGTTTTTTTGGCTTGATGGTTTCTTGTTCATGAATAATAGGTTATGTATTCCTCAATGTTCTATGCGTGAATTACTTGTTAGAGAAGCTCATTCAGGTGGTTTAATGGGACATTTTGCTGCATTTAAAACTTATAATTTGATGCGAGAACACTTCTATTAGCAAAAAATGGCACTTGCTATTGACAGGGTTTGTAGGAATTGTCTTGATTGCTTGAAGGCTAAGTCTAAAACTAAGCCTCATGGTCTTTATACTCCATTACATGTTCCTGCACATCCCTAGGTTGATTTTCCATGGATTTTGTCCTAGGTTTACCACGTTCTCAGTCAGGTAATGATTCTATCTTTGTGGTTGTGGATAGATTTTCAAAAATGGCACATTTTATTCCTTATAGGAAGACATATGATGCAAAGCATGTTGCGGATCTATTTTTGAAGGAAGTAGTTCGGTTACATGGCATTCCTACATCCATTGTCTCTGGTCGCAATTTTAACTTTTTATCCCATTTTTGGAATACCTTGTAGCGCAAGTGAGGGACAAAGTTGCTGTTTTCGGCTTCTAGTCACCCTCAAAGTGATGGACAAACAGAAGTGACCAATAGAACCCTAGGGGCTCTCCTATGTGCACTAGTTCAGAAGAACTTAAAGAATTGGGGAAAATGCATTCCCATTCCAGAGTTTGCTTACAATCGCACTATTCATTCTACTACTTTCTCTCCATTTGAGATTGTTTATGGTTTTTTACCTAATACACCTCTTGACTTACTTCCTTTGAATTTTAAATAGGTTAAAAATCTTCATGGAGAAAAGAAAGATAATTTAGTGAAGAAAATCCATGAGTAGGTGCGTATGAAAATTGAACGGAAAAATGCACAGAATGCTGATAAAGCAAATCAAAGCCGCAAGTTGATGAGGTTCTGATACAATATCAAAATATCATTTATTTACAGTTTTCTTAATTTAGTATTTTTAGTAAGCTAACACTACACTCTTTTTCCCATTGGGTTTTTTAATGAGGTAGTGTGATCATTTATTTTATTTTAGAATAAGGCTCATTAATTCAGCCATGTAGGCCTCTGAAGAATTAATGTTTCGGTCCTGCATTTATTTTAGTGTTTAGAATATTCAGTTCTGATTTGATTAGAATTAGATTTGGTAAGATTAGATAAGGTAATATTCTTCAAGGTTACTTCTTGAAGAATTCAACCAGATTACTTTAAATTACCATTTATTTTAGGTATTTTAGTTAGATATGGTTTTAGCTTCTTAAAGCTGCCATAAGTCGATTCAGTTTCCATTTGTGATTAGGGTTTGAGGCAAGATTGTAACCCTACAAAAAGGGAGGCCTTATGGACGAAATTTAACAATATTCATCAATAAAATATACAACCTTTTGAGTTTATACTCTTTGCTTGCAAGCTAATCCGTTGTTGCTTAACCCCGAGGGCTAGTTAAGTGTCAATAAACCTTGTAATATGATCCTGAGGGCTAGTTAGAGAGCGAGTCGAAATTGACTATACCCTGAGGGCTAGACCTTTAACTTCGTGTGGCATTGAAGGGTTTGCAAGTTCCCTTGTTTTGTCAAAGATCTTAATTCCGCAATCTAGATTCTTCGCAAGGGGAGTCATATCAGTTGGTATCAGAGCAAAGCGAAAGATTTTCTGGTGACCAAAAATTCAACAGGAATTTCAAGTTTTCCTTGAGTTTATTTTTGAAAAAAAATCAAAAAAAAATTCTTCAAGCCACTTCCGCCGCCATATATCCACCACCACTAGAATCATCACCACCGCTGCTCAGCACATTCGACGATTCCGCTGCCGCACCGCCGTCCAGCTCCGATCTCCGCTAGTCCGCCACCGAAGCCCGTCGTCTGTTCACAATCTACTGCAACTCCAATCAACGGTAGACTAGAGATCTGCCGTTCTTCTCCTTCGTCTCCGACTTCGACCAAACACCGTATCTATTCTTCGATCCTATTCTCCGGCAAACATCGTTGTTGTTACAGATCTGATCTAGTCTTCTCCGGTCAGCTCCGGAAGCTTTCGATCAGTTTTTCGTTTGTCTTCAGCTCCTGGTTTTCCAAAGCCAAGAATCCTCGCCACTTCAGTGTTCTCCGATCATCGACAGCGGAGGTTCAGCACCAAAGAAGGGAATTCAAGCGAAGAAGAAGACACCACGTGGTCATCATGTGCGAACTCACAGCAGAGTGCATGAAGCATACGCGCAAGACATTTGAGGTGCGTCTGTCACACAAGCGAGACACCTAGTTCAACTCTTCATCTCGTGAGCTGTTCAATATATCGCGAGTTGGTCTTTTAATCATGAGTTATTAAATTTATCTCGATTTTCTCTCTAGTTCTCTTTATCTCATGAGTTAGTGCCACTTCAGCCTCCTGGTCAACACACAGTCACTGCTTAGTCAGCGTCAAGTCATTGTTTACTAGCCGAATTTTGCAGGGATGACGTGGGACGTTTATCTCCATTTATTTTTGAAGATCATTCACGTTTTGAGGATGAAACTTTTTGACCTCGGAGGCATCGATACGATATCAAAATATCATTTATTTACAGTTTTCTTAGTTTAGTATTTTTAGTAGGATAACACTACACTCTTTTTCACATTGGGTTTTTTAAGAAGGTAGTGTGATCATTTATTTTATTTTAGAATAAGGCTCATTAATTCAGCCATGTAGGCCTCTGAAGAATTAATGTTTCGGTCCTGCATTTATTTTAGTGTTTAGAATATTCAGTTCTGATTTGATTAGAATTAGATTTGGTAAGATTAGATAAGGTAATATTCTTCAAGGTTACTTCTTGAAGAATTCAACCAGATTACCTTAGATTACCATTTATTTTAGGTATTTTAGTTAGATATGGTTTTAGCTTCTTAAAGCTGCCATAAGTCGATTCAGTTTCCATTTGTGATTACGGTTTGAGGCAAGATTGTAACCCTATAAAAAGGGAGGCCTTATGGAATAAATTTAACATTTTTCATCAATCAAATATACAACCTTTTGAGTTCATGCTCTTTGCTTGCGAGCTATTCCATTGTTGCTTAACCCCGAGGGCTAGTTAAGTGTCAATAAACCTTGTAATATGATCCTGAGGGCTAGTTAGAGAGCGAGTTGAAATTGAGTGTACCCCGAGGGCTAGACCTTGAATTTCGTGTGACATTGAAGGGTTTGCGAGTTTCCTTGTTTTTTCAAAGATCTTAATTCCGCAATTCAGATTCTTTGCAGGGGGATTCATATCAGGTTCAACGAGGGAGATTTGTTTGGTTCATCTTCGAAAAGAGAGGTTTCCAAATGCTTGGAAATCTAAGTTCAGTCCACAACGAGATGGTCATTTTAAAGTGTTGTATCGTGTGAACGACAATGCTTACAAGATTGAGTTACCAGATCATTATGGTGTTAGTGCGACCTTCAATGTTGCTGAAATATCTCCATTTAACTTTGAGGACGATTCAGTTTTGAGGGCAAAACCTTTTTGACCGCAGAGGGAATGATAGAGATGACAAGACGACTATAACCATAAATGAAGACATTCCACGACTTGATCAAACATTTAAAAGATATATTCGGGATCCTCTAAGTGACATGGCAGAACCTATGACTAGGTCAAGGAATAAGCTTAGGGATGCTGCTTTAAATGCTTTGATTGATCACCTTTATGATGAAGAATTGAAGGAGTCATCATTGACATCTTGGATTTATTGTTCAAGACTGTCGAAGAACTGAAGACATCATGAAGAATGCTATACTCTTTTCCCACTGGGTTTTTAATGAGGTAGTGTGACCATTGTAAAATATTGTAACATTATTTCATTTTGGGTTTATTGGACTAATAGCTCGATCATGTGGTCTTTGAAGAGCTGAATTTCAAAAATACAGTCCATTAGAGTTTAGTATATTCAGTTTTATTCTGATTAGAATTAGATTTGGTAAGATTAGATAAGGTAATATTCTTCAAGGTTACTTCTTGAAGAATTCAACTAGATTACCTTAGATTACCATTTATTTTAGGTATTTTAGTTAGATAATGTGAGGACTTCATGGACTTGAGAATATAGGCATGTGGGATATAATGTGGATTGTATGTGCAATTTTTAGTAGAACTTGAACTAGTAGGCTTGAACTTGATTTGGCTTGTGATGATGAACTAGTTTAAGGTTAAGTATTAATTTGTAATACCGCATATACACATATTCATGTGCATTTGACTAATTTGTTGTGGTTGTTAGATATAGCCCCTACAAAGAGGCACAGGGCTCCTCCCCGAGGTGGGCGCACCGCCGCTCCACCTCCGCCTCCACCACCGGCTCTGGAATCGAGCCATGTACCTCCCCTGCCATATAGGTACATGGGTTTGACCTGGATCACCGAGTCCTATGCTGAAAGATGGGAAGCCCTGGCGAGTCGTCAACTCAAGGAGATGAGCTTTGTAGACGTACCCACACTAGATGCTCTTGGGCTCACCCAGCCTGTCAGATGCCTCCTCGCTAAGGGGGGAATGGAAGGGTTCATGAGTAGGAGCGCACCCTCTTACCGGAGATACATGCTAGAGTTCCTGACCACGGTCAAGATCTGCAGCATGAGGGATGATCAACCATGTGAGGGGTACATTTCTTTCCACTTGGATGATATATCTGAGCAAATGACAGTCTCGCAGTTTCGCAAATTGAGAAGGCATTTGGATTTGATATTGCAGAGATACGGATCAGGCAGGACCCACAGGCCCAAGAGCGATCGATCAAGGATGACATGCAATTTTGGAATGTCATCAACATGAGGCCAAAGAACTCCCATGACAAGAGCAGTGTCATCATCCACCCTGCACTTCGTTATGTGCACCGATTGTTGGCTAGCATCGTACTTGGCTCGGCAGAGCCGACAAATGTGCCAGACAACGACATTCATTTTCTGTGGTACTTGACGAGTGAGGGACCAGGATACGGGTTTTATTCAAGAAAATCTTGAATAAATATTACCTTATATAATCTTACCACATCTAATTCTAATCGAATCAAAACTGAATATTTTAAACCCTAAAATAAATGCCTGCCCAAAATTAACTCTTCCAATGCCAACATAGTTGAGTTAATGGGTCTTATTCTAAAAAAAATAAAAATAAAATGATCACACTACCTCACTAAAAAACCCATTGGGAAAAAGAGTATAGTATTATCCTCCCTAAAATACTAAACTATGAAATATGAAATAAATGACATTTTGATATCATATCATTCCCTCCAAGTTCAAAAACTTTTGCCCTCGAAACATGAATGATCTTCAAAAGTAGCTGGAGATAAACGTCCTGCGCCCATCCCTACAAAAGTTTGCTAAAAAAGGTGACTGGACGCTAACTAGGCAGTGACTGGGATGCTAATGTGGTAAAATCTGCTTCAACTCACGAGAAGGAAAGAGCTGGCGATTATATAAACTAGACTCGCGATAAATAAATCAAATTTCGATAATTTGTATGACTCGCGATATGAAGAGATGAATCTCCTCACGAAGACTGGGAGATGAATTATTCTTCTCTCCATCTACTGTAACACCGAACGCTGTTAGTCTTCATCCTCAGATCTGCACCGATCGACTCCACTTTTTCATAAACTTTATCTATTTGTTCTCAGTTTTCTACATCCCAATTTTCTTGTTACTGCTCCGATCGTCTCAGACTGACCTCCAAAATCCAAATCCTTGTCGCCACAGCTCATACTTCTCTATAGTGAGTTCTTGTTCGTTGGCAACGTAGGAAGTTCCCAGGTTGGCATCGCCAGGAGCGGAGATAGGATATATATGTGACGGGGGTCGAAAATATTTTCCAATATCGAAGGGGGCTAAAATTTTTTTATCCAAATGTACTCCCTCTATTTCCCCAAAAATTTCATCTCGGCAGGGGGCTTGAGTCCCCTCCAGCACCCATGTGGCTCCACCACTAGGCATCGCAGAAGGAAATCAAGCGACGAAGAATATGCACGTGATCATCACGTGTGAGTACATAATCACGTGCGTGCATCTCACGCGCAAGCCAATCGAAGACGTGTTCTGACCACGCACAAAACAGTGGTTCCAGTACTTCATATCGTGTGACACCAATTTATCTGGATATATTGAATTTATTGTGAATATCTCATTTTTCTCACATGCACTTTATTTTCTCGTGAGTTACAGCTACATCAACATCCAGTCATTGCCTAGTCGTCATTTATTAGCAGGTCTTCGCAGGTATAGCATGGGATGTTTATCTGCAGTTAATTTTGAAGAACGTCCACATTTTGAGGACAAAAATTTTTGATCTTGGAGGGAATGATACGATGTCAAAAATGTCATTTATTACAGTTTTCTTAGTTTAGTATTTTTAGGAGATTGGACTTATGCTCTTTTTCCCACTGGGTTTTTAATGAGGCAGTGTATTTATTTGTAATTCATTTCATTTTAGAATAAGGTCAATTAACTCATCCATATTGGTGTTGGAAGAGTTAATTTCGGTCATGCATTTATTTTTGGGTTTAGAATCTTCAGTTTTGATTTGATTAGAATTAGATTTGGTGAGTTTAGATATGGTGGATTCATTCAAGAATTCATCCAATATTTGGATTGATTTACTTGGATGAATATGGTCATCATTTATATTTAAATCAGTTATTGTAGTTAGATATGGTTTTAGCTTCTTAAACCTGCCATAAGTCATTCCAGTTTCTGCTTCTTTGTATTCTTGAAGGCCACAACTATGTACTATAAATAGGTGATGGTTTTCAACATTTTAATTACCTTTGACATTTTATACATCATAGATTGAGTTATTACTTTTTTCTTGTGAGCATTTTTCATTGTTTCTCAATCATGCGGATTAATTAAGTATCAATACACTTTGTCAACTAATTATGAGGGCTAGTTAGTAAACAAACATACCTTCGATTTGTAGCTAATCCTGCGAGCTAGTTAGTGAGCAAATCTCAAATTGAGAGTAATCTCGAGGGGTAGTTACTTGGTCAATTCATGTGGCTATACTAGGGTTTACCAAATCTCTCGTTTAGTTAAAAATCTAAAATTATGCAATCCAGATTCTTTACAAGAATATTCATATCAATAAACCTTGGATGAATATTTCCTTATCTAATCTTACCAAATCTAATTCCAGTTAAATCAGAACTGAATATTCTAAACCCTAAAATAAAATTATGACCGAAATTAACTCCTTCAATGCCAACATGGCCGAGTTAATGAGCCTTATTCTAAAATGAAATAAATTAAAATGATCACACTACCTCACTAAAAACCCCAGAGGGAAAAAAGTATAGTGTTATCCTCCTAAAACCCTAATTTAATAATAAATTAAGAAAAATATAATAAATAATATTTTGATATCGTATCAGTTATGAAGTGTATGGTACATCAAAGGAAGTTTGGGCCATAGTGTAATTTCAAAAAATTGCGTCAAATACTACATGTGAATATTCTGTGCCCTTCTACTGACACGTTGATGCCCACATCAAAATAACATGGTCGTGACAATGTGAATTACATAAGGGTATCTCCAATTTTACATTTCAACTTCTCCCACTTTCTTGGAGGGACCTGAGTGTAAAAGGTAAAAAGTTCACCAGTTGTGTCTAAATCGATCCCAATCAAACCAGACGTTAATAATGTTCACGAACATTTTTAAAATTCGATTTGTAGTTTCTAATATA
Organism: Rubia yunnanensis; assembly: GCA_037428765.1. NCBI lineage: Eukaryota > Viridiplantae > Streptophyta > Magnoliopsida > Gentianales > Rubiaceae > Rubia > Rubia yunnanensis. The sequence goes on from CM075061.1 coordinate 132,314,891, forward strand.
CTATCAACTGTTATGATAGTCAATTATATTTGTTTGGGTCAAACAATGGCTCATTTGTTATGCTAGTGGGCTAAAATTGTTAGGCCAACATTCAGGTAAGCCGACGTCGGTCATAGTATGGTCAATTGTCGGTTAAGCAGATTGGTGTGCAATGTCGCATATGTCAAGGTGGAATTCACAAGGGTTCAAAACAACATCATTCTAAAAATGTCTATACATATGGAGTCCACCTCAGAATCAGTTCAAACATTTACTTTCAAATTTCCCTCAAATTCCAACAGTCCCCCACACTCTTATCTTTTCTCTTCTCAAAGGCAAAGTTTTTTCAATTCTTTCAAATCCTTCATTTTTGTACTTTTTTTCCCTTGAAATTGTTCTATATATTATGTGTCAATGTGTTGGTTGGTATGTTTTTTGTTTTAGCTCTTATGGATTAGTTATAGTGTGAACTTTCCTAATATATATGTCAACCTAGGTACTATGTTTTGGTATGTTTTATGACGATTTTGTGTCATTTTCTGTTTTCCAAGTATGGATTTTTTCTAGGTTTTTGCAATTTTAGCTGTAGTTGCTAGGGTTAAATGTGACGTCGGTGACCTGTCGGTTCACCTTCATTTTATGTGATTGTTGTGCGACATCGTTCATTCGTTATTATGTTGGTATTTTTATTGAATACGACGTCGCACATGTGTCAATTTTCCTCTCTATTTAACCGATGGGTTTCTGACCTTGCTAACATGTGTTTAAACTTGCTTTAAAATTTTAAATGCGAACTCGTTTGTCTGTCAGTCACCATGTTCGGTCTAAACGATTAATGAGTGACATAACACATGCATGTCGGTCATGCTGTTGTTTTGGACCAACATGTACGTGTGGCGCATGGCCGACGTTGCACTCTTTAAGTTTCAAGGCTTTTATGCCCTAATCATTTTCTTATATTATTCAAGAGTAATGGTTGGCGAGAGATCCTCTAATCGGCCCTTTATCCAAGTCAACGACTTTTTTTACATATATTTAAATCTATATATATTGGCTACATATATTGTATGTGTTTACTTATATATATTAACAATTGATAACATTTGGTAATTTATTGTTTTTCTACAGTGCACTGCACAACGGAGCACTCCGGCACAATGGAGCACCTCTGAGGCTCTTGTGTTCCAGGTTGACCACTATACAATGTCTGAACATAATCCCCACTTCAACTGCACCCTGAAGCACCAAAATTTTGAGACTAACCCCACTTTGGTAAGGCGCCCTGGCGTGCTAAATGCATTTAATTGTTTGATTTTCAATTCATATGATTTTTTGTTGAATTAATTTAATATATATATATATATATACACATAATAAATACTTTTTTTGTGATTCAGTATATTGTACCACTCCTACCCACTCTAAAGATTCTAGTTGTGTTGAGGTGCTACGAGAGAGCGGCGCATGAACTACTTGAGGAATAGGAAGATCAAGGTCCTCTCCCCAAAGGGTTTTTCTGAGTTCCTTGTTGTCAACCGCATATGCATTGGAGACACCTTGTTCTTGGACTTCATGGAAGGTGGGGGCCCAATGTCTTCAACATCATTATAATACGAGCTGGTTGATTTTATTTCTATTTGTGTTTTATTGGAACAAAAATATTTCTATTTGAATTTATGTACTAATTGTAAGGATTTTTTTATAGCTACTGCCTTTGAATAATTAAATTACCTAATTAATTGAACAATAATAGACTGTATTTGTGATTTGATTCGTGCATGATTTTACAAACCATTGTCAACTATAACGTTTAACACCATTTTCTACACTCATTTTAATAACCATTGAAAATTTATTTTGTAGACCAAAATCAATCATTTTCAAACAAGTTTAACCACTAAAAGTTTAGAGTGTAACATAACATCGACGTCGGTCGTCCATCGCATTACATGTTAGTAAAAATGACATATAATGCAAAGTCGGATATTCTCATAAAACAACATATGCAACATCGCAAGCCATTCAGTAAGAATGTTTACTTCGTTTTTTAAACCTTTTATTTCGGTTAAAAAATAAACAAGTTAAAAAATTACTTCGGTTATTTTTTACCCGAGGTAAAATATACCTTTTACTTTGAAAAAAATAACCGAGGTAAACAAATTTTTTTACTTCAATTATTTGACCTAAGCCAAAAAAGCAAGGTAAAAAAGGCGAAGTAAAAGGTCTAGTTTCTTGTAGTGTTTCTTGCACCACTAATTAAAATGTTACAATAACTTATAAAGTGTTATTTAAAAATGACATATAATGCAAAGTCGGACATTCTTATAAAACAACATATGCAACATCGCCCGCCATTCAGTTAGAATGTTTACTTCATTTTTTAAACCTTTTATTTTGGTTAAAAAATAAACGAGTTAAAAAAATCTATAAATACTTCGGTTATTTTTTACCCGAGGTAAAATTTACTTTTTACTTTGAAAAAAATAACAGAGGTAAACAAATTTTTTTACTTCAATTATTTGACCTAAGCCAAAAATTGAGGTAAAAAAGACGAAGTAAAAGGTCTAGTTTCTTGTAGTGTTTCTTGCAGCACTAATTAAAATGTTACAATAACTTATAAAATGTTATTTAAACCATTGAAAAGTGTTACCTAAATCTTGAAACTTGTTATGTTAGATCTAATACAACATCACCTAAAGTAATACTTGTAAAAGTGTTTCAATAGGTTCAACTTTGTATTATTTGCACTTAAACAACACGTTCAAAGTGTTACATTATACTTAGTTTATAGTAGTGTGCGATGCATTATAAAAGTTTTTAAAAATTTAAGAAACCTCATTGCAATAGATAAAACAAATATCAAATTACCTCATTATTTACATCTATTATAAAATAATTTCATCTAATGGTTAGTCGGTATAAAATAAAACATTTTATACTTCAGTTTTTAAGTAGGATAAGTAAAATCACTCAAATTCGTACACTACCATAGAGACCTCCCCTCTAGCACCAGTTTTTTAGCACCAATTTTTAAAATCGGTGCTAAAAATCTAATAGCACCGCTTTTTTAATTTTTAACACCGGTTTTCTAAAAACCGGTGCTAAATTTTACAATAGCACCGGTTTTGGAAATAAATAGCCGGTGCTAAATATTTATCAAATTCTATCTTCCCGCAAAAGAAATCAAAATAGCACCGGTTTTAGTAAAAAATAGCACCGGTTTTTGCAAAATAATAGCACCGGTTTTTAAAACCAGTGCTAAAAAGTAAAACTTAGCACCGGTTTTTTGTAAAAAATAGCACTGGTTTTTAAAAATCGGTGCTAAAAATTTTCGAGACTCATTTTCCCACAAAGAAATAGCAAATATTTAAAAATAGTACCGGTTTTGAAAATATTAGCACCGGTTTTTAAAAACCGGTGCTAAATATTTGTAAAATTCTATCTTCCCGTAAAAAAATCAAAATAGCACCAATTTTAGTAAAAATTAGCACCGGTTTTTAAAACTGGTGCTAAAGATTAAAACTTAGCACCGGTTGTTTATAAAAAATAGCACCGATTTTTAAAAACCGGTGCTAATATTAGTAAAATTCTATCTTCCCGCCAACAAATTAAAAATAGCACCGGTTTTAGTAAAAAATAGCACCGATTTGAAAACCGGTGCTAAAAATTGGCATAACCGATGAATTGAAAAAGGGACTCGAGGGCTAGAGGGGTGATCGAGGGGTTCAAGGGGCTCGAGGGGCTCGAGGGGTTTGAGAGCTCGAGGGAATCGCCTCCATTCGAGGGGTTTTAGGGGATCGAGAGGTCGAGAGGTCGAGGGGATCGAGAGGTCGAAGGGTCGAGGGGCTCGAGGGTGTCAAAGTTTGAGGAACGAGGGGATCGAGAGCTCGAGGGGTACGAGGGGTCGAGGGGTACGAGGGATCGAGGGTGTCGATGGTTCTTGGGGCGAGGGGATCAAGAGCTCGAGGGGCTCAAGGGGTACGAGGGGTCGAGGGGTTCGAGAGTTCGAGAGCTCGAGGGGCTTAAGGGGCTTGAGAGCTCAGGGGGCTTGAGGGGCTTGAGGAGCTCGAGGGGTTTGAGGGGCGGAAGTGGCTCGAGGGGCAAAAGGGACGAAAGGGGCGAAAGGGCTCGAGGGGTTCGAGGGGCTCGAGGGGTTGAGAGGCTCGAGAGGTTCGAGGAGTTCGAGGGCTCGAGGAATTCGAGGGGTTCAAAGGGTTCAAGGGGCTCGAGAGCTCGAGGGTGTTATAGTAAATCAGGATTGATTTTAAATCATGTGTGTTATAGTAAATCATATTTCTGATCAGATCTTGATTGATTCTGGACAAGTCATGATTACTAAGCTAGTCATGGTCAGATCTAATATTGTTATACTTCCTATCAGCAATGGACCATTTTCTAATATTGTTAGAGTAAATCATGTTTCTGATCAGATCTTGATTGATTCTGGACAAGTCATGATTACTAGGCTAGTCATGGTCAGATCTAATATTGTCATACTTCCTATCAACAATAGATCATTTTCTAATATTGTTATACTAGTTAGAGTAAATCATGTTTCTGATCAGATCTTGATTGATTCTGGACAAGTCAAGATTTCTAAGCTAGTAATGGTCAGATCTAATATTGTTATACTTCATGTCAGCAATAGATCATTTTCTAATATTGTTATACTATTGTTAGAGTAAATCATGTTTCTCATCAGATCTTGATTGATTCTGGACAAGTTATGATTACTAAGCTAATAATGGTCAGATCTAATATTGTTATACTTCCTGTCAGCAATATTTCATTTTCTAATGTTGTTATACTATTGTTAGAGTAAATCATGTTTCTCATCAGATCTTGATTGATTCTGGACAAGTCATGATTACTAAGCTAGTCATGGTCAGATCTAATATTGTTATACTTCATATCAGCAATAGATCATTTTCTAATATTGTTATACTATTGTTAGAGTAAATCATGTTTCTCATCAGATCTTGATTGATTCTGGACAAGTCATGATTACTAAGCTAGTAATGGTCAGATCTAATATTGTTATACTTCCTGTCAGCAATAGATCATTTTCTAAAAATTTTATACTATTGTTAGAGTAAATCATGTTTCTCATCAGATCTTGATTGATTCTGGACAAGTAATGATTATTAAGCTAGTCATGGTCAGATCTAATATTGTTATACCTCCTATCAGCAACAGATCATTTTCTAATATTGTTATACTATTGCTAGAGTAAATCATGTTTCTGGTTAGATTTTGATTGATTCTAGACAAGTCATGATTACAAAGCTGGTCATGGTCATATCTAATATTGTTATACTTCCTGTCAGCAACAGATCATTTTCTAATATTGTTATACTATTGTCAGAGTAAATCATGTTTCTGATCGGATCTTGACCAAATTTTCTATATGTAGACTTCTGCTCAGCCAAATTGGACCGCCGCAAATTACCTTTTTGCTATAAGTAGCCAGCTATATGTAGACCTTTTTGTACAAAGTCTCCAAAATCAATTTTCAACCAACACATAGTAAAAGAGTTTTTTTACGATTTCAGGTTCTGAGAAAGCTAATACATATCCCTCCCATTCATATGGGTTAATGTTTTTTTCAAAAAACATTTGAAAGTATAAAACACTAAAATGGCCCAACAAAGCATCATTTTCCTTCCCTCCCAAATTTTCCCTATTCCCTCCATAACCTTAACCCCAAATTTTCCCTCTTTCCACCATAACCCTCTACCAATTTTTCCCAAATATATTGTCCATCCCTTCACCATTTATGTCTTGATTCTACTTCCCAATCTCGGTCGCGATTCAAGGAAGCCCAATTTTGGGTCCGATTCTACTTCCCTATCTCGGTCCCATTGCCGCTGCGCTAACCTCTTCGTTTCCCACCACCAATGACAATGCTCTCCACCACCTCCGCACTGCTCCCCTCTGCTAGAGCTCCCATCGCCGACGCGCTTACCAATGCACGGGTGAATCTTTGATGAAGTTCCATTCTAGTTCGTTTGAGCCGATGTCAATAAACATATTGCTATGATAATTTTTTGAAGTACGTGTTGTTAAGTTAGTTGTTGATTATGCTTCGTTTTGGATTTGTATTCTATTTTTCTTCCTTCTGGTTGCTAAAAGTTTGTATCTTTAAATTTTTTTGCAAACTGGGATTGTGTGGTTTCATTATTTCGAGCTGGTTCTCCTTGTCTCCTGTTCCTTTTATCTTTTGAGCTCAAGTCCTTTACATCAAAGAACCAATCAGTTTTTTTTTTGGTAAACTATTAATGTGGTGAAGCTTTTGTCATGCCTGTCTTTTGAATTTTGCAACCAAGATATAGGTATATTCTATCTTTAGCAGCAGACTTGTGCATTAGTGTAGTACTATTAGTCCTACACTCCTATCCTTCATAGACTCTAAAGTGATGTTGTTTTATCTGCATGCCAAAAATATCCATGTAGTCTCATAAAATCAAATTCTTGCATGAATTTCAGTATTAAGAAAGACATGGGCAATGTTTTTTTCCAGCTATGCTTTCAAATGGTGTGCTCGTCTTGTGTTGTTTGGAAGTTGAAGAGTTTATTTATACGTTTTGTGTGAGCTTTTTTCTTGAAGATCTCTTTTCAGTTCATTATATGTGTAATGTTTAAGTGGAATTTTTATTCGGTCTAAATTTGAGGATGGTTTTAAACTTATAAAGTTTTGAATGTGGACAAATAAAAACAAAGCTGAACTTTGTGATTTCTCCATATTAATGTTTGATTCTTTGTTTTACCCGTGCTTTGTTGTCACTGCTTCAAAGAATGGAGTTTGGCAACGAAAGATGGAAATTATTGTGTTGCAAGTTTGCCATCTTTAGTTTGGTTTAAACATCTGGTGTTTTCTTGTTTATATGGTTATAGATAGCCTTGATTTTGGGATAGGATGGTGGAGATTTGATTGCATTAACCATAATCAAGGTGGGGACGTTGCTACACATAATCAAAAATTCTCTTCTCTCTATTTTTTTGTTGTGTTATAGGTGGAGGCCTATAATGATGAGAACCCTAAAAAGCAGAACGGAGTTTGCACAGGTGGCCACTTGAAGATCTTCAGAGACTTCATGTTGCTGAGGAGTAAGCAGTTGAAGAGGGAGGTGTAGTTGAAATACATGTGCTGGAAGATGCTGGTCATTGGGTAAGCCAAACAGAGCTTCTTCTATGAGAATCTTGTATTGGGTTCCAACACGTTCTTGGAGGTACTAGTAGCGTCACCTTAGCCTAAAACAAAATGAATCATATTTCTCGAACTATTGCAGAAACAATACACCTTTTTTATAAGGATGGATGATGTAATATTTTCTATAGTTAAGGGTGAATTAAACCATGAATATGCTAGGTTATCCATGGTGGAGACGTTGAAGACACTGATATTTTTGCAACGTGCAGGTATATGCAACCCCGATGGATTGTTCAAGGTTCTTTCATTCTCATTCCAAGGATTTTAGCCACTTCCTGGCAACAGTTCTGCTTCAAACGAATATCTCTTTAACCACAATGAGTAATCATTCTTATTGTCCATCTTGTTCTTGTCAATCATTTTTCCAGAATCATTAGATTGTTTCACTAACCACGTGTACCTTTCTTTACCTCCAATTCGGAATTTGGGAATTATAATTACTGCTGATAGGTTCGGTTCTCCCAACTATATATGTACTCATTTCATCTTTGTTTTTGCAAGAGTATAGAAGAAACCGAGATTCTAGAGCTGTAAGTGAAGGCAGTGCACCATAAATTGTGCTGCAGTAGTTTTATTATTGCATAATTAGGACTATTATTCTTGTCATAGTCGTGCGAGACAAGGTGTTTGTATACATTAATGTGGAAATAAATTATTAATTTTGTGAAGTTGATTTTATTATTAAATTAATGTGGAATAAAATTTTTAATTTTGAGTCTTTTCCCTTTCTCTGAAAGTGGCAGCGCGCTGCAGCTTTCAGAGGAAGGGATTTTTTTTCGTCGTCGTAAATAAATTAGCACCGGTTGAAAAATTGGTGCTAACAAAAAAAACCGGTGCTAATTTAGCACAGGTTGAAAACCGGTGCTAACAAAAAAATCGGTGCTAATTTAGCACCGGTTGAAAAACCAGTGCTAACAAAAAAATCGGTGCTAATAAAAAAACCGGTAACCGGTGCTAACAAAAAAACGGGTGCTAATTTAGCACCGGTTGAAAAAAAAACCGGTGCTAAATTAGCACCGGTTACTTAGGCAGCAATTTATTTTTATGAAAAAATTGGTGCTAGAACAAAAAAAAATCGGTGCTAGAGGTGAGTATCTGTGGTAGTGGTATCACAAGTACTGCAGATCCTGCAACTAAAGGAGAAAAACAATGTCCTTCAGTTCAAATCCTAAATTTTATAACTAACCACTAGGGATAGTCCAGTGGCCAGGGCAATGTATCCCCCGGGTGCAACCAAGATTCGACTCCCCCCTCTACCCCGGAGTTGCATTATTATGAAAATAATGGAGTTTAACTCTCCGTATACACCGTAATAGGTACAGGAGTCTCACTTCATGTGGGTCATGTGAGAGTCTCATTCCACCTTTGTGTGAGATACAGGAGAACCTCACCTCAGTCGTGTGAGGCAAATTAAACTTGAATATAAGTGTGAACCCAAATTTCTTTTTTATAACTGACACAGTTTCGGAAAAAGCGCAGTTAGGTGATTGTTGGGTGTGGCTGTGATATCATGCAAACGATGAAGGAAGGAAGGAAAGAAAGAAAAGCAGAAAAGGAAAAGAAAAAAAAGTTGGTTTTGTGGCTGTGATATCATGCAAACGATGGTGGTATCGATGTAATGTTTCACGTGTATTTAATTCTCCATCTGTACCATCTAAAGATTCCTATTTTCCATTTTTACTTGTCCCAACCCAGAGACGGATTTATCTGTATGTAAGGACAATTGTCCTACCTTATTAAAAAAGTTTACGTATTTATAAATTTTTTAGTTAACTAACATATAATTTTTAGAGTGGGTCTCCTGACAGACGGCATGTCCATAAGCTTATGGACAGACCACTTATTTCTTACCTTATACACTGCATTTCTTAAATTACATCCAAAATTTAAAATTTTTGAAAATAATTTTTTATATCATATATTTTTATATTTTCACCTTCAAATACATATTATTACTTTTTTTAACTTATAAAATGCAATATTTAAATTTTATAAAAAATTACAACATTTAAGACAAATGCCCCTGAGGACTGTCCTTAAGCTTATGGAAAGGCCGCCTTTCCTGAGACTTTCCCTAATTTTTATTAGTTCCTGGTTAAATTTTTAGTTTAGACCCATTTTATTCCTTTAAATTTAAAATTTCTCATAATTTTAACACTGCCTTTAGCGACAAGCACTACAAGAAAAATGACCTACTACTCCATCCCTTTAACCTTGGTTTTTTGGCTTAGGTCAAATAACCAAAGTAAAAAGTTCTTTTACCTCAATTTTTTTCCAAAGTAAATGATATTTTTTACCTCAATTATTTATAACCGAGGTAAATAATATGTTTTTTTAACCTCGGTTATAATATTAATATAAGTAAACGGTTTAAAAAATGAAGTATATAATCTTACCGAATACTGTGCAACGTCGCATATGATGTTTAAAAAGACCAGCCGAAATTGCATTATATTTCATTTTCATTGACATGTGATGCGATGGATGACCGATGTCGCAAGTATGTAAAACATATAACTTTTAGAGGCTATAGTTGAGAATGATTGACTTTGATCTGCAAAACTATTAGTTCAATTGTTTTAAAACACTTTTAGAAAATGGTTGAATTATACAGTTGAAATTTTTTTTTAAAATCATGCATAAACCAAATCGGATACGGTCAATTATATATTGTTCCAATAAGATAGTTATATTATTGGAAAAACAGTAGTCATGAAAATATCGTTAAAATTTATACATAAATTTGAATAAGAATTGTCTTAGTTCTAATGGAACAGGAATTGCAATAAACTCAATCACCTCGCATTATGATGACCTTGAAGACAATTGGCCCCCAGCTTCTATGACCTCGAAGAACAAGGTGTCCACAATGCGTAGGCGGTTTCCGTAATGGAACTCGCCTAGGTTGCTCCATTGTGCGGAGAACTGTATGAAAACAAAAAATAATTAATTATGATAAAGTGTGAAGATGTATTAGTATATATGTATATGTAAAATGGTAAAAGACCTGGAAAAATGGACGACTTGAGGATCGTTCTCCAACCATTAGTCCTGAATAAAAAATAAAAATATTTAGGGCAAACTTGCCTTTAAAATGCATGGTGCAACGTCTGACATGTGTCGCAGGTACATGCCGGTCCAAAATAGTGGTTTGGTCGACATATACCAATGACGTCGCTCTATAGTCGACGAAACCATACAACTGACCTACGCATAAACGAGATCACATACAATTTTAAAGCAAGCTTAAACGTCTATATGCGACTTTGGTAACTAATCAGTTATACCGATGGTCAAACCGACATAGGTGCAACGTCTCATACATAAGAATATATTACTAGAAATAATAATGTATGATGTCGCACATCATTTGCATAGACCGACTGGTAACCACTAGGTTACTAACATCACATGTATCAAAGGCAGCTACGGCAAAAAACACAGAAACCCAGAAGAAATGATGCTTTAGCAATAGAAAATTACTAGAAAATTACACAAAAATGTCCAAAAACATACCAAAATATAGTACCTATGTTTACATTTAAGGAAACTTAACACCCTAACAAATCCAAGTAAGAACTAGAAAAACAAAAAAAATACATTCACAGACCAAGATCAAACAATGTAAAGTAACAATTACAAAAATGTAGGTGTTAGAAGAGTTAAAAAACCATAGCTTTAAAAAAAAATCTTCTAACACCTACATTTAATCAAATAGGGGATGGGACACTATTGGAATTCGTGGGAAACTTGAGAACAAAAGGTTGATATGATTCTGAGGGACCCATATTTATAGCCATTTTTTAAAGGACGATGTATTTGACCCTTGTGATGTCCACCTCGCATGCAGCAACGCCGCACCTATATCAGTTTAGGCGACAAGAAACCAAGCCATGACTGACATCGCATGTTTATATGGGTCTAACAATTTCAGTCCGCTAGCATAACAAATGAGCCCGCTAAGGATCAACGAATAAAAGTCACTTTCACACTAGTAAATAGTATCCTCTAGCACATTTTTCTTGGTTGTGTATGAAATGTCCTCCACCTAGGGAAATATTCAGTCAACGGTTTGAATTTATTTTAAAAATGTGGTCAGAAATATAATTTGCTAGTTTCAGGATGATTGTAACAAATTATTCAGTACACATAAGTCTTCTCTAGTTTTGTGAATGATCGTAATGTTAAAACTTTGTTTCATGTGGTAAGTTAAATATTAAGGATTCAATAACATTAAAATAACATTCAACAAAAAGGTTAAAGATTAAATTAAATAAAAATCACATTCAACTAATACTCTTAATTTTAAAAATGTTCCAAATTCGAATAAATTTACTATGATTTGTTCCAAATTCTAAGCAATAAAACTAAAATCAGGACTCAAAAACGACGACATTAAACACTATCGACCCAGAACCATCTAACAGCTTGAAGTAGAGTGTTTCCCCAACGCTCAGTTCATGTACATTGAGAAACTCGCTAAAACCCTTTAGGGTCAGGGTCTTGAGTCTCTTGTTCCTCGAGTAGTGCATGTGATACTCTCTTCTGCCACACCTCAAGACAACAGGGTGCGACCTCTTATACATGAAATAAACATCACAAATATGAATGAGCAACGTCACACAACGATCACACAAAATAAAGGTGAATCAAGGCCTGTGACGTTGCATCCAAACCTAGAATATACATAAACAACAACAGAAAACCAGAGAAATTAAATGTCCTAAACCAAAAGGAGAGACACAATATCAGGGGAGAACACAGAAACGAAATGTGTACACCATAGAACCCTAATCCATAGAAACTTTAAAAAAAACATAGCGCACATTCACACACCATATACATAAAAATTTAAGGAAAAATACAAAAATGAAAGTAACCAAAAGAACCTAGAAACCATACCTTTGAGAAGAGCAGTTCAAGGACCGTTGGAATTTGAGGGAAAGTTAAATGTTTGAAGTGATTTATGAGGTGGGCTCCATATATATAGCCATTTGGAACCCTTGTGAATTCTACCTCGATATGTGTGACATCACACGTGAATCAACCTTACCAACATATATTTTATGTATGATCGACATCGGCTAACCTGAATGTGGGCCTCACCATTTTAGCCCACTACCATAGCAAATGACCCATGTTTGACCAATAACAATGGTTAATAGTATATTAGTAACTACAAATTAAAATTTATAAATGTCCATGAATTTTATTAACGTCTGGTTCGATCGGAATCAATTTTAGCACAGTCGGTGAACTTTTTATTTTTTTACACTTAGGTCCCTCCAAGAAGGTGGGAGAGGTCAAAATGAACAATTAGAGATACCCAATTATCTAAATCACAAGACCATAATCATGTTGTTCTGATTTAGGCATCAACGAACCGGGGTATTCAACCCTCTTTTTTATTAGTATTCCATTAATTCCCTTACGATAAGCGTTATTAGAAAAATAATTTTCATCACATGGAATCACACAAATTACATATTCTTGATTTTTATGAATTAAAAAGATAATGAAATTCCATCCATCAATTTATTAAAAGTGCTAGTACGTGGTCTAGAGTAAATTATGGATGATTACTTATAAGTATTGCAGTGCTAATCGAAAGAACTTGTGGAAGTTTCCATGGGATCATGCCAGCTTATTTGTCATTTTCAAGGATTATAAATTTGACTGGGATGGAAAAGGTCCCTTCCAGGACAATCGGAATCGATTTTGGGACTACTGATGAACTTTTAAATTTTTGCACTTAGGCCCTTTCATGAAAGTGGGAGAAGTCAAAATGAAAAATTGGAGATACCCTTATCTATTTCACATTGTCGTGACCACGATGTTTCGATTTGGGCATGAATGGGTTAATGGAACGAGCCCAAATTATTCACAGACAATATATGACGAAACTTTACAAAAATTACACTATAACCCAAACTTTTTTGCATGTTCACTACGCTTCAGAATGGTACACACAAACATAAGGACAAATGTTTGATATGGAGATTATGCGTACTGTCTAAGAGGGACGTGAATCGGGGTAATCGTCTGTCATTTTTATTAGTATTCCGTTAATATCCTTACGATAAGCGTTATGAGAACAATAATTTCCACCATATAAACTCACATGAAATTTCATATTCTTGGTTTTTTTATGAAATAACATGATAGAAAATTTATTTCCATCAAATTTTAGAAAGCGCTAGTACGTGATCAAGAGTAAATTGTAGATGATTACTTATAAGTATACGAGGGCCGGTCGGAAGAACTTGTGGAAGTCTATGTGGATTAAGACTTGCTTATTCATTACTCTCGGTTATTATAAGTTCGACTAGGGATGACAATGTTTCTTTTCGGGATGATCGGAATCGATTTTGGGACAACCGGTGAACTTTTAAATTTTTGCACTTAGATCCCTCCGAGAAAGTGGGAGAAGTCAAAATGCAAAATCGGAGATAACATTTTATTATTTGCATTATCACGACAATGTTGTTCTAATATGGGCATAAACGGGTCGATGGAAGGGGCAACAATCTTAACACGGAGTATTTTATGACACTTTTCAAAAATTAGATTGTGACCCTCGTGTACGATGTCGCAATTGTGCCTCATAGAAAGAACCTAAAACCGACCCCCGACCGACGTCGATCGACCTGAAATTTCCAATGGGCACCAAAAGTTTGAGCAAAAAAATTGAACCAAAATTCCCCACCCCCCCAACCATATTTCATGTCAATAATATTCAGCACCAACACCCGTTCCCATCTCCAACACACTTCCTCCAAACCCAACTCCACACCGTCCTTTCCATTCACACAACTACAACAATTAAAGAGATCAATCAAATTGCTTCTCTCAAACATCAACAAATATCCGAGAATGGAGCATAACCGGATTCAAATTAATTAAGGCATTTTTCCATCCATTCCATGTTCATTTAGCAATTTTATTACCATACCTTCTATACATTTTTTTCTCATTGATCAAAGACTGAATATTTTCATGAAGTATGATGATTGTGTTACATATTATATAGTGTAGGTTTGATGTGTCCATTTTAGGCGCATTATTTAGTAGTATTTAGGATCACTTTTGTGCTCTTTTATTATCGAGAGCTTGTGTTTTACCTTGAAATTCACTTAGGAGAGGTAAAAACAACTTTGTACTCTTTTACCTCTTTTAAGTGGATTTTGTGTGACAAGGGAAGAACACGGAACCAACGAAGACCGGAAGACATTGAAGACTATACTTTCGAAGACTTTTGGATAATCACTTCGAAGACATGAAGACCGGAGGCCGTTGAAGACCATTTTGGAGCTGTTGAAGACTTGAAGAGTGAGAGGGATGGCTATGAAGAAGACAAAGAAACAATGCAAAACTGTGGCTGCCGTCGCGACACCGTCGCGAGTCGCGACCTCGCGACCAACACCGTCGCGAGTCGCGACGAACTCCGTCGCGAGTCGCGACCATCGGGCGGCCAGAAATCTTTCTTATTTTCTTTGCACTATAAATACCATCTCTTTTCCCTCTTCTTCTCCAAAGCTTTCCAGCGCGCCTTTCTCTGGTTTTTGGGCGCCATTTTTAGGTTTTTCTTCTTCTTTTCTTTTCTTAGCTTTCTCTTAGTTTGATTATGTCTTTTGTTGTTGTTATAGAGTAGTTCTTGTTCTTGGGAGCAAAGGATTGAAGCTTCCACTATCTATGTAGCAAGAACTCATTTCTATCTATCTATTTGGTGTTTTTGCTATTGTGCTCTTATTGTGCTTTGAATGTTAATTGTTGATTGCATTGATGTTGTTGAGAGCTTGATGATATGAAATGCTTGGATTAATTGCTAGCTAGGGTTTGGGGGATTTGGGTTAATTTCCCCCCTGTTCTTGTTAGCAATGTGAGAGTATGAATTAGAGCTTTCGATTGTGTTAGTGAGTTGACAATGTGCTAGGCGAATGTGATTGATGTCGAACTCTTCGTCACGTTCGTTTGTGTAGCAAACGAGAGAGTCATATGCTCGCGGATGAATGTGCGTTGCACGTTCATCCAATCTCGTGTAATTGCATGAATTGGTTCAATGCCTAGTCACGGTGTAGTGGTCATAGGCATTGCCAAGCTTGTTGGTCCTTCGTGCTAAATGCCACCAATGTCGCCTTGAGTCGTGGTCGCGACTCGGGAGCCATTGGTGAGGTTTGACGAGAGATGTCGAACTCACTCTCGTAAACTACGAACTAAGAAGGATAGGAGTTCAATCTCCACGACAAGTAGTTGAAGTATTGAATAGGTGATTTAAACTCATTCCTGAAGCATTTGTTGTTTGGCGTTTATGTACTATTGACGGTGTGTTTCACTGCATGTGTGCCATAAGTGATTTGAGCATAGGGAGTGCTTGTGTGGTTGAATTGCTTAGGTGTAGGAACGTGACGACTTCCGTAGCACCTTTGCATGAAGATCTACGAGCATGAACTTAGAACTCCTTGTGGTGTGTGTGTTGTGGTACTTGCTAGATGGGGTGTGTGATTGTTGGGTCATGAATGCTATATGATGGAATGTGTGAATGATTCGATGAACTACATTAGATGTGGAAGTGGATATCCGTTGCCCCCAAGGCATTTTATCTTTGTAGTTTAAAACCCTTCTTTTTCTTAGTTTCGTTTGATGATTAGCATAGTTACTTGACGTTGCTAGTTATCTCGTATTTTTATCTTTGTTAACTTAGGAACCAACCAACCAACCAACCCCCCCCCCTTTACTCGCTTTTATGTGTGTGTATATATATTTACTCCTAGCCTAGTATATCAACCATTTGTGTGCTTAGACGCTTAGGAAGATCCCTCTTCTCATTGGACGACCCCGATTTGCCACTATCTACCTAGTTGTAGAAAGTAAGCACTGAGGGCTTATAAATTATCTTTTGGCGCGCGGGCGCGACGACCGCCCGCGCCTGTCAAAATGGCGCCGTTGCCGGGGAAGAGGCGTTTATTCTTAAGTATTTAGGTGTATTTGGTTGTGTATTAGCTAGTTGTTTTTATTTTCCACTACTTGGTGGTTGTTTTTGTCCGGAGTAGGTATTGCTTGAGTTCTTGGTAATTTATTTTATCGAGAATCCTTGCACTATGATTCCGAACTTTTGAAAAAAAAAAAAAAAATTGTTAATGGAGCGTCTCACCTTGAGGGAACTCATGATAAGAAGAGAGGCTCAACAAGCAAGGTTTTGTAGGATGTGTCATTCCGACCACCCTACCGAATCTTGCCATTTGTTGTGGGAACAGCACGATGACCGAGAAAGAACCCTTGGTTTCCAAAACCATGGGTACTATGAAGAGTGCTATCCAGAGGTAGGAGATATTGGTTTTCAAGGGCAAGAAGCTCAGGAATGCTATCCATACCACAACTCTTACAATCCGGAATGGAATGGTAGTCCGGATTTGTGGTATGAGAATGAGCCGGAAAACCAATATTACGAGCAACCTAGTTGGCCATCACCATCCTATACCATACCCCAAAACCAAGCCCAACAAGGAAATTCAAGTTTGACACGTGAGGATGTCTTAAATACCATAGCAAACTTGAACTCCTTTACTAGTGAAGAGCCGGATACCCAGCTCTCCTCTAGCGTTGAGGCCATTGAGGGGCATGTGAGGAACATATTAGAGGTATTGGCCCGAATGGAAGCTCGTGATTCCGAAAACACACCATCCCAACTTGAACTCGATGATTCGGTGAGTGAAGTCACCAATAAAAATGATTTTGAGTTTGAAAGGGATGAGGAGTTGGTTGTAGAGGATAGAAAAATGGAGGAAGAGGTGATAGTGCTACATTATCCATTAGCATTGTCACCCCTTCTCCCACCTAGTGAACCAACTCTAATATTTTCGGAAGTTTTGAGGGAAACGAGAGAGGAGCCAAAAGACTATCCTAAGCTCCCTAACCACTTAATTCCCTTTGAACCATCTCCACCTCCACAAGACTTTCCTCTTGGAAGTTTTGTGCCCCCACCTCTCTTGTTTTGGATGCTCATGGTGAAGAGCTTCAAGCCTTCACCATACGGATAACATTAGGGTCGTGCCGACGACCTTAAAAATACGGAGCTACGTCGTGCCGATGACGTTAAATAAATTCGGCATTTCTTTTAGTTTTTGTTTCTTAGTTTGTATTTCTTAGTTTGTTTTTGTTGTTGTTTTGTTTTGTTCTTTTTATGGCATGTTTTTCTATGATGTTGTAGCAACATGAAGTGCATTGCAATGAAGGAGATGAAGGAACGAGATCAATGAACGAGGGAAGCAAGCTTGGACAGTTGGTAAGAAAACGAAAAAAAATTTTAAGCCTGGGATACCCTGCCGTCGCGAGTCGCGATGGGATTCGTCGCGAGTCGCGACGAACAGGGGAGCAAAATCCACTCCCAGCGCCAACTTTCCGCAAGTCGCCCTGACGTCGCGAGGCTCGTCGCGAGTCGCGACACCCTTCGTCGCGAGTCGCGACGAGCTCAGAAAATTTGGAGCTCCCGGACTCCACTTTCCGCGAGTCGCCCTGACGTCGCGAGGCCCGTCGCGAGTCGCGACCAACCACGTCGCGAGTCGCGACGAGCTCAGAACATTTTGAACTCCCGGACTCCACTTTCCGCGAGTCGCCCTGACGTCGCGAGGCCCGTCGCGAGTCGCGACCAACCACGTCGCGAGTCGCGACGAGCTCAGAACATTTTGAGCTCCCGGGCTCTACTTTCCGCGCGTCGCGATGACGTCGCGAGGCTCGTCGCGAGTCGCGACGAACCTCGTCGCGAGTCGCGACGTGCTCAGTAACTTTCGAAAAATTTTTTGAGCCCGGATTTCAAATTTCCAAGCTTCCAAGTTTCCAAATGATTTTAAACATTGCATGATCCTTCCTTCTTCTCCACCCAACACTCCCAAGAACATCACATACCTCTCATTTCTTCCACCATCCTACATATATTGGCATATGAACATTCTTGCATCTTTATAGTACATTTGTTGATTGTAGTATGCCGACTACATCATTGTGACCGTCAGTTCTTAACCTATGATGATGCTTGTATACATGTCAATATATGTTGGATATTTTTCATGCATAATCTTATAGTGGTGATTGAGGGTTGATTGGTTGTTCTTTGACAATACTATGGTTATTAACTCTTGATGCTAAACCTAGTATTACATATCCTTATGTACTTGTGAGTTTAATGTGTTCTTCGTGGTGTAGTCTTGATCAAACGGCGCCATGGAGAAAATGTTTTTCTCGAGGGGTGAGTTCTTCTACGGCATTTTTGCTCATCCTTCCGGTTCCGAAACCCATCTCGGGACCATCCAAGTACTTGGATATCGCCATATCACCGGCGAATTGCGGAGACACGGGTGTCACTCTAACTCCCTTACCTTGATTTTTATTCTTCTTGCCTTACGTGTTTACATTGAGGGCAATGTAATGTTTTAAGTGTGGGGAGGGGTTAGAGGATTCAATGCATGCTAGATCGTTTTGGAATGCTTTTTGCTACTTTTCATTGGAAAAACATGAGAAAAAGAAAAAAAATAGAAAAACAAAAAGAAAAAAAAATGAAAAAAAAACAAAAAGAAAAAGAAAACCCGCTCAGTTGAAAACCCGAGAGGGCAACTTAGGCAACATTGGGGGCCCGGATAGGTCGAAAACCCTTAAAGGGCGGCCTAGGCAAAAATGAGAGGCTAAAATGTGCGGAAAAAGGTGAGATGTGAGCTAAAGAAACATGATGTGTGGCTAGGATGAAAACTCGAAAGAGCTCCTAGGCAAAATGAGAGAAATTGAGAGAAATTGAAAAATGTTATGATTTTACTCATTTGCCGGCGTTGGAGTCATAAGGTTGCGGTTGTCACACGGATGGATCGGGTAGCTCAATATCTTTAGACCTCTTGGGATTGGGTAGCTTAGTGGGTTAGGAAACGAAGTATGGTTATGAAATTCTTGATCTCTTTCTACTTCGTTTTTGGTTGATATATTGGCATTAGGTGAAGCATGTGTTTAAAACTTCCTCTATGGTTTTAGCTTCATTTTGTGTCATTGGATTCTGGGAATATCAATTCTGGGCTGTGAAATATTTTTATGGGTAGTGAATTGATAAGTGGTAGGTTTGGTTAGATTTAGGATTGGGGATGTGTGTGTGTAAAATTCTCATGTGAGCTTTTATTTTGGGATTTTTGAGATTGAGAGTTTTTGTGAGGCTTTGATTGGGGGATTAGTTTAGGTTTTGGGATATATCATTTACTCCGCATGCTTGAATATTTTCTTACTCGAGGGCGAGTAAGGTTTAAGTGTGGGGAGGTTTGATATGTCCATTTTGTATGGTTATTTTGGGGGTTTTAGGATGTGGATATGCCATTTCCTCCGTATGCTTAAATCTTTTCTTACTCGAGGGCGAGTAAGGTTTAAGTGTGGGGAGGTTTGATGTGTCCATTTTAGGCGCATTATTTAGTAGTATTTAGGATCACTTTTGTGCTCTTTTATTATCGAGAGCTTGTGTTTTACCTTGAAATTCACTTAGGAGAGGTAAAAACAACTTTGTACTCTTTTACCTCTTTTAAGTGGATTTTTTGTGACAAGGGAAGAACACGGAACCAACGAAGACCGGAAGACATTGAAGACTATACTTTCGAAGACTTTTGGATAATCACTTCGAAGACATGAAGACCAGAGGCCGTTGAAGACCATTTTGGAGCTGTTGAAGACTTGAAGAGTGAGAGGGATGGCTATGAAGAAGACAAAGAAACAATGCAAAACTGTGGCTGCCGTCGCGACACCGTCGCGAGTCGCGACCTCGCGACCAACACCGTCGCGAGTCGCGACGAACTCCGTCGCGAGTCGCGACCATCGGGCGGCCAGAAATCTTTCTTATTTTCTTTGCACTATAAATACCATCTCTTTTCCCTCTTCTTCTCCAAAGCTTTCCAGCGCGCCTTTCTCTGGTTTTTGGGCGCCATTTTTAGGTTTTTCTTCTTCTTTTCTTTTCTTAGCTTTCTCTTAGTTTGATTATGTCTTTTGTTGTTGTTATAGAGTAGTTCTTGTTCTTGGGAGCAAAGGATTGAAGCTTCCACTATCTATGTAGCAAGAACTCATTTCTATCTATCTATTTGGTGTTTTTGCTATTGTGCTCTTATTGTGCTTTGAATGTTAATTGTTGATTGCATTGATGTTGTTGAGAGCTTGATGATATGAAATGCTTGGATTAATTGCTAGCTAGGGTTTGGGGGATTTGGGTTAATTTCCCCCCTGTTCTTGTTAGCAATGTGAGAGTATGAATTAGAGCTTTCGATTGTGTTAGTGAGTTGACAATGTGCTAGGCGAATGTGATTGATGTCGAACTCTTCGTCACGTTCGTTTGTGTAGCAAACGAGAGAGTCATATGCTCGCGGATGAATGTGCGTTGCACGTTCATCCAATCTCGTGTAATTGCATGAATTGGTTCAATGCCTAGTCACGGTGTAGTGGTCATAGGCATTGCCAAGCTTGTTGGTCCTTCGTGCTAAATGCCACCAATGTCGCCTTGAGTCGTGGTCGCGACTCGGGAGCCATTGGTGAGGTTTGACGAGAGATGTCGAACTCACTCTCGCAAACTACGAACTAAGAAGGATAGGAGTTCAATCTCCACGACAAGTAGTTGAAGTATTGAATAGGTGATTTAAACTCATTCCTGAAGCATTTGTTGTTTGGCGTTTATGTACTATTGACGGTGTGTTTCACTGCATGTGTGCCATAAGTGATTTGAGCATAGGGAGTGCTTGTGTGGTTGAATTGCTTAGGTGTAGGAACGTGACGACTTCCGTAGCACCTTTGCATGAAGATCTACGAGCATGAACTTAGAACTCCTTGTGGTGTGTGTGTTGTGGTACTTGCTAGATGGGGTGTGTGATTGTTGGGTCATGAATGCTATATGATGGAATGTGTGAATGATTCGATGAACTACATTAGATGTGGAAGTGGATATCCGTTGCCCCCAAGGCATTTTATCTTTGTAGTTTAAAACCCTTCTTTTTCTTAGTTTCGTTTGATGATTAGCATAGTCACTTGACGTTGCTAGTTATCTCGTATTTTTATCTTTGTTAACTTAGGAACCAACCAACCAACCAACCCCCCCCTTTACTCGCTTTTATGTGTGTGTATATATATTTACTCCTAGCCTAGTATATCAACCATTTGTGTGCTTAGACGCTTAGGAAGATCCCTCTTCTCATTGGACGACCCCGATTTGCCACTATCTACCTAGTTGTAGAAAGTAAGCACTGAGGGCTTATAAATTATCTTTTGGCGCGCGGGCGCGACGACCGCCCGCGCCTGTCAATATTGTTCGTGTTTCCAAGATAATGACATGTTTGTAAGGAGTGAGAAAATAAGCTTAGATTAGGGCTGATTGTGGACATTAATTACATTTTTGTATGAACACGGTGTGAATGTGCAACGTCGGTCACAGTTAATCGGCCAATATGACATGTACCAAACAAAGTCCGATGTCGAATAGGTCTAGGAAATGATTGAAATATCTATGAATCTCTGACACCACACATCATTCGGACTTTGCGACATCAATCACTCATGCATGCGACATCGCTTTAAAGCAGATCAGTTACTTTTTCCATGTTGAGATAAATGTTGTCTAAGTATGACTATATTATGTGTATTTCATTTGGTGACTGCCCGATTCAAACATAAATTTTGTTTCCTATATATCGGCTGTGATAGGACAAAGAGATTTATGATGGACTTTCAGCATGTAGATGGATGGACTTGTCATTTCACTAGTCCCCCTGGCAGTGTTAATGTCGTATAACATAGACAATTAATGTTTCAATTTCATACAAACTTTATGTATTTTAATATGATGTAACATATATTTGTAATATATATTATAGTTTTCTGGATTTTAACATGTCATTCTTTCCCACATTAATTGAACAACATTTGATTGTTGTATGATGTTTAACCATTTCACTGATTATCAAATATTAAATAACATGTAACGGTTATTGACGTAATGGTTGGTTTTATCATCAAATATTAAACATTATCATATTGTACAAGAAACGATGTCTCCGAGATTAATCTGTGACGTCGCACAAATTGGTGCAGAGACAACACTTTACCGACATTGCATTAACCGGCGTCAATTTTTTTTGGCGACATCGATCATTCAAAATGACGTCAGATTGGTCAGTGTTGCACATCAGCATGCACACGATGTGGGTGCCCCACAGTGCGCGATGTCTCTCTCCAGTGTCTGCGACATCGCTCTTATTTAGACCAACGTCGGCCAGGACAAAGTTGCAGCATTTCCTCTCCCATCGTCTAACTTCTTGCAATGGCTGACGTCGGCCTAAACGAAGTCGCAGCTATGGTCTCCTATTGTCGGCCTTCTTGCTTGAACCGACGTCGGTCACAAAACTTGACAATGTCGGTCTAAAACCGAGGTAAAAGTGTACTTTTAATAAGAAAGTATTTACCTCGATTGTTTTGGGACTAAAAACCGAGGTAAAAAGTCTTGTAGAACTGAGGTAAAAGGTCCTGTTTCTTTTAGTGAGAGTCATTAATTTAAATTATGACCCACCAATTTATTTTTTCTAGATTAGCCCATGTTCCAACCAAAGGTTCACATTTTGACTATTTTCTTATCTGGGTTGAAACATGTGGCTGAAATTTGTCCAGCTCATTTTAATCCTCCACTTTAATTAAAATTTGAGCATATCAACATGTATAAATATTTGCATGAAAAGTTGATATGAAACTTTGCGTGGGAGGTAATAGTTTGCGTGGAAGGTAATAGATTGCATGCATGGGGTTATACACAGGAAGAAAGTGAAGCCAAGGCTAGATATTTTGTCTCCACGCGTTGCTACACTAACAACACTACTGCACCAAGTAAGTAACTATACCTTAAAAAAACAAAAAACAAAATCTAATACACAAAGAATAAGGGACTAGTACCGACTAATTGAAACAAAAAAAACACTAAGAATACATCCACGGGTGTACCCCAACGGTTGGGACAAGTTGCCCTGAGTTCGAGGCTCGCAAGCGATCGTGTGGGATGTCCTTGCTCAAAGCATGGCCTTCTGGGCCATGTGGCGGGTGGGCTCCTGGTGCACGGTGAGTACGGGCTTCAGCTTGGGTCCTGGCGTTGGGCTACCATGACTTACCTATCACATGATGGCTGTGGTGTCGGCTGGTGTGGGCGGCCCAGGGCTAGCCGAAATAGCAAAAAAAAACACTGAGAACCATTCAAATCTTCAAGTATATCATCTAACCTAGGTATAGGATGTCGATATTTATTGGTAATCTTGTTAATTGCACAAAAATCAATACATATACTTAAAAGATTCATGTACAGCCATTTTTCCAGAAGACCTTCAACCTGTCGTTGTAACTCCATCATTTCCTCGGAATTAGTTTTGTAAGCAGGTCGATTAGGTATTACTGATCCCGGTACCAAGTCTATTTGATGTTCAATGCCACGAATTAGTGGAAAACCTCTTGGTAGTTCCTCAGGAAAAACATCTTCAAATTTCTGCAACATCATAGCAATATGTGTAGGAATATCCATAGACAAATCCTCCTTATAAAAATAACTCTCCTTAAAATGTAGGATCACGACAAAAGAATTTTTAGTCAAAGAACGATTGACATCCCTCACTGAAGCATAGAATGAATTATTAAAATCACAAGGTAATTCAAGTCCCATCATAAAGGTATAAGGTAAAAGAGTAGGATGTGAATATAGGGATTTAGTCGACTTACCTGAACCCTTGGTCGAATTAGGGTTTGGCATACCTGTAATTTTGGCCTTATATAAACCCTTGGAAGGTTTAGTTTTGGCCACCTCTTAGGGTTCAGGTGGAAATTCGGCCAGCACCCTCTCCTTGTCGATCTTCATAAGCTTTTGAGCCTCAAAATATTCTAAAGAAGATATAGGAGTCAAGGTAAACCGTTCTCAATCCTTAATCACAGTCACTTTGTTGGTGAAACCATCATAAGCTGATTTCCCATCAAACTGCCAAGATCTGCCCAACAAATATGACAAGCTTCTATAGGTATAACATCACATAAGATAGAATCATGATACTTCCGATAGTGAAGTTAATTAGGCATTGTTTAGTAACTCTACGTTCAGCACAACCATTTAACCAAATCAGTTTATATGGAGATGGATGATGAGTAACATGCAATGACAATGACTGAACTAACAAATTTGAAACAGTATTACACATGATCCTCCATCTATAAGTAAGCAATTATTATCTTTCACAAGGCGACGAGGATGAAAAATATTAGCACGTTGTACCTCTAATTCGGCCACTTACGCATTTGAGAGCCTTAATAACACGGAGTTACCTTATGTTTTTGGGCTTCGCTCACCTTGATCATCAACAATGATCTCTTCATCAATCTCTTCTTCACTTTCGTAAAGTTCATCTTTACTTTTGCAAAGTACAGACATATCAACATATTCATCTGCTTCGTCTTTGAAAGGCTTGAATGTGAAAGGCTTGAATGTTTAGCCTCTGTATTAATCTCAATATATAGGGTACAAATGAGGTGTATAAAAGGAATGTACAACTATGATCTTATCACTAACACTAATCAGAATCAATCTAATATCAATCAACAATAATCAGAATCAATCTAATATCAATCAAATATCTTCTATCCTTACACCCCCCTTCAAGCGAAGCGTCGGATGAACCGAGACGGCAAGCTTGGATCTAAAAAATTCGAATAACGATCAAGAGAGACCCTTAGTGAAGATATCAGCAACCTGAAGCGAAGTAGGCACATGACTAACCCGAAGCTTTCCAGAGGCAACGAGTTCCCGAACAAAGTGGTAGTCAATGTCAATGTGCTTCGCCCGTTTGTGAGCAACAGGGTTTTGAGCCAGAAAGATTGCACTATTGTTGTCACATAACAAAAGAGGCGCACGAGACAACGGAAAACGGAGATCACGCAGTAGATGAGTCAGCTAGACAACCTCTGCAGCAGTGTTGGCCAAGGCACGATATTCCGATTCAGAACTGGAGCGTGAGACTGTAGGTTGTTTCTTGGCGCTCCAGGAGACAAGGTTCCTACCAAGAAACACTGCATAACCATAGGTAGAACGCCGAGTCTCGAGGCAACGTGCCCAATCAGCGTCTGAATACCCCATCACCTCAGTAGATGACACAGAGCTGAACGAGAGACCAAGATGCATGGTTCCACGAACATAACGAAGGATGCGAATCACAGCAGCAAAGTGATCATCCCGGGGATCCTGAAGAAACTGACTAACTGAATTGACTGCAAAAGTCAGGTCAGGACGAGTGATAGTTAGGTACTGAAGAGCACCGACGAGCGAGCGGTATAAGGTGGGATTGGCAAACGTCCCACTGGTATTGCTATGAAGCTGAGACTGTGGTAGAAAAGGAGTGGAAACTACAGCAGCATCAGTCATACCAGCTCGACGCCGGATATCCCGAGCATACTTGGCCTGACTTAAGAACAAGCCAGACCGTGCCGAAGAAACCTCTAAGCCAAGGAAATAGTGAGCATGGCCCAAATCCTTGATGGAAAACTCCCGATCAGTGCGGGCAATGAACTGGCTGATGAGAGCTAGATCATTTCCTGTGAGGATAATATCATCAACGTAGAGCAGAAGGTAAAGCAAGGTGTTACCCTGGGAGTAGACAAATAATGACGTGTCAGCGGAACTACACCGAAAGCCAAGAGTGCAGAGATAGGTACTGAAGCGCTGAAACCAAGCACGAGGAGCCTGTTTGAGGCCATAGATGGCCTTTCGCAAGCGGCAAACATAATCAAGACGAGTCGGATCTTTGTAGCCAACAGGTTGAGCCATGTAAACTGGCGTATCAAGAACACCATTTAGGAATGCATTTTTAAGGTCAAGCTGATGAAGAGGCCATCTGCGCATGGTAGCAATGGCAAGGACGGTGCGAACTGATGCGGCCTTGATCACAGGACTGAAAGTGTGCTCAAAATCGAATCCAGGAACCTGTGAATATCCCTTAGCAACAAGGTGGGCTTTATGACGATCAACAGTACCGTCAGGCCGGTACTTCAGACGGAACACCCACTTCGATCCAACAATATTGACACTGGGTGGACGAGGAACTAATTCCCATGTGTGTTGCTGACGAAGGGCAATCATTTCCTCATTCATGGCAGCAACCCATTATGGATCACGAAGTGCAGCTCGATAGTCGTGAGGCTCTGTTTGGGCAAGCAGGACCGAAAGGAGACCGGTGGCAACAAAATCTGAAGGCAGGTCTCTGGTTCGACGAGTACCATCTTGATGGCGAGTGACCATATGATGCGTTCGGGCAGACTGCAGATCATCAGAAGCAGAGTCAGATGATGATGAACTAGAGAACATCGGAGAGGTAGGAGACTGAGGCGGAGTATCCAAAATTGTGTTTGAAACCGGTGCTGGAGGCGGGACAGTTGCCGAACCAGGAGAGCACAGTAAACAAGGAGGAGTAGGCACAGTCTGCTCTGCTGGAGAAACCACAGACTGACCAACTGGTAAGTCAGCATCAACAAAAGCAGAAACATCTAAGGAAGAAAAAGATGATTCTAAACGATCGGCTAAAGCAAGAGGGAAGCAAGTCTCATCAAACCTAGCATGGCGAGTGATGTAGACACGTCTGGTGGCTTGATCCAGGCACCGGAAACCTTTGTATTGAGAGCTATAGCCGATGAAAACACAAGGGATGCTTCGGGGAGAAAGCTTGTGCTCCGCATAGGGACGGACAAAAAGATAAACTCTGCAGCCAAAAGGGTGAAAGTGGGAGTATACTGGTTTCCGATCATATAGTAGTTCATACGGAGATGCCCCATCGAGGACTGGTGTTGGCAGTCGATTGATAGTATGAACTGCTGCTCCAAAAGCGTCATCCCAAAAAGATAGTGGTAAATGGGAATGGAATAGCATAGTAAGCCCCATCTCAGTGACATGTCGATGTTTACGTTCGGCCCGTCCGTTCTGCTGAGGTGTATGTGGACAAGAGATTTGATGGTGAATTCCCTTTGTAGCAAAATGAGCCCGTAGGCGATTATTAATAAATTTCGTTCCCCCATCGCTTTGAAAAACCTTAATGCGGGCAGAGAGTTGATTCTCTACGAATGCCTCAAACTGGAGATAGATATCCACAAAGTCTGATTTGCGACGGAGAGGGTAAAACCAGGTAAAGCGCGAGTGATCATCAACAAATATGGCATAATAGGCAAAACCGTGTCCAGACAATACAGGAGAAGGGCCCCATAAGTCACAGTGGACTAAATCAAGCACATGTAGAGCTGTTTTATTATTCTCAACAAATGAAAGCCTTTGACCTTTTTCCATAACACAAGGGGCGCAGGTGAGGGGAGTAGGCAACACAGAAGAAACGGATAATACCCCAGCTTTATCTAAAAGGGAAATAATATTATGGGACACATGTCCAAGACGGGCATGCCACAATTCAAAAGATGCCCGATTTTTAGTATTCTGAAGAAAAGTAATCAATGCTGCCTCTCCACGATCCAGCACGTATAGCCCATTCTCACTGTGGCCCCTTCCCACGACTGACCTGGTTACCTTGTTCTGAATAATAATGGATTTGTCATCAAAAGTAATCAGAACACCAAGATCACGGGTTAGCTTGCTAATAGACAGTAAATTTTTGGTAATACGGGGCACAACGAGCACATCAGTTAATCGCAAAGATGGTGTAAGATTAGAATCACCATGATGTGTAATAGAAATATGAGAGCCGTTTCCAACAAGAACTTGAGAATTACCAGTATAAGGAGTGACACTGTCTAAAACAGAGGAGGAGGATGCCATATGATTTGTCGCACCTGAGTCGATGTACCAATCAGAGGCACGAGCAGCTGGTTCAAATGAGAACTCGGCAAGCTGAGCAGATTCCATGGGACGAGGAACAAAACGATAACACGAATTTGCCGAATAACCTGGTTTCCTGCACCACTGACAGACCAGACCTCCACCACGTCCACGATCACCACCAGAGCGTCCACCACGTCCACGTCCACGTCCACGGGCGGCGCGTGTACCAGACGCGCCGCCACCACGCGTCGATGCGTGGTCCCATGCACGGCCACCTGCCAGACGATCGGCCGCCAGAAATATGGCAGTTTGAACTGCAGATGGAGTCTGAACACTATTGCTGCCATCTCCTGAGAGAGTGGAGAGAAAAACTTCATGATTTTCGGCCCGGGCAACAACGTCGACATAATTCAGCGTCGGCGAAAGATTCATAATGGGGGCGCTGAAATCTCTAAATTCTGGGCCGAGAGCAGTGACGAACCACAACACCTGATCATCATTGGAAGGGGCAGCATCCATGGCGGCGAGTTGATCGAAGATAGCTTTGAATTTGAGATGCAGGTCGTGACCGAGCCGGTGCGGCGGAGAGTAAGGACTTGAACTCGAAGTTTGAGAACGCTGGACTTGCTCTTGTTCTGATAGACCGTGGAAACAGTATCCCATATTTGCTGGGAAGTTTCGCAGCCGAGGACCTCCGCCATAGCTTCCTCGGAAAGCGATGAGAAAAGAAGACCGCAAAGCTTCTGGTCTTCGTTGATCCACGATTCACGGGCAGCAACAGCAGTATTATAGGTTGCCTTATCAGTGGCATCACCGGGTGATGAAGAGGCGGCAGAAGAAGGTGGTGATGGCACGGGCTGGCAAGGATGGGATCCGTCCAAAAAACGGAAGAGATTCTGTGATCGAAGAATGTGGCGAACTTGGGTTTTCCAAAGCATGAAATTCCCAGATGATAGTTTGATGTTGAGCATGTGGAATAGGGTATTATATGGTAGCTTTTCATCAGAAACAACAAGGTTGGATTGGCCGGAAGTTGACATGGTGATGGGGAGAAGTTGACAAGGTTGGATTGGAGGAGAAGTTGCTGGGAAGAGCAGCAGCGCTGCGAAAGATTTCACTTGATTTGAACCAAGTGATTTATGGACAAGTAATGAGCAGCAGTGCTGCAAAAAAAAAGAGAAAGAGGAAATATGGATCAAAGCTCTGATACCATGAAAGGCTTGAATGTTTAGCCTCTGTATTAATCTCAATATATAGAGTACAAATGAGGTGTATAAAAGGAATGTACAACTATGATCTTATCACTAACACTAATCAGAATCAATCTAATATCAATCAACAATAATCATAATCAATCTAATATCAATCAAATATCTTCTATCCTTACAGTCTTCTTCCTCAAGTGTTGTCATGATTTGAGTATGAGTAAAGTTGAATCACAAATGACCTCTTTCCTTACAATTAAAACAAGTAGGAGACTTAGAAGTAACTATATTTTATGAGAAGAAATAGACTTACTTGGATTTCTGCTGGACTAATAGTTGGAGGGTGTCATTCTTCTTTCATTCAGAATGACATAAGAATCTTTTAACTGAAATTGAAGAATCTATCTTTTCCTGATGACTTGCTGCTAATGTTGAAAGGAGAGGTGAAGTATGTGCAAGCATTAATGGATGCTTTCAACCAGTTTACAAGATCAACTGGGTTGAATGTAAATCAGAGGAAATGCAAGGTTTTCTTTGGATGCACTGATGAGGAGCAAAAAAGAGAAATTCTGGAACTGACTAGTTTTGATGAGAGAGTTTTTAACTTTTAAATACTTGGGTGTGCCTATGTCTAGTATAAGATTATCTATCCACATGTACAAACCTTTGATAGAAAAGATTAGAGAGAGGTTAAAGCACTGTAGTGCAAATTTATTCAGTTATGCATGGAGGCTTCAACACATTAAGAGTGGTCTATTTGCTGTGACCAACTATTGGATGCAGACATTTCCATTGCCAAAAAGAGTTTTAAAGCACTTGGAAGCATTGTGTAGATCCTTTCTATGTAGTGGAGGGGAGATTATCTCCAGGAAATCACCCATAGCTTAGGAAAAGGTTTGTTCACCAAAGAAAGCTTGAGGTCTGAACATAATTGCTTTAGAACAGTGGAATGAAGCAAACATGATTAAGGTATTATAAAATATGTGCAATAAGTATGATAGTTTGTGGATTAAATGGGTTCATTCATATTACATAGGGTATGAAAATTCCATGAATGTAGTTTTCCCAGGTTCATGTTTCTTGTTTCTGAAGAATTTGGCCAAGTGCATATCTAAGGTGCAGAATATGAGTTGTTAGATAGAACAAAAAGGGAATCAGAGTCTAAGGAAAATGTATGAGGCTTTAAGGGGAGAGGAAATGGCTACTCAGTGAAACAAGATATGCAAGGACCCGATGGGATAGATAGAAGAAAAAGAATGGCTGATGAAAAGAACGAAAGGTAAAGAGTGGAGAGCACAATTGATTAAAATTGCAACAACATAAGAAATTTATGCAATATGGCAATGGAGGAATGAAAAAGTGTTCGTAAAAGAGGAAAATTAGTGTGAGATTGTAAACAAAATTATAGATTCTATAGTCTATAGAGCTTGGATGTCATCTAAACTTAAGGAGAAATTTGTAAAGTTTATGATAGGAGACTAAGGTAGGGAGGAATGAAAATGTAAAAATCAATTTTGCTAGTTTTGGTAATGAAAATTAAATTTGTTTCCAAAAAAAACACATTTTTTTCTAAAACTCACCAATGGTGAGGAGGATTATTATTAGGTTCCCTGGACCCTGAATAAAACATATTACATTGTTTTCTTAGAAGTTTGCATGTCTTTAAAATTGAATCTAGTGAAAACAAACTAGATGTAGGCATATCAAGTGCGACAATAGAAAATCCTATTCCTATTGCCTCTACCCCTGTGTTAGCAAAAGAAAATGCATAATCCCATTGACGAGGTCTAGTATGGCCTTCAACTTTCTTGCCTCCACTCCACATAGCGACGAGAAGAGCTAGTCTCACCTACTAGCCCCTTGCACATTACTTCCCAAAGACTAATGCACTTTAACTCTTTCAAGAGTCTAGAAGTTCAGTGTATGCATCATCCATTGTCCATGCCATCCTTCTGTCTAGATAA
Organism: Rubia yunnanensis; assembly: GCA_037428765.1. NCBI lineage: Eukaryota > Viridiplantae > Streptophyta > Magnoliopsida > Gentianales > Rubiaceae > Rubia > Rubia yunnanensis. Next base: position 132,346,079 of record CM075061.1, read on the forward strand.
GCCAGCCTCCATGTCCTTTGGAATTTTGACTAGCCATCCCTTTGGTGAAACATCTCCATAGTTAAAATATCAATTTGTAAAATACTCCATTATGCCTATGTACCCATCAAATAATAACAAACACCAGCAATATCTCATCCACATAAGATATAGTTTTTACTATCTTATGAAGCTCTAATATATGGGAATTATCTAGAATCAAGGAGGACTAGTCCTTTTACTTTATGAGGCAGTGTAGCATGCTGAACATTATAATTAGCCTTTGTAGAACTAGCTAACTTTGCTAAAGCATCCGCTACAAAGTTTGATTCCCTATAAATGTGTGAAAAGGTAAAGGATAGCTCACATGAGAGATTCCATATAGCTTTGATCAGATTAGTATACCTCCAAAGTATCTTGAACTCCCTCCTTATCATCTTTAGAAGAATGAAGGAGTCCACTTCTACTTAAATACCAGTAAAATCATTGAAAAATGGTGTTTCCATTCCCAAAATCAAAGCTCTGGTCTCTGCCTCTAAGATGTCCATGTTATGGAGATATTGAGCTTTTGCCATGAGGACCTCTCCCTGCTGGTTTCTGATCACCATTCCAGGTTCTGCTGCTTCTGTCTTCAAAGTCACTATGTTATGTTGTCTAACATGCATCACATCTGTGTTCAAATCCATCTGTGTTCAGCTTTTCTTCCTTATATGGTAATCTCCAATCCATTATGTTATGTTGTCTAACTTGCATCACATTATTCACATGAGCCAAAGACAACAAAATGGGAACTGCCTTGTGTTCTTCTACTCTTTTCCATTTAATCCCATGGATTTTCATAATCATTCTTATTAGGTCAGAAACTTGAGAGAGAAAAATCTCAATATTTGGTGTCTTGTTATCATATATGCGGTTATTTCTAGTACACCATATAGACCATGTAGCAACAGATGGAAGTAATCTAAGGCATATCTCATGAGTTCTTGACTGTACTCCCATATTCTAATAATGAAAATACCTATCCTAAAGGTTTTGGAAGTTCACCTTTCCAATATCAAAGAAAGAATTGATCATATCCCATACAATCTTAGTCTATTCACATCCATTAAAAATATGATGAAGTTCATCTGACTCATTTTTACACAATGGACATATAAATGGAAAATGCAAGTTAAATTCCTCAAATATATCAAGGATAGGTAGCAATTTCCAATTAAATACACTAATTTTCTTGGGTGAAAATTTAGACCATAGGTGTTTAAAGGATGAGACTTGATATTCTTTCTATCTAATTGGTCATAAGCTGAGCTCAGTGAAAAAAGACCAGTACTTTCAGGTTTCCATATCAAGATGTCCATGTAAATTGCAAAAAGTGGAAACTCCCTTGTTATAGGATCATGAAATTCAATCGGAAGACCAAATTTAAATATATTGCAATAAAATTCTTGGTGGTAAAAAAAATTAGACATCGACGAATCGGGATAGGGAAGATCCATATATGAGTTCCATATATGAGTTCCATACATCGATTAAAGCCTCCCTATCTAACCAATTAGAATTCCAAAAGGATACTTTTCCTTCTCCAATTAAGTGTTGTATTTTCATAAGCAATTTCACTAATCTCTTTTATTCTTTTCCAAGTTTTAGAGTTCTTTAGATAATATGGGAGTGACCACGTGAACAAAGTTCATAGATTGCTTCCTGTTTGCATTTTCTTCCAGAATTTAATTAAAAAAATCTTAATGACACAATGCAAATTTTTAACATTCAGACCATTTTCTAAAATAGGATAACTTTGATTAGACCAAGAACGCCAAGTTTTCCTTTGACCATATTCATAAGTGTCCCAGAAAAACTTTGCAAATAAAACAGGTAATCTATCAATAATTCCTACTGTAGGTTTGATCACCACTAAAATGTGCAATGGAATTGCTGATCGAACTGGTTTAATCAATATCAATCTTCCTTCTTTGTTAAGCCATTTATATTTCCACATTAAAATCCCAGCTGCCATTTTTTCAAAGACACATTGAAAATAGTTTTGCTTCTTCCTTCCTATAAAATAAGACATCCAAGGTATTGGAAGGTAAAATAGCCAGCATCTATATTAATCAGAATGGGAATCAAATTCCTATGGAATCGTTTAGCATGCTAAGACAGATAAAATGAAGACTTCCCAATGTTTATTTTTTGACCAGTTGCGGTCTCCTAAACCTTAAGAAACTTTTTAAGATTCTTAAAACTGGTTTGCTTTAGTAAACACCGATGTATCATCAGCAAAGCTGAGATGAGTGATTTTATTTACTGAATTTGGCAACTTGAAAAAAAAAAATTTCTTGATTGATTAAATAGTAAACTAAGGTTTCTAGAAAAAGCTTCAATGAGCATTATAAACAAGTATGGGGGTAAATGATCCATTTTTTTAATGCCTCTTGATGATGATAAAAAACAAAAGGTTTCCCATTCACAAGAACTGATAAATTTGTTGCAACTATATTGCCCATAATATTTTTAACTACTAAACCATGAAAACCCATTTTAAAAGTAATTTGGTCAAAAGAAACCATGAAACCCTATTAAAATGTTTCAACATATCCAATTTAAACATCAAATTATATCCTTTGGTTTTGTTGTTTAGAAAATTAGTCATTTCTTGCATTAGTAACACATTGTCAGCCAATTCTCTAACTTGAACAAAGGCAGACTGTTCAGGAGAGATGCGAGAAGGCATTATGGGCTTTAGTCTCTCAGTGTATACTCTAGACAATATTTTTTTCTAAAAAATTAGAGAGACTAATTGGCCTAAAATCACTGAAATAAAAAGCTTACTTTCTTTCTAGGAATTAAAACAATAAATGTAGCAGCAACAGCTCTAGGTATAGGCACACCAGCAAGAAATTCATTAACAACATTTATAAGATCATTTTCAATGATGTTCCAACATTCAGTATAGAACTTACTAGGGAATCCATCTAGGCCAGGGGATGCATCTCCATCCATTTCAAAAACCAGCTTCTTGAGAGAATCCAAGTTTATTTCCATCATCAGATTATCATTCATTTGATCAATAATATAAATTGGAATATTATGTAATAAACATGAATCAGCTACACCCTCTAGGTCATTGTTATCATTAGTAAGAATGTCAGAGACAATGTACAGCCTCAGCTCCTATCTCGTCAGGATTTTTAATCCATTGACCCTGGCTGTTCTTAATCTTTGTTATGGCATGCCTACCAGGTTTTGACTTGACGGAGGCATATAAAAATTTAGAATTACAGTTTTTTACTGTTAGCCATTTTCCCCTTGACTTTTCTTTCCTAAAAATTTCATCCCTAGTTAGTGCAAGTGTGAGTTCAGCCTTAGCTTGATTAAGTTCAGATCTGGTCATTTCATGTGTAAGCTGCTGATGTTCCATTTCATTTTGTAAAACCTTTTCTTCAGCATCTTTGACCTTATCTTGTATATTACCAAAAAAAATGTATTACATTCTTTTAGAAAACATTTTAGCCTTCTGAGCTTGAGTGAAAACCTTAGCATACCAAAACCATGACATGGAAGACTCCAATCAAGTAAACGTCATTTTTGAAATCATTGTGAGTAATCCAACAATTTTAAAACTTGAAAGACTTAGGACTTGAAGAATAATTTAAATTAGGTACAGTTACCAGTAAAGGAGAATGGTCAGAGGGGTGTCTAACCTTAGCTTGAATGCTTGTGTTAGGAAACAAGTTTTAAAAGGGTTCATTAACAAAGCCACTATCAAGTCCTTGCCAGACATTACCATTTATTACTCCAGCCCATGAAAAACGATTACCAGCAGTGGGTAATTCTACAAGCTGATTTTCCTCTATAAACACGTTAAAATCCACCATGCTGTTAAAATTGGGATAACACTGACCTAGGTATTCACTTGGTTCTCTTAGAACATTGAAGTCCCCCTATTAACATCACATGATTATTACAATAAATTTGTAAACTATACCAAAGTGGAAACCTAGGAACTATATCATACCTTCCATTAACAAAAGTCGAGTCCTAAATGAAGGAAATAGATTTATGTTGTAGTTCAGCTAGTACAAATTGATCATGGACTGATTTCACAATTACATTTAAAAAATCAGACCAAAAAACCCATATTTTATCCCTTCGATCACCATAAAAATGACTATAACCAAGTTTAAAACTGATGGATGCAAATTGGTCAGATTTTAACATTAGTTCAATCAAGACAAACAAAGATATGCTATGCTTCCTCTTAATGTTCTTAACTTTAAATTGAGCTTTGTCATTCTTAATTCCTCTTACATTCCACACACAAATATTAAATGACACCATTATTTATTCAAAGACTCGGTATCAATTTGTGACCTAGTTTAAACTTTTTTAGGAATGCTTGTGTAGTCTCTCTTTTTATACTTCTTTCGAGTGACTGCCTCATTTTGTGATGTTGTAATGTCTATATCCAGATTCATGCTTGCTTCAACTATTAAACCTATTTTAAGCTATCAAATTAGGTTCTAAAATTATATCTTCTAAGGATTCCTTATTAGCCTTTTCTGTTGACCACTTTCCTCCAGAGTTCAAATCTATGTTATCTATTAAAATTCAATCTTCGGGGGACAGTTTATCAAAAAAAATCTCATTAGCTTTACCTGAACTTACCTGAGATTATTCCTTTTAATTCTGCAACATTGCTTCTTTCTGATGTGATCCTTCTTGAAACACCTGTGTCTCTACAATTTTCTCAACGGAAACATTAGATTCTCTATCCATACTAGCGATGAGGAGACCATTAGTATGAATATCAAGAGTGTATTGTTCAATATAGACATTTTCTATATCCTCGTCGGAATCGTGAACATTTTCAATTATTGTCAAATTCTTATTTCCTTTATCATTCTTCTCCACATTCTCAACATGAGAGATGGATAATATAGCAACACTTGTATCATTATTTTTGGTAAAATTATATATCTTTTCAGGTTCTAAATTCACAATGAGAGGAAGAGATTTTGAGACATCTTTAACCTGAGCAGTGGATTCTTCATTACCAGTATTGTCTTTTCCAGCTTTAGGAACATAGATTTGCTTTATTTTGGAAGCCCCTATCTGTTTGGTGTTTTGCTCATGAATTTTATTAGTAACATTTGATTTCAGAGTAATCAAGTCCTTTTCTTTATCAGTTAAACCAGAGGAAGAAGGAGTAAAGTTTCATGAACCCCTTCCATGTTCATCATTAGTTTTAAGTGCCATGATGGCAGTCTTTGTGTCTGATCTGCCCTGCAAGAACTAGAAAGATGGCCTAATTTTAAACATTTAGTGTAGTAGTCTGAAATACCTTCATAATCAACATATTGCCAGAATCATTTATTTCTGAAACTAAGACAGACTCATTCTGTAAGGGGCTGGGTAACATCAATTTCCACACAACCCTTGGCCACGTGAGTCTTGGTTCTATTGAGAGTGGCTTTATCAATTTTGATCGGATGACCGATTAGATTACCTATGGACATCATCGCCCAAGGGTCAAAAAATTGTTGGGGAAGCTAATATAGCGCCACCCAGACAGGATCAGTCAGAGAATCTGCATTTGGATTAAAATGGCAAACCCATTTCATTATACGTGGTGATTAAGAACTGAAATTCAATACCTTTTGCATCCAGCATTTGTAACAATCATTGAGGAGTGTAAAGTGAATGAGGACTTGACAATTATCCTGAAGATGGATCTCTGTGTGCCCCTTGAAACCAGCAGTATGAAAGTCCCATAGGAGTTTCTCGAGTTGAGGTCGGCTTCTTGTAAATTTTCCGACGAGTGTCAATTTGAGTGGAGCCTCTAATTTATCAACATTCCTCATTGGAGAAGCTTACTCCCGATTCCCCTAACTGTTCTATTGACTTTTTTGGATTGAGGAGAACTCTAGCAGATGGGGTTTCAACCGGCTTGGTAGAGAGATTTGATGCAGATGAAAGGATTTGGGCATATGAAAAGCTTTGTTTAGGATTAGTATCGGGGTTAATCCCATGCTCCGCCAAGATGGCGGTGCTAGATCTGGATGTGAAACCCTAGGTCACACAGCCTTGGAAGCTCTTACCAAGCTAATCGTCGGCGTTCTAGAGAGAGACTTAAATATATCAAAAAAATGGAACACATAATAATCAATTATAAAACAATTAGATATTACAATTTATAAAATCTCTTCTAATTCTAACTAGAGTCCGTCTCTTGAAAGACGGTCTTTCCATAAGTTATGGAAAGACCAAGGTTTAAAGTGTAAATTAGAAGAAATTAAAATAAAATTTTCGGGTTGCATGAACCGGGTTATAAATTTTATAACTACTACATATTTCATACTAAAACTTTAATATTGCAACTAAGACCTTTTACCTTTTATTATTCCAATCAAACCCCGTCTTTCCATAAGCCTATGGAAAGACCGTCTTTCCCAAGACTTTGCCTTCTAACTATACTAAATAAATAATTTTTAAAGAAATTTTAATTGGAAAGTGATAATCAAATCCTTTTCAAAATGGTAAGTGAATATTTTTAATTTTTTTAAATTTACATCTCTTCAATAATTCATTTTCACCCCATAATTTCAAAAATTCTTCTTTTGCCTTGTTTCCTTCATCTCTGGAAAACTTTCTTAGGAAATAAGAATATTTTTCATTGGAGCACATCGCCTCACTAAAAACTTTAATATGGAAAATCCAGTAGGAAAATATCATTAAGGGGAAAAGAGTATGATATGTCCATTTTATGTGCATAATTTAGTACTTTTTGGGGTCATTTTTGTGCTCTTTTATTGTCAAGAGCTTGTGTTTTACCTTGAAATTCTCTTAGGAGAGATAAGAGAATCTTTACACTTTTTTACCTCTTCTAAGTGGATTTTGCATGACAAAGGAAGAACATGGAGGCTTGAAGACTGGGGGCCATTAAAGATCACTTTTCGAAGACTTTGAAGACTTGCTTCAAAGACATGAAGACTTGAAACCTGGAGGCCATCGAAGATCATTTTTTGAAGACTTTGAAGATTTTCATCAAAGGGTTGAAGACTTGATAAATGAGAGGAATCATTGTGAAGATAAGTGTTTATCACAAGAAAAAGAAAAGAAAACAAGGTTAAGTTCTGGTGCATGTCGCGAGTCGTGACGAACCTGTCGTGAGTCGTGACGAACCTGTCGTGAGTCGTGACGAACCTGTCGTGAGTCGTGACGAACCTGTCGTGAGTCGTGACGAACCTGTCGTGAGTCGCAACCAACGGGTGGCCAAAACCTAACCTTATCCTTTTTGTACTATAAATAGCACTCTCTTTCCTCTCATTCACATCTCTTCTTTCCTGCATTTTTGGTACTGTTTCTAACCCTAGTTTCTACCATTTTTCATCTTTGAATTCTCTTGTATTATGTTTGGTTTGTTAGCATTAATTATTATGAACTCTTGTAGCTAAATCTAGTTCTTGGGGCAATTGATTGAAGCTTCCAACCTTATGTAGTAAGATTCTATATTTGCTCATTTATGAACATTTATTGGAGAGCATTTATTATGCCATTAATGTTGTGTTTAATCTCATTTATACCATGGGTTAATTGAGTATATGAAATGTTTGCATGGTTGAAATGTAAGAGTGTTACTAAAGTCTAAAACTTCTTAACTCATTTGATATGAAATCCAAAAGCATGGATTTAGAACTTCTTGTGTATAATGTGGGGTAGTCCTTACTAGATGAGTTTGTTAATGTGGATTGTTTTCATATTTGTCATATAGATGCAAAGAAAGGTTAAACCTTGAATGTTGTTTGATCTAAGTTTAACCTAATAAATGCTTTGTTTGGTTAAATGACTATGTATTTGTTAGAAGGCTTGTTGTTATCAAACCTTGGTCCTTTGGGTGAAATGCCATTGATGAAATACACCTATGATGTTGTTTGTCTTTGGTGATCATCAATGAGGTTTGCAAATGGTCGTTGTTTGTTTTTTCAAACTACTCTTAAGGAGGAATGAATGTTAATCTTTGAATGAGAAGTGATAACATTCCCCATAGAAAATAAATGTAACTGAATGAGTGAATGAATCAATGAGCTATAGGAAGTTTGGAAGTGGAAGTCAAGTGCCCCCAAGGCTCCGTTAATTATCATTTTAACCGTATCTTTAATTGTATTGCATGATTAGCATAGTTCTCTTTCTTTTCTAATTGTTGACTTTCAATTTGATAACTTAGGCTCAAAAACTAACCAACCCCCCCCCCCCTTTTACATGCTTTTATATATATCTATGTATGTATATGCCTAGTATGTTTTCTCCTATATATGTTTAAACACTTGAAAAGTTCTCTCTTCTCGTGGATGACCCAGACTTTCCACTATCTACTTAATTATAGATAGGAAACATTAGGGCATAAAAGTATTAACTTTGAGAGGTACGGCGACGACTCCCAAATTTTGGCACCGCTGCCGGGGAGGAGGCATTTATTTTTAAGTGTTTGGGCATATTATGTGTGATTATAAGCTAATTGTAAATATTTGTTAGTTTTCTTTTATTTTGATTTCTTAGTTGATTTTCCATTTTCACTTGGCTTAGAGACATATTGTTCGAGTTCTTGGTGTATGGTTCGTACATAATCCTCTTCACAAGAACCCCTACACTACGACCTCGAGTTAGAGTTGAATTTGAGACGGGCTAAGAGGCTTTCTTTGGAAAGTGTGAATAACACCCCTCCTGGTGACCATTTTGTGGATACCTCTTCCTCTATGGAACATTAACTTGAGCATGAAGATGACCATCTGGGAGGGGGACCTCAACATCCTCCTTTCCAAGGGTGAGCTCCCCCTCTTCAATAAAGGGAGATTCCTTTGGGGCAAGCATTGTTAAGAGACATCATGGCCCCCAACCTCGATCAACGACCAATATGCATTGAGTATCCTGTGGTTGGACCGAATGGGCACTTTGAGCTAAAGACCGAGTTCATCAACATGCTACACATCTTCCTTGGTAGGAAAGAGGAGAATGCCAATAAACACCTCACCTAATTTCACTTCTTGTGTGGTGGTACGGTCCCCCATGGAGTGGATGAAGATTTCTATAAGTTGAAGGCTTTTCCATTCACACTAAGGGATGGTGCAAGAGATTGGCTCCACTACCTACCACCCAAGAGCATCAAGAGTTAGCTCAATATGAAAACAAAGTTTCTAGCCAAATACTTCCCGGCCTCGAGGTCCACCGCCTTGAAGAAGGACATAAGAAACATCCTCCAATGGCATGAAGAATCTCTCTTTGACTATTGGGAGAGGTTCAAGAAGTTTCTCGCAAGTTGCCCTTACCACGGTTATTCGGAGGGGGATTTGGTTTATTACTTCTACAATGGTCTTCTTGATGAGGATCAAAGTTTGGTAAGGAGTTCTTGTGGTGGCACTCTTGGGAATAAGACTTCATCTGAAATGATGCAATTATATAAGGAGCTAGCGAAAGAATCAAGAAACTTTAGCTCAAGGGCCGATTTGAGAAGGATAAATCCAATGCTCGCAAGTGACCGTTCCAATAGTGGAAAGCTCGAGGATCAAGTCTTGGCCCTTGCATTCATGGTGAAATCATTGATGATGAAGACCATAAATGTGCCACATGTTAAATCATGTGAAATTTGTTACTTGGCGCATCCTACGGACACTTGCCCTACTTTGCAAGAGGACTATGTCAAGGAGGTGAGTGCCATGGGATATCAAGGAAATCAAGGCTACTAAGGCAACCAAGGATATCAATGTGGTAAAAGCTACCAAGGCTACCAAGGCTACCAAGGTTATCAAGGGTACCAAAATAGGTCGTACAATTTGGGAAATCGTGATAACCCGAACCTCCGGTATGGAAACCCTCAAGGAAGCCCAAACCCTCAACCGTATCGGCCTCATCAACAAAGATATAGGCCACCTCAACAACAATTTCAAAGGCTCCAAGACAAACCCCGAGACCAAGGGGAGAGCTCGGGGCTGACAAAGGATGAGGTGATGCAAGCCATTCACCGGTTGGACATGTGTACGAAGAAAAGTGAGAAATTCCAAGATGAAGCCAAGGTGGTCATCAATAACTTGGAAACTCAAGTGAGCCAAATAGCTCAAGTGGTGAATCGGATGGAAGGCTGGGAAAGAGGTAAGCTACCCTTCCAACCGGAGATCAACCCTCAACAAAATGCTAGTGTTATCACTTTGAGAAGTGGTAAAGAGGTTGGCTCTCCCCCGGTTGGTGAAGTTGTTGAAGACGAACCTATAAATCTTGAAATACTTGAGAAAGAAGTGAAGGAAGAGAATGACGAGGTGGCCAAGGAGCAAGCAAGTGACATAAAGGAGAAGGAACAGGAGATCACCGTTGAGAAATCAACCTCCATTCCCGAACATTCATCCCCTCCTCACAAGAAGGAAAGATTAGTGAAAATTCCTCCATGTGTCCCGGAACCACCGTTCCCGGAAGCTCTACAGGACAAATGGAGAAAGGGGTCCAACAAGGACATCTACGAAGTCTTTCGTAAGTGTGAGGTAAATATCCCTCTTTTGAATGCTATTGGAAAAATTCCTAGCTATGCAAAAATTTTGAAGGAATTATGTGGGGTAAATAGGAAACAAAGAACGAAGAACAAGCTTAAAAATGGGAGAAGTTAACATGTCTCTGCTTTGTGGCAAAGGGAGTTACCCTCTAAATGTAGCAATCCTAGCATGTTCACAATCCCTTGCATGATAGGAAATACACATTTTGAAAAAGCAATGCTTGACTTAGGTGCATCAATAAATTTGATTCCTTACTCTTTGTATGAAAGCCTCAATCTTGGTACTTTACACAAAATCGGGGTGGTGATCCAACTAGCCGATCGTTCCAGTGCGTACCCTAAGGGTATCATCGAGGATGTGTTGGTTAGGGTGGATTCCTTAATATTCCCCATGGATTTTTTATGTCCTAGACATGGAGTATGATAAACATACCGCCCCAATCTTGTTGGGGAGGCCATTTTTGAAGACCTCTAGGACCATTATTGATGTGCATAACGGTACCCTCACCATGGAATTTGATGGGATTAAAGTATAGTTTAACATAAATGACTCTATGAAGTATCCTCTTGAAGAGTATTCTTGCCACGCTATTGATTTTGTTGACAATGTTGTGCAAGATGTTTTAAATTGAGTGGTGATGATTCCTTGTTAGTTGCTTTGGAAAATGATGTTGAAAATGCATGTCTTGTATATTCCATGAGTACTAACTTCAAGGAGAGCATTGAGGAGTTAAGCGAAGTGGTGCAAAGTCCCAACCCTCTAGTCTTAGAGGAACCCGAAGAACCGGAATTCCTCCCATCACTCGTGAAAGCTCCGGTGATTGAGCTTAAACCTTTTCCAAGTGACCTCAAGTACGCATTTCTTGGGGAAGGGGAGACGCTTCCGGTTATCATTTCAAGCAAGCTCACCAAGGAACAAGAAGAAAAGTTGATGATGGTGTTACGAGAGAACAAGGAAGTAATTGGATGGACTATTGCTGACGTCAAAGGCAGAAGTCCATCCACTTGCATTCATAGATTTTTTTTTGGAAAAAGATGCAAGACACGTGTGACAACCCTAGCACTGTTTAAACCCGCCTATGATGGAGGTGGTAGAGGAGAAAATCCTCAAGTTACTCCAAGCGGGCATGATCTATCCAATCTCGGATAGCAAGTGGGTGAGTCCAACTCAAGTGGTGCCCAAGAAGAGTGGGGTGACGGTGGTCAAAAATTAAAAGGGTGAAATGGTTCCCACTTGAGTTCAAAATGGGTGGAAAGTTTGCATGACTACCGGAGGCTATATGCGGAGACCCGGAAGGATCACTTCCCATTGCCATTCATTAATCAAGTGCTCGAGAGGTGAGCAGGCCACCCTTTCTATTGCTTTTTGGATGGGTACTTGGGGTATTTTCAAGTGGCTATCACCCCGGAAGACCAAGAAAAGACCACCTTCACGTGCCCATTTGGTACGTTTGCCTACCAGCGTATGCCTTTTGGGTAATGTAACGCCCCTGTAACTTTCCAAAGGTGTATGGTAAGCATTTTCTAAGAATTTGTTGAAAACTTTGTCGAGGTATTCATGGATGATTTCACCAGACATGGTAATGATTTTGACAACTGTTTGGAAAATTTGGCACAAGTTCTTAAACGTTGCATTGATACTAATCTTGTGTTAAATTCTGAGAAGTATAATTTTATGGTAAAGCAAGGCATTGTCTTAGGCCATGTTGTCTCCTCTAAGGGTATTGAGGTTGACAAGGCAAAGATAGACACAGTTTTAACTTTGCCTTATCCTACTAATGTGCACGAAGTGCGCTCTTTTCTTAGCCATGCAGGATTCTATCGCCAGTTCATCAAGGACTTCTCGAAGATAGCATCTCCTTTATGCAAGTTGTTGCAAAAAGAGGTGGAATTTGTGATGGATAGGGGTTGTAAAGGGGCCTTCAATACATTGAAAGGAAGGTTAGTCTCGGCCCCTATCATACAACCCCCGGATTGGTCGTTTCCTTTTGAGATTATGTGTGATGCTAGTGACTATACCATTGGAACAGTGCTTGGTCAAAAGGTGGGGAGAGCGCCTCACGCCATCTACTATGCATCCATGTCTCTCAATGAGGCCCAAAGAAACTACTTCACCACAGAAAAGGAGTTGCTAGCAGTGGTATTTTCTTTGGGAAAATTTTGATCTTACTTGCTTAGTACAAAAGTTATTCTGTACACCGATCATGCAGTGCTTCATCATTGAATGACAAAGAAAGAGGCCAAGCCAAGATTGATTAGGTGGATCCTGCTCCTGAGTGAATTTGAGTGAGAGGTGCGAGACAAGAAGGGCATGGAGAACCTCATGGCTGATTACCTGAGCCGGTTGGCACCCTGCCAAGATAGTGAGGTAAATATATTAATGAAGGAGCAACTACGGGAGGAGTTCCCAATGAACAATTGTTCACTATCGGGGACCTCCAAGCGTGGTATGACGACATTGTGAACTTTCTTGTCTCTGGTAAATTTCCTCCTCACTTTTCTAAGGCACGGAAAGATAAGCTAAAAAATGATGCTAAATATTATGTGTGGGATGATCCATTTTTGTGGAAACATTGTGTAGTCCAAGTTGTTATGAGATGCATCCCCGATAATAAAGTGCATTCAATTCTCACTTTTTGTCATTCTCATGCATGCGGTGGTCATTTTGGAGCTAAAAGGACCACTTGGAAAGTTGTTTTTATTGGCCTACTTTGAATAAGTATGCATACATATTTTTTAAGGCTTGTGACAAGTGCCAAAGAGTAGGAAATATCTCATCTAGAAATGAGATGCCCCAAAAAGCTATGCTATATTGTGAAATCTTTGATGTTTGGGATATTGAATTCATGGGACCTTTCCCTAGTTCTTATGGATTTACATATATTCTTCTTGCCGTTAATTATGTGTTGAAGTGGGTTGAAGCAAAAACCACTAGGACTGACAATTCTAAAGTGGTTGCAGAATTCCTGAAAGATAACATCTTCTCTAGGTTTGGAGTACCCCGAGCCTAGATTAGTGATCGTGGCACGCATTTTTGCAATCGGGCCATAGAGGAACTCTTGAAGAAGTATAGCGTTACTCACAAGACATACACAACCTATAACCCGCAAACTAATGAGCAAGCCAAAGTTTCCAATTGGGAAATCAAGTCCATCCTTCAAAAAATGGTTAACCCTAACTAAAAGGATTGGAGTTCTCAATTGAATTATGCCTTGTGGGTGTATAGGATGAATTACAAGACACCAATCAGTATGTCACCATACTGGTTAGTGTTTGGTAAGCCATGTCACCTACCGGTGGAAATTCAACATAAGGCTTACTGGGCGGTCAAAGAATATAATCGTGATATAGATGAGGTCGGCTTGCATAGGAAGTTACAATTGAATGAAATAGATGAGATCTGGAGGGAGTCCTATGAGAACGCGAAAATCTATAAGGAGAAGAAGACAAAGGTGTGGCACAACAAAATGATCATTAGGATGGAATTTGATGTTGGCCAAAGAGTCCTACTATTCCAATCCTACCTTCGCCTATTCCCAGGTAAGTTAAGGTCCCGATGGGTCCTTTTGAGCTGGTGAAGGTATTCCCGCATGACATGGTGGAGATTCTAGATCGAGATAAGTCCAATACATTCAAGGTCAACGGACAACGTTTGAAACCTTACCACGAGAATTTTGTGCCGGAAAAGGGAGAGAATGTTGATCTCATTGATCCAGTTTGTGAGTAAACTCTAACAAAAGGGAGTGAGTCATGCCAATGATGTTAAATAAACTTGGTTTGGATCGTCCGGATCGTCATTCGTGACTTTCCGTTGATGTTGCTTGGTTTTGGATTTTGTCATTAGTTTCATTGTTTTTGGTTTGTGCTTTTCATGAGTTGCTTTTCCCTAATTTTGCAGCAATTTGAAACCAAGGCATTGGACTTTTTAAGAGATAAATTCTTGGAGGTAATAAGGAAAGACTTGGACAAGAGGCGAAATCAGAAAAAAAAATTCTAAGTACCAGGTGGGTAGCCCATTGCGAGTCACGACCACCTCATTGCGAGCCGCGACGGGCTCAGAATTTTTTTGTGCTCATTTTGGGTTTCAGCCACCATTTTTCACGAGTTACAAATGGCCTCATCGTGAGTCACGACTGACCATTGCGAGTCACGACACAGATCAGGAATTTTGTGTGAAAATAGAGCTTTCAGCCTCCACTTTTCGTGAGTCACGACGTAATCATATTTTTTTGTGAAAATAGAGCTTTTAGCCTCCACATTTTGTGAGTCGCAATGGCCTCATCGCGAGTCGCAACGAAGTGGTCGCGAGTCGCGACGTAAGCATTGACTTCATGTACTCATTGACCTATCCATCGCGAGTTGCAATGGTCATGCAGGCCTATTTTGAAATGGGCAGAATCCACTTAGAGCCTTAACATTCCACCACTTTCCCTTCATCTCCCACACTTCCTCTCTGCCACTCCGCCGTCACTCTACCTCCTTTCGACCGCCACTCACCAATCCACCCTCAAAGCTCTACACCACTTCCCAATCCAACATTTTCCCAATCTCCACCCACAAATCACCATAAAATTTTGAAGAACACGAACCCTAGAATTTGGGGGTTTTGTGATTTTGGACATTCCAATTTCGAATTGATTGTGGGCTCCCTCATTTCTTCTTCCAAAGCATGTAAGTGGTACATTTCTTCACTTTATTGAACTTCAATTGTGATTATGATTATGTACTCTACTTATTGGATATTGTGTAGATTATGTGTGAGGCCTTAGGAAATTAGATTGTTGGAACTTGGTTGATTTTTTTGAATATATTGTGCATGCAACTTGATTTGATGGGGATTTTGTTAATATTTTGTGCTTACGGCTTGGTTGGATGTAGGATAACATCAGTAATCATTTTGAGTGTATTGAGTTGCTCGTATGGTCTTGTGTTTGCATTGCGCTATTAGTGTTGCTTTGATTGAGAATGGATTGTAGTTTATGCTAGATATAAGGCATATTGGCCCTTGATTAAACATAGTTGTTATTTGGATAAAATGTTGTTGTGCTTTGCAATGTTATTTTGATTAGGGTAATTTAGCCATGGGACTTGAATGTTGACATTATGGATTTACTAATGGTGGCTAAACTAGTTAGGCATGAGTTTGATTTTGAGATATAGTATTTCGATATTCAACTATGTGAGAACTTCATGGACTTGAGAATACGGTCATGTTGGATATAACATGGATTGTATATGCAATTGTGATTAAGACTTGAACTAGTTGACATGGATTTGATTTCGTTTGTAATGATTGGCAAAAAATAGTTTAAAGATTGAGTATGACTTTGTAATATTGCATATGTGTATATTCCTGTACGTTTGACTTGTTTGTTATGGTTGTTAGATATGGCTTCTACCAAGAGACCAGGGCTCCTCCCCGAGGTGGGCGCACCGCCTCTCCACCCCTGGCTCCGGAGTCTAGCCCTGTACCTTCCCCTCCAGATAGGTACATGGGTTTGACTCGGATCAACGAGTCCTATGCTGAGAGATGGGAGGCCCTGGTGAGCCGTCAGCTTAAGGAGATGATTTTTGTAGATGTGCCCACACTAGATGTTCTTGGGCTCACCCAGCCAGTCCGATGCCTCCTCGCCAAAGGGGAGATGGAAGGTTTCATGAGCAGGAGCGCACCCTTTTATCCTCTTACCTGTGATACACACTAGAGTTCATGTCCACGGTCTGGATATGTAGCATGAGAGATGATCAACCATGTGAGAGGTACATTGCTTTCCACTTGGATGATATATCTCGATAGATGACTATCTCGCGGGTTGAGGAGGCATTTGGATGGAACACTGAGAAGATATGGGCAAGGTTGGACCCACGGGCCAAGGAGCGATCAATCGAGAATGACATGAAATTTAGGAGTGACATTAACATGAGGCCAAAGAACTCCCATGACAAGAGCAGTGTCATCATCTGCCCTGCACTCCGTTATGTGCACCGATTGTTGGCTGGCACAGTACTTTGCTTGGTGGAGTCGACGAATGTGCCAAACAATGACATACACTTTTTGTGGCACTTGATGAGTGAGGGACCAGGATACACATTATGGGCTGAGATGTGGATGAAGAGGATTGTAGAGGTGGCAGGAAAGCCAAAGGGGAAAATTATGGTTAGAGGTATGATAGGCGTTTTAGCGGAGTACCTAGGATTAGTCTCTCCGGCTGACTTTCTGCGCTTAGGGAGGCGCACTTCCTACCTCATCACTGCTGAGAGGTTGGTTTGATTCAAGATGCCCAGTGCCACCCAGGCGACGGGGGTATTCCACTGGTTATATAGCGCCAGGAAGGTCACATTCATAGAACTTTCTCAACCCAACAAAACGAAGTTGGAATTTGATACACCTATAGCAGACTTGGTGATTTCACCTGACTCCTCGAGCAGAGGGACTTCCAGTGTGAGCTCAACGACCTTGGTTCAGCCTCTGTCCAGCGCGATGATAGCAGCCTGCCTTTCTCCGAGCAACAGTAGCAGCACTCCCTGCAGCCTCCACCAGAGACTAAGCCGATGCAGGAGGATGATGTGCCACCTCACTACTCCTAGCCTCCATTGGATTTCTATGAGTGGATGATGCGGACAATGCAGGATGGATTCCACCACTAGGACAGTATGATACTAGAGAATGTGTTTGCCTCCCAAAGCTTGATCGACATGGATGGGGAGATTGATCACCTATCAGCTCGCATCCATGAGATGCAGTCCCACGCATGCGGTGTCTTAGGCCCCGATCCAGAAGCAGAGAGGCAGAAAGCTAGGGGGCAGAGGAGCACGGATTGGCTGGCTCGTTATCAGCAGCGCTATTTTGGCAGTAGCCCCTCTTCCTCACATCAGTTATTTGTGAGCATCATATCCTTACCCTTTCCATACTTTGCTTTGTACGCTTTGGCCCTATTGTCTACATTGAGGGCAATGTAGTGTTCTAAGTGTGGGGAGGGGTATCTACTGATTGCACGGTTAGGGTTGGAGATACTTTGAAGACTTGCTACTTTTGGATAACTCTTTTATTTTGTTTTGGATATTTTTCCCTTTTGTTTTGGGATTCTTTTCTTTTGATGTACTTGGATAATGTTGGCTTTGATACTTTTCTAAGCCTTAACATTTGGAAAGCACTTTGCTACTTTTTGGATTGGAGAAACATGAAAAAATTTGAAAGGTTTAAGTGTGGGGAGATTTGATATGTCCATTTTATGTGAAACTTTTAGTACTTTTTGGGGTGACTTTTGTGCTCTTTTGTTATCAAGAGCTTGTGTTTTACCTTGAAATTCTCTTAGGAGAGGTAAGAGCAACTTTACGCTCTTTTACCTCTTCTAAGTGTATTTTGCGTGACAAAGGAAGAACATGGAAGATTGAAGACCGGAGGCCATTAAAGATCACCTTTCGAATACTTTGAAGACTTGCTTCGAAGACATGAAAACTTGAAGATCGGAGGCCATCGAAGACCATTTTTTTGAAAACTTTCTTCAAGGAGTTGAAGAATTGAAAAATGAGAGGAATCATTGTGAAGATAAGTGTTTACCACAAGAAGAAGAAAAGAAAAGAAGGTTAAGCTATGGCGCCCGTCGCGCGTCACGATGAACCCATCGCGATTCACGACCAACCCATCGCGAGTCGCGGCCTCTTTCCTCTCATTCATATGTCTTCTTTCCTGCATTTTTTGTACTGTTTCTAACCCTAGTTTCTACCATTTTTCATCTTTTAATTCTCTTGTATTGTGTTTGGTTTGTTAGCATTTATTAGTATGAACTCTTGTAGCTAAATCTAGTTCTTGGGAGCTATTGATTGAAGCTTCCAACCTTATATAGTAAGATTCTATATTTGCTCATTTATGAACATTTATTGGAGAGCATTTATTATGCCATTAATGTTGTGTTTTACCTCATTTATACCATGGGTTGTTTGAGTATATGAAATTTTTGAATGATTTAAATGTAAGAGTGTTAGGAAAGTTGAAAATTTCTTTACTCATTTGATATGAAATCCAAAAGCATGGATTTAGAACTTCTTGTGTATAATGTGTGGTAATTCTTGCTAGGTGAGTATGTTAATTGTTTTCATACTTGTCATATAGATGCAAATAAAGGTTAAACCTTGAATTTTGTTTGTTCTAAGTTTAACCTAATAAATGCTTTGTTTGGTTAAATGACTATGTCTTTGGTAGAAGGCTTGTTGTTATCAAACCTATGGTCTTTTGGGTGAAATGCCATTGATGAAATACCCCTATGATGTTGTTTGTCTTTGGTGATCATCAATGGGGTTTGCAAATGGTCGTTGTTTGTCTTTGAAAACTACTCTTAAGGAGGAATGAATGTTGATCTTTGAATGAAAAGTGATAACATTCCCCATAGACAATAAATGTAATTGAATGAGTGAATGAATCAATGAGCTATAAGAAGTTTGGAAGTGGAAGTCGATTGCCCCCAAGGCTCCGTTAATTATCATTTTAATCATATCTTTAGTTGTATTGCATGATTATCATAGTTCTCTTGCTTCTCTTAGTTTCTAATTGTTGGCTTTCAATTTGATAACTTAGGCTCAAAAACCAACCTACCCCCCTCCCATTTTTACATGCTTTTATATATATCTATGTATGTATATGCCTAGTATGTTTTCTCCTATATATGTTTAAACACTTGAAAAGATCCCTCTTCTCCTTGATGACCTCGACTTTCCATTATCTACTGAATTGTAGATATGAAGCATTAGGGCTTAAAAGTATTAGCTTTGAGAGGTACGACGACGACCTCCCAGAGTAAAATGTATAACTCCCTCTCAAATTCTTCATATTCATGAATTCCTACAATAAAAACACCTTGTAGGAGATATTTTGTAAATATCTTCTGCAATATTATTGTATCTTAGTTAGAATTATTTTCCATTTGTGATTCTGTACATGTTGTCTGTATATTATACCCTTGTAACATCAATGAAATCACATGTTCATATTTTACATGGTATCAGAACCTAAATACTGGAAGCCCTAAAATTTTCCTCCCACATAAAATTCAAAGTTATTGTCGCCGCCCTTTCTTCTCTGTCTGTTGTCGCCGTGGTCATCGTTGTTGTCTCCGCCGAGAAGTTCAGCGTTGTTGCCACCACATCATCTGATGAGCACGCGCCACCTTATTTCACCTATGCCGTCCACATGCATCTTTGTACCTGTCTTCCATACGCCATCGTTGACATCCAATGGATTTGCTGAATCAGGTTGTGATAATATTAATGCCGAGCTGACATCCCTGCCATCCTATCTTTCCCGTAATTGATGTCACTGATCCGGCACAGCCTGAAGATGCAGCCATTCTCCATTTTGCCCTCCTCCAGCTGCTACTCAGCAGTGATGTTCGACCTCTTCTGATCTTTGGGGCCATGCCGGAGATTCCACCACCTTGTCTGACTCGCACCCTTACTATGTTCATCTGTCCCATCACACGGGTTTTCTTATTTCTTTTGTGATCTTGAAGTGTGGTAATTATAATGATTGAAGTACTGCTATTTGCAATGCATTTAGTTCTAGTCGTAAGCTTGGTTTTCTTGATGGATCTATCACCAAGTCTATACCTGGTGAATCTTTTGCTAATGATTGGAGTAGGTTGAATTTTGTGCTTATTGGTTGGATTGTTCAAACACTCGATCCATCTATTCATTCTGTTATCACTTATTATGAATCAATTAAGGAGTTTTGGGATAATCTTCATCAGCCTTTATCATATGGGAATGGCTTACGTATGTGTCAGATTCGTGCGGACAATTACAATTGCCGTCAAAATGGCCAGGCTGTTAATGCTTACTTTTGCAGATTCAAGAAGTTTTGGAATGGCCTTCTTGCTTATATGAATCTGCAAACATGTGTTTCATGCCCAGATGCTCCTATTGTTAAGGCTGAACAAGAGTGGGCGATGGTTCCTCAATTTCTCATTGGTCTCAACGACAGCTATGCTACTCTTCGCTCATATATCCTTGCACAGGATCCATTGCCTTCACTCGACAATGTTTACTCGCTTGTTTCTCAGGAGGAGCATCAGAATAGTGTCATCTTATCCCGTGATTTCGTTACTTCGAAAGACACCACAACATTTGTTGCACGTCGTCAAGCGCAATCCTCCGCTCTGAAGGCTATCGCTGCCACTCCAGGAAGTACCCCAACATCCATCATTGATCATCAGAGTCTCACTTGCACTTATTTGGCCGAAAGGGTCATGATATTACTACTTGATTCTAGATTAATGGATATCTTGAAAATGAACCCCCTGTATCAAGCCTAAAAGCTATCGCAAATCCCAAGACCTGCGCTCCACCTGGCCTGCCGTTCATCAGAGCCGCACATCCAGTGGCTGTTCCCACTCCACCAGCGGGTATCGTCGCTGCCGTAGTCTCTTATTCCAATTGGTTCGCCTTCAGTCCGGCACTGTCTAAGGAGCAATGGAGTATATTTTCAACATGTTCTCTAAGTTAAATCCTTCTGACAATATGTCAGGTAATACTACTTTACCTTGTATTCTTGATACTAGTGCTTCGTACCATATGACTGGAAACAAGGATCTTCTTTATAATGTTGAGAAAGCTAAAAATTTTGATGGCATTCTGCATCATAGATCTATTTCTACCGTTGTTGAACATGGAAAACTTTGCTTTAGAGATGTTATTGTGAACCATGTTCTGTTTATTCCAACACTATGATGCAATTTGTTGTCGTTTTCCAAGTTAAATGCTGCTTTAAATTGTCTAGTTTTCCTTACTAGAAAATTGTGTGTATTACAGGATATCAGCACGAGAACAGTGATTGGCGCGGGTGAACAGAGAGTAGGGGTTTATTGGTCGCGTAGATTGGGAGCTTTACAGTCTATACAGTTGTTCTTCTCCTTTGCTGCTTCAGTGTCTTTGTCTACTTCATAATATCAGTATTTTGGGCATCCGTCCTCTTTGATGTGTTTTCTATCCAAGCTATTTCTTTAAATACTAATGATTTTAATAAAATGGTGCCCTGCTCAATCTGTCATCGAGCAAAACAGTCTATTCATAGTTTCCCTATTAGTTCTATTAAGGCTAGTTATTATTTTGAGCTTATACCTAGTGATGTTTGGGGGCCTTATAGTTCATCTTCTTTTAGTGGAGTATTTTCATTTTTAACCATTATTTATGATTATTCTTGAGTTGTATGGGTTTGCTTATTAGTTTCTAAGTCTTAAGTACTATTAACAGTTACACCATCCCATTCAGCGGGTCTGGACTGACAATGGAACCAAATTCGTGCCTCTTAGCTCTTTTTTTTTTGGAGAAAGGTGCTCATTTTGAGACCTCCACAGTTTACACAACTCAGCAAAATGGATGAGTGGAACAAAAGCACAAAAGTATTCTTCATTTTGCTCGTGCTCTTCGTTTCAAAGCTTATTTGCCTATCAACTATTGGGGAGAATGCATTCTTACAGCTTCCTACCTCATCAGTTGCACACCAACACTTGTGTTCAAAGGCTGATTGCCTCATCAGTTCTTGTATGGTCGCGCAACAGATTACAGCCATCTCTGTGTGTTCGGTTGTCTGTGCGTTCTTTCTCAGCTTTCACGACTGTGTGATAAGTTTACCTCTAGAAGTCGGAAGTGTATTTTTCTTGGCTATCATATTGACAAGAAAGCCTGGCGTGTTTATTACTTTGAGTCTTATACTGTGTTTGACAGCAGAGATGCGATATTTTATGAAGATTTATTTCCTTATGCACATGTTTCTGAAAAAATACCACCTGCTGATCCACTACCATCTCAGTCGCTTGTTGTTTTTTATGACTCTATCCCTGAGCCATCTAACCCGATGGAGCTTCCAACTCACTCTAAGCTGCAGCTAGCTCCAGTGTTGCATGCACGGCCTCTGGTGACTCAATCGTCCGTGATCTGTCACCAACCAACTATTCCCAAGTTGGGGTCGTCTGCAGCCGAGTCACTGCAATATTCGCCCAACTCACCACCAACTCCCTCCACCGTATGGACACCAGCCATCGAGTTGCCGCCTGAGCCTCCGTCCTTCCTGCCTGAGTCCAGTCAGCATGTTCGTCCTCCTAGTACTCATCTTTGTCCGCATCCTATTAAATTGAAGAAGTACATCCGC